>CM030878.1:17974685-19299685 GCA_018132145.1 Boehmeria nivea var. tenacissima | reverse complement strand
ATTAGAGTTTGACCAAAGAGAGCAGCCAGTTTTAGGTTAGAGATGGACATTCAGATTTTGTAATTAACATAAGAGAATTGATCACGAACAAAACCAAAAAGTGATGGATATCTGTCCTCAGCTTGAGGACGGTGTTAGAGCTAATTTAGTAGATTAGAATTTAGATTACCATTTGTTGTCTATCTATATACTTCTTACACAAGGGATAAGGCCGGTGAGAACAAATTCTTCTTTCTTCTCTCTCTTATTCTTCCTTTTCGATACAGAGGCTCTACAAGATATTTACGCCGACTTTATTTTCAAGAATGGGCTGATTAAACATGCTCTAGAACTAGCAGCACCCGGTACCAAACCCTGCTACGTCCATCAAGAAACGTATTTCATGGTTAGAATTAACAAACCGTCATTTCACATGTTTTCGACCATAACCGAGATTAGAAACCACGATAACAGAAATCATCCTCTTTATTATATTTATCTTCTCTATTTTCAGGCGTAGGAACTGGTGATAGAATGAAACAGACCAAACTTGTTAAGTTTCAACGGATAGGTTTCTTTTGTACTAATGATACAATGACAGCTACATCATCGAGCTTGCCACCACTATATCCTGCATATCCCGCTGCCTGAGCTGCGTCCGCAAATGGACTTCTTGAAGACGATGATCGCCCCAACTCTTGTGCTTTAGTGGCCAACGACTCTGCTATATCCTGAAAGTAGTACACACACATATACACAAACAAAAATATCAGGCGCCTAGTATGATAATCACTAGAAAAATAACCACAGTATGTTTTCCTTAAACTTTAAAATGCTGAGCAAGGCTTGTGGAATATGTCATGGAAAAACGGATCAATTTTTTTCTTTGTTCCATTCTAGCGCTACTCATTTTCTTGCAAAAGAAATACTTGTACATGGTGGTACCTGTGGTTCAACACCAGCTTCCAATGACTCTGATACAATCGCAACAATATCGTGATCATATAAATTGTCAAAAAGGCCATCAGTTGCAGTGACAATCACGTCTCCCTCGTCCAAGTCAATTTTGTATGCCTGAATCACACACAAACTTTAGCACAATTTCCCTCAAGCTCTCCAACTTCCCTCTTTCAATTCTCGGTAAGATATGGAAAATGTAAAAATTGTAATGTCGGAATAATAAAGGAAAGAGTCTTCTGTATTCGAGTAAAAGTTTTTAACCATTCTGAAAAGCTTCATTCCACACGTCATTTCACAGCCCTTACCTCCATATGTTTAGATGCATCATCACCACTTTCAACATGAAACGGAAAGTTGAACTCATGAACCACAGGAGATGATTGTCGTAAGACGTTACCATTTCTAATTATCATGAAGCCTGAGTCACCAATGTTAGCCACATGGAAAGCCTGTAAAAGTTTCAATTTTTATGGCATAATTAAATCCTTAAGTCGTGAAATTAATATATTTCAAGCTTGTTAACGACATATTTAATGAAGGGAAGAGATACAAACTAAATTGCCTGTATTGCGTCTCTTGACACCCACATCTTTCTTTATTTATATTTAAACTTAAGTAAAGAGTTTATCCTCCTATCCAATTCATCATCATGAATATTATTCTTCTTGACACCCCAAAATGATCAGATTGTTCCACAGAATGGAAAGATGATAAAACCATCTCAAGTATGGAACTTCATACCTGCCCATCAAAGTGAGCAACCAATATTGTTGATGATCCAGGTGATTTTGTTTCTGCAACACTTGTAACAAGAACTTCTCCTGGATCATTCACCGGAGTGCCTTTGCAATGTGATACGATTCTTTCACAGTTCGCCATGAGTTCTCGGCCATATAGTCCATCGCTGATTCCTGAAGAATGACATGAACATTGAATATACAGAGATGACCACAGGCAGCTGCTAGGAAAAACCAAAAACCAAAAATGAATAGAATAACAAGAACACCAAAAATAACATGCTAACATCAGAATACCATAGCCTGGGTACATCAATCCATTCTGATAGCATTGTAAAATTTCAGACGACAATACTTATGCATGAAATATTTTGGTGAGATAAAATCGTTACCGAACAGATACCTTCTAGCGACCACTGACCAATTCCATCAGCCACACCTAGCCAATTTTCAGCAACAAAATAAGCATCCTCCCCTCCTGTCAATCCCTGGCAATTATTATTTGTTGATATTAGCATTAATATTGAAGTAAAACAAACCACAAGACTATGGTGTTTGTGCGTCATGCATGACTGAACCAGCAGACAATACCAAAACTTCAAAATTAAAGGGATATAACCAATTTTTTGTGTGGTTGCATCTATTTATTATGTTAGAACAGAAAGATTGTTTATGTCTGCCCATAAATTACCCAAATATTGGGTCAAACAGGGATTATTATACCAGAATCAACCGCGTTTTAAAATGGAATTTCATTCCCATATTCTTCATGAGACCATTTATGGAATTAGCATGCACAAAAAACTTGAGAATATACCTCTGAGGGATTTCGCAGTAATACAGCGCCAGAAGACAGTACAAACCCTCCTGTTGAGATTTCCTCCCTGAAGATGCATTGAACTGATATGAGGAATCAACCTTCACATAATCCTTTTCTAAGTAAGCACTTTAATTTTGTGCTGCAACCACTTTATATCTTGCAAATTTTAAAACAACTGGAAGATAACTTGTAGTGAAGATTAATACAATCAAAACTTGAATCTTACAGAGTACTAGGTTGAAACAAACATAAGTCAAGTGACAGAAAGTCTCAACAAATTTGGTTACGTTGTAAAGTTATTGCTAAAGTTTTAGCATCCAAATGCACAAACCAGTATTAAATATAAAGCCTGATGACAACCATGCCAATATTGACTGCTAAATTCAAGTAATTATTCGTGGTAGGGTACCTATTTGGAGTATCTGCAATTGAATGGAATTCTACAACTCCAGGGATTGGTAATTCTTCAACATTACTTGCGTCTGGTTTACTCACTCCAACTTCTTCCCCATTTGTGGAAGATGTGTTATGACCTAACTACATACAGAAGATGATGGAGGCTACTGAGCTCCTCAACATGAAAGAAATAGTAGATGCATTAGCGATTAATAGGCTAGTCACATGCTCATTCAGCAAATTGCCAACTTGAGCAAACATTAGGCTTAAAATAACGAGGTAAGTACTAGCGAAATAAACTGATAAAATGCCTGAAGCTAAATGCGGGCAGAATTTTTGCAGCATCATGTTAAACTCTTCATACAAGTTAAGGATGTGTGATTTTCTTGTTTAAAGTCATATTTGATTCAGCTAATTGGACACAGATGCGCATAATCAAGCATCACTACCTCAGACATAGACCTTATAAGTATGAAATCATGACTAACCTGCACTGAAATTTCAGTCTCATCTGCATCAACATACCCATCAAATGAGCTAGGACTCGTTTCTTCATCTAGAGACGCTTTGGACGGTGTTTCAGATACATCCGAACTGGAGTCGCGTTCAGAAGACATTGAGTCAGCTATAACTCCATTCTCGCAAATGCTTGCAGTTTTCTCAATCGCCTCATTTAGAATTGAAATTTTTTCAACTTGGAGACTAGTATCTTTAGCTGCAACGACATCCTTGTTGTCATCAACAGAAACTTCATCTACACTGGCATTGGAACACAACAAATCATTTGCTTTCGTATCTGTTGCAGTCTCTTCCAACAATGACACAGTCGATTCTGACATACCAATGCTTACTGAGTCTACTACTCTAGAATCTCCATCAAGAACAGTTTTAACTTCTCCGCTTACTTGTGTTGAGTAGCTGCGCTGCCGGCTTTCAGTATGAGATATTACTTGTTCTGAGGGGGCCTCTATCCTCTCATTCAATTCTTCACCATCTGCTTTTTCCAAACCTTCACAGGAAGCATCATCAGCCTTATCGACATCTACGCTCGCGACCACTGTTTCATAATCTTTGGTATTTCCAAACCGGTAGATGATGCTTCCATCAGAATGTTCTGTCCAAAACTTTAATCAGAGGAATTACACAACTAAGAGTACACTAAAATATTATACCCTGTTATACCAAATTTCGAACATAAATAGACAGGAAAATCTTATAGGAACAAGATTTTAAAACCTCTTAAATTGAGCCAACGGAAATTTTATTCAAACAAGAAATTTAGTGACAGTTCTGTGGAGGACATTGCTAAACACAGCAACAAACACTCTGTTATATTTCATTTCCAATTTCCAAGTTCATAATCCAGGAACAACTTTTAAATTGGCAAACTTTTCCTAATTCATGCAGATCTTATTTCCTGATCAACAAACAGAACTTCAATTCAGACCATAAATTTCAAGGAAAATCAATGACGCATGTCTAAAAAAGTTCTAAAACCTAAACTTTGAACGTAAACAAGCTGAGTAAAAATACGATTTTTTTTTCCCAGTAATTCGTATCGTTGTTTTCCCGAGAAACAAACAGAACGAAAACTCAGTGACAGTTACATCGAAAACTTACCGGCAGCGGAGATGAGGCCGAAATCCGAATCGGAATCCGATTTAGAGAGAATCCGAAACCTGGTTCGTGGCTTCGGCGATCGCAAGGGACCGAAATTCGGGATCGCATTGGCAATTCTGTATCGAGAAGGCTCGGAGAAGAGAGTCTGTGAATGGACGAAGAGAGTTTGGAAGCAAGAGAAGCTCGAAGGCCGAGGAGCTCTCAGTCTCAGTCTCAGAGGACTTGTCAATATTTCAGCCATTTTTGTGCTCTAATTTCTTCTTCCTATTATTTATTTATTATCAGATCAGATAAAGGACGAAACGAAAGGTTGGTTTTTTCTCCACAAATAGCTTTCTTTAGAAGCAAAAGGAAAAAGAAAAAAAAAAAAGGTTCAATTGAAGTTGCTATTTTGACTCCGTTGTTTAGAGGAAGCGAAGTTCGGCAAGTGATTAAAGTTTCCGGTGGATTGGTCGTTGATGTCCTTTCCTGATATGGTAAGAAAGATTACTTGGTTTGGTTTTGGCAAAATAGAAAGATAACTGTTTTTTAAGTCAAATTATGAGTTGACTTTTGTTTTTTGTGTATATAAGAAACACTTTAAGGTAATTAACACGATTAGTTCATATATTTATCATATTTTAGCAATTTGTCCCTTAAATTTATGTTTTGACATTTTGATCCTTGAACTTTGAGATTTGGTAACTTTCTTTACCTTGACAATGAACATCCGAGATTTTTTTTTTTTATATTTTATTTTGCAAAAATGAACAACCGAGTTGGATAGAGAACTATTGATCTTTGACACTTGTATTCTCCGAGCTTATGGCATATGGACATTTTAGTCGCTGAAAAATTTATTTATTATCAATTGAAATTTATTGTTAGTCTATCAAAGTTCTAGTCTAAGTTGTCAAAATTATAATTCAACTCTAAGAAACAATGTGATGCATGGCATCACACATTATTCTAGTTAACATTTCTCTCACAGTATAAGAGCTCAAAAGGATTGAGAATGTATGACCAAACCTCTAACTCAACCAACCCCCTTATTTGACCTTCCTACTCAACCATGGTTTATAACTTGTAACATTCACGACAGTTTTGCATGTCCTAAAAACATTTACTTTCTTAATGAACTTAACACTATATGTACATCATATATAATTCATGCTAATAGAAGGCAATGTACACTCGGAATTCCTAAGATTAAGAAAATTCCACACTATCACGAGATTGTGATCATGCAATTCTCAAATATTTGCTTATTGGTATAGCTTGATGGCAGGAGTCACATCAAGGAACGATTCATATGAAAACCCTTGTGGGGACAGAAGCTATAAAGCTCGTTGCTTGTGAGCCATAAGAGTTTGGGAGGGTTGAAATGAAACCATTTAATCAAAGAGGTCATGAAATGGAAAAAAAATACAATGTCCACGTGGTTGGAGAGCAATGCGAGTCATAGAGATGAAGGTGTGAGCCCTCATTGGTCCGAAATCTATCCACGAGACCTCTCTAGATTTCCTTTGCAGATTTCATTATCCTACTTGGCTCCTCCCAAATCATCCCTTTAGATTTCTTAAGAACACGCCACACTCCTTTTTCACTACTACTTTCAAACGACCAAACATCCAAAACAAACCTTCACCACCACCACCACCACAGAATCCTCCGAATCCGGTCGTCGAATTCGTCGAAAAAATGGCCGCAACTTCAGCAGCGGTGCTAAACGGGTTGGGCTCGTCGTTCCTCTGCGGAGGCAAGAAGAGCAGCCAGGCCTTGTTCTCCGCCTCCTCCAGCGCTAAGGCCGGCGTCACCGTCTCCACCAAGAGACTCGTCGTCGTCGCCGCCGCCGCCCCGAAGAAGTCGTGGCTCCCCGGCGTCAGAGGCGGCGGCAACTTTGTCGATCCCGAGTGGCTCGACGGCTCGTAAGTGGCCCCCCTTCTTTCCACCGCAACAGTCATTATTCGCAAATGTCAAACATTATTACACATCGATCATCATAATCATTGTCATACAATTGCTGTATAGTGCTGTAATGAGTCACATGAGATATATCACTTGGTTGTCATATTTTTTTTGTCACATAAGCACATTTACAATATAGTGAGTCTAAGAATTTTTTTTTTTTTTTTTGCTGAGATAGTGAGTCTAAGAATTAGCAGTAAAAAGAAAAGAGAAATGTTTACTTCAATCATAATTGGTACTACATTTACAATATAGTGAGTCTTAGAGCATGTTTGGTTGAAGGATAAGAGAGAATATAACAAGTGCATAACAATCTTTAAATTGTTTGGTAAGAAAGACCAAGAGTTAAATGACAATAAATGAGAATTATTTGTAAAATTATCATATTTTGTATTTTTTAAATATTTGTTATCAATTATTATGAAAGGTAAAATTGACTTTGCATTGGATAAAAGTGAAGGAGATAGTGAAAATTTTGAAAATTAAGAAACAAAGACATTGGTCAACAATTTAAAATATTAAAAAACTAGCTATCAACTATAAAGAATTAAAGGTGTACAGTATAGATAAAATCATATTATTTAACAGCCTCATCTAACTAAAGAAATGAGTATTTGCATACTTAATTGAAATGTGGGCTATTTTTAGAAAACTGGCCATTTATCTGATTCTGTGTCTGGCCTGGCCCCGGGCCATTTTGGCAGGCTCCCAGGCGACTACGGGTTCGACCCGCTGGGTCTGGGGAAGGACCCGGCGTTCCTGAAGTGGTACAGAGAGGCGGAGCTGATCCACGGGCGGTGGGCCATGGCGGCGGTGGTGGGCATCTTCGTGGGGCAGGCGTGGAGCGGCGTGCCCTGGTTCGAGGCCGGCGCGGACCCCGGCGCCGTGGCGCCCTTCTCGTTCGGGACGCTGCTGGGCACCCAGCTGCTCCTGATGGGGTGGGTGGAGAGCAAGCGGTGGGTGGACTTCTTCAACCCGGAGTCGCAGTCCGTGGAGTGGGCCACCCCGTGGTCCCGCACCGCCGAGAACTTCGTCAACTCCACCGGCGACCAGGGCTACCCCGGCGGGAAGTTCTTCGACCCGCTCTCGCTCGGCGGGGAGATCCGCAACGGCGTCTACGTCCCCGACGTCGAGAAGCTGGAGAGACTGAAGCTGGCGGAGATCAAGCACGCGCGGATCGCCATGCTGGCCATGCTCATCTTCTACTTCGAGGCCGGGCAAGGCAAGACCCCGCTCGGCGCGCTCGGCTTGTAAAAGACGAGACGAGAGACAGAGACAAGAGAAGAGGATGGGGATTTGCTTTGGGATTTGTTCGTATGGTGTTTTGTTCCATGTGTATGAGTGTGTTGCGTTCTTGTTATTGACCAAGACCAGACCATCATCATGATGATATATCAATCATAACGTTTGGTGTTAATAGATTTAATTCAATTTTAGAGGACTGAGTGGCGAGTTTGGGAAAGCAAGCTTCTTCTTTCTTTGAGTTAATTGGCTGCTTTTTTTTTTTAGTAGATATATAATATAATTGCATATAATATGTTGTGCAAAATCCATGATCGTTGAATATAAATATGCTATGCTGACTGTCTCTATAATTGTCCCACATGATCGTAAACTGTGAGTCTGTGACCCACTTTTATTTAACATAATTACGAAAAACTTATTCAATAATTAAAAATGTGCATGAAACAGTTAAAGTGACGGTAAGAGAAATTATCGATTTTTTTCTCGTGATCGTTATACTTAAGAGAGAATATTTATACTTAATTATAATTTAATGGGATAAAACTATATTAAGACAATTAACCTAAACTTCATGTCGTAAAAATAGATATGATAATTATAAATCGTTCTTCATCGTATCATATGATGATTTTATATAAAATCTTCTAATTTTATGGTACATTTGATTAGGAAACATATGAAGACGTCAAGTGGTGATCGCCAAAGTTGATGTTTACTTGGACACATACTTGGTGCTAACATTAATCATGTTGGCCCACTCATATGAGGACTGAGGTTAAGCTCCAACAAAATATCAAGTATATCTCATGTCAAGTTATCATAAGACATTTCCTTTTAATTGGACTTTTCGATCACTAATCACATCGACACAAGTATCAGATTGTTATAGGTGAGCTATTGTTCTTTTCATGGCTTTCAAATTTGAAACTTCATATAAAAAATTTACAGAGCACTTAAAAGACAGTAAAGGTTCACATTAGGATACCAAATGGAACATGATAAAATACGGTAAAATGCAAAGTTCAGTTTGGAGATTATCTTATTAGCATGTCAACGCCAAGCAATTATCTATATTTCGATAATGTGCATGCATTAGTTTCAAATTGATGGACCAAATGCTCAATAATGTGCATTAGTTTGAAATTTACACAAGAACTTAGTTGCCATTATGCTCAATGATATTTTCTTCTTCTCCTTTTGCCAATAAAATTTGCCTTTTGATTGTTAGTATATAAGTGATCGAAATTTATTTATCGATTGAATCTAAGAAGTAGGGTAAGGTCATCCTTGTAGGTAGGTAATTTGTGGTCCAAAGACTCCGAACAAAGCTGAAGAATCTGCGGTAACAAAGTCCCCTATGACGTATGAAAAATCTCTCCAAAACAATGACAAAATAAGTCTTATTTTATTTAGTGAACGTAAAAAACCTCAAATCTTGAGATTCAAAGTCAATTTTTTGCTATAAAATGCTATGGAAATGGAGATTGTTGCACTAAATAAAGCAATCAAAACATCAGGACATACAGCTCTGCGATTAACATGAATTCATATGGATGCTCAACAGTAAAAAAAAAAAAAAAAAACACTGCAATTCACAAGATTGCCAAAAGAAAAAAAAAATTACGAGTTCAAATGGAAATTCGGAAAAACTAAGCAGCAGAACGATAAACTAGCAAATCAAGATGAATCGCTGCCCATAGCCAGCAAGAACTGACCCTCGCAGACTAGCTCGCCACCGACGTATGCCTTCCCTTCCATTTTTGCTAATCCAAAGCCTTTTTGCAGCTTGACGAGTGTCATCCTCATCACTAAAGTGTCGCCAGCAATCACGGGTTTCCGGAATCTGACTTTGTCAATTCCAGCAAAGAAGAAATTCTCGCGAGAACCTCCTACTTCTGGTTGCAGCATAACCAGACCGCCAACCTGTGCCAATGCCTATATCCAACCAAGTTTAAGTTTCGTTATGGAATTAGCTAAAGAACTACATAGCAGAGCATAGTACTTAAATGGAATAATATTATCTTTGTGAAGAACTAAAATTCTGCTGATGTTTCAGGGTGACAAACAAAGGGGACATTCCCCTCCAAAACAGAGATATTCCTTTGAGAACCAAACCCATAGTTTAAGGGATTGTTATATATGTATGTGTTCACTTCAACATATTCATTCTCTTTCTCCAAACTCCTCTCATCCTTCTGAGCACCCAAAATACAAAGTTTTAACACTATCAAAAGAAGTCGGAAGGAAGTGAACAGGAAGAGTCGAGCTTCGCTGGTCTTTCGGCAGGCTAGGAATGGAAAGACGTAATGAGAGACTTTATCTACTGTTGCTAATTGACACAAACTCACAAACCAAAGCGTTCTACTTACCTCTCAGCGATATCACTGGACTGGATCTAATCTCATAATGATATAATCTGTCAATTTTTTATGTATAATTTGGGCTTGAGTTAAACTATATCATATTTGCTATTACACTCCCAACGGTGTTACAATGAAAATGACATCTTGCTCATTGAACAACCATTTATAATTCCAATTACTAAACACAACTCGAATTCACCGTGATTATGGCCGACTTAAATAAGTATTTTCATAAGACAAGATGACAAGCACGCATATCATATGACAATACAGAACACTCGATCCCACAAATAGCAATACAAAAACTAACATATATCTTCGGAAAAAAAAAAAAAAGTTGACACAAAAAATGTCCGAGCCTAAGTTGGCATGATTAAGAAGTTATTTTCACCTAATAGTCATAATATACAACAATAATAACCAGATGCACCAATTATCGGACAGTAATAAAAACAAGAAGGGAAAAAAAAAACCAAAGAAGAATTTGAAACAAAAAAAATTTACCTCAACCATGAGAACACCAGGCATAATAGGCCTCTCAGGAAAATGCCCAGGAAAAAAGTTATCATTAATTGTCACATTCTTGATTGCAACAGCTGAAACTCCAGGGTTGTACTCAATCACTCTATCCACTAAAAGAAATGGGAACCTATAAAGTAAAAAACATATATATATTTCAAACCAAGCCAAACCATTTTTGCTCATAGCTGAAACCAAACACAACAAGCTATAAATTATGCAAATTCCAACGTGGGTTTTTGCCATTTTAGTCCAAAAAGCCCCTACAAATAAAAAAGAACAGTTTTTTACTCTTTTTTTTTTTTATAAACATTTTTGCAGATAAACCCACTCTCACCTGTGTGGCAAAACTTCACGAATCTTGTTGATATCCATCACAGTGGGAAATGCTTCATATCCTGAAACATTCAATTCCAAATATTCAAAACCCAACATTACGACAATGGAGAAGAAAAGAAGCGGGAGAAATTCAATCAATCAACATCACTCACTCAATTCAATGGGAACAGTCTCTTCGGAGCTCGCTTTCACGGCATCGGAGGAACAAAAAGTCGCGAAACGCCTCGAGCGACTCTGATTCGCTGCGTCGTTGTTCTTCCTCTTGAGATCGATCGACAGCGAAGAGTGAGATCTGGGAATAATGGCGAGAGAAAGAGAGCTCGCAGGGCGAGAGATGGGTGAAGACTGAGAGGTTGGGGCGAGGAAGAGAGACGAGCTCGGGGAAGGTATGACCGCCATTGTCGATGGGCAAGGGAGAGAAGCGAAGAAGAAGAAGAAGAGAAATGAGGGAATTTGGAGAGTGTTGGACGAGACTCACGAGGTTTTGTGTTTTTTGCCGTTTCGGTTTGGTTGATTTTGTTCAGATGGCGGATTTCTCAACGTTGTTTGGGTTTGGAACAATAATCTCACCTGTCCCTCTTGTGTGTCCCTCTATATGATTTTTTCTAGGGAGAATTTCAAAATAAAGCCATTCTTGATGCCATTTAATAATTTATACCCCATGTGGTGTGCTCCATTCATTTTTACTCTATATTTGTAGTGTAAATTTTGGGGTATAAATTAAAAGTGCAACACACATGGGGTATAGATTATCATTGTGTCAAGAATGGGGTATTCTTCAAAATCTCCCTTTTTTCTATATATATATTTTTTATATCTAATTTCTCATAAATTGCATTTTGATGCTTAAGCAAAATATAATTAAAAGTTATAATTATTTTATAGTTATTATATTTTAAAATAATTAATTAAAAGAAAAAAAATAACCAAAAAGTAGTTGGTTTGCGAAATCTACTCAAATAAGTGGCTGGAAAATAAAAAACGAGAGGGACAAATAAAAACGACAGAAAAAAAAAAAGAAAGAAAACGAGAGGAACTTACAAAAACGACAAGAAACAGTGAAGCGGCTTACACTTGAAACGACACAAAAATGTAACACGACAGTATGAAGCTACATATGCTCGAAGAACGACAGAGAACTAGAAAAACGACATGAAACAATCCCCAACAACCATTTCTTGGACCAGTAATGCAATCCATAATAAACCACGCCGTACTTCTTTTAGGGACTAATTTGATAATATTCTGAAATTCGTAGGTCAAATTGAAGCAATGTTCAGAGCTTAGGGCTACAAATGGGATTAACCCAAAGAAATATTTTTTTTAGAAAAAGGTCACTCTTTGATATTTGGTATCAGAAAACCCCCCCAATTCCGATCCGATCCGATCCGATCCAATTCTCTCTCTCTACCGATCGTCGCTGCTCGGCCATGGAGTTCCACCAAACCCCCGCCGGCAATTCCCCGTCGTCGTCCTCCTCCGCCTCCTCCGGCGCCGCCATCGCCGCAGCCAACAACCACCATTCCCAGACCACGTCCGCCGATCCGATGCACTCGTGGTGGGAGTCCATCTCCAAGGCCCGCTCGCGCATCGACGCCCTGGCCTCCCTCCTGCCCTCCTCCGCCGCCCACGCTCTCTCCTCCCTCGCCGACTCCGACCGCCCCGCGCTCTCGCTCCTCTCCTCCCCCGCCGCCTACGCCGCCGTCGCCGCCGCCCTCACCGATCCCCTCTCCGCCGCCGTCTCCGGCTCCGGCGCCGACCCCCTCTGCCAGTGGCTCTACGACACGTTCCTCTCTTTTGACCCCGCCCTCCGCCTTGTCGTCGCCGCCTTCCTCCCGCTCCTCGCTGGCCTCTACCTCTCCCGCCTCCACTCTCTCTCCTCCGACAGCCCCTCCCTTCCCTCCCTCGCCGGCTTCGAGGCCGTCCTCCTCGCCGTCTACTCCGCCGAGGCCAAGTCCCGCTCCGGCAAGCCGCTCCTCGTCTCCGTCCCCGACCTCTCCCAGCCTTCCCTCTACCACACCCCTAGGACCCACGGCGCCGCCAATGCCGGCGGTCCCAGGGCCTCCTCCGGGGCCGGGGTGGGGATTCTATCGCCGCCGCTCGAGCCGCAGGCGGCAGTCAAGTCAACGAAGCGGGCGTGCGTCGTCGGCGTGGCGCTGGACTTCTACTACAAGCAGATCGCGCAGATGCCGGCCTGGTCCAAGCTCGACTTCTGCCGCTTCGCCGCCGCCTGGGCTGGGCAGGACTGCTCCTGCGAGAGGGAGTTCGATGGGGACGAGGCGGGGACGGAGGTCTCCAGCGTTTCGGAGATCGAGATTGGAGACGGGGATGGGGAAATTTCTGGCTGCATTGCGCAATTGAGGATCGAGAATGGCTCCGGGGGAGAGAGCAGCGGCGCCGGGGATTCGGCGCCCAAGGGGTCGAGGATTCCGCTGCCGTGGGAGCTTCTGCAGCCAGCGCTGAGGATTCTCGGGCACTGTCTTCTTGCACCGCTGAATTCTCAGGACGTCAAGGACGCTGCTGCAGTGGCGGTTAGGCGTCTGTACGCGAGGGCTTCGCACGATCTGGTTCCGCAGGCGATCCTGGCGACGCGCAGCTTGATTCAGCTCGACAAGAGGGCGAGAGCAGATGCGAAGGCCGCGGCCGCTGTTGTGGCTGCAGCTGCCGTGGCGAATTCTTCCTCGAATGCGAACACCCCGAGTAAGGCTAAGAAACCCGAGATCCTGTTGGTTTCGAAATGATTTGCCATTGCAGGTAATAAAATGTTGATGTATAGTTCGGTTTTAAGTTGGTTGATTAGATATTGTGTAGTGAATGATTTTGCATTTGGCGTTTGTATTTGTAGGTTTTAGTGTTTTTCAGATTGTTTATTTATTATACCTTTAATTATAAAAACTACTTCTACTTCTTTTGTTACAGTGTGTATCTTACTTTGGTTTTGTGCTGTATGTGCTGCTCAAGAAGTGAAGCTTTATTTTATTTTCATTTATTTTTTCCTTAATGAGTTTGATTTTTGAATTCTATTTGCTTTTTATTGAGTTTTAAGTTCATCAATTCAATTGAAGTTCAAGAAAAGAATCAAAATTTATGTTTGCTCGATATTGCTTTCTGGTTGTGAAGTCTTTGCTCGTTTACTTAGTTGCTTCGTTAGATGAAATGGTTTATGAATTGTGCAATCAAGAATTGGTTTTTACGAATTTCTTTGAAAGATAAGAGAGGTTAAGAGTTGGACTGTACATGTTCCTTGAGGCACCATAACAAAAAAAGCCTTCTCTAGCTTCTTGTTTGAATCTTATTCTTAATTAGTTTATCATAAGCAATTAGATTAAAGGTTGGATTTTACTGTATGAAGCATTTCTCAAGCTTAGGGTTGGGAGTTTCAGCTTGATTGGTTGTGGAGTTGGTTTGAAAGAACTAAGCTTTGTTTACGTAGCTCGTTGATAGGCATTCCTTTTGGGATTATGGCATTCTGAAAATACTCTCTCGGGCATCTCCCAGTTATGAGATCGTACTTGGCCAGTAGGTGGATCGTACCGAACCGAAAAGTTCCTAGCTTTACTAATCTGCGTCCGATTTCGTGCAATTATGAGTGTTTCTTCCTCCTAGTGACATATGTAACGAAGTTTTTGGGATTGAGCATTTAAGTCTTAACTGCAAATTATCCACCTATTAAGAGATCATGAGCCTTTGGCTTTGATGACATTGCTGGGATTTCTAGAAAACAATAGACCATGTTTTGCAATATATATATACATATATTTTACTGCATAAGATGGTTTTATCGACCGGTATATAGTGGCTTCCCTGTAAATTGTAGATACTTCAGGTATTTTGTTCTTTTTCATGGTTTCGAACTCGATTGTCTTTACAAATTAGAGGGATAGAGATCGATAAGTGCGCTTGCAAGATCTGAAGTTACAGTTTACTGTTGAAATAATATCTCGTTTTTGATTGGCTGAAAGATTGGATTTGGTAAAAAACGTGTCCTAAGCTTAAGCTTAAGTTTTTAAGATGGAACAGTAATTAGAGCTTCGCCTCTTTTCCTAGTGGTGGTTAGTTGCCTGACAGAGGGTCGGCTTGGTAATGATGTTTTCTTCTCGATGTCGGTCGGTCGTCGAAGTGCATTCCGAGTACCGCCGAGAGCTTTATGGAAGGATTGGATTCGAAATGAGACGAACTCTTGACCCTAGGATAGATTTGGCTTCCGAGCTTGTAGTTGAAATATAGAACTACGATGGTTAGGTTAAAACTGAACCGCTCATTGTTGATTTATTTATTTTTCAAACAAACGATCTTCTAATAGTGTAAACGAAATCAGATCGCAGCAAGTCTATTGCTAGTTTGAGCTCAATAACTTTCGTTTTTGTTTTTAAATAAATATCTTTTCCTTTGGTAAATTATTTATATATCATAATAAATAATTGATCATTGATTTATCCTATTGGCTGGAAATTTATTTATATATAAAAAAAACCCCTACAAATACTTGCGAACACATTCTTAAGATCTTTATTTTCATCTTGAATTGAACATAATTGAAGTTTTGAATGTTGAAAATGATTAGATAATATAAAAATAAAAGAAAAAGATGTAATATACAAAAAATTTATTTTTATTATATTATTATAAATCGTGTATTAATAAAAGGAAACTTACCAACAAGCCTAAGACCCTTTGCAGCGAACTTTTTTGCTTTTGGGCATAAACGGACTCAGTGAAGCCGGGTAAGTTTGGAGTTGGAAGTACTTCTGAGGCCTATGAAATTCTCCATTCTCTTCGTCCTGTGGGCTGTGGCTGTGGGTACGGCCCAACTAACTCCTCTCGTCTGCAATACATATCATATCAACCAAAACAATCATTAATTATCAATTATAGCCACTATACTACTCTCTCACCAAAATAAAAGTAATATAATAAAAAATAATTATAACGAATTTAAAATATATTTAATATACTTCGTTATTATAGCTTTTTTTGTTACTTTATTTTTTCAAATCATTAGTGCACTAAATATAATATATATATATATATATACACTGTACACATCTATTTATATTTGGGAGAAGAAAAAAGGTATAATAATTGACAATTAATTTCTGCATCAATTTGTCCCTTGTTTTACGCGGGTCAGGTGGGGCACGCGTGTCAAGGGCTGTCCCTCACTCTCCCTTCTGGCGCGTGTAACCCCTTTTTTCTGTTTTTTTATTCGTTTTTTCTTTCTCTTTTTGAATAATATTGCTATATCACGCGAAAAAAATATCTTGATGTATAAGTACCAAGGAACATCAATATGTGCACAGGCGGAGGGACATGAGGTCGAGGGAGGGCATATGTCCCCCTGAACTTTTTAATTTTTATTATATTGTAGATAAATTTTGTGATTAGAAAAAAAAATTACATATAGTTTTTCCTTACTTGCCCCCCTTTAACACAAATTGTTTGGCCAGTTGAGGATTTTTCAAAGACCATATTCCCCCCTCATGAAAAATCCTAACTATTGTTGGTAAATTTTGTGATAAGGAAAAAATTATATATAATTTTTCCTTACTTGTCCCTCCTTAACACAAATTATTTGAGCCAATTGGGAATTTTCAAAGACCTTGTACCCTCTTCGTAAAAAATCGTAGCTCCGCCCCCAGAATATGAGCACAGAGGCGTCACAGCCTTGGACAAAGACAGAAGTGCATTTTGAGCAAGCCAATTGGGTTAGACTGGAAGTGCGATTCACGATTGACCTAACTGTGATCTCCGCTTGAGGACATGCACGTGTGTAGAATCCCACACGTGTGTCCTGGCCATGGACCGACCTAGCGGTCATAACAAGGAAGCAAACGGCTAAATGTAATACTAGAAAGTACTTCTTGCTTAAGGAAATATTAATGATTTAATGCTTTCCATTTTTCGTAGCATCATTATATGGCAGTAAGTTTTTTAGCTACTCTTACTTAAGGCACGTAATGCTAGAATTGGCCATATAACAAAGAGGGATATTTACAAGTGGCAAAATTTTGATTGGTAGTCTATTTTTAAGCTCATACTAAAAAACGATCATAACTTTTTTTTTTTGTAAGCAGACAAAATATCATAATAAGTGAATAAAATACTAGTTATTTTCAGCTGGTATTTGTCTACCAACTATAACAAATAATAAAAATATCAAAAATAGTTATTTGATAAACTGATAAAATATCATGGGAAGTGGTTGAAATATTATATATTTTTAGTTTGTATTTTGTCTACTTATCATGTCGAATAGTATAAATACCGAAACGGGCATTAACATAAAAAATAAAAATTATGAATATTCTCTTTAAATATATTCTAAAATAAGACTGTTTAGCTATAAATTTCGGAGAAGTAAGTATTGTTTAGAACTATTAAAAAAAAAAAAGGTCAATGCTATGAGAAGAAGTAAGAAAATTCGGCTAACAAACAATTATAAAAGAGGCAGTCAATTAACAGAAAATGATAAGTTCCACGTAATCTCATAAAAAGAAGGAAAAATTGGGAAGAAAATTATTGGTAGCTCGTCGGTGATGAAATACATTTATGAGCTGTGAGTATGAGATGACTCCTTTCGTTACCCTAAAGAAACAAAAAATTTAAACATAAAAAAAGAAAAAAAAAAAAAGAAAAGATATATTCTCTTCTCTGGGTTTTATATACTCCTTTCCGCGTTATCAAAAGTCGTAAAGCCAAGGAAAAAATAAAGTTTTCGTCTTTTTTCACTAACTCTCTTAACGTTAACTCGTCCTTTCTATACAATTTAGATATGAGACATATATGTCAACAGTATTTTCTTAATATATTTATTTTGTTGTTGGCTTTGCATGATGGTCACGTTCTATGTATTATATGCTTAGTTTTGTTTTTTCACCGTCAACGAATATGTATAGTAAAGAAAAGTATAAATACATATAAATAATACTATATATACAAGTTTCAGGAAAGCAGCGATATTAAATACCAAAATAACATATGACATTTGAGTTAGCAGTGGGACTAAGAAAATATTTTAAGAAGTATTGACCAAAATTTACACATTATTTGGTGGACTTTTAAATTTAATTAAAGCTGTTTTTTTTTTTTCGAATTAAAGAAGTAACTAAATAGTTTATGATGACAATTTTAATCGAGAATGAACTAAGTCAATTATAAATATGTTATAATTTTTGTTTGGGTAAATACTTAAAATTTATATAATAATAAAAAGTATATAGTTTAGATTTGAAGAGGGGAAGAACCGAATATTACATCGAAATTCAGGTAAAATATTTCAAATTTTTATGAAAATTTTGTGGGGCTTTCTAAGACGCCTGAAATTAGGCTGGCTCCGTCTTTAATTTGAGTTACAGGCCAATAATGATCGAATTATTATTTTCTTAAAAAAATTGGAGTACTTAATTAGTTACATGATTAAAGTCAACATTGTATATATGCTAAAATTAACTGATAATTTTATAATTTCGTTTTCACCGTCACTACTTTTTTTCTCCACCGTCTTGGAGTATCTTAAGAGATTAAATGTTTATTTGAATGACTCTTTCGAGGTTGCTTTCGCTTTTGATTTTCGTATATTGGCTTTTGAGGTTGTTTTAATAATTAGGCTTGGCTAGTAAGAATCTAGACTTGTTAGATTCAAAATAACATTAATTCACTGTCTCACGAGATTAGGTTTCTCAAATCTTACAATAGTTGACAAATGACGCCAAATTTGACTAGTGTTCATCAAGTTGGTACTATATATTAATTAACTAAAAATACGTTTTCTAGTTAATATAAATTAGTGTCCCCACTTAAACTCGTGTGAGGCTATATAGTGATTGTCATATACTACCTAGTTTAATTACCCTTTTTTTTTTTTTTTCAATCTTTTTCCCTGAGTCAGCTGGCTTGCCTTAGTTTTCAAATTCTATTCCGTGTATCTTCCAACGTCTGCTGTGTACATGTAGACAGTTTCTTTGTCAATAAAATGCGAATATTTTTTGTTAAAATATATTAACACATGACCAGTTAATTGCCTGTCGGTCAATATTAAATGATATTTGAATTGGTTAAGTTAATTAATAAAGTTAATTTTCTCCGCCACAATATTATATATATATGGTCTATTTGATATTTAGCTATTTTTTAGTCTATATTTTAAAGAAATGACCAATATTTTTAAAAAATTTTAAAACTATTAACTTATTTAAAAACTAAGGATATAAAAATATTACACCATCACGTAATTAACATAGGGTGAAGTAGGCAAATACCCAGAATTTATATAACAATAAAAATAAATAGCCATACTTTTGAAGTAATTGAGTTTCTAGTCAATTTGTGAATTACTTGCACATGTTTTTGGTAACAAAGTGAATTACCACCACTTACCACTGTGTAAGTAATTGCATTTTTGGGTAGTTGATCACATTTTTCAAAAGATTGGGTAATAACTTACATTAAGTTTTAAAAATTGGGTATTCACTATAATTTCTCATTAACATATAACTATTTTTTTAATTAATAAAAACATTAACTATTTTCTTAAAATATCATCTAAAATGATTATTTTCTCAATAATCTCTTATATTTAAACCAAAGGTTTCCCAATTGACAAATGGAAATGATTTTGCTTTTCTGCTGATGCAATCACGCTCATGCTTCTTGAACTACAGCTCATAACAGAATAAATCTTATGTATCCACAAATAATTCATTGACTAATTATCATTATTCAACATTTCAACTGCTCTCTCTGGGCACGAAACCAATATGTACATACAATTCAATAATACATTATCGTTCTCGAAAATCATTATAGCTGAGATAATTATATTAATTTTTTTTGAGTTAAGAACTAAATTAATTTTTGTATTTTTTATTAGAATAAAAAATTATACAATCGTAAACATTAATTACTTACAGGCTATATTACTCTTCTCGAAGTAATTGACAAAATTATACATTAACACAATGTTGTCGTATTAAGAAATTAGTCTAATGGAATTAATAAGTTACTATATTTAGCAATTTTGAGAGAGACCCTCTGTTTAAAATAATCTTCGGAATTCCTCACGAAACGGCTTGAATCACGCACGAAACGCTTTCCTTAAACGTTATTTGCACCCTCTCGAATGCTTTGTGGGTACGAATGCAAATACGTCGCAGGATACGACAAGCCTAAAATCAAATCCGCACCAAAGCACTAGTGAGAATTCGATCGTAGACAAGTTTTAGTGTTTGGAAGTGTTTGTATATGTTTCTTATGTTAGTTCTATATTTAAAAAAACGTTTAAAAACGTTTTATTGTAGAGGAAACGACGTTTTTCTAAGTGAAGAGACACTTCTCTTCGCTAAAAAACGGTCAGAAAAACGGTTATAAGAGAATCGCCGCGACTCCGCGGACGCGGCGCTCTCGCTCGAGCCACGTGCCCTAAGTGCCACAAGTGCGCCTAAAGGCGCCAATGGCGCCTTTACAGCCTCACTGCCCACGACCACGCCCCGTCCCGTCCCGTCCCGTCGCGCGCGCGTCGCGACGCGACGCGACGCGCCGCGCTCGGGCTCGGGCTCGCATTCGCTTGCGCGAATGCTCGCCACGTGGCCAAGTGTGTGAATGTGCCAAGTGGCACACTCATAGCTTGCACTTAGTTTACACCCACTAAAGAGCTCTTTCCTTATAAAGAGCACAATCTCTTCATAAGTTTCCCATGTGGGACTCTTTTTCCACAACACATTTCCTCTACACACACACTAACTTAGCTTATTTATGAACAAAAACCCAACACCCTCAACATTACGCAATAGGCAAAAAATAGCTTAGACTTTTTTTTGTTTCCCCCCAGTAAAAGATATCGACCTAAGAGGCTAAGAGCATATCCGACATGCATAGGAATCATGTTAGGATAAATCTCCCTACGTACGACATATATCAATCATGCATATCTTCTTCTTTCTTTTTTTTTTTTTTCGCCAAGAATCAAAAGAAGTGTAACATTATTGTTTCAATTAAAACTTCGGTTATAATGCCAACCAACTGGCACACTGTATCGATTAATTTTACACATATTGAGGACAAATAATAAGGGAAGGGCAATAAACATATATATATATATATATATATTAAGATACCAAAATCAATAAATTAATGATACATGGTTCGAGCGTATTTATAGTCTGCAAAATCGTAAAATTAATTTCTACTTGTAATTGTGTAGTTTTGTTAGTGATTAAGTCTCGGTAGTGCTTTTCTATAATTTTCATCAATAAATATAGGTTTACATATTTATCATACATCCCAAAAACTTAAGATAAGGCCTTACACGTTAACAATTTTATAAGATTAAAGAATGCATTTGTAAGAGTTTGAACTCAAAATCTCCAGCTATGACTAATACTATGTTATTCACTAATTCATCGTAATAGTATAACATGATAGAAGACGGATTAATAATAGTCTTCATATCTCAAGTTGATTATTAAAAGCATATTTTTGTGCAAATAATAAATCTTTAAAACTACACTAGTAATAATATTGTTAGGCATAGGATTCTTCTTAGGGGCATGATCATCACTGATTGAAACAATTACTTGATTGATGTTGTGAATCTTGTCGTTTATATATATAATCAACTTCGAGAGTGTATTGTCCTTTTAAATTGATAAGGACTAAGCAAAGACTTATCCTGAATCCTCTTTGAGTACACAATTATACGTGGTCCACCATATAAAGATGGACAAATTATTCAATAAAGCAAACTTAAATCCAATGACACAAAACCAGCTATTATATTTTTCTGGCTAGACAATTATTTTAATATAACAATTGTGTACAGTTACATATTGCATTACAAAAATTAATACACTTCGCTGATTGCGACTCTTACATACATATAATAAAATTAACCTTTATATCGTTACTAACTAATGCAGAAACGACAAAACAAAAAGCAATCCTAATTAATCTCTTAACTAGACACTTCCATCGCTGCATTCTCAGAAATAGCGAAACTGCTTTGAATTTGTTCAAAATGACACATATAGCCTAAATTTGCAAAATCTTGACAAAAATATCACTTGTATTCTATCCTATTTGTTGACAAAGCAATATGAATCTTTTTCGATTCAAAGAGACATTTTCGTCATAATATGACAAATTAGGAGTGTCACAGTTCTTTCTGAGAATTCAGAGGTAAATTTAAACAAGACAATCATGATCTTTTTTTTTTTTTTTTGATATTTTCCCATAATTAACTAAACACTTGCCAAACAAACACAGACCCGGTTAATAACTACTAATAAAACCATGACATCCGAATCTGATCAGTTTTGATATATTTATATTATACCTAATTATATATATCAATTACTAATTAACTATTAATTAATAGCCGTACAGAGCTTCCTAATCTCACCAACAGTGCCAGTTTTGACCCCAATGTTGCCCATCTTAACCATGGACTTGCCAAACTCAAAGTTAAAGTTTAGGCCTCGTGGCCCTCTTCCAATGAGGAGGCGTTGGACCAATCCTTGGGTGGAAGGGTCGGTCCACAGCTTCTGGTCCGACTCGAGGATGCCGCGGCCGCTCCTCAAGTTGGCAAAGTAGCTCGTGTCGAAGGTGCCCGCGCTCCCCGTGTCCAGGTCCACCCTCCTCGCCCCGTCCCCGCCCTGCGGGCAGAGCGCCCGCAGGGTCGGCACGAAGGCGGGGTTGATGGTGGGGTCGGCGCCGGTGGCGGTGGCGGAGCTGAAGTTGTACAGCCTGTAGCTGAACAGCCCGCATGCAGTGGTTCCGATGGTGTGTCCACCTGCAGTGTTCAAGTTCATATTTTGTAATTAGTGTTTATAATTATTTAAAAACTAGGAAAAACCCTAATCAGTACTATTGTTTATATGCCTTATAGTACTATTATTATATGTCTTATGATGATGATGATGATGATTATTATTATTATTATTATTATTATTATTATTATTGTGATTTATAATCAATATTATTGGAATGGTATAAATGAATTAAAATTTCATTTAACTGTGGGGGTTTATTTGAAATTTTTAATTTGTAAAAGGACAATCATAATTTTTTTTTCAAAAAAAAAAAGTATTACAAAAATTAAATTTTAAAATTTACGTGGAGGCAGCAATCCCTATTCGTCCCTACCCCACTTCTACAATGTCTAACTAATATCGCAGAAATTTAGTCTTTTAAACTTTTTCTTTATGTAGAAAATCGTTTATTGATATTGTTTAAGCAGTATATACAGTACTTTTCAACTAATCTGAACCGGAAAGCAAAAAGGAATCAATATGCATGATAGGGACTATTTCTTTCAGGAATATTAAAATAGTGAATTTTAGGTCCTGAATTTATAAACGTTTTGCGTTAATAGATCGTGATTGAAGGACTTTAATTACAGACAAATTGGATAACTCTATATCTATTACTGTTTTTAATTGGGTAAACTATTGTTTCCCGAAGCTATTTTCTTGCTTGTGCTGTAACAAGAAAACCGTCACACTTATTAATTAGTTCTTCATTATATTTTATAAAGAGATATTAACAAAGAATGTCAAGTAATTATAATTGAACTAGTAAATTATTTAAAGTTAACTAGGTTCCGCAGCTATTAGTTAATAGCTCCATACTTCTTTATATTAATTAGTGAAACACAATCTAAGTATACTATTAATCATGGTCAGTAAAATTTTAAAAA
This sequence comes from Boehmeria nivea var. tenacissima, assembly GCA_018132145.1. Classification (NCBI taxonomy): domain Eukaryota; kingdom Viridiplantae; phylum Streptophyta; class Magnoliopsida; order Rosales; family Urticaceae; genus Boehmeria; species Boehmeria nivea. The sequence continues at coordinate 19,276,069 of CM030878.1, read as the reverse complement.
ATGTCTTAATTAATTATTACCGACTAGGACTACGAGATCTAGCGTGTTGAGACCCTTGTCTGAAAACTTTTGTATTTGGGACGCAACGGATTCCCTAAAGCCAGGCAGATTGGCAGTGTCCGATCTCAACGAAACTCTTCCATCTCTTCTTCCTGTAGGAACTGGCCAACCAAACCCCTTGGTCTGCAAAATACAAATATTTAGAGTATTAATGAATTAACAAAAGAATAAATACACATTTAAAAAGAGCAACATTTTTTTTTTCATGGTATCAGAGCACGCAGTTTATTATACCAGAACGACAGAGTCACGCGCAGCGAGTGCAAGAATGTCAGCGCATGAAACGACGCCAGGGCAGGCAGCTTCGAGCTGGGCCTTGGCGTCGTCAATGACATTGTAGCCCGGTATGCCACTGTTTGGTGGGGCGGTCTTTTCGGTGTCTGCACCCTCAATGAGGATAGAGCCGTCGCAGCCTTGGACGAAGCAGTCGTGGAAGTGCATTCTGAGTATGCCAGGAGCTATCCTTGCATTGGAACTGAGATGCTTCGCGACGGTTGCCCTAACGATGCTTTCGGTTCTAGGGCATGTCTTCGCATAGAAGCCGACACGTGTCACTTGGCCATGCGCCGCGATGGCGACAAGACCAAGCAACAAAAGCAACACCCAAAAGAGTGTTTTGGAAAAATAACACCGGCTTTCCATTGACTAGTATAGAAAAGTTACTACTACTATAGTACTATATTTTTGGTTGAAATATTTTTAAGGAAAAAGCTAGTCTTGAAAATTGGAAACTAAAAAAGAGTAGTACTAGTGTAGTAGTACTTTGGACTTTGGAGAGTTTGGCTTGAAAATATAGCTTTGGATAGAGAACTATTTATAGGAAGTGAGTGTGAAAGATGCAAAGAATGAGAAAGGTAGAGACTTGAAAGTAAGCAAAGCCGGCTAAAGGATAAGAGGGAAAAGAGCTTAAAAGTCATATAACAAAACAAGGATTTGGAATGGTGGCAATTTATATAATAATTGATAGCTGGAGTATCGATTGATTTGGTTATGTGGGGTAATTAACAGCTCAAAAATTAGATAGCATTTGCATGAAAGCAATTTGTGTGTGAGAAACCACCAATATATGTGTCATTTCCAGTCTTTATCAACGACTAGTGGTAAACTCTTAAATGATCTAAATTATAATCATCTACCAATTTGATAATTTTCTATAATTTTATTCAACGAATAACGATGAGTTGTTATAGACTTATTTGATAAATTCAAAATAATAAAATTAACAAGAAAATCAACTAAAATAAAACATCTTAAAAAAAGAAATTAATTAATAGATGTATTCAATATCAAGAGTTTATGGAATATCTAGGTTGAGACCCTCTTAATTCTCTATCTATTCTCTATTTTTCCCTCTACCAAATATTATTAAAAATAAAGAAAAATAATACAACTAAAATTTCAATGCAACTGAAGCAAGAAAATAAAACTTCCTTTAGGATCGACCTCAAATATGGGTGCCTTAATTAGACCTATTTTCGGAAAACATCCTGTGAGGCTGTGAGATAATCCACATTATAGGATAAATGCATAATCTAAGACAAATTAATACCCTTAGCAAATGAAACATCAATCAAATCCGTTACAGATTATTTAAGGAAAAAAAAAAAAACGCACAACTTTCACAATTAATACAAATGAAATTGTTTCAATCACCATGCTTGTCGTTTGAAACTTTTTCACTTCAAACCTTGGAATTCCTATTCAAATTTGTCACAATAGTTTATTTTACTTCTTGTGAATGTTTTTAGTACTTGATTATTTTGTCGCCAAAATATTTAATTGCCATCGAATCATAAACGTGTTTGTCATCCCTTATGGCCAAATGTATAGTGACTAATTATTTAACTTTTGACTTTTTAAAACTTTGCGCACCTTTTATTTTAATATAAAGAACTGGCTGCGCCAATCAAATATACGTGCACGATTTTAGTTACATGCATGCATATGCTTTTCCTTTAGATTGAGCACTATATATATATATTTTCAAGTTGCCACCAAATTATCTCACATTTTCGTCGTTGTTTTAACAAATAAATAAATAAAAAAAGAGAGAAAACTATATATATATATATATATATATTTTCAAGTTGCCACCAAATTATCTCACATTTTCGTCGTTGTTTTAACAAATAAATAAATAAAAAAAGAGAGAAAACTGTCTAAATGTGAAAATCATTTTTTTAATCTCATATTTCAAACATAATATATAGAAAGAGTAAAGGTTCAAATGTAAAACATATTGTGATATAGAAATTTTTTTATTGAATCTCCGTTTTTCTCAAAATAGATTTCTAGTCATCATGAATAGAACTGAATCAACTGATCATCAAAAGATTTAACTCAATCTTAATTACTTTAAAGATGGGTGTAAATTACTTCCTTAACTTTGCCGCGCCAAGGGTTTTTTCTTCCCAAGACTACAGCTAATTCACAGCGTCAAAAAGGGTGAAGTAATTAGTAATTAAATAGCCCATTCATTAACTATTTACACATGTTTTTAACGATTTATCATCAATTATCACGGTATAAGTAATTGGATCATTTATATATTTTATTATATTTTTTTTAAATATTTGGTATTAATTTAAATTAAGTGTTAAGAATTGGGTATTTATTATAATTTTTATAACTAAGGTTTTGTTTCAAAGACCATTTTGACAAAAGTTAGATCCTAGTCAATCACACAACGGTTTCAAAAAATTGAGTTATGTCATGTACTTCTAATACTTATTAACTAACCTATTACAAAAGAAAGGAAAGTAATAATACACCAATATCAACAGCAACAGCTAGCTAGCTAGAAATAGCACCGTCATGTTTTAATCCATCAAAAAAGTAAAACTAGAAAAGCCCTATTTCCTCGCCTAACGAATTTGAATTTGATGAGATAATGCCAAATGTTTGGAAAACTTGACATAACTTCAATTTTAAAGAAACTATTGAATCGGGCCATGCACTCAACTACCATAATGTCTTGTAGTATATACACATGCCAAGATATATATATATATATATATATATATATATTATACACATTTACGTATTTTAACTGTGTACGTACAGTAAATTGCTAATGTTTGAGTTGAGATTGTTAGGTTTATTTTGTTGGCATTTTATTTAGTAAAATTATTAGAGATCATATTTTTTTAGATTGTGAAAATATTTTTAGTACAGTTTTAGAAATTTGGTTAAAGAAAACTGAACATGTGTTTCATCAGGCGTTACTATTGGTGTTACAACACCTTTTACATCAGGCATGTTTGGATTAGAAAACTTCCAGTTCACGTTTTGCTCTAAATTTGCGCTGATTTGATGTCGATTATTAAAGGGAACATTACCGGCCCTTTATTGGCCTGTTACAAATTCGATCATTATGAAGGATATTTTGGGTTGAACGAATGAGAAACGTACTTCTTCTCTCAAAAAGTAGTTTCCTGTTGAGGAGAAAACATGGTTTATGAATTGCAGAGCTATTAGAGTGCATTTCATTGTATTGTGAGCTTTGAGAGGATTTATCTTTGTATGAGTGAGAGTCAATATACGGGTGTGTGACTTATAAGATGAAGAGATTTCGTCGGGGTTAGACCACTAGCTGTTCGAGTAAACGGCGACTCAACTTAGAAGGGAGTCATAGCGTGTATAAGTTCGATTATACTCGTTCGACGATTTTACTAGTAGATTTTTTACATCTGGCCGTAGCCCCGTAGACGTACGCGAAGTCGAACTGCGTTACCAATTCTCGTGTCACACTATCTTTACATTCTACACTATTTTATTACTGTTCCTCGTTATTTTCTTTATCTCTCTATGGTGTCTCAACAGGTTGCTATAACATCGGTAGTGACACTGACTAACAGATGGTTCTTTCAGAGATAAAATCAAACTTTTGAACGTATTAATATATTTCTTAGTATCTTAATTTCTCGTTAGAAGTTTTATTTTTTGGGGAAAAAATTATATGTAGCCCAAGGAAAAAAAAAAAAAAAAGCCCTAGGTGATATATCCTCACTAAATTGTCTTTCACTTCGCTGAATTAACCTTTAACCTTCCTATATATATAACTAATACAAATCCTTACAAGTAAAATAGATTGTGAGTACAAGTTCAGAATTCAAATCTTTTGTTCTTTTTTATGTTTTCTTTTCTTTCATTTTAATTATAGATTATTAAGCAAATAGTAATATTTTGAATGATGTTTTAAGAAAATAACAAACGTATTCACTAATTAAGAACTATTTTTTTTAACTACACAATGCTATGATTTTACCTCTATGCCTTTATTTCCTTATGCGCTAATGACTAATTTTTTAATTTTTTAAAATATTGATATTTTTTGAAATATAAATAAATAATAATCAAAATACTAAATAGTCCTTTTAATTAATGTTTGATACATAAACATAATTATTTATTTATTTTGAATATATCAAAATATGATCGATGAGGTAAAGAAGGCGATAGAAAATAAGGATATTTAATATCTGGATTCATAAGTTATGATCATAATTTTGTGGAAAATTAGTTTTTTTTTTTAAAACTAAATTTGTAGTTTTTTAAAACACATGATACTCTATGTATATGTCACTATCATACAATTATTGGAGAAACACCAATAATTTGAACTAAATAGCATTTTAATCATTCTTGCCAGAAAGTCATATTTGTGTTGAATTCTTGCTAGCTACAAATGATCTCTAAGAGATTACAAATATATAGTCTGCTAGAATTTGGCCGCGAATTAAAGGTGTGGATCTTGACTTGTTACGCTCATTTATATACAAATTCAAAATGTATTTTACTGTAATAATATTGTTTAAGTTTGATTTTTTATTAGTGTAATTAGTATATCAACAAGGATTTTACAATATATATATATATATATATATATATTAATTTAGATTGCAATTCAAATAACCCTTAACGTAGCATTACGCATAAAAACTAGTATCAATTCAGACAACCAGTAACTATACATAGATATCTAATTACTGGATTAAGTCAACCATTATAATTGTACTCGGCATTTTGAGTTTTAAGTTAAGGACGGAGCTCTAAGTTAATCTTAGAATATATGCATATGATAATATATAATATGATGTGGAAAAATATCTAAATTTTACATTATTTTTTTAATAAATGTTGAATATTTTAGAATAGAAAAATGGCCAAGTTAATTTAAGTATATTTACTACTATTTTTTAATACACACACATATATATATATATATATATATAAGATATATAATTCCTAGATATAGAAGTAGTTCTCTTCTTTCCAACTTGAACATGTCTACTTAATTCCCATGACTTAACAAATCCATTTGAATGGGTAAATCAGGTCTGCTTAATCCACATATATAAAACATTTCCTCACCATTCACACACACACACACATATATGTGTATATATATATATATATATATATATAATATATCAACTTTTGAATGAAGCCAGTGGTCAAATGTTGTACTCGGCAATGCTATATATATATATATATATATATATATATATATATCAATAAGGGCAAAAGAAAAAAAAAAATCACTCCGCGTGTGGATTGTTTTGAGGAATCCATAATGAGTTTGTGGGTCCAATTCACATACCCGATAGACGAGCTTATTCTTGAAACAGTAAGCTCGTTCCACGGAGTTACTAGAAATGCTTTTAACTTGCTGAACTCAAAAGTTATTTATCAGATTGTTTGATTAACTTTTATAAAAATGTGCTCTTGTAAAAATCTTTCTGTCAAAACCATAAATATATGATTTTTGCAAGAAATTCTTTTGAAAAAACTTTAAAATTTGTATTAATTAGAGTTTGAAAAAAGTACTATAAACATAATATTTAAATCTTTTTTTTATATGTTTTATAGCGTTTTTGTACTATTAAATTATTTTGAACAAAACTCTGCCAAATAGAACAATCCCTTGAGGGGCTCAAGCTACAAAGGCTTATTATCCTATAAAGTTCAAATTTATATGCTCGTACATGATGATGATTATAAAAATACCATGGTTAGAAAGATATATAAATTAGACGATGAACTATTTAAAGCAGATCGAAATTAGTTTTTTTGTTTCTTTTTTGTTTTTGTTTTTGTTTATTTATTTTTCCCCCTAAGGATCGTAATTTGTTAGTGTATATAATATATGATACCAATTTTGTTAGTGTATATAATACCAATTTTGTTATCAAAAGTCAGCGCCTTATTTTTTTTTCTTATTCTAATATCTCTGCATATATTATTTTTAATAGTTTTATGTTACTTTTTAAATATCATGAATAAGCCAGAGAACAAGTTACCCAAATATACAAGTTCTGAGAAACAAGCAAATGAACTTTTGAAAGTTTCCTCCACCTAATATTCATAAATAGGACGTTGAAAAAACTAGCTAATATAATTTGACATTGATTAACCGACGAGGACTTGATCATATGTACGTGACATTATATCCATAACATATTAATAACAGGAAATGTAAAAGGAAGAAGTTGTCTGCCCTAGATTAAATAAATAAAGAAAAATTATAAGAAAATATGGTCAATATTTATAATTATTAAAGAAATATGAGATTTTTAAGGATTTAATCAAAATTTTGACTAATTTTTAAAAATGAACTGTAGTTTCATTAAATTAAGGATTTAGCCGTAACATACGTGTAACATTATTATGTTACGGCTAAATCTTTAATTTTGACATTTTAAGTCTAAATCTTTTAAACTTTACCTTTAAAATGACTATTTCTTAACTGACTTAAGAAATAGTCATCAAGTAATTTGAAGAGAGAAAATTCATTCATATACATCTTACATTTGGACCCAATTTTCTTAATTTTTTAAAATATGTTAAAATTTAAAAAATCTTTTCTAAAATTACATATTTAACTAATTCCCCAGAATAAACTGTGTTTGAAATCCATTGAAAAAAGAGAAAAAACGACATTGACTTTTCTTCACGCGCAATCCCAAACGCGATAGTAACATGCAAATCCACTAATCCAGTAAACGACAATCTGAGGCCACGATAATCAGATATATACTATAGAATACTCCAGCTATACAAACCACTACGTATTGTTTTCATTTGTACGACTTTGACCAACTTTTTTTAAAATTATTTTTTGCAACTTTAGAGATAAGCCGTTTTCGTTTACTTTGCCTCTGCTTTTTGACCATCACGTCCCTATAAATCCATAACACTGCACTCCCAAACTTCACAATCACAAGCCAAATTCCCTCTCAACAACATTACTTGAATTTTATTACAAAAGTTTTACGTACACGCCTTCTTATAAGAAGGGGGAAAAAAAAAAAAAAAAACCTCAACCCCAAAACCCAACAATTACAAAACATTTATTTCATCCTTGTCCAATTTTTCGATGGAGAACCGTAGGTATTTCACTTGGGTGTTGTTCTTGTTGCTCGGCTTTATCGCCACCTCGGCGTATGGCCAAGGAACACGTGTCGGGTTTTACGCGAGAACGTGCCCTGGGGCTGAAAAAATCGTTAGGTCAACCGTGGAGAAGCATTTCAGGTCCAACCCTAGAATAGCTCCCGGCTTACTCAGAATGCATTTCCACGACTGCTTCGTGCAAGGCTGCGACGGCTCCGTCCTCATCGATGCGACGGGCTCCGAGAAGAGCGCTCCGCAAAACCGAGCCACGCCGGGCTACGAAGTCATCGACGATGCCAAGACCCAGCTCGAAGCCGCCTGTCCTGGCGTCGTTTCTTGCGCCGACATTCTCGCACTCGCTGCACGTGATTCTGTCGTTGTGGTAATAACAATTAATACTCTTTAATTTCGCTAGTACTATACCATATTGAAATATAATTATCATTTAAGAATGCAATATTTTTTGGCTACAAATTTCATAATTGGTGCTCTAAATTACTATTTGCAGACAAAAGGAATTAGCTGGAAAGTTCCAACTGGGAGAAGAGATGGACGAGTTTCAGTAGAATCTGAGGCGAGAAGTATTTTGCCTGGTCCTACAGCCACAGTTGAGTCCCAAACAAGACTGTTTTCCAACAATGGTCTCAGCACTCAAGACCTCGTTGTCCTAGTTGGTACGTAATATATAATTCTAAGCAGTACAGTTTAATTTAAACATTATTATTGCTTAACAATCAATCTAGGTTATTCAAATAAATCTTGCACCAGTACTAAATCATTAATTACAATTTTCACTAAACATTAATATCTATGTCATTAGTTTTGGTGAATAATATGTAGTTGAAATTGGCGTGTACAGGAGGACATACTATTGGCACAACATCGTGCGGGCTGTTCAGAAACAGGCTCTTCAACTTCAACACCACCACGGGCGCCGACCCCGCCATCGACCCGTCCTTCGTCGCGACGCTGAGGGCGCTCTGCCCGGAGGGCGGCGACGCGTCAAGGAGGGTGGAACTCGACGCGGGGAGCGGAGGCAAATTCGACACGTCCTTCTTCGCCAACTTGAGGAGCGGCCGCGGGATCCTCCAGTCCGACCAGGCCCTCTGGGCCGACGCCACCACGAGGACTTATGTCGAGCGCCTCCTCGGTGGCGTCGGGCGGGGGCGGCAGAGGCTGAACTTCAACGCGGAGTTCGCAAAGTCGATGGTTAAGATGGGAAACATTGGCCTCAAAACCGGCACTCAGGGTGAAATCCGCAGGGTCTGCACGGCTGTTAACTAATTAGATAATACTCAGATAATTAAATTGTTTTTAATGTTTAACTAGGCAAGTCTTAATCAATTGATGAGTGGTGAAAGTGTGAATTTGTTGAATTATTTGAATAATAATGTATTGTTGTTCTGATTAGGGAAGCGTTATTACGTACTGATGATTACGCGAAACCCAAACCCAATAATGTAATTTTTTTTTTTTTTGGTTCTGGCTAAAAAAAATGTATCGATAGTATTTGAATGAAATCCAAATTTTATCCATATATCCTTCTCCAATTTTTATCATACTATGAATCTACAACTCTGACCGTTCTTCGTCGATTTGAATGTAGTTCTAGCATTTAAGTAATTTTGAGCTAAAATCAATGTTTAGAAAATTTTAGACTCAATTTAAATGCGCTTTCAGATATAAATGTTAGTATAGATTCTATTTGGTTTATGAATTTGAACCCAAAAGATTAATAGAAATCAAAACTCTCACGTGAAAAGTTTATATAGGAACTTGAAAAGTCTAAAAAAAATATGAGTTATTGGCTCGATCGTAGTGTGTGTGCTAAAGAATTGCATATGCAATTTGAAAATAAAGTGCATTCTTTTTTCAATTAATTAATAAAATTGAGGAATAAATAGTATATATCTAAAAACTCAAGAAAAGAGGTGGCATTTTTATAAAATACAAAAATATTATGGTATTTATTTATTATGATTATTGTTATTATATAAAACAGAGGATAAGTTCAATAGTAACTTCATTTATATTTTACTAGTTTTGGGATACACACTATACATGTCACTTTCACAATTGTTAAATAAGGTGAAACTTGACAGACAATAATTTGAGCTATACAGACTTTAACTATTTTCTATATGCTTTGCTAAAATGTCATTTTTAAGTTTAATCATTGCTGGCCACCGGTTAGTTACTAATAATAGAAAAAAATTGGCCACAAAAGGTGTGGATATTCTTGACGTGTCACTTTTAACTTATACCTTATTATGGATAAATAATGCGATCAAAATCAATTACATCAACGCTAACGTCTCAATATATTTTATTAAGTCAACGATAAAAATTCAGCTAAGCATTTGGAGCTTTTTGTAAGCGGATGAAGCTTCTAAGAATATGTATAATACATGATGGTTCCTATACGTACATAGAATTGTTCTTCTCCTCTTTATCATGTCCACACATTATGACTTGGCAAAAGTTTTCCCCACCAAGTCCACTCACAAAATTTGAAACCTTTTCAATGAACCTATAATGTTTAAAAGGTATCCCAATAATATTTGTATGTGGTAATGCTTCAAGAGAAAAAAGAAAAAGAAAAAGAAAAAAGTTTGACTGGATCCGTTAATTTGTGTTCTTATTTAGAAGAGACTCTTATAAATACCACTAGTTGCTTAAAACCATTTTATACTTAGACTCGTTTGATACAATTATACTTCGACTCGTTTGATACTATTATTTGAATGTTGTTGTTGACTTTTTAATTTTAAGATAATTTAAATGATTAAAATTTAAGCAATGAACTTTAAGATTAAAAAAATAAAAATCATTTAAATGTGTGTATTTAAATGGTTGAATGGGTTCATATATAATTAGAAACATTTTGTATGATTTTTTTTTCGTGGCATAGAAATATTCATCATCAATAAAAAAAATTTTAGTTGAGAGTCCAATTCTTTTTCATAGCTCATTGAAGAAAAACTTTATATATATATAAATATATATATATATATATTTAATATATATATTAATGCGTACGTGTGTTGCACGTGCACATTCAACGTGGATGTAAAAGCTTTTAATATTAATGTTAAAACTTGTTAGAGTAACTACTAGTTAAAAGTAGATTTTCTATTTTTAGAATGACTAGAAGCTTTAACCAAACTGAGTCAAATAAAGAAAGTACTAAACATAGCAACTTTTTGTTTTTTTAAAAGAAAGTATTCAAGGATTAGGCTTAAATATAGCTATTCCACTCAATAGTGATCTTACCCAATAAGTCGTTTTCTCATTGTTCTTTTGCGTTTCTTTCCTTTGTCTTCTTCATTGTTTTACTTCCCTGTAATTGTGATCTCTTCTTGGTTCAATTCCCTCTCATCACTTAATAATTTCTCTGGAGCCAAACACAAAATGGAACTCTTCAACACAAGCGCGAGAACAATCATCCCTGTGAAACGTTGCCAATCATACCCAACGAACATGCACTCGGTTGGGTTATGGAACGAAACTGATTATTGGCGTATCAACTTCTCTTTCCCATTTGTGAACTTCACATTACCATTGCAAAACTATACAATGCCAACCCTTCATGTGGAGATGCTTTCTATGTTCTTTGTCACCCAAGCCTCACATTTTTTTCTCAAGATGATTGGCTTGCCCATGTTTGTTTCTGAGCTCTTGGTAACTTAAATTCTTCCCTCTAAGTTTTTCCGCCAACTTATCTTGTCATAATATTTGTGTCGTCGTCTTTTTCATCATTAATTTTCATTTTGCCAATACATGTTTGTGTCGTCGTGTTATTAGTTCTTACAAATTTTCATGAGCTATAAATGCAGGCCGGGATATTCCTAGGCGACGGGGTTGCGGCGCAGTTTATCGAAAGGTATTTCAACTCCGTATTCCGCCTCAACAACCAAGACATACTCGGCACGCTATCCCTTTTCGCCTACACCATGTTCATCTTCCTTAGCGGCGTGAAGATGGACTTGAGCATCGTGTTCCGGACGGGCTCCAAGGCCTTCCACACCGGAGCCCTAGCCATGGTCGCGCCGCTTCTCCTTGGCGCGGTTGCCCAGCTCATGCTCAGCCACTACTGGCACCTCACCAAGCAAGAGAATCTCCAGCTCATGTTCGTCCTGACCACCCATTCTCTGACGTCGTTCCCCGTCATTGCGTGCCTCCTCGAAGACCTAAAGATCTTCAACTCGGAATTAGGCCGGCTCGGCCTTTCCTCTTCCATCATTAGCGACATACTAGGACTTGTTTTGACCGCTTTGGCGACGATGGCCAAGGTGTGGGACAAGTCTATCGGGCTCGGCCTTTTAGACATATCTTTGTTGATAGTCTTCACCGCCGTCGTCATCTATGTCGCGAGGCCCGCGATGATATGGATCGTCAGCCAGACGCCGGAGGGTAGGCCCGTCAAGAAACTGTACATCTCCCTCATCATTTTGGCGGTGTTGTTCTCCGCCCTGCTCTCCAATTGGTACCACATGACCCTAATTTTCGGGCCGATGATACTCGGCCTGGCCGTGCCGGACGGGCCGCCTCTCGGGTCAGACCTGGTCAAGAAGTTCGACCCGTTGATCTCGGGGGTTTTCATGCCTGTTTTTGTGACCATAGGCATGATCAAGGCCAGCCCGTACGCCCTCAATTTCTCAACCACAGTGGCCAAGGCAAATGGCATTTTGATGGCAGTGATTGTTGTGTCCAAATTCGTCTTCTCACTAATACCTCCCTTATTCAGCAGAATGCCTCTCAATGACTCTTTGGCCATTGCCTTGATCATGTCCTACAAAGGGGTTGTTGAGATGGCCTCTTATGGTATTGCCAGAGATAGCAAGGTACGTGTCGCGGAGTTGTACGTACATGTCATGTTTGTCATACATATCTTCTAATCACCATATTCTTGCACGCGCGTGTAGGTGATAGACTTGGAGTTGTATACCCTGGTCATGGCAACCGTCCTCGGCACGGCGATCGTGGTCCCGCTCGGCGTGCGCTACCTCTACGACCCGATGCGCAAGTACGCCGGCTACCAGCGGCGCAATATCATGCAGTCTCCAGCGAGCGCAGAGCTCCGCATCGTGACATGCATCAACCGCCCCGACAACACCCTCGCCATGATCAACCTCCTCGACGCGGCGTGCCCCACCAAGGAGAGCCCCATCGGCGTGTACGTCCTCCACCTCATCGAGCTCGTGGGGCGGGCCACGCCGCTCTTCATCTCCCACCAGCTCCAGAAGAAGACGCTCTCCAACTACTCCTACTCCGAGAACGTCATCCTCTCCTTCTCGCACTTCCAGCGGGAGAACGGCGGCGGGGCGGCCTCGGTCAGCGTCTTCACGGCCATCTCGCCCACCGAGTACATGCACGACGATATCTGCACGCTCGCGCTGGACAAGCTGGCGTCGCTCATCGTCGTGCCGTTCCACCGAAAGTGGGCGCTCGACGGGGCCGCCATCGAGTCCGAGGACCTCACCGTGCGCAACGTCAACTGCAGCGTCATGGACCGTGCGCCATGCTCCGTCGCCGTCCTCGTCGACCGTGGCCGATCCGATAGCGTCCAGGCCGCCGCGGCTCGCCAGGCCTCGTACCGTGTCGCCGTCGTGTTCCTCGGCGGCAGTGACGACCGCGAGGCCCTCACCCTCGCCAAGCGGATGACCAAGGACTCCTGCATTAGGTATTCATGCGTTTTGAACAGCAACTCATACTATTCGTAAATATTCGTTTATCCTAGTGAACTAATATTTTCAAGTAATTGAATGGATAAAGAATTCACCAAGTGAAATTGCAATATATAAAACAAAAAAAAATTACTTTCAAAAAATTAGCTTTGTCAAGAATTTTATAACAAAGACAACCAAAAAATTCACATATTTTGAACATTTCAACTTTTACTTATTTAAAGAGTTAAAATATTTTTTACAAAAATGTAGTGTAAAGAGAAATTATAGTGAATACCCAATTTTTAAAACTTAATGTAAGTTATTACCCAATCTTTTGAAAAATATAACAAACTATCCAAATGATTCAATTACTTGCACAGTGATAAGTGGTGGTAATTCACTTAGTTACCAAAAGCATGTGCAAGTAATTCACAAATTGATTAAAAACTCAATTACTTCAAAAGTTTGGGTATTTATTTTTATTGTTATATAAATTCTGGGTATTTGCCTACTTCACCAAAATATAAATATCTTTTTGTTATTTTTTGTCATAAAATTCTTAACAGTGTTAATTTTTCAATATTTTGAAACATGCCTTATTTTTTAAATGACCATTTAATTTTGACTTACTTTTGCACTTCACCAATTAATCAATTACGACTTCTACATATTTCTCACAACTCAATCAATTATCACAATTTAACATGAACTCATATGACAATTATACAGTATAACTTTGTTAATTATCATCTTTAAACATAAATAAATCTCTGGTGGTGGTATCAGACTGACCGTCATCCACATCGTGCCGGCGACGGAGGACCCAGAGATGAAGCAGTGGGACAAAGTGCTGGACAACGAGGTGCTCAAGGAAATCATGCCGCAAAACAGCACCAGCGACGCCAACGCCGGCGGGGCGGCGCAGGCCAACGTGGGGTACGTGAGGGAGACGGTGAAGGACGGGACGCAAACCGCCACGGTGCTGCGCTCCATCGTCGACGATTTCGAGCTCTTCATCGTCGGGAGACGCTTCAACGTCAGGTCTGTCTTGACGTCGGGCCTCGACGAGTGGAGCGAGTTCCCGGAGCTCGGCGTCGCCGGGGATTTGCTTTCGTCCACAGATGTTGTGAGCAAGGCCTCAGTGTTGGTGGTGCAACAACAAAAGCTTTCTGGTCATCAATAATTCAGCAATAATAATAACTATAGTTATTAGCTCTAGCTACGTCTGCTATATATATATATTTAATTAACCTTGATTGATTAGGGCATTTGTGTTGTGAATTTGGTTGCCGCATTTGATGAATACTCCACTAATAGAATTATGATTAATTTGCATTTTGACTAGTCTTTAATTCCGATTAAACAAATTTTTGTTACAAGGCTTGACCTATTTCATAGTTGTTTCAAGCAATTAATTCGGTTATTAAGCTAAAATATATCGTGTTAAAATATGATTAATGAAATGATATTTTCTTTGAGAACGCCAACGTTTAAATGGATCTTAAAAGCATTACCTATCTAATTATATATACATTTATAAGTTATAACCTTTCCTAAAAAGGGTTTTCAGACTCTAAGTTTCGTCCAAAACGCTCGTTGTGTTTTTGGGCTGTTGTATCATGCTTGCATTCTTTATCGGTTTGTTTGTTTTTGTTTTTTTTGTTTTTTTGTTTTTTTTTTTTTCACTTTTCAGGCACACATGCCCATTGGGATGCATGTGTCTCTCACACGTACGCGTCCCCCAAACCTTTTCTTTTCTTGTTTTGATTTTCTTTTTTTGCTCAGGTGGTCTTCTTTTGGGGATCGTTGTGCAAAATTCTATGGATGAAACTTGACAAATTAACCAATAATTTGTACTCTACCAACTTTAATTTTCTTCTGAAACGCCTGCTAAAAAGTCATATTAAGTTTAATTGATTCTTGCTGGCTAGTAAGTCTAAACAGAGTAGAAAAAACTTTGGCCACTGAAGGGTGTGGATATTCTTGACTTGCCACTTTTAACTTAGACATTATTATGATAAAACCCATATACGATCAAGATCAATTACATCAAGGATAACGAAATAATTTTTGGATTGAGTCAACAATGATAAATTAGTTAATCAAGAATTTGGGGATTTTAGTCAGAAAACGAAGCTTCTAAGGATAAATATATATATATATATATATATATATAGATATATATATGTGTGTGTGTGTGATAATATGTATAGGGCTGTTCTCCTCCACTTAACATGCCTGCTTTCTAGAACTAATAGCACATCAAGACTTGGCAAAAGTTTTCCCCACCAAGTCCACTCACAAATTTTTGAACCTTTTTAATAAACCTAATTATTAATTAATAGCAAGGTATCCCAAAATACTTATACACATGGTAAAGCTTCAAGGAAAAAAAAAATTATAACATTGATGTTTCACTAGCTGAGTGAAACAAATAGTAGTTCCACCTCTTAATATGGTAATGCTTCACGTGGAAGAAAAAAGTACTTTCCACTCGGTTTGTTCTCAATTCTCATTTAGAGGAGACATGAATGGCTCGAGCCACATAAGCCTATCCCAAAGTTCAATATATACTTCTACATTGTTGATAATTAGAAAAAAAAAAGACCATCAATTAATTAAAACCACATTTTAATTAATTAGTTCTTATAATAATATTGTTGCAAACATTTTTTATGGACAAATTTTTTCGTGGTTCAAAAGTATTCTCACCAAGTAAATATTTAGTTGACACTTGAATTCTTTTGCATAGATCATTGGGGAGAAAAATTTATATGTATAGCACTATTTGTTTTTTCTTTTAATTTTATAAGGCACGACTTAAAACCATAAGTTGTAATAAAAAAGATGGATCAGAGCTTCTCAACTTGCAAAACAAATGAAGATTTCAGTTTCTCATATTACCGCAACTTGTAATAGCGTGGCAAATAAGCTAGTTTCTCTTTCAGTGGCTTTAGAAACAAAGAATTGATAGTTTAACCCTCCATAGTTCATTCAGCAGTGTAAGAATTTATAAGTCCCCTCGATCACGCACTCTTTTTTTCAAATAAATTTTCCCACTTTTTTTTTTGTTTTTTTTTTGTTTTTTTCGTTTTGTTCTTTGGAATTTTAATGAGGCTTCATTGCATTTCTAGTAATCTTTCATGGCGGGCTTCTAGTCGTATTTTCGTTTTTTTCTCTGGGCCCTTCTTGGTTGTTTTTGGCCTTTTGGGTTGTTTTGTTATTCTGCATCTTTCTGTAATTTGTTTTTTATTTTTAAGAATATTTAAATTGTTTTAGTGGAGAATTATAGGAAAATCAGCATAGATAATAAGCTTATAATCTGTCGAGCGTGCGCTAATTTAGTTGGGATACATTTTTAAAATAATATATTTTTTTAAGTATTAATAAAACAAAGTAATTAATTTGAATTAAGATTTTAGTATTATTGTCACAAATATAAAATCCATGATTAAAGGTTTTGAAATTAATTTTTAATATAAAATATTGGGTTTAGCATTAGAAATTAGATACTTACTCTAATTTCTAAAATAATGTACCTACATGTTTTTATTTGATCCATAGCTTACTGTACTTTTTGGTTTACGCTCAACATCTAGTATTCGCAAGCAAATTTTGAAATGTTCCGATATAATTATAACTTTGTTATAAGTAAAAAACTAGCCAATTTGATATCAAATAATTAGACTTGATCATTTACATATATCGTTACACGCTGGGTTCCAATCAAATTAAGGAAACATATACAATGAGGAAATTGCCTTAAAAAAAATTAAAAAATGAAAAACAACAGCATATTGACTTTTCTTCACGCGCAAACAAAGGCCAAGCTAAATTATGCAATCCAGCTAATGACATTTTAAGGGCAATATACAGCACTCCAGCAATACGTATACGACATAATCTTTTTTGTTTGTATTGTACGACTTTGACCATCTTTTTTGCGCTTTTGAAATAAGCCGTTTTTGCTTACTTTTGGTCTCTACTTTTTGACCAATCGTTTCCCTATAAATTCATCACGTTTCACTCCCAAACTTCACAAGCCAAACTAGCTATATCCCTCACCACCCAAAACAAAACCTTGAATATTATCACAAAGTTTTTACTTAGCTCTTTTGCATACTTTTGTCACACACCTTCTTAAGAAAAAAAAATCCCCAAAAAATCATAATTTATATAATCTTTGTCTAATTTATCAATGGAAAAGCCTAGTTGTCACCTTTGGGCAGTGTTTTTGTTCCTCGGCTTTGTTGCCACCTCGGTGCATGGCCAAGGAACACGTGTCGGATTTTACTCAAAAACATGCCCTAGTGCCGAAAAAATCGTTAGGTCAACTGTGGATAAGCATTTCCAGTCCAACCCCAGAATAGCTCCCGGTTTGCTCAGGACGTTCTTCCACGACTGCTTCGTCCAAGGCTGCGACGGCTCCGTCCTCATCACCGGCCCGGGCACCGAGCGGAGCGCGCCGCCGAATAGCGCCACGCCGGGCTACGAAGTCATCGACGACGCCAAGACGCAGCTTGAAGCTGCATGTCCTGGCGTCGTTTCTTGCGCTGATATTCTCGCACTCGCCACACGTGATTCTGTTGTTGTGGTAATTATAACTCTCGGCTCTAACATATTAAAAAATAAATTATACCATGCAAAGAATTAATACTATATATATAACTTTTAAATTATTCTAATAATGGCAGTGAGATCTAAACCACTCTATATATATTGCAGACAAAAGGAATTAGCTGGCAAGTACCAACTGGGAGAAGAGATGGACGAGTTTCAGTAGCGTCTGAGGCTAGCATTTTGCCTGGTCCTTCAGCCACAATTGAGTCTCAAACAAGATTGTTTACAAACAAGGGTCTCAACACTCAGGACCTCGTTGTTCTTGTTGGTAATAGTTAACCACCTTTTAAATCACTATTACTATACTATAATATATAATTAATATAATCTCCATTTATAAAACTATATTCTCCGAGCCACAACACACAACGACATGTCGTCAGCTTTCAAGTATAAAAAAAAAATAAAAAAATTGAAGTATAAAGTCCACAACAATTTCTTTTAGAATTTTATTGAGCAACCAGCTAAACCTTAAACCCAATATGTGGCTAATAAAGTAATAATTGTTTTATTTAAAATTTATTCTAGCCAGTGATAGCTTCAATACCATTTTATTAGGGGTACGAAATATGAATAACTTATTTCTCTTTACTGAATTATTATGATAATTAGTATTTTTTTTTTCCATTGGCTTAATTTGATACTAATTAAAATGGGCGTCACCAGGCGGACATACTATTGGTACAACGTCATGCGGGTTGTTCAGTAACAGGCTCTTCAACTTCAACACAACCACCGGCGCCGACCCCGCCATCGACCCATCCTTCGTCGCGACGCTGAGGACGCTCTGCCCGCAGGGCGGCGACAGGACAAGGCGGGTGGAGCTCGACACGGGCAGCGGAGGCACTTTCGACACATCCTTCTTCGCCAACTTGAGGAGCGGCCGAGGGATTCTCGCGTCCGACCAGGCGCTCTGGACCGACAACTCCACAAGGCCTATCGTCCAGCGCCTCCTCGGCAGCGCCGGCGCCGGGCAGAGGCTGAACTTCAACGCCGAATTCGCAAAGTCGATGGTGAAGATGGGAAACATTGGCCTCAAAACTGGCACTCAGGGTGAAATCCGCAGGGTCTGTACGGCTGTTAACTAATAATGATTAGTTAATGCTCAGATATTTTAAGGTTAATTAATTGGGAAGTGTTAATTAGGGCATGAGCATGTTTAGTTACGTACGTGAAAGCTAAGTGTAACTTTTCGAAGTTATTGTTGTGTAAGATTGCTTACTAAAAGTAGAAGCAAATTAAAGAAATTAATAAAAAGCGCAAGTGTTTGGTGTTTTTATTTTGATATTGAGTCTCTTGGACCGACCCTTACGGTGTGGATGTTAATTAATGGATGACATAAGTCTTTCTTATTTAATAGTTTGTTATTGCGAGGACTAGTATAGATTAGAATAACCTTCATGACGCGAAAAAAATAATTAATTAATTAATACTTGTATATGTTCTTAACCGGAATTGGTAAATAGCGAGAGCTTTGATCAGTTCATGATCATGATAAACTTATTAAACAATACTAATAATATTATGTATATCATTGGATTCGGATAAGGTGGGTTCCACTTAGTCCGAGTTGCGAGAAGCGGTATTTGTTTTGCTGTGGGCTGTGCGCCTGCATAGTCTTAAATATATGTATTTTTTTGGGCGAAGAATGCCGGATAAAAGTCTCAACACTTTCTTTTAAAAAGAAAAATGACAGAAAATTATATAAAATGAGTAAAAGGCCTATTCAGTTTAAAGAAACGATCAAAATTTAAAAAAATTAAATTATTAGTCACTAATGAATGAGAGAACTAAAGACATAAAAATAAGTGTACGTCAAGAAAACTTTGATATAAAAATTTTGGATTATTAATATGAATAATGAGAAATTAGTTTGTTGCCTTGCATTCACGTCCTTTTCACCCACTATTAGTTATTTAAAATTTGAAAAATAAAAAATATATCAAGTACTTATATGTGCTTTTTCTTTTACCTTTTTAACTTGGATAATTATAAATCTCATTAAATAAGTCTCTTTCAGTGAGGAATTATGTTTTTATCGGATTATAACTTAATTATATAGAAATACTATTTTATTTCTCTCTAAAATAAATAGTAGATTTTTTCTTCCATTCATTTTATTTTCTTTGAGACCACTTACTTTATCCTATATGTAATAAAGTATTGCTTGTCAAATTTTGAAAAGAAATTGTTAAAATTTCAATGTAAACGCCAAAACTAATAAATGTGCATGTGGCATATTCTACGGATTTAGCGATCACACAGGAAATGGTATAATCTTTGACTTAAACAACTGCCCTCTCATCAGCCTTGAGAATAAAAGAAATAACAGTTTGGAAAGTAGAAAGTTTTTATGTACTGTAGCACTATGATTTAAATTTGAAGTTTTATTATTGTAATTATATATAATAGTTAGTAATATGATTAAAAATAATGATTCAGATTGCTACCCAAATAACCAGTAATTGACTCTCTAAATGGATACAATTTTTTTTTATATGAAATCATTTTATGCTAAATAATATAATTACCAAAATATATCAAACTTCGTTATATATGTCAGTAATGTAATTATCAAAAATGCTATTTTTTGAACTATTTTGGCTATTCTTAAGTTAAACTATTTTTCTAGCATTCTTTTATTTGATCCATAGTTTAATGTATTTAGTTAACCATGCAATTGAACCTAGAGCTCAACCATTTCCCAATTCTTATAGTTAGCAACCAATTTTGAACTATTCCGATATACTTATTTAATAAAAAAATGACTTTGAAACAATCTAACCAATTTGAGAGATTAATTATTCGACGGGAACTTGATCGTGTACGTAATTGATATAGGTATACACGTTACAATATGTTTAAAAATATAAACATACAGAAAGAGGGAATTATCTTTAAATAAAAAAAATAAACCGCCATTACCTATATTGACTTTTCTACACACGCAAACCAGGCCCGTGCAAAAGGAAAAATCCTCACAACTTCTTTGTTTGCATCGGTACGACTTTGACCAGCTTTTGCGCTTTAGAAATAAGCAATTTTTGCATGCTTTTGCTCTCTGCTTTCTAGCCATCGCTTCCCTATAAATTCATATTACTTCACTACCAAACTTCACAAGCCAAACTAGCCATCCCTCACCCAAAACAGATATTACAAATTTTTTACGTAGCTCCTTTGCAGAGTACTTTTGATTCACACTTTCCTAGGAAGAAAGAGAAACCTCCAAAACATCATTCATATAATTTTAATTTGTAAAATCTATCGATATGGAAAACCCTAGTTATCTACATTGTGTAATTCTTTTGTTCCTCGGCTTTGTTGCCACCTCGGTGCATGGCCAAGGAACGCGTGTCGGGTTTTACTCCTACACGTGCCCTAACGCCGAAAACATCGTAAAGTCAACGGTGGAGAATCATTTCCAATCCAATCCGAGGATAGCTCCGGGCTTACTCAGAACTTTCTTCCACGACTGCTTCGTGCAAGGCTGCGACGGCTCCGTCCTCATCGACACAACGGGCTCGGAGAAGAGAGCGATACAAAACGTGAACACACCGGGATACGAAGTCATCGACGACGCCAAGGCCCAGCTCGAAGCCGCCTGCCCTGGCGTCGTTTCTTGCGCTGATATTCTCGCACTTGCTGCACGTGATGCTGTTGTCGTGGTAAATATTAGTTTACTCTGTTTGCTCTTATAATAAGATATTAAAAAATAATTATCATCAAGAACACTTTAAAATTTTTAAACAATTTTGTAAGTATAGTGCTCTAATTAAACCTATATATATATATATATATATGTATGTATATGTATTGCAGACTAGAGGATTGAGCTGGGAAGTACCAACTGGAAGAAGAGATGGACGAGTTTCAATACAATCTGAGGCAGCGAGTATTTTGCCTGGTCCTGCAACCCCAGTCGAGCCCCAAATAAATCTTTTTGAAAAAAATGGTCTCAACATTCAAGACCTCGTTGTCCTAGTTGGTAATAATTCTAAGCTCCTTTTATCGAAAACACTGTAATATTGCATATAATCTCTATTTACATAAATATTCACGAGCCAATGAAAAGGACTGTGAGTCACGACATGTGATAGTAGTTTTTTTAGATAACTAGGTCAAAGTGTATATAGATATAACTAATCAAAACACTTTATAAAACTGACAGAAACTTTTTTAATCATAAAGTGAGGACGCAGCTAGAAATAAGCTCCAAAATAAAGATTAAAAAAATTTAGAGGGGCTATTGGAAATAAAAAAATTTAAAAATTAAAATTTCCATAATAATTACATTGAGTGGGTGGACCACCCTCAGCATAAACAAGCTCCGTGCCTGCACAGAATAATTTATTCTTATTGGAAGTTCATTTCGTGACAAAAAAAAAAAAAAAGAATTTTTGTGACTATAATTTAAAATCGCAACTAAAATATATTAGTCGCTAATAATCAATTTCTTTATAATTTTTTCTGGTCAATGATACGTTCAATAATTTTTGCACCCATAACATACTATTTTACCGTGGCTAGCTATATATAGTTGAATAAAAAGGCAAATATTTTTGCACCTAGGGCATGAACTAAGAATAACTTATTATACTATTTATTGTCCCTAAACCACACCTCGAATATAAAATGATTTTGATCAATGTATACAATTCGGGTTTAAAATAATGTATTATTATGATAAACATTAGTGTTTTAGTATCTATTTTTCCATTAGTTTTTATACTAATTAAAAGTTTGTCCTACAGGTGGACACACCATTGGCACAACATCATGCGGTCTGTTCGTAAACAGGCTCTACAACTTCAACACCGCCACCGGCGCCGACCCCGACATCGACCCGTCCTTCGTCGAAACCCTCAGGGCTCTCTGCCCGCAGGGCGGCGATGCGTCGAGGAGGGTGGACCTCGACAACGGGAGCGGAAGCACCTTCGACACCTCCTACCTCCACAACTTGAGGAGTGGCCGAGGGATTCTCACGTCCGACCAGGCGCTCTGGACCGACGCCTCCACGAGGCCTATCGTCGAGCGCCTCCTCGGCCTGGCCGGGCAGAGCCTGAACTTCAACGACGAATTCGCAAAGTCGATGGTTAAGATGGGAAACATTGGCGTCAAAACTGGCACTGAGGGCGAAATCCGCAGGGTCTGTACGGCTGTTAACTAATTACATAATTAATTAGTCAACAGTATTGGTTTTAAGGTGTTTGATAATTAGAATTAAATGTTTATTGATATAATGTATTGTTATGGATGATTGGGCATGAGTGTTATTGTTACGTACTGATGGTTTGGTTACGTGAACGCAAAGTGTAAATGTGCGAAATTATTGTTACTAAAGATAGAAGCAAAATTAAAGAAATAAAAAGTGAATTTTTTTTTGATGTTTTTATTTAAACTACTAATTACTCTAGTGAACCGAGATACATGGTGGGGACGTTAATCAATGATGATGACAAGTCTTGATCAATTGACGATTATCACAAAATTTGCCAATCTATTTCTAATCTTAATTTCGTGATATCGTTTGAAAAGACAGACTACATATATACATAAAGTCCGTTTCTACCCACATATTATTTCAATCAAATTTATAATTTCCACTTGGAGACTCCACCGCAGCCTGAAAATCCAGGAGTCGGTTGCACCGTCGCTATTAATTTTGACAAATCAGTACTGATAACTCAAGGACCTGCCAGTGGGTCAAACCCACTAAGAATGCTGATCTTTTGAGAATTATATATAAGATCTTCCATTGAGTTTTTCATGCTACAGAAAACTAGCGTATTCGCTTCATGCAAGGATGCTAATGCTCACACCTTGTAGGTTGCTAGTTTCGCGATCGTTCATTTCCTGTCGTTTTCTACCTAACGCTGTCCTTTTCCTTGAGGCAGTACCCAATGTATACATATTTACCATTTTTACCGTCTTATGTCAAGTTTTACTGTCGTTTACTAGATCCGCAGTCGTTTTCTTATTTACTGTCGTTTTTTCGTTTCCCGTCGTTTTTTTGCTTTCCTGTCGTTTTCTACCAAATACTGTCCTTTTCCTAGAGGCACTACCTAATGCCTATATTCTTTCCTTTTTTACTGTCTTTTACAAGGTTTATTGTCGTTTACTAGTTTCACGGTCGTTTTCCTGTTTCATGTCGTTTTTGTATCCTGTCGTTTTTTGTTTCCTGTCGTTTTCTAATATGCTGTTCTTTTCGTAGAGGCAGTACCTATTTCCAATATCCTTACAAATTTTAATGCCTCTTATCAAATTTTACAGTTGTTTACTAGTATCAATGTCGTTTTCTCATTTAATGTCGTTTTTTTCAATGTCGTTTTCTCATTTAATGTGGTTTTTGTCATTTCCTGACCTTCTTTTTTTTTTTTTTTTTTTAACCAATGCTATCCTTTTTCTAGACCCAGTACCTAATTCCAACATTCTTACTATTTTTACTGTCTTTTTTCAAGTTTTACTGTCGTTTACTAGTTCCAATGTCGTTTTCTCATATACTGTCGTTTTTTCATTTCCTGTCGTTTTCTCCTTACTATCTCTCTCTCTCTCTTTTTTTTTTTTTCCTTTTTTTTTCCCTGTCTTTTACTACCAATTCTGTCCTTTTCCTATATTCTTACCATTTTTCACTTGTTTTTTATTAACTAAAACTAAAATGATAACAAACACAAATCAATATTATGCCTAACTCAACGTATCAATCATATCAAGTAACATCGACCCTTAAAAATAACATATCAACTAACACAAAATCATCCAACTTATTCTTGCTACTTAGTGAAATTGTTGAGTGTGAGTTTACTAACGCAAAATGTTTGGAAGTTGGAAAGTAGAAAATTTTTATGGAAATTTACTAAACAATTAATTAATTACCCTCAGAATAGATACAATTCTATAAAATGACATAAGGACCGATCAAATTTGGTACCTAAGTTTTTAAAAATTGTTGTTTTTACACCTGCAAAGAAGTTTTCTTGTGCTCACTGAATTTTTTGTATAAATATATATATATATACACACGTTTATCAAAGGTTTTAATTTTCACCCATTAAAATTTATATATGTTTTTTAACACAATTTTGTGCCTGCATGAAATCAAATATTACTGGTTCCAAAATCCAAATGATCAAAAAACTTTAATGCTCATTGCTGAATAGTCTAAGAAGCTGAACAACCCTAAACTCTTTTTCATTTTTAGGCTAAGCCCACAACCATAGAACAATTAGCCGCCGCCACCCACCAAAACATTAGCAAAATTACAGTGAATATTTCATGCTTGACACTTGATTTAAATAAATAATGTTCAACATTTTAAAAAATTTAACAAAATATTTAGTACGTGTGTTATTTTTGTTTGATAATAACTAAATGAATGATTATTCATCCGTATTAGGTTAATTAAATATAATTACCACAATATGAAACTTTGTTATGGTAAAGTTATTTTATTATAGGGTGAGACAGTGCAATATTATAAAATGATGTTGTAACAATATAAAATGAGATGATGTAATAATAATTATTTTTAATTTGTTACATCAGCTCTTTACATCCTTACATCTCCACTGTCTAATGTTACATGAAACACTAATAAGTATGGAACATCACATAATCAGTTATTTTTTTTAATTAGTCTAAAATATTGGCTATTTACAAGTTCAAACTAATTTTACTTGCATGCTTTTATTTAATCCATAGTTTAATGTACTTTAGTTAACCAATATGTAATAGCTGGACCCATAGCTCAACGTTCTTCCAAAGTTCCCGGTAGTTAGCAAACCAAATTTGAAATGTATCGATATATTAAATCAATACGGACTTTTAAACTATGAGTGCCAATTTGATATTAATTACTCGACGAGGACTCGATCATTTGTAGGTATATGGCTACATATATACGTTACAATAAAATAATCGGAAATTTCAAACAATGGAAAAAGCGACCATGTTTTATATGTTGACTTTTCTTCACGCGCAAACCAACAAGGCCCATGCAAAATTGAGAAATCCATACAACTTCGTTGTTTTATATTGGTATACAACTTTGACCAGCTTTAGAAATAAGCAATACTTTTTGCATCCATTTGCACTCTGCTCTTTTACCATTCGCTTCACTATAAATTCATAGCACTTCACTCACAAACACCACGAGCCAAACTAGCTATATCCCTCACCCAAAACAAACCTTGAATAATATTATTACTAAGCTTCCATATAGCTCCTTTGCATAGTACTTTTTAATTCATACCTTCTTAGGGGGGAAAAAAAATCCCCAAAATTCTTTTATCGATGGAAAACCCTAGTAGTCTCCTTCGTGTAATGCTGTTGTTGCTCGGCTTTGTTGCCACCTCGGTGCATGGCCAAGGAACGCGAGTCGGGTTTTACTCCGACACGTGCCCTAACGCGGAAAGCATCGTTAAATCGACGGTCCAGAATCATATCCAATCCAACTCGAGGATAGCTCCCGGCTTACTCAGGATGTTCTTCCACGACTGCTTCGTCCAAGGCTGCGACGGCTCCGTCCTCATCACCGGCTCGGGCACCGAGAGGAGCACGCCGCAAAATAGCGGCATACAGGGCTACGACGCCATCGACGACGCCAAGGCCCAGCTCGAAGCCGCCTGCCCCGGCGTCGTTTCTTGCGCTGATATTCTCGCACTTGCTACACGTGATGCTGTTGTCGAGGTTAATATATTATAATAATAATTATAATCAAGAGTTAACTATACTTTTAAATTTCTCTATAAGTAGTGATCTAAACCTATATATGTCTATATATTGCAGACTAGAGGATCGAGTTGGGATGTACCGACTGGGAGAAGAGATGGACGAGTTTCATTAGCCTCAGAGGCAAACACTTTGCCTCGTGCTACGGACTCAATTGGGTCCCAAACAAGTCTGTTTGAAAGCAAGGGCCTCAACACTCTAGACCTCGTTGTCCTTGTTGGTAATAATTTACTCATAACACTATATTGATATTGATTCATTTATAATCGCTATTTACATAAATATTCATTATTCACAGAGCGACAAAAAGAGGACTTTGAGCTGTCACCAGATGCGGTCGCAAATTCCTTTTGGATAATTAAAAAGATAATTAGTTATAACTTATAACAACATGCTATCTATTAATAATAACACACTTAAGTCATAAAAAATCGCAACAGTTGTTTATAATCATTGAATTTTGATCTTATTAAAAGTTCTTTTCGTGTTGACCAAAACTTTGAATCATGGTAAATTTGAACCAATATATATTCGGTCGCGAACATTAATCATTTTATTTACAACCTTTTCTAGACAACGATAGGCCACTTAACACTTTTTGGCACCCCCATAGTAAATATATATATATTCCATTTTCCTGTGGCTACACTTTGATTAAGAAGGCAAATATTTTTGTACTAATTACTTTTACAATTTATTGTCTCTAAATTACACCACCTCGATTATGAATTGATTTCATATAAATTAGCATTAAAAAGTAATTGTACTACTATTATGATAAATATTAGTATTTTTTTTCTCTCTCTAGTTTTTACACTAATTAAAACTGTCCTACTGCAGGCGGACATACTATTGGTACATCAGCATGCAGGCAGTTCGTAAACAGGCTCTACAACTTCAACACCACCACCGGCGCCGACCCCGACATCGACCCGTCCTTCGTCGAAACCCTCAGGGCGCTCTGCCCGGAGGGCGGCGACGGGGGGAGCAGGGTGGACCTCGACAACGGGAGCGGAAGCACCTTCGACACCTCCTACTTCGACAACTTGAGGAGAGGCCGAGGGATTCTCGCGTCAGACCAGGCGCTCTGGACCGACGCCTCCACGAGGCCTGACGTCGAGCGCCTCCTCGGCCTGGCCGGGCAGAGCCTGGACTTCAACGACGAATTCGCAAAGTCGATGGTTAAGATGGGAAACGTTGGCGTCAAAACTGGCACTGAGGGCGAAATCCGCAGGGTCTGTACGGCTGTTAACTAATTACATAATTAATTAGTCAACGATATTATGTTTTTTAAGGGGTTTGGTTAGAGTTAAGTGTTGCTCTCAATATAATGTATTGTTGAGGATGATTAGGGCATGAGTGTTATTATTACGTACTGATCATGGTTTGGTTACGTGAAAGATAAGTGTAATGTACTCAGTTTGAATTTGTTGCTGTTACTAAAAGTAGAAGCAAATTAAAGAAATTATAGTGAGAGGCGTTTTTCTTTTAATTAGTAATTACTCTTGTAAACCGAGAAACATGGTGTGGACGTTAATTAATGATGATGAGAAGTCTTCATCAATTAATAGTTTTTTTAGATATGTATTCGAAGCTTAAGTCTAGAGAAATATTAACTTCATGAGACGTGAAAAATTAGCTTTTCAGATATACGTCAATTTATCCACTTAAATAAATATTACTAATATATTATGTATCATTGGACTATGTGGGTTCCAAGCTACGAGAAGCGCAATTGTTTTGTGTGGCTGGATAATCTACAAAGTCATCCAGACATCAAACTTATTTTCTAGATTAGGACAAGGACAAAAATGGAAAAAAAAGTGCTATGATAAGAGTTTAGTTGATAAATGTAATTTATTGGAAACTATGTTTTCATGTCATTTTGATATTAAATTTCAGTGTATCAATATTCATGAACTCTACTATTGCCAAAAGAACTATGAGGAAATTAGTTTGTTGCCGTGCGTATTCACGTCCTGTCACCAACTATAAGTGAGAGGATTATTTTTAAGGGGAAAAAAAAAAACTATTAAGTGATATGTGCTTGCTTTAATTTGGGGATAATTTGTACAAGTCAGTTAAATTGCTCTCACTGAGGAAAAATGTTTCTATCGGGTTAACATTTGATAACTTATAAACACTTTTTTTTTTCCTCTAAAATTAGTACTAGTATTTTTTTTTCTTCCTTTCATTTTTGTTTTCTCTTCGGGTGCATTATCTTATCCATACGTATTTCTTAATTTGACAAGTTTTCAAAACATATGGTAGAAATTTCAATATGAACGCCGAACTGATAAATATATATATATCCATGAAAGCGGAATAGTCTAATCTTGACTTAAACAAATGTCCTCTCATGATCAGCCATGAGAAAAAAACAACGATATAGTCCTAGCTAACATTTAATTAGCAACTGCCCATTTGTTGTGAATTCGTGATGTCTCGAGAAATATCTTCTTAACAATAAATATTATTCATACATGCTAGCTTAATATTCTTGTAGTTGATCGTCGTTGTACTTCTCTTAAAATATTCAATAATTTCTTTATACCTATATATATATATTAATTAATTAATGTACACTATTATCCGTTTGCTTGATAACTTATTGATGTAGTTGTACATAATTTATTTTAACTAACTACTATTTAATTCACATTTCGTAATTTAATTTTATAAACTACTAGCTAAAATTTTATTGTTTCTTTCTTGGGGTTAGATGCTCATTTTTGTGATCTTTTGCCCTTCATGTTCATGTCTTTTTTTTTGTCCTTGAGATTGTGTCGTTTACCCTTTTTACAAATTCTTGTCGTTTTCTTTACCTGTCGTTTTTTGTTTTTCTGTCGTTTTTTCAACTTTTACGTCGTTTCAAGTTTTCTATCGTTTTTAAATTTCCTGTCGTTTTTATTATTTGGTCGTTATTCAAGTATTTATTTCGTTTTTTAACATTATAGTTTTTTTTTTGGCACTCCTGTTGTTTTTTCATTTCCTGTCGTTTTTCAGTTTTTGTGTCGTTTTTAATTCCCTGTCGTTTTTAACCAATCTTGCTTTATAATAAAAATGTTTTTCATTTCCTGTCATTCTTATGTCGTTTTTAACCAATCTTGCTTTATAATAAAAATGTTTTTCATTTCCTGTCATTCTTATGTCGTTTTGCATTCCCTGTCGTTTTTATGTCCTTTTTCATTCCCTGTCTTTTTTATGTCGTTTTTCAATCCCTGTCGTTTTTGTGTCGTTTTTCATTCCCTGTCGTTTTTAACGAATCTTGCTTATAAATTTCCTGTCGTTTTTAGTGTTTGGTCGTTATTCATGTATTTATTTCGTTTTTTTAACATTATAGCTGTTTTTTCACTCCTGTCGTTTTTTCATTTCGTATCGCTTTGCAGTTTTTGTGTCGTTTTTCATTCCTTGTCGTTTTTAACCAATCTTGCTTGTAATACAAATGTCCTGCCTAACAATAGAGTACGTAAAATATATCTACTAAATTTGACTTTCTACCAATAATTTACATATTCCATCTAGCATAGTTTTTAGAAAAATTGCAATAAATAGCACAAATTAATTTACGTCTTAAAATTATAGTTTATGTTTGAGAATATTACGAAAATAACACTTGCCAAAAATTTTATAACAAAAAAAATCTTTACACATTTGTAAAAAAAATAAAAAACTAATATGTTAATTTTCAATAATAAAAGTTGAAATGTTAAATAATTTCTTACATGTTAAGATATTTTGTCGTAACATTCTTGACAAATATTATTTTTTAATATTTTAAAAATATTTTATTTTTTAAACATTTATTCAATTTTAACTTATTTTTTAACTCACCTTAATTTTTTTTTTTTTGTCTATTTGCGTTTCATTATTTGTTACACGCGCAACGGCCATACATCACTGGCGAAGTTAACGAATAAGAGTACGAATAGCTCATCAAATAATTGAGAAAAGATTAAAAAAAAAAAAAAAAAGGGTACTAATAATAGTACTTCTTGTT
This sequence comes from Boehmeria nivea var. tenacissima, assembly GCA_018132145.1. NCBI lineage: Eukaryota > Viridiplantae > Streptophyta > Magnoliopsida > Rosales > Urticaceae > Boehmeria > Boehmeria nivea. The sequence goes on along the minus strand of CM030878.1, from coordinate 19,245,601 downwards.
AACTACGGTCATATGAAATTACGAAACATAGATTAAATATTCTCTCGTAGAAAACAATAACAATAACAATAAGATATAATCATTAAAAACGAAGAATAACAACAATTTTTTTTTTTTTTTTAATAATTATTATCTGATACGATCATGATCTCCCGAAATTCCCGAGGCAACGGTCGACATCGAATCATCAGTCAAAGACCTGTCCAACGACGACTCGTCCTCACCCTGATCAGACTGAGACTGGTCCGCCAGGCTCTGGATCTCCTCCACTTGCCTGGCCACCTCCGCCATCTCCGGCCTCTTCTCCGGCGACCTCTCCACGCACCGCATCGCGATCTCCAGCAGCCTCAGCGCCCCGGGGACGGCGCTCCGCCGGCTCGAGAAGATCTCGCGGTCGAAAATCTCCGCCGTCCACTCCTCCCGGACGGCCTTGTGGACCCACCCGGCGAGGTCGGAGCCCCGGGCGCCCGGCGGGGCCGCGTGGGCCGACACCTTCCCCGTGAGGAGCTCGAGGAGGAGGCAGCCGTAGCTCCACACGTCGGACTTCCTCGACACGCGCTTGGCGGCGGAGGACGGCGTGAGGTGGTACTCCGGCGAGCGGAAGGAGGCCGCCACGGGGAGGGCAACGAGGGAGGCGAGGCCGTAGTCGGAGACGAGGGCCTGGTCGTCCGGGCCGAGGAGGACGTTGGTGGATTTGAGGTTGCCGTGGGGGACAAGCAACGAGGCCAAGTTGCGGTGGAGGTGCGACAAGGCTCGAGCCACGCCGCGAGCCACGGCCAGCCGGGAGCGCCACCGGAACGGAGCTCGGTTTGATGAGCGATTGACGCCTCTACCTCCTGCAGTAATGTTGTGTTTGTGTAATTTAGGTTGTTTTATAATTAGTAGTGAAGTTTGTTTCATAGCTTCATACAATTGCTCAACCAAGAATTATGATCGAAGCAATAACTCCTAAAATTTGGAAACTTATTAATTAGCCAAGATAAAAGAAGCAACGTAAAAACCATTAATTTACAATTTGGGAACTAAAAAGTTAATAAAGATCAAGAAATATATATATAAAAAAAAAATCCAATCATTTTTATAACACAAGTAGCATAATTTTCAACCTCAAAAACCAAACAAGATTAGAAATTGATCATCTAGATGTATATAAAGAAATTACACAATTAATTTTATTACCATGTATGCGGTCAAAGAGGTTGCCTGTCTCAACATACTTGCAGACCAACAACTTCTCATCCTTGGCGTCGTAGTAAGCAAGAAGAGGAAGCAAGTTGGGGTGTTTCTGCTCTGCGATGAGCCGCAACTGCTTCTCGAACTCCTCGGCCGTCAACGGCTTCAGATTCCTTAGCCTCTTCACCACCACCGCCTGCCTTTCCTTCCATCATTGCCTTGTAACAGTTGCCAAAACTCCCATGCCCTAACCCTTCTGCTGAGGCCTTAAGAAGATCACTCATCTCAAAAATACTACTAGTCCTATTATTAGAATTATTCCCGTGATGATCATCAAAGAATATTAGCTTATTCCTTGTATCATTCCCAGCTGCCACAATAGTATTGGTGTTTGTATTTGTTGTACTGTTATTGTTGTTGATGACAGTAATGGCTGAGCTTGATGATGATCCTCTATGATGATTATGATTGACTTTCTGATCTATGATCTTAATCATCTGATGATCATCATGATCTTGATGATCAGCCTCAGGCTGTCTGATCTCTTGCTCTCTTCTTTCTTCCTTTGGATTTGCCGCGTAATCTCTCATCATATTCTTCAGGTTTCTAGCTTTCTTGAAGTACCAAATGAAGAGCAAAATCACCACTACAAGAAGCAGAAAATCGAAAACGAGCAAGTACTGCTTGAGAGAATCAACCAAAGAGTTTTTATGAGATTTGTCTTCGGATGAGTCAGTCGGCTGCGCTGGCGAGTTGGCCCTAATTATGACTGCCTCGCAAGCGGTCGGAGAGGGCGATCCGCACAATCTAGGGTTTCCATTGTACGACTCGAAAGAAAATGATTGCAAAACCCTAGTTTTTGGGATCGAACCAATGAGATCATTGTTTGAGACGTTGAATTCCCTCAAGCTTGATTGGTTAAACTCCGGTATCGGACCTGTAATGGAGTTGTCCTGAAGAAGAATAGACTCCAGTCCTGAAATCCCGAGGAGGGAAACTGGGATTTGGCCCGAGAACAAGTTTCCCGAGAGGTCGACACGCGTCAACTTGCGGTTGGAAGCGAAATCCATTACGGTTCCACCGAGAAAATTGTTCTTGAAGCTTAGAACAGACAACTCAGTGAAGCTTGTGAGAGCATTGACACCAATGGTTGCTCTCAATCTCATACTTCCCAACACTATTTCTGTCACATAACCGTAGGAATCGCATCGAATTCCGTACCATTTTGAGGCGTTGGCTTCGCAGTGAGGACCGAGCCAGACACTGTTTAGGAAAGGATTGTCAAGAGAAGATTTTAGAGCATAAAGAGAGTCTCTCTCCTTTACGCTATAGCCCAATTTTGGAGTGTCTTCTTGAGTTATAACCAAGCTTAAATTGTCATGTAGTAAAAGATGTGTAGTGATAATGAAAAGAGAGAAACCTTTTAGGGAAATTGGAGATAGAATCATCATTATGTCAAAGTGGTATCAGGGATCATAACTGAGTTTATTGGTCTCTGATAGACGATATAATCACTAGATCATTAAGATAAGAAACTTCAAAAGTATAACTTGAAACAATCGCATAATATTCTCGTTGTAGTTCTAAATGTTACAGCTGTAAAATTTATTCTAATAATTGTTTGGAGACAAGAACGATAATGTTTTGATTTCATTTAGTTGGACCTTTCTGCCGATTATTATAATGCCTGTCTCATTCGTCTCATTAATTACAAGATTAATTCATTCAACTTGGACTAATTTTAATTAAGATCGTGTGTTTGTATTTGTGGGTTTTTGGATATTTTGGCCTGTTCCAATTTGCTAATCCTTGTGTTTCAAATTTCATCAAAGTGTGCCATTTGTCTTCCTTGTGTGGGCATATATACGAAGTTATATTGCCTTGGCAAACAATTTATATCGGACTGATGATCAGGGGATTTTCTAATTGAGGCATCAAAACTAAGATCAATACTTAAAAAATATTACGACCATAGTTTCCTAAAATAAAATACGACATAACAAACCAAATCATAATTAACTAACGCAGACTAATCAAGCACTAAAAAACTTTGACTTAGTCCCAACAAAGAAATACCAACCTAAAAAAAAAAGTTTACACATTAGCATATTACCATTCTTTATTTTCATATTATTGATTTATTTTTCAAATTCAACACCAAATTATATACAATCGGAGACGAAAAAGAAAAAAAAAGTTATCGTGGGAAATGTGAGAAATGTCTAAAAAGAGAGAGGGACTAGATTTGAGAGGCTGTATGATTATAATTATGATCTCAGTCATTAAGAAAATATCATTATAGTAGTTATAATCTCATTATTACTGCTTTAGAAAGAGTGGTTACATTTAATATTGTAATTTCTTTTTCTTCTCAGATTTTGTTAGCAGTTCTAAAATCATGTCGCAACTTCAGCAGCAAAGAGCATAGCCATGCCAATGCCTGATACCAAAACTTTCTACAAATGCGGGATGGTCACTCACGAAACCATTATAGCGCTTCTAAGCCAAAGAAACACCGGCCGAGATGGACTGGTTTTAGCCTCCTCTACAAATAGCTCAATGGCAATGAATTCTCACGGTCAATCAAGCAAATTAGCAAATGCAGGCGGTTTGGAAAGGAGCTTCGGACTGCAATCCGTTGCGTCCGAAACCCTGTGAAGCTCTTCACTAAGCAACTATGGAAATAAAATGGATACACTTCTCTTGGTCTAGTAATATCATATTACATCAAAACATAAATTAATGGTGATATTTATAGCATTTTTTTTGCCTAAAAACTCACTCGTTCTGTCTGAATTTTCTTGGATCTACCTGTGTCTGATACATAGTTTTCTGGCGGTTAATACAGTTCCCTTCGGCGAAAAAACGGCGAAGAGGCAAATTATCTTCTCGCTACATCAAAAGGAAGAAATTACAAAAATGTAAATCTAAAATAAATGCCTAGAGATAAATTAGATGTAACCTACATACATGTAGAAAGAAAATCCTTACATGTATTTACCAAATTCCGATTCGGAGCTATATACTCTCTATAGGAAGCTGGATTTCTGATTCCTGATTAAGTGATGTCTGGGAAAGCTTTAATCTGACAGCCTCGAACTCTGCACTATGCATCTCTTCGTCTGTCAACCACGAAGATAAGCAACGATCAATCAAGTCCTTATTGCAGCTCAAGGATGAACATCCTTTCGAAACTGAGGTCCTTGCAAACCTTGTGATATGTACTAGATTTGAATCCGATGGCTCTGTAGCATAAGCCTCTAAAATATTCCTGATGGCCCCATACCAAATTGGCCGAGCTACTTTGAGGAAATCCTGCAGAACCAACACAGGAAGGTTAACACTACCAAGTGCAGACTCATTGTGCCCGCCTTTTCCATGATAGTCAGACCCTCCGATCTTCAGAAGACCATGTGCATCGGCAAGATCACTGAAGACTGTTAAACAAACAAGTAGATCGAGATCTCAGTACATAAAATATCAGAATTTTGCAATGAAAATAAGGTTCAACTAGTTTATAATCATGTCCCAACAATAAAAGTTCCAAGATAATTTACGTCAGCACCACAGCCAAAAAACTGCATAAGCTTGAAGAAGATATGTAGGATAAAGTTATGCAAGTATCTGAAAATATTATCAAAATCGACCACGTATATAAGGCAAAAAGTATACAATTAAAAAGAGAAAAGAAAAAGAAAAGAAATTTGACATACCTGATAGTCTTCCATCACTTCTGAAAACCTCCATCCCGTGAAGACCGGCTTCTTTTAAACTCCTAACAATGGCAGCTGGATTTTTCAATGCCCAAGGGTGAGCAAGCACAGCAACACCTCCCGTATCGCAAATTAATTTCACTGCTTCCTCTGCGAGAGGCTCATTTCCCCTGAACCAATATGCATAACAGATCTATCTTTGTAAAAAGATCTCCAAGATAACAATAGGCAACAGCAGAAGTAGAAAGATTAAGGTTAGAATTTTACGTAGAGTAAGCCGGTCCACCATCAAAAAGATATCGGGAAAAAGCTTGCTTAAGATTTTCAACGTGACCAGCTTCAACCATAGCACGGGCCACGTGCAGTCTCCCTGGAGCAACTCCCTTGCCAGCAATTCTAGCAACTTGTTCCCACTTAACAGGCAACTTGAGCTTGTTCAGTTTTTCGACCATACTCTTTGCTCGAAGGAAACGGCCATCCCTTATATTAGCCAAAAACTTCTCTAGCTCCTCAAAACCAGCTGGCCCACAGCTGCTGTAGTACGCAAGTATGTGTACTGGTTCCTCTGAATCAGAATCTCCTCTGTGACAGTTTCAAATAGATCAAAGGGATCACAGAAGAAAAAAGGAGAAATTAGCATGCCAAAACGAGATGCTTCTAAATACATGCGCATAATGAGAAAGGAACGAACCAAGAACATGAATGGCTCTCTCAAGAGAACACACACACGAGCAATAAATCCTCTATTATCCCAAAAGAGATCTTACATCAAAAACTGTCTTTGAATATATTAGGAGACACCTTCCAAAACTCTATTACAAAAAAATACCCATCTTTTAGGTACCACCAAAAATCAAATTATATTGTTTTTGAAATCCCAGAAAAAGCCCCAAACCCGCTTAGGCTCTGAATCAGGATTGGAACTCCTACAAACTTTTGCATCATGAATCTCAAGGTTATTCAGAACGCAGACAGCATATGGTCTGAAGAATAAAACCCCGCAGAAAGTGGGACCAAACTATAGGTCTAACTCTCAAAACCAAATTAAGTTCCTAAACCAACCTCATCAGCCAGATCTTCAAACCCGTGTTAACTTATAGAAACAAGTTATCCAAACTTTCCTCAGCACTCTCACTCTATTATTAATCACCTAGAAATCCCTGAATCCATTTAGTTAAAAACTAAAGCTTATTCACTAGTTAAGACCAAAAGAGCAAAGCAATTACACCCGACTTCGAGAAATTGAAGCCCACAGAATTAGAGAGCAAATCAATCACACCCGACTGCTTAACTGACCTGTCAAGGTTCCTCATTAGTCTTAAACACCACATATAAAGAAGAATTTAACAAATCCTAAGTTTCCTTCTTCACACCGTGGTGATAGCAAAACTAAACACAGAATTGTGACAAGTTACCTCGGGGAAAATATTGTACTAATTTCAACACCGGGGATTATCTTCATCCCGAATCTACGAGCTGCATCTAGGGCCTCGGGGACGCCAGACATTGTATCATGATCTGTCAGAGCAAGAACTTTCACCTGTTATGAGTAGATATACTAATTAAATGTTGCTAATATACATCAACAAGAAATTGTAGGGGAATAAGAAAAAGTTTTGCATCACAGGCAAACATATACAGCACCACCAGAGGTCATGAATAATAGCACAGAATTCCTCCGATTAATAGCACAGAATTATCAAACTATTTTCCAAATTGTAGCAAGAAAAGGACTTTAGTCTCTTAACTATAGTAGTCTTAGATCTAGAGTTTCTGTCTACCACGCCTTGGCAAAGGGGAAAGAAATTAAAACTCGAGACATAATATCGACTTGGTCGAAACAAGTTTTCTTCAAAGTACTGTAAACTTCATGAGATAAGAAGAAACCATATTAAAGGCAATCCTAATCTTATAACCATATGTGTGCTTTTTCTTCTACAATATAAACACAACTTAATCCATTACCGAGTTTGCTATATGAATTAAATATGTATATGTATAAATAAAAAATAATTAATGATAATAATAATAAATAAATAAACCCCCCATCCCACATGGCTAAGAAAAGAAAACAAACAATTGGTGGGCATATAGACCCTCTCAAGTCACTTGTCATGTCTGAGTTATGTTTCATTGTTAACATTATACCACAGTCCACACAAACTCAAAAGATAGCATTTTTATCAAATAACCACCAGTAAAAATTCAAATAAATAAAACCCCATTTCAGCTCTTCATCCAAAAACCCAAAACAAAAACATTATAAAAATAAGAAATAATAAAAATAGTAAATAAAAAAAACTGACCCCATTTCCATGAGCCCTCTCGACGAGCTTGGAAGGCGAGAGAAACCCATCGCTGCACTTCGAATGAGAGTGCAATTCGAAGACCAGCTTTTCTCCGCCTCGGCCGAGACTCTTCTGAACTCCGAAATCGTCAACCAAGAACGACGAAGCCGAAGAAGAAGAGCTTGACTGGTTCAAGAAAACCCACTCGCTCACCGACTTGAAAGCCAAGCTCTGCTCCACAGTCATCTTCTTCTTCGTCCCACCGCGCTTCTTCTTCTTCTTCTTGTTCTCTTTCGCCTTCTTTTGACCGCTCAGATTGGCGTTGTTCGAGCTCTGAAGCACCGAGCTCTCACCAGCCATGGCCTCTCAGAAAAAGGGGAAAAAAAAAAAACCGAAAAAGATTGAAATTTTGTGGTCTTGTTGGGTTTTTGCAGTGTTTGGTTTGGTCTAAAGCTCTATAAATTGAGAGAGTAGATATAGAGAGGGTAGAGAAAAGCTAGAGCCTAAAGCTAAGAAATTTCTTTTTTTTTTTTCTTTTAGTTTATTTATTTATTTATTTATTTTTTTAAGTTTTCTCTGCAATTTGGATAGAAAAGGAAAGAGGAAAATAGGGCAATGTAAAATCTTTAAATTTGCATATATCACAGGTGTCCTCACCACAGTTGTACTTACTTGATTGTTTGATTTGATTGGATCAAGTCAAACAAAAAGTACTAATTAAGAAAAAAGAAAGTACCTATTGTCTATTGAGTGCTTAATTGCTTATACAGCTTGACTTTGGAACTAATTTCCTTTTTTTTTTCTTTTGCAATATAAAGTAAAAATAAGTATGGGACAGGTAGGTATGGTAATTTATGCAGTGCCACCTACTCATTTTTTTTTTTTTTTTGTGTGTAAATTAGGCATATCAAATAGGATATGCTTAAATGTATAGTTTGTTTAGGTTTAGGTCATGAACACCCCCAAATATATTGTATATAATAAATATTAATAACGATTAACGACAAATAGATTCCTGTATTTTTGCGTAGCTTTATATATGAGAAAGTAAAAAAAAAAATTCTTTTTTTTAATTACCCAAAAAACCTGCAAAAAAATTTGTTATTCTTCACAACAAGAAAAGACAGTCAAGATTAACTAATCTTCTTAAAATTCAGTACAAAATAGCATTTCATTGGAACCTATAGGGAAAGCAGAAATTGGATTGGAAAATGTTATTTATTTTAGAAGATTGTTATACTAGCTAATCTTGTATTATTTCACTCAACATTTTATCTTAGCAAAAAAGCATAAAATCCAACTTACAAGTTCTTACGAAACGGAAACTTATTGACTTAATCGCTATATATTTTCTGCGCAAAAAATTAATAAACTACATATCAATCAAATGCTCGAGTGTATAAGCTTAGAAGAGTTTGGTGGAATAAAAGAACTCTTAAATTCAAGCTAATTTGTCCTATAAATGTAATCATCAACAAAGACTCTGCTCTTGTGAAAGAATGATTCTTCTACTGCCAGTCTAGTAGAATCATAGCCGTACACTAATACTATACAGAGTAAACCTCATAAGTTAAAAAAATTAAAACCAAAAAGAGAGACAGATTTAAGAACTACATATATGGCTGAAAAGGCCAAATATGTCCTGGAGGAACATAAAATAAGAACAGAGAAAAATCAGCCAAATTTTCCCATTTCCATCTTCTTCTTCTTCATCGCTCTTTGACCGTGAAATACAAAGGAATCGATTATTCCGGCAATAGTGAAAATACCTACAGATATAGTCAAGAGAAGCGCATTTAATTGCATATCCAAGGACCCTTAAAATATAATACCAGAAATAGACATTCATTCATGGGGAGAGATAGAGAGAGATAGCAGTACCTCCAACTATGGCACAAATGTGGGTGATAAAGTGCAAAAACGGCACACGTTCTTCTCTAAAAGTTACCTGCAAAACCAACAGCGATTACAATGCAAGGAGCGGTGCTGCATGAGGCCAGCATGAGGACTTCCACTAGCTCTTACATAGAATCATCAAACTAGAGCTATTTAATTTAGATATTTTATGATGATCTTCAACATTGCATGTTTGGCCTTAAAGTAAAGGATGTATTACCTTTTGAAACTAATTTTTCTAGTACAATAAAAATATGACACGATGAAAAAAAAAAAGTATATTTTTGTTAAATTTTTTAAAAAATGTGATATTTTTGTTATTTTGAATAATTAAAAGGTTAAATTTATCATTTAATATAAATACAAGGACTTTTTTTAAAATTTCCAAACTAAAAAAATAAAAATAAAAGCTTAGAACAAAAAAATCAAATAAAAAATAGTTAAGGTAAAAATATATATATAACAATGGGTGTCAAAAGATTGAGAAAAATATTCTGAATCCAACCGCGGTAAGAAAATTTTTTTTCGAGATCATTACGTAAAAAAAAAAGCTGTTGAAACGATTCAAACAAAAAAGTAAAAAAGAAAAAGAGAATTTGTAAAAAAAATCCTCTAAAATTTATGAATTTACAATAAAATCCATTTATATTTGCAAAAACAACCCTCTAAATTTTCTTAAAACCCCCAAAATAAGCCCCTAAATGCAATTTAAAAAAAAAACTTTCACAAAAAAACAAAATAACTTAACACTTGAATGAATAGTGATTTGTGAGTAGGTGAATAGTAAACCCACTCATTCTTATTATATATGTATAGATAAATTATAAAATGGATTGAAAGACTCTTGCACTCTAATTATGGAAGTAACCACAATAGTTCAGTATATATGAGCATGGAATGGTTAATATAAAAGAAAGAACTGCGCTAGATTTAGATCTAAGTACAATGAATATTCATTAAACTAGCAAGATATCATGTAAGGGAATTGATAAATGATTTTTGATAGGCAATCTGGAAATAAGCAGAATTTCACAGATCTCAAAGGGTCTAATAGTTGTGACGATTGCAAAGCAAATCAAATTAGCCAATGGAAGAAACAGGAAATGAAACACACGAAACAACTTATGCACAGCTTGTTCCAACTGTGTAAAGAACCAACCTTAATCGGAGAAAAGTCATAATAGAAGAATACACCAGGAAGTGAACGACGGTGATCCCCTGCTTCTGCACTTTTAAAATGCTCTGTCACAGAGTACTGCACAGCACAAATACAATTGCTCTGAGGACATCTAATGAATAATTAGAAAGTACAAATAAAAAAATATATATCTCAACAATACCTGATTTGATTGGACCTTATGGCCTCTGATATTGGTGTATGTTGTAGGGACCACCTGTCATATGTATAAAGTCTGTCATGTTATCCTCATAAATGTAAATCACCATCACACTGCAAATAATGCATGTTAAAAGATGGCCAGCATTTACAGATTAAAACGGCTGTTAAGACATTCAGATATTTGCATAATTAACTTGTCCACAAGCCGTTTATCAACTTCACAACGGAAAATTCTTTATTTATATATTTTGGTCAGGGCAGTCTTCTAAGAAGCCACTCCTTGAGTGAATTCATTCCGAACAAGAGAATGCAAGAGACAATAGCATAAGAAAATAAAAAGGAGATAAACTTAAAGATTCTTTATCAGAAGTTTTGTTTACGCAAGATCTTTGTTGATGGTTTCAATTAGAAAAACAAAATCTGTATATCAAACTATTACTATGATTGATTCCTGTTACGTGCCTAAGAAAATATTCTGTTAGAGAAGGAACCTTAATCAGGTAGAACAAGGTCATGCAAAAATTTATAATGTAAAAAATAACCGTAATATTATACTTGTATGAACCTTTAGGAAATACTGGTATGTGCCATTTGGTGTTTTCTGCACCCAGTTTGTCCTGAAAATGCATTGCAACGAATATAGTGAAAAAGACAAAAAACATAGTTCAAAATATGGCTAAATCCATAGAGCAAATGGTAGAAGCGAAATAGAGGAAGATGAATGAGAAACAAAAGCAAGAAAATGACAGGGATGAGCACAGGTGAGGGAAATTTGTAAATGTATTTTGTGGATTCTCTATTGCTGCTTAAACTGAACTGATACACAACTCAGCAAGAGACTGATGCAAGATTGATCATATTTTTAGTCATTTCTCAGTGTGTAAATAACGATCAAGGAGTAGAAAGAAGTAATTACCCATCAAGTGGATTGACCACGCCAGGAAAATAGTCACCGAAAGCTAATCTATTTATCTTGTGACTTATCTGTATGAAGCAAGCAAAAGCAACCACTTCATTGCATGACTTGTGACTCGGAAGTCAGAAGGGATAAATAATAGACAAACACAATATTTAAAGAGAGATGGATAGTCGTATCAAGAGAGAGAGAGAGAGAGAGAGATGGATAGACGTATCAAGAGAGAGAGAGAGAGAGATGGATAGACCCCAGGCATTAAAAAATATGTAATTTATCCCAAAAAAAAAAAAGGACTTTTAAGTGTCTTACATTGTAATAATCTTCTTGGAAATCCAGCAAATTAAACATATGGATATTTGCCTGATGAAAGCTTTTTCCAGGTGCAAAATGAAAACTCCCAGCCACTTTGTTAACTTCAAGCGAGCCTTCAATATTACATCCTTCACCGTCTTCATCTTTTACTTTTTGGACATACCCTTCTCGTTTGCACTGGAAGTGAAAACAATAGGAGAAGCTAAAAAATAAACCTTAAAACTATTAATCACCTTATTAATTGCCAAGGAAGATCTGAATCCCCATAAATGGAAAACATACATGCTCTACATTTAAGTTGGAGAGCTTTTAAACAAAAAAGAGATGACTTTATTATTTCTGAACAAGAAGCTGGTTGTCCATTCCGAAATTAAAAAAAAAATAGGGACAATGTTTCCGAATCTATCTTAACTATCAACACAATATATAACCAAGTTGCCACTTGTCAAACCACTCCAAAGAATAAGAATTTGTTGATTTTTATTCTAGCAGTATTATATGAAGCAGTCCACAATAAAGAGAGTGTCAAATTTACTTGATCAATCAAATCTGCATTTGTCATGGCCCAACCCTTTTTCCTGTATGCTTCACGAACTTCTTCACATGAGTTGCAGCAATCATCATCAGACTGCATGAGAGAGAGAAAAAAGAGTTGTTGAATTTGCTTGATGATGTTGAAAATGAAGCACAGGCATGGTAGACCGTTTATCCACCATAGTGAGAAATAAAAACCTCTTAATTATCAAAATCAAAACCAGTATTAATGGCACAAAGACAACCATGACAATGGGAAGAAGTTATCGCAGTACAAGAAACAGTATAATACCGTTTCTGCCCCAAAACATGAACCACAGTATGTCTCGTTATGTTCAAGCCTGCCACCATGCCTCTGCAAAGGTTTCTCAATCTGCAAAAGGGAAAGATTAAAAAGGAAACAGTGAGTGATCCTACAAGCCAAATGTGACAACATATATAGGAGTAATAATAATAACACAAGAAAATAATCTGCAAAAAACTCGATCGTTACGATGTGAAAATAACAAAAGAAAAAAAAAAAGATAAAAATGAATAACACAAGAAAGGAGAATCATAATGAAATCACATATGAATACCCTTATCTTGGAGTACTGCTTGTGATGACAAGTTCGTGATAAGATTAAGCAAATAGTAGCTGATGAAAAGTAGTATAATATCATCTAATCAACAAACCTTTGGTGCACCAATGCCATCCTGCTTGGCTTCTATTAATTTACCATGAGCATCAATTCTTTTCTTCACTATGTTATGTCTCTACAAGCACACAATTTATTGCAAATTGTGAATCAGAAACATAAGGAAAAAAGTCCAAATCAAGAACTGTGGTTTTAAGCCATATAACAATACAAGTTATATAATTGTTCAATAAAAAAATAAATAAAAGCTCAATAAGTGGCAGTACATACAATATCAAGGTGTTGCTCTCCCATTATATCAACTGCATCGAGACTGAGTAATGAACATGGTACGACAGGAAAAGTTACATCAAACTGCAATGTAGAAAAAGATAAAAATCAATAAAACCTGAAATACTACTGTCTGAACTAGAAATAAAAATTTTGGCAGACTGATAGTTTGCAACCAAAGGTGTAGATGAAAGTCCAAAAATCTGCACAAATTCCTTTAACCAAAGTATGCTCACAGAGATATAAAAAGCACAACTTGCAAAAATCACAATTAGGGTACATTTATGCGTAGAATTTCGCCTCTTGAAGTATCCACCGCAAGATTCGTCTCTTTAACAGTATGGAGGTATAACCCTGCGAAAATATTTAATTAGTAAATAGGGAATACAACTGTGAAAAAGCAAACATCTGCAATAATGTAGCTTCAGCTCAGCAAAAGAAATGATTAACTAACAAACATTACAAAACTGTATCTGGTAATGCTAAGCGCCTAAGCCTAGAACTCTTCTCTCTATCTTCCTATATCCAAAGTGCCACCTCTTATCTGTGGTCTGTGATGGCTATTTCCGTGAATTCCCTATGTTCGACGAAACACAAGAATAACATTCTACCATACTTCGGCGAACCATTTTTCAAAGTTTTTAAAAATGAAGAACACACCCAAAAACATGATATTGCTACCTAATTTGGTCCTAAAAACCCAGCCCTTTTGGAACGACAAAACAAGGACATCTCCCAATCAAAAACTTCCAAGAGCCGGCTTTTCAAAAAATACAAAAAATTGGAGCTTTGCACTAAAAGAAGTCCATAAAAGTGATCCAATAGCCTTTACAATAACCAAAACCCAGTGAAGTTTGCTAAGATAAACGAGCAATAGAAACCACAAACAAAAGTAAAACGAACATAACAGCTCTCAATCGGTTGATCAACAAAACAAGAAAACAAAGGCAAAGCCTTGAACAGCCCAAAATCTCAACATGACAACGGAGAAAGAATGTTCGTCAATTAAATTGAACCGAATTGATCAGAAGATTCAGAGAGAGAGAGAGAGAGACGTACTAAACTCGGAGAGGAAGAGGAAGAGCATGAGGAAAGAGGAGACGAGCGTGATGAGACCGCCGGAGAGAGTGCGACTGTAGAAATCCTCGTTGATTTTAGGGTAAGCGTCCAGATTCCGGAGCTTCTGAACGAGGCCGTCCATGGCCGGTTCCGATAGCCTGAGCCTTCGAAGAAGCTCTCTTTTTGGCTCGAGCTTGGAAGGAATGGCTATGGAGGAAATCGTAGTCAGAGTCGATGGGTTTGGAGAAGAAGAAGAGTCTTGTTTGGGTTGGGGGTTTGTTTGTTTGTTTTGTTTGACCAATGGCGACTTTGCGAGCGACAAGTCGTACGGTACAACATTTGTGTTCCACGAATGTATATGATTATATGATTTTTTTTTTTTTGGGTGGGTATTTTTGTTCTTGTGGGTTTTTTTTTTTTTTTTTGGCTTGGTTATTTTTGTGGATTTTATGTCTTGTTTGTTTAAAATATTTAAATAATTTTTTTATTGTTAATGATATTAGTAATTAAAAGATTTTGAACAATTTTAGAACATTCAAATGTTTAAAATAAATGAAGTATTGATATAAGTTTGTTAGAGCCTATTAGTTGCATAATCATATTCTCTTTTGCTTTATAGTACTCTTCAGAAAAAAAAAAAAAAAAAGTTGAACCATATCTAAAAATGACTGATCAAAATAATATATACTATGGTATCAAATACTTTCTTTCATTTTTATATAGAGAAAGTGTTATTTAGAAAGATAAAACAGACATTACGCACATATCTTATATTCTCTCAAATAAAAGGCTAAATTGACCATCCTTCTATAGCTACATGTACTCTTTTAGTTATGGTTTTTCTCAGATGTCATTTTTGTATTTACACAAATTATATGCAATTTTATTTTAAGACATAAGAGGGTGAGAAAAAAAAAAAAAAACAGAAGGATAGTCATGTTCATAAATACAAAATACAAGGCTTCAATCGAAAATATAAAAATTAAAAAGCCGACAAGTAGATATTTATCACATTAAAAAGTCACTCTTTGCAATTTTGCAAAGACACGTATAGGCCATTTGAGTGTTTGTTTACAAACATTAATCAATCAGTGAGACAGTGAGTGAGTTGAGTTTCCATTTTGCAATGAGCTTAGCTCTCATTCAAGGCTATTCTTCAGCCGAAGAAGAAGATGAACAAGAAAAAGAGCAACCTCAAAACGACGACGTTCTGCACCGCGATTCCTCTGACGACGACGGCGACGACGACGATTCCTCGGCCGCCGTGAACCGGTCGATCGTCGACCGGTCTCTCTTCGACCGTCCCCACCCCAACGCCTCTGGTCTCCCTTCCGCTTTCGAAGCCTTCTCCGAGGTTTTGCCTCTTTTCCGTGCCCTAATCATCGCTTTCTTGATCGATTGTTTGGAGGGAAAATTAGAGCTCTTGTTTTGGAGTATTGGGGTTTATTGATTGTTTTTTTGAGAAAATTTGGTGATTCTTTGCGTAATTTGGAAAGTTAGGGTACAAACAATTTGACTGGTTTTGAGTGAAAATTGAAGCTTTTGTTTTTGCAGAGTTAGGGATTATGATGGGGTTTGAGTTAAAATTGGAGCTTTTGTTGCGTAGAGTTAGGGTTTGTGTTGGCATTTGGGTAAGATATGAGGCTTTTCTTTTTCAGAGTTGGGATTCAAAAAGAATAAATACAACATTGGTGCTGTTGAAAAAATAAAATAAAAATTGGAGAGTTGGAACAGTATCAATTTGAGTGAAAATTTGAGCTTTTGTTTTGGGTGCTTTGGGCTTATGATGGGTTTTGAGGAAAGAGATGGTGCCTTTTTGTTTGGAGAGCTAGGGTAGTGTCAATATGAATGGTTTAGAGTAAATTGGACCTTTTTGTTTTGCAGAGTTGGGGTTTATGATGGGTTTTGAGTACAAATTGGTGCCCTTTTAAAATTTCAAAAAGTTAGGGATTGATTAGTGTTTTGTTGTGGGTGATTAATAATGGAGGTTTCGGCACCGCCTGATTTTCTGAACAATGCCGTCGAAGATTACGGTTCTTTTAAAAAGGAAGTGGATCAGCAACATCAGTACAATTGGAAGCATGGAAGGCGCAAGAATCAGAGAGACAAGAAGGATTTACCTGCTGGTACAGAATTTCTCATTTTTCTTTCCTTTTTCAAACTGCCTCTTGTTTCTCTAGCCTTTATGTGATTATGTGCTTTGGAAATGGTTGTGACAAACTTTAGACGTCATGATGTCTTTTAGGTGTGAAATAACATAACTTAAATGAGTATGGTTTGGTGGTTTTAGCATTAAAATGATGCGAGATGAATCATTAAAAATGAGCTATGCGGAGACACAGTTGTAGATTGAAGGATAATTACGATGTTAATTTCTTGTTTTTTTCAATAAAGTGATTGAACTTTTTGAAAAACCTTTTTTGAGTAGGATAATTACGATGTTAATATTAGAAATGAACTTGAAAGAATGGGCTTCTTGTTGGTTCTGGAAAGTAGGCGGCGGTCCCCTTATTTGTGTCTCCATTGGTCTAGCTTGATTTATTGCCAATGTTGAGCCAGTATCAAGCATCAACAACAAAGTTATGTAGTTTAGAATGATTGTTTAACTATGTCAATCGATTGGAACTTGAAACAAATGGTAAAAAAAACTTTTATTGTCCGATTGGATTTTAAGACTGAAAGTTGTCTTACTTGTCTATGGCTCTGATGACCCTCCGTCCTTCACTTTATTTCTTCAGGTGCCATGGTGCACCAGTAAAAGACATGCTAGAAATTACCACTCGAGAATGATGTTGTACACACATCCATTTGCTAATTAATAACTTCTTGGATTCTCGAGTGCTTTCTTTAAATGACAGGCTTCCTTGTTATTTTTAAGGTGCTGTAGTGGAATCGAAACCCCAGCTTGTGGGAATCCATGAACGAGTAAGAAGTGATATGGGGGGTAGTCAACCTCCAACATCAACAGGTTCAAGCGCAGAACCGGGAGGCAAGCGCGTGGTAACAGCAGCGAATCCAAATGCAGAGGATGCTGCTGACCTTCTGAGGTACGTTACACTTTCTGCTGTGTATGCGTGCAGATATACAAGGCATTTTGTAATGGTTGAATTTTTTATCTCATTGCAGTACTTGTTGGGTACTCGGGTTTAGTTCCGTGATTAATATCAAATCAATGTGTTTTTAGCTAAACCAAAGCTCATTCAACAATTCTCCCTAATAACTGCTGTCCATCTTGGGTATAAAATTCTGGACCTCAGTCCTGTAGTCTCACTCGTGCAAAAGATAGAATCATTTTGCTGTGTATTAGTTATGGGTTTCTTTTTTATCTGCAAAGACGACATTTTGTGCTATCCTTCTTTTGGTGGAATTTGGAAAGAAAATCGTGTATTTTCAATGTTTAATGTCTGCCACGGGCTGAGAGGCAAGTTGCTTCTTGACAGGATGTGTTTGCAATGTGGAATACCAAAGACATACTCCAATGCGCGCGGAATGGTATGCCCGGTATGCGGTGATCGCCCTCCAGCTGACCCGAGCAATGAGACAAAGAAGAAGGGTTCTACTGTCAAAGACAAGGAGAAGAGTAAAAGGATGAAGGGCCAGTCTTCTCATGGTACTTGGAAAAGCGAAACAGAGATGCAACTCCGGCAGCAGTTCGATTAGCCGTAGCTAGATTTATCTGTTTGTCCAAACTTGATGTTGAAGAGGTAGTCATTTTGTACTGTTAATTCTATGGATGGAGTTATTATCGTTTCAACAATCAGTACCAAAGTGCGCTAAAATCATGCAAAGTTATAAGACATGCATGCCATATTGTCATTACTGATTTCTCTCTCTCGTTTATGGAGGAGTTGTAGCTTGTAGTGCCATAATAAAATGGAAGTCCGAATCTCTTGAACTATCAAGGAAAATATTATAAGCATTTTGGATGACGAGCATGTTATGGAGAGCTATGAAAAGTGGATGTCGACTATCGAGTATCTCCTTTGACTGTTAAGGAGAATATCAGAGATTTTGGGTGAAGTATTATTGAGTGCCATTGGAAATTATAAAGACCATAATAGCTCCGCTTTAACGCTCGTCCGCATATAATTTTCTTTGGAAAAGATATAAAATTCTATAAAAACACTTGCAATTATTACGCACTGGTCTTTTTTTCTTGGTCAAAAAGATTAGTGTACATCTATCAGATTGACAATTAGTTAGATTTATGGGAGATACATGAAAGGAAAGATCCAAGTTCAAATGTAAAGAGCCAACGAATGAATTCATTCTTGACAGTAAAACACTCTTTCCCTTTTAAAATATTGGTAGCTGAGTGAGAGACTAAACAAGCCTTAAAAAGCAAACTTGCAGATGAGTAGCTTTGAAACAACATACAACCGCAATGGATCAATATTATCTGCTTCTTGCTTCCGTAGTTTGAGCAGGCATTACGAACAATACTCGAGTTTAGTGACAGATGAAACAGTGGATGATAATCGGACTACAAGCTAGCTAACCAACAGTAGCTAAGTGACGCGATCATATTAAGTATTAACAATGCTGTAGAACTTGCATATGATTGCCAGTTTAGCATTACAAAAGCACTTTTCCAACATGACATGATTTCCAAACTAAGAATCTTGCAACTTTCAGGTTCTATTGATCCTGAATCATTTTGTGTGTATATGGAAGGAGGGGTAAGTGAGTTAGATACGGAAAAAATTAGCTGCATGGCAGAACTCGAATACTGGTACAGATAAAGCAACACTAGCGCTTCTGCAACAACCGGCCATCACGGTTACAGAGCACTAGACCTGCAATATAGTTAGAGAAACGATGGCAAATCCACGGTGAAATTAGTCCTGCAATTAATTGGATGATCGAGAAGGTTTACCAATCTGGGATGCCATGACGTTGTTAGACCTGCATAAAAGAAATAGAAACAATAGCAAAACCATTTCGAAAATTGAAGATTCGAGCAAAGTGTTTGTCATAATTCTCCATGGATTTACCAATGAGAAGAACTATTAACTATTAAAACCTTGAAAAATCAAACTGAATACTTTGATAAGTTTGACATTCATGTTAACATGGCCGTAAATAACTCTAGCCATTAAGGTTGGGTGGTATGGAAAGAGAAGGTCAATCGTCATAAACAACGAAGTTTTGAAGTTTAGTGTGCTGATTATCTAGTGGAAAGGTACAAAAACAGACACGAGGCAACATCGACACAATATGATTGTGATTCTAATTGCAGAATCAAACAAATATATACTGGGCTTTACCACTGTCAGATAAGATGGTTAATAACTGTCATAAAGCTCCTGATACAGGATGAAATAGACAGAGACAAATCAAATACGCAAGATCGACTATAAGGGTATATACTTCTCATTGATATTGGGCTGAGAAAATATTAAACATACGACATAAAATGAAATTTAACAAAATAGACATGTTTTAATAACATTGAACTGATGCTAACCATAGATTATCCCTCATCAGTCATCAGCATCTCTTTTTCACCACCAGCTGGAGCTTCTTCCTGGAAAACCTGTTTCTCAGCGGCTGGTGGGCTAGAAACAGACTCGTGAATCTGTTAATGATATCAGAATATAAGCCTACAAAAAGACTGTAAGATGTGAAAATGCCAGCTGCAGGACAAAGTGCAAAGCCTTACCAGCGCATCAGACCTAAGCGATAAAGAGTCAGTAGATGGCACTCTAGACGGGTCTGAAGGTCGGTGAAACAGCAAGTGTGCTATTGACCGATCTATTGGATTTGTATCAGTTTCCATGTCCAAAAAACCAGTGCACCTGAGGGAGGTCACCAATAACAATTGAATAAAAAAGAGAACTTCTAACAAAGAAGAATAATATTCGTTTTGCAGAATCGCTGAATGTAGACTTTCATGCCAGACATTGTTAGACCAAATTTCCAACAATTACTGTTCAATAATAATTGAACCAGTAACATACTTTACTGGCTGTTTTCAGAATAGCACATATTTGTTTGTATGTAAGATTTGTGAGTCACATTGTAAAATGGTATTGAAAGAGAAACAAAAACAAGTGACGTACTTGTTTGTTTCCTCTACTATCAGCGCTCCACTAGCATCCCCGTCATCTCTAGTGCTTCTCTGATTTGTGCAGTTATGCCTCTGCTCCGCACTCCTAGCCAATCGGTACAGACTATCTCTTATGCACAGTTTCGTCCTGACATCCAACTAAACATGAGCAGGTTTAGTAAATTAGAATTTGGATTATGCTTCCAGCAAACTATACACATCTTTTCTTTATCCAGTTATGAACATCTAAGCTTTTCATAATGTAAATTCAAGTTGAACAAGCCTTATCAGAAGTCATATACAAGGAAATGAAAAATTATAGGCTTTGTTAATTACTTGTTATATAAACACTCAACTTTGAGCCGAAACTAAGGATCAGTTAGGTAAATAGCCATTTTGAACTGTGTGTTTTCAAAAAATAGCCACAGTTTCAAAAAATTTAAAAACTAGCCATAACACAGTGTAAGAAATTTCTGACAATAACAAAATTACACATAAAAATTGTTGTAAGAAATTTCTGACACGTGTTAGAAATTTCTGAAAGGGCTAGTTTTTAAATTTTTTGAAACTGGCGCTATTTTTTAAAATCATTTTGTAAATAGTGGCTATTTTCTTAAAATTCCCCGAAACTAAACCAATTTAAGGATAACACTTTTAAACAAAAATCTGATCAAATTTTTTAGAAACGCGTTTTGTAAATCTGTTTTCGTTTTCTGTTTTCTTTAAATTGGAAACAAATTTTCAAAAATAGAGAAAACAAAACAAGTCTTGTTGTCAAAATTTTTTTAAACAAAAACATCAAAAATTACAAACATTTTTTGTGTGTTTTCTCAATTATACACTCTCCTCATACTTCATCTTTATGTTGCTTGTTTCACTCCTTCTTTATTAGTTACAAACTATCATTTTCTGTTTTTCATTTTTAAAAACAAGTAACAAATAGTGATTAACAAAAATGTTTGTGTGTTTTTTATAATTTTGAAAACAAAATAACAAAAACACTTCCAAATTTTTGTTTATAAAAACAAAAAATACAAATGTTATCAAATATAGCCTTAGATGTCTAAAAAATCAATAACTTCAGGCTCTATGAGGCTACTCCTGAGACCTATTTAACGTATGATGCGTTTAAGCTGGAGTCCATAAGAAAAACCAAGTCAATTCTTATATCATGACAAAGTAAATGACATGCAGAAACGACATAGCACTCATTGTACCAGATCTATAGTCAAAGACCATACATGTCTAAAACAATATAAGACATGATCGAGAATATAGGGGCGATTGAAAGAGACAGATTAGCGAGAGAAATTACTACAAAGACATGCAAGAATACTGCAAGGGAACATAAATAGAAAACCTATAGAGACATGGTTAACTTTTGATACTAGGAAAAGAACATCCAGGGAAGACCCTAAGAATAGATCTAACCAGAAAGAACCAGTTATCATGACCATATTTCCTTATAATGATCAAACACCAAAGTTATCCTGATCCAAAGGGAATATCCACATCTGTTTCTCCACACAAAAACAGAAAAGTTCTTCAATTATAAAATCTTTTCCAAAACCTTTTCCATTCTTCATACAGATTTCACTTTTTCTAATTTCTCAGCATCCGCAGCTCCAACTTAATTTTAAAACTAAAGGGAGAGAGGGGAAAAAAAAAAAGAAAGAAAGAAAAACTATATTGTAATGCTAGACAGCATTCTACAAAAGCTCTATTCTACCTATACAGTCCCTTCGGAAACTTCCTGCATCACCATCAGCAAAGGAGATTGAGTTGATTACAACCCCACAGGATTCCAAGGTGTCCAACCCCACTAGACAATTGACTGAACAACCAAACAGTGGAGCCACGAGACCTGCTACTCCGATTACACCTAAGTGAAATTCTAAGCTACACTGATTTATATATATAATTTACCTAGGCTTATAGTAAAAGCTTTTAAAGACTGGCATAGAGCTGTACCTTCTCCATAACTTGTTGAAGCTGTCGAAAACTAGTTGCTTCCAGTGAGATGTCATCCAGCACAGAGCTCATGCAAGAACTGTCCTGTACATTTGAAGAATCCAATTCGTGTGGAAGTTTAATGCAGGCTCCTTTAACATCAGTTTGACCTTCGATCTGATTCTCAGATAGTTGTACTTGCTTCTGATTTGGGAGTGTACCACAGAAGACCATTGAACTTTTAGTGGTTGCATTTTCAAAGTTCCTAGAGAATGAAGGCTGAAACCCCTGGCAGCTCTGCATATTTTCACTCTTGCCGCTTCTTATTAGAGTAGGAATTTCCATGGAAGGATCATGAGAGCTATCCATAGAATGTAATTGGTTTGATGCATAGGAAGACTCTTTCAGAGAAGGAGATGTACAGCTATTGTTTTCAGATTGTTTTCCAGAGGGAGTTGGGCAGACTGAAATTTGATCCGATTGGGGAGAGTAATCCAGATGCATATATTGCCTCTGAACATAATTCATTGAATCAGGTCCTGCGCTTTGTTTATGTTGCATAGCTGATGTATTATAGACTTTACATGATAAGTCTCCACAGGGATGCTTGATATCGGTAATTTGCTTCAAGTTATCACACTGATGAAAAGTATCACCATGCTCTAGGTATTGGTCCTCTCCTTCCCCTCCTAACCGATTTTGGTGTTTTGACTGCTTTTTACCGAAATTTATCTGTTATGAAAATTTTAACATGTAAGTACAAGGTTTATTGAATAATAGGGAGGACAGATAATTCTAAGTATCTATCACATGCTTGCAAGGATCAAGAATATAGATGATTTACGAGATTAGAGCGTGCTACCATTCAGCACAAGACATACTGAAACTAACTATATGCTTTGAAAGCAACCAGATTATGGAGCACCATATAATGGGAAAAGACTTCAGCAGGAAAAGAAAGATTATGAAAGCAGTTAATCCATAAAATGATATGGAAAACCTCAGGCAATGACAAAGCTGAATGCAGATGTAGCTACTAATTAACATGTACGTTCATATCTATTGACCTAATAGTATAATATAAATATTATCATAAAACAAAATAATCTCTTACCATTGGGACTGGGAATGTTTCTCTTACCCACAAAAATAAACAAACAAAACAAAACCTTGAAAGCATTAAAAAAATTGTTTACCTGTTCTTTAGGCATCAAGATATCCCTACTTTCAGATTTTGTATGCACGTTTAGAAAGGATGCATGACCAATAGCAACGGGATCATCAGAATCTGTTCTGATTTTATTACCAACAGAAACATTTTTCTTGTTTGAACCATTCACTGAATGGCCTTCGTGATTTGACTTTAAACCTTCATGATGCTCAGAGAAATCTTTGGATGAACCTGCATTCTGACCTGAAATCTTTAACCCAGACTTCAATGTGTCTTCAGATCCTTCAGGAGCATTTGAAGAAAACCAGCACATCTCCTCGTCATTGTTGAGGCTCTCCATTCCAAATGTAGAGTCACAACTTCTGCAGTTAGAAAGGAGCATGCAAATTGATCAAAAAGCATTATTGAGGGAGTATGAGAAAAAGGGAGAGCCACTAAGTAGAGCTTGCAATGCTTACCTAAACATCCTGTCAACATCTTCAAAATTTCCTATATCAGGCCATCCATAGTACAATAGATCACCACCATCTTTGTCCTCCTGATCATTATCAAAGAAGCTGAGATCATTGCCACTCTGGGGCATTTGACCAAGCGGATAGCGATACAAGTTACTATCATCTGCAACACAATCATCACCCATCATAGGATCATCGGCACAGAATGGAGAGCTGCCTGATTCAACATTGCCACTATTAGAAGAATGGCTGGAGATCCTAGGATCATTGGATGCTAAACCAGTCACTCCTTTTGTTGAGTCAGTATCACATGAAGGAAAGACACCATCAGGAGCGTGAGACCATGGGCCCTTTCCCAACATCGCCCTGCTATTGATCACAGGTTGAACGTTTCTTTTCTCCTTTCCCGGAACACAATGCTTAGTTGAAGTATCAGCATCACTTACGAAACCACTTACTTCACTCTGTGGTTTTTTCCGACTATCACCCTCTATTGCTGATTTATCCCCAGGCTTATTACCAGGATGAGGTACTATATGATCATCACTCTCTCCAAATTCATCCCAGATGTTATCTTCGAGCTGTAACATCACCGTAAGCAATGCAAGTAAAAGAAAATTCCTTAACACTTTTTTAATAGAGAAAAAATGAAAAAGAAACTAATATGACTGTTCGTAAAATCTAGGAATGCCTTTCAGAGTTTCCCCTTAATCTATAAATGTCTAACAGAAGATTTACTGTTATATTAAATTTCTGGTGAAATCTGTACAAATCCTTGACATCAGTAAGAAATTAGCTCAACTGCCCAAACTCGGGAGTATGTATAGCACCTAAAAGTTTAAGCTATTACAAGGGAAGTGAACATTGGTTTTATTCTAGCAGTTTCAGTCCACGCACAATTTATTCTAGCAGCTTTTCAGTCCACGCACATATGTGTTGAAATTTTAAAGGGTAAGACTCTTGTATCCCCTAATGAGTGCCTATTGGCATTGCTTTATTTTAACCTTAAAAGCCAAAAGGCCACGTCTGATACATCTTCCTCCGTAGAGGATTGGACCACAATTTCAAAAACCATTTTCACTACGTAGAAAATCCAAAAAATAGAAAAGCCTCTATTCTTCTTTAGCTTGAAGTATGTTCAACTAAAAGTGCTACTTTTTCTCGTTTTTCTTGAGCATACTTGGCTTAGAATTTTCTGTTACGCTTTTCTCTCCTTATGTCTAATCAAAGAAAACTTAATTCAAGCAAGTATGTCTATATTTCACACACATAACACGAGAACCAAGTATAAATAATTTCTCATTGAGTAACAAAACACATTTTAAAAAAAGGAGAATTTTGTTTATATTTATAATCTAAAGAAAACATAGGTGCATTGCATCACTTCAGGAACTAATAATAGTCTACAAGTTCAAAAAGTAAAATACTTGAAATGAGCAAAAGGCATGACGTGATTGCTATGAAACTCGATATTTATTTATTAATAATTATTTAAATTTTGAATAATTAATAAAACATATATTTATCTAACTGTTCAATTTTTATTTATTTGATTGGGATTATGATTTCAATTGTAATAGGATTTGAAAAATCAAACCCCATTCAACATGGGTTATAGGTGCATATTAAGGGAAAAATAAGAGAAGAGAATATATATATATATTTATCTTAGTTGTATTTTGATTACAAGAGATTAATTATGAAAAGAAGGAAATATTCTCTTCCCTTATTTTCCCCTCAATATGGGAGCTACTTATGCTTTCCGTGGATAGTAATTACTATTACTATATTTCAAACCACAAGAACAGATTGTGATATCTTTGGTTAAACTTGATCCTACTAAGTAATGTTGCATATTCGATAGTTTAAGTTTCTCATCGGCTTACTTAGCTTCTTACATATAAAGTGATTAGTTTATATGTTCCAATGACACTACTGTGTTGTACCATTATGGAAGAATAATGAGCAAAATATGCACTGTAAAGAGTCCAGTTTTGAAAACATGTAAATTAGATAAAAATACACTAATAAAACTGTTGTTTTTCCTCAGATAGCATGTTGTTAAAGAAAAGAGGTCAATGATTTTTTTGTGGTATATTACTACCTCATACAAACACAAGTCTGACATTCCTTCGAGATCCTCTACCCGCCACCAAAGGCACACGCCAGTGTTTGATCTGAAGCCATTTTTATAGCAGGACGTCTATCTCCACTTATGCTTTCTAATCAGAAAAGAACAGAACATAATATAAAGATAAAATGAATAATTAGCTTACAAAAAATCCTATAATCACATTAACAAAAACAAGAAAGGAGATATCAACAAATAGTACACACTTGGTCCACATTAAGAAACAAAAATCTATTATGAGAAAACAAACAAAGACGAACAATAAAAATTAGTACTTTCTGTTTGTACTGATAACATCTGAACCTATGATCTCCACAACCCTATAAAAATCAAATTGCTATCTTTTGCATGTCGCATAATGAAGAATTATTAAGAACGTTAACAGCTGCTAATTTCTATCATGTATGGGCTTCTCCTGCATTTTGCTTTCTCTTTTAAATTTCAGAATCTAGGCATTTGTTGGCACACTGTCCTCTTCCACTTCTCTGTTTGTATCAGCATCAATGCACCACCACACCCAATACTGTAAATCTGAAAGTGGGGCATTATCCAGCTGCTAGAACCAAAGTTTGATATTGAGCACACTAGTTAAGCATACCCACCCTCTGCTAAGATGGAACTCCTTGGACGAAACAGTTCATGTTTTTTTTCTCCACTAATCCTCACTATTAGGTTTTTGAACATATTTTTCCCTTTTAGACCAGAGTTTTGCAATTTATAAAATGAAAACTGATTGTTCAGGTATTTTTTAGGTGTACAGTTCTTTGCAGGAATTGCACACCTCAACAAGCAACCTACTTTGCTCCTCCAATTCCTGCACCAAAACACTCCACCATCAGAGCTTTAGCCCACAGGCAATAAACCAACCTGCAGCCGAAAAACTAGAATCCATATCTTCCATAACAGCTCTCCATTAAGCACATGACTAAGGAATCAAATCATGGAAGTTCTTTTTTTCACATGTTGCAGAAATTGTGTCTTCTAACAGTCCTCATTCAAACTGATTCCAAAAATGACATTTGTTACTCGTATTACTCTTCCATCCCGAAATCAAATAAAATATGTCCGACAGATCTATCAAGTTCTTTAAATTACATTCCTCCATGGATACAAACATTAGATTGTAAAAAGGAAATCGTTACACTTTTCTTTCCTACCTTCAATCCTTTGAAACGGCAAAGAGAAAAAAAAAAAATCTTAGGCAGTATCCACCATCCTACCCAACATGTCCACTGCCCTCTGCCTAATCCTCTTGAACTGCTAAATTCCTCCCTCAGCCTCTCCTATTCATCATGCCAAAAAAGAAACAGAAGATAAGCAACTGGATACTAGTCTCCTCCACACACGCCCAAAAATTTTTGTTTCCAGTACAAAGTCCACAAGATACCAAACATGTTCGGAGGTCTTCTTCAGGACAATTATGAAAAACCGTGCCATCCTTTTTCAATGTCTTCTAGCCATTCAACTACTTCAGGAGCAATCATGCCACATCTGATCTCTTTTAAAATCCCTCGTCATAACAAAAGGTCCTTTGAGATCCATATTTTTATCCATTCAAGCATTAAGTTTGATAGGGGAATGTGATGATGACCATCAATGGCTTTTCCATGAATCAGACACTGCTAAGTAAACTATGGAGCCACCTGTACAGCCTAGAGGAGCCTGTGGACGCTAGAATTGACACGCGGTTCTGTTATTGGTTAAAAAATAGAGAATACTAACACAGCTCACTGCTCAAGTACTTTAGGTTCTAAATCAAGAAACAACTGCAGTAGCTCAAGCAAAAGAACCTACCTACCTTTTCTTTTGCTGATTTAAGACCAAGCACAATTATCTTGCCCGCGCTCAAGCAATCGTAGAACATAACCTTGGACACCATAAACCTTAAAAACCTAAGTAGTCAAGTATAAACCTACATAGCAACCTAAAACCTTTCGTTTAAGCCCTTAAAACATAAAACAGAATTTCCACAAAAACCAAATGAACAATCATTTCACAAACGTCCCAAGTAAAAGCAGAATCAGAATAGCCAGCTCAAACTCGCAACTCGCACAGGTAGATTGGGGGGGAGGGGGTGGAGAAGGGGGGAGGAAGGAAATAATGGATAAGAAAGTCACAAACTTCCGTAGAATCAGTCGGAGAATTCACAGTTTTCATGAAGCTATTAATCTAAAGAACAGTAAGCTAGGTTATCTCCAGTACCCCTCAACAATTAAAGTTCAAAATTCAAAAATAAATGACAAAAAAAGCATTTTCTTGCAAATATTTTTCTCAGCGACCAAACGATTACGCACACCAAAAATTTCAAATTTATAGTTTCACTCTCAGCAACTAATCCAAAAACAGTAACAACAGCAAACTCAGTTACACTCAAAATCCCTCAACAATTAAAAACGACAAAAAAAAAAACAAACAAAAAAAAAACATTTCTACCAAATTTTCTCAGCAACCAAACAGAGTACACGCGAACACATCTTAAAAAAAATCATACACAACTACTAAGCTTCCAAAACAAACTACAAATTCGCAGCCAAAAGAACAAAACCAGCAATATATATATATAAACTTAACTAAAGAGGAAAGTAAACCCAACCTGAAAACCACGAAACCTAGAACTTTCCGGGAAAAATCACACCACGAACCCACAAACCGCCGCGAAAACTGAATCGTAATCAGCCCTAACTAGTGACCAAGAGCGTCGAAAAGAGATTTCCGGGAGATTCCAGAGACTTTCGAGTCCTCTCTCTCTCTCTCTCTCTCTCTCTCTCTCTCGATTTTTTTTTTTTTTTTTGGGGGGGTTAAGGTGAGAGAGAAAAAAAATAGTAATTTTTTAATAATATATTTTTGGGTGGAATAAAAAAGAGTCACGAAATGGGCGACACGTGGCGAGGAGATCAAGACGAGAGAGAGTGGATCAGAATTGGTGGACGAAAGGTGGGCGATGAGATCCGATCTGTTTCTGAGACGCAATTGGTCGGCTCTCACGCACTTGCCCTCTCCAAACGTCGACGCGTTGGGCCTCTGTGGGTCCCACTCCTCTTGCAACTTGCCAAATGGGGATTTGCTCAGCTCACGTGTCACTTCTTGTTGGCACTTCCGGTTTTTTTGTTTTGTTTTGGAAATAATAATAATAATAATAATTGTTTGAATAATCTTATCTTTTGTGGCAGGTTCGGTTTATTTTAGTATGGAATCTTTTTTTTTTCATAGTATGGAATCTCTTTTTTCCTGTTCTTTTTGAGTGTTACCTCTGCTTTTTTCTTCTTCTTCTTTCTACTTTTTTTTTTTTTTTAATGTTGTGGACTGTGGCTCCTTGGTTCGAAGCTGAAGATGTTTTTTTTTTTAAAAAAATTTAAACAAACGGTAGGTTTTTATTTTTTAAGAAAGCTTTTGAATAAAGTATGTTATATGGCGACAACACTTTGAGATTACTAGATTAATTTGTTTAATTAATGGAACCTGCACAAAAAAATAAATATAGAGTTATTTCATGCCGTATGATATATATATATATATACTTTGATAATTAGTCTTGTTTTGATAAAAATTAACTTCTTACTACTGCAATTAACATTGAAAAGTTTCTAGAAGTTGACTGTTTATCAAAATTTCATGGCTGAAATCTGAATATATAAATATTTATTATATTTCTGTTTTCTTTTTATTGTTGTGTTGCTCACTGTAGTTGTCTTTTCACGTGTAGTTTATGACTTTATTCGTACTTCTATTTATTTTGTATTTCTCTTATCTTATTGTTTTGTCTTTTAATTATCTATTGACATTGTCCATTTGATTTCGTGATCTTTTTATTTCCTGTTGTGTTTTGCATAAGGTCATTTATCACTTCTTGTTGTTCATTTGTCGTTTCTATGCTTTTACGTCGTTTATTGTTTTGGTCTTTTATCAGTACTCTTTTTTTTTTTTTTTTTTGTGTGTGATAGTTTCTCATTTTTTGTTGTTTTCGTCATTTGTTTGTATCGCTTCATTTTCTGTCGTTTTTGCAGCTGTTTTATGTTATTGTCGTTTCTCTTTTTCTTGTCGTTTATTATTAGCCTGTCGTTTTTTTCATTATTGTGTTGTTTTTCCAGTTTTGTATCATTGCGCTTCTGCTGTAGTTTTGTTGTCATACTTTAGTCGTCGATTATTCCTCTTCATCATTTTCCTTACTGTTTTCTTTTGCTGTCGTTTTTCACATGGTGTCGTTTATTCTTTATTATTTCATCATTTCTTTTGCTTTTTATTCCTGTCGTCTATTTATGGGATGTCGTTTATACTATTTTTGTCGTTTCTCATTTATTATCGTTGATTCACCTTCTTTTGTCTCTCATATCTTGTCGCTTATTAATAGCCTGTCATTTTCTCATTTCGTGTTGGTTTCCAAGTTTTGTGTCATTGCGCTTCTGCTGTAGTTTACCATTTTTTGCTGTCGTACTTTAGTCGTCGATTATTCCTACATCATTTTCCTTTCTGTTTTTTTTGCTGTTGTTTTTCACATGGTGTCGTTTATTCTTTGTTGTTTCATCTTTTCTGTCGTTTTTTATTCCTTTCGTCTATTTATGCGATGTCGTTTATACTATTTTTGTTGTTTCTCATTTATTATCGTTGATTCACCTTCTTTTGTTTCTCATTTCTTGTCGCTTATTAATCGCCTGTCATTTTCTCATTTTGTGTTGGCTTTCTAGTTTTGTATCATTGCGCTTCTGCTGTAGTTTACCATTTTTTTGTTGTCGTACTTTAGTCGTCGATTATTCCTACATCACTTTCCTTATTGTTTTCTTTTGCTGTCGTTTTTCACATGTTGCTTATTCTTAGTTATTTCATCTTTTTTGTCGTTTTTATTCCAGTCGTCTATTTATGTTATGTCGTTTATACTATTTTTGTCGTTTCTCATTTATTGTCGTTAATTTAACTTTTTTTGTTTCTCATTTCTTGTCGTTTATTAATTTCTATTGTTTTCTTATTTTTTGTCTTACAGTGGCTGTTGTCAATTTATGTATCCTACTTGTCGTTTTTAACTTGCATGTCCTTCTCTTTCTGTAGCTTTCTATTCATATTTTTTTTTTCTGTCGTTTCTCACTTTGTGTCGTTTACGTTGTTTCTTTTTTCCGGTCGTTTATTTTTCTTGATGTTCTTTCTCATTTTGTATCATTTCTCAACCACTGTCGTTTTCCCTCTTTTGTTTTCTTGTTTCGATCAAGATGCTGTCATTTTCCTTCTTTTTCTTTTTTCTCCCTTGATTTCCTTAGTTATGCTTTTTTTTTTTTCAATACGTATTCAATGCTTTTCACCAGTATTCTCGAAACCTTCCTTTGCATTAATTGTCTAGTTTTCAGTTTGTAAAAGCTATTACATATTGTCGCTTTATTAAAAAGAATTTTTTAAAGTGTTTTAATTCAACAACCATTATCAATTCTTGTCGTTTTCCCATTTTTTGTCGTTACTTTTCTGCCGTAATTTCCCATTTATTTCTTAATTCCTCGGTTTATTCTTGACTGTCGTTTATCAACCATTTTCTTAATGATTTGGCTGTCGTTTTTATTTTCATGTCGTTTAGTACTTTGCTGTCGTTTCTAATCCTGTCGTTTTTTTTCTTCTTATGTCGTTTCTCTTCTAATGTCCTTTTTAACTGTCTTTTTATTTTCCCTCTGTTGTCGTTTCCGTTTTATGTCATTTTATTATTCATGTGGCTGGCTTAATTGTCTTTATGTCGTTTCTTCTTCTTCTTCTTTTCTTTTTCTTTTATTTTTTTAAGACATGCCATGCTTTTTACATGCAAAATCATTAATTGTCCTCTTTTCAGTTTTAACTTCATTAATGTACATACATTTGGTTTTTTCTCTAATCTCACTTGACTGACTCAACAGCCATTGACGTTTCTTCCCACACAAAACTCGCTCTGCCTCTGCTCAGCTCAGACATTCAAGCGACAAACCATGGCGTCGCTTACTGTGCCCGATCAAGTCCCTCCACTTTCCCAAGACTGCGACAATCTTCGAAAGGCTTTTGAAGGTCTCTCTCTCTCTCTCTCTCTCTCTCTCTCTCTTGCATTTGACTTGCGATTGTGTTTTGTACAATATTTATTTGGATTTGGTGTTTTTCTTTCTCTACAATGATCGACGAGGCTCTTGAGTCTTGATTCACATTCAAGGTCTTGATCAGTTCGTTTTCTGTGATTCTATTCGAAGCGAATGTGATTTTGGATCATCTATATGGCTTTGTAGATCGTTCGCGATTTTAGAATTTAGATATGAATTCGATCAATGCAATGCAAGTTCAGCTGGATTTTTCTTGGCAGATAAAATCATTTATTTTGTAAATGCACATGTAAAATTCATTTTCAGCTAGAAAAGTCAACTTCTTGATCAAGAAATAATTAATCTTAATTATTTTCTTAAGATTATGTCACTTGGGAGAAGTAAATGCCGATCCAAAGTTAGAGCTTTAATTGCTTAACAATCTTCAGAATTTGCCATAGACAGAAAATATAGTAAAGATTAACCAATGTTTGGATCGATGAGAACATCCTTTCGACTGGCTATAATCCGTTACTTGAAGGAAACTAGATCTCGTGGAATCGTATTGAATATATGATTGAATAGCGTTTGTAAAAGCTTAGGGGCTAACTTTGGAATTGTTGAGGCTAATTTAGGCCTTCTTCTGTAACAAATTCAATGGAAGAGACTAACAACACAAATATTAGAAAGTTTACGGATAAGTATTCAATTAAAGATTCAAGGACTACATTGAGACTCATGATCATTTAACGGCCCGCCAAAGAAATCATTAATATTTATGTTGCAGACTAACCAGGTACATGTAAAGTAATGCTGTTAGCTTTTCTAACCCTGCTTTTCTCTCTTCTGTGCTTTTTTTTTTTGCTTTTGCTTTTAATAATTCCTATATGAATGATGATTTTTCTCAATTGTTTTACCTTTGATACACCAAATGAAGTGTGTGGTTAGACTCCGTGTTTTATTTGTCTGAAATTCTATACATTAACCGCAGTCAACATATTTTCATGCCCAGAATCGCTACTTTCACGCACTCCTTACTTTCAGTTTCATGCTTTGTTCTTTTGTTTTTGAAAGTAAGGATGTGGAAATCTTCACAAGTAAATGAAAATGTTACCAAACAAACTTGTTACGGATTTTGTAGTTTCATTTCTCACCGTGATCGGGATTGTAAGAATACAACAAGCTCAATCCGTATTTCCTTGCAGGCTGGGGAACAGATGAGGCAACAATTATCTCCATATTAGCTCACAGGAATGCAAGTCAGCGCTGTTTGATACGACAAAGTTATGCCGAGACATATGGAGAAGATCTCTTGAAAGCGCTCGAAAAAGAGCTTTCAAGCGACTTTGAGGTCAGACTGTAGTCAACCACTTTGTTTGCCTCTCAATTTATTTTACAAATATTGTACAAGTAAATGAGGCTTTAGATTTTGACATTTGACACTTCTTGAAAACTTTGTTTACAGAGGCTAGTGCTTCTTTGGACACTGAGTCCTGCTGAACGAGACGCTTTGCTAGCTAATGAAGCTTTAAGGAAGAGCACTTCTGGTTTTTATGTTCTATTGGAAATAGCTTGTGCGAGAGGCTCGCGAGAGCTATTCCTGCTGAGGGAAAGTTATCACGCTCGCTTCAAGAGATCTCTGGAAGAAGATGTTGCACATCACACAACTGGAGATTTTCGCAAGGTAACCTTACGGGAGCCAATTTCTGTTCCAACCAGTCTTCAAAGATTTAGCAAAGTCACAGTCAAGGTGTTCAAGCAGGTCATTGGGAATGTGATCTTCTCATATTCATTACATCCATGCTTGTTTTGCTTTTGTCTCTCAGCTTTTGGTGCCTCTTCTGACTGCTTACCGGTACGAGGGACCAGAGGTGAACATGACACTGGCCAGTGCCGAGGCTAAAATACTGCACGAGAAGATCTGCGAGAAGGCCTATAATCATGAGGAGCTCATCAGGATTCTGACCACTAGAAGCAAGGCGCAACTCAATGCGACGCTTAACCACTATAACGATCACTTTGGCAACGATATCAACAAGGTAAGGCTCAGCTCAATGCCAAATCAACTACCTCTACAGTGTTGGTATCGGCATCATCATGCCCATGTTCTTAGCCATTCAGTTGAGAAAAGCTGAAGAAAAACTGTCATCAACTTAACATAATAATGTTTACACTAAACAAATTTCTGTGTGGTACTACGAGAAAATACTGAGTTGATACTAGTTTCTTTTCTCTGCTTCGGAGAATTGGATCTTCGAACTTGTGCAATATTTTTGTTTAGCTTCTCTGCCAATTTTACCTGCAGGACCTGAAGACAGATCCAAATGATGACTACCTTCGACTGTTGAGAGCCGCGATAAAATGCATGACTTGTCCTGAAAAGTACTTCGAGAAAGTTCTCAGGCTGTCCATCAAGGGCCTTGGAACCGATGAGGAGGCTCTTACTAGAGTTGTCGTAACTCGAGCTGAGGTCGATATGAAACGTGTAACTGAGCAGTACTACCGGAGAAACAGCGTCACACTCGAGTCTGATGTAAAGGGTGACACATCCGGGGATTACGAGAGGATGTTGCTTGCCTTGATTGGCCATGAGAATTAGAGCATCTCCAACCTGGTTTCCCTATGAGCATTACTCTATTAATGCATAAACGTATAAAACATGTATGGCGTTTATATCAACAAATATTACTTTGCACAAACATCAAGTCTTGGTTATGTAATGGAACGTGGATTCTTTATTTTTCGTCTTTTTCTGTTTGATGAACAATGATTAAGCAAAAACTATCTGTTTGATGAACAATGATTAAGCAAAAACTATCTTCCCTCATGGGTCTGTCTTGGTTATGGAGGCTAATTACTACACTTTATGTGTCAGCAATTATTGGGCTGTGCTGATGATTGACATGCCTATCTAACACTAATCCTATACCCTATATAAAGAGTGAATGCCTTTAACCCCGTATCTGATTAAACGGGTTCGTCCTCGTTTTTTTCGTGTTTTTTTAGAGGTTAAATGAATTTTTTTTTTAAGTCCAAGTATTAATATTAACAAATTTGGTGTCAAAAATAGAAACAAATACGTATATAGAAGGAAAAATATGGTTAAAGGAATTTGGGTAAAGTGAAAAACAAAAACAAAACAAAAAGAAATTGGATATTAGATGTAATTTTTAAAATTTTAGGTTTAAACTTGTATATTAAAATAGAATAATTTGAGCATTTAAAAAAATCAACTAAAATTTAATATGATCTATTTAGTATTTGAGCATTTTTTTGTTCATGTTTTAAAAAAATGCCCAAAGTTTTTAAAAATTAAGTTATTAGCCACTTATGTATATGAGAACTAAAGGGATAAAGATAATGGACAGTTAAGAAATTAGTCATTTTAAAGATAAATTTGAAAGATTTAACCTTAGAATGTCAAAATTAAAGATTTAGCCGTAACATACGTATAATATAATATGATACATGTATAATGCACGTGAATCATATTATGTTACGCGTTTAACATATTATGTTATACGTATGTTACGGCTAAATCTTTCATTTCATGAAACTAGAGCTAATTCCTAAAAAACTAACCAAAAGTTTGATTACATCCTTAAAAATCTCTATAGATAAATGGTACATATTCATATAATTAAGAAAATAATTAATTTCTTAATCAATTTCTTCAAACATCATTAAAAATTTGACTATTTGGTCAATTATCTCAATTTTTTTTGTTTAGTATTAAATATATTTTACGATTCATTTTGACAAAACAATAATTATTTTAAAATTTTAAAAATAAAAAGGATTTTTCTCTAATTCTGAACTCAAAATTTTTTTGAGGGATATATACCCTTTCATATCTACACGAGTCCACATGTAGTTCCACTCAAAGTTAAAAAGCCACAATCAGATTGATTTCTCTCTTCCTCTTCGCACTGTATTCTTCCTTTCTCACTCGGACAAATATCTCCGTCACGCAACCTTTCTCTCTGCCTCTCTCATTTCATTTCAAAATTCAAAGCCAAAAACACCATTGTTGTTACGCTCCGAGCTTAAAACTTTTCCCGTCCTTTGGAAGGCCCATCACCCATTCTTCAGTTCAATTCATTTTGAAACGCATCGGCCTATCAAACGCCACCTCTGTTGGGTCTTCCTCACTTGTAGTAGCTTCGCGTGGCTATTTGAGCATTGATCTTCTTCTCCTATACCATTATCGTACGGTAAGCCCTAGAAATCAGGTTTTTTTGCTCTCTTTCTTTCGGCTTCATTAAATATCTTTTATTCTTGCCCTAGGGTTTAGGCAGGGGTATTTCATTTTATGATAAAAGTCTAACAACCTTTCTTTCTCATGGGTTACAGCTTTTGAGTAATGTAATGTTCCTTATTTTGCTTTGTCTCGTACTTCGAATCCTATTTTCTTATAATTATTTCATTTGGGTTGATTTATTTGGAATATTTCTTTAGTTTTTCTATTGAATTGATTCACTATGAACATGTTGAATTGTTGCCATGTTGAATTTTTATTTTTTCTAAGTTCAATTCCTAAAATGCATTATTAATTTGAAACTTTATTTATTTATTAATTAATTTTACCCTTATTTTCTTTTAATCCCCATTTAGGGCGTTAGATTTTGATGGGTTAAAACTTGAAAGAGAGCTACAGTGCTTGTATGATACAACGTAGCATAGTAAAGAGAGATTATTATAGAACTAGGCTAAAGTTTATTTTATTGTTGTTGTTGTGCTGTTATTGATTTGCAATGGGTAAAGGCCAATCACATTACTCTAGAAGAGTATTAATCCTTTGTGCGTCAGCTGAACACAAAGCGTCTTCATTGGTTCAACAAAGCATGCCGTGGTGACATCTTTAATCAAGTGAAGTGTAGCTCTAATTCTTTGGGTGTGTAAAGTTTTGACCTGTATTTGATAGCTTTAAGGATGAAGAAAGGGAAAGAAATTTGAAATTGGGGATTTTGGTTATGGAACCATGCTTGCGAATTGCGATGGAAGATCTTCATGATTTTCTAACTCGTACCCGCTGTTTAACACTGTCTCATATCACATGACCTAACGCAATTGAAATATGCTTAATAAGTAAAGAGCCTACATATGAAGTGTTTTTCTATTAATTAGTTAATGTGGAAAATACTAGTATTGCTAGGGAGTACCCGCCTTGATTTTCTTACCAAATTAAATTATTTTTATCAAAATGGTGTTGAGTTGAGTAGTATTTGCTCTCAAACCTATTGAAGGATAATGGAAGACAAAGGCAAAGGGAATGAGAGGTGGAATGGGGCCATAGCCAATCTCGTGGAGACGTCTTCGAATCTAGAGTCCCTCCAGAAGCTGCTGCTCAAGAAAGCTGTTTTCGTTGACGAGGAAACCTTTGCTAAAGCCTCCCTCAGCTCAGAGCAAGCCCGAACCATCAAGGTTATTTCATAATTTAATCTTACTTATCCATCTTAAGTATGACTTTATCCTCAATTGTTAGTTTATCTAATGTTTATTACTGTTTTTTAACTTTCAATATTCAATTGGTTGGCATTTGTGATAGACCTTACATGATAATTAAAATAAAAAATAAAATGTGCGTCTTATAGTATTAAACTTTCAATCTTGTGATCTTGTCTGTTTCTTTATGTTTTTTCCTTTGTTGTCTTCGTTGCAATATACTTTTCATTACTTGGCAATCTTTTCTCCTTTATTTTTTCACTTGAAAAGCTTTGCAAAACTTAAGTCTTTTTTTTTTTTTTTGATTTCGTGGTTTTGGAAAAGCTTATGATATTTGAACTTGATAGATAGGCTACTAAAATGCAGCTCTTGGATATACATGTGACGAAACTGATTCTGATGAAAACTTTGTTGCAAGTACTGTGTCAAAGAGTCTCAAAACTTGTTTATATGCGTACGTTGCATCTTTGGAGATTTCTTATGTTTTAACTCATGGCTTTGGAGGCTATATTTACGTAAAGGTTTAACATTGGAATTATATTCCCACTAGGTTCTTGAACAAAGAGTGGAGACTTTAGAAAGGGAACTTGATGCTGCCATTTCAGCTGCTGCTCGTGCTCGTTCAGAAAAACGACAGGCTGAGGCAGCACAAAAGGCTGCTGAGTTACGTGCACAGGAAATTACGAAAGAACTCGAGAACACTACAAGTACATGCAACTGAAGCATTTCTTTTCTGCTTCTACTTCTTCTTTTTATTCTCTTCAACTTTCCTTTTAGACTGCTAGTTTTGATTGGTGAAGATAATATAACATTTACTTAGCAATAAAGGCCCACAATAAAGGAAAAAATGGAAATCGTCTCGTAGAGTTGATTTAATAGAACCAAAGGTGAAGCAAAAAGAGGCAAGCTTCCAAAAATAGAACGTGCTATATCCCACCAGGATTACTTCATTAAAGGCTTAACTCTTTTGGGTCTTTACTCTTGGCCAATTGTTGATTTGATTGGTTGGGGTTAGTTTTTAATTCATCATTGTTGGACTAATTTGATCGAGCATCCACACTACCTTATTGGATTATGGCATTATGCGTATGATTACTTTGTTTTGATTACTTATGCATTTGGACCCTGAGCAAACCGATAACTGATCTGTTCCTATAGTGTGGTTTTTAATTTTATTTTTATTTATTATTATTATTATTTTTTTTAATTTCGAATCTAATTCCATCCATAGCTACTTTAAACTGAAATTGCTTGTTTTTTTTTTAATCGTTCGATGTTGCTGGTTTATCTATCTTGCTTCCCCATAATGAGCCAAACTTCCCAAAAGGGCATCGTTATTGTAATCCTAACTCCTAAGCATGACAAATATTCGGCAATTATGGTGATTCTTTATAAGAGTGATATCCTGCC
This sequence comes from Boehmeria nivea var. tenacissima, assembly GCA_018132145.1. Lineage (NCBI taxonomy): Eukaryota > Viridiplantae > Streptophyta > Magnoliopsida > Rosales > Urticaceae > Boehmeria > Boehmeria nivea. The sequence goes on along the minus strand of CM030878.1, from coordinate 19,206,838 downwards.
AAAGTTATCACAAGTTGTCTGTAGGAGAATAAATTGCCAAAGAATATAGCTTGTCTCAAACTTCTAATATGTTTTGTTTTGGGTGCAGAGGTTTTCGAACTGCACATGGAAGAGTTGCGCGCAAAGCAAGAAGAAATCGCCAATCGCGATAAGGAAATTAAACTCTTGGAAGCTATAATTCAAACGCTCGGAGGAACTGAATCGCATTCAAGAACTGGGTAGAAAAAAAAAAAAACTATTTTCTGTTTTCTCCCTTGTTAATGACTAAATTTGTGCAGTAAGAAATGAATGTACATACACTCCTTAATCTAATGGATTGCTCTTATTTTTCTAGAAATTTTTGCTCTTCTGATTTTCTATGACCTGAAATAGCTATTTCAGCTTTAAAATCACAAGCTGTGCAGTTTGGGTGTGTCAATTTTTTGGCTGAGTTTTTGCTTATGATTCTAATTGAGTCAGTGAATAATAATGGTCTGGATTGCAATTCGAATTAAAGAATTTTGGATAATTAAATTAACGAAAAGTTAAACTTAAATAATGTTATTATAGTAAAAATAATATTATTATAGTAAATAATATAATTAAGCTTAAAAAAAGAGATTAAAAAAAAAAAAAGCTTCCGGTTGATTGATTGAATAATCAGTGCAATGCCATTTGGTGTACTGAACTACAAGGGCTACAATGAGCTTTAGGCCCAACAAAAGCCCAAGGAGTTTCAAGCCAAAGCCCAAAACAGGCCCAAAATCCAAGTCCTTCAAGTACTGTCGTTCCCTCCTTCTTCTTCGGCGAGGACGAGTCACAGAAGAAAGCTTCCGGTTCCTTTACAATGGCGGCGGATTCCTCACGCCCTAATCTCAAACGCCCATTCTCACTCGACGACGACGACGACAAACCTCCCATGTAAGACCTTCGAAACTCGGTTCCTTTCCATTTCATTCCTTGCTATTTCTCGAAATCGCGTCGAAAGAACTGACATTTCGCTGTGGCTCTGGGAATTTCAGGCAAAAGAGGGTTAGGTTTCCGAAAGGGAAGAAGGTGAGGCCTGGAGATGAGAAGGTGGAGATCGCGAGCGCCGAGCCCGCCGAGCCGAGCCCTTTGCCGGACCCTCGGCGCGCCGCCAAAGAGCGATCCAAGCGCCGCGGAGAGCTGACCTCCGCGCAATTCAACGAAGACGGCAAAGGCCTCGTCGACGATGTCGCCACCGCCGAGGCCACTTATGAGGTGTGGTGTTGTTTTCTTTTTCATTTTTTTGTTTTTGCCTTTTGGACTGTCATGGTGGGTTTTGCTAGGGTTTGAAGTTAGCGATTTTAGGTACAATGCTTGTGTTATACTCTGAAGATTTGTATTCTTGAAGAAAGCAGTTGAATTTCGCTTGCCCAGACACACACAGTCACAAGCACACACAATTTAGGTAATTTGGGAATCCCAAATCAAGCTTAACTAGGATACATAGTTAAAAATTTGTATATGATGCTTGTGCTTTGAGTGTGGAAAGCTAATTTTTGTGTGTAGAATTAGGCTTTAGTTGGGTGTTACTGTAGTAGAAAAATCGATCGCGTCAGAGGTTTTTTGGATTCTGTGTCGATGCGTTGGCTTTAGTTTATGGAATGGTTTGTTCTAAAATTTTATCATCAAAATGATCCTATGGCTTTGTCTTTTTTAGTTAGTTTTGTTTCTCCCTTGTTGTTTCCTGTTTTTGTGGGTTTTAGTGATCTTACGCTTGGTTCGATCAAGTAATCGCATTTATGATTTGGAATGATACTTTTCATGAATTGGCCATTCTTTTTGAGTCAGGATGATTGGCAGATTCTGCCCTGTTTGGGGCCAATGGAAAGGATAGCGTGTGATGAAGGTATCTTTTGACAGGATTATGAGACCTTTTATGAAGATGGGATTCAAATGGAACCTTTCAGCTTGAACAAAGAAAGGGAAGAGGGCTATTTTGATGCAAACATGAATTATGTTGAATACGTCAAAGAGAAAGAGCTCAAGGTAATGATTGCAAATTATGTTTTGTTGATTATGTACTTTTTATCTAAAAGGTGAAGCAGAATAAGAATAAAAGGGTGATTTACAAAATCTTTTGTTATGTACTTGACAAGTAATGCAATTACTATGAAACATTTTTCTCAATAATTAAATCAATTACCAAGTAAAAAATTTTATTTGTCGACTCTTTTCCTAATTTCTGAACATTGTCTATTTTCTAAAATCAGTTGTTGAAAATTGCTTCTTTTATTTTTCATTTTTTACGATTTTCACTTTTCATTGTATCAACTTGAACTTTTACAGGATGCATGGCTTGATAGTATTGAAGTTGATCCGAAATATGCTGATAAAGTACCTGAGGTATCAACAAATGACGATGAAATTGAGGAACTTACGTCTCTAGAGATTGCAAAGATCAAAAGGCGCATTGCAAATGTGCTTGAGCCAGGAGAAACGGTAATTTTTTTTCCTTCTCCACTATTATTTGCTTTCTTACTTTCGTAGCTCATTTATAACTTGACAAAAACATCTATTTTTCTAACTTTGATATTCCTTGTTGTGTCGTTGTGTTTCCTTCTCTTATCCTTTCCAATAAGTGATTTGGAGTTTAACTTGTAAAAACAACGTTAATGTATTGCGCACTGGTATTTTATTGTTATGTAACGTACAGAGAATATACAGATACCTTTACATTTTTATTTTAACTGGAATCTTAGCAACTATCTTGCTTGATGCTTTAACTCTTTTCATTTTGTACTCCTCAATTGGTGGACAATATAGTAATAATTCTGTAATTTGTTTCACATGATAGGTTTTGCAAGCTTTGAGAAGATTGAAGGGAAATTCAAATAACAGAAAGGAAAAAATGTCATCTGAAACAAAGTCTACATTTGACCAACTAACTGAAGATGCTATGAAACTCATGGAGAATGGTGAATATGGTAACTTCTTTAACCTTTTGCTTTTTCCAAATCGAAATAGAAATTAGGAGTTTCGTATTGTTGTATACGTTGGAGGACGAATGGAAGAGTTTTGAAGGCAGTGTGTAACTGTGAGCTTTGACTCACAAAGAAATTTAGATTTTTCTCTTTTTAGTTGTGTTATGTTGGCAAGACTTGATGGGAGTGTATTATTCAACTTTTTTGTCATTTTTCTGGTTTTTATTTTTCTGTTTTCAAGGTTCTCTTTGTAGGATATATATTCGCCATTTATTTGTACTGGTTTTTTCAGTATTAATGAATTCTTATAAAAAAGAATTGTAGGAAGAATACTATTTGTTTTATGATTATGTTAGGAACTAGGAAATAGACTTATTCAAATCTATTACATTTTTACAGACGTGTACCATGAAAAGCAAGAGATTTTCGAGCGCGAGGCAGGTCTGTTCTTCTAGTTTTTACTAATCGTTTTTTATTATTATGTTCTTTTTTTTTTTCATATTTTTCTGTTAATTTCACCTTTTTAAATTATAAACACGTAAATGAATTCGTTAGTAGCAGGTTTTATTTATTAAATTTTTTTTTTCGAATGGATTTTGGTGTTGTGATTTTGTTCGTCTCTGAACATGTAAGCAGATGACAACCTTCACCAAGTGAAAAGATGGTCTTGAGAGATCAGTGGTCTTCTTTTGAACAGTGGGAGATTTATAAGATCCCATTCACTTTTTGGTCTTCTTGTGCCTTCTCACTGGGCTGCATTTACATTTTGTGGGGAACCATTGTTTTATCTACTGGTCTTTAAGTTTTTGTTTCCTTTCTCCCTTTACATGTGGCGAGATGATTATACCATGTTTTATAACTTACTATGTTTTTTAACTTAGAAACATGGCCTCCATTTTTTTTGGTTTATTGTTTATATAATCTTTAATTTTTTTTCATCATATAACCATGAATTTTAGCTCCTAATTCTGTTACTGTTTTGTCTTATTGCTTTTGCAATCTTTATGGGAGAGAGAAAGAGATATTGCCCAAGTTGCTTGTTGTCACTTCTTATTTATTCTTTCAGAAGGATACGAGAGTCTAGCTCGGTTAAGAGGTGAAGGCCCATCCATAATAGCAAGCTTGGGGAGTGATAATTCCAATTCTGGGAAAGCCATTCTGTCCGGTGTAACAGATGCTGGTGTAGGCTCTATCGGTTCTGTTAATCCATCTTCAGATTCATTTGATATGTTTGCGGATGAGGATGATGAAGATACTACCGTTAAACCAGCAGTTTCTGGTCCTCCTTCTGAGCCCAACATCAAAAATATCAATTCTGAAAGTGAGCAAACATGTTACTGCCAATCCATCTTCCAATTAATCAAATTTGAGATGTCTGAGCCATGGAATTTATTTCTTTCTTGCAGGTGGAACTTCACAGAGTGATTATGTATATGACGAGTCTTCTGGGTATCCATCCTTTACTTTGTCTAATTACATAGGAAACTTGAGAAAAATTTGTTTTTGGATTTGTTTCATTTGGGTCAGTTTTTTTTGGCAAGCTAAATCTAAGCATTTACCTATATATTCTACACATGCATTCATTGCAGTTAGAGTTTGATTATCACAGTTGAATCCAATGATGTTTTTCTTCATCCCAGTTTATATCGTATTAGCATGTTTTGGGATTGTTGGACGGGTTCTATAGGGATTCAAATGTATAGATGTGCTTTACCACATTCTTTAACTGCAAACGACTAGTGGAATTAGTTCAAGGGGGTTGATTAAAAAGGATTTGTCCATATGCTCAAGGGTATCTCTTGGATGTTCCCAATTGATGTCGTTTTAGACATTTCATGTTAGTCGACTGTTTTCAGTGTCCAAACCTGATTTTCATTTGTTCTTTTATATTTTCTCTCTCATGGGCTAGATTATTGTTTGTTTCTTTTCTCCTCTTTGAATCTGAAATTTTGCTGCATTCTCCAGGTATTACTACAGCAGCAGTTTGGGTTATTATTATGACCCATCTACAGGACTCTATTGCTCCGCTGCATCAGGGCAATGGTATATGCCTTGTGTCCTCTTTTTTCCCCTGCCCACAAACATATTTATACATTGTCTTATGATCACCTTCTTAATATTTTGCATTGTAGCAATTTTTATGGCAATGTATATGTCCTATATTATCTTTATTTACATAATGCATGGCTGTTTGATCTTAGTTTTGTTTTTGCATGTTGGTTTTTACCAATTTACTTTGTTCTAAGCCAAACATAAGGCCTCACGATAACACTTCATCTTGATTCGTTGTGTCGCACTTTTGTGGATTTTTTTTTTTTTTTTCCAACTTTCTCAAACCACTTGGTATTATACACTGCGTTGTCGGCTGATGTAATTTTCCGTGCAAATATAGGTACTCATTCAATGAGGACACTGGCACCTATGATGAAGTTCAAGCCACAACGACGAATGCCGAGTGAAGAAGGGATGGTCTCGCCTCTCTGTGGGAGGAGATTGTACGTCAGAATCAACTAGAATGTTTTCAAGTGTAAAAGTGCATCACATGTTACATACTAGCTAGGAGTAAGTATTTGTAGTTTTTATAATTTCAAAAGCATAGTGAATCTACCTATTTTTACCTATAACTCACCATTTGCCTTCTCGGTTGACTCAAGGATTGACTTTGTTTAAGGACCTTATTTTAAGTAGAAGGTTGGTAATTGTCGTTGTTTAATAAATGAGAAAATTCAAAATAGATGTCATGTTAATCGAGATTTAGCAAAGCAAGCATCAAATACAAGGCTTATCTAGTAGATAGTGGATTAAGTTATTTTTCCTTTTCGCTAAAGTTTCTGCAGAATGAGAAATGTTCCAGGTCTATAGATGAATAATTATTTTTCTTTTAAAAAAACAGTGACAGAATTTGCTAACACAAGGGCTCAAGTAATAAATGGATTTTCAAAATTTTGATAACTATAATGCATTTAGCTTGACTTTACAAATTTCTATTTATTAAATTGATGGAAATGCGTCATACCAGTGTTTAATTAAAAATATGCATGCTAACAATTTAATACTGCTAAGAAATAAGTGGTAGACACGAGAGAAAAATAATCAACATGAGAGAAAGTTAGGGTAGAGTCATGAAGCTAAGCTACAAATTGCAAGACATTATTTAAAAAAAAAAGAGCAATAATTATCATACAACGACAGGAGATTTCACATTTATGAACATGAAGAAGCTCAAAGCACAATGAAACAAGGCAAATTACAAGTATTCATCACCTATCCCATATATGCCCGTTCTTTTATTCTTACCTCCAACTAAAACACACCATGTTAGAAAGACACTTGAGAATCTGATTCTTAAACAAACATAAAAGGAGTAAATGGTTCTGTTTTTGTCTCCACCAGAAAATCTAAGATGTTTAGAACGTAAAACTAGAACTTCCCATTTTTTCCTTGATTACCTTTTCAACCTTTTCTACCATAGAGGGCTAAGCTCATTAGCCCAGTCACCAACCTCACCTTTTCTGAAAAAACTCTTGTTTTCAATGCCCGGAATGAAGTTTTCATCCCTTCCTTTCGTGAGTGTGTTTGCGTGGAGAAGAAAAGAAAAAAGGAGAAGCGGGCAGCCAAGCGTGAAAAAGAAAAAATGGGCAGCCGTGTATTATGAAGTGAATTCTTGTGGTGCACAATTGAAAGCTTGTGACGACAGTGAGTGTGTGTGCATCAAAGTGAAGAGTGTTGTGATGTGTGCAAGTGTGTGAAACAGTGAAAGTGTGCTCTTCATAGGGTGTGCGGTTAAAGTGCAACGGCTGTATTTTGTGAGAGGAGTGCTTGTGTGTTGTGTGTGGTGAGTGAGCAAGCTGCCATAGTTTTACCAACCGTTTTAAAAAATATAAATTGACTAAATCGATCGGGTATCCAATAAAGGATAAAAACAGAATAATAATAATAAGAGATTTTTAAGGATTTAACCAAAGTTTTACTTAATTTTTTAGGATCTAGCCATAGTTTTATGTAAGGATTTAGCTGTAACATACGTGTAACATAAACATGTTACATGTTTATGTTACACGTATGTTACGGCTAAATCCTTAATTTCATGAAAATATGACTAAATTCTTCAAATTTTACCTTTAAAATAACTAATTTCTTAACTGGTCTAAATAATAATAATAATAATAATAATCTTGTTGAGGGAACTATAAGTATTAAGAAAAATATATATTTTTCCATATATTTTTGTAAATATTAGATCTAATGGGAATAGATCTGTAATTTTCTCTAATTACTAACTATTATTTTATTGTTTCTTGTTTGGGTTTATATTTTTGTTTTGTTTTTACTTATTTCATTTTTATGTCGTTTATTGAGACTTGTGTAGTTTTTACCATTCGCAGTCGTTTTAAATGTTACCGTCGTTTTATTTTTCTTCCCTTTTTAGCATTCTGTTGTTTTTCATTTATTGTCGTTTGTTTGTTTGTTTGTTTTTTGTTTTTTTCTATCGTCTTCATTTTCGCTGTCCCTTTTTCAGTTTTTATGTCGTTTTTTAATTGTACTGCTGTTGTTGTTGTTTCATTTTTTACTTTCACTGTCGTTTTTCTTTACTGTCTTTTTTAGTCTAACTGTCGTTTTTGATTGTTTCCGTCGATTTTGTCCCTAATCTGTCCTTTTTTATACTTTTAGCCGTTTAACATTAAACATTGCCGTTTTCAAATTTTTCTGTCATTTTACTGTCCTAAGGTGGGTTTCACCTCATCAAAAAAGCTCTAAAGTTTCTGCAAATTAGCAAAGAATATTTTGCAAGGACAAAAAACATGATTGCAATTGAAAACACGTACAAAAACAATAGGACTAAGCAACTTTTTGGTAAATCAAACTATTGTAACCTAATTATATATATAAATATTAATAGCTACCCTAAAGCAGTAAATTAACCAAATTAATCATGAAAAATGTAGATTAAACAGACAAATGTCTTCTAATCCAGGAACCAAGCAAGCCCTTTGTTGGTATGAACAACGAAGAATAATAATTAATTTGTTCTAGTTCCAAAACTAAACAGGGAACTAATATGTTCAATCAAACTATATAATAAATCAATACTTGTTCCTAATGATGGAGCAAAAGAACTGACTTTTTCTTTTTGAACAAAAAGCAAAACAACTTGCTGGTCACTGAAGAATAACAAACGACCTATTATTGGCAAAAAGTGTTGGACAGCTAAATATTGGTCAGTAATATATATAATGCATATTAGTGATTCCACATGGACAAAAGCACCATATGGAGGCACTAAATGAAAGAGTCCATGGTTTCTCCATTATTTTTTTAATTTTTATTTTTCCCTCTCACGTTGTTCATCTTTTTTAGATGACACTCACTTTAACTTTCACCGTCCAAATGTTCTTTTTAAATGGCTTTACATTATTAATTTCTTGGTTATTTGAATTCATGAAGTTGCTTAGCACTGCCCAATAGAATCTTTTGTTCACTTGCATTCCATTACTACTAAACAACTTTTTGCTTTTAAATATCCAGTCATTAAGCAATATTTATTTATATAATTATATTCATGCATGAATACGTATAAACGGTTCCAAAACATCCCTGTCAGACGTTCTAATTAATTACAAAGGTCATTATAATTAACAACTGTAGACTACAAGGTCATGTACGTATAATTGAGTTTGACCAGTGTGTGTGTGTGTGTATACACATATATATAAAGTGAATTTATTAGCCATTTATTAATCATCAGAACATGATCATATGCTATATAATTATTTAATTCACATAATATATGAGTATCTAAGTTATATAAATTATAAGTTTATATGAACCCATGTAATTTTACATGAAATTGTCCTACAAGTTGTCAATAAAACGACGGTCACTACTCACTAGTAATTAGTATTTATATATATATATTGGTATTAATGCTATATAGTACAAAATGTGGGGCACATTTAATAGTAATTTTTATTGCGTGACAATTCTATATTTTACGTACACATCAATGATAATTTTCAAATACTATTACTACAATTATTAGTTTTGATTATTACGATTGTTATCATATAATTAGGCAGGGTAACTAGGTGGAAGATTGCTGCCCCCGGGAAGCTTCTGTGATATATATTTTATAAGAATTAAATATCTACCTTTCACCACCACCATACAGAAGCACTTTTCTTGCTCTATATAAACACCCTCTAAGCCTTTGTTTTTCCTTCATGACCAAGTATATCACTTCTGATCTACTCTAACACACCTTCACACTCACCAAAAATAATTGACTTTGTGATCATATTCATTTGTCACAACACTACTATATATCTCTAGATATAGACCTATTTGATCATTGCTCTATATATATAGCTCTATTGATTTTTGTTCTTGTAGTACTTAAAAATATTGTTTGTGTGTGAAGAGCCAGCACTAGCTATATCTTTAGATACAGTACGCACCAAGATGAAGAACAAGGCTTCTGTTGTCTTCAAGGGGATAATCTCCTTGTTGAGCTCAATAGGCAAAGCCAAGAACAGATTCACCAACACTGGGAGAGCCCGGGTCATGATGTTCTCTCTCATGAACAACAAGAAACTACTCATGAACTCACTGTCCCACAAGGTTCAGAACCTTCTAGGCCATCGCGGCAACGACGATGAAAAAGGCGATAATGAAGATCACCAGGCAGGGGAGGACTTGAGCAAGGTCCTGCACAACGCGGGCGAGACTTACGTTGTTGACGATGATCGTTATGTTGTTTATGAAGACGAAGATGATAAGTATCCGGATCTAAGGCACTCGCTGTTCGACGAGTTTGATGAGGAGGATGTTCGGGATCTGCAGGCAGGAGGGTCAGTGATTGAGATGGTGAAGAATTCCAAGGAAGACGGAGAGGATTTCAGATTGGAAGACGAGATAGATCATGTCGCGGACTTGTTCATTACGAGGTTCCACAAGCAGATGCGCTTGCAGAAACTCGAGTCCTTTAAGAGGTACCGAGAAATGCTCGAGAGAAGCGTTTAGTTAGTCAAGTCTGTCGTGGTAATAGAATCGTACAGGAAAAGGAAATGTTATGTATCGTTGCCGGTGAAAAGGTGTCATAATCACCGATTATAGTTTTTAACAATTTCGGTATTATATCATTGTACGTGCGGATCTCAGAATTTGCATGTGAATCTGTACGTGTTATCGTTCAGCTTCTTAATTTTGTTTATGTTGCACTAAGATTATGGCCTGCATGTTTTTTGGGTAGTTACCAAAATAATAATGGAAAAGAAATAAAGCACCTTCGGCTGAGCTTGTGATTGATCTATTTGCTGTGTTTAAGATCTTTTGAAAAATAAAAAGTAAAGCAATCTCTTGATATGCTTTTATTAAATATTCATATTCAAGTAATCAAGTAAAGGTCATGATTAGAGCTTTCAAAGAAATTTGGTCTTAAAGCAAAGCCACAATGGAGATACCTTGCTTCACCCTTACCCTGTTGGGATAATTTTCATTTATAGGCCAAATGAAATAAAGGACCATAAGTGTGGTAGTCTAGTGGTAAAAACTAAAAAGTTAGAAAGTCTTAAATGTGAAGGTTTGTACGTAATGGTAAAGTTGAAAATTTTAAATGTGATGGTTCGTACCTACCTAATAGTCCAATGGCCGACGGAGAGTGCATGCCCATACATTTCTTTCAGAGGATTATTTCAGTTCCTTTGGTGAAGGAATCTATGAATTTCTTGAAGATTGCTATAGTTGCTGCCTTAAGCCCTAACAGGGAAATAATTACTATCCAAAGTGTTTATCGAAATTGCCCAGCTGGCTTGATTTGATATTTTGAGAAAAGAAACCAAAGCAAACTTTTGTGATCCATTTTGTTCTAACTTGTTTGTTTCGCCCATTTAAATGAATCGTTCTGTTCTAAAACGAATCATTCTGATCTCTAATAGCAAATTATTGTTAAAATAGTTTTAAATAGTATTAACCCGTCCAAATAGACACCACAAACAATCCTAAGTTTATGAGCCAACAATTTTGATCATAAGCCTGACTTTAGCAACTGTGTAAGAACTGATTAGTAGACACTATTCTTCCCTAAAGTTAACAGTTCGAAACCTCAAAAATCACTTATGTAACCGATTGGAGCAATGTTATAGACCAAAAGCTGTGTTAAATGAGTTTAACCTAAATTATGTAGCAGTTTGTACAGGATCTTATCTTGTCTTCTCTTAAATGCCACATAAGTTTCCATTGCATTTTCCAACCGGCTAAATCAAATCAATTTGAAATCAGAGTTTAATTTAATCTAAAAAAAATCTTATCAAAAACCAGAAACTCAGAAAAAGAACACAAAATAGCCAAGTAGCTAAAAACCAAAGGAATAAAGTAAAGATAGATTAAGCAGCTTTAAACCGAAGAAAAATGTGGCTTTAAGTACAGCAGACTTAAAAAGGTAATCCAGCAAGTCTCATAATTGTTTGACGATCCATTTCCATTGAAAAATCTTAGCTGAATAAAAAGTTTCAAACATGCTAATATCAGGGAAAAAAGGGCACAGAACAACTTAAGAAGCCTCCGGAGCGGGTTGAGTCACTCCAGACTTCACCAACAACTTGCTCAAAGCATCCGGTGAGCAAACTTGGTACTTCACGACGCCAGAAGGCGAAAGGAAGACCTCCGCGAGCTCGAGCTTGTCTGAAGTAAGACTAGTGCTGTCCATGGTCTTGCTGAGCACCTTGAGCGCCAGATGGACAGCCTCTTCCCTCGTCATATCGTCCTTGTAATCCTGTTTCAGCATCGACTGAGCCGCTTGGTTGTTTGCGCCAATCGCTCCAGCTTTCCAACCACCGTAGTTGCCACTCGGATCACTCATGTAAAGCTGGAAACCGAAGTTTTTGTCCCATCCCGCAAACAAAAACGAGACTCCAAAGGGACGGAGACCTCCGAACTGGGTATAGCCTTGCTTAGTGTCACAAAGCGATTGAACTAGTTGCTCAACAGGCATTGGTTCTTGGTATGCGTATGTGTAGCGTTGAGCTTGAACCCGAGCAGTATTTATCAGAATGTTGGCATCTGACATTATTCCAGCTACGGCACATGCGACGTGATCGTCGATCTTGTACATTTTCTCGGTGGACGTTGATGTCTGCAGGAGCTTCGAAGTGACTTTCTTCTCACCAACCAGGACGACACCTTCCTTAGACAATATCCCAATTGCAGTACCGGCATTACCAATAGCTTCCATTGCATACTCGACTTGGTAGAGACGACCCTCAGGGGAGAAGATCGTAGTGCGACTATCATATCTTCTAGACATCTTGAATTAGGCTGCGAAGGAAAAAACAATAAAAACAAGAAATATATTCAATCCTGATAAGGATAAATCTGAGGGACGAAAAAAAGGAACTAAGCGAATACAGATAACACTAACGAACATCATGAGGAGCAGAAGTCATCAAAACTAGGAATTGAAATATTAACCAAGGGAAAACCAAAAACAACACTAGATTTTGACATGATTTTGTGAAATTCTGAAGCTACTGCTGAGCAAAGTTTGTGTTTTGAAATGACAGAGCCAGATAGCATATATAAGGGCATCAATTATGTAAACAACCGAATGTCTGAACCCCACAAGATTGAAAATTAAAATTATCTCAAATCCAAACTGCAATTTGCTAAGAACTAATGAAGGTATCAACAAATATTTTACACGGCATACTCATCGCATATTGATTGAAGAAAACATGATCTAAAAAATGAACAACAATATGTGTAAAAGGAAAACGAGCCACAGCAATTTCTTGCAAATTTCTACAGTAGCAGAGTCAATTAACGATGAGATGTAACTACAAATTCAACTATGAAGCATGAGCTGTTCTCTATAATGATCAAAATCCTGACTAACTGGTTGTCGACAATAAATGTAGCCATGTAATAGACAAAAGCCCCCATAATTAGATCAGTTAAAAACGCGAAAGAGAAGAAGAGGAGGATAAGGAGTTTGAGTGAGCAACGGTGAACTGCTTCATGCTGGGAGTGATCTTTACAAACAAGGACCGAGATTAAGGGGCGAACACTATTGGCATTCAGGCTCACTGACAAAGAGCAACAAATATTGTTGATACAAACTAAGCACATGATACAACGAGACGGAACCAGGGTGAAAAGAAACTGAATACATTTGCAATAAACATAATCATACCTACTGATGTTTATCTGTTCGAACAGCAGAAAAATGGGAAAACCCACAGAGGTCAATTTGTTTAAAATGCTTAATAACTGAGCTGAGAATTAGATATCAAATGTTATGACAAGAGAAATCTAATAGGAAAAGCAATAAAAATAGGAATCGTCATATTTGCTTCCCTTGTACAAATATTTTCCCTCCTACCTCCTAAATTCCTAACATAAAGCTTTACAAGTTAGGAGTCATACCATCTGAGACCAAAAAGCAAGACCTTGCCACATTATTCCAAGCAAGCAATCAAAGGAAATCAAACAGAAGCATTGGTACAACTAAACCAGTATAAAGGGCCCGTTTTATAGAGCTTTTGCAGCCGAAGAAGAGAACTCAAAGTTGTATTTTTTTCAGTAAATATTTGGAGCAATTAGATAAAAATGATAATTATTTACTGATAGCTATAAAAATGCTAATATTAGGTTTAAAAATGTTTTTCATTATGAACTTTAATACAAGTTTCAAATTATCTAAACAAGTTGCGATTATAACTAAAATCTCTTATGAGAATGAAGCACTTATGAAAAACTATCCAAACACTAACAAAAAAGGCTTTTGGCCTCAGAAGCAAAAGCCCCTTTGAGAGAACCACACCAAACAAGCTCATAACTCACAACTCACTTGGATATTGAATTAATTGTCAACACTCTTTATGCTCACAAAACCTAGATTCACTATCAGCACAAGAACAACGACAATGAATCGAATCAGTTAGAGCTAAACAATCAAAACAAGAAGCTCGATACTTGTCCTTTAGATTTTACATTGATGAAAGCTGAAAAACCCTCCTACAGAATAAGGTAAATAGAACAAATGAAAGATACAGAATTTTGCAATTTTTCTCGTCGATTCAAAAATTCCCTTCCACCTGAAAAAAAAAAAAAAAACTTTTGACAGACACAAGTGAAACAAACCAAAAAGGACCAGATTGTTCAATAAGTGAACCTAAAAGATCAGTAATACGAAAGCAATTCGATCGTGGTGGCGCGATTTCGGCGTCTGGTCGTGTGGGTCGCGAGGGTTAATTAAAGAAAAAATAAATAAAAAGGTATTAATAGTAAGAAATTAAAGACTGGCTTTACCTGCGAGGCAAATGGAAGAAGATCGAGAAGAGAAATGCAGATTCGAGAGAGAGAGAGAGACCAAAGACTCTTTAAAGTGAGAGAGAGAGGGTATTCGTGAGGAAGGGGAAACAAAAATACTCAGAAAATGAAAATAAACTTTTACAGTTTTCACATCTGACCTCTGAATTTATATAGTTGTGACGATTTGGTCCCTATACTTTTTACTTTCACAATTTTACCCTTGAATTTGACTATTAGGTGTGATAGTAGTCAAATTAGAGGTGGAAATTAGAGTCCAGACACGAGCCACAACACGAAATAAACGGGTTTGGATACACCTTTAATATGTTTGGGTCTTAAATGGGTCGACACGATTAACACGATAATTAAATAGGTGAACACGATGCGAACGTTAAAAACACGATTAAGATATATATATATATATATATTAATATTTATATATTTAATAAATTTTTAACAAAATTTTATTAAAAATATATATCTTCTTTAATTTTATATTTTTTTTCTTATAAAATAAAACAACATATTTTGTTGATGTAGTCATGTTATGTATTTTATTGGTTGATTTTGTTATTTTTTTTCTTTATTGAACTGATACTCTTGTTAGTTTTGTTGTTTTTTTCTTGAATTTAATTTAATGTATTGGATTAGTTTTTTATTTTAATTTGGATCATAAAGGGGTCATAAATGAGTTTAAAATTTAAATGGGCCAAAAATGAGTTTAAAATTTAAACGGGTGTAAATGGGTCGTATATGGGTTGTCAGACCGTTAATATCTGTTTATCAAATGGGTCGTTGATAGGTCGACACGACCCATTAAGACACGATTATTAAATAGGTTTTAATGAGTCATTTTTGGGTAACACGACAATTAAATGGGTTGGGTTTGGCTTCAATTTTTTGACACAATAAGTAAATGAGTTAGGTCGAGTTTGGGTCCAAAAACTATCAACATGATAAGACACGACATGAAATACGAATTGCTATCCCTAAGTCAAATTAACAACAAATTAAATATGTATGAATGAATTAGAGAAATTAGATCTTAATATCCAATAAATTAAGTTCCAGAGAACTAAAATAAACGACAGCTAAAGATAGTAAGCGACAACAACAAGTATCAGCAAGCAGCAGCAAAGTGCTCGAAAAAGACAACAATGTCCTTTGAGTACAAGCCATGATTTCGTGATTTGCGAAGGGCAAATCCGGAAACTGATTTAGTGCTCCACGGTAGAAGTCGAAGAGAAGAGAAGCTCTTGTTGTGTTCGGTATTTTCTTGGGAACACTTTGGTGACTCATCATTTGAGTTTGGCTTTGCATGTCGGTGAACAATTGAAAAATCCTTTGAAATTCCTTTGATCTCTTCAGTGTCGAATTGAATCTCTCGATTTTTCACTTATGATTTTCCATTACGAGGTGATTCTCAGTCTCTGTTTTATTCTCTCTATTATTGAAAGTTTGGATTTTTTTTGCGTGTTGAAAGATTTTTTAATTTTTTTTGGGTCTAGGATCGTTATTTCAATACCCACAATTAATTATTGTGCGACTTATAATAAATTATATTATTGAACCGTAAAATGGAAAACGGCTTTTCATTAGTGAAAGTAGAATCATCATAATTGTGACAAATGTTGTGTTAGTGTATGTGTTTTTGTGACCTTGTTTCACTTCATACACATGCAAAGTTTTTTCAAACTCAATTTGGAACAGAGCTTTTATCTCTATTTTTTTTTTTTTACTCAAATAGTCCTACATGGAATCATGGATTGACATATATATGTATTTTGTGATTCAATACAGTTGGAGGATGAGTTTTAAGGTTATCTACTAATTGAATTTTGTGCTCATATTGCTTGTCTATGTAGTCATTGAGATTAGATATTAAACATGTATTATTATTTCTCTGTAGTCTATTATATAATGATGGGATATTAAGCCATTTTGTCTCATGTATCAGTATATCATAGTTTCTATGTGTTATCATATAGCATTTTTAGGACTGATCTTATCTGGGCAATCTCTATGCGTTTGTATAGAGTGGCTATGACAATGTAGGTTTATCATGCGTCGACCGGACCGAACTGATAAGGCCTTGTCGGAAGCTACAGAGGTGATGTTCGAGGCCATTCCTCGATTGGATCGGAAACTATCGCAGACAAGCCTGCACCGGATGAGCCAACCTCGCCGGCTAATCTACAGAGGGCAATGAACATGATTGCAAATACCTTTGTTTCAATCAATCAAACTCAATCAGTGGAAGAAAGAGGGTCACTAATTGAGCTAGTTCGCAACATGGGTTGTAAGAGCTTTAGCGGTTCCACGAATCCCGCGGACGCTGAAGAATGGATGAGGCGAATTGAAAAGGTTTTCGTCGCACTCCGATTGAACAACGAGCAAAAGATTCTGGTTGCCCGTTTTTTGCAAGAGGGGAGCGCTTATGATTGGTGGACGAGAATCGAGCAACACTACCTCGACCAGTCGACAATAAATTGGGAAGATTTCAGGCTCGAGTTCTATGACAAGTACATTCCACGAACCTATCTGGATGCCAAGCTAAAGGAGTTTTTGCTGTTGGAACAAGGGTCTATGAGCGTCGTCGAATACGAGAACAAGTTTTACGCCCTGGCAAGATATGGCCCGTCCTTTGTTGCAGATGAGATCATGATGTGTGGGCGGTTTGAGGATGGACTTCGGAGGGATATTAGGATGATAGTGACCGCAGTAGGTTGGAAGGAGTTTCGCGGGCTTGTCGAAGCTGCCAAGAGAGTCGAACGATGTATCTCCGATCCCCAACCCGACGAGGAACAACATCAGCAGCAGCAACACAGCCATAGAACTAACGGCCGCGGAGGTCAACAAAATTGACAGCGCGCTGAAGGCAGACTTATCAACTGACATTAAAAGTTCAAAACTCGTCTTATTTGGTTGAAAAATGCGAGCTCTTATCAGTCATAGTAGTTGATATGTAGTGTTTGTGGATCATTTAGTTAATTTGAAGTTTGTTACATTAGCATACTGCGAATTTCATATGCAATTGTGCTAGTACTTTTTAGTTACATATGACTTTCGAAGATGTGAAGCACAAGAATTCTCATATTATTCCTTACTTTCGTCGAATGTATGTATATGTTTTGAACTTGTGTTTTACTTTGTCTTCTCAATTATAGAGAAAATACTAAGCAAAGCAAAAATTAGAGGCCGACGGAATTAGTTATGTGTGATAATCAGCGTCTTGTTCGTCGGCACGGTGGATATATCAAGCAGAAGCTAAAAAAAATGCTTTTATGTTACGTTTCAAGAAGAAAATTAAAATGAGGAGAATCAAACTATATGATAAAAAAATTTAAAAAAAAATAAAATGTGTTATAAAATACAACTGTGTATTTTGCCCCCTAAAGTTGTATTTGTTGATAGTAGAAAAATATTTTTTTTTTTTTTGTGTTTAAATTGCCAAGACTGTGTGTTTTAAAAAAAATGGTGCTTCTTTGATGGGTAATGGCTAAAAACTCATTGAGGGAAACAAAGCAAGAGATTTTATTGGTTCATATTGAAAACACAAAATAAATATTGTGAGCCCTTTTATATCTAATAAAGCCTTTTGTCCGTTTATTTTCTTCCCTGCGACTCATGGTCTTCATCTTCTACCATGAACCGTCGTCGCCGCCGCCATTGAGGAGCTCCGGAGAAAACCCTAGGTCTTGGTAGACCTCGAAGGAGATACGCTTAACATCAACGATCCTCAGTTCTCGGCGCCGTTGGCCAAATGCCCATCCTGGCGGCGTGATCCTCCGTCGCGTTCAAGTTCCCTGCCAAATTCATAGGCGAGCAACACGAACATATTTTCGTCCTGTGGCTCGACGGCACCGATAATTCTATTTTCCAATTTTGGCCTCTTCGTGAGAGCGCCATTATTGAAAAGCTTGGATCTTTGAAGCTTTAAATCCTTTTATTTCCATTTGCCAATGTGGGTTATATATATATTAGCATCTTCTGTATCTAACTTCATCTGAAATGAAAGGTGATCTTTCTATTTGAGGAGTAGTTTCTTGTTCAAGAATTCCTTTTGAACCTTTAAGCCTCTTGATCAGTTTTTTTTGTCTTCGAAGGGAAAAGAAAACAATATCTTCAGAATTTGTTAATGTTCATGGCTGGGTTGGATTCAAAAAGGAAAAAATTTCTAATATTTATAGAATAATCAAGTGTATCAATATCTATGTTATGTTTCAAACACTTTCACTGTAATGGGTTTTTATTTTGATTACCATGGCAGAAATCTCTTTAAAAAAAATTACGCATAATATAATATGCATATTACGGTTAAACTTTTAATTTTAGAAAATTCTTTAAATTTTATTTTTAAAATGATTAAATTACTAATTGGTCCAAAATTTTAACTTAAAACTTAGAAAAATATCGCATTTAAAAATTGATAAAAGTTTGAATATTTTTTATCATTTTTTTAGACAAGCAAAGTAAAATGTAAAATTTGCACATATGATTGTATTTCAAGTTTTCAGCTATCAAACAATTCTAATTTTCTTCTGAAAAATGGGAAAAGAAAAAAAAAAATTATAATAATTAACAACCAGAATTATCTTCTTTATTTTTTTAGCCCTCTCTCTCTCTCTGTCCTGATTTTCTCATGCCAAAGCCAAACATTTTCCATCAATTTCCTCTCGTCCAAACGCCCAATCGATCCTGAAATTCGCTGTAGCTACAATGCCGAGACAGGCGTGAGAGAGAGAAGAAAAAAAGGAAAGTCAGGCGAGCCGGTGACTGAGCTATGGCGGAGGAGGCGAGTTCCGAGAGGAGTGAGATCAATGGGGGATTGGCTTCCGTTGATTCGATCGAGTCGCGGTGGGTCTTCCAGGACGAGGACGACTCCGAGATCGACGGCGACGACCACGACGACGACGACGACAACGAG
Organism: Boehmeria nivea var. tenacissima; assembly: GCA_018132145.1. Classification (NCBI taxonomy): domain Eukaryota; kingdom Viridiplantae; phylum Streptophyta; class Magnoliopsida; order Rosales; family Urticaceae; genus Boehmeria; species Boehmeria nivea. The sequence goes on along the minus strand of CM030878.1, from coordinate 19,187,677 downwards.
AGGCGCCGAGCGTCTCTCGATTCCGAGGAAGACGACGACGATGATAATGCCGAGCAGAGGCTGATTCGGACCGGTCCGCGAGTCGATTCCTTCGACGTCGAAGCCCTAGAGATCCCCGGTGCTCAGAGGAACGATTACGAGGTTATTCTATTCCCTCAAGTAGCTTCATGATCGAGCTAGAAAAATGTGTTGTGATTGAACTTGATTTATTCACTGACTGTGAATCTTCTTCGTTTTGTTCGGTTCAAGATTTAGTGATTTTTTTTTTTTTTGAAGTTTTGAATTAGACAAGTTATGAATCTTATCTTCTTTTTTTTTTCTTTTTTTTTTTTTCACCTGGTAGTGGTTCATGTTGTTGATTGAAAGAAAGTGAGACCATACAGCTGATGGTGAGATTAAGATTTGGTTTTGAGTGAATTTTTTTATGAGTAGAGCTCGCTAGTAAAAGCAGTTATGGTTCATGATGTATCAGATAATGTGATCTACTCGGAAAATTTTCATTATGAAGCCTCTGTTATAGAAACTTATCGACCACGTTTGGTTCTGAGTGCTAGGAGTCGCTGGTTTATTGTAGAAAAGATCTAAGATATTTATTTTGTAGATAGATATTGTTTCTTTAACTTCTTATGGATGTGCATCATTATCAAGGAGATTCTCTTGTCTACTTCTAATTAGTAAACCTATTAACCTTCTCAAAGATTTGAATATAGGATAAAGCATTTTAGAATTATGGAAGGAGAGTACACTCCCAAGTGTCTTGGGGGAATTTATCTTGCTTTTATAGTTTCAGGAAATACCCTTTTGAAACTATCGTGGTTCAGATAAGCGGTTATTCAATTGGGACTTTGTTGCTTATTATTTTCTTCTTCCTTACTTGAAAAGTGGAAGAAGTATCGAATTAGTTTCAGATCTTGTTTTAGAATCTTCACTTTCATGTGGCAGAAAATCTTGTGGTAGAACTTTAGTTCATCGAAAACTATGTCCATCTGCAGGATTTCAGCTTGGGTAGGAAGATAGTAATTGCTTTTCAAACCCTTGGGGTTGTCTTTGGTGATGTTGGGACAAGTCCATTGTATACTTTCAGTGTGATGTTTAGCAAGGCCCCTATTAAGGGACAAGAAGATATTCTTGGAGCATTATCACTAGTTCTATACACCTTAATCTTGATCCCCCTGGTCAAGTACGTTTTGGTTGTTCTTTTGGCCAATGATGATGGTGAAGGTACTTTGATTTTCTAAATCACATATTGTATTATTTTGTACTCTCTTTTGCGATTTGGAATTCATATTTTCTACATGCGTCACAACTTTTCCAGGTGGTACTTTTGCTTTATATTCATTGATCTGTCGGCATGCAAAGGTCAGTCTCCTTCCAAATCAGCTTCCATCAGATGCTCGTATATCAAGCTTCAGGCTGAAGGTTCCCTCTGCTGAGCTAGAGAGATCTTTAAGAATCAAGGAAAGGCTGGAAGCTTCTCTGACTCTGAAAAAGATTCTCCTAATGCTGGTTCTTGCTGGTACTGCCATGGTGATTGCTGATGGTGTTGTTACACCGGCAATGTCAGGTTATTTCTATAGGCTATCTGCTGTAATTGAACTAAGTGAAATCTCTTTCTAATTAACTCTGTATTGAAGATTGTCTTGTTTAAAAGTGGATTTGTTAAGGTTCTTCTATCAACCATGTTATAGTTTAATCTTAATCTCTTTGTGTATCTTCATGTAGTCGTCTCAGCTGTTGGTGGCTTAAAGGTTGGAGTGGACGCCATTAACCAAGGTATATCACCCTATTTGATACAATTTTGTGTGAGATATGTTTATCCAGATAGGCATAAAATAAAATTTCCCCGGACTATTCTAGAAGTGAATTACAACTGCCTATTTGGTTGTAGTTAGTTACTTGTGAACTCATGTCTCTTTCTAGTAAGTTTAGGACTCAGGTCAATGAAATAAGTACATGGCATCTTGAGTGATAGTTTAGCATATATTTCATTGGTACCACTGCTGATGAATCAGCATTAGCCAAAGTATTTGCAGCCATTGAAAAATAACTAATATGGATAGGTAGTTATGAATTTTATCAAAGCCTGTAATTACAGTTTTTAGTCACTTTCTGATCACGGTCTTAGTATTCTTGTTCGGAGTTTGTCATTATGTTTGGATATTGGGGTTTTCTAGATGTTGCGTATTCTTTTTCCCTTATACAAAAGATTATAGAACACTTCTTTAGCTACTGATATTTGCAGCGTTCTTTCTTAGATAATTTTAAAAATCATATCTTGCGGAGCAAGTCATTGTGCCAACCTAACTTGTTTCTTTACTTTTATGGTGCAGAGAAAGTAGTGATGATCTCAGTTGCCTTCCTTGTAGTATTGTTTAGCGTACAGAAATATGGAACTAGTAAAGTCGGACTAGCTGTAGGCCCTGCTTTATTTATGTGGTTTTGTTCCCTTGCGGGCATTGGAATTTACAACCTTGTTAAATATGACACCAGTGTCTTGAGGGCATTTAATCCTATTCACATCTACTACTTTTTCAAGAGGAACTCAACTAAGGCATGGTATTCTCTTGGAGGCTGTCTTCTATGTGCAACAGGTAAGAACCAGTCTGGGAAATTTTGGGAGCTATTCATGGAAATACTTTGTCAGTTTGTTGTTATATGTATTTTGGTAAAGGTTTATTAATCTGGGTCTACTGCTAAATTACTAATTGGTGCTTGATTCCTTATGATTAATGAAAAGCTTCCCCCTGTTGCTATCGATTTCCTGTTGTATTTACTCAGAAGCATGGCATTTGAATAGTCTATAGTTCCATGATTCGTCGAGTTGGACCCAGTATGAGATTCAATTAATAGGTCCATTTGGTTAGTTGTTATTCTTTTTTCCTTCTAGAATGCATAAGACTGTTATACACAAGAAATGATTTCGTGAGTTTTACATTCAAATTACAATGCGTTTGCGATTCGACAAAACTGTTGAAAGTACATCCGGATTGTGATTAAATTTCATCAATGTTATCAAAATCTTACTGTGCCTGCGCTTTTTTTATCGTTGCTGACTACATATTATTTTCAGGTTCTGAAGCAATGTTTGCAGATCTTTGTTATTTTTCCGTGCGATCAGTTCAGGTAAATAAGCAAAACAGTGTTTTTCAGGTCATATAATATAAAAGCTATTATTGTGAAATAACTGTTGTGGTCGACTTCTTTGCAGCTTACATTTGTGCTTCTTGTCTTGCCTTGCCTTTTATTGGGTTATTTGGGTCAAGCTGCATACTTGATGGAAAACGAGGATGCGGCTGAGCAAGTTTTTTTCTCTTCAATTCCAAGTTAGTGACATTTCTGAGTCTCTACAAATCATGTAGTTTAATTGATGGTGACTCTCCTTGTGAATTTCAACACAGCCTGTAGCTAAATATTTTCGTTTTTCCTATAAGAAATTACATGTTGCCAAATCATACTCTCTGACTGCAGGTGGTGCTTTCTGGCCCGTGTTGCTTATTGCTAACATTGCCGCACTAATTGCCAGCCGAGCAATGACAACAGCCACATTTTCCTGCATAAAACAATCTATAGCACTTGGCTGTTTCCCTCGTCTTAAAATTGTTCATACCTCTAGGAAATTCATGGGCCAAATCTATATCCCTGTCATAAATTGGTTTCTCTTGGTTTTTTCTCTGGCGGCTGTTGTCACTATCTCAAGCATTGATGAGATTGGAAATGCATATGGTAACTATTTTCCTTCTTATGTTTTAACTTTTTTAGTCTTTATTTATTATTTTTTATTGTTAAAAAATTGATTTATTTGTGATTGGGGGGAGTGATTGATTGGATAATCTACTCACTGCTTTTTTATAATTCTTGTACATTGGCTACCTTATCCTCTCTTTTTTTTTTTCTTCTCCATCTTGTTCTTAATTCTTCATCCAAAGAGTCATCACCATACTCAGTCCGTTAAGGTTAAGATTCCACCTTAGACAAGCAATACTCTGACCTCGTTACCGATTAAGAGTCAACTGCTGACAAAAGATTATATGTGATCTTATTTCTAGCAATTTGTCTTCTACTTATTTTGATTAATTCATAGTTTGGTTATTTGGTTTTACGCTTCCTTCGTTATACAAGATCTTAATCTTTCTATAACTGGCTCTGTTTTGCAGCTATTGCTGAGCTGGGAGTCATGATGATGACAACAGTTTTAGTAACTATTGTTATGCTTCTTATATGGCAGATAAATATTATCATAGTTCTTTTCTTCGTCATATTTTTCCTTGGCATGGAGTTAACCTTTTTCTCATCAGTTTTGTGGAGTGTGGTAGATGGAAGTTGGATTGTCTTGGTCTTTGCTGTAATTATGTTTTTGATAATGTCCATTTGGAATTATGGGAGCAAGCTTAAGTATGAAACTGAGGTCAAGCAAAAGCTGTCAATGGACTTGATGCGGGAATTAGGTTGCAACCTGGGAACAATAAGAGCTCCTGGCATTGGCTTGCTATATAATGAGCTGGTGAAGGGTATACCAGCAATATTTGGTCATTTTCTGACTACGCTCCCAGCAATTCACTCCATGATAATATTTGTTTGCATAAAGTATGTTCCAGTCCCTGTAGTTCCTCAAAGTGAGAGATTCCTTTTCCGCCGAGTCTGCCCAAAAGGCTACCACATCTTTCGTTGCATTGCGAGGTAAATATGCCCAATTCCCCTAGTGCTGTCTTACAAATGTTTTTTTTATAAATTTAGTATCTTTTCATATGAAATGAAATGGCTTATTAATTTAGAGAAACATTTCAGAGGAGAATAAGCAGTCATTAAGTCGTCAGGATACGTCTAAACTCTCGAAAAGATACTAGAGTTGAGAAAACTCTTACGAGTTTCCATGTATTTGGCTATTGCATTTTTGCTTGAAATTTGTTTTATTCTCTAAATCAGGTATGGATACAAGGATGTTCGCAAGGAAAATCACCAGACATTTGAGCAGCTACTTATTGAGAGCCTTGAGAAATTCATTCGCCGTGAAGCTCAGGAAAGATCGTTAGAGAGTGATGGGGACAGTGACACAGATTTCGAGGATGATTCATCTTCTTCAAAGCTTCTCATAGCTCCCAATGGAAGTGTGTACTCACTTGGTGTTCCTCTTCTGGACGAGTATAGGGAGCTTAGCAAGCCCATCTCTGAAGCGAGCACATCAGAAGAGGTGAAGTCAGCACCTTCTGCAGACACAACTTTGTCGCCAGAGCAGAGTCTTGAGAAGGAGCTTTCTTTCATACGCAAGGCTAAAGAATCCGGAGTCGTTTATCTTCTTGGTCATGGGGATATTAGGGCCAGGAAGGATTCCTGGTTTATTAAGAAGCTAATTATAAATTATTTCTATGCTTTCTTGAGGAAAAACTGCCGGAGGGGAATTGCCAATTTGAGCGTGCCACACTCCAATTTGATGCAGGTGGGCATGACATACATGGTTTGATGAGCAATTTCGCCATCAGAATGATGCATCGTCTGATTGTAAGTTTTTTAGGAAGTTCGACATAAAAGATTGGGGTTTGAGCGCCTACTTGATTTTCGGTATATACTCGGCTGTCAGACAGAATTCAAGACCATGAATCAACAGAATCTCATGTGTTCATATTGGTTGGCCATAAGCATCCGTATCAATCAATCGTTCAACATTTACATACAAGCAATTGGCGAGTTTTGTAGTATTTTTTCCCCCGAGGCCTGACACCCATTTCTTGATTGTTGTGTGTACGAAGAACGAAGGATACATAATATGATTGCTGAAGATGTGTGTGATACATCAAGATGTTTTTTCACTTAGTAAGTTGTGTAGCTTGAGTAAAAAAAAATGTTGTAGACAGGCATCAACAATGTATCTCAGATGGACTCTGTATAGGCTGACACAGCGTACTAGATGATTAACATCCATAGGCTCAGTTAGTTCTTGATCTGGGCGTATAATGCGGAATACATTCTATTGGCATTTTGAGTTTTGGGTTTTGTCCTAAAAAAAGAGTTGCGTTGCGCGTAGGCATCTTGTCAAATAGTGTTTTTTTTTATTTAGGGTGAGTTGCAAAAATAGACCAAAATTAAATGTTTGTTTTAAATGATAGCTTGTGTTTTAAAAAAATAAAAAAAGTAGCCATGTTACGAATTGTATAACAGAAAGTGTCACACAAAATATAATAGATCCATAAATATTTGTAAGATATTACTTCACACTTCAAGTGGTTATTTTTTTAATTTTTTGAAACATGGTTGAATTTTAAATACGAAATTTTTTTTGGCTATTTCTTACTATTTCTCTTTTTTATTTATTTATTTAAGAATTAGCTTAATAAACTATTTTGGAAAATATTTTTTTTTTGGGCCTATGTTTTAAAAAATTAAGAAAATAACCACAGATGATATTTTTAAAAATCACCAAAACAAAAACAAAATGTCTATTTTGTAACCATTCATTCCAATATAGATTGCATTGACCATATAACGAATGTTATGAGTAATAATAGAAAGAGATTTTTAAGGATTTAACTTAACTTTGACTAATTTTTTAAGATTTAGCCCTAGCTTCATAAAATTAAGAATTTAGCCATAACATACGTATAATATAATATATTACACGTGTAATATACATATATCATATAATGTTATACGTTACACGTATGTTACGGTTAAATTCTTAAATTTGACATTCTACGACTAAATTTTTCAAACTTTATCTTTAAAATGACTAATTTCTTAACTGATCCTAAGAGAAAAGGGGTAACAAAGGAAGGGGAAAAAAGGAAATCTTTCCGCAAATTATTTACAGGAGACCATAACCAGTAAGAGAAAAGCGGGTGAAAAAAGAAAAAGTATGTTCAATGCAAGAAATACCATAAAGAATGCTGTTGTCAAGAATTGAATTAAAGATGGGAACAAAATTCCAACTAAAATATCTTGGTCTTACAAAATTATTGAAGCATTTCTAGGCTATGTTACATATTCACACCATTAAATTTTAGTAAATACGTACGGTGACTTCTTATTATTCACTAAATAGATCTTGCAGAGAAATGAAAGGTTAGGTTCTCCGTTGAAAATGGTTGGATCTCCATTGATCATCCACATCTCTTCCTATTATTCGTCGATTATAGGTAAAGAATATTCATCATCCCATTAATGTCATCGTGCACCTTTCCATCTAGCATTGGAGATGGGGCGCTTCACTTGCTCTTTTCCGTCCTCGAGAATATCAAAATCTACGTAAGTTTTATTGTTTTCAGATGATTCATGCATTTGCTTCTGCTTTTCAGAAAATCTGAGTCTCAAAAGCAATGAATTAAGCGTCACTCCGATAGAGCTGAAACCCATGAGAGCTCCAGCAATCGATGGAGTGAGCACCATCCCAGTAACTGGCAGCAGCATTCCAGCAGCAATCGGAATCCCAACCTAGATGAAGAGAGTCGTAGTTTAGTTAAGACGGGCAATAATTTTGAAGGAGATAATGAGATTAAAAAATGTATGTTCAAAAAAATCATTTCTGAACCATGACATGATAAAGGAAATATGATTGGGTCAGTGCTCTTTCTACTCGAGCAATGCAGATAAGCGGGGAAGAAAAAATATTGGAATCATTATGAAGTACTTACAATGTTGTACGCGAAAGCCCACCAAAGATTTTGCTTCACCGTCTTCATAGTTAGCCTACTCAGCTCCAAAGCATCAAGCAACTGCATGAAGATTATCACGGTTAATTTAATTATGACGTTTTAGGAAAAAAGCCAAATGATTGGATTACACATGGGAGCGAATTTTTAGCTCGACTTTGGGCTTCTACTGATCAAGTCTTATAAGGATTTCTTTCATTATTGGAAGAGGGATTTCATGGGTCATTTATTTAGGGGCTTTGACTTATTCGTTCCTTTATATTTAGGATCTCATTTTCATCATATCTAGACCGCAATAAAAATGCAAGATATGAGCTCAAAGCTATCCAGCCTAGTTCACATTCTCAAATTAATCAGAAAACCTATTTGCTAGTTTTCTAATTACAAACACGGTTTGAGCATAAAACTCATATTGGAAAACATCATCTTCATAATTACCTGAGAGAGTCTATTGCCCATTAGCACTATGGAAGATACATCACTAGCAGCTCCAACACCGCCTCCCATGGCAATTCCAACATGTGATGACGCCAAGGCAGCAGCATCATTGATTCCGTCCCCAACCATGGCTACAATGTTCTGATCATTTTGAAGTCTGCTTATGAACTTCTTCTTTTCCTCTGGTTTAACTTCGGATAGAACCTGAGTTATACATAATCAAAATTTAGGACATGGCTCATAAGTTTTGTATTACAAATGTTGAGCGCTCAATATATCCCAATCCAATGGGACAGTCATTTTAAAACTCTCAGAATAAATGCTATGTACAAATCTAGAAACTAGAGTGGTCTTCCTGTATTGGCTTTAGAAAGAAACAACAACTGGGCGTTTTCTCACCTTATCTTTTGGAATACCGACAACAGATGCAACATATTCCGCTGTATTTCTTTTGTCCCCAGACAACATGTATACATTAATTCCTTGGTTCAACAAAGCTTCAACAATTTGTTTGGCATCTTCTCTGATCTGGTCCTCAAAATAAATAAGGCCAGCAAGATTATTATCAACTCCAACATAGACAACGGATTGATTCTTATGATATTCCACTACTGGAAATGGGTTCTCGATGACTCCATTCCTGAAAATTGAGTAACTGGAAATCTGAATAATAGATATTAAAGTGCGAAAAGAATGATCTCTAAGTTCTAATTTGAGATTCCAATTCCCAGTGGGATAAACTTGAAAAATGCTTCCTACATGATGTTGAAATAAAGAAAATGTTGTTGCTACAATATTGAGTATATACTTGTGTAGTTTGTATATCAATAAAAATATACAGGGATGAAATAGAACTTGTGCAGGCATATTACCTCTGTACCCACTCTAAGGTCCCAACTGACACCTTTTTGTTGTCAATGACTGCAACAGCACCTGAGCCAGGTTCTTCCATAAAAGTTCCATCTGTAACCTGAAAACAAGAACAGTCTGAGCATCATCACTTTGTTAAGTAGTTCGTGTTAGAAGGTCCAAGGTATGCTCCTGCTCTTAAAATAATCTCCTACGTTCTAAGTTCACCAGATAATTTGGTCTTGCGAATTTTCATGTTAAAAATTTCATACAAAACATAATTTCATGGACGAGAAATGAACTTCTTATTGAATGAAGAAAACCATCATATAAACCTGGGAAGACAGTACCTTCACATTCTGCGAATTAATAGCCCGAGCAGCTTCCACAATAGCTTTGCCAACAGGATGAACTGTGTTTGCTTCCACTCCAGCTGCTAACTTTAAAACCTCAACTTCTGACCATGTATAGCTAGGCTGTTGTCTGCTGAAAGAAGGGGTAAAAAGGGTCTCAATTGGGAAAACAATACATTTAACATATTTAAGGCACGTTATCTTTGTATTTGACCCAACATGGCAGAAAAGATCGACCAATGTTCCAAGGACAAAGAGAGGAAAAAAAAAAAAAAAAAGTTTCCAGGCATTTTCTTTCAAGTCGTACAGCCCACAAAGTATGAGGTGTAAGCCTTAATCAAACTCACATGAAAACTCAAGCCAATCAAACAAGACAAAAAGAAAAAGAAAATAGATCATCAGATCATTGAACCATCATAATCTTTCACCCAGCCAACTAACCTTGGCTCCAACAACTTCATCCCTTTTCTTTCTTTCTTTTTTTTTTAATTAAACACGACCATTGAATTTAATTCACTTGATTGGAGAGCATAATTTTCACACACCTGGGTGTCACAACCTTTGTAACAACTGGTCTCCCAACCGTCAAAGTCCCAGTTTTGTCAAACACGATCGAGTTTACCATAGAAAACTTTTCCAAAATATTCCCACCCCGCAAGAGCAATCCTCTTGTTGCTCCTAATGAAGTTCCAACCTGGAAAACAAACAGAATGAGGGGGAAACACAAAAGATATCATTTAAAGCTGGTTCCAAAGTATAACTAAGCACTAGAAGCAAGATCTAGAATTTCGTTTCAATGCACCTAAGGACAGGCTGCAAGGAAATAGAGATTCCACTCTTTCTTGAATAAATATAACTAATTAAATAAAATTTCAAAACGTTCAAGACAGATGATAAAACTCGTGAAAATGGATGCTTTAAATGGAAAGGCTTGACATGAAAAGCAACCTGAGATCATGTTCCTTCCTTCAAAGTGATAAATGGTTTGACCAAAAAAAAAAAAGAAAAGAAAATGTGAACCAAAAAAAAAAAAACTTGCCAGCATTGCTGTTGGTGTGGCTAAGCCAAGTGCACATGGACAAGCGACAACCTGCAAAATTATTAACCAGAACTGAAATTAAGTAGTCTGCAAAATTATTAGTCTTAGAATAAAGTAGGACATCTATATTCCGTGCTCACATATCCGCAACTGTGTGCGTGCATGTTCATTCTCTCTCTCTTAGGACCTAGACTAGACTGGTAATCGTGAGCAAAGTTTGTGCATATGCATCAAGTTCAGAGGCTTAGACTGGACTGAAATAAGCTCAGAACCTAAGACTGAAATGAAATAGAAACAAATCTAGTGGGCAAGGTCAGACTGATAGGCTTTCTGTGTAGAAAACTAAAAGGTTGTTGACTTCAAGGATCCACCTTACTAGTTCTGATTTATGGCACTATGAGTATGTTGTATGAATGAAGATAAAATCATATAATAACCGAAGATAGAATATGAAATCCATGGTTTTTGAGACATTTATATTGATTAGTATGACTTCAACGGCGTCAGGTAACATACCAGAACACTGCAAGCAAGCTGCAGTGCCAATGAAACTGAATTTCCTTGATGAAAAGCAGCAGGTAGAATACGTGGACCAAGTAGACTCCAAAATGAAAATGTAGCAGCTGAGAGAGCCATTACTCCATAAGTAAAGTGTCCAGAAACCTGGGGATATTTGTAATAACTAAGCATTAATAATCGATATAATGCTACTATCATATGCACAAAATAAAAGGAAGCATTTTACAGAGAGAGCAAACCCGCATGGATAAGGAAAAATACATAAATAAGACCCAAAATCAAAATGGGTATGTTTCTAAAATTGCTTTCTAATACTACAAAAATAAAGACAAGGGACCTCCAAAAGCTCATTTGTTTATAAACACACACTTACGTATATCAATGACCATTATGGCATCATTATACAGAATAAACACACGAGCATAATGACTTTTATAACTAATCTTTTGAAACACCAGCGCAATGTCAGAGAACAAGAAGTTCTCCAAATAAAATATGATTTATAAAATGAAGGATCTTAATTATATCCATTTCATCTCTAAGGGGCCTTTTGTTATCCATTTTCCCCTTGGACTAAATGAATAATAATACATGCAGTTATTATCGGATAATTGCAATACTCTGATCCTGATTTTTCACAATTATGGCATTATGTGTCTATCCATGTAATGCACAAAAGAAATTAGAACCTTGTCGGCCAGGCGCTGTACAGGAGCTTCCCTACTTTGCGCTTCTTCAACCAAACGAACAATGTCTCCCATAGCAGTCTCACCACCAGGTCTCCGCACTTCAACAGTAAGTGTCCCATTGAGATTTATGCTTCCAGCTGCAACTTGGCTCTATCCCAAATATAAAGCCAATAGCATTATGAAATTATTAAAGCCACTAAGCTTATTGAAGAATGGCATTTTAATGTACATACACAGAGACAGACATATAAATATGTCTGTATTTATATCTATATGTCTGTATATTTGTAGATATGTATATATAGGCCATCCTATTTACAAAGGATAAGAAGAAAAGGCTAAGGTATACTGCACGCATGAATACACCAACCCAACTTTGAAGAAAAATACTGATACCATATAACCATAACAGAGAGTAATACCCCAGGTAGCTTGGTCACTGGTAATGGCTCCCCAGTGAAACTTGATTCATCAATGGTGCTTCTTCCGGCTTTGACAATACCATCCACAGGAACGCGGTCCTAAAAGATAAAGAATTTATCTATAAGATTCTTGCAGCTGATGGAATGAAGAAAGGCATAAGGTTACAAACAATTTTACATCTTTGGATATTTAATAGTGGATCATTCAACACAACTTTATTCTTTTACGCAGAAAACTGTGCAAAAGTTAAAGAGAACTAAACTACACGGAAGAATGGGACGAGATGGAGAGTAGAAATAAAAGTATTAGGGAACACAGTGACAAAAGAGTAAAAGCCACTAAATCTTAAAACAAATGAGAGAACCTCTTTCACTTACTCCAGGTAGTACAACAATTAGGTCTCCAACTGAGAGACTGTTACATGGGACTTCAACAGTTGAGCTTGACTCTTTTTCATCATTGTTTAGCAGAAGACGAGCTTTTGATGGCAAAATACTAAGGAGCCCTGTCATGTCACTTGCTGCCTTAATTTTAGCTCTCTGTTCAAGATTCCTCCCTAGCAAGACGAATGCAATAAGCATAATTGGTTCCTCAAAAAATGTCTTCCAACCCTGCATATAGATAATCAACAATAATCTCTGAAATAATTTATAGAGAAGCTAAAAAAAAAACCATGAGGACTTGAATCAAATAAAATAACAGTGTCTGCATTGATATGAAGTATAACTTTAAGATGAATCCCTAAAACATCACAAGGAAAAGATTACCAATTACCAGTTTTGGTATGAGTGCAGCTAAGGTGCTGACAGTAAATGATGACAGAGCCCCAAGACCAACCAAAGTGTTCATGTTTGGAGCCCCTCTGAAAAGACTCTTCATGCCATCAAGAATAAGTTTCCGTCCAGGACCAAGCAATGTAAACAAAGACAAGGATAAGTGGAATCCAGTGGAATGAAATGCATGGATCCATGCAGCCTTCGCTCCTAAGAAATGAGACAGATGACCCAAAAGGCAAACGGCACATAAGGCCCAAGAGAAAGCAAGCTCGCGACCTATAAGATTAAAACATTAGAGTCCTAGTTGTCAGTAGATGAATAAGTATCATTTGCAGCTTTCAAGCGGCTAACTGAAGTTTTCTATTTAAGATAATGTAAATAAAAGATGACATAAAACTTAGCAATCTGCATGAAATGAAAAATTCCTACCACTTTCTTTAAGACGTTGCTGCTTTTCCTCCATTTTCTTTCCAAAAACTTTAAGAAAAGTGTCTCCTCCCGAATCTGCACGCAGGAACAGCGAATTAGTCCAGCTATTCTACATATTAAATTATATGGCTAAAAGTGTTTAAGAATCAGATCTTTTGGAAATGGAAATCCAAGGGCTGCAAAATTTGAGCTTTTGGCTTCATCCAAATTTTGAACTCAAAACATATATGTGAAATTCAAGAAATGGGAGTTGAAATCCATGCCTTCGATACCACACAAGAATTAGTAGCAAATAATTTCCCAGGACTCATAAAGTGGGGAACACCAACTAATAGATGGCAAATAAACAATTAAGAATAACATCAAGCTATTAGGAAATTTGAAAGGTAAAAACTCAAATCATTTAGAACCAGAACAATTGTCATTCTCATCAGGTGTAAACAGGCTAAAATACCAACACCAAAAGCACAAGCATTAATCAAACAACCCATTTCTAGGAGAATTACCAGTCTCACAATAGGATAGTATTGCAAGAACAACTTCTAACCATATAATTGGAAGAGCCTAAGAATAATGCAATCATGACAAAGTATTATTGCAATAAGTATTATTGCAATTAATTTCATGTTGAAAATTCAAGTATCATTATTAAATACTCTCATATGCTGACACTGCCGAGTCCAATTACATAGACCAATATCAACAATACTCATTGGATTACAGGATCAGACTAACCGTCCACTGTCTAACACTGTGACATATGAGTTACAACAAACATTATTTTGGGGTTTTTTTTTTTCCTCTCATAGGAAATATAAATTTTATTAAGAAATACTTCCTATTCAATAAAAGAAATAATATTAAAAAGATCAGAATGTGGAACAGAAAAGTCTCCAGAGAAACAAGACGCCCCGAAACAGAATGCCTCTCCAACCAATCCACAAGGAGCTGCTGAGTCTCACCTATTGAAAGAAGGAATCACAAATCAATAATTAATTGGCGATCCTATCCTTTCAAATCTAATCAAGGATTTTAATATTCATGATGCCAAATGTCGCGAACATTTACTGACATTATTCATGAATTAAAACCTCAATTCCTCTGTCGACGCGGAAAATTTATCTTGCATCTTAATATAATACTTGAGTCTAGATGTAACAGAACGAGTCATTGCGAAATTAATCTAACAATATGGAGACCTACCACAAAGACTTATGGTTGCTCCTGACAAGAACTCTTTTTTTCGCATTTCTATGGTGATATATCCCCTTCAATAGCAGCCTCACCTGCCACTTAACCCACCAAGATTAACATAAATTATTTGAAAAACCAGGCTTCTCTTAATTAAAAGTTAAGAGGTACTAAACAGAAATCAAAGAAGGATATATAAGATATATTGGCCTCATTGTTTTGGAACTTCCATATTTACGGACCAAACAAACATCCATCACCAAATTCTAGAGAGGTATAGCCCTTATCATTTAATTTCTTTGTTCTTCAAGAGGAAACTTGGTAGCCGTAACATTTTTCACTTCAATCAATCTGCCACGTCTACTCCAGCAAAATTCTAAGCCAAGTTAAAACCCCAAAGCTTACAGCCTCAGCCAAATTTAACTAGAGAAACACACAATTTGTCAAATGCTAGGCTCTATATTGTCAGACAAATTCTAGGCTCTTTATTCCTTGGTGTTCAAGTAGCCAATTGGCACGCATTTGGTCATTCGCAGATGAGAAGAAGGATAGTCCAGTTGATCATTGATTCAGTTTGTATCAAACAAAAGAAAAACACAAAAACAACCCAGAAAAACAAAGAATATGTTCCAAGAAAAAACACATCACAGGACAATAGGCTCAATAACAACATATATAGTTATTAAATACTTATAGAGTTGCTTACCTCGGAGATTAGACTTAAACCCACAATTTGTCAAATGCTTAGCAAGCGCCTCTCCTAACTCTTGTTGCCAGTTTGGCACTTCCTTAGCCTCAGCAACAGGCCACACAACGGCTGTTTCTGTTGTGAGATTTACGTTAGCTGATGACACTTGAGGCTGTCAATGAATGCAAATATTATTTACTTAGTATCTACACCAAATCTGACCCAAAAAAAAAAAAAAAAAGTTAAAAGCTCTCTATTCCACGTATAAGGCCAATTTAACTCAATGTCGTATCAAATATAGCAGCTATCAGAATTTCTCAATGAACATGCCCAGTAAATTCTCTTTCAATTGGAAACTTGCCCAGAATTAGCAATTGGTTATTTTAACTAATATTCAATCCACTAACTCAGTAGCTAGAAATTCCAAACACAACAAATAGTCTGAGAAAAATAAAAATATACATATAGCAAAAAAAGAAAGAAAAAAAAAAAAGAAATTCTTTTTAAAGGAACTTACTTGACTTTCTAAAATCCTCTTGACACTAGCTGCACATCCTCCACAGGTCATTCCCTACCAGAGAGACCAAAAGCAACAAAGAAGCGAAGCAATAATTAATAATCGAACTATTCAAACGCATAAAAGAGTGAGACTTCATCTGAAAATCAGAGAAACGGAACAAAAAAGATCAAAAACCATACTCCGACATCGAGTACAATGACATCGGTAGGAGCGACCGAGACTTCATCGGCCGCGCTCGCCGCCAGCTTCGACTTCCCGTCGCCGCCGCCGGATCCCCTTCCTCCGCCGCCCCCGCCGCCGCTCTCGCCGCCGAACCCGCCGCCTCCGCCTCCTCCGGAAGCGAACGAGGCCGCGGGACCGGAAACGCTCGCGAGCCTACGCCGCGCCGGAATCTCCGCCGCGGCGCGGAGGCTTGCCAGACACGCCGGCGAGGAAAAGCCGGCGAAAGGCGTGGAAGTCCTCCGGAGTGAGTAAGAGTCGCAGATGCAACGGAGGCGGCGGGCCACGAGGCGAGTCGCGAGGCAGTGCTGAGTGAGGGCGGCTCTGGAGGCGGAGCCGCCATGGCTGAGAGCTTTGGAGATGGTGAAGAGACCGCTCATTGTCGTCGTCGCAGTGACGGACTCCATTGGAGAGACTCTAGGTTTAGGATCTCTCTCTCTCTCTACACTCTTACTTTCTCTCTCTTTCCCTTAGCTCTGCTC
Source organism: Boehmeria nivea var. tenacissima (assembly GCA_018132145.1). Classification (NCBI taxonomy): domain Eukaryota; kingdom Viridiplantae; phylum Streptophyta; class Magnoliopsida; order Rosales; family Urticaceae; genus Boehmeria; species Boehmeria nivea. Next base: position 19,171,422 of record CM030878.1, on the reverse strand, counting down.
TTCAATGTATGTGTATTTATCTATTGTATTTTGCTTTTTTTTTGGTATTATTAAATAATTGAGTACAACCACTTGTTGTGAGTCATATTAGTACTGAGAGAGTGAGAGTCAATAAGACCTGTCCGAATCTGCAATTAAAGGCTCCTCAGAGACTGGTTTGGTGGGAGAGGAAGGACCAGCACAAGTCTAGTGTCAATATAGTTTCGTAGTCGTTTTGAGAAAAACATGTCGTTTACAGAGAGAGTATTCTTTTTTGGGTTCACGAAAAAAAAAATCTACAATTTTTTTTCTTTTTTTTTTTTCTGGGTAATCACTACATACTATTCTCTCTCTCTTTTTTTTTTTTTTTTTGAGGAAAACATACTATTCATTGAAGCTCTTAATTTGAAGTGATGTATAAGATGCGGGATTAAGTAGCCAACATATAATGTAATACTTATGGGCATAGCACGTCCATTAGTGTATTATATAAGTTTGTTGTAGTTAATAAATAATCAAACTATAATACGAAAACAAATTTATAACAACACAAGATAATGCAATATAGCACAATATTATATTTTAATATACTATGTCTGGAGTAGAAATAATTATGATAGAAATTACTTTTATAAGACATAAGTTCTATTAAAATAAATAAATTTGACGATTTATAATCGTTTCTTGCCATTATAGCTTCTTATTGGAGAATTTTTCTACAATACTATATGGATAGATTATATTTATTTTCTCTCTTTATGTATATCATAAGATAGACGGATTTAACTAACTAAATTATGAGAAAATTGCAAAATAATATCATTTTTATTATCAGTTAATAATTTATATCCAAAGTGATAAACTCTTTTATTTCTATTTTATGTTTATAGTGTAAATTTTAAAAAATAATTTATAAATATAACACACATATAACATAGCACATAAATTATCATTATTTCTCAAAATCCTCCTTTAACTATAACTATTGGATGGACAAAATAATTCCTATACAAAACAAATCTGATCTTCTTCTTTGTTTTTTAGCTGCAAGCTCACCTAACATTTTGAAGTTTGAACCGCAGAATAGTTCCACGTTTAAAAGGAGGAAAAGTATATTTTAGTATTTTCAGTTCATTTGTCATCTAGTCAATAATACCAAGCTCTATTGACTACTCACGTTTTTATTTTTTATTTTTTATTTTACCGATGATTCCAATTCAAACTGTACGAATTTATGTAAATCTACATTTACACATACATTTGATAAATAAATAAAAAAATCAATCACTACTATCTTTATCATCTTTAACAAAACGTTATCTCATAAATTTTTTTTTTAAATAAAATTATCTCATAATTTGCACACTCTAAAGGTAATGTAGCCAAGATCAAGGCACGAGTGAAAGTGAGTCGTTTATGCTCCACCAATTTGTGGATTTACTTACCCTTGTTTGGTTTGGCCATTTTGGCCATTCCATCCCATTTATTGGGATGGAAATGAGATGGAAAAAATAGTTTTAAAAATGGTTTGGAATAGTTTGAAAATGGTTTGTAAAAATGATGTAAGAATGGTTTGACTTTGCTAATTTCGAGGTGATATGAATGGTTGAGATTTAAAGATATTGTATAGGGATTTGGAAAGTTGAAAAAAATGGTTGAAAAAAAATGGAATGGAATGGAATAGTTTGAATGATTTAAAAAGTTGAAAAAAATGAAAAATGGGAATGGAATGGGATGGGAGAAATGGGTTACCCAAAAGCACATCAATCTAACAATCATTATATGTGTTTCCCACCTAATTAAGAGCACCGTACGCATTAAATCAAGTTTGATGCACGTATCATATTAAATAGAATATCTTGAATAAATTTTATAGTTTTATATATGTCGTGTCAGACTATTATATAAAATACAAAAATCACTTTATACGACAGAATGGATCATTGTCTAATCTAAATTTTTTCAATGTTATATAAAATACAATTTATAGTCATGCAAAAATTTGTTGTTCACATTATACTGTTGTAAACCAAAAACGACACAATGAGTCAAACGACGCTAAAATATAAAACGACAGCAAAAACAGAAAGATAATTTGAATAAAAGATAGAGCAAGAGCAACTGAGCAACAGTATTATTAGAATGGGAACAAAACTTTGGACAAACAGCCGACAGGAAAACGAAAAAAAAAAAGCAACAATAAGGAGTCAAACGACGCAAAATAGAAAACGACAATAAATGTGGAAACAACAAGATAATTTAAAACAATAAAAAAAATTATTATTAAGTGCAGCAAAGCCCTGTACAAACAATTACAAACAGATCGGCAAACGGAAAGGAAACAAAAAAAAAAAAAACAAAAACAAAAACAAAACAAAAACGACAACTAGAGTCAAGCGACATCGAAATAAAAAAGACAAATAAAAGGTGAAAACGACAAGAAAATTAAATACAACAGAAATAGAAGAAACGTATTATTAAAAGTACAACAAAAGTTCGAAAGCCACAAGAAACACAGAAAAAAAAAATCAAATAAAAAAGAAGGAAGCGATAAAAGTTAAAACGACAGCAATGATCAAACAACACTAACATGAAAACGACAAGATCATTTAAATACAATAGATATAGATATATAGTAAAAGAACTATAGAAACTGGACGAAAACTCATTAAAACAAACAGCAGGAAAAGAAAAAGAAAGAAAGAAAGAAAGAAAACAGAGAAAACGACAACATTAGTAAAAACGACAAAAATGAGTCAAAATTCACCAAAATAGAAAACGACAGGATAATTTGAATAGAACAATGGAAGAAAGTACCATCAAACGGACAACAAGACATGATAGAAAAAGAGAAGAAAAAAGGGGAAACGACAACAGAAGTAAAAACGACAAGCATACATCAAACAACACTTAAACAGAAAACGACATAATATTTTAGATGCCACAGAGAAACGACAGTGTACTACTGAAACGGCATCAAAACCGTCAGAGATGACAATAGAAAGAATGAAGACGAATCAAGTATTGTACTAGCTGTCTAGCTGTACTGAATGGATGCACTACTTATTATGCCAGTCATGCGTGCATGATTGATATTCTATAATCTATATAGATGTAATAATAAGGAGAAGAAATAAATAATTAGCATATTTAATATTCCTCTCGCTATATATCTTGTTTAACTAATGATTGTTGTACTGACTTTTTTATCCATAGGAAAATGAAAATTGATTTAAAAATTAAATTTGAGATCTTCTCATATTATTTCTATGAGCATATTGTTTCTTTTGCAGAAAATCTGGATTGGTAAGAAATAAAATATTTTTATAGTAATAAAATAGTTTCATTATAATATTTCCATAGTTTGTATTAGAAATATTGTCATAGAAAATCCAAATTGGTTAGAAAATAAATATTTTCATAGAAATCCAAATTGTCATAGAAAATAGTACATGTTTATTTAAAAAAATAACACTTGCTACAATTTTATGACAAAAAATGTTGACATGTTTCTAGAAATTATTTACATTTAAACTTTTATTCTTAAAATTTGAAATGTTAAAAAGTTTCTTATTAATGTTTAAATTTTTTTTTAGTCAAATATAATATTTTTACCTCTTTGAGTTCTAAATTTAACACTGACACTGGTATTTACATTAAAAATAGTCTAGACGTACCCTCGGACTTATCTCATTAAATGAGAACATAATTTAGAAAACAATAAACAATTCAAAAAAAAAAAAAAAAACAAGGGAGAATTTCAAATAAAGCCATTTTGAATGCCACTTAATAATTTATACCCCATATGGTGTGCTCTCTTCATTTCCACTCTATATTTATAGTGTAAATTTTAGGGTATAAATTAAAAGTGCAACACACGATGGAGTATAGATTATCATTGTGTCATGAATGGGGTATTTCTCAAAATCCCCCTTCAAACAAAGCGCTATCATGAGCTTTTGGTTGGCTATCCTTGATGGCAAGCGAGCATCTCTACATAACCCAGCAGCGCAGCGAACGGTGAAGATTGCCAGAATGCACGTGCTTATGGGTGTCGGCTATTAATGCAAACTGCGCCAGCTGCAGTCTTGTGATGTCTTTCTCAACAAACAAAATCAAATTCTCAAAATTGAATATCAAGTTTTATTTAGGATGAATTAAGTAATAGAAGTTTGAAAATGAGTCTTGAAAGTTTCAGAATTTAAAAATAAAATAAAATAAAATAAAGGTATCTCCCAAAAAGAATTATTCCTATAAACAAAATTTTTGAACTCTTACTATTTTTGAAATCAAATTTGAAAAATGAGCTATTGCCGAAACAATGATCAATCATTATGCTTTCATGGGGTTCTCTAATAATAATAATTAAAAATGATGTAGACATACATGAATGGGAAGCTTTTATTGAAAGAAAAATCCGCAGCAAATCACAGAAGCTTAACAGAGAAAAAGGCTTACAATATTAATATGTACCTGAGCTCCGATAATCGTCAGTCCACACAATTACTAGTGATTACTACTAAACCAACTTTTAAATATCACAAGGCTTTCTTTCTACTTTGCTAGCTTTGCCTGGACCACAATCTTCATCATACAAGAGACAATCTAAAAGCAGATTAAGAAACTATTACTGATGGTCTTCATGGGCAAGATGTTGCTAATGGTATCCAAGAGGAGCTGGGGCTTCTCGCAGTTCTTTTCCCTGAAAATGGATATCCTGACAAAAAAGACAAATAGTGGTGGTGTTTCAGTGGAATTTGAACATAAATAGTCAATATCTTCCAATTTTTTCCATGAATTTAAGCCATTTGTCAGTGAATTCAGAGATTTATGATTGGATTTGCTCAAGTAAAATAACCATTTACTGGGGAAAGGAATTTAATCAAGAGAAGCAACTTAAACGGGCATATAATACGATTCTATATTAGAACAGTTTACAATACAAAGTAGGATCATCAGATCAGAACTACAGCATATAAAAGTACGAGAAGATATACTGAAAATGCAAACAAGAAATGAAAAACTAAAACATTGACAAGCAAGAGATACTCACGGATGCAAAATGGTTAACGTCACGATGGTGAGCTTCATCGGCACGGATGACAGTGATTACATCCTTGAGAGTCGCATCCTTCGGCAGCTTCCAGTAGTCTATGGAAATTGCAGGAGCTGGAACATTTTCGATCTTCCCCTCGTTAAGATCCTTCAAATACTGTGTATAGGAGTGTATAGCCTCCTCTTCCAAGTAGCCAACAATCCTGTGTGCCAGCTTGGGGGAGACGAGATAGAGCACAAAGTAGGCGTTGAAGAAAACTCCCTGCACGGTGAGAACCAGCAGTCGCTCGTACCACTTGGGCTGCACGAGTTCCACCATTGTCATCAGGTGCATCCTCTCGTTCTCCGCTTCTTCGAGCAAGGCTTTGATCCAACCGCCGCTCTGCTGGAACTTGCGGAGCGACCTCAAGTGCAGGAGAACTCCTCCAACCATGCCAGGGACGGCTGCGACAGTTTCCAGCATCATTGCGCGGCACCCATATCGTCTCTGCAAGTTGCATAAGGGCAAAATGGTAAAAAGGACAGTCAGGAAATCACAAAAACGTACAAATATTATTTAATTGCGACAGAAATAGGAGTAAAGGAGTATTAAAGTACAACAAAACCGTACAAAGCAACAGGAAGAAAAGGGAAAACGACAAAAATGGTAAAAACCACAAATATGATGAAAACCACAAAAAATCGTGAAAACTACAAGATATTTATACACCCAAAGCGGAAGTATCATTGAATGACAACAAAACCGTGGACATACAACAGACAAAATGAAAGAAAATACGGAAAAGAACGACAATAACGAGTCAAACGACAACAATAAGATAATTTCAAGAAAATATATCATTAATTAAAAATAGAAAACCCTGGAAAAGCAACAGGTGGAAAAAACAGAAGAAAAAAAATGTAAACCAACAAAAATGTTTTAAAAACGACAATAGTTGGTCAATCGACACCAAAATAGAAAGCGACAAAAAGGTAAAAACGACAACATATTTGAAAACAACAAAAAATCGTGAAAACGACAAGATAATTTAAATACACCCAAAGTCCAAAAGTACCATGGAATGACAATAAAACCGTGGACATACAACAGAAAAAAACGAAAAAAAAACGGAAAACGACAACAAGCGTAAAAACGACAATAATGAGTCAGACGACAACAAAATCGAAAAAGATAAGATAATTTCAATACAAGAGGAAAGATATTATTATTTAGAAAGAGAAAACCGTGGAAAAGCAACCGGTAGAAATAAAGGAGGAGAAAATGCAAACAACAAAAACGTTTTGAAACCGACAATAATTAGTCAAACGACACTAAAATAGAAAACGACAAAAACGTGAAAACGACGAGATAATATGCAGACTGTGATAGAAGAAAAGCCTTTTAAAAAGGACAACATAACCGTCAACAATAAACATAGAGACAAACAAAAGGAAACGAGAAAGGACTTAGAGCGACATGAATGAGGAAAACGACACCAAAATTGAAAACGACAACAAAAAAATGAATAGAAATAGAAGGAAAGAGTATAAATAACAACAAAAACGTAAAAATATTTAATTGCGACAGAAATAGGAGGAAAGGAGTCTTAAAGTACAACAAAACTGTAGAAAACGGGGGGGGGGGGGGGGGGGGGGGGGGGGTGGGGAAGGAAAACGACAAAATGGTAAAAAGGACAAATAAGATGAAAATTACAAAAAAATCGTGAAAACGACAAGATAATTTAAATACACCCAGAGCGGAAAAGTATCGAGGAATGACAGCAAAACCGTGGACATACAACGGACAAAAACGAAATAAATTACGGAAAACGACGAGAAGAGTAAAAACGACAATAATGATTCAAACGCCAACAAAATTGAAAACGACAAGATAATTTCAAGAAATAAATCATTAATTAGAAAGAGAAAACCGTGGAGAAGCAACAGGTGGAAAAATATAAGAAAAAAAATGTATACTGACAAAAAAGTTTTAAAAAGGACAATAACTGGTCAACGACACCAAAATGGAAAGCGACGAAAATGGAAAAACGACAAAAAGGGTAAAACCGACAAATATGAGCCAAACGACAACATATTTGATTTGAAAACCAGAAAAAAACTTGAAAACGACGAGATAATTTAAATACACCTAAAGTCGGAAAGGATCATGGGATAACAATAAAATCGTGGACATACAACAGAAAAAAAAAAAAAAAAAAAAAAAAAACCACGATGACAAGCGTAAAAACGATAATAATGAGTCAGACGACAACAAAATCGAAAAAGATAAGATAATTTCAATACAACAATAGAGGAAAGATATTACTAATTAGAAAGAGAAAACCGTGGAAAAGCAATAGGTAGAAATAAAGAAGAAAAAATGGAAACGACAAAAAAGTTTTGAAAACGACAATAATTAGTCAAACGACACTAAAATAGAAAACGACAAAAACATGAAAACGACGAGATAATATGCAGACCGTGATAGAAGAAAAGCCTTTTAAAGAGGACAACATAACCGTGAACAATAAACAGAGAGACAAACGAAAGGAAACGAGAAAACGACAACATAAGTAGAGCGACATGAATGAGGAAAACGACACAAAAAAATGAATAGAAATAGAAGGAAAAGATTATTAAATGTATAATTAAAACTGTGGAAAACTCACACGAAATAATAAACGAATTATAAAAGTAAAACGACACATGAGAAGAAACGACAACCATGAACCAAACGACATGAAAATAAAAACGACAATAAACATTAAAATGGTAAGACTATTTAAATATGGTATAAACAGAATAACAGGATTATGAGAGTATCGTTAATCCGTGATAAACAACATTGAAAAAGAAATCCAAAAGAAAAGGGAAAACGACAACAGGAGAATAAATGACAATTATTGGACAAACGACAAAAAAAAGGTGAAGACGACAACATAATTTTAAACGAACAATAGAAGAAAGCCATTATTTACACAGCCAACCGTGGATAAGTGCGGGAAGAAAACAGAGATAAGAGAAAACTAAAAAAAGGGGAAAATGAAAGCAAGACTACAAACGACAATAATGAGTCAAATGACACTGAAACAGAATATAATAATAATTTACATACCACAGAAAAACGACAGTACACCCAAACGACACCAAAAACTGTGGCGAACATAACTAATACATAGCACCAGAGAATAACAGGGAACGAAAATTACAAGAAAAGTGAAAAACAAATCTCATAAAAGTGAAAATTTATTGATTACAAGTAACTAACAAGCTACAATTACTAATTAGTTGGTAATTAAAAAAAAAGGCTAAAATTACTAATGACCGTTTTAGCTAGGATTTGTGTGAGATCATAAGATAACTCTGAATCTGAAATTTGTACGGAAAACATTTCTACACCAGAGCAAAGTCCTAGCTAAAAGTAATTTATTGGACTAAGAAATACGCTAAGAATAATTGAACAAACAACGTAGCAAAAGCAAAGCAAATAAAGAAGGAAAAACATAGCAATGTCAAATCAAGAAGCTAACAAGAAAAGCTACAGCACATAGCAAATCATTTGCAACCAAAAAGAGAGAAAAGAAGCTAATAATGGACCTTGAAGAACAAATCCGTAGGCCATCTGAGAACTTTCACAGTCCGATAAGCAAATTTGTCAGAGAAAGTCTTCGGTACATGGTGTTTGCTCAGATCCACCGATATATCCGCTGTGTAGCTCTCCCATGGCTATTCATTCACACGAAAACACAAGAGAGACCAAAATTTCCATGAAATCTTCAATATACCAACCTTGATTCAAAACCTAAAAATTGTAAAAAAAATTAAATAAAAAAAAACGGAAGAGATCAAAACCATGAAGCAATTCCACGGCCACTCGGTCCCATCATCGCGCCTGATCTTCGGCTTCGTGATCCCCCAATAGCTCGATGCCATCAAATTATTACTCTTCTCGCTCTGAACCTCCTTCGATGACGTTGTTTTCTCTTTCGCCGGTGACGGAGACGAAGCCATCATTCTCGTCACCGCCACAGTCGGTGAAGCACCGACTCTGTGAAAATCCGCCATGGAAATACCTCGGCACCTCGCTGCGATACGGATCATGATTTTTTTTTTATTTTTTTGTTTTTGGCACCGAGTTTCTTGGTGATCCACAGACTGAAAGTTCTCTTCTTCTTCAGTATTTTATACTGTAGAGATTTTATACAGTACTTCGCGGTTGTTACAATATAGATTGCGAAAGTCGTTGGATGCGATTTGCTTGGGCAGAAAGTGGATTTAAACGGTCGAGATCGCGGAATGGTCTAGGGTGCAAGTTAAGTCGGTGGACTGAGACGTATGTGATTGCACGCGTCAAAGTCCCCGCGAATTGTCGTGGTGGTGCGTTGGCATTTTTATATTTGGGCGGGGATTCGGTGCGGTATTTCAAGTCCATGACCTCCGTGCGTCCTAATTAATGGGATACAATTTTTAAAATTTGATATAATAAAACTATAAAAGTAATTTATTAATGAAAAATAAGTTTAATTTTAATGCTTAAGTGCTATGCCATGCATGCGTCTATGCATGTTAGTCGATGTAATAATAACGATAGAAGAAATAAATGATTTATTCTATACAACGTTATTAACTAGTTTTGGTGATACCTGAGTTCTTAATATTGTCTGTCACACTCACACACACCTACCTTGCTAAGCGCACGAATCACATCCACACTGATCTTCATTATGTACGAGACTACTTAAAACCAATTTAATTAAGAAAACAATACTGATGGTCTACTCTAATTAAGAAACCAAGTGTTCTAATATGCTATGGTTAGAAGTAGCACATGCAAACAATGACGTGGGGCCTGTGGGGCACAAGCTCCCCCTAAACTTTTTAAAAATGTAGATTTTAGTCATATAATTTAAGAAAAATTTCAAATTAATCATTTATAGGCTCCGTTTACATTTTTTTTTAATTTATATGTTACCTCTATAATCAAAGAAAATTTTCAAATAAATCATTCTTGTGGCCCCATTTAATTTTTTATATTTATAATGTTGTCTATAATTTTTTGTAAAAAATTTCAATAGCCAACATACTTTATAAATATGGCATAATCTTTACTTTTTGTTTATCTATAATTTTTTATATTATTGTGTCCTTATTAAATTTGAATTCTGAATCCGTGCCTATCTGCAAGTTGCAACAATGTGCTTTGTGAAATGAGAGATATATACTGACGTGATAATTAGGTTTAACAAGCAGGCAAAAGATGTAGGTTTAGATTTATACCACTTTTAAAGTTAAACTCATCTTTGGTTTTGATACCTTTCTTTTTTAGATAACATTAGATACAAACATAAATCTAAAATAATTTTATTCAAATAAGAATTGAAAAGGAACGTTCCATTAAATTAAGATGGAATAATTACAAAATTAATCCAATTAATGTAATATTTAATAATTTATACTTTAAATGATATGATCTCTTTGCTTAATACTATATATTTATAATATAAAAACATGAATATAAATTATAAGTGTCATGAAAAAAAATAAATTAATAATGTGTAAAAATCTCCTTTTAAGAGAGTAAGGACGGTACCAAGAGCCCAACTAGGTTCACAAAGTGGGCTTCTGTAAGGCTATGAATGGCCCAACATTAAGGCCTTACACGGAAGCCGTCCCTTGGAGGTAAAAGAGAAAATTTGGGGAAATTTTGAAAAATGCGGACAACTTGTTAAAAACAGAGAGAATTGCAAAACAAGATCACGTGTCATTTAATAATTTATACCCTAAATAAGATGCTCTTTTTGTTTTCACTCTATGTTTATAATGTAAATTTTGACATCCAAGTTTACAATATATGCTAAAAATTACTATGTTGACCATCTTCTCCATTCTTGTCTTCTTCATTTGTGGAAAAAAAAAAAAGAGAGAGTTGGGTTCAATTCACTAATAAAAAGTGACATAAACTGCAAATATTATTTTAAAGTGACATATTTAAAAATAAGTTGTTCATAAGTTGCATTCTTCAAAATTTCCAGAGGTAAAATAAGTTTAAAAAAATAAGAGGAATTGCAAAACAATACCAGCGCCATTTAATAATCTATGCTAAAATGGTGCGGTCCCTTAATTTATAGTATATGTTTATAGTTTACAAATAGAGGTATTAATTAAAAATACAACACAAAAAAAAGATAAAGATTATTAATGTGTCTAAAATAGGTATTCCTCAAAATCCTCCAATAAATAAAAAGATTGATAACATGTATGGTCAAATGAGAGGCGTTATTTGTATAAGATAAATTATAGTGAATACCCAATTTTTAAAACTTAATGTAAGTTATTACCTAATCTTTTGAAAAATATAACCAATTATCTAAATAACGCAATTACTTACACAATGATAAGTGATGGTAATTCACTTTGTTACCAAAAAAGCATGTGCAAGTAATTCACAAGCTGACTAGAAACTCAATTACTTCAAAAGTTTGAGTATTTATTTTTATTGTTATATAAATTCTGGATATTTGCCTACTTCACCCTTTATATAATAATCCAGATTTAAAATATATATTAGATATATTCACGGTGTAACAATAGAAGATTTGATAGGATTGGACTAGTATTATTCTAGTCTTATGTTTGTGGTTTAGAAGGGATAGGATTAGTGATGGTGGGATCTACCAATGTAATCCTAGTCACTTGAAAAAAAATTGATATCCATAATCTCAATTCAAATACTACAATTAAACTCACGTTAAAACATTTATTTGTATACAAGATTCTGCCAAACGTTACCTTAAAATTCATAGCCACAATAATGTGGGCTTTTGTTTTTCCACTTCAAAACCAAACACACTAGCCACGGGGATTTTAGAAAAATAAGAACACATAAATAATTAATTTGACCTTAAAAGGGATTTTTAGGAAAGGTTTTATTTGTGTTTTAATTTTTGGTTTTGAATTCTTGAGAAGATTCGTCCATGACCTACTAATGCAAATTACTACGCAATTGCAATTTGCAAACTTGTAGTTGTATGTTAAATATGAAATAACTATCAAGGTCTATTTACCTCATGATTAATTTTGTTTTCCTTGAAAATTAAGTGCTTATTTGGAAATCGGAAGAGTTTAAGCATTGGTGGGACTTTGAATCTTCTTGGTTTTTCAATATCAATGACTTGCAATAATAATAGGAAAAGTCTTCTCAAGATTACGTCAAAGAGTATCCCAGCAATTAAAAGGGTATCCATTAATGTTTGGCCTTCAATAATTTGATGAAAATAGAGAGTTATTCAAAACCCTATTAGCTGGAAATCCACTTGGTCTCCTTGACGGCTTGACCAAATGAGCAACAAACTTAACGCACTTCAATATATTGGGCAACAACAAATGCAAAGAGCAGCAAGACAACCTTATCTTACCACAAGTTAATGACTAGACATTTTCATTGGCTAATAGATCCATATAAAATTGCTTATAGGTTGTTTGCTATTGTTTTTTCATGAAAAATATTTAAACTAGCCGAGTTTAAAAGCGCTATTTCTAAGAGCGTTAGAATGGCACTCTTGACAAATTGTGCTTTTAAAACATTAAAAGAAAATAAAAATTAACCATGAAGTAGAAGAATAATACATCTTTAAATTGGTTGTATAAATGGATCATGGGAACACAATTTGCCTATTTGACTGAAAAACGCTAATTAGTGCTATTGCTGATGATAGCTGAGTATGGTTTGACCAATTTCTCCCTTTACATCACTCTTGGACCTGAATAGAGTTCTAATAACCATCTTTTTATATTCCCTTGTCTACTTTTTCTTTGGGTGGATGGTACGATATACTATATAGTGCATTTGGATATGGAGCTGGTATACACCATAACATTGTCATGACTCATGCTTCACGATTAATATAACAAAAATACTATCAAACTTGATTTTCGAGCATAGTTGTACAAGTAATAGGGGCAGTGATAGTCGTCTCATGTGATTGAATGGATAACTAAAAAAAATTATTTTAAGTGTCACTTAATAATACATATATTAATTCAAGTGATATGCTTCCTATATTCATAAAAAGTGCAGCAAAAAATTATATAGATTATTGTAATCTAAAAATAAATAAATAAATAAAGCCCTTTGTCTATTAAGTGTCAAATCATACTGGAATTGAACCTGATTGAGCTTCATATATAGGATGCTTTAAGCATATATGAAAAATTATGTTGCCCTAAATGCTAATAACTTTGTACACTATTTTTCTCCTCCCAAATATGACTGTACCCTTAGAAGTTATTAGAGTAAATTGGTAAACAGATCATGGCACTAATTCTAAATATAAAATTGTCTAATCATTTAATGGAAAACAAGTTCAAATTGGCCTAAACATCATTAATATTTTAAAATTTCACCTGGCTATTCTCTGACTCTCATTGCTTCTCATAATAATAATAAAAAAAATCCACATTATGGAATTCTATAAGCGTCTTGGACCAGAGAAGCTAGACCTTTTGGGATTGCATGTGCCAAATTGCTTGAAAGAAACTAGACCTAAATTGGTCATTTTCTGCAAAATTGACTTCGAAAGAAACAAGTATTCGAAGACAATGACCAAATACAAGGAAGAAAAACAGCTTAGACATTTGCGATTCAAATGTAAAATGTTACCCTTCCACTGGGGGAACACTAGTATTCATACATTCTGTGATTTTGAGATGATCGAACATTTGAAATGCTCACCGTGAATTGTATTAGAGAATACTTAAAAATAAACGATATTATCATAAAATAAGGCCGTAACAAGTTGGTTATGCCTATCACAAAATAAGACCATTAAAGCAGTCAAACAAAGTCGACAAGGAATTCAAAAGTGTACCATCCATCCCATGCCCACCTTTCTCATTTATTATACGGACACCCATTTAAGCATTTAAGCTGTTTTATATTTTATTTATATTCAAACTTTTTATATATGGAAATGGGGAGGCAATATAATTATATGGCGAGGGGGAGATCCCCTCACTTTTCTAATTCCAAAATTTTACCTTGTTTTGCAAAAAAAAAAAAAGAAAAAAAAATCCCAAATTTTACTAAGTCATACTTTTGCACAAATTTTCTTACAGACTTTCAATTATAACCCCTCTAAAGTATAAATTTATCCTTATAGCAACTTAAAATTTTTATCTGAGTTTATATTCCCTGAAACCTTTTTGTGACGCCACCACCGATAATTAGAAGACATACCAATTGCATTATTATTTTTTTTTGGGAGATATTTGAGTAAATACTCATTTTTTAAGTAATATTTTACAAAAATAACTAATGTTCAATTAATTGAAAAATTAGTCATTTTTTATTACATAATAATATATTTTTATGTTTATGTCCATGGTACTCTTATGTATTAATAACTAATAATTTAATTCTTTAAATATTAGTAATTTTTTAAAAATAAAAAAAAATCCAATGCTAAATGATATATATATATTTTACGTAAATCACTGATTATATTATATATATTTACTTGAGGTTGATGTTCGGGAGCAATAGGTATCTGCTAAAGAGGCGAAGAGTGAGGATACTTTGGAAAAAGAAGAGAAATTATAGTGAATACCCAATTTTTAAAATTTAATATAAGTTATTACCCAATCTTTTGAAAAATGTAATCAATTACCCAAATGATGCAATTACTTACACAGTGATAAGTGGTGGTAATTCACTTTGTTATCAAAAGCATGTGCAAGTAATTCACAAACTGACTAGAAACTCAATTACTTCAAAAATTTGGGTATTTATTTTTATTGTTATATAAATTTTGGGTATTTGCCTACTTCACCCGAAAAAGAATACGGACGGACCGAGGAATAAGAAAAAAAAAAAAAGAAAAAACAAGAGGGGGGGGGGGGGGGGGCAGGGCGTGGGGAAGTAATTAAAAAAATAAGAAAGTAAATAAAATATAAAAGAAAAAAAGAAAAGAAGTGGCTGACTTTGTAAAGAAAGGCCAGCAAAGTCTCTTCTTTGTTTTGTCCCCACAAACAACACACAAAACCCACACACATACATACAGTCCAGAGGTGACCAAACCAAAGCCTCCAAATTCATTTGATCAAATCTATGTAATGAGAACAAAGATTTAAATAAATAAAAAAAAACCTCAAAAACAGCTGTAAGTGTAATAATCAAAACACACACAAAATAAAATATATAATAATAATAAAAAAAGAAAGAACAGTGTCAGTAATAAAAACAAAACAAAAACAATTCAGAACAAACCCACAACAAAACTGCAAAAGTCAATAAGGGCAAGCTCTGCCTTTTGGCCCCTTCAAAGACTTCCCTTAAGTTTTTCTCTTTCATTTCCCAAATTCTTAATTTTAGTTGAAATCTTATTTCTACAAACAACAGTTACACCTTCAAGTTCAACCATTCCATATACATCTATAGACTATAGGCACATATATTTATATATACTATTTGGATATTGATGTAATAAATAAAAAAGGCTTTCTGTTTCTCAGTGGTGGTTGTATATAATTATCTTCGAGTATTTTCTCTCTCAGAGAAATAGTCAAAAAGAAATAAAAGGAAAATTCAAGTCTTTTTGCAGCTCTGTTCCTGGGGAAAATTAGCAGATTGGTGGATCGGTAAGGGTTATTCTTGAATACCCATTTGATAATTTCAATTAAATATTTATGGGTTTTCTTATTTAATTATTTTTCTCCATGATTGGATTTTTTCTATTTCGATGATCAGAATTTCATGCTTCGGTGAATTTTTTTTTTCTGGGTCTGTACGAAAATTTTTGTTTTTGAATCTTTCGTCTGATTAAACCTTTGATTTTATTCAATCTGACACAGGTGGTCGATGTTGAGAGATATCAGGAGCGCTTGAGGTGGGGTTGAATTTTATGGATAATCTATGTTGCTTCAATTCTGTTTATTCTCAGGTGAGGCTATATATCCATCTTTTTTGGCCTTTAAATTTTATTATTTCTTCAATTTTATATGCTTCATGTATTTGGGGATTTTCTTTTGTAATAATCCTTCACATGCTGATTTCAGGAGGTTTATTGGTATCTTTTTTTTTTTTTTTTTTTTTTTGTGTTTTTCCAATTATGATATATGACTGTACAGTGTTCAAGGCTTCATGTTGATTAGTTTGGGATTGGGTATTTTGTTCACTCTGTCTGAAACAAAGTTTGACTTACCTATCTTGTAAAGAAGCATGATTGTTTGTGTTACATCAATATGTAATTTTGTGTTCGTCAAAAAAAAAAAAAAAAATTGTAATTTTGTGTGAATATATGCTTTGGACTCGTTGAAGAATGAGACACGTTTACTTATTGCATGTTTTTTTTTTTTTTTTTTTTTTTTTTCTGGTATTAAAGCCAGTGGGGAAGTTTTTTTTATGCTAGAAGACGTTGGTCGATCGTTTTTAAAAGCAAATAGAGTGATCGATGGGAATAAGTTATGCTGAAATTTGGATAATTTCTGGGAAAATCGCGTCTTTCGGAAAATACTCCTTGGCTCTGCTTTGGGAGACTAATTGTTAAGCATGTTTGGCAGTGAAGCTCATGTTCATTAAGATCAAAGTGCGCAAGTTGGGTTAAACTTAAAATAAATTAATCTCTGTTGACAATTGTTATTATTGAATATACTTTTGTTAGAATATGATGGATTTGCAAATCCTAGCTCGCTGCTTCTTTTGTTTTGCCTTTTCTTGTTGGTATATTTAAAAAGGGCGAGGCACTTACAAGTTATATGAATCGCATTAGTTACAATTCGCTACGTATTCCAAGGCCTTAATTGGTATCATAAGTTTTAGTGCTAAAAAGAAATGGTTTACTGGTTAAGTTATGGTCTCTCTTTATTTTTTTTCTTTCTTCCTTTTCACTAGTGAGGCAATTTCTTTCTTGCGAAACTTATAAGTTGTTGCATTTGCTTCTTTTCATTTTGATGATACCAACATCTCACAAATTAATTTTGTTTTGATGCCGTGGTGTTAATCTGCTAGGTCGTTGGCGGACGGTCTTCATGTAGCTCTGGAAAGGGAAGGAGCCATCAGTTCCCTGTCAAGTATGGCTTCAGTCTTGTTAAGGGGAAAGCAAATCATCCCATGGAAGATTATCATGTCGCAAAATTCGTCCAGACACATGGGCGTGAACTTGGACTTTTTGCTATATATGATGGGCACTTGGGAGACAGTGTGCCTGCCTATCTACAAAAGAACCTATTTTCTAATATCTTAAAGGATGTACGTAACCAGATTAACGGATTTCTTTTTGTTTGATTCACACTTTGTGGGCATTTAGGGTATAAAATAACCCATACTCTAATCACAACCAGGAAGGAAAACGAAAAACGCCTATACTTCAGTTATCTATAGGCATTCATTTAATAAATGGATGTTGATTGCAAGTTGCAACGATGGTGCAACGTTCAATATATCATAGCATAGATATCAATGATCGTATTATAAAAGCATCTCGTGATGTTCTTCCAATTTCTCAAGGGAATTTATGTTTTTATGTGATTTTTGCAGTTGAGAATGGGCTCATTATTCTAGTGGCATCCAAATGCCTCTGCACGGACATTAGCTTGGAAATTATGCTTTTATAATATATGTTTTCTAATCATCTACAGGAAGAGTTCTGGACAGAACCCAGTAGGTCCATTTCTAAGGCCTATGAGAGAACAGACCAGGCGATTCTATCGCACAGCCCTGACTTGGGACGAGGAGGATCCACGGCCGTTACTGCCATTCTGATAGATGGCCGGACATTATGGATCGCCAATGTTGGCGACTCACGGGCAGTTCTCTCGAGGAGGGGGCAGGCTGAACAGATGACCACTGATCATGAACCCAACACTGAGCGTGGCAGCATTGAAGACCGAGGCGGCTTTGTCTCGAACATGCCAGGTTCTTTCACATATCCTAGGTTTATGACATATGTGCATGTTTGTTTGTGAAATCGTCCCTTGCATTTCGTGTTCATGAATAAATAATTACCTTTCCAATTGTGAGACCTATGCATTCATTCTAAATTCTGAAAATGAGGATGTGAAAGTGAATTTGTTAAGCTAGTCTGCTTAGTCTTGATTTTTGGCTTTAGATCCACATTATTAGGTCTCTGACAGTGAGAAGGGCCTTAAATCAGAGAAGGAGATAGGGGTATGATATAGAAACTTTTAAGGCACACAATATATACTTGTATATCTTGGTTGACTAAAAATAGCACTACATGAAGACTAAGAGGCTAAATTTAACTTTTCAGATTCACTGTGATTACAAAGTTTTAGCTTATGGGTCTACTTGATCGTTTCTGTTTCACTCTTTTTTACGTTATTCATTACGCAGTTGCCTATTTAACATGGTTTAGCAGGCTCTGTTTATTCTTGACAAAATTTTCATTTGCTTACATTCAAATTATTGTTTTCATTTCAACATAAACCACACATTTTCATGTAATTCAGTCGGTTCTCTATGTCTCAATGTTGAGAGATCTATTTCTTTTCATGTGACTTGCTACTTGTATAGGAGACATGCTATTTTATTTATAAATTGGTTGCAGAAGGGCATATATGTAGCAAGAATTTAAACTTCATAATCTGCTTTTAGATCATCTAATTGCAGTTTAATCTTTTAGGACTAGTTTTATTGGTCTATTTCATTTTAAGATAATCCCCTACTGTAGACATTTAATCGTAACCTTTAAGTCTAAATAATCTGGAAGTTTCTCATTGTTTAATTGATTTGTTTAATGGTCAACTGAAGAGCATAACACGTTTTATGCCATACTATGAACCATAAAGTATGTTGGTCCTCTCATTGCTCCTTAGTCTTTTTGATTCTCTGGACCACAGTTCATTTCTTTTGTAAATTTGATATTGTCATTTATACTGACCATAACTCAACAGTGAATAGAGTTAAATAGGCTCTTATGATCATTATTATTGATGTGACACATCAACTTTTTACATATTATTGATTGTACGACTCTTTGACCAACTACACGCCCTTAGGAACTGATGACTTATTCAATCTCCTATCCCATTTAATTGGGTCCTGAAGTTACTTTGAGAATTACGGCTACTCATGATGTGTAATTGTGTATATTGGGTACATGCAAAAAAAGCACATTTTAACAAAAGTGTGAATGTAGTAGGAGCAGTTTTTAAAATAAGCTAGTTCGGGAAACAAAGCACATAGCTTGATTGAGGCTGGATGGTTTCAGACTTTAGGCATTGAAATACACCCAAAAAAAAAAAAGGTTTAGGAGAAATATGGAATTCATTAATGTAAGTCATAATAAAAATACTTACTCTTAGTTCATAAAAACACACGATATTGGATGTCTTCTTCCATATTATGTTTTTATGAAATAATTAATTATTTACTCAAGTAAATCATTTGTCCTAAAAATGAATGTTAAAAAAATTCAAGTATGTCTAACATCATTTTGTTCCTTTGTTTGGCCATTTAATGTGCTGTCATATATAGATAATTTTGGTGAAATTGTACATGATGTCATATATGTGTTTCAGAGTTTTTCTGCACATGATGGAATTAACTGCATCAAATTGTACTCAGTTTCGCTTGAAATCTTTGGTTTACAAATGACCTTTTATTACAATCTTCAATCGGTTCATTTCGCTATCCAGATTGAAATCCTGATTACAACACTATTTTCTTCTAGGATCTCAGTTTTAGTTCCATTACCTAACACAGTTATGCATTGCCTCCATAAATATCCTAATACTGTGAAATGGAAACAAAAATGAAAAGAATGGTGCAGTAGCCAGTAGGCTACGGAACTTAGACAAAACAGAAAACAAAGATTCACATACCCTTTTCTCTTCGCTTCACATATAAGATATTCTCCACGTTTCTTGCTCATCGCTATTCAATTGCTATTTGAATATTAATATTAAACTCTATTCAAGTGTTTACAGAGACCTGTGATTTGTGCATGAATTTTAGCTTCTAGATCTTCCTCCATGATTGTGTTTCACTGTTTCTGAATCAATACTGATATGGTTTTATGTTCTTTAATCCAGCCGAATCATGTATTTCCTTTTATCCTCTTGTTAGTGCATATCATTTTATCACCCACCTGCCTGAGAAACCTCATCGATTTATTATCCTACTACGAAATCAAATCCATAGTCTTTCATTTTTCGATATATGTCTAACAAATTCTTCAGCACTGTTCTTTTATGAATACGATGAAAATCATATAAAGTTCGCTAGTTGTAGACTAATACGCGCTTGAGAGAATTGAAAACCAGTTTTGCCTGAAGTGGATTGTAAAAGCATGCTTCAATTCAGCTTCTGGTTGTCTTATTAATTTGTGTGTATTGCATGATGTTCTAGGCGATGTTGCCCGAGTCAATGGTCAGCTGGCAGTTTCTCGAGCATTTGGAGACAAGAATCTCAAGTCACACTTGCGATCTGATCCTGATATAAAATCTGCCAATATTAACTCGGAGACTGATCTTCTCATCCTTGCAAGTGATGGTCTTTGGAAGGTAGCAAATTTGATGACATTATTTTTCATTTGGTTTACAATAAAATTCTCCGTGCTTCGCACGGAAGTTTTGTTTCCCTTTTGTTAGTTTGTGAGCAATTATTCAGTTCATGCTTCTTTACAAGTGAGCGAAGGAATTTTTGTTTCTCTTGTTAATTTGTGAGCAATTGTTCAGGTCATGTCTAACCAAGAGGCTGTTGATGTCGCAAGAAAGTCCAAAGATCCACAAAGGGCAGCGAAGCAATTAGCCGCTGAGGCACTAAACAAAGATAGCAAAGACGACATATCGATCATTGTAGTCCGTTTCAAGGGGTGAAGTGCAGAGCAAAAACGCCACACTAAAGTTTCTGGGATTTGTTTTCAGGGGTTTTTGTTGCGTGGAGTTACGCGGCTTTATGCGCTGACTCCTGTTTGGAAATCTCACCAAAATCGAGCATGAGTTTGGAATTTGCTTCCAGAAAGTAGGCTACAATAAATATATTTTTGCTTGTACTCTTTTCTCTCAGCCATGTAAAATTTGCTTGTTACCTATAGTTTGTGAGGGTTTATTATATCACTTTCGTTTTAGTTCTTTGCCATGTAGATACATACCATAATTTGCCTTGTGTAATTTGCAAATGTGACTTCAAAGTGTATTATGGAGTCGGTCAAAACGTCCAATTTATATTATGTGTTGTAGTGGGGATACATATGGTATACCAGTGAACTTAAAACAATTGGTTTTTATGTAAGTGAATCTTGTACTCGGTTCGGTTGGTACATTTATGCTTGAATTTTCGTAAAAAAATTTCCATTTGAATGTATTTATATTGTTAGAGCACCTATTACTTTACTTCTGGTTTTTAGATGAAATTCGGATTGTCTTGAGCAAATTATATTATCATATATTACCGTGGACATGATTGTGCTCTTATAGTTTGTTTCTCGAGAAAATTTGATCCAATATTACATTTCAAATCTAAGTTTAAAATTCATCCCACTATTGCAAGTTATTGTCAATTTTTTATGAGTCAATTAGGTAAATAGCTAATTTGAACTGTGTGTTTTCAAAAATAACTACAGTTTAAAAAAATTTAGAAATTAGCCATAACACAATGTAAAAAATTTATGACAATAACAAATTTACACATAAAAATTGTTATAAGAAATTTATGACACGTGTCAGAAATTTCTGAAAAGGTCTAGTTTTTAAATTTTTTGAAACTGTGACTATTTTTTAAAATCATTTTGTAAACAGTGACTATTTTTTTAAAATTCCTATTTTTTATTAACAAATTATTATTTTGCTCATTGTCTTATCTTTTTCACTTGTAAGAGAAGGAAACCGTTTGATCGCAACTTAAAAATAACATAAACGGTAACATTTTTGTTTAAAGCGATAGTTTTGAAATCACATTAGTTAGAATTAGTTTATATTTAAACTAATTATTATAGCGTATCTGCAAATTATTTTGCACATTTCAAAATAATTTCAACTACTAATAACAAATTATTACCGAAATAATTTTGAATAATACAAACCATTCAAATAATTTATTTACCCGAACAAACTATTAGGAAACTAGTATTTTTAGTATAATTTTTTTTTTTTCCCCTCACAACACAACAAAAAGCCACGGAATCTGAGGAAAGCTCAAAGAAGATTCGCGCCTTTCACACGAACGACAAATAATACCAAAAGAAAAATAACAATAAATCAAAAACGAAAAATATATAATGAAATCAGTGTATTACTGTTTCTTAAAACCCTCACAAAACCCTCGATGATCGGTTTCAGTTGATTCTTCTTCCACTCCGCCCTCGCTCGATCGATCAAATCGATCATGTGGAAGCCAATCCAGGTCGCCAAGGCCAGCGCGTCGTCGCACCCCAAGGCCTGGATCGCCGTCGGCATCGGCGTCGCCGGAGTCGTCGTCGTTCTCGCCGAAGCTCGCCGTCGCCGGAGAAGAAGAGTCGGACTCGGAGGAAATCCGCCTTACAGAGAGGACTTCGGCGCTTTCGTCGAGCGATTCGAGCTCGTCCCCTTCCCTCAGCCGCCTCCTCCCGCCGTCGCGCTCTCCCTCGCCGGCCTCACCTTCGCCATCTCCGACATGTCCGTTCGGTTTATTCCGATTTTCAGGATCTAGGGTTTTGAGAAAGGCCTAAACTTTCTGACCTCGTTTTGCTTTTTTGCTGGCAGATTTGAAGTGAAAGGTTACTTGACCGGGTTCGGGAACCGGGATTGGCGGCGGACTCATGAGGTGGCGGAGAAGACGGCGATGGCGGTGACGGCTCTGTTGAAGAATGGGGCTAAATGTGTGGGTAGGACTGTCATGGACGAGCTCGGGTTCGGGTGAGGGTTTACACTCGCTTCCATGTGTTTCTGGTATCCTCATTTTAGAGGATACTAAAGAATGCAGAGTTATGGTCTTTGTGATTCTTTGAATTAATGTCAGGATAACTGGGGAGAATTTGCATTATGGTACGCCGATCAATCCGGAAGTTCCACCTTGTGTTCCCGGAGGTTCGTCCAGCGGTTCTGCCGTGGCTGTTGCGGCTGGCCTTGTTGATTTCGCTCTCGGTAAACTCAATTTGCCTAAATTTTGGAACTAACTAGTTCAAGTTCTTAACTTTTGGGACTATAAATAAGATGCCAAAGTGATTAGGGAATTGAGAATTGGGTTCTTTGGTCTGGTTTCTAGAATTGTTATCAATTTAAATCTGTATTTTTAGAAAATGATTCTTGTTTTTAGTTTAAGCTGCGTTCTTTAGTCCTTTCACTTCGTGTGTACTTTCAGTGACCGTTGTATGTATTGTATTTTACTTTTCCTTTACATTTCCCAATATGCCAAGGCTCTTTTGCATTTTCCATTATATAAAGCTGAAAGAAAACGTGAAACAACTAAGGGATAAAATCCCACAAAATTAGGAACAAAAAATAACTGCCATAGGAATCAGATTAGATCCCCTTTATTTGAATTAATTAATCTCATCTCTAAACTCTTAACTAACTGAGCGTGAAATCCACACTCTCCCTCAAGCTGGGTTGTACATGTTGTACATGCGCAGCTTGTTGCTCAGTTCTTCGTAGTTAGTTCTTGGATGAGCTTTAGTGAGTATATCTGCTGTCTGGTGGCATGTAGGAGTGTAGATAAGTTGTATAACTGCCTTCTCAATCTTTTCTGAAATGAAATGTCGATCAATCTCGATGTGCTTTGTTCTATTATGGTGCACAGGATTTTTGGCAATACTAATTGCTGCTGGATTATCACAAAGCATCTTGACCGGCTTCTCATTTGTTACACCGAGTTCACCAAGTAACCTCTGTATCCATATTTCTTCGCAAATGCCGAGTGTTAAAGCTCTGAACTCTGCTTCACCGCTGCTTCTAGAGACTACTGATTGTTTTGTGCTCTCCTCCAAGTCACTAGATTCCCCCACACATAGGAACAATAGTCGGATGTTGATCGTCGATTTGATATGTCTCCTGCCCAATCTGCATCTAAGAAAGACTTCTACATTCCTGTTGTCATTTTTCTAGAACAGTAGGCCTCTTCCTGGAGTCATCTTGAGATATCTTAATATCCTGTAAACTGCATCCATGTGTTCCTCTATCGGATTGTTCATGAATTGACTTACGGCGCTGATAGAGAAACTAATATCAGGTCGTGTGTGTGAGAGGTGGATGAGACGTCCTACAAGTCTTTGATATCTCCCCCTGTCAATTGGTGCACTATCTTTATCCGACCTGATCTTCTTGTATGGATCCATTGGAGGATCTGCGGGTTTGTAGCCGAGCATGCATGTTTCTTTCAATAAATCCAATGTGTACTTTCTCTGTGATATCGATATCCTCCGTCTTGATCGTGCCACCTCCATACCAAGAAAGTACTTGAGATTGCCAAGGTTTTTCATCTCAAACTCACAGGATAAGAGCTGCTTTAACTTCAATAATTCCTCTTCGTGATCTCCTGTGAGGATGATGTCATCAACATACATAATTAACACTGAAACCTTTTTCTCTGGTGAGATCTTTACGAAGAGTGTATGGTCTGCCTGACACTGAGTGTACCCATGCTTCACTTTTGACTTTGCAAATCGATCAAACCATGCGTGTGGGGATTGCTTGAGGCCGTATAATGACTTTCGAAGCTTGCATACTAAAAGCATATAGGAGGAGAGAACGACTAAAGCACTTATGTTTTATTTCTCTGGAATGAATAATTAATTGATACAAACCTAACAGGCATATATATTGCCTTTTATTCAACCCTAACTTAGACTCACGTTATCCCTACAATTGTGGGATATACTAACTACCAACAAATAATAAAATCACACATAAATAAAATAAATAAATAAAAATAAGACTAAGTGCTCTAGATCACGTTTGTTAACACATACTTGTTGATGAAAGAGGTTTCTAATCCCGGCGGTACCTCCATGTATACTTCTTCAAGATCACCATTTAGGAAGGCGTTTTTGACGTTGGGTTGATGTAGATGCCAATCTTGATTTGCTGTAAGAGAGAGCAGGATTCTGATGGTATTGAGTTTGGCTGCTGGAGCGAATGTTTCCTGATAGTCGATGCCATATTATTGTGTAAATCCTTTAGCAACAAGCCGTGCTTTTAATCTCTCTAACACTTCCGTCTGCTT
This sequence comes from Boehmeria nivea var. tenacissima, assembly GCA_018132145.1. NCBI lineage: Eukaryota > Viridiplantae > Streptophyta > Magnoliopsida > Rosales > Urticaceae > Boehmeria > Boehmeria nivea. The sequence continues at coordinate 19,146,254 of CM030878.1, read as the reverse complement.
TGTATTTGACTGCAAAGACCCACTTGCATCCTACTGGTTTCTTCCCACTGGGCAGATCAGACATAACCCATGTGCCATTTTTCTCCAAGGCTTCGATCTCTTCATTTACAACCTTTCTCCAGCCCGGATGTTCCAAGAGGACTTGCACACTGTCAAGAGTGGAAACAAAAGTTCGATAGGATGGTGATAACCCTTCATATGATACAAACTTGCAAATGGGATGGTTAGTGCACGATCTAACGCTTTTTCTCAAGGCAATTGGAAGATTAGAGTCATCAATTTCAGGAGCAGTAGTCTCATGATCCGAAGCATCCTTACCTGAATGTATTTCTGTGGAATTTGGGCTCGGTTAGGCTCTTGGATAAGTGTGAGAGGTGTTGAGTGCTCTGTCCTCTCTCCGGGTTTCTTCCTCCTTGTATAGGCATGAAGTTCTTTTGTGGCAGGGTGTGGTTCTTGTGTGGCAGGGTGTGGAGACACCGAAGTTTGTGGTGACGAGGATGGAGTAGAAAGGGATGGACTTTCAACTTGTTCATGGGTGGTTGGTTGGAAGTTGGTTAGGTGATTGAGGTGTAGGATCAAACAAGGGTTCGATGGGTTGGACTGGGACAAGTTCGGTGGTTTGTACTGTTTCCCAAAGTTGATATTCCCTCAAGTTCTCCCCCTGAATATCAGATTTGGGGTAGTATGATTGGTGTTCAAACAATGTAACATCCATTGAGTTATTCACCTTCTTTGTTATTAGAGAGTAACACTTGTAGCCCTTTTGGTTTGATGAGTATCCTATGAAAATACAGTTGAGAGATTAGGATCTAATTTGCTACGGTGTTGTTGGTGTATGTGAACAAAGGCTGAACTCCCAAAGATTTTGGGTGGAAGATCAGAGGAGAGAAATTTGGTGTTTGGAAATGCATGTAGGAGGACTTGACGCGGATTGTGGAATTTTAGAACCCTTGATGGCGTCCTCTTGATTAAGTAGGCGGCTATGAGAACTGCTCCCCACCCCCACCCCCACCCCCCCCCCCTCCTATGTCTATTTTTCCTTTCGGCTACCCCGTTTTATTGGGGGGTGTCGATACATGAACTCAGGTGGACTATGCCTTGACTTGATAGGTAGGTACCAAGGATGGACTTAAAGAATTCTCTAGCATTGTCGTTTTTTAGGATTTGGATTTTTGTTTGGAATCATTGAATGAATGAACTGGTGAAAAAAAATTTGACCCACTTCAGATTTTTCTTTTATGAGAAATATCCATGTTAGTCGAGTATGATCATCGACAAAAGAAACAAACCACCAAGACCCCGTTATGTTTTTAATTTGTGAGGGACCCCATACATCACTGTGAATCATGGTAAATGGGCGAGATGGCTGATATGAAAGGCAGGGAAAAACAGTACGAGTGTGTTTAGCAAGTTGACAGATTTCACAATGAAAGAAACTTGAATTTTTATTGATAAACAAACCAGGAAACAATCTCGAGGTACATAAACTTTGGATGACCAAGGCGTTAGTGCCATAACATAACTTCACTATCATTATTGACACATGAACTAGAAAGTGAATGATTACTACTGGAATTGAAAACTAACTGACTCTTGGTGGACACGTAACTAGCACTAGAATCTTGTAAGAGGTTGTTCCCTTTGAGAAGATAGAGCCCAGAGCACATCTCAGCACTGCCAATCGTCCTCCCCGAATCCAGTTCCTGAAATTCACGCAAATTTGGAAAAAAATTTGTTATACAATTAAGATCACGAGTTAGTTTGCTGACTAAAAGTAAATTGCAATCCAAATTAGGAACATGAAGGGCTGATGAGAGGAGTAGGTCCTTTGTAACTTGGACAGAACCTATGCTCGTGGCTTTGGATACAGAACCATCAGCTATTCGAACGGTGAAGTTCTCACTACTCGGACTGTACTCGTTGAAGATTGCAACATCTCCTGTCATGTGATTTGAGGCGCCTAAATCGATGATTCAAGGTTTAGGTTGTTTTTTATTTGCTGTAAGAGCAGTGGGAATAATACCTTTCTAAGCAAACAGACTGGTTCCAGCAGTTGACTGAGGATTGGAATGGTTTTGGGAGGAGTTGACTGAGGATTGGAATTGTTGGTCAAAGAGTTTCTGCAGGATTTCTATTTGTTCCTTGCTGAATGAGTTGGTCTCGCTTGAAGTTTTATCCTCTGCTGTAGTGACAGTGTTGGCACGGCTATCTCGGTCAGGGGCTGATCGTTTTGGCTTCCAATCAGCGGGTTTTCCATGGATCTTCAAGCGTGTCTCCTTGTAATGTCCCGATTTGCGGCAATGATCTCACCAGGGTCTTCCCTGTCTCTGTCGATTGTCGTCATTGTTGTGGTTGTATGGTGGAAACCCTTGGGCAGCAAGGGCAGATCCTTCAGGTGCTTGAGCTGAAGAGGAACCCATCATCACCTTCTTTCTGCTTTCTTCACGTCGAATCTCGGAGAATGCCTCTCTGATAGTAGGAAGAGGTTTGATTCCCATTACTCTCGATCTGACCTGATCCAGTTCTTTGTTGAGACCAAGAAGAAATTTGATTGTTCGTTTCTGCTCCACAATCTTCTTGTATAGGGCTGTATCACCCGTACACTTCCACGAGTATACTTCAAACATGTCGATTTGTTGCCAATGACGAGTGAGGACATTGAAATACTGAGTAACAGAGAGTTCTCCCTGACATAGATCATGTAGTAAAGCCTCGATTTCAAATAATTCTGCCGTATGATCTGAACTTGAATAGGTTTCCCTTGCAGCTTCCCAGATTTCTTTGGCTGTTCCATAGAGTAGAAAATTTTCTCCTATATCGTTATTCATCGAATTGATCAACCAAGACATCACCATGTGATTCTCAATCTTCCACACTTTGTATTTGGGATCATCTTTCTCCGGAACGGCAATTTCACCAGTGAGGTAATCATCTTTGCCTTTCCCGCAGATAAACATTAGAACGGACTGAGACCATTGGAGAAAATTCTGTCCATTGAGTTTGTGACCAGTGATGAGGAGAGATGCGCCATCTGTTGCTCCATGAGTGTTTGCAGTAGGAGCTGAGTGGGGATTGGATGTTACTTCTGCTGATGAGGTTTGAGAGGCCATGCCGTATTTGGTCATGGTGAAGGATTAAGAGATTAAGAGATATTAGGGTTTAGAGACAGCTCTGATACCATGTGGAATTTGAACGAATAGAGAGTTTTTCTATTCTTATTAATTAATGAATCAGAGATTACAACTTAATATGTGAAGCTTGAAAGGAAACGTGTAACAAACTAAGGGATAAAATCCCACAAAATTAGGAACAAAAAATAACTGCCATAGGGATCAGCTTAGATCCCCTTTATTTGAATTAATTAATCTTATCTCTAAACTCTAACTAACTGAGCGTGAAATCCACAATTTTCTAGCCACAAAATTTTGTTGCTGATGGAACTGGTGTTTATCTATGTATGTATGAGCATATGCATGTGTATCTTTAGTTGTATTCTGTTTGCAATTACATCGTTTAAAGTGCTTATTTATTTATTTATTTATTTAATTTTCTCTATCTTCCAGGAACTGATACAACTGGATGTGTAAGAATCCCGGCGTCATTTTGTGGTGTAATTGGATTTCGACCATCACACGGAGCTGTATCTATGATTGGCGTTTTGCCTAATTCACAAAGTCTGGACGCTGTTGGTATGCGAGAAACAGAGCCTTCCCCCATATTTTCCCTCAATTTATTTATATTTTTGATTGATTCTTAATTCTTTTTGTTTCTATGCTGTTTTAATCTTTAGGATTGTTTTCCCGTGATCCGTATGTTCTACATCGTGCTGGGCATGCCTTGCTGCAATTGAACACAGTGGGAACTAGAAGGGAAAGACGTCTTATTATCGCTGATGATCTTTTTCAGCTATCTAAGATTCCTACTCAAAGGACCATACATGGTGTTAGAAAAGTAACTGAAAATCTATCAGGGTGTAAGTCACTGCACTTTTGGAAAGATATCAGTCATGATTAATAATAATTTCAATTTTTAAATGTTTAACAATACATTTTGAGCTAAGAGAAAAAATTGATATAGTGTTCTATAATGCATCCATCTCTCTAATGTGACAGTGATATCCTCATGATAAAAGGAGAAATGAGAATAACTCTGAGGTGACTTTTATTTTGTTGTACAGATCTGCCACCAAAACATACAAATTTTGGGAAGTATATTGCTTCAAGGGTTCCCAGTCTCAAAGGATTTTGTGAAGTATCTAAAAACCTTCAAACCGGAACATTTACTTTGAAAGCTTTGTCGTCTGCCATGCTTTCATTGCAAAGGTATTCAAAATTTAGTCTTTTTTTGTTGTGGTACTAAGAGATTATTATTAGTAATTAATTCTCTCTTTTAAAGTGATAAGCTAAAAGGAACAGGGAAGTAAGTTTCTCAAGGTCATACTATTTGAATAATTACTGGTCTGTTATCATATCTTCTGTAGGATTGACTTGTAATCTGGTCTTTTGGCAGTAGCTTTTTCATATATGGGTTTGATCATTGGTTGTAATGACCGTGCTTTTTTCAAATCTCTCTTTTTTTTTTTTTTTTTTTTTGAGCTTAGCTATGTTGGCTTGCTCTGTCTCTTCTGTCCCTTTCTCTCTATTTTACATTCGCGCCCACGCACAAGCACCCTCACTCACATGCACTCAGTCCAGTGATTGCACGTCCTTTTATTTTAACTGCTTTTACTTGGAGTTTGCTTGAGGCATAAGATTCAATTTAAGTAGCTTCATAAGTAATGGATCATCTAGTTGGATATTGCGTTGGCATTATGATCTGTCATGTTTTCAACTTGTAGTAACTTACTTATGCTTACAAACTCCTTCAGATATGAATTTAAATCGAACCAGGAAGAGTGGATTAAATCGGTGAAACCAAAGTTTGGACCTGATGTCTCGGATCGTGTCCATGCAGCAATTAAGACAACATATGAGAATATTAAAATCTTGTATAAAGTTAGGACTGAGATGCGAGCTGCCCTCCAAAGTCTATTGAAGGTATTCTTCTATTTTCTTTGAAATATGCTCCAGATTATATATTTCAACATCATGATTAATGTTTTCTGGTGACTGATGCCATAATTAATGTTTCCTTTCATATTATTTTGTACTGATCTAATAGTTTTTTTCTCCATTGGTTATGTTCCAACTTTTAGGTGCAACTTTAGTCAAGTCATTTGAACCTAAAAGCATGGGTTTAGGTGATCCATCTTTGTAAAACTATTGCCCTTCGGTTATAAGGAGGGAGAAAAAAAAGAAAAGAACAAAAAACAAAGTTTTAAATAAGTCAGTTAAGCAAGAAATTTCCCTTCTAGTGTGCTAATAGTCAGGGTTGTTAGTATCATGGTGAAATTTACTTCTTAAATGAATTGTGCAGTGAATTTCACTGCTGAATTGTCCTTGGGTGAAGGTTTCCAATTAATAATTACCAACTTCTATGTTGTGCTCTTGTTAGAAGATTGCTGTCTATGAGCTTTTGACTAGTTTATTGGTTCCTTGGTTATTGCTCATCTTTCAGGACCTATAAAAACCTAATCGTATGTGCTTCTATCTCGTAATTTTTTGTCTCAGGATGACGGAATATTAGTATTTCCCACTGTAGCTGATCCTCCCTTGAAGCTTCGCACAAAGAAATGGCTTTCTTCTGAGTTCCTTGATCGGACATTAGCCTTAACAGGCATAGCAAGCATGTCTGGGTGCTGTCAGGTAAGTGTTTTCTGGTGTTAGCTTTCTTGCCTAGGCACAACTCATTTCCATTCATAGGATACTTGTGCAATACCAGGCAACAGTTCCAATTGGAAAGCATCAAGATTGTCCAATCTCAGTTTCATTTGTCTCTTTCCATGGTGCGGATAAATTTCTTCTTGATACAGTCTTGGATATGTACTCATGTCTTCAAGAGCAAGTCAGTGTCGCATCAAATTCATTACCATTGCCAGATACCAACGGCAACATGGATGCTTCTGAACTCTTAAAAGAGAAGGTCTGCTGATCCTTGCTTTTTCATATTGCCATCTTTCTTGTTGTCTTAGAACTTTTCATTTGTGTGACAAATGACTTGATTATTACAACTAGGGTTTTGTCTCATTCCTGTTTCTTGTATGAATCTTATCCTAACAAGGTAATAATTACAAAATGTCATTGCTGTTGAGGGTTGTACGTTACAATAATTCAAGGGTTTTTCTTAGCATGCTAGGTATTTTGGGTCTTTTACTTATCAATAACCAACAATGACAGTCCTCATTTTTATTTGGATAAGAAATTTATCCAGTGAAGAGAGAAGGGTTTATACACATGATAATTCTTACTAGGTAACTGTGCTCGAACAGAGTACTTTTTAACAAAAAAAGATAGCAGAAGCGACCTTTATGCCTAAAGCAACCGACAATGAACAGCTAGATTAGTCGTTAGTATTAATATATATTAAAAAAGTTTGTCTCTATTTACGTAGAGTCCTCTTGCAGGGGAATGCTGCATTCAAGGGAAGGCAGTGGAATAAAGCAGTGAACTACTACACTGAAGCTATTAAATTAAACGGGTCGAGTGCAACTTACTATTGCAATCGAGCAGCTGCCTACTTAGAGTTAGGCTGGTATGAGATTTATCTAATTTGGAATGAGATTTATCTAATAGTTTTATATTTTGTCATTTAACACTTTTTTTTAATATATATTTTCACATACGCAGCTTCCAGCAAGCAGAAGAAGACTGCAGTAAAGCAATAGAACTTGACAAGAAGGTAGGAACTAAGCTTTTGATATTGATTGCTGTATCAAATGAATTCTTTTGCTTTATTTTTCATTTACTTGTCACTCTACCATAGAATCGTTGTGTCGTCTTAAGTTTGATGCAAGTGGCAGATATCTTTTTTCTAGTTCAGTAGCTTTTTAAAATAATTCATCACATGAATATCTACAGTAACATGAATTAGATTGCCAATTTAACAAAATCATGCGCAATATTAGTTCGGTAAAAGTAGAAGCAATTACGAATTATATGAGAGTCGTATATATGGAAATCTATATCCAGTGATTTGATGTGTCTGCTTTGGGTCTAACTTGCATCAATCAAATTTATTGATTAGTGACCCAGTACTCTGTAATATGCATATTTCTGGTGGTTAGAATTTCATTCTTGTATTGATTGTGTGCAAAAACTTGTACTATGATGTCTGAATTTTTTTGTTCTGAAAGAAAACTATTGATTGGATGTTTCCTGTATTATAGGAACAAGGCAAAATAATGGAAGCATCTAGATTTGAGTTGTCTAATGTCTTTTGTAATTTTCCCTGCTCAGAATGTGAAGGCATATCTAAGACGTGGAACAGCTAGAGAATCACTTATCCGTTATAACGAGGCTGTTCAAGGTTAGAATCTTTGTTTCACTATTTAACTTTTCTTAACTTTACAAAGCGTATCATATCCAGAGATGTTCTACATACCCCTAATTACTGAACAAAGTTACTAGAAAATCATCTCATTTATGTGTTTCTGCTACGTATATGCTTGTATAGTCACTTGCAAATTCTACTATGCATGCACAATGATGATAGTAGAAACACGTCTTCTATAGCCCTATTGAGCCATTGTTCATCTAAGTTGAAGTTTACTCTTACATATAGTATGTTCACATGGATATTTGTGCGTGAACTGTGCTATGCATACAAATCCTATCACATCCAAAAATCTTCTATATACCCCCAAATATGAAGAAGCTTATTACAAAATCGTTTACTAGGTTCTGCTCTGTCTTTACTTGTATAGTCATTTGTCAAATTCTACTACACATGCACAATGATGAAATTGAATCTGAAATTGAAATCACTTATAATACGCGATCGCATATCTCTCTGATATTGCACAAACCTTTATTGATCTATTTCGTCTTGGATTCTACTCTTTCCTTTCGTTATGGTGAACTTTCTTTCTCCATTTGCAGATTTCAGGCATGCTCTCGTCCTTGAACCACACAATAAAGCTGCTAATGTTGCCGAAAAAAGAGTACGGAAGCTCATGAGCTGAGATCTTCATTTCACTTCAATAAGAGATCGTCCGTGAGATTTTTTTTTTTTTAACCCTCGCATGACCTTGGTCCTCGTCTGTTTGAAGCATGCGATCTTCAAAATTTGGCGACAACTTCAATGAGAGCGGCGGCCTTTTTCTTTTCTGCGCATATATTGTTTTATTGGAATTTAAATCATACGTCCCATTTTTGATACGATGGATTGTAGGTTCTATTAGTTCCAAAAGTATAAGGGATGAGAAACCCTAGAGGAACCACAAAAGAAAGGGAGAAAAATGATGCCAATAAAACCGATGCTTTTGTCCCTTGCGAGCACCTTTTTTTTTTTTTGATACTTGTTTGCACCAAAAAATAATGGCTTAATCATCTTCTTAAAACTTCTGATAGTTTACAGAGTAGAAATAATTAATATTACAACAGCTAGATATTTTTTTTTTCTAGGCCAAAAATTCAATTAATGTTGATCATCCCCAAATAAGTATTGAATTGGATTTGTTTGGTATATTTGGCCAAACAGTAGATGGGGAAGTGGATTTGTTTGGTATATATTGGCCAAACAGTAGATGGTGAAGACTGAAGAGTACTAATGGCAGAAGTTAGCATATATCTACATTTTTCTCAAAACAAATTATATTGGAGATACAATACCACTACTTGCATTGGCAAGTTAAAGAGTCCCAGAGCAGGTTTCTCTGAGCGAAAATATTTCTTACAAAAGAACTTGATTGTAGGATCCTCTGAATTATATGTCTGGCTTCATCTCTGACTATGATGGTACAAAAGGTGGATACTAAACTTGTGGTGACAAGGAATGCCTGCTAGAGCGGATGCTAATCTGAGTGAGAAATAATTAGATAAAGGAGTTTGTTCTCGAGTGGCACAAGAAGTAAAACTATTTGAAATATGAACATATTCTAAATTAAAACTATTTTATTTATTATCGAGACTATTTTTGTACTTTATAATCATACGTAACTGTTTTTGTTCTCTTCCTCTTGGTCAGAGAGACTCTGTTGAAAGGCTTTGGTGGAAACGCCTTTTGACTCTGTTGATGGTAAGACTGATCCGATAGCTTTCCTGCATCTGTTCAGACAGGTAATGATGCTAAGACGAGTCGAGATCAACTTCTCTACAAAGTGTTTACGCAGTTAGTCAATTTAGAATCGCATATTACTTACCCCTTGTTTGGGGTAATCATTTTTACCATTTCATTCCATTTTTTGGAATGGAAAAAATTGGGTTAAAAATAGTTTGTAAAATGGTTTGAAATGATTATAAAATGGTTTAACTTTGCAAATTTTGAGGTGGTATAAATGGTTGAGATTTAAGAATATTGTATAAGGATTAGGAAAGTTGAAAAAATGATTGAAAAAAAATGAAATGAAATGATTTAGAAGATTAAGAAAGTTGAAAAAAATATAATAAAATGAAATGAGTAAAATAGGGTAAACCAACAAGGGGTTATTTATTCAACGATTACTATTACAATTCATTATTTATTCAACGATTACAAATATTATTATTACAATTCATTATGCTTATATGGTATTTTTCTTAAGACTGTTTTATCCCCAGTTAGTTTCGAATTATACCCCGATAGGAGAAACGTAAATATATATTTTTGTTAGGTATTTAATCCCATTAAATTATGGGGTAATAACAATCTAATAAAACATGTATATTCCTGATTTTTTGGTTGTTTTGATGACTATTTAATGGCTATTCCCACGTTTACATAATCTCTATTAAACGGTATTACAGTTGGTACTTAGGCAGTGTTTGATTGGCAAGTGGAATCGTAATTGTAATCTTAATCGCAATCGTAATGCAATATAATAAGAATTTAAGGAAAACACAAAGTTGATTCAATTGTTTGGTTAGACTTTTGGAATAAAATGTAATAAAAATATATTTTACTCAGACACCCTTCATTTATTCCAAAATAATAAAAATTAAAATTAAACCTGAAAAAAAAAAAAACACAATCTGCAGATCAAAATGTGAAAAATCAAACTCAACCATTATTCATATGCAAAGCTTAATTATCCACATTAGTACTCATATTTGCACAGTAAAATGCCAAAATGTTACAAAACAAATAGTAATAAAATAAGAGAAAAACAGATCTAACAAAATTGATATAGCAACGGACAACAGTAAGTATTAAGCAAACATATAACCCAATCTTAAAACTATAGTATAACAACTCAAGATTCAAATCCAAAGCTATAAGGGTTGTGCTCGAGCGTTTGCTTTTCTTTTAACCAGTGCTTGGTCATTTTAACCACATTTGAATCTTCCTCCTTCCATAAAAAAAAAAGACAAAAAAAAAATCTTCCTCCAATGGTTTCTTTGCCAGACAATAGATTGGAGGCTCTGTTTTACTTCTGAAAAGACAAAAACTCCAAACAATATGAAATGAACCAACGATGACGACAAGGAAATGGGATTTTTTGAAACGAAATCCCAGCGGCACGACGGTCCTCGCCAGCATGGCGCATTCCTTACCAGCACGGCACGATTCCTTACCGACACTATGGTCCTCGCCACGAGTCCGCGACCTCGGCGCTGGATAAGAGACCGGTGATGGCGCTGGTGATCGGAGCCTCGACTGAAACGAAATCCCAACGGCACGACGGTCCTCGCCGGCACGACGGTCCTTTCCTCATGGCGGTCCTCGCCAGGAGTCTGCGACGTCCGGGCCGGAATAGAGGCCCGTGATGGCGCCGGTGATCGGAGCCTCGCCTGAAACGATATCTCAGAGTAGATTTTATTTTGAGTTTTTGTTCTTTTTCTTTTGTTTCTATTTTTTGTTTGGAAGGTGAAACAATATGAGATAGGTACATAACGGAAATTTTAGGGCACAAAAATAAATTATACGGAAATGAATTGTGTTTCCTTAGTAGTTTGGATGTAACGGGATTACACCAAAATAAAGGAATGAGCTTTACAATATAAAAATTATTCTTATTTAATTTTATCAACCAAATATTATAAATGAACTAATGTAAAAGAATAGGTTTTTTTTTACAATCCATTTCCTCTAACCAAACACTATTAATGACATTGTTTGGCCATTTTTCCCTTAAATTATGCTGTTTTGAAGCTAAAATATAAGATCAAGTATTTCTTATCTCTTTATTGTTTCGATCAATTATCAATATAAAAAAATGTTATGTACACATAATATGTCATGAGAGAAATAACATCAAAATACATATTATATATATATATATATATATTTGAGCGATGTAAAAATATATCTTGCACTTTAAAACCAACTAGTATATATAATATATATATATATATATATAATATACGGGAATTTTAAGAAAATAGCCATTGTTTACAAAATAATTTTAAAAAATAGCCATAGTTTCAAAAAATTTAAAAATTAGCCCTTTTAGAAATTTCTGACACGGGTCAGAAATTTCTTACGGCACATTTTATGTGTAATTTTGTTATTGTCAGAAATTTCTTACAATGTGTAATGGTTAGTTTTTAAATTTTTTGAAACTGTGGCTATTTTTTGAAAACACACAGTTCAAAATAGCTATTTACCTAACTGACCCTAAAATGAAAAACAATACGAATTCTAAAACCGAATACGAATTTAACTTAGGAGGTATTGAAATGGAAAATTAGTATATAACAAAATTACTTAAATATTGAATTAACTTGTAACTATAGTATGATATTAAGATTTAAAATATTAAATAAAAAACTAAATGGAATTAAACTTGAAAATAAAAACTAGTAGAATCAAATTACTTACAAATTGAATTAACTAGTATATATAATATGATATTAAAAATTAAATATGAAATTTAAAAAGAAATATGGAATAAACTTGAAATTAAAAATTAGGAAATATGAAATTATTTATATATTGCATAAACTAATATAGATAAAAAATGCTATATGTTGATGTGGCGAGAGTCTAGTTTGTTGCTCGATGATGTCGTTGCCATCGAGAGGATCTCTCTCATTTGTGTCTTGCAGATTGTCTCGATCAGGCTCATCATAGGTCATTGGTTTTCGAATTCGTCTTGGGTCGCAAAGGTTGGAGGCTTCTTGGTTTGCACGACGACGTTCCAGTGGCGATAAGGGGTGTTTTTACGGTGAGTTTGGTCGATGTTGTCTCGTGTTTTCATTCGATTTGGGGGTTTTTTTTTTTTTTTGAATGGGGTTGGGATTTTTGTATTTTTTAATGAAAATCTTTTTTTTTTCTATTGGGAAAATTTTAAAATAGTCCATGTATTTTACATAAAATCCAATTTTATTCTTGTATTTTTGATAATTCTAAAATCGTCTTTCAATTTTTCAAATCAATCTAAAATAACTCTTGAGCGTTGATTGATGTTCATTTTTCTTAAAATGACAAAATTATCCTTTGAATAAAACAAAATTTTAAACCAAAAAAAAAAAACAAAAACAAAAACATTCTTACCTCACAAAAAAAAAAAAAAAAAAAAACAAGCAAACAAACAATTCCAATTCATATCAATTAGTACAACCCCAACTACATTTATTTTTCAATTCCAAACAAATCTCAGTTAGGTTATTCACTTTCAGTCTGCCAACTTCCTCGCTAATAGTCCTTCCCAGCTCATATTTCCCAACTCTGTTATTCACTTTCAGTCTGCCAGCTTTCACTAAAGACAAAACTACCTAAAATCACACAACCAAAAAAGTCAAACCCCATAAGCCTCATGACTTGTACAATGTATCAACTAGCAAGTGGATTCAAGTTTGAGACTTTAGTAAATGAACCAAAATCTGTTGCTGATCAAGTCATGAGGGTGTTCAAAGATCCCCAACAAAACCTGCAAAGGAAGTGAGAGCGAGAGAAAGGGCGTCGCGGCAGAGGAGAGCGGAGTCGCCGAGGGTCACGAGTCCGGGGGCCGGTCGCGGAGGGGCGGCGGACCCTTGCTGGAAGTCCGCGCAGCCCTCGTCCATTCCCCCGTCCGGTGGCGAAGCCTTTGCCAGAGCTCTTCTTGAAGCTCGCAGTGGCGAGGCGGCGTCGAAGACACCTCCCCAGGCGCTCAGCTAGCCCTCCACCATCAACGGTGCAGACCGAGAAGCCCAACCCCGCGACCCCCGTGCTGAGCGCCTTCTCCCGGTCGCTCGACCGTGAAGCTCAACCCCGTGACCCCCAACCCCGCCGCCCCTTATGACGCCAAAGCACACAATCTGTGACCCCCTACCCTGCGATCCCCTACGACGTCGGTGCCCCTGCGAACCCCAACCTCGCATCCCCCGTGCGACGCCGGAGACAGCGAAGGTTCGCGGAGGATGCGGAAAAGGTTCGCAGAGGGCTGCGGGGATTCGCGGTGGGGGCTGCGGGGAAGGGGCGGCGGGGGCGGCAGAGGAGGCGGAGAGGGTGGGGGGTGGGGGGGTGGGGGGGAGGGGATTCGTAGAGGGGGCGGCGGGGAGAGGCAGAGGAGGCGGTGGTGATTGGCGGAGGCGGCGGCGAGGAGAATATTTTCTTTTGTGGCAAATATTAAGAGAGAGAGAGAAATTTACCGTGCCCAAACCATTCCACATTATTACCTCAAAATTCACAAAGTTAAATTATTCTACTAATTTTTTTTAATCATTTTCAAACTATTTTGACTATTTCAGAAAATAGAATATAATAGGTAAAATAATTTGTCCAAACAAAAACTTATTAGTTAAAAAAAATTTAAATCAAATGTAATTTATTATTTTATTAAAGAGTAATTAGGTCTTTTTATTTATAATCTTTGACCAAAAGGATATTTTTAGCCCGATTTAAAAAAGAGAAAGGCCATTTCAGAATTACTAAAAACAGAGAGATGAAATCGAATTTTTGGTAAAACACATAGATTATTTTAGAATTTTCCCTTTTTTATTTGTATTCTAGTGAGATTTGGAGTGTGACTTTGTAGAAAGACTGTTGTGAAATTTTTCCTACTTAGAATGACCTTATTATTTTGTGGAATGCCTATTTTTTTGACACAATGATAATCTATATTTTATGTGTGTTGCACTTTTAATTTATGTCCCAAAATTTATACTATAAAAATAGAGTGAAAACAAAGAGGGTATGTCATTTAGGGCGTAAATTATTAGATGACACTAAGAATGATGTTATTTTGAAATTTTCGTTTTTGCCAACCCAATTGGGGAAATTATGAAATAAGGTCATTGTTAGTATCAATTAATAATCTATATTATAAATGGTGTGCTTTTTTTATTTTTATTTTATATTTATATTATAAATTTGGTACATAAATTAAAAGTGTAATATATGTGACATTATTATTGTGCCAAAAAGACGGGGCATTCCGCAAGATCCCCCATGCAATTCCCTCCAAATTTTTTTAGTATTAGGCCTATTAGAGCCCATTGTGTGGGCCAGGCTCACCACACTGTGGGCCAGAAGGCGCACGCCCAATACGGGAGAGAGCCACCAGGGGAAGCGTGCATGTCAACACACAGCGGGTTATTGTAGCTCCATTTCGCGTGGCCCATTATTATTAACAAAAACACAGAGGAAATAAATAAATAAAGAAGCTATCGTGCCCTAGCCAGCCTGGTTCTGCTCTGACTCTCCACCTGAAAACTCCTTCCTAGCGTCTACGTCGGTAAGATTTATGCAAAAATTATATGCGGTTCTGTTATTTTGTGCTGTTTATTATATTTTCCAGCAAAGCAAAATGTATAATAGTAGTCACCCAACTGCTAAAACCTATATATATATATCGAAAAGGGGGGAATTTCAAACACTCTCGTCCGAATCCCACACTTTTTGTTCTTTTTATTATACCCAGCATCAACTTTAAGAGAATGAAGGAGAGAAAACGAAAAAAGAAACAAACTTTATTGACTTGGTAACTGTAACAGAATATTGTCCGTGTGTATTTGAATGTTGAGTGAACTTTTAGAGCTCTGTATACTAATCGTGGTGGTTTTCCAGTTAAGGTTGTACGATTTATTTTGTGATTTCTCCATCCGCTATATATATATATATATATATATATATATTGTAGTGGCCTAATTGCGAAAACCTATTGTAAAGGGGGAATTGCAAACCCTTTTTGATACTCGTTTAAATTCCTAACTTTTTGTTCCAATCATACCCTGCATCATCTTCAAGAGGTACTGGCTTTTGGCCGTGGCCGATGAGGGTGTGGGACGTTTAGGCTATATTTAAAAGTAAGGAAGCAGAGAACATTGGAGAGGTAGGTGTTGGTTTGAGGGAACTAAGGGAAATAAAAGAAGAAATAAACTTTGACTTCTACAGTAACCGGAACAGAATTGCATCTCCAAGAGCAATTTTTGTACTACTTTGGTGTAATTTCCGCACCAAATTATATTATCATTGCTAAACAATTACACCAAATTTTGAGGAATATGCTCTTTTCATATTCCTTTGTCTACTATTTATACTAATTTATGTATTCGCTAAATATTACCATAAACATATTAAAAATTTACTTTTTTGATTGACAAAAAAGGGTTTAAAAAATTCATAATGTAAAAATGGCCGATCCCAAAAAAATTGAGCAAGTGATTAGTATTTGTGCCATATTAGTGAAAAACTATTCACCAGCTTGGAGCTGGGTTGGAGTGGCCCTAATCATGGTGGTTTTTCAGTTAAGGCTGTACGAGCAACATGATGTTGTGGAGACGCAGCATTGGTATCTTGCAAAATTGTGCTCGAAAGGATGTGAGTGCTATTGGGTTCAAAAGATTGGTAAGTGAATTTGCAATGTATCGCTTGCTGATCATGTTATTGCACGTTTACATGGTGATCCTTATTTATTCTTTCTTGTGATCATCAGATTGATCACTTATTGAGAGGTGAATACGTTGCTGCTCGGTTGTCCAATGACAAGATGTTTAGTGGATCAACTGCCAGTGCCCTCCAAGATATATCACAAACCTCGAACCGGATATCCCAGTTACCTGTAACTTAGCTACTATCCTATTTTGACTTTTAAATCTTTAATTTTATTTTTTATTATTCTCAAATTTAATTAATGATGCGTTTTCTTTTCTTTTTGTTCTTTTCCTTTTAGATATTTTTGGGGGAAATGACGTCAAAGGAGGTCAGTTCTTGTCAGATGTTTCTTTTAAGTTAAATTTTTTGATCAATTTGTTTTGCTTCTCGTTATACTTCTTTTAGTGTTTGATGTGTTGTTTTTGCTCTTGTTCTTTCCTTTAAGATTGTAATAGGGTTTTTTTTTTTCCTAGTGTTTGATGTGTTGTTTTTGCTCTTTATACTTCTTTTAGTTTGCTTTGATTTTACCATTAACTATGTCATCCTTATTTCTGTTGCAGCTGTGTGTTGCGCAAAATTATAACCATGGCTTGCTTCCAGAAGTCTTACCATGCCCCGCTCCCACGGTAAGTCATTTTACAAGTGCTCATTTTGTTCCATACTTCCTTTCTGCGGGCTTTAAGTGTCATGGCTTTATGTAGCCAACACTATGCGGCCATTCATTAAAGGAAAGTTTTGTTTGGTCAATACGAGATGAAACCACCAAGTTTTTAGTTAATCTGACATTATTATGCCACAAGATTGTTTACATGAGGAAGTATTTTTGTTTTCACCAGTACATGAACAACTCAGGAAATCGTATCCTTATGAAATCCCTTCAAGATATGGTAGTTGAAAATTTCCATTCTATGGAATCAGATGACTATCTGGATTTGGTTATAACCACCCTGAGGTATTTTGTTTACTGCAGTTTGTTCAACCAAACGACTATATGATTCGATATGCTTTTGTATTTCAACAGTCTTTGGCTATTTAACTTGGTTTGACCTTGTAATTAAATATTGTTCATGATTATATGGATGATTTTTTCTATTGCATAGGCCATTGGTTGAAAAAATTTGGAGATTTCATCGTAGTCAAATAACCCATGGAAATTTGAAGCCCGAGAACGTGTTTATGTGTAATGGAGAATGTACTCTTACAAATCTTGTTAATGATGGTAAGTAATTTCATCTTTATTGTTTTGCGTGCTTTTACTTGTGCAACAGTTTTATAATACATGTTTGGTCTTGGTGATGCACCAATCTTATAAGCACTTCAGTATCTGATTGATGCTTTGTGTGCGTGCTTCACTTTCTTTTGCTTCATTTGTTTCATTTGAATGATAGGTTCTGACTCTTTGGGTTGGAAAGCACCTGAACAACTTCTTTCTTCCACCCAAACAAATGCATCAGACATGTTTAGTCTTGGTAGTGTTCTCTATTTCTGCATTACTGGCGGATGCCACCCATTTGGTGATGATCCTAATCAACGCAGTGAGAGCATTGTGCAGAATAAGGTGAATTTATCCCAGGTGGAGGATATTCCCGAGGCATTTGATCTCATTTCTCTTTTATTAAGCCCCAATCCTGAATCGAGGTAAAACATATTTTCCTTGAGCAAACTATATTTTGTGGTAATATGGTAATTTAACATGGGTGCTCCATTTTGTTGTGTTGAATTTTAGTTTTGTCTTCTCTATTTTAATACGTGGGATACATAATGATGTACTCATATAAGTTTGATATATTAACATGATCGGAATGCAACCCGATGCGGCAGAATTTATGGCTAAGATTAATTTAGAGTGAATGCAAAATAAAAAAAAAAAAAAAAATTCACATTCTACATTCGTTCAATATTGATAGAAATAATGCCCTAAAATTACAAACTAAAGACTTACTGAGGCTAAACTATACTAATCTCACTAGGAATCCTAATTCATCGAGAAAACTAACTAAAGAGAGTCTTATAAGAAATAATAGAAAATTGTTCTAAGTAAAACACCAATTAATAAGAATCCTGATGAAAATCAATTGCTTTAAATTCCTAATTTGTGCTGCAACTTTCTATACCTCTTGAAACATAACTTGTCCTCGAGTTATTAGGGTATCGAAGATGTTCATCCAAGGTCTATTAAGTCTTCTAGTAAAAGTTGCATGTTGGAAAGTAAATTTCTCATTGCAATTTCATCGACTACCTAATTATCCTAACACATCCACTATTCAAATTTCTATCGATAAGTGGATAGGATAAAGACTGGACTCATGCCTTCTCGGATGAAATAATTCAATAGTAGCTCAATCACCTGTGGTTTTATCTCATTATCTTCCTATTGTAGTACTCTTTTGAAAAATGGAACCCATTAAGCAAATTTGAACCAAATGTCAAATCAGTGATATTGGACCTCTAGCGTGAGTGGTAAGTTGTTTGGCCACTTTGGCAGAGTCAGATCTTCTAACTTAAGGATTAGATTTCTCTGAGGACCTCTCCTCATCGACAATAATTGGAATGAAGTTGTTTTGTTCAGTATACTCTAAAGACTCTGCTCTCTAACACTGTTAAGACGTCATGATCCTCCTCCTTAAAAGCGCTCAAGTCTCTTTTGTTGTTTCTCTTCGGTACCTAAATGATTTCATTTGGATATCTTGTTAGATAAGTTTGATCTTGAATTAATTCTCAAACCATTTGTACATTGTACATTGTGCCACTTGCTGGTTTTCTATCCTTGATAAGCTATTCCTTTCAAGTCAAAAAATAAATTTGCTCATTGTAATCATTAACAAACCAACTACAACTATCTTGCCTGTATTTTTTGTATTCTTGATATAAACTACCTTCACAATCCTGAGGAAGGAATCTAGATTTGTTAGGAAGAAAAATCGCGAAGAATAACATAGCGGAAGTAGTAATTGTATTGAACTTTTTTTTATTCAGCAAAAAAAAAAATGTACTGAACTTTTCGGAAGAAGAAGAAGAGAACTTCATTGACTACATAGTTGCAGAATTGGTGAATTAGTAACATTAGTGTAGCATAAGCCACTATATATAATAACAAGCCTAAGAAACATAAGCTGCTGCTACCTAATCAAACAACATTTGAAATTTAAACTAACAATTATCCCAACTTCTAACTTAAGAAAACGTGAAATACAATCCAAACTTCTTGTATTATAGTATAACCACTCAAATTCCCAAGTATCCAATTGGATAATCATTGATTAAAATTTAAATAAAACATATTGAAGATAACTCTTTAGTTTAAATAAATGCACAACTTATCTCATATTTAATCGTATAAGCTCTTCATTTAAATAAATTGATTACGTAATTAAACAATCCTAAACACGTTTTCCTACAGTTTCTACTAAGCATGAGCTGTCCCTCGTAATTTAATTAGAATCTCCACTTTTTTTAAGTTGTGAATTTAGTTTCAACCCATGAACTCCGGCCTTTTGTTTTTTGTTGGAATCTCCATATATTCAGTCCAAGTAGTAATCTTTATTCTACATTCCCAAAGTTTGATGGAAGCAGTGAAGAATGTGGACTGAATACAAGTTTATGAGAAAGTTGAAGTGGTTTAAAAAAAAAAACCTTAAAGTTTGTAGTTAAGGTTTTTAAAATATCTCTGTAATTAGGCACTTGTCCTTTCTTTACCCCGAAGTTCTGAAGACTTTTAACCTTCCCCTCGAACTTGAAAAGAGTATCAAAGTTTCCAATATAGTATTGAAATTGGCTGTTGAGTATATTGAAAAATTTAACACGTGTGAAATGATTCAAGGGAAAATTCTAAAATAGTCCCTGTGTTATACCGAAAATCCAGTTTCGTCCTTCTATTTTTGGTAATTATGAAATGGTCCTTTTGTTTTATAAATCTTGCTAAAAACATCCTTTAATTTGATTTTGGTCAAAGATTGTAAGTAAAAAGACCTAATTACCCTTTAATAAAATAGTAAATTACATTTGATTTAAAATTTGTTTTTTCTTTTTTATGTTTAGAAAGAGTAATAAATCTCTCTATGTGCAAAACACCCTTTGCAAAATGCAGCCCCCTCCGCCGCCCCCTCCGCAAAACTCCGCTCCTTCACAAAACGCCGCCCCTCCAAGAACCCCGCAACCTCCTCCACCAGGCCCTACGCCTCCTCCGCCGCCCCCTACGCCTCCTCCGCCGCCCCCTACGTCAATCCTCGCCTCCCCGCCACCTCCTCCGCCTCTCCCCGCCGCCCCGTCTGTGAATCCCACACCCCCACCGCGAATCCCCGCCGGCTCCCCGTCACATCCTTCGCCTCTTCCTGCCGCCCGCTCTGCGAATCCCCCGCCGCCCCCTCTGCTAATCCCCCGCTGCCCCCACCGCGAATCCCCGCCACCTCCTTCGCCTCTCCCCGCCGCCCCCTATGCGAATCCCCCGCCACCGCCTCCGTGAATCCCAGCAGCCCCCTTTGCTAATCCCCGCCACCCCCTCCACCTCCCCGCCACCTCCTCTGCCTCTCCCCGCCGCCCCCTTTGCGAATCCCCCACCGCCCCCTCCGCGAATCCCGCCGCCTCCGCCTTCTCGCTGCCCCCTCCGCGAATTCTCCCCACCGCCTCCTCATCCTCTGCCGCCCCCTCCGCAAATCCCCGTCGGTTTCATTTGTTGGGATGAGTTTTGAAGGTAGTGTTTGTTGGCGTGGGGTTCGTCGTCCCGTTTCTCTTCTCCCGTCGTCGCGATGACTTTCGTTTCAAGTTTTCTTTTATTTTGGGTTGCGGCATTGCAGGCAAGCAGGGGTGGGTTGGGAGTAGTGTTGTCGCAGGGGTCAGTAGGCTCGAGGGTCACTGGCGGGGCTGAATTCGGGGTTCAAGGGTCGCCCCTTCGCTACGGCCGTCCGGTTGGAAATCCGATGATCTGTGGGTGCTAAGAGAGGAAGTGGAAAAGGATGAAAAAAAAAAAAAATCTGAGAAAAATAAAGAATTAAAATGATTTTTTGTTTATGTTTTAATTATATTTTTTTGTATATTTTTATTTTATTCGAAGGATAACTTGGTCATTTTTGAAAAGTTTTGAACATCGGTCAACGCCCAAGGATATATTTAGACCGATTTGATAAACTAAAGGACCATTTCGTAAGTGCCAAAAATAGAAGGACGAAACTGGATTTTCGGTATAACACAGGGACTATTTTAGAATTTTGACTATTTTATAATTTTCCCATGATTCAAAGAAGAAATCGTCTACTTTGTCTCTTGGTCTGGTGCTATCTATGCCAGATGGATGTTAAGAGTCGCCTCATTCTGAATTGCGCTTACATTTGAAAGTTGCGGATAAAGCTGGTGCATGAATTTTATTTTAGGAAAATACCATAACTATTCTCTGTGTTTCATTAAAATTTCACATTTATATGCTTAGTTTGTGGTAATACACATTTTATCCTTCATTTTTGTTAAATTGAAGAAAAAATATACCTTATTTTAACTTAGTCAAAAAACGCGTCTTGCAACTGTATTATCCGTTCTCTGTTTGAATAGTTTGTAAGGCACTAAAGTGTTTTGACAGTTCGAGAAAAAATTATACTTTCTGATTGACTGAAAGTCATAACAAAAACTTTGTATTACCATAAACTTAGAGGACAAAAGCGGAATTTCGATGAAACACGGGGACTATTATGGTATTTACCCTTTTATTTTCTAACTTCCAAGGAATATGGTTGACATTTTTCTGTAGCCTTACTTTGGGTACGCTGTATAGAAAAGTGAGGACCATCTTGAGTTTCCATTTTGACTATCTGGAGTGAAAGAAATAGTAGAGTCTAAGATAAGATATGACGGGAGGAATCATGGAATGTAAATTTGGCCAGCTAGTTGATTATCATATGATTAGTATTTTAGCCATATCATGGATTGAAAGAACTAAGGGAGCTTTTAATAAGAAAAGACAGAGGGGGATTTTAATTAAGTTTTCGCCAGGCAATTGATTTATCAAATGATTATAATTTTAGCCAATTACATTTTCCGATATAAGTAGGGAGTGGATATCTGTGTTATTAATTCCTTTTGTTTTATTTTCTCCTTCATCAACGGAGATTCTATTCTGGTTCTCTAACGCTGCTAAATTACAACTAAAGTTGATTTTTTTCCAAAGAAAAAAAAAAAGCAAATCAAATTCAAAAAAATAAACAAGCAAATCTCGCCAGTAATCTTAATGTAAATAAAAGACTAATAAATAAGTTTAGGTCTTGACAAAACTTCACGATAACAGAAACAAAAGAGATTTAAGAGATTTTTCCTAAAAACTTTAACGTAATAAAAATTATAAACCAAATAAATATCCTAACTAAATAACACATATCCTAACTTCTCTTACATAAGAAAATTCATATCTGTGAATAATAAAAGCTGGTTGTATTGTATCGATTATGTGCTGCAACGTTTTCACAGTCATTCTTGGGCTTTGTTATTTTTTTTTTCTTTTTCTTTTGGACTAACTGATATGATGCTGGAAAAATCTTCTATCTTGTCAGGCTAAAAGCAAATGAGGTGGCAAGCCATCCCTTGTTCATGAATTTGTATTGTAAGACCAGTTTACTCAAATATGTTTGCTGCTTTGTAAATCAAGATAAAGAATTTGCTGAAGGACTAAAGAGCACAATACCAACACTTGCGGATCCAAATTGGTGCGACACTAAGATGAGATCTGGACCCTATATATTGAACATGGCGGAATTTCAAATAAAATTGCAGGTATGAGTAGGCCTCCTGTATTATATAAACATTGATTTGAAGCGATAATAGATTCTTTAATCATTGGTTGATTTGGGTCAACCAGCTTCATTAACATGGCTTATTTTTAACGTAAAACATAGATGATATTTTAATTCAGGTGTCTTTACAACTTTCCCATTTAATGAGGCAGCTTCTGTGGGATTAAATGATTAACGTAAAGATAAACTGATTGCATGAAAGTTGAAGCAAGAAACGAGAAAAAAGGGGTTTAGGGGTGGGATTTGAAGTTGTCTTGACCTGCTGGAAATTGATTATGGAGATTCATGAAAGAACAAAATTCCTTATGGGGAATGAATATTAGAAGCAAATATAAAAGCAATCAAGAGGAAGGGAACGCGCTAGATCACTGCTTAGAGGAAAAGAATATCTTTTATTGAATATTCAACAACTAACATAACACACGTTATATCTAGTCTATTTATATTCTATAGCCTCTGACTCATAATACTAACTAACTTCCTAAAATAAAGGAAAACAATTCACAAGACTTTGACCCATATTTTACACGCTAACAAAATATGGTGTGCATTTATAATGGACAGATTCGAAACAAGTTACCAGGCTTCTTACAGAAATCCTTGGAAATTCATATGAAAAAGATATGCTTTTTCATCTTTTCTTAGAGTTGCTAGGGGTAATAAGGTTAAGTTAAGGGAAGACTATAATAAGAAGGGAGATTTTGAGGAATGCCCCTCTTTTGGCACATTAATAATCTATGCCTTTTTTGTACTGCACTCTTAATTTATACCCCAAATTTTACACTACAAACATAGAGTAGAAACCAAAGTAGCGCACCAATTGGAGCATAGATTATTAAGTGCTACTTAGAAGTTAGAATGACATTATTTTGCAATTCCCCTTTAAAAACCCATCTCAAAATAGGCCCACACCAATTGTTATAATCCCATAGGTAAAATGGGCTTATAAGGGGAGGGAGTCCATGAGTTTATAAACTATCAATCAATCTCATACTTGGTCGATGTGGGATCACAACTGAATAGTGAGTGGGAAATCAATCTTAGGAGGGACATAAATGAATTATCTCGATGGTAGAGGGCTTTTGTAGTTGATTTATGCTCCGCTTCTGATGCAGATCATGTGTAATTTCAATATTAGAAGGAATATAAATGATAGTGGGGCAGGGTAAATGTGTTCTTTGTTATAAGAGTCCAAGAACAGGTTTCTCTAAGTGAAAATATTTCTGACAAGAATATAGGATCCTCTGAATTTTCTTGAAATTCCTTTTTTGATTTGCTTGAAATTACTAATATTGAGGGTTTCATTTAATTTGGGAATCTTGTTTCCTTGAAGACTCTGAAGTCGTTGTGTGGTTAGTATATATCTGAAGATTGCTACTTGCATTGTCATTCTAAGGAAGAATCCATTTTGTCCTTTATTGGTGTGCTACGCGCAGGGCTGAAAACATTGTGAAACTGAAATCGGGTTATGTCCTAACTGAAAACAAAATGGACTTGCAGCTTGATGTTCCGAAAAGCTGTAGGGAGTTGATGATGCAGAAGCCTATTTTTTTCAGGCAAAACAAAATGGTTACTGTAGTGTGGTTGTTACGTGATCCTCGTTGTGCTATAGGTCCTACGGTTTTAAAGAAATGGTAGAATCTTTGAGGATTAGATGACAGGGTGATAGAGGAACTATTCTGACAAGCAAGATATTTAGCAGCTTCATGGGAACCAGGCCGTCGTGTCATTGTAAATGTGACAGAAGACGAAAACATAGAAACTAAGACGAAAGCATAGAAACTGAGAATACAAATTCTAAAATATGATCCTAATAAGCACAAATAACTCTTATGAGTCTACCTTGATGTTTTAGTAATTGGTGCATATTTTAGTAGGATTTTTATGTTATATCTTCACGTAATTTCCTGCAGAATGTTTTCGGATCACCACGCTCTCCTGGATTTTTGTCGAGGACTGTACTGCACATATTCAAACAGCATAGACATGAAAAATGGTTTATTCGCCAATTCATTTGGGCTGAGGATCACCTTGAGAGTATGGATGACGAGGAATATTGTGATGAAATTGATGAATATTCTTGTAATGAAGATTGATTTGTTCCGACTATGGAAGTAATGACATTAAGCGTATGCTATGTATCATGTGTTAGGCTTTTTGTATTAAGATATTCTAACTTAACCAGGGCTGCGGAAGTACTGTATTTTGCAATGTTTGGACATTATCGAAACTATTATCTATGTGATTAAGTTATTATTGTGTTTTTTAGTCTAGTCATCTATCTGGTTCTTTATTTTTTATTTGTACTTTTTGAATTATTGCAGTATTAAGATATTTTAAGAGAAAAATAGTATGATTTGGGTACGTCAATATAGTTGGTTGTAGATGGCATGTCAGTCATAAGTAGCTTCTTTCATTTCTTAAGCAATTTTTATTTTTATTTTTATTTTTTTTTCTGTTTGATATCTTGAAGTTGAAGTCAATCATCATTCACAATGTGAAAGGAGAAAATTTGATTAAATGCCACCTTTAAAATATACTACATGTTGTTATTGCAAACTATCCCACTTATTAGTAAATTACTACTAGCATTATGGTCTTTGTACATTTGTCTTTGAATTATTTTTATAAACACCTACCGTCTTTAAATTTTTAATTTTTGGCACTTTAGACTTTGTTCATCAATTTCAATTAAATTACTACTAATATTTGCAAAAAATAAATTGTTACTAAAATTATACATATATCACTTGTATTAGTTTTTAATTACATAAAAATATGTCAGATTAGTCAAAATTATACAATTTTCCGTCGGTGTTTATTATTATTATTATTTTTTGTGGTGGGGAATAATTTTGGATTGTTAAATTTACTTTGTAAGATGTAGGGTTTGAAAAGATAAATTTGGCGATCTATAATTGTTCTTCACAAAAAAAAAAAAATAAATAAAAAACCCACTTGAGAATTCTTGTTTTTTGGGATGAAGCAAGGAAATATTTAAAATTTACACAATAACAAAAAAATATCATAGTTTTTAAAATAATTGAACAAATAGCCAATTTATTAATTACTTGGAAATGTTTTTGGTAACTATGTCAATTACCACCAAGTACAACTATGTAAGCAATTTTTTTTTGCCAAGCAAAGACAACTATGTAAGTAATTGAAATACTTAGGTATTATGTTATATTTTTCAAAAGATTGTGTATCTATTTAAATTAAGTATTAAAAATGGGTATTCGATATAATTTCTCTTTTTCTTATTTAATTGGAGGATTTGTTTTAAAAAATTTAGGAAATTTTCATTAAATTGTAAAATTTAATAATATTTTTACATATTTAATTTTATTTTCATGTAATTAAAACCTAATTCTAGTGATGTATCCGTAATTTTGGTAATAATTTAATTAAAATTGATGAATATGGACTAAACATGCCAGAAATAAAAATTTAGAGCTCATAAGTGCTTATAAAAATAGTTTATTGATGAAAATATGCAATGTCTAAAAATATAAGTACCACAGGTGCCAAATACCCTTTCTCCATTTGTAAACAAAGGGGTAATTTAGTCAAATTTGTTGCTGAAAAGTGACATTGAAAAGTGAATTTTTAAAAGATGTTATCCAAGAATGGTATTTTTCAAAAATTTCCCCAATGATAGAGCATTTATCAACCATTCTAGTTATCAAAATATCAAAAACTTTAGAAGTTACTCAGCCAGTCAATTTGGCATCTAGTCATTTTTGCATATTTAAGAAAAAGTTGCAGCGATAGAATAGAGTTTTTTAGGCATTTAACCAAACTTTTGGGTAATTTTTTAGGATTTAACCATAGTTTCACGAAAGTGGATTTAGTCATAACATGTAATTTTTTTGTAACATGTAACATATATACGTGTAAAAAATATAACATTAAATGTAACGTTACCAAAAATGTTATATTTTTTACACGTATATATGTTACATGTTACAAAAAATATTACATGTTATGGCTAAATCCCTAATTTCGTGAAACTATGGCTAAATCCTTCAAACTTTACCTTTAAAATGGCTAATTGCTTAACTGGCCCGATAGAATATTGGGTGAGTTGCAAAAATATGTAAAAATTGAATGAGTCTTCTAAAAAGTAGGGAATTTTAAGAAAATAACAACTTTTTAGAAAATAATTTTAAAAAATGACTACTGTTTCAAAAAATTTTAAAATTAGCCTTTTGTCAGAAATTTTATGACAGCAATTTTTATGTGTAATTTTGTTATTGTCAGAAATTTCTGACATGTGTGATGACTAGTTTTTAAATTTTTTGAAATTGTGACTATTTTTTTAAAACATACAGTCCAAAATAACTAGTTACCTAAGTGACCCAAAGTAACACATATTTCAAAATATTAAAAAAAAGTACTGTAAATTTTGTAAGAAATTTTTCAACACTTTAAAGTTTAAATTTTAACAATTAAAAATTAAAATGTTAAAAAATTTCTTACACAATGTGCAAAATATTTTTTTGCTGTTTTTTGTTATAAAATTCTTGACAAAGCTATCTTTTTAATATTTTAAAACATGTGCTAAGATTCAAAAAATCAGTTGATATTTTTATCATTTCGACTAATTTAGTGGTCAATTTTATCATTTTATCAAAATACATGGATTTTTCTACAAATTTTTTCAATACAAGATATGAAAAAGAGAAGCTTAAAATAAAGAAAATAAATAAAAAATAGTTATGGTTAAAAAAAAAAGTATACGACAGTGGATGTCAAAAGATTGAGAAAGAAATTTTCAATCCAATCATGTCAAGAAATTTCTTTTCGAGATCATTACGTAAAAAAATGAAACGAAAGATATTCTTCTTGCACTTTTTCAATGAATTTGTTGACATCCCATTTCTCATTGTCCTTGAAATATTGCATATATTTAGTAGCCAACCACTCCGTTGAGACAAATCTGATTTTTGTAACTCTCACGCAATTGTGCTCCTCACGGTATGTCTTTATCACCCAAGCTTTCTCCAATCCAAACATTGGTGAGCATAGACGAACCCAGCTGAAATTATCACCCTTACATTCAGCTCGGATTCTTGTAAGATCATTTTTCTTGAAGAAAATATCCTTTCCTGTTTTGATAGCATACTACCTCACAGCTGCCTTGAAAGTTGCAGCATCGGGAAATACTAACCCTTTCTGGAACTTAGGATCCTTCATGTCAACGTATGGTCTAAATTCTGGCAGATTTGACAAAACTGTCCGTACTCCTCGTTCCTCTTCTTCTTCTTTATCATTGTCTTCTTCATCTGTTGAACTTCTACGATGTCTCAAGTCATCGTCGCTTTCATGTATAAACTCCTCTTCCACTTCCGCATCATCGTCGCTCAAGCAAAATGTATACGTTGCCGAGTCAAATATATCCTCATTTACAACTTCATCATCTCCCTCATCACTTTGTTCATAACCACTATCTTCAATATCTTCTGATTCAACCGCCTCTTCATTACCACCTTTGTCATTCTCAAGATCAACCTCCTCAACATGTTCATTTCCAACCTCATAAGGAAGGGTTATTGAGGCAGGATCTGAAATATTATTATTTAAAAGTTACAAACTATATCATATGCTAAATAAAATGCCCCCAAACAAATCAATATGTTAATCTTCAACATCCAATATACCTTTTTTTTTTTGGCTAAAAAATAACCAATATACTTAATTCTACAAACAGTGTGACTAATACCCAACACAAACAATATTACAACATCATTTATATTCCATATAATATTTTAATCAACACATTTATTGACATTGAGGAAAAAAAAAATACAAACAGTCCCCCACAACATAGAAAAGAACAAACTGATATATTTTTTTAATCAACACTTTCTTTCCCGTAAACAAACACCAGCCAACCATTGATGAGTCCTTTTCTTAAGGTTCATAAATATATGAAAGCTATTGCACATGCCCGACTCCATACCCCACATGTCACAATACAAAATTTTTTTTATTGGAAAGTTCTGCTGTCACAATTCAAAGTTCAAGCACAAACAGAATCCATCAAGTATAACTATCACCGTTTTACCCCTTTTCCCAAAAAAAATAAAAACAAAACAAAACCCATTTAATCATAAAACTAACCCTCAAGCTCAAATACACCATAATATACCCTAAATCTTAAATCAAACCAGAATTTTGGGAATAAAAAATCAAAAGAAGACTCACCATGGATGGGGATTTCATGTTCCTTGTCAGCCATTTTTGCTTCACCAAAAAAATCCAAACTTGCCTTCTCAAATTCTCTATGTCAGTACCATGGGTTTTTTTTTGGAAACAATTTGGGGTAATTGGGCGAGGATGACGAGGCCTAAAATTCGAGTGAGGGGTTTTGACAAAATTACCCTCTAATCATGCGCACATGTGATAGTCACATGGCTATTTTGGACGGAAGGTTGAGTTTGGAACATTTTGAAAGTATGAGGGGAATGGAAGTGACAAAATAAAATACAAGGGGCAATTTGAGACTCGGGTCAAAGTACAGGGGGAAATGGTAATAAAATTAGTCCTTTTTTGTGGGATTAATTAATCTTATGCACACACTTTTATCCCATTGTCATGCGATAAGTAATCTCATAAAAAATGATGGGATAATTTATCCCATGATGGGACCCACATTAAAAAAATAATTTTTTATTTGTTTTAAAATTAAATTTAAATAAAATAATAATAAATATTAATTTTATAATATTTTTAAATGTATTTATCATTTATTTGAAATTTTTTGAAATATAATTATAGTCTAATCTAATATTTTATCAAACACATCATAACACTAAATATAATCCAATCTAATTTAATCCCATAAAACAAGTCATATCCAATCTAATCTTATCCGGTACGTTAAACGCACTGTCTGAGTTTTATGAATTTGAAAATGATGGTATATTTTGAATGACTAATTGGTTTTTTTTTTTTTTTAATTACTGAGAAGACAGAATAGTCAAATGCCCCACAATTAATTTATATATATATATATATATATATATATATATATAACATGTCATAATACCCGACAATGCCGTGACTACTCACTCTTTTAAGTATTTTTTGCTAAGACTCTCACTCTTTTAGCTTGATTTCACGTGTGAAGCCTCATATTAACAAACATGCACCTTATCCCTTCCACATTTCCTCTCGTCGTGGGTTTTCTTTTAGGGGATTTTGAGGAATACTTTATTTTTGACACAATGATAATCTATATCCGTATTGCACTTTTAATTTATACCCCAAAATTTATACTATAAATATAGAGTAAAAATAAAAGAAACACACACTTGGGACATAGATTATTAAATAACATCATGAATGACTTTAACACAATGATTTTGAGGAATGCCGCATTCTTAAGAATTATTTTGAGGAATGCCACATTCTTAACACAATGATGATATATGCCCTATGCGTGTTGCACTTTTAATTTATACTCCAAAATTTATATTACAAATGTAGATTAGAAATAAATTGGAGTATATTACTTGCAGCATAGATTATTAAGTGGTATCAATAATTACTTTATTTTGAAATTCTCCCATTTAAATTCGGACCAATTAAGTAATTAGCCATTTTAAAAATAAAATTTGAAAGATTTAGCCATAATTTTACAAAATTAAGGATTTAGCCATAACATGTAATATTTTATGTTACATGTAACATATATACATATAAAAAATATAACGTTACATGTAACATAAAATATAACACATGTAACATTATATATAATGTTATATTTTTACACATATATATTATATGCAATATTTTATATGGTTAAATTCTTAATTTCGATATTTTAGGGCTAAATCCTAAAAAATTAGTCAAAATTTTGGTTAAATAAATCTCTTTAAAATTCTCCGTTTTCGTTTTGCCACGCCACCCCTCATCGCGGGTTGAAAGCCCATTTCTTTCTTTTATGTGGGCCCACAAGATAGGTTGAGGCTTAATCCCCAATGAACATTCATTGGACGCACGCCTGAGGTGGCGACGGTGAAGAAATCGCAGACGACACACGAGAGAAAGAAAAGGAAAGCTCTGAAGAGATGTTTGTGTTCGCGATCGCACGGCCATTGCTGGCGAAGGTTAAGGTATCGACTGGCATCCCCGGATTGAAGGTGCTCCCAAATGCGAGAGACGTCCTCATCGATCTCTACACCCAAACCCTAAGGGACGTCAAGGGCCTCCAAGGGGTCAAACACGGCAACTATTATCGAGCGGCCATGGAGGCCATGGTGAAAGCCCGTCTCAAGGTCTGCCAGGAGGAGCATGACTGGGAGGCCATCGAGCGCCGTCTCGGCTTTGGACAGATCGAAGACCTCGTCGACCAGGCCCGTGAAGACCTCGCTCTCGTGCGCAAGTTTATCGGTATCTCTCTCCGACAAATTCACAAACATCAATTTCATATGTCTTGTTTTTGTATCTTTCCACACACAAAGTCGCCGACTTTTTGCATACCATCTGATTATTTCGATATTTTCAAATTGAAAACAAGGAATATTGAGTCGCTGTGGTTTCGTATGCTGTGTGGTGATAGTTACCTTTATTTTTTTCAACAATGACGCATTGAAACTCGCTAATATTGCAATCTGATGTTGTATTTTATCATGAGAAAAATTTGGTGTATATGGGATTAGTAGCGCATATTTGATTACTTCTCAATATTTTGGCTCTGTTTTGCCATTATTTCTTGAATCTATTTGTCAATTGTGCGCAATGTTTTTGTTTTAACATAAGTGAGGTGAAGAAGATAATAGTAATCAATGAAACTTTTGCGAATTGAAACTTATTGGCTCGTTGTATGACATTGATTGATGGACTCAAATCATTAATTGATATTAACAAACATTCGAACATTAGGTCAGCGTTTTGTATCTTCCCACAAATAAAATCATTAATTGATATTAATGATTAATTGATATTAATGGACTCAAATCATTAAAAATTGATGGTCTCAGATGACCTGTTTTGTATCTTCCCACAAATAAAATCACGAATTTTAAGCACACAATATAAAATGATGCTATGTGATTAACATATTTTCTATTTACTTCAATAGTTTTTAGTTGAAAGTATTGACTGTTGAAATGGAGTGACATGTTCTACTGTGGTCTAATATTTATTCCTGGTGTACAAAACCACTTGCAAAATTCATTCCATGCATTTTTATTTGTTGTTGTACCATTATCCTGATTGTTTTGAACATTGAACAATTAGGTTGAAACTCGCTTATATTGCAATTGAAGTTGCCTTATATCATGGACAAAAATTGGTGCATATCTAGTTCTTAATAATTCTTGCTCTATTTTCTCACTACTTAAATCTATTATCCATCTGTTGTTTGAATTACTGTCCAAAAACATATGGGTTTTTGGTTGTAACATTTCCCTGGACTTTGCAGAGTGCGAAGTATGGAAGTTTTATGACTATGATGGTACGTACGATCAACCAATACAGACATATGATTAGTTCTGCTTCTAGTTTGTCTTACTTTTTAAATCAACTATGTTTCTTTTGCTTCAATTACATTTCAAAAAGATATGGGTTCTTGGTTGTAACATTGTGCCGGACTTTGCAGCGGACAAGCCGAAGAATTAAATGTCTGGCTTCATCCCTGACTCTGATGGTACAAAAGGCGGATACTAAACTTGTGGTGACAAGGAATGCGTGCTAGAGCGGATGCTAATCTGAGTGAGCAAAATAATCAGATAAAGGAGTTTGTTCTCTGGTTTGGCACAAGAAGTAAAACGATTTGAAATATGAAAATATTATAAATTAAAACTATTTTATTTATTATCGAGACTATTTTTGTACTTTATAATCATGGATAACTCCTCTTCTTCAGAGACTCTATAGCAAGGCTTAGGTGGCAACGCCTCTTGACTCTACACTACGTTTCGAACTAAGATTTTGAAATGAGAAATAAAAATGTATGAGAGAAAATCCTAGGAAAGAAAGGGGGGAAAAAATTGAAATTTTTATTTGTGTTTGGAACTTTAGAATATTTAGAGGGAAAAAATCTCTCAAAGTTCTAAAGATTAGTACTTAAAGTTCAATATTTTGTCGGTGTAACTAGAAAAAAATGAAAAACAAAATTTGCTAGGATAAACATTCATTTATGCATATGCAGTTTGTGTGTAAAAACGAAAGTCAAAAACTAGAAAATCAGTGCATAGCTCACTAAGGTCATGGACAGAGAAAAACGTTGAAGAATTTGCGCAATCAGTCTACTTAGAATCATATATTACAAACATGTTCAACAATCACAAGTATTATCATATCACTTCATTAGGCTTACGTGGCATATTTTTTTAGACTATTTTACCCTTTAGGTAACATCCAATTTTAAGGCTTGAAATATTAAAAAGATCATTTTACGTTTTTTTTTCCTTATTTTGTTTTTTTTTTTTTTGAAACAGATACCTCTTTTCCCCATATTTTTCTCGTTTTGTCCCCTTTTTAACGGATCCAATAATCTCTATATGATTTGTCATTTAATTCCTTTTTTATTGAAATAAAATCCCCTATTCTTTTATTGTTCTTTGAGAAAAAAAATGTAATATGTGTTTTTTCATTTAATTTCCTAAACTTGGGGAACCAATCGGTTTATTGTTGAGTGTGAAAGAATACTTCTCTATATGATTTTTTAATTCAAAATCTTTCGATTTTATAGTGAAAAGAAAAGCGTGTATTAAGGATTTAATCACCGATTTTAGGGTGTACTATACTACCTTCCAATTTTGGTAAATAGTAGCTGGTGTATTGTTGGAATATTTTCTGAAAGTTTTTCTTTTAATTCAAACTTTTTTTTTCCTTAATTTTTTTTTTAAAAATCGTGTAATTAAGGTTGACTATTTCCCATATAGCTTATATTCATTACTTTCCAATATCATCACCTCTTTCCAATATTAATAGTTACTATTAAGGTTTTTTTTTTTTTCAAATTCAAATTTACCATTTTGAATATCATATATCAGTACTGTTTTTTTCTAAATGTTATTTTAACGTTTGTTTGTCTTCATCATTTTTTTTTCTCTCAACCTTTTTTTCTTCGTAAGTGTAAATTTTTGCCATTTTATCGTGTTATAATTTGATGAACATGCGTTATTTTAACGAGATAGAGAGAGTTGGTAATCAATCACGAGAATGATTTTTCTTGGGTGTTGTTTTTGGTGGCGATGAGGAGGACGCAATTTGGGGGTGGTCTTGCGATAAACTTCTTGTGAGATTTGGGGTTGTGTTAATTTCTTGATATCTTTTGTGGTGCTGAAGGAGATTTGGGATGGTCAATTTGTTTTAAATATGAATGAATGGTGGAAATATTAAATATAAGTTTTTTTTTTTCAGTTGACTTTTGATACGAGAGTATTTATAATTGGCTGTTTATTTTTTATCCGATTAAAAAGCTGGGTTTAAAATATGATATATATATTGCAATTTTTGAACAAATACCCTAGCAAGTTTACCTAAGAAATTGGAAGACAATTGACGTTTGTCTTTGAACAACAATCAATTAAACAATGTCACCATGATAAGGCGGAGATCGACACATGCAACATTGACCTCCTGAGTTGTACTGATTTGACAGCCATGGTGCTGGGTTTGTCGAGCTTCATGGCGGATCCAAGATCGAGTTGTGAACTTTAGTGGCAACTCGGAGGTCTATTCTTGAGCTCCAATGGCGGATCGAAAGTCGAGTCGTGAGCTCCAATGGCATATAAGAGGTAGAGTTGTGACCTCCAATGGCGGATAAATTCACGAGCTTCAATGGTAACTCGGAGGTTGAGTCGTGCGCTTCAATGGCAAACCAGAGTTAGGGTCATGAACTTCAATGGCAACTCGGCAGTCGAGTCTATTGTAACTGTTCAACTGGAAAAACTAATTTTACGCTCGTAATAATATTATGGAAAACACACACATATATATATATATATACATATATATATATATATACATATATATATATATATATATATATAAAAGAGTTTCGTGGATTGGGCTATTTTGAAGAAAGGAATTTGGTGGTGTTTGTGGGTGTTGGGAATCTCCGAAGGACCTAGTAGAAGATGCTTTCATTCCTTGTGGGTGGCCTCTCTGCATTGGAGCTTTTAAAACTTGACTTCGGTGCTGCTTTTTTCCAGTCTTGAGCTACTTAGCTGTGGGAGAGTGATTCAGGATAATTTCGATTTTGGTACGATTTTCGGGGCCTTTGCTAAAAAAGAATTGGCGGGTGCATATTCGTCATTCATCCTTCAATGCTTTGTGCTAAGGGAAGGTCTTTTCTTTGTTAAGGATCCTTCAATTCTCGTTCACTGGTAGATGAAATGAATTGTTTTGCTCTTCCTCTCCGATCTACCGATGGGACTGGCCGATTGTTTAAGTTGAGAAATGTCTTTTCTATAATATTTACGAAAGCATCATATCATCATATATATATATATATATATTTATTTATATATTGACAGAGATGATTGGTGAAACACAATAATTACATGCTAGAAATAAATCTTTGACTAATATTTAAATCATCAAATATTGGCTGAGAATCAGTGGAATGATTTGGTCTATCATGCCCCCGCAAGATTGAGCGTCCACTGAAGATGCCAATCTTGGTTCTATGCTCTTGAAAATGTCTCTGTGGCAACGGTTTTGTGAGGGAGTCAGCAAGTTGGTCGGAAGTGTGAACATGAGACACTCGTAAAAGTCGTTTGGCAACTTGGTCGTGAACAAAGTGAAAATCGATGGCAATATGCTCATACGAGAGTGAAACACTGGATTTGCGCAAAGATATGTTGCAACAACATTGTCACAATAAATTACTGGTGTGGGAGTTAGGACTTGCAATTCTGCAAGAAGATTGGTATTCCAATTAATCTCAGCAGCAGTTGAAGCAATAGCGCGATATTCTGCTTCGGTAGATGATCTCGCAACTGTTTTTTGCTTTTTGGAACTCCAACTAACAGGATTGGCTCCGAGAAATACAACAGGATGTTCTATCATCTTGATTTCCTGCCCAATCGGCATCAGCAAAAGCATGAAAGCTCATGGGAGAGTTCTTGCGAATGAAGAGGCTGTGATCAGAGGTACCTTTGAGGTAGCGAAGGACTTGCTTCACATGAGACCAGTGAGTTATTGTCGGCCAGTGCATGAACTGTGATAACTTGTTGATGCGAAAGAGATGTCTGGTCGAGTGAGGGCGAGGATCCAAGCACTTGTTGATACTCGGTGGAGTCAGTAGGGGGGCTGCCATCAATAAGTTTTAGAGAGTTTGACAAGGACAGTGGGCTCTGGATACCGGTTTAGCATCTATCATCTTTGTACGAGGGAGAAGATCATTGATGTACTTTGTTTGTGTCAATAATAATTCTCATGACGTGTGATGAGCTTCAACACCAAGAAGGTAAGAGAGATTACCAAGGTCTTTTAGTGAGAATCGTTGTGCTAGTTGTTGGATAAAGGTAGAGACACTAGAGGTAGAGGTAGAGGTGACTATAATGTCATCGACATACACCAAGAGATAAAT
The DNA here is from genome assembly GCA_018132145.1 of Boehmeria nivea var. tenacissima. Classification (NCBI taxonomy): domain Eukaryota; kingdom Viridiplantae; phylum Streptophyta; class Magnoliopsida; order Rosales; family Urticaceae; genus Boehmeria; species Boehmeria nivea. Next base: position 19,110,116 of record CM030878.1, on the reverse strand, counting down.
TCGATAACCACTTCCATGAGAGATGAATAGTTAAGGGTCTGATTGGGAGTTGATGAAGCTAATGGACAAGAGAAATGACTTCAACTCGGTATACCATGCACGTGGGGCTTGGCGTAGACCATAAATGGCTTTGTTGAGCTTACATACATGAGTAGGCACCGTTGGATGGACAAATCCAGGTGGTTGCTCCATAAATACATCGAGTTGATGTAAAGGCCAACCATTAGTGATACCAAGAGTGAGAAGTAGCCGAATGGTGGTCGGTTTTACAACCGGGCTATATGTTTCACTATAGTCAATGCCGGGTCGTTGGTGAAATCCGTTGGCAACTAAGCCGGCTTTGTGACGAACAACAAACCCATCAGGATTATGCTTTATTCTAAAGACCCATTTGCAGCCAATAATGTTTTGTGTGGGATTTTAGGGAACTAGAGTCCATGTAGAATTGCGAATTAAGGCGTCGTATTCCTCATTCATGGCCCTGCACCACTCATGAAATTTGAAGTTTTTACATAATCAATCATTTTGTAGTCATATATTACAAGCTTATTCAACAATTACAAGTAGGGGGCTTCTATTGCCACCCCCATTTTTGCTCTCCACACCCCCTAAATAAAAATTAGTTTTTTTTAAATATTTTTAATCATTTATTTGTATTTGGGTTGTTTCAAAAATACCTTTAAAGTATAAAAATTTAGTTTCTGTTCACCATTCCTTATTATGATCCTATTTTTTTAGGATGCAATTTTTTTCCTACTATCATTTGAGAACCTCGTTGTAGTGCACACCCTCTTTTCTCAAAACCAAACTTACAGAGCCGCACACACTATTTTTTATCCACACCAACGAAAATTGAAAATTATTTTTGAAAAATTAGTATGTGTAGCTCTGCAAGTTTAGTTTTGGGGAAAGAGGGTGTACACTACAACGAGGTTCATACTCAAATGATAATAGAAAAAGAAAATTACAACCCAAAAAATAAGATCACAATAAAAAAGGTTAATCGTGATTAAGAAACCAAATTTTTATATTTTTAAAGATATTTTTGAAACAATACAAATACAAATAAATGATTAAAAATATAAAAAAAACTAATTTTTATTTAGGGGGTGTGGAGAGCAAAAATGGGGGTGGCAATAGAACCCCCCTTACAAGTATTATTAAATCAGTTCATTATGCTTAGGTGGCAATTTTTTAAAGACAATTCTACCCTTTAAACCCGGTTCACATATTTGAGTAATATACTGTAAAGGTTCTCAATTAATGATATTTTTTAAATGCTGCGTAGTTATTATTTTTCTTTTTAACCGCTCAATTCTAGGAATCAGTAAAACAAAGTGTGGAAAAGCGGTTATGGAAATAAACAGTAATAATTATCCGTGTTTTCATATGGGGAATCAAATATTTTCAATATCTTTAACTAAATACAAAACATCTTTGACTTTGATCATATATTAAAATATTTTTAAAATTTTCAAACATGTTCAATTTTTTCCAAGATATTAAATAATCAAATATTCAAATATATCTCTTAAAAAATCATATTAGTCATGAGTAAGCTAATAAAAATTAATCGGTATTGACCCTTCCTATTTAAGAGACGTTTTAGGTGCTAAGTTTATGGAGTTTATTACCTCTTTATTTCTAGTTAAGACTGTAATTTTTCTTATTTAAAAATATATATTCTAGATTTTTATTACTATTAGCATTAACAACTTCCTATATTTAGTTTCTTACACGTTGTATATTAAAATTCAAATGGTATCTTTGTCATCATGTTCAATAGCTTTGGTGTCTTCCCCTCGGTGCATTCTGATGAACTTTTAATATGTAATATTATACTTATTCAAAAAATATATGTAATAATATATAATATTTTTAATATCGTGAAAACTCCATGCCAAATATAGTTTTTAAAAAATATACCCTATATTGCTCAATAGTAACATTGTTTTGTATGCCCAAATTATGAGGGCACGTGGGAAACTTTCTATGTTATTTGTACTGTAACCTAAGATCTTAACGGTATTCTAAATTGTCTTAACAGTACATTTAAATGATTTCGTCCCCATGGATAACTATGAAATTTCATGTTTTTAGTAACAATCATCATGGTATTAAGATCCATATGCCCGTCTTTCTTGTTTTGCATAAATAACGTGTCTTAGAAAATATAGATTTGCTAGTTTCACAAGTTTATCATCGATTTTCAAGTGAGTTCAAGAATATGTTATTGAACAATCTTATATTTAATTTTATATTGGTGCGAAGAGTTCCCTAGTGAGAGGTCAAGCATATGTTTGAAGCATACAGACCTCACTTGGTTGAGTATATGAACTTTTTTTGAAAATTTATTTCCAAAGGCCTCGATAGGCACTCAAATTTCGAGTAGCTATTTATTTACTAATAGGTTGGCTAGTGACTTTTGGTGGCAACAAACATAGGGACCCACATTTTAATATCAAATATGATATTCAAATTTAAATTTAAATTCATGTACATGAAAGACATCCAGAAAATAATTGTGTTTATAGAATTGAATACGATATTCAATTTTCCTTACATAATATTATAACATGACAAATTACACATTTTTCTATTATCTTTAATGATACCTAAATTAGAGGATCCCTAGACGCCATATTCCTTGATTTTTCTGTAACTGATCTGGCTAGCCACATAACCTGCATCAAGAACAACGTTCGTATGATATTCCAAGTTTTTTTATGACTTATTTTTTAATATTGCAATATGAAACATGACAATTTTCTTATTAAAAGAATTTTAATATAATATTTATATGTTCATACAAAAAAATGTGTAATTAACAACACTACAAACCGTACCATTAATATTGTGTGTGATTGTGTCAGTGAAAACACTATTAAACTTTTTTACAACAATCCAACCAAATCGTAATATTACTTGAAATTTCACTAAAACAGCTATTCTAGTTAAACAATTTAGTGCAAGTTGCTTTAGGTGTGTTACCTATGTCAAAGGATCAGTGTAACCTTATTCCAATATTGTATCCCTTGCATCCGTCCATCTTTTGCTATCAAAATAGTTTTAGTTCAGTTTTCATACTATGATATTTATATCCACCTATTAAATTATAGAATATCTTCAATTTAGATTATTATACGACAAATTGCAACATAAAAAAATGCACATTGCTCACTAAGACTAAAAACTTGCGGCATAAAAATTAATCTGCAATGAAAAATTTAATATGATATTAAATATTAAATTAATTCATAATATTGTAATACGATATTCAAATTCGAATATTAATTTATGAAAAGAACGTATACAAAGAACTCTCACAGGTTAAAAAATAACAGCATAAAAATTAATATACAATGAAAACCTTAATATCAAATTGAAATAAAGCATACATATTCACATTGTTGTTTGCGACAATTACAATAGTCGGACTTTCATTGGCAGCCACTCGATCTCGTCTCGTCTACGATTTGACTTCGAGGGCGTTGTTGCAATATTTGCATCAGTCTCGTTTTTGTCACCGATGGAATGCTCCTGCCTTATCATATCTTTGGGGCGACGGGATGACCCGATTGGGGGTGAATTTGACTCGAGCTATCTTAGGAGATGGCTTGGTTTCATGAGAGGTCGGTGTTTGTCGGCGGCAATAGGCGAGTCCTTTTGAGCTCGGATTTTTCCCTAAATTTGGTTTGTGATATTCAGGCTTTGATGCAATTTGGTGGTTCAATTTTCACGCTAATAGGAGAAACGATGATAGTTTTGCAGAATGATGAGGGTGGTGAGAAAGGGATTAGTTGACGTTCATGGGAGTGAGAATGTTGGAAAAATGGTTTGTTAAAACCATGTGAAAGTCCATTTTGGAGCATATATTTAAGTGGGACCCACTTAACGGATAAGTCGGGTCTTGCCGGATTCTTGTTCTCCGTTCGGAGTAGTATAAGATCGGCTATTTATTTGTCTAAAATGGTGTTGAGATGAATGAGAAATTGATGCTCAAAGTGTAGTCATTGAAATGTTCAATGAGAAGGGAAAAATTGCAAAAACTAAAGTCCCACATTGGAAGTGTAACTTCATGTGGAAGGGTTTAAATACAAAGACTTGATTTATATATGGATAAGTCATGTGGTCAAGAGGCTCTCTCTCGCGCGCGCAGGGGGGGGGGGGGGTGCAAATCCTCGGACCAAAACTGAGCTTCGTGGGCTTGGGCTCGTGTGCACCCGCACGTCGTGGGCGACGCGAAATGCTGGACCGGAATGGGCTTTCCGGGCCAAGCCACCTTTTGCAATTTTTGTATCTGAAAAAATCCGAATTAATTACATTAATTCGGAATTAAAACGTTGCTCTGAAAACGTTTTATTTTTCAAACAGGCAGACGTTTTCAGTTCAAAACGTTTTGATTAATTAACAGTATTAATATGAATTAATACCTATTAATCATAACAGTTTAAAAACGTTTTTGCTGAGCCTATAAAATACAGCTTTGAGGCATCAGAAATATACACCAATCCGAAAATCCTCCACAGCTCTTAGTCTTTTCTTTCATTTTTCTTTTCTGTTTTCGGTGATAGTTTTCTCGCAGGCTTTGTTCGGCTAGCTTGATCGATCGGTGCTCGGTGCTAACGCTAGCTTGTCGTTGTATCCTGGGAAGCGGTTGCTCGTTCGTCTCCGCACCCGTGGGAGAGCAATAACGCTTTAAGGAAACCGTCCAACGGGCCTCGACGTTTCTTTTCTTCCACTGTCCGGTTGAGGTGTTTTTACAATTGTTGCAATTTCGCTTTTTGTTAAATTATTTCCTGTGCATTTTGTCATTCCATACTAGGATATATAACAATCTTAAAGCGTTATAAACTAGACAAGGTGTACGGTTTTTTTTTTAATACTCATCTGAAATTGCTATTGTTTGTAAATTGTTCTTCATTATCATACTGCATTTTTAATTGCATTCACATATCATAGATGTTGTTTTATTTTTGTGCTTTGCAATTTGTATGAAACTGTCTTTTGCTATTGTTTATTCAGTTTCATGCTCGTTTATTTTTCATTGCTTTATTGTAATAAACTGTTTTGTCTCTTGTTTGTTGGTTTATGTTTTATTTTAGTTGTTTATAAAACTGTTTTCCAGAAATTGTATAAAAACAGTTTTTCACAAATTTAAATTGCAGTTTCTGTTTTGTTAATCGCAGTTTTTTTATTACTTGGAAAAACAGTTTTTTCTGGAATTAATTTTAAAAACAGTTTTTCCAGAAATTGTATAAAACAGTTTTTTCTGAAATTATTATAAAACTGTTTTTCTATAACAGTTTTTTTTTTTAAAAAAAAAACCAGTTTATTATAAAACAGTTTTTAGAAATTAATAAAAAACAGTTTCTGAAATTAATATAACAGTTTTTATATAATAACAGTAATTATTATAAAAACAGTTTCTGTTTTTATTTATTAGCAAGTAAAACAGTTTTTTTTAAATAACAGTTTTATTATAAAACAGTTTCTGTTTTTATTAGTTAATTAAACAGTTTCTGAAATTGTTTAAAATCAGTTTTTGCAATTGATTAAAAACAGTTTCTGAAGTTAATTAAACAGTTTCTGAAATTATTTAAAAACAGTTTTTGCAAGTGATTAAAAACAGTTTCTGAAATTGATTAAAAAACAGTTTCTGAAATTAATTAAAACAGTTTTTGCAATTGATTGAAAACAGTTTCTGAAATTGATATATAAAAGCAGTTTTCAATAAACAGTTTTATTAATAACGTTTTTATAAACAGTTTATGTTTATATTAAACAGTTTTATTTCAATTAAACAGTTTATTATAAACATTTTTTTTCAAACATAAACTGTTTCTGTTTTTTCTAAAATCAGTTTATGTTCACAGTTTTGTTTCAAGAACAGTTTATTGGTGAAAAATAATCTAATAGTTTTCTGTTGTGATTTTTTGAAGAAATATGGAAAACAACACTGAGAACAATGTCTCCAACGAGACCATCCCGCTTGCTCCTCCGACTGTGACCATTGGGCAATTTGCTGTGCCTTTGGGTCCGAACAGTGTGACGGCTACGGCCGGGAATGCGACTGCGAGTCAAATTCCAAGCGGTTCTGGGGCACGAGTGCCCACCGCTGCGATACCGTTTCCCGCACCGATAACTCATGCGGAGAAACCGGAGAAGTTCAACGGTTTGAATTTCAAACGTTGGCAACAAAAGATGATGTTTTACTTGACCACGATTGGTCTCGTGCGGTTCTTAACCGAGGATCCACCAAAAGTCAGTGAGGATGATACTGACATCCAAGCGCGTATAGCTTACAATGCTTGGAAAGATTCTGACTATTTCTGTCGGAATTTTGTCATGAATTGTTTGACGGACTCCCTCTACAACGTCTATAGCTCTAAGAATACGGCTAAAGAGTTGTGGGAATCGTTGGATAAGAAATACAAAACCGAGGACGCGGGCGCCAAGAAGTATATCGTGGGCCGCTACCTTGATTTTAAGATGGTGGATTCTAAAACTGTGGTTAGTCAAGTGCAAGAATTGCAACTTATTTTCCACGAGATTCATGCCGAGGGAATGGTCATTAGTGAGTCATTCCAAGTTGCCTCGGTCATTGAGAAGTTGCCATCGGGTTGGAAAGACTTCAAGAACTATCTCAAGCATAAGCGCAAGGAGATGAGTCTTGAAGACTTGATTGTCCGTCTTCGAATTGAGGAGGACAATAGGGGATCCGATAAGAGGGTCAACACTGTTGCGCCAAAGGCAAATGTGGTGGAGCATAGTGAAAGCTCCAAAAGCAAGAAACCGAGCAAGTCAAAGAACAAGCTTGGGCCTAAAGGAGGGGTATCCAAGAAAACTAATAAACCGTCGAAGTTTCTTGGAATCTGCTACAATTGTGACAAGCCGGGTCACAAGTCGGCGGACTGTAAACTACCGAAGAGAAAGAAAAAGAACGAAGCTCATGCTATGGATGTTGATGATGATGAGTTCGTTGCGGTAGTTTCTGAAGTAAACTTGGTGGACTCGAACCCCAAGGAGTGGTGGCTTGATACCGGCGCTACCCGCCACGTATGCTCTGATAGGAATGCATTCTCCAAGTTGGAACTGCATGAACAAGGGGAGAAGCTATACATGGGCAACTCCGCTACCTCAGAAGTGAAGGGGAAGGGAACGATTTTTCTGAAGATGACTTCGGGCAAGGAATTGAAGCTCACCAATGTGCTATTCGTGCCCGACATAAGGAAGAATCTGATTTCTGGGTCACTGCTATGTACTCATGGATTCAAAATGGTCATAGAGTCTCAGAAAATTATTTTGTCTAAGAATGGAATATTTGTGGGAAAAGGCTATGTAAAAGATAGCATGTTTAAAATGAATGTAATTGCTATCAAGAATAATGATATCAATAAAGAGAAGTCTTCTGCTTATATGCTTGAATCTTCTAATTTATGGCATGGTAGACTAGGTCATGTGAATTATGAATCTTTGCGTAGATTAATTCATTTAGACCATATACCCACATTTAATATTAATTCTAAACACAAATGTGAAACTTGTGTAGAGGCAAAACAAACGCGAACTTCTTTCAAGAGTGTTGAAAGAAGCAGTGAACCCCTTGAATTAATCCATAGTGATCTATGTGATTTAAAATTTGCTCAAACTAGAGGTGGAAACAAATACTTTGTGACTTTCATTGACGATAGTACAAAATTTTGTTATGTATATTTACTCAAAAGCAAAGATGAAGCTATTGAGAAATTTGCCATGTATAAAAATGAAGTTGAGAATCAACTTAATAAAAAGATCAAACGAGTTAGAAGCGATCGCGGTGGTGAATATATTGAACCGTTTGGTGCACTTTGTGCTCAATACGGAATTATTCACGAAACAACACCGCCTTATTCTCCTCAATCAAATGGTGTGGCCGAAAGGAAAAATCGGACACTTAAAGAAATGATGAACGCCATGTTGATAAGTTCCGGGTTACCACAAGGCATGTGGGGGGAAGCCATTTTATCGGCAAACTACCTTTTGAACAAGGTACCCCGAAAAACTGAAACTAAAACTCCATATGAGTTATGGTTTGGAAGAAAGCCTTCCTACAAATACTTGAAAGTGTGGGGGTGCCTAGCTAAAGTGATGGCACCAACACCAAAGAGAATGAAGATAGGACCAAAAACTGTTGATTGTGTCTTCATTGGATATGCACAAAATAGTAGTGCTTATCGGTTTCTTGTGTATGAATCGAAAAATCCCGATATTCACAAGAATACAATTATGGAATCAAGAAATGCTTCATTTTTTGAACATGTGTTTCCTTATATCAATAAGGAACATGAACCAAGCTCATCTAGACAAGTTCATGAGGATATAGAATCTCAAGAACAAGATGAAGAGTTAGTCGATGACGATGAGCTGGAAGAACCTAGACGAAGCAAAAGAGCAAGGGTAGAAAAATCATTTGGTCCTGATTTTCTTACCTATATGCTAGAAGCGGAGCCTCAAACGTACAAAGAGGCTGTAAAATCCGCTGAAAGTTCTTTATGGAAAGAAGCCATAAAAAGTGAAATTGATTCTATCTTACAGAATCACACGTGGGAGTTGGTTGATCTTCCTCCGGGAAATAAACCACTTGGTTCCAAATGGGTTTTCAAGCGGAAAATAAAACCTGATGGAACAATTGACAAGTATAAAGCGAGACTTGTCATTAAAGGCTATAGGCAAAAAGAAGGCGAAGATTATTTTGACACATATTCTCCTGTGTCAAGAATAAATTCCATTAGATTGATCTTAGCGATTGCCGCTTTGCGGAATCTTGAAGTTCATCAAATGGATGTGAAAACAGCTTTCCTAAATGGAGATCTTGAAGAAGAAATCTATATGGAACAACCTGAGGGTTGTGTTGTCCCAGGACAAGAAAGGAAAGTCTGTAAATTGGTTAAGTCCTTGTATGGACTTAAACAAGCACCAAAGCAATGGCACGAGAAATTTGATAGTGTCATGATAAGCAATGGATTTAAAATCAACGAGTGTGACAAATGTGTTTATATTAAAAACACAGAAAATGGATATGTGATTCTATGTTTATACGTAGATGACATGCTCATTGTGGGTAGCAACGATCGAATGGTCAAATCCACAAAGGATATGTTGAACTCAAGGTTTGACATGAAAGATATGGGACTAGCAGAGGTAATTTTGGGAATTAAAATTACAAGAACTGTCAATGGACTCATATTAGATCAGTCACACTATGTAGACAAGTTACTAGAAAAATTTAGTAAAGATGATAATTCTATTGTCAGAACGCCAATAGACGCAAATCATCACTTGTCTAAGAATAAAGAAGAAATCATCTCTCAAGTTGAATATGCTAGAGTGATTGGGAGTCTTATGTACTTGATGAGTTGCACAAGACCTGATATCGCTTTCACTGTTAGCAGACTTAGTAGATACACGAGTAATCCGGGAGCTGACCATTGGAAAGCAATAGTGAGAGTACTACGGTACTTACGATTTACTCGTAACTATGGATTGCATTATACGAGATATCCAGAAGTACTTGAAGGGTATAGTGATGCAAGTTGGATATCCGATATAAATGACTCGAAAGCCACGAGTGGCTATGTATTTACTTTGGGAGGTGCTGCTGTATCTTGGAAATCCTCAAAACAAACCGTGATAACTAGATCCACAATGGAATCTGAGTTTGTAGCCTTAGACAAATGTGGTGAAGAGGCTGAATGGTTACGGAATTTTTTGGAGGATATTCCTAAGTGGTCAAAACCTGTGCCTGCAATATGCATACATTGTGATAATCAATCAGCAATTGGCAGGGCACTAAATGTTTTGTATAATGGTAAGTCTAGACATATACGTCGACGACATAATACCATTAGGCATCTAGTCTCAACTGGAATCATAAGCATAGACTATGTTCCCTCAAAGGAGAACATTGCGGATCCGCTAACCAAAGGGTTAAGTAGAGATTTAGTTGAGAAGTCATCAAGAGGAATGGGACTTAAGCCCTTGGAGAATTAAGTCGAGACAATGGAAAACCCAACCTAGTTGACTGGAGATCCCAAGATCTAGGTTCAAAGGGACAACCTAACTGTCAAGACCGGATGAGATCACTGTGGGGGATTCCCCTCCATCCTATTCCTTGATAAAAACAGTGATACCCGTAGGGAAGGTTAAGCAATAGCTTTTAATGATTCTTTTGCGTCGGGAATAATGATATTCCGAGCGGAGTAATACGGGATTACTCTTAAGAAAGAAATCACCTATGTGAGAAAGAAGTGGGGCCGCTTCAAAGGAGAATTAAAGGGCAAATTCTTTAGAAATTCTCACTGAACCAGGCGAGTGTTCATGGCTTAACAGAACACAACCGTGAGAACTGAACCTGTGTCAGGGTAATATCTGTGTGAGATATGTGAATGCTTATACAAACGGCAGACTAGTTCAAGGACATCGAGTCTACTAAGAGCCAGTAAGACTAGCATATTTTACAAGGGAAGGTTCAAAGGCTTGCCTACCTATCCTATGCAGTTATTAACCGCATGAATACTATCACCATGTCGTATTGAGTCAAGTCTATTTTTTGACGTCGTTGAATTTTCATTCATGTGGGGGATTGTTGGAAAAATGGTTTGTTAAAACCATGTGAAAGTCCATTTTGGAGCATATATTTAAGTGGGACCCACTTAACGGATAAGTCGGGTCTTGCCGGATTCTTGTTCTCCGTTCGGAGTAGTATAAGATCGGCTATTTATTTGTCTAAAATGGTGTTGAGATGAATGAGAAATTGATGCTCAAAGTGTAGTCATTGAAATGTTCAATGAGAAGGGAAAAATTGCAAAAACTAAAGTCCCACATTGGAAGTGTAACTTCATGTGGAAGGGTTTAAATACAAAGACTTGATTTATATATGGATAAGTCATGTGGTCAAGAGGCTCTCTCTCGCGCGCGCAGGGGGGGGGGTGCAAATCCTCGGACCAAAACTGAGCTTCGTGGGCTTGGGCTCGTGTGCACCCGCACGTCGTGGGCGACGCGAAATGCTGGACCGGAATGGGCTTTCCGGGCCAAGCCACCTTTTGCAATTTTTGTATCTGAAAAAATCCGAATTAATTACATTAATTCGGAATTAAAACGTTGCTCTGAAAACGTTTTATTTTTCAAACAGGCAGACGTTTTCAGTTCAAAACGTTTTGATTAATTAACAGTATTAATATGAATTAATACCTATTAATCATAACAGTTTAAAAACGTTTTTGCTGAGCCTATAAAATACAGCTTTGAGGCATCAGAAATATACACCAATCCGAAAATCCTCCACAGCTCTTAGTCTTTTCTTTCATTTTTCTTTTCTGTTTTCGGTGATAGTTTTCTCGCAGGCTTTGTTCGGCTAGCTTGATCGATCGGTGCTCGGTGCTAACGCTAGCTTGTCGTTGTATCCTGGGAAGCGGTTGCTCGTTCGTCTCCGCACCCGTGGGAGAGCAATAACGCTTTAAGGAAACCGTCCAACGGGCCTCGACGTTTCTTTTCTTCCACTGTCCGGTTGAGGTGTTTTTACAATTGTTGCAATTTCGCTTTTTGTTAAATTATTTCCTGTGCATTTTGTCATTCCATACTAGGATATATAACAGAGAAAAATTAGTGGAAATTGTTACGATATTGTATTCAAAATTCAAATCCCATTTAGCAGTCAGACTGTAATTTAATTTCAATGGATTTTTTTTATTATATACCGAGATTAGCGTTGTTAATATATATATATATATATATATATAAAGGAACCGGGTCAGCCCGTTAGGGACCGTCTATTCACTAAAGGGTGTTTTGGTATAATTAATTTGTAACATGAATAATTTTAATATATGTTGTAAACCCTGAATAGATATGTAATATTAGTCCCTAATTTGACTATATATGTTAATCACCCTGAAATTTTTGGGTCTGTTTGAATGTGGTGGGTTCTGAAAGAGAGGGAGATGAGGTTGTGGTAGTGTTTAGGTCAAGGATTATTATTATTATTTTTTTGGCTTGAAGATGTTGTTTTTAGAGCGTGTTTGAATAGGAGATTTTACGAGGAAGTGGATTGGAATTTGTTCTAATGGGGTGTGGAGATGCTATTGTTGGGAAAGACTACAAAAAATAACAAATGCGGAAGACTTTTTTTTTCCCTCTTTGTGTTAAAATAGGATTAATAAATCAACCAACAAAGTCAATCAAGCAAGCAAGCCAATAATCAAAGCAACAATCAACCACAAAGTGAGACAATAATTTTTAGCGTGAAAGAACTTCAACCACAAAGTTAGATAATAATAATTCTACACTACGCGAAAAAAAAATTGCTATTTCTTACAATTTCTCAAATAAAAAAAATCCCCTGAGTCCCTAACCACACTGTCAGGAGTCCCTGTTTTCTAATAGTTAGTTTATTTTAAACATTTAAATAGGTTAGAATTATTTAAAATTATTTGACCATTGATATTATTATATAGTCGAAACAATTTTGAACAGTAAAAGATCATTTTTTTCTTTATTGTTATTAGAGTTAACAATAAAGAAAAAATGACCTGTAATTACTGTTATTGTCATATTTGGCCATTAATATTAGAGATTTTTAAGGATTTAAATGTATGTTATATGTAAACATATTATGTTACACGTACGGCTAAATCCTTAATTTTGACATTCTAGGACTCAATCCTACAAATTTTACCTTCAAAATAGCCAATTTCTTAACTGGCTCTTAATATAATTAGAGTTAAACAAGGCATAAGTGTTAATTATTATTATATGAAGATACCATTACCAGATATATATTTTTTTTCTTGGGAAGATTTGAGTTTTAGCCATTTTTCGAGCTCTGTAATTTTATGACGAGACGAGCTTGAGCTTTCCAAAGCTCAGCTCAGCTTGGGTCAATTACACCCCAAATCACCAGTAGGAAACCATAGCGAAAGAAGAGAAAGAAAGTAAAATAAGTTGATAAAAAAAACGACAATAAAAGGAAAAAGGTGGAACCTTATAAAGTGTAACCCAATCTATTCCATATCACTCGTTTAAAATAAAATAAAATAAAATAAAAACTCTCTATTCTTCACCTCAGGAAAAAAATAAAATAAAAATCTCTATTACATTTAAACATCTCCTCGCAAAATTACAGTTTAGTAATAACTCACTAACGATATGCCTGAAACCACTTACTCCTAAAATGATACTTTTTTGCAAAGTTGAAGAATTCTATTAGAAGATTTGGGTAAATCTCTAATATAAACTTGGCAAGCTCCTGGTGTGTGCCATGTGGAAGCTTTTTCTGTTGAAAATGTTTAAACATTAACTTAGGTTTTCAAAATAAAAATATATATTTCATAATAAAATTCTGGTTCTATTGAGGTGTAACAAGTTAAACTAACCTTAAGTTGTCCAGAAGTATGGTGGGCATCCACGTTTCTTAGCCAAATCATTAGATGCTTCAAATCATTTTGAAAAGCAGCTTGCATGCGCGCTACTTCTTCCTCGCCAATAATGATGTCAAACCAAGATGTATTGTACACATTCAAAATTCTCTCCGTCATTTGAAGTTGTGTCATGTGTTCGATTGGGTCATCAAACATTGCTTTTTCATCAAAACTATTAAGGCAAACATTTTCAACTAGATCTCTCAAAAAAAGCATTTTCTTTCTGTAATCCCAAAACGTAGGGTGTTGAGTAGCTTGACGTGCAGTCAGCCTGAAAATCATAACAATATTATCAAACACTTGATTCATACAAGCATAATCTAATGTTATAAAATTGATATAAATTCATTGATAAACACCCGATCATATTCACATATTCGAGAAGGAAGAATGGGCGGGCTCGAGCTAAGGACAAGAACGAAGAGGATGTTTCAAGAGGACCAGGAGGGCAGAATACGAATTTGTGAACATGCCTGATTGTGTGATTATGGATGTGACGTCAGTGTGTGAATGTGTGTGTGAGTGACGTCGTAGTTAGTTAGTAGAAGGAATAAAGTATTGAGAATGTGAGGGGATTAGGGGTCATGCTTTGAGAGTCGTAGTATTGGGAGTGTACAGGTCACTCGAAAATCCGCTGAGTTCTCTGTATTTTCAGTCCCGATTTGGACTGAGTAATAGAATTTTCCTTTCACTTTTGCTAGCTATCATTTTCTCTGTTCCTATCATTCACATCTATAAAAATCACTACATAATTATAAATATCAACACATAGACAGTCAAAGTTTGTGTTTCATTATTTGAGTTTCACAAACATTGAAATGTAGCTTGACAATGATTTGTTAAATCTCAAAGTTAAATTAAACTTATAAAACTTCTATATGTTAAAAAATCATTGTTAAAACCACTTAATAGCTTGTTTACAATATGTTTAATTCATACCTTAAACTTGAAGAGTTCTTCAAATCTTGTATGAACTCGCTAAACTCCTCCATTTTGCCCCTCTTAGGATTAGTGGGCAACGTTTTGATATGATTGTACACAAATTCAAATGTACAACCAATATCAAACATGTCAGACACTTTTGAACCCGTCAGATCTGCAAAAACATAAGATTGACATAAGTAATTAAAAACAAGCTTAAAACTTTACAACTACCAAAAAATATACATTAGCAGCATCCTTGTACCTGGATATGAGAGAGTGCCCCTCCATCGACCATAAGAATAATATACGTAGATAGTTTGTTTGCAAATGTTCCCATGGGTGAAGTTGTTACGATGATAAGACTCTAATTCCTCAAGTACATCGCTGCAAGATAAAATAAAATAATCAGCTTAGATAGTCTTTTAACTACTTCTTGTTGTATTACTTTCTCCAGTAATTAGCTTAGATAGTCAGCCACCAAAGAACTGAAAAGGGGACAAAGGATCCCCTTGTCTCAACCCAAAAGAAGCTTGAAATCTTCTAACTGACTTTCTGTTATCAAAATTGAGAAGAAACATTTTCAAGGCATTCAATAATCCAGTTTCTCTACCAAAAAAATCCCAACTCACATAATCATAGGCTTTTTCGAAGTCAATTTTAAAAATCATGCCCCTTTTCTTCCTAGATATATAATCCTCCACCACCTCATTAGAAACTGAAGCCACGTCAAAAAATTTGTCTCCTCTGACAAAAGCTCCTCGAGCCATGGAAATAGTATCCTCCAACACCTCCTTCAATATGTTCTCCAAGACCTTTACTATTAGGTTATATAGACTTGAAACCAAATTAATAGGCCAGAAGTCCTTTACTTGTCTTGCTTCTTTCTTTGGAAAATGACAAAGAAAGGTGTGATTCATGTTTGAACCAATTACAGCATTCTTGTAAATTCTTTGAACACCTCGATAATATCTACTTTTAAGGCCTCTCATCTTCTTGAAAAAAGCCCATTATTAATCCATTTGGTCTCGGAGACATTTCCTTCTCACCTTGAAAGACCATCTCTCTAATTTCTTCTGTCTCAAAACGTCTATCCAGCCAATCTGCTTTGCTTTTACAAATAGGGTTTCAAGATATGCTTCCAAATTCCAACATACCACATCCTCTTTTGTGTGAAGCTTCTTATAAGAATCAATCTTCTATCTCTTTTGAATTCAATAATAACCCATGGCTCTCCGATTCTAACTTGTCAAGAATATACTTGTTTCTTTCATCAATTTACGAAACATTTTGGAATTCACACCCCATTCTTTCGCCCATTTGAACTTCATTTTTTGACGCTATGAAATCGTCTCTTCTAAGATTAATTCCTTAATTTCTCTTTTAAATAGATTTTTCATGGTTCTACCTTTTTCATCATCAAGCAATATTCCGTCTCTCCTTCTAATCAAACAGGTCAATTTTTGTTTTTACCTCTCCTTTAACCAGCCTTGTGTCCCCAAAACTTTCTTTATTCCATCTTATGAGATTCCATTTTACTACTTTTAATTTCTCCATGAATCTGAAACCCTCCCACCCATTCAACTTCACATTTCTCCACCATTTCTCGCACAACATCTTTAAATCCAGGTGATTCATCCACATATTAATTGTCAAATCTAAATGGTGTTGGGCCGCATCTAACTGGTGCCGTATCTAAAATTACATAAAAATGATCAAAACATACCCTAGCCCCCTACTTCCTCCTTCACGTTTCTAAATTGCTCTCCCAATAACCACCTCTTCTACTGCACGCCACCTCTAATATATAGTTAGTTCACGTAAATATTGAATTCACAAATTAAGGGTGGATCTCTCAATTCTGCCTCTCTAATAAAATCATCAAAGAAGTACACACTTTTAGTGATTCTTGAACATGAAGATTTTTCGTTGGCTTCTCTGACCCTAATAAGTCCTTTATGGTCCCTCTCTTTCTCGAAGAACCTATCCCCTTACATTCCAACTTACAATCTTCATTTAAGATTTCTTTTTCCCTGAGACTACCTTCATAATTAAACCCATTGCTCAAATTTTCTCAATTCCCCCCAACCCCTCTTGCTTACCTACATTTGACTCCTTTAAATTGTCTCCCGTTTTGTTTGTCACTAAAAAACTGCAATATCCATTTTTTTCATAGTTTATTTCAATCTCAGAATTGGCTTTAAGACAACCTCTCCTTTGAATCTCATACTTCTTTTCCACCTCATGCTCCCTCTCACCTCCAAAATGACTGTGAATATAATTTTACGATTAAAATAAATTATTCAATTTAATTGAAAAGTTTGTATTTACCTTAGAATCCTTAGCATGACACATAAGTCGTCTTTTGAATAATGGATGCCATAAATGTGATTTGCTTTAATACGTCTCAGAACAAATTCTTCCAACGTGTATGTTTCCTGAAAATTAAAAAAAAAATATATATATATATATATATATATATATTAACATTAACCTCCTTGGAGCATTTTTGACTCGTTAATTTAGTAGAACTCTATATATTAATTAAACTATAGAGCATTTGTTTTCTACCAAATGAGACAACTAATAATATGATAAAATAGAAAAACCATTTATATATCAAAAACACAAGAAGCATGATCCACAACGTAACAGGATATTGTATAATTAAATGTGTAAATAAATAACATTTAATCGAAATAATAAAATGCTAAAATTAAAATCATTCGCAAAAAAAAAAAAAAAAAATCAATCAACCGAGCTAAATATTCTTGCTCCTCATTTAAAGAAATAAAATAAAATAAACTTACTTCTTCAGTTGTGGTGGTCCTGGTCCATGTGGAATAATCTTGAATACGATGATGAATTATACTTCGAGTAGGTTCAACAAAACCTATACTTGTAGCAGTAAATCGTCTAACTGTTGGTATGCTTAGGCGATTATAAATTGCGTTTTGACTTAGTTTTAGAGTCTTGAAGACTCTAAAATCCCCTAATCTTCTAAACATTATCTGAAACATATATGAAATAAAAATATGAATTTAAAAATGCATTCAAAAGAAACATATACACAATTAGACAAAATAATAATAATCATTCTAAAAAAAGAAAAACAAACTTCAAAGTAAAGTTTGACGCCGGCACAATGGGACGAGCTTCCTTAGCTAGACACTGACCTCGACCCTCCTCAGCTAGACCACGACCCCAACCCTCCTCAGCTCGACCACGACCTCGACCCCGCCGGCGCAATGGGACGAGCTCCTGGACACCGACCTCGACCCTCAGCTGACCACGACCTCGACCCCGCCGGCACAACGGGACCAGTCCGAACAAGACACACTCTCTCTCTCTCTCTCGGTCTCTGTGTGTGTTTTTTTTTCCCCTAAATACTGGTTAGCGTGTTTGAATGAGGGTCTCTAGGGCGTACAAATAAGGTACTGTTGTTATTTGTTAAGTGGTAATACTGTTATTGACGAACCCATTAGGCCTAATTTTGAGTGACAACAAAATTATAATTGCTTTTTGTTAATTTATAAATGGTGCTAAAAAGCGAACACCATTTTGTCTAACAATTGATATACTAATAATAAGCCAGAATAGCAATGTAACCAACAATATATATTTTTTTTTTTTATAATCCAGAAATGTAAAAAGATTATGCAATTTAGTCATCAAATTGAAACAATTATCCTACGATCAATTAATGAACTTTGTTTGGCAGCACCGTTTAATCTGTATTTTTCAACATGAATGGATTTTGATATAAAAGTAGTGTTTTAGATAGCATGCTTTAGAATCAATTTAAATTCAAATTTTGATAGTATTGTTACAATAGAATGTTCTTTTTCTTTTTCCTCAAATTTTCAATTCAAGATAAATAATTACAATATAGAGAATACTAGGCATAGCACTAGTACATATGCTCCTTGGTCCAAATATTAATTTGATGTCAAACTTAAACACAAAAATCCATATAGCTATCCATATTTTGTAATGTATTTAATATTAAATTATACTTAAAATTAATAAAAGTTATTACATTATTAAACATTTTAAAAATTACATTTAATGTAATTAGAGTTCAAAATTGCAGAATAGATTAGACAAAATTACTTAAATCTCGGATAATTAATTATCATCACTAAACATTATCCATAAGAATATGTTACATACTCACTAAAATTTTGAATAAAATAAAGAATGAATTGTCTATCCGGCAAAAGAAAGAAAAAAGGAGTATAGTACTATTCACATAAAAACAGTAGACACCACACACCACGTACTATCAACAGATGTCAGATCGTGCTACATGGCTACTAAGTAGGACATGATTTTATACGAGGTAAGTGATGAAAAATGTTATAGGCACCCATAATTTCCGCTAGTAATATAAACGATTATTAAAAGAGAATTTTAAGAAAAAATCCACAGTTTACAAAATGATTTTAAAAAATAATCACAGTTTCAAAAAATTTAAAAATTAGTCATTTAAGAAATTTCTGACACGTGTCAGAAATTTCTTATAATAATTTTTATATGTAATTTTGTTATTGTCAGAAATTTCTTACATTGTGTTATGGCTAGTTTTTAAATTTTTTGAAACTGTGGCTATTTTTGAAAACACACAGTTCAAAATTGTTATTTACCTAACTGACCCTTATTAAAAAGGTTGAAAAACAAGAAATTATATTAATTCCTAAAAATTATGCACTTATTATAATTTTATATATTTATGAAGAAACTAGCTAATTTTTTAGTGCTTATTAATAAATAAAAAGAACTAAATTTATTATTTTTTAAAATATGATCCTTTCATCAATTTCTCTTTATTCTGTATATTTATGTTACCAAAAAACATAAAAATAATACTCAAATACACAAAAATCCATGATTTTTCTCATGTTGAAAATACGATAAACGTTAACCGTAAATTCGTGTTTAAAAGCGTTAAAAGCAATAATGGCTAATCGTTATAAAAAATTAACGATATTTGTTAAACTGTAACCGTTATTCTCGATAACAGTTTAAACTGTTACCGTTATTCTCGATAACGGTTTAAACTGTTACTCATTGTCTCCAAAATAGTAATCCATCGTTAGAATTTTTTTTTATTTGGCGAATTTTCAATTTGACGGCTTAAAATTTTCCCCAATGTCAAATGGGCTCTAACAATTTTATGCCGAAACAAATAAAAAAATGAATTAAATGGTCAAAATTTTCACTTCAATTGATATTTTCCTTTTTTATATTTTTGTAATTTAATTTTTACTAACTAGTAATTTTGTAAAAATAATATTAAAAAAATAACTTAAAGAATTGTTATCAAACAATTTAACTGAATCCAGCACGTGGGAAGTGAACTCGTTTCATTTTTATTGGAATCCTTAAAGTATATTAAAACCTAATTAAATCTCGCTTTATAATAGTATAAGAAAAGCTAAAGAAAAGAGAGAGTGTTAAGGATTTAGCCAAATTTTTGGACTTTTTTTTAAGGATTAGTCATATTTTCACGAAACTAAGGAATTAGCCCTTTTCGTTGTGTAACAAAATTTGTTACCCGTGTAACAAAATTTGTTACCCGTGTAACAAATTTTGTTACACAATGAAAATGGCTAATTCCTTAATTTCGTGAAACTATGGCTAAAATTTTGAAACATGAGCTTAAAAATGGCTAAAACTCAAATCTTCCCAAGAAAATATATATATATATATATATCTGGTAATGGTATCTTCATATAATAATAATTAACACTTATGCCTTGTTTAACTCTAATTATATTAAGAGCCAGTTAAGAAATTGGCTATTTTGAAGGTAAAATTTGTAGGATTTAGTCCTAGAATGTCAAAATTAAAGATTTAGCCGTACGTGTAACATAATATGTTTACATATAACATACATTTAAATCCTTAAAAATCTCTAATATTAATGGCCAAATATGATAATAACAGTAATTACAGGTCATTTTTTCTTTATTGTTAACTCTAATAACAATAAAGAAAAAAAATGATCTTTTACTGTTCAAAATGGCTTCGACTATATAATAATATTGATGGTCAAATAATTTTAAATAATTCTAACCTATTTAAATGTTTAAAATAAACTAACTATTAGAAAACAGGGACTCCTAACAGTGTGGTTAGGGACTCAGGGTTTTTTTTTTTTTTATTTGAGAAATTGTAAGAAATAGCAATTTTTTTTTACACATTTTAAAAATAACATATGTTTCAAAGTAATTAAAAAATAACCACTGTCAAGACTTTATAACAAAAAATAATAAAATAATATTAATGCATTTGTAAGAAATTTTTTAATATTTCAATTTTTACTCATTAAGTTTAAATTGTTGAAAAATTTAACATATGTGTAAATATTTTTTTTATTATTTTTTATCATAAAATTCTTTATATTGATTCTTTTTTAAATATTTTTAAACATTATTTTTTTTTATAAAATTAATTTAATTTCCATTTTCTCTTTTTTTATGTTTGCTATTTTTGCTGGAAAACGCAGTACTTCCCGTAAGCAAGAACAAGAACGGTTTGGTAAAGTCTAAAGATCAAAAAGCCTATAAGCTATAGGAAAAAATGTCTTCGGTATCTTTGTGTAATGATCATTATTATATTTATTGGAAAATGAAAACTTCTAATATTGTGGTCAGGATTGCTAAAGATCAAAAAGCCTCCTATCAACCTATGGTGAGGCCCTTTCAGCAAATAAACCTATGGTGAGGCCCCACTTTCACATCTTATGTGCGTTTTGCTTGGGAGAAACTCCAAAATTAATTAATATAAGATGAGTGTATCATTTTGGGAAATGTTGAAAACAAGATAAAGGTGTTTGTCCATTTAGCTTGGTCAGAAAAGGCAAAACTCGGCAGGATATACAACTTTCATTGGTTTGGCGGGGCCAGCTCTTATATCTTTTGGTTGCAGTTTATATTATAATTTTCTTTGAGTTAAAAAAGGGGAATTACGTTGTTGCACTGATTTTTTCCTTTATTACCTTTTTTTAAAGATATTTATAACTTTATTGCCTCCTATATATTTGTGGGTTTTCATACCTCAGGGCTCAGGCTTGCTTTGAAAAAAAAAAAACCCAAGGCATGAAAAAGCGCTGCTCATTTTTTGTTTGAACAGTGCAAATAATGCAAAAATTAAAAATCAAGTTAGTTTTTTTTTTGTTTATTTATATTTAAAATTATTGAGTTATATCTAATTCATCATTTCTATCCTTAAAAGTGTTAATAGGTTTCTAAGAGGAGTTTCGACCGTTTTTTTCAATGCGGGTTCGAGGCTTTTTTTTAGCATTTTTCAGGGAAAAAAAAGTGTTTTTTGAGGGCAAAAATGAAACAATTAATAAAATTTAGGGTCTAAGTAGAAATAATTAAACTTTGAGGACCAAAAATAAGAGCCAAAATGAAAAAAGAAAGAACTTACCGCCAAAAAAAAAGAAAAAAAAAAGCCCTTACGCGGGCCCGCGCTCGTAGGGCCCACGTGTCAGGGCTATCTTCCTCCCCACCAAAACCCCACGCCCACTATTAGCGCGTGTGTGCAAGCCCTTCTACCTTTTTTTTTTTTTAAAGAGAAATGATAGTGAATACCTAATTTTTAAAACTTAATGTAAGTTATTACTCAATCTTTTGAAAAATGTAACCAACTACCCAAGAGATGGAATTACTTACACTGTGGTAAGTGGTGGTAATTCACTTTGTTACCAAAAGCATGTGTAAGTAATTCACAAATTGACTAGAAACTCAATTACTTCAAAAGTTTGGGTATTTATTTGGGCCAGTTAAGGATTTAGCCATTTTGCAGTCCATGTTTTAAAGATATAGCTCACGTTTTGAAAAATTAGCAAAATAGCCATCAGGTCACCATCTAAAAATCTATGACTAAAGAAATAAAATTTGTGACTAAATAAATAAAATACACAGTCATAAAATTTGTGACTATAGTCACAAAATTTCAGAAAATTTGAAATAAATACAATAAAAAATTTAAACATCCATTAACAAAATAATCAACTCACAAATAAATGATTGCCTATACAACCAATTTCATAAAACTTATTACTAAATAAAAAATATCTTATAAATAGCAAAAAAATATGCAGCCAAATAAGTCACAAATTTCATGACTAGAGACACAAAATTTTAGACAATATTGTCTGCAACAAACAACAAAAACAGAATTCAAAAAACTAATGACTACAGTCTCAAAAATCTAAACACGAATGTATGACTATTTTGCTAATAAAAACAAACATAGGCTAATTGTTAAAAACATACATAAAAATATGGCTATTTATTTAAAAAACCGTATTTATTTTTATTGTTATATAAATTCTGGGTATTTGCCCACTTCACCCTTTTTTTTTTAGTTTTTTTTTTTTTTGCTTTTTGTTTTTCCCTTTTTTTCTTCTTTCTATTTTTTCTTTTGGCTTTTTTTTTTAACTTTCTTTTCTAATTTGTTAAAAAAAAACTTTTCATATCAAATAATTTGTAAAGTTTTTAATGATGTCATATTTTTATAATTTTTTTAACACCTAATTTTAATTATTACCCAATCTTTTGAAAAATATAACCAACTATACAAATGATTCGATTACTTGCACAGTGATAAGTGGTGGTAATTAACTTAGTTACTAAAAGCGTGTGCAAGTAATTAATGAATTGACTAGAAACACAATTACTTCAAAAGTTTGGGTATTTATTTTTATAATTATATAAATTCTGGGTATTTCTCAACTTCACGAGTGAAGTAGTTTAAAATTTTTATTACAATTTTGGTTAGAACCGAGCTCGAGTTCGAAAAAAGCTCGAACAAGTTTGCTAATCGAGTCGAGCTCGAGCTCGAGCTCGGTAATTTTATGACGAGCCGAGTTTGAGCTTTCCAAAGCTCGGCTCAGCTTGGATCGATTACACCCCTAATCACCAGTAGGAAACCATAGCGAAAGAAGAGAAAGAAAGTAAAAAGAGTTGATAAAAAAAACGACCATAAAAGGAAAAGGTGGAACCTTATAAAGTGTTACCCAATCTATTCCATATTACTCATTTAAAATAAAATAAAATAAAATAAAAACTCTCTATTCTTCACCTCAGGAAAAAAATAAAATAAAAATCTCTATTACATTTAAACATCTCCTCGCAAAATTACAGTTTAGTAATAACTCACTAACGATATGCCTGAAACCACTTACTCCTAAAATGATACTTTTTTGCAAAGTTGAAGAATTCTATTAGAAGATTTGGGTAAATCTCTAATATAAACTTGGCAAGCTCCTGGTGTGTGCCATGTGGAAGCTTTTTCTGTTGAAAATGTTTAAACATTAGGTTTTCAAAATAAAAATATATATTTCATAATAAAATTCTGGTTCTATTGAGGTGTAATAAGTTAAACTAACCTTAAGTTGTCCAGAAGTATGGTGGGCATCCACGTTTCTTAGCCAAATCATTAGATGCTTCAAATCATTTTGAAAAGCAGCTTGCATGCGCGCTACTTCTTCCTCGCCAATAATGATGTCAAACCAAGATGTATTGTACACATTCAAAATTCTCTCCGTCATTTGAAGTTGTGTCATGTGGCCGATTGGGTCATCAAACATTGCTTTTTCATCAAAACTATTAAGGCAAACATTTTCAACTAGATCTCTCAAAAAAAGCATTTTCTTTCTGTAATCCCAAAACGTAGGGTGTTGAGTAGCTTGACGTGCAGTCAGCCTGAAAATCATAACAATATTATCAAACACTTGATTCATACAAGCATAATCTAATGTTATAAAATTGATATAAATTCACTGATAAACACCCGATCATATTCACATATTCGAGAAGGAAGAATGGGCGGGCTCGAGCTAAGGACAAGAACGAAGAGGATGTTTCAAGAGGACCAGGAGGGCAGAATACGAATTTGTGAACATGCATGATTGTGTGATTATGGATGTGACGTCAGTGTGTGAATGTGTGTGTGAGTGACGTCGTAGTTAGTTAGTAGAAGGAATAAAGTATTGAGAATGTGAGGGGATTAGGGGTCATGCTTTGAGAGTCGTAGTATTGGGAGTGTACGGATCACTCGAAAATCCGCTGAGTTCTCTGTATTTTCAGTCCCGATTTGGACTGAGTAATAGAATTTTCCTTTCACTTTTGCTAGCTATCATTTTCTCTGTTCCTATCATTCACATCTATAAAAATCACTACATAATTATAAATATCAACACATAGACAGTCAAAGTTTGTGTTTCATTATTTGAGTTTCACAAACATTGAAATGTAGCTTGACAATGATTTGTTAAATCTCAAAGTTAAATTAAACTTATAAAACTTCTATATGTTAAAAAATCATTGTTAAAACCACTTAATAGCTTGTTTACAATATGTTTAATTCATACCTTAAACTTGAAGAGTTCTTCAAATCTTGTATGAACTCGCTAAACTCCTCCATTTTGCCCCTCTTAGGATTAGTGGGCAACGTTTTGATATGATTGTACACAAATTCAAATGTACAACCAATATCAAACATGTCAGACACTTTTGAACCCGTCAGATCTACAAAAACATAAGATTGACATAAGTAATTAAAAACAAGCTTAAAACTTTACAACTACCAAAAAATATACATTAGCAGCATCCTTGTACCTGGATATGAGAGAGTGCCCCTCCATCGACCGTAAGAATAATATACGTAGATAGTTTGTTTGCAAATGTTCCCATGGGTGAAGTTGTTACGATGATAAGACTCTAATTCCTCAAGTACATCGCTGCAAGATAAAATAAAATAATCAGCTTAGATAGTCTTTTAACTACTTCTTGTTGTATTACTTTCTCCAGTAATTAGCTTAGATAGTCAGCCACCAAAGAACTGAAAAGGGGACAAAGGATCCCCTTGTCTCAACCCAAAAGAAGCTTGAAATCTTCTAACTGACTTTCTGTTATCAAAATTGAGAAGAAACATTTTCAAGGCATTCAATAATCCAGTTTCTCTACCAAAAAAATCCCAACTCACATAATCATAGGCTTTTTCGAAGTCAATTTTAAAAATCATGCCCCTTTTCTTCCTAGATATATAATCCTCCACCACCTCATTAGAAACTGAAGCCACGTCAAAAAATTTGTCTCCTCTGACAAAAGCTCCTCGAGCCATGGAAATAGTATCCTCCAACACCTCCTTCAATATGTTCTCCAAGACCTTTACTATTAGGTTATATAGACTTGAAACCAAATTAATAGGCCAGAAGTCCTTTACTTGTCTTGCTTCTTTCTTTGGAAAATGACAAAGAAAGGTGTGATTCATGTTTGAACCAATTACAGCATTCTTGTAAATTCTTTGAACACCTCGATAATATCTACTTTTAAGGCCTCTCATCTTCTTGAAAAAAGCCCATTATTAATCCATTTGGTCTCGGAGACATTTCCTTCTCACCTTGAAAGACCATCTCTCTAATTTCTTCTGTCTCAAAACGTCTATCCAGCCAATCTGCTTTGCTTTTACAAATAGGGTTTCAAGATATGCTTCCAAATTCCAACATACCACATCCTCTTTTGTGTGAAGCTTCTTATAAGAATCAATCTTCTATCTCTTTTGAATTCAATAATAACCCATGGCTCTCCGATTCTAACTTGTCAAGAATATACTTGTTTCTTTCATCAATTTACGAAACATTTTGGAATTCACACCCCATTCTTTCGCCCATTTGAACTTCATTTTTTGACGCTATGAAATCGTCTCTTCTAAGATTAATTCCTTAATTTCTCTTTTAAATAGATTTTTCATGGTTCTACCTTTTTCATCATCAAGCAATATTCCGTCTCTCCTTCTAATCAAACAGGTCAATTTTTGTTTTTACCTCTCCTTTAACCAGCCTTGTGTCCCCAAAACTTTCTTTATTCCATCTTATGAGATTCCATTTTACTACTTTTAATTTCTCCATGAATCTGAAACCCTCCCACCCATTCAACTTCACATTTCTCCACCATTTCTCGCACAACATCTTTAAATCCAGGTGATTCATCCACATATTAATTGTCAAATCTAAATGGTGTTGGGCCGCATCTAACTGGTGCCGTATCTAAAATTACATAAAAATGATCAAAACATACCCTAGCCCCCTACTTCCTCCTTCACGTTTCTAAATTGCTCTCCCAATAACCACCTCTTCTACTGCACGCCACCTCTAATATATAGTTAGTTCACGTAAATATTGAATTCACAAATTAAGGGTGGATCTCTCAATTCTGCCTCTCTAATAAAATCATCAAAGAAGTACACACTTTTAGTGATTCTTGAACATGAAGATTTTTCGTTGGCTTCTCTGACCCTAATAAGTCCTTTATGGTCCCTCTCTTTCTCGAAGAACCTATCCCCTTACATTCCAACTTACAATCTTCATTTAAGATTTCTTTTTCCCTGAGACTACCTTCATAATTAAACCCATTGCTCAAATTTTCTCAATTCCCCCCAACCCCTCTTGCTTACCTACATTTGACTCCTTTAAATTGTCTCCCGTTTTGTTTGTCACTAAAAAACTGCAATATCCATTTTTTTCATAGTTTATTTCAATCTCAGAATTGGCTTTAAGACAACCTCTCCTTTGAATCTCATACTTCTTTTCCACCTCATGCTCCCTCTCACCTCCAAAATGACTGTGAATATAATTTTACGATTAAAATAAATTATTCAATTTAATTGAAAAGTTTGTATTTACCTTAGAATCCTTAGCATGACACATAAGTCGTCTTTTGAATAATGGATGCCATAAATGTGATTTGCTTTAATACGTCTCAGAACAAATTCTTCCAACGTGTATGTTTCCTGAAAATTAAAAAAAAAAAAATATATATATATATATATATATATTAACATTAACCTCCTTGGAGCATTTTTGACTCGTTAATTTAGTAGAACTCTATATATTAATTAAACTATAGAGCATTTGTTTTCTACCAAATGAGACAACTAATAATATGATAAAATAGAAAAACCATTTATATATCAAAAACACAAGAAGCATGATCCACAACGTAACAGGATATTGTATAATTAAATGTGTAAATAAATAACATTTAATCGAAATAATAAAATGCTAAAATTAAAATCATTCGCAAAAAAAAAAAAAAAAAATCAATCAACCGAGCTAAATATTCTTGCTCCTCATTTAAAGAAATAAAATAAAATAAACTTACTTCTTCAGTTGTGGTGGTCCTGGTCCATGTGGAATAATCTTGAATACGATGATGAATTATACTTCGAGTAGGTTCAACAAAACCTATACTTGTAGCAGTAAATCGTCTAACTGTTGGTATGCTTAGGCGATTATAAATTGCGTTTTGACTTAGTTTTAGAGTCTTGAAGACTCTAAAATCCCCTAATCTTCTAAACATTATCTGAAACATATATGAAATAAAAATATGAATTTAAAAATGCATTCAAAAGAAACATATACACAATTAGACAAAATAATAATAATCATTCTAAAAAAAGAAAAACAAACTTCAAAGTAAAGTTTGACGCCGGCACAATGGGACGAGCTTCCTTAGCTAGACACTGACCTCGACCCTCCTCAGCTAGACCACGACCCCAACCCTCCTCAGCTCGACCACGACCTCGACCCCGCCGGCGCAATGGGACGAGCTCCTGGACACCGACCTCGACCCTCAGCTGACCACGACCTCGACCCCGCCGGCACAACGGGACCAGTCCGAACAAGACACACTCTCTCTCTCTCTCTCGGTCTCTGTGTGTGTTTTTTTTTCCCCTAAATACTGGTTAGCGTGTTTGAATGAGGGTCTCTAGGGCGTACAAATAAGGTACTGTTGTTATTTGTTAAGTGGTAATACTGTTATTGACGAACCCATTAGGCCTAATTTTGAGTGACAACAAAATTATAATTGCTTTTTGTTAATTTATAAATGGTGCTAAAAAGCGAACACCATTTTGTCTAACAATTGATATACTAATAATAAGCCAGAATAGCAATGTAACCAACAATTTTTTTTTTTTTTTTATAATCCAGAAATGTAAAAAGATTATGCAATTTAGTCATCAAATTGAAACAATTATCCTACGATCAATTAATGAACTTTGTTTGGCAGCACCGTTTAATCTGTATTTTTCAACATGAATGGATTTTGATATAAAAGTAGTGTTTTAGATAGCATGCTTTAGAATCAATTTAAATTCAAATTTTGATAGTATTGTTACAATAGAATGTTCTTTTTCTTTTTCCTCAAATTTTCAATTCAAGATAAATAATTACAATATAGAGAATACTAGGCATAGCACTAGTACATATGCTCCTTGGTCCAAATATTAATTTGATGTCAAACTTAAACACAAAAATCCATATAGCTATCCATATTTTGTAATGTATTTAATATTAAATTATACTTAAAATTAATAAAAGTTATTACATTATTAAACATTTTAAAAATTACATTTAATGTAATTAGAGTTCAAAATTGCAGAATAGATTAGACAAAATTACTTAAATCTCGGATAATTAATTATCATCACTAAACATTATCCATAAGAATATGTTACATACTCACTAATTAAAATTTTGAATAAAATAAAGAATGAATTGTCTATCCGGCAAAAGAAAGAAAAAAGGAGTATAGTACTATTCACATAAAAACAGTAGACACCACACACCACGTACTATCAACAGATGTCAGATCGTGCTACATGGCTACTAAGTAGGACATGATTTTATACGAGGTAAGTGATGAAAAATGTTATAGGCACCCATAATTTCCGCTAGTAATATAAACGATTATTAAAAGAGAATTTTAAGAAAATATCCACCGTTTACAAAATGATTTTAAAAAATAATCACAGTTTCAAAAAATTTAAAAATTAGTCATTTCAGAAATTTAAAAAATGATTTTAAGCCCACTGCTTAACTATTTGGCTACAACTTTTAAAAATTAAAAAAAAAAGGCTCACAGATTTTATTTGGACAAAATTATCCTCCTATTCATCTTCTCTCAATTCCTCATCCCTTTCTCAGACTTCTCAACAAACTAATTCCATGTACCTTCTCTTCTCTTCTATTTCCTTCGTTTCACTTTCTCTAAGAAAAAATCAAAGCCTTGAAAGCATTGCTGGCCGAATTTGACTATCAACGTCGGAGATTGTAGGTCGGCGTTGAAGAAATAAGAGAAAAAGGGGCAAGCTCTAGGGTTTTGCAGGAGCTTCTAAATATGGATGCAATGGCTCTTGAAGATATAAGTTTCTACTCTTTTTGAATCTTCTTAGTCATGTAATGGTAAAATTCTGATGGTTAGAGTCGCCTTTTAATTGTCATGCTAATGTTACTCGAAACATCTTGAATTTTGCTATCCGTGAAGAATTGTAAAAAAAAAAAAAAAGATGAAGCTTCTGTTCGTTGATTAGCTAATGAGTTTATTATTATTATTATTATTATTTAGAGCAAATTGATTAATTACCACAGATTGTCAAGTATGTACTCAAAACCAAAAGTTCACATATTGGTTGGCAGAGTATAAATATGGATTATGCATTTTTTTTATGATGATAGTCTATGGCTCTGATGTTGTTGTTGTTGTTGTTAGCAATGGGTAGTCAGTAAGTTGAAACAATATTCATTAGAAGAGCATTATTTTAATAATTATTACGGTGAACTGAACTGACTATTTTAATTTTAAAAAAATTATATTTAGATGAATTACTATGGTTAATTAATGACTTACCAGTATTCAATACTCTTTTCATTAGTTATGTTTTATTTAAAGTCTTGTATTTAGATGAATTACAAATGTTAATTGACTACTTACGATTAAATTTACGTCCCATGAATGTTGTTTCGTTTATGAATGAAATACTTAACAATAGTTAGATAAATTAGTATAGTAAATTAACTAATTACCGGTATTCAATGTTATTTACATGAATTATGTTTCATTCAAAGTTTTGTATTTATATGAATTACCAAGGTTAATTGACGATTCACTAGTGTTAAATATTTGTTCCATGAATATTGTTCTATTTAGTTGAAACATCATAATTAGTTAAAAATTATAACATTTTTAACCACCTAATTATTTTTTTCATACAGGTTCATCAACTTATTATGGAAAAGGCCCGATAGAGAGGCAAACAAAAGATTCAGTAGCGCTATAAAACACATGATACATTGATTCCTTTGCACAAGAATAAACCAAAGACTAGGAGATGAAACTAAGGAGTAGAGTGGCATTTCATTTTGTAATGTTTTTTGAAAGATTTTTTGTTACAATAGTGTTGAAATAATGGGTGAACAAATTTTGTTATTATTATTATTATTTTATATAACATTGAAACATTAGTGTGGAAATAAATAATATTCAGTTGCAATAGAAATTGTCATATTTTGTATGAATTAATATATATGCTAAATTGCTCATGCTTGACAAATTCAACAGATATATACTTAAAAAGTGGTTTATACTTTATACTGGTAAGCAACAATTAGTGCACTCATGAAACAAGAATTTATTACTAGTAAATAGTCATTTTACTAAGTAATTCATCTAAATAAAGGCTTTGAATGAAACAAAACTCATGAAACAAGATTAGAATATTGGTAAGCAGTCGATCACTTTGGTAATTCATCTATATGCAGGCCTTGAATAGTAGAAAATGCATCAAATAAGTCATAAATACTAGTAACTGCACGATTCACCATGGTAATTCATCTCAATACAGATTTTGAATGAAATAAAACGCATAGAATAATTCTTAAATACTAGTAAATATACGATTCACCATAGTAATTCATTTAAATACCGATTTTGATGACATATTACTCAAAATAATGCCTAGTAAGTGGACCATTCACAATTTTAATCCATCTACATACGTGTTTTTAATGAAACAGAATTCATCAAACAAGTATAGAACCCTGGTAAGTAGACGATTTACCATGGTAATTCATCTAAATACGAGACCAATGCATTCCATGACATAACATCTCTCTCAGGCAATTCTACAAACACCTCTCACGCTTCATCTATCAACCTGAACTTCAAATAAGTGTTGACCAAAGCACTTCCAACAAACACATCCAAATCTAAACCAAGTTTAATAACTGCCCATGAACCCTCCAAAACCTCCATTAAATCACAACAAGCTCTGATAACTTTATAAGTGAACGCATTGCAATCTTCGAAGAAGGAGGAGAAACGGCATCGTCGATGCGAGCGCACTAGGAGTACATGTTGATGAGGGCAGAGGCCAAACTAGGGATTTGTGGAAGCCATTGACGAGCACGTGACTGTGGTCTAAGGGCAAGATCGTCAGCCAAACAAAGTTTATTAAAGGAGAAAGACAACCTTTTTAAAAAGATCGAAGACAAATTTTATATTGAATGAGGAGAGAAGGCCATCTCCCCAAAATTCTCTAATATAAATTCTTTAGCATAAATTAAAAATATAATACATATAAACATAAATTATTAAGACCATCTCCAATGCAAATGACAATGCCAATGTCAAATTTGACACTCAAAAATTTAAAAATGCTATATTTGACATTTGATGCTCCAATGCACAAATGCTATTTTGTTATTTTATTATTTTTTAGTTGCAAAAATCAATAAAAGTAGTTGATGCTAACTAATAGTTAATAGGACTACAAATACTCATAATGACTTCTTGGTAAGATGAAATTTTTTTAAAATAAAATATTAGTTTTTAATTAAATGTCTAAAAGTTGACCAATTAATGCTCTATTTCAAATGTCAAAATTTGGCATTATGCTATACTTGGTACCAAATTTGACACCATGTATATCATTTGTCAAATTTAATACAAAATTTGGCATTGCATTGGAGAATACTTTTTATGTCAAAATGTCAAATTTTGGCATTGGCACACAAATTTAGCATTGCATTGGAGATGCTCTTAGTATACTCTAATTGATATTGTATAAAGTCAGAGAATATGGTTTTAGTTGGGTTTAGATTTTTAGTTTTATTTTATTTTTAATTTGAAAAGGATAGTTAACTTGGTGATTTGAACATTACTATCCATGATTTTCATTCCAAATAAGTAACATGGACATTCGTTATCTATGCGTGTATAACATATATGATAGAGATCAGGCAAGCCACTTAAACTTTGACTTTTGCGCAATGCAAAAATTATCATCTAAGGGTGTGTTTGGGGCGTGGGATAAGAGGGATTGGATTTGATAGGAATAAAATTAGTCCTAATTGATGTATGCCAAGGATTGTGTTAGTTTTTGTGAGCCTCACCATATAATTTCATTCTCTTAAGATAATTAATCCCATGTAAAAGTGTAAGATAAAAATAATCACACGCTCAAAATAATATGGATTTCATTATAAAAATATATTTTTGTTTTAAACTTGAATTTAAATATAT
Organism: Boehmeria nivea var. tenacissima; assembly: GCA_018132145.1. Classification (NCBI taxonomy): domain Eukaryota; kingdom Viridiplantae; phylum Streptophyta; class Magnoliopsida; order Rosales; family Urticaceae; genus Boehmeria; species Boehmeria nivea. The sequence goes on along the minus strand of CM030878.1, from coordinate 19,077,358 downwards.
ATAAATATATTTATTTAAATGTTTTAATATTTTCATATGTCTTGTCATTGATTTTTTAAATATTAAAATTATGATAATAATTCAATCTAATACTACACTAAATATATAATAGTATTAAATATAATATAATTTTATTTAATTCAGTCAAACTCTAATTCAATCTCATAACTCATTTTTAATCCAATCTGATCTACCAAGACTCACGTGTTCCAAATCAGCTTATAGATGACATACTTCCTATGGATTTTTCTTTAGTTTCGTTCGTATCAAGAAGGTAGATTAGCTGATTAGGTACGCAACCGTAGCATTAGTTGGCAAAATTGACTAGAGATTTTAATTCATTAATAATAATTATAATAATAAAAGAAACATATATTTGCAATTCATTACCGTGTTACTTAGTTTTAAGCTTTTTATCATAGTATTAGAGTTCCATTCCTATTCCAATTTCCAAATATACGAGAAAATAAAATATATATAAAAAAATCTCGAAGTAAATGGCGTAAACAAAGTTGGAGCAGGTAAAGGCTTTGTGAACATATAAGCTAATTGATGCTAAGAACGGATGGCCAAAAGTTTGATAAATCCGTCAGCAACTTTGTCCCGAACGAAGGAACAATCAATTTCGATATGCTTTGTATGTACGTTCGTGAATGAAACATTGGATTTGAAGCAATGTGAACCGCGACTTGATTGTCACAAAAAAAGAAGAGCAGGGAACGAAGCAGGAACTTAAAAATCTCGAAATAATTGGTGTAGCCACACCAATTCAATAGCTGTCGATGCCTTTGCCCTATACTTAGCTTCGGCTGAGGAGCATGAAATTGTAGATTCTTTCTTTGCATGCCTAGAGACAAGCAAGGAGCCAAGAAACACACAAAATCTGGTGATAGATTTCCTCGTATCAGGATATGTAGCCCAATCAGCATCGGAGAAGGCTTTGAGTTGCAAACGAGTGTCGGAGGATGGATAACCAGAGGCAAAAAATAAGCCTTGACAAGGGCTACTTTTGATGCAGCATAAAGATGATGAGCAACTTTTAAATGTGGCTCACGAGGTTGAGACACATATTGACTAAGCTTGTGCACGGCGAATGTAATATCAAGCCGAGACAAAGTAAGATACCAAAGTCGACCCACAAGTCGTCGAAAAATTGAAGCATTGGAAATGAGTACCCGTATTCTGATCAAGGTGGACTCGAGGATCCATAGGAGTTGTAGCAGGCCTGCATGCTAAATAGCCGGTGTCTTTGAGGAGTTGTAAAGTGTAATGGCGTTGCGAAAGAACATTACCCTTGGAGGAACGAGCTAGTTCAAGGCTGAGGAAATACTTCAACAAGCTATATATTCATCCATGGACTAAGCCACAAAATCTTTTATGCCTTTGCACTCCTAAGGCTGAATTTTTTGTCAAACAACGCTACCTATTTATCCGTGGATTAAGCCATAATTTAGGCTATCTAAAATTAATAAATAAATAAAGAGATTTTTAAGGATTTAGCCAAATTTTTGGTAATTTTTTTAAGAATTGGCCATAGTTTCACGAATTTAAGGAATTAACCATTTTTGTTATGTAACAGTTTTTGTTACACGTGTAATAAATTTTGTTACCCATGTAACAAATTTTGTTACGCCCAGTAATAATTTTTGTTACACGGATAACAAAAATTGTTACACGTGTAACGAAAATTGTTACACGTGTAACGAAAATTGTTACACAACGAAAATGGCTAATTCCTTAAATTTGTGAAACTATGGCTAAATTTTTGAAACATGAGCTTAAAAATGGCTAAAACCCAAATCTTCCCATAAATAAAAGGAGTGATTAGCACAATTAGTCCTAAACTTAGGACTTTTTTTTTTTTTTCAATTTAGGCACCTTTAGATTTATATTTATGAAAACCTTGACCTTAATATTGAAAATACACTCCGATTGTGGGATGTTAAATTTTAAATTTTGATTCTTGTACTAATTCAAAGACTAAACTGCCAAATAAATATTTTTATTAGTCAACTACATAGCTATATATAACTAATTTGATAATTTAAAAAGTCATGTAGCATTTGTCATTTAAAAAAACAACGTAAATGTGCTGGAGGTCATATTTTGCCACAAAAATTTTGAGTTGTGACTAAAATCTTAAAATGGTATGGTTAAAGCTCAAGTTTTTATTTTATTTTATTTTTTTAAGATTAATCATAATATATTTTTAAAAATTAATATTGGCATTATTATTTGGGTTTATTTAGTATTTAGTCATTTTTTATTCATATTTTAAGAAAATGGCTAAAGTTTTCAAAAATTAAGTTATTAGCCACTGATGAATAAGATAACTAAGGGCATAAAGATAGATGATAAGACAAGAGAAATTATAGTGAATACCTAATTTTTAACACTTAATTTAAATTAATACCTAAATACCCAAGTGATTTAATTACTTATATAGTGGTAATTGGTAGTAATTATCTTAGTTATAAAAAAACATGTGCAAGTAATTAATGAATTGGCTATTTACTCAATAACTTTAAAAAATTTGGGTTATTTTTATTATTGTGTAAATTTAGGTATTTTTCTATTTTACCTAAAGATAAAATGTACATCATCATGCAGTTAAAAAAATGACTAATTTATTAATTAATTGAAACGTTGGCTATTTTTTTAAGGGTCCATTAGCAAAATGGCCTGTTAAAATAATATCTTTTAAGAAAATGACCCAACTATTCAGAAATTAAATTATTAGCCACCAGGCTCATTCACATACATCTAGACTGTCCAAACTACCCTTGTTCGCCCAAAATTTGTTATAATCTGTAACAAATATTATTATGACATGTAACAAGTGATACAAATCGTAACAGATAAATGTGTAATAAAAATTAGATAGTTTGTTGTATATGTGTATCAAAGTTGTTACATATTATAACGAAAATTATCACGGATTGTAATAAATTTGGGGCGAACATGGGTATTTTGGGCAGTCTGGATGTATGTGAATGAGCCTGATGGCTAATAACTTAATTATAACAAACTCAGGTCAATTACTTAAAACTAAGGCTAAAAGCAGACAATTTAGCTAAAAATATCTTTTTTTTAAACATCATTTAAAAAATGACTATTTATTCAATTATTTTTTAATTAATTTATGAGATTTATAAAGAATTAGCCAAACATTAGACTAATTTTTTACATTGGAGATTTTAAAAGAATTTAAAAGATTATTGGGAAAATTCTAAAATAGTCCCTGTGTTATACCGAAAATTCAGTTTTATCCTTCTGTTTTTGGTAATTATGAAATAGTCCTCCTATTTTCTAAATCGGGCTAAAAATAACCTTTAATTCGAATTTGGTCAAAGATTAGAAGTAAAAAGACTTAATTACCCTTTAATAAAAGGGTAAATTACATTTGGTTTAAAATTTGTTATTTTTTCTTTTTGTTTGTTTAGAAAGAGTAATAAATCTCTCTCTCTCTCTCTCAAAAAATGCATGCTAGAGCGGATGCTGATCTGAGTGAGAGAAATAATTAGATAAAAGGAGTTTGTTCTCTGGTTTGACACAAGAAGTAAAATTATTTGAAATATGAAAAAGATATTATAGTGAATATCTAATTTTCAAATTTCATTCAAGTAACTTAATATTTTGAAAAATACAACTAAACACCTAAATGATTTAATTAATTTGTAATGGACATTTTTTTTCTTATTTCCGAGAGTCAATAGTGTAGTGAATTGCGTGACAAATTTGATAAGACTTACCCGTACCATAGAACAATAGAGTAAACAAACCATTGTCTTTATTGGCTACACCAACTGTTAACAACTCATGCGCGATTCAAAGATCTTAACCTAGTCTCTCTACAGCCCCAAAAATTAAAAATTAAAAATACAAAAGACCCGGATCACAGAATTATCCTCAATAAATGCATACAAACCATCACATTCGTGCGTGTCTATATATATACATATATTATATATATATGGAGAAATATTTGGGCCACTCGCTCCCTCCCATGAAAATGAAATTTCCTATTACATAACTCCGTTTCTAAAAATAATAATAATAATAATAAATCTCATCTTCTCATTCAAAAAAAAAAAAAAAAAAACTAGGACAAGAAAAAATCTTGACATGGGAGCTATGGAGTTACTAGGCTCTCCGACCACCATGGGTCCTTTGCTTCTCCGAGACCTCGTATCTTCGATCTTCGTCTTCTTCGACAATTCTTTTATTGGTTTGGCTCAAAACCACAAACTTCTTCACTTCATTCGCTCTCTCTTAATCTCTTCCTTCCTCTTCTTTCTGCGAATTCTTCCTTCTCTGAACCCTAATAGTTCCGACAACAATAATCATAAGCCTTCAACAAACGACGTCGTTCTTGGCCCCGCCACTTCCTTCTCCGCCGAGTCATCAGGCGCCGGAGACTCCGGGCTCTCCCGAGCGCTCTCACAGCTCTTGTCCATCGCCAACGAGATTCCAGTCAGCTCGAGGAAGTACGACGTCGTTCGGTCTCTGGCGGAGCGTATTATAGACGACAATGAGAAGGAGGGTTCCCCTGCTTTGCGTGAAGTTAACCAGACGGTTCTCTCGGCGGCTTTCGCCAGGACGCTGAGCCAGCTCGAAAGAGCAGTTTCTTCGGAGGTTGGCCACTTGGGTGACGTGGCACGTGGTGGGGCCGGGACTGGGGCGGCGGTTGAGCACCGGCTGGGCTGGGCGGTGGCTCGGGCGGTTCGGTCGGTCGGGGAGTTGGTTGGGAGAGCGAGAGGCGGCGGCGGGGCGGGGCAGGCGGGCCGGTCGGGGATCTCGGCGGAGAAGCTGGCGGCTGAGCTGCTGTGGCTGGCGCAGAAGCTGGCAGCCTGCGGCTCCGTGGACGAAGCTGTATGGAGGTGGGCGTCGGCGGCGGATTTGGCTTGGCTCGCTGTCTCGGCTGAGCCGCGGCTTCAGTGCTCTCTCGTCAAGCTCTCTGGTTGGTACCTTTTTCATACAATTTTTACGGTTTATTGAGCATTTAATATAATTATAAAATACTTAGTATAGTCTAATTGAATTCATTGGATGACATATACAGTAAAAGATATAAAGTCAGAGAATATGGTATTGGTTGGGTTTAGATATTTAGTTTTATTTTATTTTTAATTACAAAATGATAGTTAACTTGGTGATTTTAAAATTACCATCCATGATTTTCATTCCAAATAAGTAACATCGACATTCGTTATCTATGTATGTATAACATATATGATAGAGATCAGGCAAGCCACTTAAACTTTGACTTTTATGCAATGCGAAAATTATGATTACGCGTTCCAAATCAGCTTATAGATGACATACTTCCTATGGATTTTTCTTTAGTTTCGTTCGTATCAAGAAGGTGGATTAGGTACGCAACCATAGCATTAGTTGGCAAAATTGACTGGAGATTTAATTCATTAATAATAATTAAAATAATAAAAGAAACATATATTTGCAAGTCATTACCGTGTTACTTAGCTTTAAGCTTTTTATCATAGTTTTAGAGTTCCATTCCTATTCCAATTTCCAAATATACAATAGAAAAAAAATCCCATTTTTACAACTATTAATATAAAAAAAAAAATGACATCTTATCAAAGTGATCCATGGGAGACAGTTTATTAGTGGCTAGGTTTGGTCATGTAAGAAGGGTGCATTTTAGTTGTGTACTGTTCATAAAATGACTTTACAATGTGAAATCTTATTAAATTATGTCACGTACACACACTAAAAACTCCGTAAGTATCGCGCGCGCGTGTGTGTGTATATAGATATAGTGTTTTTTCAATTCTTTTGTTTTTTGGAAGGGATTCAATATCTACAATAAAACTAATGATCCAAAAGAGACCATTTTGGCAGGAGGGTGTTTTAGTCTTTGCATGTTACTAATGTGTGATTGTGGTGAACATTTTTCACAGCCTTATTGTTCAAGCAAGGCAAAGACATTAGACTCAAGGAAGGGGACGAGAGCAAGAACAAAGAGCATTACAATCAAATGAAGATGCAGATGCTACAATCATGGCTGCCGCTACTCTGCCGTGCGAGCAACGGCACCGACGCGCCCGTCCTCAGCTCCACCGAGCGGGCGGAGCTCGAGAGGGTATTGGAAGGGACGATAGAGATGTTGGAGGAGGAGGATCAGCAGGAGAAGGTGCTCACCCTTTGGCTCCATCACTTCACACACTGCTCCGCCTCCGATTGGCCTAATCTCCACGCCTCATATGCCCGTTGGTGCAGCGCGGCTCGCAACAAGCTCTTGCTCAACCATTGTTGATCATCATGTACGTTCGTTTGAATACAGTTATTGCTAAGTTTCTTGTTAGAGCTGTGTGTAGCTAGGTGTTTAGTAGTACTAAACATGATATGATTATCTATATACCATTGATAGTATCTATATACCATTGATAGTGATGAAACTGCAGCAGTTCCAATTATCAGTTTTTGGTTATCATTCGTTTTTCTCTTCTTTTTTTTTTTTTTAAATAGTATTCCTCAGTTCTGCTGTTGTTAAAAATAGTACTTTGGACTTGATGCTCCAAATATTTGAAACTTTTCGCTTTGAATAGCATGAAAAATACAATGATTATAGTGCTCTTACTCACACTTTTATAATTTATATGTTAATGGAACAGAGTATTTTATGTGCATAGTCAATCATTCATCCATGTGGAATTAGGTACAATTTAGACTATCAGTAGTTACAACACAAATCGCTTTGAGTAAATGTCAAACTGCTCTGATGAGGACAACTGCGGCTCCTGAAAGTGAAAACACTAATTAGATCAATAGTTACTCTCATACTCTGCAAGTTGAAAGCATTCAATCTTTTCATTATATATATGGAATTAGAAGTGAAAATAATAATAATAATAATAATAATAATACACATGTCACTAACTAGTAATAAGTAGCTAAGTAAAAATATACCTGAGACAATTCTGTGCGGAGGATCCTGTTAACAAGAGACAAAATAGGACCCTTGCCGCGTATGCCGGTTTTTGCTTCGCGAATTGTGCTGCGCATGGCGCCGAGCAAGCGGCCATAAGTCAACCCGGGCTCATTTTGGGCTGCTTGTATGAAACTGTAAGTCATGGCTCCGGTTAAGATATGTCCTGACAGAACCTGCACATGTGTATATATATATATATATATATATATCACCAAACAATAATGTTAGGCGTATCATATATATATATATAGACACAGACTTTGCATTCTTCTAAGTATATATGTGATTTCATACGCAAAATTTAAGTTGGAATTGGGAATGATCATACATTAGTGTCTGCGGAGATTTGGTTATCATCACAAGCGCTTATAGACACAGCAAAACCTCCTCTTGTTCCTTTGTAAACCGATTGACGCCTTTGATCTTCCCACGTATAATATCCCTCTCTGCCTCGACATATAAAATAACCCTTAATAACAAATAAAAAATTTTAGTAGCAACCAAAATAAATTAAACGCTAGTATACATATAGTAGATATAATTTATAAACTTTTTACTAGTTACACATGTCATTAGTCTAAAAATCAATTTAGGTACAGGACTGAAATTCTTAAACAAAGACATTTTAGTAGTGATGACAAAAAATTTTAAGAATTTCACTTGTAATCACAAATTAAAATTAGTTATATATATTCTTAATTTAACCTGTTCATCCTACAAACAAAGGGAAGATCAAGGACGGTTCCACTATGACAAGCATCAACAATGGCATGAAGTGTTGCGGCACGGGGCAGCGGCCTGACTATGATGGCATTGATTTCATCGTCGAGAATTTTACCGGCGGACTCGTAATCAACGGGGCAAAGCGTCTCGTCGAAGCCATCAACCTCGTCGTGATCCTTGTCTTTCACCCGCGAGCCATGGCCGGAGAAGTAGAATACTAAGGAGTCTCCCGGCTGGCAGTCTTCCATTAGCCACCTCAATGCCGTTAGGATGTTTCTTCTGGTTGGGATTCTTCGGGGGTCTGACTCGTATTCTGCATTAAAAACGAGGTAAATATAGCAAAACGACATGATAATAAATAAAAACGACATCATTTGGTGCAAAGCGACTTTGACATCAGTCAAAACGACATACGAGATCACAATACGAAATAAAAGTTAAAAACGACTTTTAAATTAAATATATAAAAAATAGATGACGGAGGAACTAAAACTATAGAAGGTTGAAAAACACTAGTATAGCTGAAAAACAAAACCAAATAAAATTCAAAAACAACAGGACAAGGAAAAACGATAGTAAAATAACCCAATAGAATAACTAAAATCACCATGAAAAACGACAAGAAAAGGAAGAGTAAAATAATGGAGAGTGGTAGAAAATAAAAACCGACATAAAATGGAACGACAGACAAAAATAAAAATTACTGTAAAATTGGACAACGACAGAAAATGAAAACGACACTAAAATAAAAAATAAAAAATAAAAAACAGAAAAATAAAAAATGACAGGAAAATGAAAAACGACAAAAAAGGAACAAGGAAAGTAAAATTGGAAAATGGTATTAAAAAAGAAAATAAAACCGGCATAAAGTGGGAAACGACAGAAAAAATAAAAATTACTGTGAACTTTGAAAACGACAGTAAAAATGTAAACGACAAAAAAAAAAGACTAAAAGACAAAATGTTGATTTTTAAACAACGAAGACATAATATTAGAGTTTAGTATCTTTCTTACGTGTGTTTATATATAATTACGTATAATTAGTTAATTAATTACCTGTGAGGATGAACAATGAGTCCACAGGAAATCCCATCTTCTCAACAAGAAAATATCTCATGCAATTAACATCATTAACACTTCCTTTGATACTGTTACTCCGCCCTATATAGCTCACCCCACACACCACCGCCCGCTTCCTCCCGTGCGCCGCCGGACGAGGCGCCGTGGCCGCCGCGGGCCTCGGCTGAGGGTAATAAACGTATCCGCCGGCGCCGGAGCCGCCACCGCCACTTCCGAGAGCGATATTATTCGCAGCCATGACCGCATAGACCGCGTTTCCAAATCTTGCGGCTGCGCTGCTGATCGGGCCCTGGACGGCTTGGACCAGCGGGTTGTTGAAGGTGGTGCTGTGGTTAGGCCAGAGGGTTGTGACGGCTTGGCACACGGCGCACCGGACGACCTGTGCCTCGGTTGGGACCAGAAGTTGGGTCCCACATCCACTGCATCTTTCGAGCCTACCGGCCATTGGTTTTAGGGCAAGTGCAAGACGGGTTCAGAATTTCTGTGGAAGCTGGCTATGGGATTAATAAAGGCTTTTAGGTTTTATATATATCACCTGTATTACATATCAGTATGTATGTAGTGTAGTGTACAGTGTGCTAGATTTTCATAATGCTAGCTAGTTTCTATCTTTTCAAAAGTATTATCAGGATAATAACTTGTCCCGATGTGTTTGTGTGTGTGCGTGTGTTTTTTTTTTCGATGGGAAATTGTCTTATAATGGTTGTATTTAGTGCAATTGGTCAAAGACATTAATCGCAGTTTTATTAATTACGAGACAGATTACCGTTGTGGTCTTTAAATTCTCAGCAAAAAAAACAACTTAAGTTAAATATTTTGTAAAATCCCCCTTGTCAAATTTGCAAATAATCGCATAAAATTACATATTAGTCGTTGTTAAAGGTCTCCAAATAACGTAAGATGTTTGGTCAAATGTTGAAGAATAGACACAAATATATTCTAATTTGATCATGAACCCATGTGAGAAGAATTAATTACTTTATAGAAAATTCCGTGATACCTTTAAGAAGACCAAATATGCTAAACACATAATTTTATATGTAATTACATTTGCAAATGATGAGTCACATGTAATAATTCAAGCGTTCAACAAAATGTAATTATACTAGATCGAGTTCTTAATTACCACTCGCGCTAGCGTTAATTAGTCAAGATATGTGTGTCGTTCGAAAAGGATTTCAATCAACTAAAATCATATTGCCTATATATGAATTAATTGTTATAGTTGTTGCAAGTATACTACAGTGGCAATTTTTTATTTTATTTTTGGTTACTTCACGGGGAAAAGCTCACTTCTTAATTAAGTTGGTGATAAGTGAATTACTATTTATGTTAATATATGCACACATTTAGATGGCAGTATTGCGAGTACTGTAAACAAAATAAATAAATAAAGAGAAATTATAGTGAATACCCAATTTTTAAAACTTAATGTAAGTTATTACCCAATCTTTTGAAAAATGTAACCAACTATCCAAAAGATGCAATTACTTACACATAGGTAAGTGGTGGTAATTCACTTTGTTACCAAAAGCATGTGCAAGTAATTCACAAATTGACTAGAAACTCAATTACTTCAAAAGTTTGGGTATTTATTTTTATTGTTATATAAATTCTGAGTATTTGCCTACTTCACCCATAAATAAATTCTTCGTTACTGTTGGGAATATAATATTTCTAGTAGACTTTTGGGCATATAAATATAATATTCGTTACTGTTGACTTGGAGGATAAAGGAATAGCATCCAATTCCCATTATGTTTATATATATATATATATATATATATATTACCGATTCTAATATTTATCAAGATATGATTCTTTCTTTTCTGTTAGGAATTAAAGCAAGATGCTCACTGGGAATTTCTAAAAAGATTTTTGACTTTTAATCTTACTAGCTGTTGGCTTTTGAAAACTTTACAAGGGGACAGAATATTATCAGGAATCAGAAAAAGGAACAATATTGTTTGTGCCTTTGTATCATTGACAGCACTTTTAAAATGACTATTTGTAATTATTATTTGTCTATCTGTGGTTAATTGGAATTCTTTGAAATATTAGAATGATAAAGATACATAGAAGCGCGAAAGAGATTTCTTGTGCTCTCTATTCAATACATATAAATTTATAAGAAATGAGCCTACTTTGAGGACATTTGATATTTTTTAATGATCTATCGACAAGCCTTCGGAAAAAAGTTAAGATTTACTCTTAAGCGAGACAACGACGTAAGACACTTTTACATTATAATTATGATTCTTAATTTATATAAAATATTATGCAGAGGATGACATGCATATAATATATAGATAATTGAGTAATTTAATAGATCATATTCTGAATGGTGTTTTAAAAAAATAGTCAATGTTTCGATTAATTAAGAAATTAGTCATTTTTAACTACATAATGATGTGCATTCATCTCTATGTCTTTAGTTTTTTGAGCCAGTTAAGAAATTAGTCAATTTAAAAGTAAAGTTTGAAAGATTTAACCCTAGAATGTTAAAATTAAAAAATAGTCATTAAATACGTACCTTAATGGACATAAGTATCATGATAATTACTTAAAAAATTAAACCACCTAAATCAAATAAAAAATCTCCAAAAATTCGGCTCCTTCAACTTAAAAAGCAAACTAAACATATCATTACCAAAATTTTCATGGACTGTGATAAAATTAAAATGACTAATTTCTTAAATTTCTAAAACTACGACTAATCCCTAAAAAATTAGTTTAAAGTTTGGCTAAATCCTTAAAAATCTTTAATTTTTTTTATGTATTAATAGCTAATAATTTAATTTTTAAAAACTTTGACCATTTCCTTAAAACATGGACCAATAAATAGCCAAATATTAAATAGACCTAATATATATATATATATATATATATATTAACAATTAGGAGAGTATATCGAAATTAACTTCTATAGTAATTGCGTTGGATTACAATATTATTTTAATTTCAAGTAAAGGAGAAGTAATAACGTAGTACTACATACAACATCTGCATCATATTTTCGGTCCCCTTATCAGATTTCTCTTAAATATGCCTAATATTATTCGTGTAACGAAAAAATAAAAACGTGCTCATTGCCTTGTACATACCTAACTGAACACAGTATTATTATCTTGCAGTACACATAATATCTTTATTATAACATAATAGGAAAACATCTCTCAATCGTACGTTATTAATCTCGTATATATATATATCCGTAGATATATTCTTCTTGCATCCGTAAAATCCCATGCCTATGTATGTTTCATGCATCTTACAGGACAATTGGAGAGTCAACGTTGAACGTTGGAGATGACGATGATAGCAACGGCTTCTACAAAATTTGCACCAAAACAAAGTCTTTTAAATTACAATTACTTAATAAAACATAATTTGGCAACGCAAAATCGAATCAATTGATATAAGATATATATAATTCGCTAGGAGGGAATATATATATATATATATATATATATATATATATATAGACCTGAGAGATTTTGTGGCCAAAGAGTCTCGCCAACGTCCTTGAATTGAGGCATTTGACTTGAGTGGCTGCGTTCTCGTCAAAAGTTTCAGACAAGAACTCCAAAAGTTGCGCATATGTTACGCTAGGGTTTTGCTTTATTACTTCAATGAAAATGTATGTCAGAGCACCATACATTGTCTTTCCTGTGAAAGCCTAAAAATCAACCAAAAAGAGAAATTAATACTATTAACAATTAGTTATCGAGATTAAGGAAAAAAAAAACACAAGTATTTGATTGAATAATAATAATGACTGACAGTGGTGTCAGCAGCCATTTGGTTGTCTTCACAAGCACTTATACAAATAGCCAATCCACCACTTGTATGTTTAGGGGCTCCAGAAGGAGCTCTGTTGTCTTTCCATCGCTTTCTGTAGTTTGTCACAATTCATGAATTCAGGGTATTAATGCATATTTATAAATTATGAAAGCAGTGCATATCCAACGCTTGGCCACCACTTGTTACTTTGATTTTGAATAAAACCAATCCAAAAAGAAATCATCAAATTTAAGTTTCAAAAGTCCCCAGAGATATAACCATTCTAATGTAGTGTAGTAAAATTCCAATTATAGAGAGCACTAATCCAAAAAGAAAGTCAAGTATAGCTAATTCTTATAATATATGACCACCATGCATGTCGAGCAATGATATATAGTTGACATGCCACGTACTTAAATTCGTAACAATTTGATCAACAATAATTTGATCTTAATGACGTGAAATAAAGGTTATAATAATGACAAATTAATTGCTGTTCTGGTGTTGTTATTTTTCTTTTCCAACATTGCTGGGCCTAAAGTCAAACATTAGTTACTAACCTTTTTTGGTCATAAATATACTCTAGGTCAAGAATAGTTCCACTATGGCAAGCATCAACAATGGCATGAAGAGTGACACCGGGCTTGAGTGGCCTAACAATGGTGATATTAATGTCATTATCAAAGATCATGCCTTCTTGCATGAAATCAACTGGGCAAATAGTCTCGTCGAACCCATCAATCTCGTCGTTTTTGAAATCGGGCTGCCTTACACCGTGCCCCGAGAAGTAGAACACTAGCGAGTCTCCGGCCTGGCAGCCCTCCACAAGCCACTTCAGGGAATTCTCAATGTTCTTCTTCGTTGGATGATATTCTTTATCAGGCTCAAATTCTGCATTATTTTTATCTACTCTTTTTTAGGATATTATTGCCACAATAATAAATACTAACTTTTCTTAGAAAAACAGCATTTTTAGTCATGCTGCTTATAAACGTGCATGTGTATCTTATACGTTCCCTTCTCTAGTCCTCAATTATATTTTGACATGTAAACGAAATACAATGTTTTTAATAAATTTACGTGTCAAAATATGATTATGAGATAGCAAAGATGATAGAAAAAGATGACAGATCATCTAGATTTGTCTTGTTCATGGATAATATAAGGAATTCATAAACAAGGTCTTAATTTTCTTTTTTAAAAGTTGAATATACCATATAGCTTGTCCTAGGAGTCATTTATTTTATTTGTCCAATTAAAAGAGAGATATTATTCGCCAAATCACTTGTTTTAAAAATCAAACTAATATAAAAGGTACCAGGATTGAAAAATCGTAAGAATTTAATTACTTAACGGACGTATACATATATCAGCTAATCTTTTCAATTATCCAAGGACATAGAGAGGAAAAAAAAAAATCAACCTCATCACAAGGTGGGAATATATAAAGTATTTGTTGGAAGTTCTTAAAAAAAAAAAAAAGTTATGCGTAGGCCATATAGCGTTGCAAGTGATTCGATTCACATTATTATCAATTACACTTTAAGAATCTAATTTTAGAGGGGAAAAGAAACATTCTACTCATTGAAAAAAAAATATATATATATATATATATATATATATATCTTTCGGCTTTGCGCGTATTTATAAAGCCGCAACCAATCTATTATCTAGGAAAACAGAACAAGAACAAAAAAAAAGTTGAGAATTAGAAAGCCCACTTTATAGTTCTACGAATATTTTACCCGCCATATATCATTCCCTACATTAATAAATTAGATATATCCTTGAGTGACAAGTTAATTAAGCTTTAACTGTTCAATGTTATCTAAAGAATCGCAGAGTTGTTAAAGAAGATCATTGTTGAACTAAATAGACATCATAAAGATGGAAATAAATCACAAGGACTAAAATAATAAAAACTGTATGGCTGGCACGTGTACACACATACATACCAGTGAGGACACGAATGCAATGAGCAGGGTATCCGAATTTCTTCATCAACAAATCTCTCATGTCCTTGACATCATTGACAGTCCCTCTGAGCCTGTATTTCCGCTTGTTATTGTACGTCACCGCGCATAGAAGCGCGCGCTTGCTCGGCCGTTTGCCGTTGCTCGATGACCTAGTCGCCGAAGAGACCTGCTTGGTGTTCAGCGAGACATAGGAGCTCATGGTTGCTTGCTGGTCGCGGTTTCTTAGCCTCGAAGCCAGCCCTCTGAGTATGCGACGCAGATCGAAGTCGCCGGTTTCGCCGCACTTCGATGAGCAAGACGAGGCTTCTGGCCGGCCGTGATGACCGCGATCTGCCTCGTGCCTTGCGCCGCTGATCGATGATGTTCTTCTGTAGTACTCTTCCATATTTATATACACTTTCAATATGCCAAAGAAAAATGGGTGATGATCAATAATTATGATAATATTATGTGTGATGATATGGCAAGAGTTATCAATATTTAATGGAGAAAAAAAAAAAAAAAGAAGAAGAAAGAAGAATCAGCTGTTTTCGAAAAAGAAAGATATATGGATTTGAAACCAACGGCAACGAGCAGAGCTGACCAACTGGAGATGAAAAAGTTGGGGGAGTCTGTTTTTTTCTTTTTTTCTGGATTAATTAGCTTTTGTTATGGTTAATATTATGTGGAGAAATTAGGTTACCTAGAGAGAGAGAAAAAAAACAAAAATAGCCCTAGCTAGGCTGTGATTTGTAAAGTTGGAGAAACACATAATATTGGTTCTTGCACAGATTCTCTGACGTAAAAGAAACTTTAATTAACAGGCATTTCTAGACAGTACATCAACCAATAAGAGTCCTTGATGTGATTATAATTAGAGTACAGCATCAATTTTTTACTATCGTAAAACATTTTTTACAATATATCAATGATTTACGACACGTTTGATCAGATTGTGGAAATTGGGATGCATCAAATTGTATTTTACATATTTCGCAAAGATTTTGTGAACATATGGAAGGATTTTGGTAAACAAAAACTCAAGCCTATATGAAAAATCTAATCAATTCAAATCTAAGTGAATATATTGGCCTACATTTATTAAAATTTTAAGCTCCATCTTTCGCCACCTGTAATAGAAATAGATTTAGATTCTATTCAAGTTTTAAAATTTTCTTTATCCAATATAAATCCAAACAGCCAAGTTCACTTAGTTACAAACAGTTTACTATCGATTCAAATTAAAAATAAAAAATAAAATAAAATTTTCAAACTTTAATTAAACCTAAGATCCAAAACGAAATCTTACTCATATTTGTGTAACTTTTATTAAACAAATTTAATTAAACCTATTTGTCACATCATGCATGCATGTATGACACTTTCACATGACATGATCATAGCTTTCCGCTATTCTTTTCTACTCTATTGATGTTACCATTATACCCTATATTGCCTATTGTCGGCAGATTTTTTACCTTTGAAGATTGTAACGAGCAACCAATAATATTTGTTCTTTGGGGGCTTTAAGGAAAAATAAATAAATAAATAAATAAAAAAGAAAATAAGAAAACATCCGTTATAATTAGTACTGCAGTTTGAGTCTGTGTTACTGCAATACGGAAAGAAGGTTACTTTTTGGTGGCTGCTTGCAAAAGTTATTCCAATTATTTCAACGGAGGCAAATGAAACAGAAAATTAAAGAAAAGACAGAGAGAGACAAGTTATTCTGCTATATTTTTCTATAGGTAATAAAAGACGTTTGGGAAATGGTTTTCTTTAAAAATGCAAATCGAATATCTTTTGTTGAATATTAAAAGAAAGCATAATACAAGGAACGACAAAGATTTCACGACGTAATGCTCATAGATTTGATAGTACATGCATATATAATTATAGTTAATTATTTTGTGGGCAATATAAGCTCCACTTATATAGTACTATTTTAAAATTATATTTTAATCAAGCAGTATTTTTATAAAATTGCATTTTATTTTCTTTACTTGTACATCCACTTTCTAAAGCAACCGAGAGTACCGGATTCCTAGCGTTAAATATTTAGTGGTTGAAAAACTGTACTATTGTGTTAAGTTCCGACGCTCATTTTTAAATTTTTTATGTCTTAATATTTGACTAAAAATAAGCCAAGAAGTTAAAGAAGACCGAAATGTAATTAGCCGACAGAGGCATATTTATTATCTACATTGATAAACTGAGTTTATTGCGGTATTATAGAAAATACAGAGTTTGCTTTTGAGTTTTCCAAATTATCAATTAAATTGAGAAACTTCACTAATAAATAATAATATGCCCTTTTATTGTATGTATAAGAAGTATATGAAGTTTTGGTAACTACAAAATCAATACATTATGTTGATATACAACATATAAGAAACTTGAGACTTGAATGTTACTAAATACAATATATAATTATTTTGCTAATTTTTATTCTGTAATAAATATTGATATAGTAATTATATTTTATCACCAATACTAAAACTAAATTGTTATTATAAAAAGGGTGAGCTGCAAAAATAGGCCAAAATTAAATGTATGTTTTAAATGATAGTCTATGTTTCGAAAAATTAAAAAAATAGCTACTGTAAAGAATTTCGTAACAAGAAATGTCAAACAAATATTTACACATCTATAAGCATCGGTAATATATTGTTTAACACTTCAAAAAATGATGAGTAAAAATTGAAGTGTTACAACATATCTTAGAAATTTTTACAGATGTGTAATATTTTATGTGACACTTTTTTGTTATATAATACATAATATGTCAATTTTTTTAATTTTTTGAAACATGAGCTATCATTTAAAAACATAAATTTTTTTTGGCTATTTACTATAATTTTCCTCGTAAAAAACGGGTCATTTACGTCACTTTCCTTGTTAATTTTCCTTTTCCTACTAAATGTGTCCTTTTATAGCATCTTTATTGTCATTTTTTAGAATAACTATCGTTTTCTCAATTTATTGCCATTTTTACGTTTGATGTCGTTTTTCAGTTTAATGTCGTTTTTCCGAATTTTAGTTATTTTCTGATTTTTTTTGTCGTTTTTCAGTTTTGTGTAGTTTTCCAGAATTATGTCGTTTTCAGATTAACATCGTTTTCAGAATTTTGTCCTTTTTCATATTGATGTCGCTTTTCACAAATCATTGTCGTTTTTATGACTCGGCCAAAAAAACAAACCAACTTTAACATTTTTCTTACTCTACAAAATATCAACATACAAACACATTAAACAAACGATATCAACACCATTAAACCCGCAATATAAACACCATCAAACCGACAAATAACACCAAAATTTAACATTCTAAAAATGTAACAATTAATAATTATTTTGCAATTAAAACAAGTTTATAACATATATTTTCGTACCATATTCACTAAAATTAACAGTAACATTTTTAACAACACTTTGACAATGCCTAAACTAAATTTTAAGTAACAATAACGACACATTCATATCACAATATTACTTTATAAATTTCACAAATAAGTAGTAACAAAATTTGAAAAAAAAAACAAAAACAAAAAACTTTAAAGTATATAGCGAAATCCAGTGGAGACGGCGGAAGGCCAAAGGAGGGCAGAGGCCGACGGCGGTTGATGACAAAGGAGACGGCAGAGCTATGGTGAGAAGAGAGGAAAATGGAGGAAGAGGGGAAGAGAGACTATATGAAATTTATCTGCGACCACTTAACAATATCGGCAATCATAATTGTGGTCGTTGATATTAAAGTAATCTTTGTGAACCATCGCATTATTTTGGAATTAATGCTATTTAATATAAATATCAGCAGTCACAAAAGTGGTCGCTGAAAAAATTCAAAATTCTCCAAAAATATCAGCGACCACAATATGTTTCTCGAATAAAAAAAAGCGCAAAAGTTTCTCGCTTCTGATATTAGCAATTACAATCGCTGATATTTTTCGCTAAGGAGGGAAAAAGTTGCGCCGTTTCGCACTTAGATTGTGATCATTATAGTGTCTTATCAGTGACTACAAAAGTAATCATTGATAAACTTTTTCAAAAAAAATGTCTACGGTTGTGATATAGTATCAGCGCGCTACTTATGGTCGGTATTATTTTTGTTTTGGCGACAACTCCATGCAGCCACTAATATTTTGGTCGCCGAAAGGTCTGATTCTTGCAGTGATACATAGAAATAAAAAAGAAAGTAATTTTAGCTATAACAAAACTTGTGACTAAAAGTAGTTAGAATTTTAGAGTTAATATGACTAAAAAGTTCGTAATTAAAAACTTAATTTTGTGACTAAAATTATACTGGTGACATCTAAGTTGTAAATAGAGAAATTATAAAGAATATCTAATTTTTAACACCTAATTTAAATTAATACTCAATCTTTTGGAAAATATAACAAAATACCCAAGTAATTCAATTACCCAAGTGCTTCAATTACTAATTGATTTTAATTAACTTAGTCACCAAAAATATGTGCAAAACGAAATTACTAGTTACTCAATTACTTCAAAAGTTTGGGTATTTATTTTTATTTTTATTAAATGTGTTGCGACTCAAAAATTCAATATTGAGTAATGTATTTTAAAACGAAATTAGTAGAAAATTCCTTTAAATCGTTGGGATGCGAGAATACCATTCCATTAACCAGTAGAAAAATATACAATGATACTTTCTGTATATATGTTCTCATAAAAACATTGATCGTAATATGTTTTAAATTGCTAAAAAACATGGATCTAGATCATTTTTTTTAAGTTAAAAAGATTATAAATATAGAGAAATTATAGTGAATACCCAATTTTTAAAACTTAATGTAAGTTATTACCCAATCTTTTGAAAAATGTAACCAACTACCCAAAAGATGGAATTACTTACACTGTGGTAAGTGGTGGTAATTCACTTTGTTACCAAAAGCATGTGCAAGTAATTCACAAATTGACTAGAAACTCAATTACTTCAAAAGTTTGGGTATTTATTTTTATTGTTATATAAATTCTGGGTATTTGCCTACTTCACCCTAAATATATTATAATTAGAATATTTATTCAAATTAATTAATCGTATAAAAAAAAGAAGTAGAATTTACTTACTTAATAATCCTTAAATTAAATAACGTATAAATCCATATCCATAAAAAAGAAGCAAAAAGAAAATATAAATATAAAAAGAAAATATAAATATAATGGGACAATGATTCTATTCTTACCACATTTGAGGCCTTAACTTTTTTGAAACATCTCTAAATTGGAATTCATCATTATGTCCTACTTAAGGCGACTCAAACGGACATTATTTTGAAAAAGCCCTAATAGTAGGGTATAATCTAACGCTAAAATGGATGACTAGGGTGTTACACCATAAAAGCCGTAATCAACACAATAACAATATCATTATTGCACATGATCCAATCTAGCTTAGCTTCAGTTTCAATCTTGCCTGTGTTATGATGGATCAAAAGATCAAAATTAAACATAAAAAAGTTTAATCAAATTAAGAGGCTTAATCTATTCAAAGCTCTCTTCTTTTGTGTTTTTGCTGGGAATTCAAAGCTCAATATAATTCCTCCCATATGAATCCCTAAGAGGTCTTGAAACTATCATGAAAAACTCTAGCTTCCCACTTTAATTACTAACAAAGTCAATTTAAACTCTAAAAGGATCAAGATTAATAAATGAAACCGCTGCCCCAAGAGCTATTCCTATAGTCACGTCTTGACGACTCATCCAATAAGAAACAAATGTTCACATAGTTAACGAGATTTTTTATACCTGAAAATCACTGACGCAGAGTTTCGTGGTCCTACCATAATTTTCATGCTTTCGTATTAGGAAATGTAAACAAATTACAAAAAGAGCCTAAAAAAAAACCCTTACAAGCAAATTACAGATCGTTAAATAAAATAAACCCTTACAAGAAAATTAGTGATCGTGAAATAAAATAAAATTTACAAGTGAGATTCAATCTGCAATAGAAGCTGAAAACAGATTAAAGTCGTAGCAAATTCCCTGCAATAGTAAGAATTTACAAAAGGAATAAGTCCAAATTAAACAATAACAGAACTCATTATATTATTATACGTTGTTGATACTACAAAGCTAGTAAGACCCT
The DNA here is from genome assembly GCA_018132145.1 of Boehmeria nivea var. tenacissima. Classification (NCBI taxonomy): domain Eukaryota; kingdom Viridiplantae; phylum Streptophyta; class Magnoliopsida; order Rosales; family Urticaceae; genus Boehmeria; species Boehmeria nivea. Next base: position 19,056,754 of record CM030878.1, on the reverse strand, counting down.
ATGATATCTCAGTCTTGATGGAGTTATATATATATATAATTAATCTTTTGGAGTTTGGTAAATACATAACATGATGTTGATATAGGGGTTTCCTCAAGAATGGCTAGAAAGAACCGAACATAACGAAAGATAGAAGAATTGGAAAATTTAAGAGATCAGAGAAGCACGAGAGTAAAGATTCAACATAGGAAAGTTTTAACAATGATTTTTCATTTATATTAAGTTCTAAAACGTTTAACATCACCAAGCCTATTTACAGACTGGCATGTCCAACACAACTAGGAATTAAAAACTTATTGCAACAAAAATATAAATAAAACAGTAATAAGATAATATTATACCCTATAATTCTTAGATTGTTCTAATATTAAAGCCACAAATATGTGCCAATAATAAGTATGGATTATCAAGCACTATCTTTATTTCTATACTAAAGATCATTCTCAAGAAAACAAATCTTGGGAGGGAAAATAAAGCGTACCTGTATCTAAAGCGAGCGAGGATCAACAGGCGATCCATTATCCAACACATCGTCTTGTGTTGTAACTTTTGATTTGCAAGATGGACACATGAATCCTACAGAATCTGATTGTACTTCTGAATCATCGTCATCATGATTGAATTCTATCCCGCACCATACACACGCAGTAGTAAGTGGATCTCGAGCCATGTTCAACATCACTTCTTCTGACTCAAACTGAACTGAGGAACCAAATACACATTCCATCTCTGAACTATTTGCCAGATCTATAGGCACGTCCTGCAAATCGACAGATTCTTCACCATCTCCGAAATCGTACTTAAAAGGTTCTATTTCTTCCAATCTTAGTGTGTCAAGTCCAATTACACTCTCACGTCTCTGTTCAATCAACAAACAAACATAATGCCAATGATGAATAATCTTTTCCTCTTGAACTAATAAAAATAATAAAAGGCGAAACGTGGGGAAAATATATATTACTAAACTAACAATACCTTATCGGAAGCTTCATTTAGTGAGGGAAAACACGGCAATGGTTGCAGCATAGAAGTTGTTGAATACTTGGAAGCCGCACGTTGGAGCTCCGCTCCTTCAGAAGTTTTCTGTATGGACTGCGTCTCGGTGCTATTAGTTGGGCCACCGGTACGGTCAACCATATCCATCTTCATTTCCCGATTCTTATAGGTACTGCCTTCAACAAATCTGGAGTCCTCTACACTGCAGCCACTCATGTTTTCCTTATTCCTACTCCCAGCGCCACAGATAGTCAGATCAATCAATGGCGTAGATGCCAAATTATGTTGCTTCATAAAAGTTCCAGGTTCAACATCTACATCTACAATTCCACGGAGGCCACTAGTTTTTTCCCTGCTTCCATCAATGATCATATGGACATTATCTTGCTGATTTAAATGATTTTGGTCAGTCATGCTATCGTCAAGTTTGTGATTACTAAGAGGCGAGTCCATATTATGCTCCCGATCTTTCAAAATTGCATGAGATGCATGAGGTCCAGAGCCACGTTCAGATTCTTTGTTCAGTCCAGCAGAAGCTTCTAAATTCTGAGCAATCTCAATCAGAGCATCCATTTTAGATATCCTTGGACACAGATCCTCTTTGGTAGGAGGTTCGGTTTGCTGATGAGCACTCGGCCCAGGCACTTCTTCGACCCTCCTCACATAATTCCTTACGTGGATTCCCACATGGCCGTTGTAGCGACGACGTTCCAGAAACACTTTATGGCAGAACTGGCATTCGTATTTTCCATCTTTGATTATCACTCCTTCGCCAACAGAGGACCCAAGTCTATACCTCCTTGTGATTCTCTGGTGAAACGACAAAAGGTGCTGCAAGTATGAATCCTTCTCATCAAAAGTCATATTGCACTTGTGACATTCGAAGAGGTCCTGTATCTGAACCTCAGCCAGATTCTCTAGTCCCAATAAAATATTCTCTGTACCAGGTTCACTATACACAGGAGTTGGTATGGTAGAACTTGAACTGACGTCTTGCCTTCGATCGCTATCCTTGAAGATCAAACCTGCATGCTGCTAAACCCATCCGATTAGAGTGATTAACAAGTTACAAACACCAAAAGCATCCTTTCCGTACTTACGTTTACAGCTTTCGGTCTATTGGCCTGAAGATCTTCGAGCGGGTGACCATAATTCTGATGCTGTGTCATATCGAGACTACCAACGGATTGCAAATAAAATGAAACATCCTTGCAGCTTAGGAAATGTTGTCCAGAGGGGCTGGTGAGGACCAAAATGCACAGAATAGGTAAAACCAGCAGAGACCCAGTGCATATAGAGAAGAAAATAACTTAACATCAAGTTACAACAATGGACACGGAACATTCAAGATCACTAATTGTCCTCATCATTTGGGTTTTCAGTGAGAGCTCTAATACAACCAGAGTACTAAACGATGCTCCTATTTTCCTAATTTTGATCAAAATCAACACCATTTTATGAGTCCTGACAAAAGAGAAGTACTAAAGTTTCCATTATTCCCCTCTCATTTTTCTCACATTATAAGCGAAGATTTTCCTTAATACGTCTACATTACTAAACGGAAAGAACTTTTTCCAGCAATGGTAAGATTTATCAGAAGGCCAAATCTCACTGACTTGATAGTTCCCATGCATCAGTAACTTGTAATATTCCAATCAACAAGCACTGAAACCACAAACTTTCTTTCCTTTCTTCTTCACTAACTTGACATAATGTTGCCACCATTTTCTAAGCTACCAAACAGAAAAAGAAAACGTCCAAAATTAAAATAAAAAATAAAATAAAAAAAGAAGAAAAAACCTTATGTATCTGCGGCAATAAATCCAGGCGCGGCCTTCCTTGCGCTTGATCCCGAGGAGGAGCTTCCAGCCGAGAGGCAAGGCGTCGCCGAACTCGGCGGCGTCGACGATGCGGCGGCGCTTCCTGCGGCTGCCCCACTGCCCCTCCAGCTCCCTCATGAAGCCCAGCAGCCCCTCCTCGCTCTCGACCCCCGCCGTCCGCCGCCTCAGCTCCTCCCCGAACGGGTCCTCCATCGCCGCCACCGCCGCCACGTCCACCGCCACCCCATTCCGGTTCAAATTCAGCGCCCCCTCCGAAGCCGAGGCCAACGCGGCCTTCGGCTTCCTCCCCCTCTTCCTCTTCCGCTCCGGCACCGGAGCCGAGACCTCAGCGGGCCTCGGCGGCGGCGGCGGGGGAGAGCGAGGGGGGTAGGAGGTGGACCCCGTCGAACTTGGGGTCGCGGGAGATGAGGTGCTTGAGGCGGTCGATGATGAGGCGGTTGTGGGCGGAGTCGTGGTCGGGGCGGTTGGGGGGAGGAATGGGGGAGGGGTCGGGGGGTTTGGGGAGGGCGGCCACGCGGCGGCGGTGGTGGGCGGAGGCGGAGGAGTAGGTCTGGCGGCGGGAGCCGGCGCTCTCGTTAAAGAGCGAACGGTCGATCTTGGGGGCGGCGATTGGGCCCACGGCGGCGGCGGCGGCGGCGGAGGAGGAGCGTGAGAAGAGGGAGAGGGCGTGGAGCTCCGCTTGGGAGAGAGTGGCGAGGTCGATGTGGGCCAGGGCTTCGGGTTTGACGGCGGTGGAGGTTATCATTTTGGGGGTTTCCGTGGGAGAGTGAGAGATGAGAAGAAGAAGAACTGGAGAAGAGTGGAGAAAAGGGAAAACGAAGGCGATGATAGGGAAACGACAAGGTAATGGAAAAACGACAGGAATAATGAAACGACGAAAATCTGAGGGCTAGAAGCAAAGACGATTCGCTGGGGGTGGCAATTCGTGTCATGTGTCGTATTCGTGTTGTGTCTTAATCGTGTTCATAAAATTTTGGCTAGACTCAAACGCGACTTATTTATTACGCGGCTCATTTAAATATTTGTCACCCAATTACAATTCATTTATAAACCGTGTCTAATTGGGTTTAAATGGGTCATGTCACACTCGTGTCTATTGACTCAATTAGCTATATTTGAGTTTAAATAAAAAAACTTTTAATTATTTTTTGTCAATCTAAAATAATTTTTGTTGAATAAAAGTCTAATCTTGATAATGTATTTAATTATTATAGCAATTCTTATGCCACGCGTGTAAACTTTATTAAATAATAAATAAATAAATTTTAAGTATATGTAAATGAGTGTTAAAAGTATATATTTATTTATAATTAATTTAATAATCGTGTCTTAGCGGGTTTTATCGTGTTATCGTGTTCGTGTTGTGTTTACATATTATTTAATTGTGTTAATCGTATCCGATCCGTTAAGACTTATATCCATTATGGGATGACTCATACCTGCTAATTTCGTCCCGTGTCTCGTGTTTGGACCTAAATTACCGACCTACGATTCGCGTCACGTGTCAAGAAACGAGGTCAGAGATGGAATGCAACATTGGATTGAAGTGAAGAGGCACAAAACCACGTCGCCGAAAATATTTTAACGCGAGAGAATGGGATAGGAAAACGGAAAAGACAATACAGAGTGAGAACGGGTATGAAAAACGACATTTAAAGGCCAACATATTAAAAACGACACCGAAATCGTAAAACGACATCAATTCAGAAGAACAAAAGTTGGCAAAAACGACAGTGTTTATAAACGACATAAAAATAGTAGGGATAGAAAGCGACAATTTGAGTGAAAAATAAACCAATATTGGAAAAAGGACAATAAAGGGGTCTAAATAAGTCAAAGCAACATCACACTAAAAACGACCTTAAACAGAAGAAACCGAAAGGAAAAACACGAAATGAAATGAGAACAATTACCAAAACGACAGAAATGGCCACCCCGATGAAAACGACACCAAACGGAAAAAAACGACATCAAAATGGAGCGTAGGAAGTAAAAGGGATCCACAATGTGTTTTAAACGACAATATATAAGTGACACCTAGCTGGGGACATAAAGTAGTTAAAACCAAATGATAATGTGTTTGGAAACGACACTAAAACAATATTGACGTCACAATAAAAAAGAATAAAGAACAGATGAAAAAGACAAAACGTGAACATTTATTATAGGAGAATAACAACTAAACGAAACGTGTAGAAACGACGATAATACTAAAAACGACATCAAAAAGTAAAGCGGGCAAAGTGAAACAACGATGAGTACGGAAACATTTTCAAAATGGAAAATGACACAAACAGCCAATAGGGATAAACGTTTCGTAAAACGACAACACATCAAAAATTGTGAATAACATGAAACAATCTACGACGAGACGACAAGGTTTCAACTACAAGAATGACAAAAAAACTTCTTACTGTACATTCACTTCTTAAAACATCCCTCAAATCACTGAGTCCAGATCTTATGTAATATTTCTCTATTTCTTTGTGTTCTTAAAATAAGATTTTAACTCTAAGCATAAATATTAAATTTGTAATCATTTTATATTTTATTATATTTTTAATAATTAATTTTGTTTAGGTGTTAAAATTTTATTTGAGAGATAAAAAGAAAAAATAAAATCTGGATTCCAAATCACTACATTTAACTTAATTTACTTGTCTTCATCTCAACAATAAGTAATTAATTAATTAGTATTAATTAAGAAAAATTCTAGCTGGGTCATGGGTGTATTAGTTGGGTCATGGGTGTATTAATTAAGAGATCTTGACGCACCGTTTTAGAAATTTGAGCCGTCAATCTCGGTGAACCCACTGAAAAAAGCACTACTCCTAATATTTATTATGATATTTTTTTAGGAATATATATTATGAATTTATGACCCACAATAAAGAAAAATTTTCCCCGCTATTAATTAGGACCCAATGGATATATATATATATATATATATATATGTTGACTTCTGTAAGTATCATAGTTAACGATACTCATTAATTACCCTGTCAATTCCATTATTTGTTTAAGACAATTGACAGATACATAGATAAATGGCTAAAATGTGAATATGGAATTGTGGATATAGACATAGTGATCCATGAACCTTTGCATATGATGAATAATGGCAAACTAGCGGTTGTTGTTGGTTTGTCCAAAAGGGAGACAATAATTAAACCGAATAAATTAAAATCAAAATAACTATAAACTACGTCATAAAAAAGATCATCGTCTGCAAACGACATCATTTTAAAAACGACATCAAATTATGTAACATATAAAAGGAAATAACAATGTCTATAAGAACGATACCAGTACTGAAAATCGACATCAATTCATAAACAAACAAAATGCAAAAAGGAAAAAAAAAAAAGTGTTGAAAAGAGACATCAAGATGCAAAAGCGATATGGACCATGGGAGCGTTTATAAACTCTATCACAGTACAAAACTTAAATATAACCAAGAAAAAAAAAAGAAAATGAGAAATGTAACAAGAACGTGTAAAGCCATGCTATGTAAAACGACAATGAAAATTAAAAACGACATCAAATCGGTAGAAAGGTAAAAAAAAAAAATAAAAATTAAACGACAGCAAGATGGGAAACCAGAAAAATTAAATGCATATATTGGAAAACGACAACTAACTGGGTGCACAAATCGGAAAACGACACTAATGTGAAAACGACAACAACAGGGTGCACATATTGGAAAGTGACATAAAACCGATCGAAGAGAAAATAAAACGAAATGCAATTAAAGTTTTTTTGATAAATAACTTCCCACCACACCTCTTGAACCCGGCTAGCTAGATAATAACTTCTGTAGGAAAGACACAATTGATAAAACAATTAGTAACATTAATGGACAAACAAAACTAGAGTCCTATAAAGTACTAAAACAGGTCTTATTACTCGTAATAAGCATCGAAACAAGATCTAGTCTATAAAACTAATGTCCGTATTATTCTTTTTTATAGCTTAAAATTAGAATGCTTGATTTAATGAGAGAATTTGTTTCGTGCCAAATTATTTACTTCGAAGAAAAATTACTGAGTTTGAACCACGAAGGCAAAATTAATTCACTTTCTAGAAACATGCCCTACGTGTCAATCTATTTAATTAGGTCTTATCAATAAGTCTTTTTCAATCTCTCAGAACCACAAATAAAAAGCCATTATTATTATTATTTTTTTATCTTTTTCGAAAAAGTAGGAAAATAGGTCGAGGTTCAAATGTATCATTTTATTGAATCAAACATGCTTTTAATTCGACACATATTTAGGACGAAAGAGGACGAGACAAATATAACATCAGTTGGATATATGTCTACATTTTGTAGTCGCACTCATGGTCTATTTCGTGGCGTGAAACATAAACTATCTTTAAATATATATTCGATCAAATATTTTGTCCACGCATATGTTTGTTGGACCAGATTTTCACTCTAGCTCGTTTATGAAGCCTAGTTAACACAACTTTTATAATAAACAGAATATCTTTCTTAAATATAGAGGTTATCCTATTTAAAAGAAAAGAAGGATTATCTTTATAAAAAATTCAAATGGTCGTTTTTGAAAGTTATTGAAAGATAAACATGTAAATCTCTAGCCCAAATTAGAAGAACGAACCCCTGGTGCGACGATTGAGTAACCAAAAAATCTACAAAACCGATATTCGTAATTGTAGAGTTTGGATATCTATAGTTTGGCATCCATTGTTAGGCCTTGGACAGTTGATTTTCTGATTAGTCGCTTTGCAAAAAAAGTTGAACTCGGTGGTCAAACTACGTGATTGGAGCTTAAAAGTTTCCAACGGTAAAAGTTAATACTTGCTGTTCAACTACTATAGATATGATCAGCAGTTCACGTGCAAAGAAAAGAACGAGAAAAATGTTTTTTAAACGTACAAAATAAAAGAACGAGAAAAATGTTTCTAAAAACCGAGAAAAAAAAAAGAAAAAAAGAAAAATCTGTTCTTGGTCACCAATTTAGGGACGGTCTTATAGAGGGGGGTGGTGGGGGGAGGTGGTGGGGTACACCTATAGGGAAAATTTCAAAATAAAGTTATTTTTTATGTTATTTAATAATTTATACTACAAGTGGTATTTTGCGATATGTTTGTAGTGTAAATTTTGTGGTATAAATTAGTGTAACACGCATGAGACATAGATTATCATTGTGCCAGAAATGAGGCATTCCTCAAAATCTCCCTTTTATATATCCCATGGGTGATTGGTGGCGAACTCAAATTTGTTGTCTCTACTGCGTTCTTCTCTCTGTTGTGCCTCCAATTATAAATTGTCATGTCAATAAATATTTACAACTTACATGTTAGAAGTCAAAAAGTTAACATCTGCTACTAGTTCTTTATCTAAATCTGTTATCTAGTTTAAGGATCAACTTCAATACTCATATAATTAGCCCTTGAAAATCTCATCAACTATTTATAATTTTTCGTTTTCTTTCTTTTTTCTTTATATTTTTTACTAAAATTTAACTTATTTGCTTGTTAGCACTATTTTCTTTTTTCTTGGTTCGTTGCTACAAAATCTCAATAATATAAAGCTCGTAAGTCTACTACCAGTAAGAAAAATAAATGAAAAGAACTAATAACCAGTATAAGTTTGTAAATCTGTAAAGTATGCTAGCAAGGTAAGTAAGCGACAATTTGATTTTTCCTTTCTTTTATTTTTTTTTAGAGTTTAAAAATTAATTAAGTTTCTCTTTTTTTTTGAAAATATTGAGTCTTTAATTTCTGTCTCAACTAAATTTAATTTCTAAATCTGTCACTTGTCACCATGTCTCTTTGATGTTATGACGTTATGTCGTTACCTCATTCTCTATCTTTGGAAAAGTCTACCACTAACTCCACTTCTTTTAGATCCATCGTTATAAACAAGTTATATTATTACCTATAAGTTTACATATACGTGAATTAAATGTGACAAATAGTACTATTTTAAATTATCAAACTTTATAATTTTTAACTAAAAGAGAAATGATAAGTGGCTAGATTTTTTTTTAAATGACTAAAATAATGTGACATGTTGTATTTATTGAACGAAATAAAATTAAGTGTGTTATAATTGTGTTGTGTATTCAATAATCCATTAAAAAAATGCTATGTCAATCTGACAGTTTTTTATAGCCAAATTTATGGCTATGTAACACTACTCATAAATGGTCTATTTGTTATTTGGTCAGTTTTATTATTTATATTTAAAAGAAATATCAACATTTCAAAAATTAAGAAATGAGAGATTTTGATGAATGCTCTATTTTTGATACATTAATAATCTATATTTCATTTGTGTTGCACTTTTTATTTGGACTCATACTCTTATACTATAAAGATAGAGTAGAAATCAAGGGAGCACATCACTTTAAGCATAAATTATTAAGTGACTTAGAACGGCCTTCTTTTGCAATTTTCTTTTAAGAAATTAGTCATTAGCTTATAATGAGTTAAGGGATATAAAATTACAGCATTATGTAGTTAAAAACATGACTATTTTCTTAATTAATAAATAAAATGATAACTATTTTCTTAAACCATCATTTAAATGGCTATTTGCTTATAAAATATTTTTTTCCCTTAAGTTCTCTTTTGAGTACAGTTATATTGTCGATGATTGATTTTTTTTTTTTTTTTTCGTTTGCAAGGGAAATGACACTATAGTTAGTGTTTGGTCAGTCTTGGTCAATGTTTTAAAGGTTTAACTAACGTTTTCAAAAATTAAGCTATAAGCCACTAATCCATGAGAGAATTAACGACATAAAAGTAAAAACACATCATCATGAAGTTAAAAAATGAATAATTTCTTAATAAAAGTTACTGTTTTTTTAAAAACATTAATAATCTATATATGTATATGTGTATATATATATAGGGTCGGCTCAATGCATTTTGGAGTCTTGAGGCATTTTAAGAAATATTTTTACTTTTTATTTTTAATAAATTAAATTTTCAAATCTCAATTGTTAATAAGAAACTAATAATTCTTTACTTGTTTTTTAGAAATTTTGTATGGTTTATATGAAACATTAACTATTTATAGTCTGAGTTACGCCGGTAGAACAGGATAATTAATTAGTTAGGTCTATATCTCTAACTACAACGTCAGCTCAAAAGTAGCATCATTTTTCTAAGGTTTGGTAAACACATATACTTTTTTGTACTAATAACAATGTCATTATCCTTTTTCAAAGGTTTGATACCTAATTAGGAAAAATAATTATATGGTATTGGTCCATACCTACTTATTTTAAGGATTAAAAAAATTAATGCCATCATCCTCTAATGCTTATTTGTGACAATTGCAGATACATCGACTCCTAAACATGTGGATACCGTGATGGCGTGATGTGTGAACATGAACCACAAATTAATGATCCAAAATGCTTTTAACAACCAGAGGCAGAATCATGACAATTACGTACATAAATTAATTAATTAGCAGTACCATGTGAAAAACGAACGATATGTAAGTATGCATGTAGCTAGGAAAACACTAAAAATCGCAAAATATGTATTTCAAAATTAAACGTTGCTCGTGGTGTGTTCGAATAGAAATATGTGGTTCATATAAACTGATGCGTACTATATAGTCCTCATGTCATTAAATCGACTACTGACTTTTCTAGCTACTACATCTGCTACGAGTAATTGGCGGTGAATATAGAAAAGAAATCTCTTGTCTTATTGTTAGCCGTTAGCTTTTCTTAAAATGTAAATTGACAATTCACTCACTTTTTAATTATTATACGAGACTTTAAAAAATATATGAGATGAATAAGTTGTCAATTTGTCATTGGCCGGAGACAACATTTCTGTTCGTGAATTATATCGATGTTCACACTAGCTATTACAAATTACAAAGTCAATTGTAACTTTCCTACGCTTTAATTTCACTCTCATATGTCAATGTCCGGTTGGATTTCAAGCATGGATCATGTCCTTGAATTATTGTTATCCCATGTGTTTAATTTTCTCCCATATACTGATATACACTACTATATATATATATGTCACTTTGCTAGGGCTTGTACAATTCAAATTAAGCAATACAAAATTTCCAATATATATATATATATATATATATATCATTTCTTACTCTTTGTCTCTCGTACTATTATAAACTTGACCAAAAAAATGGCTTCCACTCTTGGTTCCAAATCCGACCGGATTAATGTTGGTAGCATAGAAATAACTAGATCCGAGTCATGGTTGGAAACAGTGAACCGGATTTCGAACTCAAAAAATAATAATAATACTACTACTACTTCCTGGGGGCCTCACCCCCACAAAACTCCGCCGTTGAAAGGCGGAGTTTTCTTGACATGGCAAGATCTGTGGGTCACAGTTTCAAGTGGAAAGAATAGCAATAGAGCGATCCTTCAAGGCTTAACAGGTTATGCCAAGCCAGGGGAGCTCTTGGCTATAATGGGTCCCTCTGGCTGTGGCAAGTCTACTCTTCTTGATGCATTAGCAGGTAAATTAACTATATATATATATATAGTGAATATATAATTTTTAACCTAATTTAAATAAAGAGTAATGCTATACCAACAAACTATTTTATTAACTTTTTAATACATATATGGCAAATGAGTTGGCAATGCAAATTAACTAAGAGGAGCTAATAAAAAAAAAAGGCATGTAATGCCAATTATTATACCATATAGGTTTGTATTAAAAAGTTAGTAAAATAATTTGTAGGTGTAGCATTATTCTTAAATAAATGTAAAAGATTGATCTGATGATCCATAATCGTTCTTTATTATAAAGTTTCCTACTAGCTACTACAGATTATATAATAAGGAATTTTATAATAATGAATGATTCTAAATTGCCAAATTAGTCTTTTTAAACAACTGAACCGACTAAAAAGATAAATATGATAATTCAAAATCGTTTCCTATGGTAAAGTATAACTTACGATGTACTATCGTATCACATGATTTTTCTTGTTACCTAAGTACTAAATATTTATTATGTGGGCCTATATTACTATATTCTGTCTGTACGGCATTAATGTTTATTTATTTTTATTTTTTTCGCGGGCTTGGTCTTTTCATTTTAGTAAGAGGGCATTATTTGCCCTCTGTCAAGATGTACGGTTGAAATATTTTCAGTCTAATCCGTGTATTTATTTGCAGGAAGATTGAGTTCAAACACAAGGCAAAGTGGAGAGATTTTGATAAATGGCCGTAAACAGACACTAGCTTATGGCACATCGGTATGGGTATAGCTTATATAGAAAATAAAGACGTTTGGAACTTTAAATGCCATCATTTAAATGATTATTGATTTTATAGTTTTAAAATAATTTAAATAATTGATATTTAAACATTGCATATTGAGGTTGTAAAAGTAATTAAAAACTATTTAAATAGTTAAACTTAACAAATAATAATGATTGGTTGACCATCATAGTATGACACACATAAATAATTAATTCTTCTTATTTTTTCTTAAAGAAAAAACAAAACACTTATATATATATATATATATATATATATCAAGTTTTTCTGCTTGCTTTGTGCTCTTAAAAATTACATGTACTCTTATGGTTTACTCTATGAGTCGTCTAATAAGGATTTGAAATAAATCTTTAGTTCAACAATTTTTTTAAACCCATTAAAATTCATGGGTAATCACATTAAAAATTATTAACTCATTTTAGGAAGAACCAAGAATGTAATAAGAACAAAATCTTGGGACTTTGGCTTTCAAACGTGGGAGGGAACTAAATGGTTTAGTAAAAGGCAAGTAGAGTGTAGAGAGGGAGATGCAAGAAGAAAAAAGAGAGAGAATTCGGTTTTAGGGATTACATATTGTGGAATATAATAAAAATATAAATAGGTAGCTAACTTTTATATATTGTGAATATTAATAGAAGGTCGTAAGCGATTAATAAATTGGCTTGTTATTTAAGTCTTTTTAAGATTTGAGTATTTACTTTTTATTGTAGTGTATATTTGAATATTCTATTCACTATATATTAATAATAATATGTTAACTTCAGGCTTACGTAACGCAAGACGACACGTTGATAACAACCTTAACGGTGGCGGAAGCCGTGTACTACTCGGCGCAGCTGCAGCTGCCGGAAAGCATGTCGCGGGCAGAGAAGAAGGAGCGGGCGGAGGCGACGGTGCGGGAGATGGGCCTGCAGGATGCCGCCAACACGCGCATCGGCGGGTGGGGCGCGAAGGGCCTCAGCGGGGGCCAAAAGCGGAGAGTCAGCATCTGCATCGAGATCCTCACGCGCCCCAACCTGCTCTTCCTCGACGAGCCCACGAGCGGGTTGGACAGCGCGGCCTCGTTCTACGTCATGCGGGGGATCGCCGCATTGGACAAGAGGGACGGCGACGGCGGAGTCGCCAGGACGATTGTTGCTTCCATTCACCAGCCCAGCTCCGAAGTGTTTCAGCTCTTTGATAGCCTTTGCCTTTTGTCTGCTGGTAAAACGGTTTATTTTGGTCCTGCTTCTGAGGCAAACGAGGTATATTACAATATTCATTCGCTAATTAATTACATACTTTTATAACTTGTTCAAAAAATATGTATATGACTCATTTCGTAATTTTAAATCGTTATAATTGCTATAAATGGCTGTTTCAAAAAAAAAAAAATAAGGATAGTGACTTGAGTAATTAATCTATAATTCCCATGAAAGTTAAGTAAGTATTTTATTTATCATTTTTATCGCCCATTTTCAAATTGTGAAAAAAATTGAGTCATTTTTGTAAAGCCTTCAAATTTGGTAGTTTAGACGTTAGATAGTATAAATTCTAATAATACTTTCTTCTTCTTTTTTTTTCCATCAAATTTATGTAGTTCTTCACTTCAAGTGGTTTTCCTTGCCCAACTCTCCAAAACCCGTCAGATCACTTCCTGAAAACCATAAACAAGGATTTTGAGCAGGTAATGTAACTATTTCACTACAAGTCTATAACATATATATTTTGATTTCAGATTTTATTGTTAGTACTTATATGAATTGTGTTGATAATGTTTGAACAGGATATTGAGCAAGGTTTAGGAATAACCACGGTGGATGAAGCAATTGACCATCTTATACAGTCCTATAAAGCATCTGATTGTTACCTAGAAATTAAAAAACAAGTTGCTGATATACATAAACAACAGGTAATTAGGCACATGACTTATAAATTTCTAAATATTACATTAGAGATACGAATTAAAATTAACAGATGTCAAATTTTTTATAGAAAAAACCATCAAGTACTTCATTAAAGTTATGGACTAAATCACCAAAAAAAAAAAAAAAAAAGTTTAGGAGGACCAAGGAATAAAGTTCACTAATATATATATATATTTTTTTCGAACAATAGTGCGCGCCATGGAAAATTATAGGGCTAGTACATGAACTATTAAACGCAATTTTCCCTTTCCTTTGTCAATAAAAGACTTACACGTGATAGAATGGATCACAAAAATCAGGAATTTGGAGCATTGGATACCAAGAAGAGAAGCCATGCTAGTTTCCTCACTCAGTGTCTAGTTCTTACACAGAGGTCTTTCAAAAATATGTTACGAGATCTCGGCTATTATTGGTTGCGCATGGTCGTCTATGTCTTGCTGGCTGTAGGGCTCGGCACTATCTTTTACGACCTTGGCTCTAGTTACGGATCAATTCAGGTATCGTGTGAGGCAATAGGAAGTGAAAAAATGGTCAATCGCGAGAAATATTGATCGATAGTTACTTCTTAATTAAATGAGCTATTAATACTCAATTGGTTCTACGTTTGTTGCAGGCACGAGGTTCACTAATTATGTTCGTTACTTCCTTCTTAACTTTCATGGCTATTGGCGGATTTCCTTCTTTTGTGGAAGACATGAAGGTATATTACTGTTTATAGACCTAAAGTGAGTTGAGCTAATTCATGGCTAAATAATTTGTTATTAAATATTGCTCAGATTTCTCGCAGACTATTTGATATATTTTGAAAATTTACCGAGGCCTAATTAGTGGTGTTGTTATATTATGGGATAATATTAGTATAAATATCTTGGGAAGTTCCAATACACAAAAATATTGTTGTCTAACCATCTATTTTGGAATTTTTATTTGAAACTATACCTTATCATTTCCATTAATAATTTTTATTGAGAAAATTTCAAAATAAAGCCATTATTGATGCCACTTAATAATCTATACCCCAAGAGGTGTGCTCCCTTTATTTCACTTCATGTTTGTAGTGTAAATTTTGGGATATAAATTAAAAGTGCATTCCACGTGAGGTATAGATTACCATTGTGCCAAAAATGAGGCATTCTTCAAAATCTCCCTAATTTTTAAGTCTAAAGGCTGTGATAGTTGATGATTTATGTACAAATTACAAATAATGATAAACAACATTGCTCTTTTGACAATTCTACATGGTTTAGGTGTTTGAACGAGAAAGACTTAACGGGCACTACAGCGTGACATCATTCGTCGTTAGCAACACATTCTCTGCCCAACCTTATCTCTTCTTGATATCCCTAATCCCTGGAGCGTTGGCCTACTATCTCCCGGGGCTCCAGAAGGACTACAAGCACTTCTCATACTTTGTCCTTGTCCTCTATGCATGCATGATGCTAGTCGAGAGCCTCATGATGATCGTGGCAAGCCTCGTCCCAAACTACCTCATGGGAATAATCACGGGCGCGGGGATCCAAGCCCTCATGATGCTAGGGAGCGGGTACTTCCGGCTCCCAGATGACCTTCCACCGCAATTCTGGAGGTACCCTTTGTACTACATTGCCTTCCACCGCTACGCTTATCAAGGATTGTTCAAGAACGAGTTCGAGGGTTTGGTGTTCCCCGATGAGGTGGCCCGAGGCGGAGGGAGGGGTGTCTTGACCGAGGAAGAGATCTTGAGGGGCAAGTATGAATTGGACTTGAGCTATTCCAAGTGGGTTGACCTTGCTGTCTTGCTTGGGATGGTGGTTTTCTATAGGGTTTTGTTCTTGGCCATCATCAAGGCCGCCGAGAAGCTCAAGAGCGCTAGACTGGCTTTCACGGCAGTGATGCCGCGCAAGCAAAGCATACAGATTATGGAGAATCCTATTGCTACTCCTATGCATTGATCATCAGAGAGATATTTGTTTTATAACAAGTCTATTTAATTGGAGATTGTACTTGAGGCATTATCAGCTAAACGGAAGCTTATATACCTGAAGATTCTAGAGGCTGACTTGTGTATTATATCACTTCTCTGTATAATTAATTAATGAAAATGGTGAGCTATTATTATAATTTGCAGCTATATTTCACAATAATTGTCTCTAATACGTCTGACGCGGCAAATTTATTTCGAGATGCCGAGCACTTTTACTGCAAATTTATCAAAGAGAAATGCTAATTAATTACATTATGAGTTTCATTAGAATGATCGATCATACAAAAATAATAAACTAAACAAAATCGTTTTTCTTTCCTCCCTTTTTCCTTATCGATTTAGGTGTTGTTTTAATTGGCTACCATTTGTTGTTCTCTCGGTACTTCTGTGGTTTTCTTTTTTTGTCATCGTTTTTTAATGAGATTGTCGTTTTTCTCTAATGTTGACTTTTCTTTATTATTTAGTTATCGTAGCTTTCTAAATTTTAGGGTTATTATCCTTTGTGTGTGTGTGATTGTTGTCATTTTATGCCAAGTACAGACCTTTTTTTTTTTAATTGCGCCGTTTCATACAAGCTGTCGTTTATGTGTAATATATAATGTCCAGTTTTATTTGTTGCCACTTTTCAAAGAGTAAACAAACTTAAAATATATATATATATATATGTGTATATATAAGAAAGATAATTTTTAAAGATGAGGCTAATCAATTACCATGCATAAGAGAGCTTCATAATTGGCATCGTTGGAAGAAGTTGTTCGAAGAGAGCTGGGTCGCACCCAACTCAGTCGACGCTGTCGCACTATTATATATCGTCTTATAAAAGCCGAAAACTATAACAGTTTTTTCCTGCCATATTGTTGATGCTTTTCTTAAGCCATTAATAATCATGTATTTACTTTAATTAACTTTTCTTATCGAAATCTTGTTTTTGGTAATGATGAATTAATTAAAGCCCGCTGCAGTTGATATTTTGACATGGACAATCATTCATTCAATATATTAGTTTTGTATTGACATTTTTTTTTTACATAAAATTTTACCTGATCATTTCACTCATTCAATTCTTTTTTTTTTCCTTGTTTTCTTAAGTCCTATACAATTCTTCTCATTTCATTCTATTTTTTTCAACTTTCTTAATCCTTATTCAATATCCTTAATTCTCAACCATTTATACCATCTCGAAATTTATATAGTCAAATTATTTCATAATCATTTCAAACCATTCCAAACTACTTTTCAACTAATTTTTTTCATTCTAAAGAATGAAATGAATGGGTGAAATGATCACCCCAAACAAGGATTATAGTCATATTACATAGTACATGTAGTTTATTGAATAATTTCTTAAATTTGATAAGTAACACCATAATGTTCCAGTACTTTTTTTGAATTTTCGATCTCGGTCTCTGTAAGAAAATCTATAATAACTGCTTACGTACTAAAGTTATATATATTAACCTTAAAACAATTAGGAAATTTTGAAGAAATGACATTTTTTTAGAAGGTGATTCTAAAAAATAATCAATGCTTCAAAATTTAAGAAATAGTTATTTATAAATTTCATTATGTTAGTAAGAAATTTACTACAATAAATTTTATATGTAATTTTATTTTGTTTAAAAATTTCTTACCTAATTGGTAATAGAGTTTTTATGGTTATTTTTAAAATTTTTAGAAACTAAATCTATTTTTTAAAAATACACAATCTAAAATGACTATTTATGTAATTGACCTATAAAAAATTTGAAGGTTATTATCAATTTTAGATTGTTGATGTCGATTTATAATATGATTTTTTTGTTGGCATTAATTTATACATATTTCATTAAATTGAATTTGTAATGTTGTCGTTTGTTGATTGTCGTGTTAGTTGGTATGATTTGATTGAGATATTGCTTTAGACAGAGTTTTAGAGTAT
This sequence comes from Boehmeria nivea var. tenacissima, assembly GCA_018132145.1. Taxonomy (NCBI): domain Eukaryota; kingdom Viridiplantae; phylum Streptophyta; class Magnoliopsida; order Rosales; family Urticaceae; genus Boehmeria; species Boehmeria nivea. The sequence continues at coordinate 19,038,869 of CM030878.1, read as the reverse complement.
TATTTTGATTTTTCAGTTAAACATAATGTCTGTTAATTTTTGTTGGTTTTCACGTAGTTTTAGTCAGTAAAATAAGTTAAAAAATAGTACATGTATTGGCTATAAGGAACTGCCTCTAAGATTACGGCAGGATTAGTTAGAAACGACAGGAAACATGTTTAAACTGAAAAACGACATAAAATAGAAAACGACAGAATATTTTGATGAACGACATGATTATAAAAAACGACAGTAAATAAAAAACGACATTAAAGTGAAAAACGTTGATAAACTGAAAAACAGCAGAAAGTGGTAGAAAACGACACTAGTCTCAAAAACGACATTTATTGAAAAACCTAAATAAAAAATAAAAAAGTGACATTCAACAAGCAATAAAATATAAGTTAGTTGCAAATGCTAATACTAATAAAATTGAATATTTTAAACTAAAAAATACTAAATAAAAATTAAGTTGATTTAAAATGAATAAAAAAAGTTCAAAGACCACTTCCAAAAAAAAAAAAAAAAAAGCTATAGTGTGACGCCTGCAAAACGACATAGTTTAATGGCGTAAAGTTTTTATTGATTTTTAATTTATTTTCTGTACAATGACAGTCTCTGATATATTAAAAATAAAAAATAATAATAATAATAACATCTATGAGAACATATTTGTATTTAACTCCTCATACTCTCTCTCTCTCTCTCTCTCCCCCCAAATCTCCTCTCTGTGTCTGTTCGTCATCTGTGAGCCGTCTTTCTAGAGAGAGAAAGTAGAGAGAGAGAGAGAGAGATGGACCACGAAGACGTCGACATGGCTGGAGCTGATCCCACCGAGGAAGTAGTGAGTTTCTCTTCTCTCTGTTCTTTCCCCGATCGAATTTTCGATTTGTGTTTTCTGTGCCCTAAAACCCCCAAATTGATCGATTGGGTTCTTCGAAAATGGACTGTGCTTGGGACGATCGATAATAGGAGCTCGACGACATGAAGAAGAGGCTAAAGGAGATGGAGGACGAAGCTGCCGCACTCCGGGAGATGCAGGCCAAGGTCGAGAAGGAAATGGGCTCCGTACAAGGTGATTCGCTAATTTTGGAATCTCTTTTAGGGTTTCGAGTTTCGTGTTGGCCTTTAAGTTTGGAATAGTTTGGGAAAGTGAAATACAGAGAGAGGGAAAGCAAAAGATCTTTTTTTTTTTTTTTTGGGTTTGGATTACATTGGGTACGGAATCTTATTGCGGTTGGGTTTTATTTATTTGGCGTTTTTGTTGATGATGAATTGCTCTAGTCACTTTTTATTATGAATTTTTGCGAATGCACATACTTTTAATATTTTCTTGGATGAATTTTGCAATATACCGAATAATTTTTATACAGTAGTTTTATGGGTAGGGAAAAGGTTAAACTTGTGGTTCGTTTTTCTGTTAAACAACAATGCTATGTACTTATGGGCATGTTTTCCTTTCCTCTGATTGATTTTTATTCGCTACCAGAGCCATCTTCGGCGGCTGCAACGCAGGCGAATAGGGAGGAAGTTGATTCTCGGTCGGTTTTTGTCGGCAATGTGAGGCCTCTTACCCTAATTAGTATATGAATGTTCATAGTAGACTCTTGTATGTTTCGATAGCATGATAGTGCTTGTATGTCATTTCTGTTCTGTGGCTTCCTAAAGATGATATGCACATTCTTGGACATCGGACTTTTAGTACAGTAATTTTTACTAACATATCTAGATATGCTGCTCTATGCCTCTAATGACCTTTGACCGGTAAAAATATTTGCGTTTTATTTATAGATAGTACTCCAGTCATTACCTTGGCTATGTTCTAGCCTCTAACCAAAATCAGTTGTATTAGGTGTCAAAAAGCCCATACTACAACTGTGCTGGCGTTGGAGCAGCTTCCTTTTTTTCTTTTTTTTTTTTTTTTGCTTTCTTAGAGCATGCATTGTATTGATGATTTATAAAAGTTGATGTGCCAACTATAAGCGAGGAGTTGGGCCGGTTTGATACCATTTATAATGAGCCATGAATATTCTAAACTTTAAATTTGGCCTTGTTGCTTTTCATAGCTTTCCAATGATAACAAGGTATTTTGAAGAGTGAATCCATAATGAGTCAATTCTTGGAAAGAGAATTCAATTTTATATCTAAAATTTGAAAACACTGGTTTGTCATATAAGTTTCCTCCACCAAATTCCGTATCTGATTCAGAAAACATTGATTTACCGTGATCTTATTATCACTTTCTAGCCTCTCAATTTCACTAGAAGGTTTGTTAATGTTCTCAATATAGACAGAGAAAGGTTCAGTTTATATAATTTGAGGCTTTGAAGTTGCTTTATCAAGGATAGCCCATTATTGGCACGGTTTTCATGCTTTATAGCTGGGTGGTTTTGGCTAGTTTTTACCACTTCTCACTTCCCTAATGTAAGTAGTTCATAAGATCGTACCATGGCCAATGGATTAATTGATTGGTTAGACTTTTGTTTTTTTCTTTTGGGTTTGTTACCTTGTTACTATTCCGTTTTCAAATGTAAAAGCATAGATTTTTTTTTGTCTTTAAGCTATTTTAGCATTTTCTCTTTAAAAAAAAAAAAAATTGACAAATGCTTTAGTTTTTAAACAGTGTCCATATAACTAGAATATAATTTGACATCTAATATTCTCATGTTTGAATATAATGGCAGGTTACATTCGAGTTTTCTATAATTCAATGGTTGGGTAGGGAATGTCCTTATAGAACGTAGGGTGGTTTAGTTTAAGTAAAAGAAGGGATTAGGAGGGGAAAAAAGGACGAGAGAGAAATAGTAAAAGAAAACAGAGAAAAAGAATATGGATGATTAAAAGAGACTGAAATAAAAATATTGATTTAAATACATTTGGAGATTTTAGAAAATTTGAATTAGGGAGAAAAAATTCAAGTGAAAACAAAGAAATTTATCCTAACCAAGAGAGGGAAGAAAAGAGATAAATGTGAGCGAAGGTTTGTTAACTCAGATTAATCAAGTAAGGCAAACAGGCATTGAAGACTATCTTACTTGCAAAGTCAGATGCTTTTGATGGTGGTTAAAGCTCAAGGGGCTTATAATTACTATTTGGCGTATGGTGAGGGGTCTCTGGTCTCTCTTTCTTTCATATGAGTAGGACGCCTTTTTTGGCTATTATTTGTGGTTGTATTAGCCATGTTCCACGCTGCATATACTATCCTGTTAAGCGTTTTGAAACTAGTACATGTGTATACTGGCTTTACATCGAATTTACTTTCTAGTTTGGCAAACCTGAACATAGCATATCATTCACCTTCATGGTAATTAAGATACAGTTGTTAACTAGGTGATCACTTACCTTCAGGCTTTTTTTTTTTTGGAATAATTATTAGTTTGAAAACTTGTGACCTTTGCTTAAAAGCACCTTGAATTAAGAAATCAATCTATGCAAAGCAAAAATGAGCTTTGTTTTTTTTTTTTTTTTAGCATTATATGAATCTCAGGCATATACTCTGGCTGGAAAATTATATATGACCAAGAATTCTTCTTTGAATCTTATAAAAGAAGGGTGGCTTACGTGGCACTCCTTGAGTTTTATTCACTGTCAATCTTTAGTCTACCTTCTATTTTCTCTTGATGTCTCCTGAGGCTAATCGAATTACTTTGTTGTTCGACACGCAATTTTATTGTAGAATAACCCATTATTCCCCACCCCCCTCCCCCCCTCCTCCTTTTGTTTTTTTTTTTTTTGGTTTTCTGCAATCCATTTATCTATATATTTTTATATACTATTTTACAGCGTGTTTTATATGTATAAGCATTTCTGATATAAACTGGATGTGCAGGTGGATTATTCATGTACCCCTGAAGAAGTGCAACAGCATTTCCAATCATGTGGGACAGTGAACAAAGTCACGATCCGCACTGATAAGTTTGGCCAACCAAAGGGTTATGCGTACGTGGAATTCCTCGAAATAGAAGCTGTTCAAGAGGCCATTCTTCTGAATGAATCTGAGCTACATGGCCGCCAATTAAAGGTTAGACTTAGAGCTGCTATTTTCTCGCTTTCTTAAAATTTTAAGTGATAAATGCATGCTTTAATGGTGCAGATGAGTGGTTATCTTCGGTTCTCCCTTTTTTATTTGTTTTAAAAGTATTTTCTCATTAATATGAGCCCTTTTCATGGTTTAGGTGTCTACTAAACGGACTAATGTACCTGGGATGAAGCAGAATCGCGGCCGTCGACCAAATCCCTACATGGGCTTCCGAGGCCGGAATCCGTATGTACCTCCTCCTTTTATGTACGCTCCATATGGATATGGGTATGCTTCTCAAAGATTGCCTTTTCCATTCTAATCATAACAGAGATACAAATGTCTTGTTATATCTATGACAATCCGCAAAATTCTTCTTTCATCACTGTTTTTTCATTGCAGAAAGTTTCCGAGGATGAGAATGCCGACGCGTTACAGCCCCTACTACTGAATAATCTTCAATTTCGGGCCAGGCAAAATCGTCTTAAGATCCTTCTTTCATTCAAAAAGGTTTTTCATGGGAGTTATTTTGTCGCATAGGTTTATGTGGTTACTTGTGTGTGTGGATTTAGCATTTTGTCCGAATGATGATGAAGAATGTACTTGCATCAGTTATGCTGACTTTCTATAGAAAGATGTTATTAAGTCTTCAAATACAACTATTTTGTTGCATTATTGCCTTACTGTTTCTAATAAGCTTTTTAGTTCCTTGTTGTTTGTTCTCATTTACTTCTGAGTCTAACCAAAGTTAATTTACTCCGATTGTTGATGTGCACTAGTGGATAATAGCAACATTCGGGAAGATTTCCTAATTCTTTGAAGTACTTGTGGAAGATATACACATCACATGAACCACTAAAAGGAAAGTTTCCTCCCCGAGAAGTAAAACCGAACAATTAAAATTCGTTTTATGTATTAGTTGTTTATGAAACGGTCAATGAAGTAAAAGCATTTTTTGCGATTAGCATATCTCAATTGAGCGTTGGGAAGTGATTTTAGTAGTGTAAAAGATTTAAGGGTTGTTTGGATTGTCATTTGAATATTATTATTTTTTTATTTTAGTCATGTTATTATAGTAACTATATTAATAAAAAGTCAAATTTAAACGCTCATTTAAATCACATTGAAGTTTAAAAAATTACTAATTATTTAAATAATTACATTTAATAGTTATTTCAAATAATAAAGTGTATGAGTCTAAAGTACGGTCTATGCGGTTATTTTTTAGGTTACTCAATAATGTTAAGAAGATGGTTCATGGTGCGTTTCAATATATAATTATATGTAATTCTTAAAAACAAAAAATATATATATCTACATGAAATGCAGTAGTAATTACGACGTCATCTTATTCACATTTTAAAGTGAAAAAATTATATGATTTTCATTTGAGTTGAAAATGTCAATTTTTTTCATTTGTATTGTCAGTTTAAACGAGGTTGATGAGCAGCCACGACGGCTCACGCAAAAACAAGAAAAACGATTTGGTATTGCAAATCCGTAATCGCCATGGTTTGCGATGACAAAGAAAAAACTCTGATGGAGGAACCATGGCGTGTAGCCATTAAGTCTTGTTCCTAGTCGGAGCAAGAGAAGAAGTTCGAGTCTCCTCTATCGGAGAAACAGGGGGCGTTTGCCATTAAGGATGGGGTTTTGCTGCTTTTTTTTTTCTTTAGTTTATTTGATTAAATTATATACATGTTAGTGCAGTATATACCCGTACACCTTCATTGAGATTGAATAACAAACCGTTAAATTTTTCCCTCATCGGGTTGTTTTTAAAACGTTTCCCAACGCAAAAGTTCCAAATAAAAAAAGTTTTTGAGTCAAAATAAATCTAAAATGAAAAACAACTTATAAAATGTGAGCAAATTAGTAATGTTATCATAATAGGTGATGTACTATTATATAATAAAATAATTACATTCATATAAGTATAGAATTATAAAATAAATCATAAAAGTTTAGAAAAATAAGATATTATTCCCTAAAAAAACAACACTATAATCCAACCTTCAAAAATACATCAATGATTAATCAAACGATAGCACTGTTTCCGGAAATAGACAAATTATTAGACTCTGGTTTCTAAACTTAAATCTTTAAAAAAATAATAATAATAATAATAAATAAAAAATTCCTGACCCCCATATTCCCGGGATGTTCTACAGTGCACCCGTACGAATCCAAGGACACGTATCTGACTATCTGTATATATGGGGATTGAGCGACTGCCTATGTATATAATATATATATATATATATAACGTAAGGATAAGTCTCCGAGCTTCTCTTAATCCCCCCAACTCCAAGACCAAGAGAATGGCTTTGCCTTTGGCGTCGCCTCCAACGACAATAACTCCCAAACGCCTCCTCCTCAGCCCAATCCGGCGCCGACCCATCTCCGCCGTCCACGCCGCCGACAACCCCTCGAAGTCGTCTCCGGCGTCGGTGTCTTCTCGGGCTCCCGCCGGGAGGCTATGGACGGTGGAGAGCTGGAAGGCCAAGCCGGCCCTGCAGCTGCCGGAGTACCCGGACGCGGCGGAGCTGGCGTCGGTGGTGGCCACGCTGGAGACCTTCCCGCCGATCGTCTTCGCCGGCGAGGCCCGCAGCCTGGAGGAGCGCCTCGCCCAGGCCGCCGTCGGCAAGGCGTTCCTGCTGCAGGGCGGCGATTGCGCCGAGAGCTTCAAGGAGTTCAACGCCAACAATATTAGGGACACTTTCAGGGTTCTTCTCCAGATGGGTGTTGTTCTTATGTTCGGTGGTCAAATGCCTGTTGTCAAGGTCTTCACTTTATTCTCTCTTTGCTTGTTTGGCAGTGGGGTTTTGTAGCTTTATAATTTAATGTTATTTGAGGTGTTTATACGTGAAAATTCAGATTGGTTGAAATGTTAAGCCAATTAGTGGCTGTCTCGTTTTGGGGGCTAATCTTTTTGTACCGTGTTGGTTTGTATGTATATCTGGCTGAGCTGTTTTGATTGTTGGGAAAATTGGGTGGTTGGTGGAATTTGAGATTGAGTTAGAGTTTGGCGTTTGTTTGAATGTGCAATGGATTTATAGTTTCTGGATTCACCACCACTAAAGTTTAGTAATTGTGCTTTGATGTGTGTTAATTATGTGGTTGTAATTCTGATTTTATTGTTTTGATGACGAGTCACTTTATCGAGGGCGTGGGTATGCGATTTGTTTTGGATATGTGGAAAATTGGGTGTTTGGTGGAATGTGGAATGAAGATGGAATTTTACAATTGACCTTCGTATATACGCATTCATTACCTGATCATTGAAAACGGTATGTCAATAATCCAATTGGAAAACCTTTAGCTGGAACAATAATTATACTATCGTTGTTGCTTTTGTGTGCGGATGTTTTTTTTTTTTTTTTAATTACTTGATTATATCTCTAAAGTCCACCTTGGTCGATGTGATTCATCAGGTGGGAAGAATGGCGGGTCAGTTTGCGAAGCCAAGATCTGATTCAATTGAGGAAAAGGATGGAGTGAAGCTTCCTAGCTACAGAGGCGACAACGTGAATGGCGATGCATTTGATGAAAAATCAAGAGTTCCGGATCCACATAGAATGATTAGAGCCTACACCCAATCCGCTGCAACTTTGAACCTCCTGAGGGCATTTGCCACTGGAGGTTATGCAGCCATGCAGAGAGTCACCCAGTGGAATCTGGATTTCACGGAACATAGTGAACAAGGGGACAGGTAATGTTTGCATTTCCTTTCTGTTTTCCTTGTTTGATTGGTATAAGACTAATATAAGTTGAGAAGGAGAGCTAAGACAGAAGCCAAGTAACGATAACAAAGAACAAGGATGATTCTTCTTTCTGTCTTTGGTTACTTAGAAGAGAAAGCAGACAGAGGAGACAAACAAATTCTGATGACATTTTTGTCCTATTTTCTGCTTAATTTGCTTTTTTTATCCCCAGGATGTAAAGCCATAAATTTATTGTCATCTATTGCTTTACAAAAAATTGGTTCCAAGTTTTTTTGTATTAGCCAACTTGTTTTTATATACAATCTAATATGCTGCCTATTGTGGTTTAAAAAATTTCCCATGACCTTGAATTTTTTGAAAATTAAAAATTATCTTTAGATTTTGATTAATTGATTCTATGCCAATCTGTGTTTTATCATTTGCACAAAGAACGAGCATTTAAATATGTTTGGTTTTTGAAAAGATTCCATATGTTGTTCATTAGTTCTTCATATGGATTAGCTTGAGTTAGCTGTAGAATCTAATCGACGTTGTTTCGATTCTAGTTTCTTGTGCATTTGAAGCTCAACAATAACTTTGGTATGTCTGATCAGGTACCGTGAACTGGCTCACCGGGTTGATGAGGCCCTTGGGTTCATGGTTTCTGCAGGACTAACTCTTGACGACCCAACTATGAGAACAACAGAATTCTGGACATCACATGAGTGCTTGCTTCTGCCATACGAGCAAGCACTTACCAGGAAGGATTCTACTTCTGGACTTTACTATGACTGTTCTGCACACATGCTTTGGGTAGGAGAGCGCACCCGTCAACTCGATGGTGCCCACGTAGAGTTTTTGAGAGGAGTTGCTAATCCCCTTGGCGTCAAGGTATCTTAGTTGTGCTTTCCATTACGCTTGAGCAATATTTTTCCCCTGTTTCCAATTATTTTTTAACTTTTTTTTTAATGGAAGAGTGGAAGAAATGTGAAACTGTTCTTTTATCTGGTTTTATCATGCTAATTTTAATTCAGAAATTTGATCATGTTGCTTCGACCCAAAACCCAATCTTTTTATTTATTATTATTTTTTTCTTATTGACTAGTATTTTTGTCTTATGTAGCTTTACTGGTTTTGTAACTTTCATGCTAACCTTAGTCGTTTGACAGATACTGAACCTGAATGTGATGTGCAGGTGAGTGATAAGATGGACCCTGGTGAACTTGTTAAACTGATAGAGATTCTAAACCCCACCAATAAACCTGGAAGAATCACAGTGATTGTGAGAATGGGAGCTGAAAATCTGAGAGTGAAGCTTCCTCATCTTATAAGGGCAGTTCGCGGAGCAGGTCAAATTGTCACTTGGGTCAGTGACCCCATGCATGGGAATACCATCAAAGCTCCTTGTGGTCTCAAAACACGTTCTTTCGATTCAATCAGGGTATGATTTTTTTTTTTTTTTTTTCCTGAATTGTATTCTTCCATTTTAAGGCTAACCATGCAACAATGTCCCTTTTTTTTTTTTTTTTGGTTTCCCATTCTATTGAGTGCACCGTCCAGTAATTAATTATTGATATTTTAGTTAGCCTTTGGGTTGCTTTCCGGCTTAATACTTGAAAAGAATTATATAGCTCGGAACCATGACATTTAAGTACTCCTTGAATTTAGATTAGTTTACAATTCTTTGGTTTCCTTGATCAGTTTAATGCTTTGTATCATTCATGAGTCAGCCTAATGAATTTACTTTCCACGTGCATATATTTTATTCCTTCATTGCGATTCTGCTTCTTATTTGACTTGGAACGTAGATCGCAACTCTGTTTCATTTGAAGTTCTTGTGGTTTTCTTTAAGTAATATGAGTTTTGCATTGCTTGCCATAATAATAACTCCAATGATAAAAATGATCTCTGTTGTATTTTGTCTATAGAATGAGTTGAGAGCATTCTTTGATGTGCACGACCAAGAAGGAAGCTACCCGGGAGGTGTTCATCTCGAGATGACAGGTCAAAATGTGACGGAATGTGTTGGGGGCTCTAGAACTATAACTTATAACGATCTAAGTTCGCGCTATCACACACATTGCGACCCGAGGCTCAACGCCTCTCAGTCTCTTGAGCTCGCATTCAACATTGCGGAGCGACTGCGAAAGAGAAGGCTTAGATCATGAAAACCCACTGGACTGAACTTGGATTGTAAGATATCATGGCTTTAAATTTGTTGACTTATCTTATTCTAAGTAGACCGACCTTATGAACTATGCTATGAATCTGTATAGAGAAGACCAGTGAGTGTGTGAAAAAGGGGTTTTTGTTACGTGTGAGATTTAATAGAAGTTTACGAAGCTGTGTAATAGTATGATAATTGATAGCTAAAGGAGTTGGTACTGGTTTTTGTTGAATCTCTAAATAGTAAAATACAGAACTGTCCAACCTGAGATTGAGAATAAAGGAACCGTCTTTGTAAAATCCCCGTCATCTTTGTTTCCTTTATTATTGTTTTCGCGGAAAATGGTGCTTAGTTCTATCTTGATTAAGACCAAAAGGCAAAGCAAGCCTGTTTGATTATTAATATTTAATATGTTAAAAACGTAACTAAGTATGTCAGATTATTGTAATTATCTATTTGGTCTAAAAGGAAGATTTCTTTTCCAAAAAAGGAATAAATTACTTGGTCTTGAATGAGTTGTTTTTATTTTCTGTTTCACGGGGAAATTATCAATCTTACGATATTTTCAGTTTCTAAAATGTGAAAATGTGTTTTTGATAGAGGTCCTAGTTATCTCATTCTACCGGCTAGTCTGCTCTCTCTGTTTTCTTCTTGTCAGTCCTGATTTTTGGTATATTGTTTTACTGTAACATTCGGATTATTCTCATTGACCAATGGAAATGACTATGAACCATTAGATTTACTTTTTTAAAGAATTTAACGACTCAAAATCGTTCCTCACGTGTAAATATCCCCCGCTTGAGAATCTCCTGCTTTAAAACGATTAATTTCCATTAAAACAATAATGAAGATTTAAGAATGTGTTTGATGGCGAATTGGATTACAACATGTATTTACCATTTACCTTTTGGAGTTGATTGTCCTGCTATGACACACTGCTTCAAACTCTTTACAGTTCACAGTTTGTTATTAGTTAATAGTTTTAGGTACGGCATTATTACTTGTAATCATAATGCTTAACAGTATATGGAAATCGATTGAGACGTTTATGCATGACAAATTTAAAAACAGCATCAAAGAGCATAAGAACAAGTGAACAAGGCTAAAATGCAAATACTTCTACACATTGTAATTTGGGAAAATGAAAATCTTAAATTATTTTGTGGCCATCAAATTTTATCTACGGGGTGTTATATCTATTGCAAACGTGTATGAACTGCTCACGCGAGAATGCTAACATCACCACTGGTCCTTCCTAAGCTACGTGAAACCTAACACCATTTTCACTACTCTCCTAAGTTAAAAAGGTTCACTTAACTTTAGACAGTTAAAATAGTTTTAACCTAAATAGCAAATATCATGATTGCTAATGAAACCCTATTATTTGTTTGACACCACGAGACTTTTTTTTCTTTTTCTTTTTATCCTTGTTTTTATCTCTTTGGTTGATTAGACTGTAGGAAATGATTATCTGGTTTTCTCGTGATCTTGAACAAGACAAATTGAGTTTTAAGAATTTTCATGAGTTTAAGAGTATATTTTGTGATAATACTATTTTGTCTGACGCGACAACAGATGACTCTCATAAACTATTATTTTGAGTGCACTGTGTTAACAACAACTTTACTAAGTACTAATTGCCACCACTTAAGCAAGTATAGCATTAAATGAAGTTAATTTTATCAAACAAAAAAGAAACGAAGAACAAGAAATCTTCTCCATTAAATTTTGTGAAGCTGCTCACCAACAAAAAAAAAAAAAAAAAAATGTAATCAAACAAGCGTGCATGTTTTATAATATTGCCACTTTGACAAACAATTATGTTGTTCAGAACTCATCATAGTTTTGCATACCTAACCTCTGATGCATCAAACAGTTATGAGCTCTAACAACTTGACATTAGAAATATCACCAACAAGTTGATGCATATTTAGGGCGTTTTGATCTTAATTATTCTCCTCTGAACATGTCCCCAAACTTAAATCTCTGAAACTCATTTTAATGACCCCCTCCCAGGTGAATTTATTGCGCTGGTACTGAATTTATGCTACTGATTAGTGAACGCGAAGCTAATTTCGCCCATCAAATAAAATCAGATTAATTACTTTTTTTTTTAATTGCAGTTCAAATTGTTGGTAGATTATGTGACAAGGTAAATGTCCTAGGTATGAATCTTAGTGTACAAAGCGATTACTCTAAAAGACATACCTACCATTATTTTTTTTATCATAGAGATGATAATAATATTGGTATATGAATTATATACATCACAATATCACATTGCTTCCATATGTTTTTATAACAAATAATGACAAAACACCATTAATCAGGATAGGCATGACCATACCCTTGGAAATGAACAACTGTCCTATTTCTACAGTGACACACTGCTACTCAGTCCGATATATATATATATATATATGTGTGTGTGTGTGTGTGTGTGTGTGTGTGTGGGTGTGTGTGTATAGATATATATATATATCGTCCTTTCACATTCGTTTCCTAGTAACTCTTTCCTTTGTCATCCCACAATGCAATTATGTGTGTGCATTGAAGAAAGAAGAAGAAGAAGAAGAAGAAGAAACAAGACAAATGACGTCAGTCTCAATCTAATTGCCAGAGTTGTTTGGCCTCTATATATGAAGCAAATGTAAGAATTAACAAGTCGATTCATTTTCAAATTTCAATGCTTGTACTAACAACTAAACACAACCAAACATCAATTTTCTGTTCTTTTTCCCTCTTTAGTACAAAAGGGTCTTGTTTACACACTGCACCAATAGTTATCTTGTTAAATAATAAAAAATTTGACTATTTAACGTGATAATACTCTCGAACTGATATTTATAAATATATATATATATATATATTTTTTTTCTAAATATACAATGGGTTAGTATTTTATGCTTGCGGATAAAGATAAAACTGCAAGGGAATGTGTATCTTTGATTTTTCTGAAGATTGCTGTCTTTCTCCAATGAGCACTGACCACTGTGCAGGTGTAGAAAATTTCACGTGAAAGTTTGAAAATGTGACCAAGTTTAGACCAATAGTTCTATTGAAGCCAATCCTAAGTGACACGTTTTTCTCTCTACATTATTGGTGATATACGGAGTAGGGACGGGGTCAAAGTCATCATAAGATTATATTTTTGTGGTTAATGTCGTATATCATATTTATTTTTTGGATCCATTAATTCTATTGTAGAAGAAAAGACATATATTAGCCATTTGTTTGAGGTGAGTGAATAATTTGATTTTGTAAAGTTTAAGATGATATAAATAATTTAAATTTAAAAATATTATACAAGAATTTAGAAAATTAAAAAAATAGTTAAAAAAATAAAATAAAATATGATGGATTGTAGGATTAAAAAAATAAAAAAAAATTAAACTCAATGAAATGGGTAAAAATGTGAACCAAACAATGAGTAAATAATATAAATTAGAAAGATCAAAAGGCCTAATATAACTAATTTTGCTCTAACAGAGAGTAAATGGAGCGACTTTAATATATAAAAGAAAATGCTAAACATATCAATTTTTTTATTAATTTTTTAATACCAATTTATATGATAATTTATGCGTAATATTTTGATTGATTAAATATCAGATCTTCTTATTAAGGTGATAAACACTCACTAATAATAATATAACACATGAATTTGTATTAAAAAAATTGATAAAAATATTGGTATGTGTAACATTGCTCATATATAAATTATATGCCGTTTGGTTTATGTAGAGTTTCAAATGAGCTTGAACGAGTCCATTCTATTAAATAATAACATTTGTTAGCCATATTGTGAGGCATATTCGACCTTGTATCACCATAAATTTAGTAAGCTTCTATTTGTTAATTAGCTATATAGCTTATAGACTTAATACAGACATTTGGCACTGAACCAAATTTGTTTCAAGTGATTTGAGTAAATAGATAATGATCATAAGCCTAGTTCATATAAATATAATGATTACTCTTTCGGTCCACCATCCCAAGCCGACGAGAAAAAGGTTTAAGCAAGAATCCAATAATGCATTCCTTCATTTGCATCTTTAATCTATAGTTTTTATCTCATACATCATATAATAATGTATATGAAATATAAAATATCTCTCAAGGACCAGCAATTGATGAGCCTTCTTTTTATCTCTTTCAGCTTTCTTTATATCACAGAAATCATAAAATATCTCTGACTTTCTTTTCCATTTCTCTGCACATTCCAATCATGAATCACCCAAAAGCAAATAAACCACAAAAACCCCATCAAATGCCTCATTCCACACAAACACAACCTTTAAAATAAAAATAAAAAAGAGAAAAACAAAAACATTTCACTTTGTATAAAACTTTTTATCTTTATTGATAAAATATCTTATATCTTACTTAGAGAAATATTCATATTCATATCCATAATAATTCGTTCCAGCACCTTCTTTTACCTCCCACATTTTTTTAAGCAAACACAATTTACACGTCACGCAAGACGACAAAACATGGAAAATGTGTACACCCAAAAACCTCCCCACCCTTATCTACAACAGCGGATTCAGCCCGACACGTCAGCATATCACCACACTAAAACGACGCCGTTCAGCGCCTTCTCTCACACGAGCGTCTTGCACGTGGAAGTCTGGGGGTCCCACATCGCCGGCAAGAGAAACCTCCGACCGTTCGCCCCGTGCGCATTGTAGCTCGCCCCGCTCACCTTATCGGTCAGCACCTGGCCCGGATAACCCGGATACGCACCCGACCCGAAAACCCCGGTGCACGCCGAGACGGCCTCTAACGGCGCCGTCGCGGGACCCTGGAAATAACCGTTGTTAAACGGATTCGTAACTGTCCCGGCCAAGAGCGTGGCCAAGTTGATGATCATTCCGTCAACCCCGACGTCGCCGTTGGGAGCCACCAACGGCGGGGTTTGTGGGCCGTAAATGGGCCTGTGAAAGGGCCAAGCGCATTGGCCCGGGCACTGGGTCTCGGAGTTCCCGACCCAAACGTAGGCCTGGCGAGCCGGGCCCACGCCCTTCGACCCGTGGGTCCCGCACCGGCTCATACAGAACCCCTCCACCGCCACGTCCTTGGCGGTCAACACCACGTTGATCGCCCTCGGGCCGTTGACTTTCCCGGCAAGAGCGACCAAGTGAGAGCTCTTGAGGCTCTTCCCGAGAGTGTAGGCCTCGTGGAGGACTTGCTTCCCGACGACGAGCGTCGCTGCCCCGCCTTTGTACTTCTCCGTCGTTTTCCACCACGACGACGCCGAAGGCGGTGCCGTTTTGGGCGAGCTCAGCGACTGTATGAAGTCCACGATTATGGACCGCTGGATTGGACTGAACGAGCCGTACCATATCAGATTGACGGTGATCTGGCCTTTCAACAGAGCTCCGTTGTGGTACTTGAGAATCAACGGCTGCTCTTGGACCAGCGCCGAGAGCTTCCGGCCACTCGCCGCAGCCGGATCGATCAGCAGAGAGGGAAAGAGAAGCAGAAAGGAACAGAGGATGGCAAAGTTGTAAATAGAGCCCATTCCGAGTTCTCTCAGATTTTTTTTTTAACTTTCAGGGTTTTAGCTTTTGTTTTTTGTTTTTTGTTTTTGGGGGGTTATTGAGTCGTTGTGTGAGTGTAGAGCAAGAGGGGGTTGGGTTGGGTATTTATATAGCGGTTCGGATGGAGAAGCGGGAGACAGCTGTAGGGAGAGGTGTCAACATCGACGCCCTCCACGTGGAGGATTATGATTGGGTACTGAATGAGCTTAAAGAGAGTTGCCAGGCTGTAAGGAAGGGAGGGCAGCTTGGTTTGTAGTTTCCTAGGGGTTGGGAGTGACGTGGCAGGTCTACTTAGGCTTTGGCGTGTAGACGACTCATCACTGAAGTCTGAAGGAGAAGAAGATAATTGAATTATGGATTGGGTCTGAAATCTGAACGAATAAATAAATAAATTATCATTCATAGGAAATATTACATCACCTTGATTCTTCTGACATGGCTCTCATATTTGGCATTCCCTGAAAAACACTCCCCTGCGGTGCACCGCACGGTACGTTATTGTGTCTTCTCTTCTTTTTTTTTTTTTTTTTTGAAGACTCGTTTCTATTCAATTTTATTATGTCAAATCGAATTTGATAATGGACAAAAATGCTAATCATGTGTACCGTCAAGCCGTTCATAGTAACTAGTAAGCACCATAATCGAACCTAACGATAGGAGTGATAGGACCTAATAGAACCCACCGGCCACAGCGCTATCGGTTAAGTCGTATTTAGCGAGCTAAAAATTATTTTCATTAATGAACTCTACATCACATTATTTAAGCTTAAAATCCTATATTTATTTATTATTTCATAATATATATTCGTAATTTCGTATTGGTTCGACCTAGATTATAAGAACGAATCAACTAATAAATAAAAATAATTAAATATTATTATTAATCATTAATGGTCAAATATTTCATATACTAAAATTGACACGTAGTAGAACTTAACCATGGGAAAACCATTTTAGTCATTTTTGACCATTTTAAATGGTTTGAAAATGATTTGGAAAATGGTTTGAAAAATAGTTTGAAAAATAGTTTTACTTTGCAAATTTCGAGGTGGTATAAATGATTGAGATTTAAAGATATTGTATAAGAATTTGAAAAGTTAAAAAAAATGGTTGAAAATAGTGAAATAGAATAGAATGATTTCGAGCATTGAAAAATGTGAAAAAATGGAATGAAATAAAATAAGGAGAATGATTTCCCCAAACATATGGTAAAACATTTTTCTTCGCTCTAGCATAAATTATGTTAGATGTATGATAAAATTGCAATGATAAATATTATTGAAATAGTTGTAACATCTTTACTTGGCTTGATCGTGGGGACCACGGAGTGATGATGATAATCCAAGGGATAACGAAGGAGGTAGGAGAGCTGCATAATTGGAAGCGAGTCAGAAATGGGGCCCACTGGATGGAAGATGACGTCAGGCCAGGAAGGGTCCCGGTCCAGTAGGTACACAGACTTCCATACAAGTGCTTCAGAACTTTGGGATTTCTCTTTATTTAAATATAATATTTTTTGAACTTTGAGATTTATTTAACATATGGTCACGCATGATAGAGAACTGTGGATTAAATTACTCTACTTAATCTCGCTTAATTACTTATTTGGGATTCCCCTACTAGTTACTTTCCCCAAAGCTGAACTGTGTTCCACAAGCAAGACCTGATGTGAAGCTACTCATGAGACTCTATCTATATTGGTATTTATCCTTTATTTTTATATTCGCATTATTTTATATATTTTCCTTGTTTAATAGGACGCGTACGTAAGGTTTTTTTTTTTTTTCTCCTCAAAATAAGAGAGATGGTGGTATTTGTGGGGTTGGCGAGACCGTAATTATGTGTCCGAATAAAAACAACCACCAAGGGTGGCAGGAATTATTCCTGTGTGGGCCGGTCCACGATTTCAAAAGTAGAGACGACGAAATCGGCCGTCCAAAACAAAACACACTTTTTTTTTTCTTTTTCAAATTTTACTTTATCGGCGCGTGGTTGAGTAAACGTGATCTTCGGAACTCAGGAGTCGAAAAAGGAGAGCCGGTGCCGACTGGCCGAGTTGTGCACGTGACAAATTGCCCATCTCACTTTTTGTTTTTTGTTTTTTCCTATTCTTTGTTTAGATTTAACTAAACCCCCCTTATCTTTTCTTATTTCATTTTTTGGAGGTCCAATAGCAAATAAAACAATTGATGTCAAATTATTGACTTCACTTTCCCTCAAAAAACAAAAAAAAAATTTATTGACATCGCTTTATTATACAGAGTGTTGAGAAGATGTAAAATATGCATGAATATGGGAGTGAACATTTTAACACCAATAAATATTATTTTCGTTTTGAATCTTTTAAAAGAGGCACACATTTCATTCTATTTCCATGCATGGGAGTGGATAGAAAAAGCACAAGACGACGGTGAACTTTAACAGGAAAAAAGAAAAAGAAAAGGAGAAAAAAAACCATGAATCATGATTCACGATTTCACGTGAGGGATAAGGATGGAATGACGGAATTACCCCTACTCGGCTTATTACACAACCGACGAACGACAAGCTCTATCTAGTTAGAAGGTAGAACGGCGATCAACGTACGTAAATAGGTCCGATCAAGTTTTCCCTAATCGAAAGAGTAGTTTGATAGTTCATAAATCAACGTCATGTCATTAAATTAGGACTATTATGTCAAATGATGTCAAGATTAGAATCAATCATTGTTGTGTGTTTTGTGCTTGTTTCTTATAATTTAGTGTTTCCAATTTACTTCATGTTTGAGCAAACCATACAATTATTATATCTCATTTTATGTTTTTATTTTTTTCAACATTCTTAATCTTAAAAATCATTCAATTTCATTTTATTTTTTTTTACTTTTCAAATCTCTACACAATATCTTTAAATCTAAACCATTTATATCACTTATAAATTAATAAAATCAAACTATTTTAATTATTTTTTAAATTATTTTTCAAATCATTTTCAAACTATCAAAAAATGTCAAAAATGGCTAAAATATTTGACCTAAACGGGGGTTATTCTTCCAACTCATGCAATCAAATCTCCGAACAAAAATGCAAAACAAAAATATAAACACCATATTTATCGAATCATATATAACATTTACTCATCCACCGAATCTATGCAACACGAGTCATATTAGGATGACTTTGATACTTTCTCTCTCTCTCTCTCTCTTTCCCTAGAAAGTAGAAAGGGATAAATTTTATATTTATTAAAATGTTATTACTTATATCTATACACATTAATGGCACCTAATAAAATGATAAAATATGAAATAGCATTTTTGTCAAACTAATGCAAAAGCACAAGTGTTTAATATTAATTTGAGGCATTGAGGCGGGCCAAGTGGCATGAAGCTGGTCGGCAGCCGTCATTCTGTAGCGAGAGACCCCCGCCGTGTGGCCCGCTTTTGACCTTATTCTCGCCTGTACACTTGGACTATACATATACATATATATAATATACACACACATATATATATATATAATATTTATACATTAAATTATAATCACATGAATTTAATTAGTACTACCGGACCGGTACGACCTTCACTGATGATGATCCTATATTATGTGGATGAGGATGAAAATCAGTTCTGTCTATATATATTCATAATAACAACGACCATGCATAATTTCCAAAGTAAATTGTTGATTGATATGAACAATTTTGTCTTTTTCTTCTGATCAGTTCTTCTCTCCCCTCGATGACTACTTTGGTTTTAACATTTAACTGCTTATTTCTGAAGTACTATTAATATTTTACAACTTGTGAATGTTTTGTAAATGACATGTGTGATGCAAATTTGTCCCAATAACTAGAGCCCTGAATTGGAACATTAATATTATGCAACAAAGTTTTTTTATTAGCTCTACGTACTATATATTTATTTGTGCCGATAGGTTCGTTTGTGTTTTACTCGTCTGACCAACGAGTACATTATAGTTTAATTCAAAAGATGTTCTTTTGCTTTTGTATTGCTAGTTTAAATTGATACGAGTCATAAGCACAATGTTATAATAACTTTCCAAGTTAATTAAAACTTATATTAAGCTTGAATTTCCGCAGCCTCTACAATTCTCCAATTGACAATATTAATGATATCGAATATACTCGCACCAACATTCAAATTCCCAATTTAATTTCTTTCACCAAAGCTATATTAATGAACAACAAAGTTAATTTTAACTCCGTATAAGAAATGCCCAATTTGTTTTCTTTATTTATATTGGTCTTTTTCTATATATTTTTGGTATTTAGATTCTTATTAATTAATTGGCGTTGGATAGTCGATCGAATATTGATTGATTGATTTTTTATTTTATTTGGCTTTCTGAGACGAGATTATTTTGAGTCATAACTCATGAGAGAGAAGTTAGAGAGAAATGCATGAATATGCACGAATGGATGTACACCAATCATTTAAAATTGGCCCTACCAAGACCTAGACTAGATAGTGACACATAAAAAGAATGTCCCGAACGACAAAAGAAGCCAATAATGAGCCTTTGAAACCCTCACAATTTGGTTTTGATTTTTCAAGAAAATAAAAAAGAAAACATCTGGACGTATTTGCTCATAACCCATCACTTCTTGATTTTCTTTTTGTATATTTATAATATTATACATCATGATATATCTATTCAAATGTCGCCTTTCTATGATAAATGCACATTTGAATCGTGTAATTAATGCAATATTTTGGACCACGTACGTCGTAGTTTCATTGCCAGCTAAGTCGTAACACAAAACTCATACTTGCCTCGAAATTTATATATTTTTGTTATTTGAAACCAGTCCAAGCTTTTCGAGCGGTCAATTAGCTATGTTTTATTGCAAAATACTCGTTTATATTGCGAGTTTGCGACCACCAAATCGTTCTTTCTTTATTGTATCTTTATTTATCAATTGATGGGACGTTAACTTTGAAATCTAAATCAGCCAGTTCAAGTTTTTGTATGGTCAATTAAATAAGCTGTATTGGAAAATACTCATTAATATTTTTCTTTAAGTAATACTTGTTAATATTACCACCACCAAATATTCTTGATTCTTTTCCT
Organism: Boehmeria nivea var. tenacissima; assembly: GCA_018132145.1. NCBI lineage: Eukaryota > Viridiplantae > Streptophyta > Magnoliopsida > Rosales > Urticaceae > Boehmeria > Boehmeria nivea. Next base: position 19,018,383 of record CM030878.1, on the reverse strand, counting down.
TGTTTTTGTAATATTATATTATATTATTTATCTTGATGGGATATGTCATAGGGGCATAGTTCAACAGTAAATAACTAATGTTTACAACTGCACGTTTTTATTTTCGAATCTTAAGAAGATAGGAGAAAAAATAAAAATTAATTTGAATCTTGACCCACACTCTTACCTTTAAAAATATATATATATATATATCTTGATAGGATGTCATGTATGCTCTCCATATAAGCATTGGGAATTTTATGTGGATTTTTTTGTTAGTGTGAAAAATAATTTTAGATGGTTAGATTTATTTATTTTTTTAAATGTGGGATTTATTTAAAAGGTAAATGTGTCGATTAAGAATGATTTTTCTTATCACAAAAAAATACTCACTAGATAATTCCTCATAAATATGTGAAGAAACACTTAATTTTAATATTCATTATCGATAATGGATTTATTATTCTTTTTTTTTTTTGGATAAATGTCCGAGAACTAATAGAATCTTATCCTAATATATAAGATTAGCATACGTCTGAATAGAAGCTTTCCAACTATTTTGATCTTCCTTTGAAAACTCCTCTAAAAGCCTTAAAAAATTCATTCAATAAAAAACGAAAAATGATACAAGAGTTCGAGAAACAACCTCAAGATAGGTCAAACGAGAAAAAACTTAAAAGAACCAAAATCCTATCGGGTCTACTTATATAAATGGTGCCTCATTTTCAAAAAAAAAAAAAGGGAACAACATGAAAAAAGAAAAAAGATAAGTGCATTACTCATGATTAGTTGTTGAAAAAATCTATACAAAGGAAGATCTATATGATCACTATAAACAATCTTAACAAGGCTCCTTAAAATAGTAGTCCATTAATTTTAACTCGAGAAGAAGGGGCCTGAATAGTTAATTTATCCACGACACATTTCCCCTATGATCGGTACTAATTATATTTCCTTCTTTCATGAATTTATCTGTAGTTTCGCCGCCTAAATTTCATTAGTACAACATTTAACAAAGTTGATCTGAAAAATCTATATCTTCGATCCATTACTGTGAACCAAATTTCCTACACAGTCCCACAAGCAATAAATTTTTCCTTTTCAGTAACTTGCTTTCAAAACCCAAGGAAGACATTTGCCAGGAAAAGAATTCGTTTGTCATACGTACAATTCACTGCAATACGTTTTTTTTTTCTTTTTTTTTTTTTTTCCTTTTTAACAATGTTGTATAAACAACAACGAAGAAAGAAGGTTTAGAAAAACTATGAAGAAATGATAATAGTTTACGCCAGCTATGAGAAAACGTAATCCAGTTTCCTTGATGATTCCCATTAGTTTTATTTATTTATTTATTTTCTATGTGGCGACAACCTATTGAAGATAGTTGAGGACTTTTAGGACACTGAAAGTTGCCCTATAAACCCTCCCAATAATAATTTACACAAATGTCGCCGTACCAATATAGCTCCAAAACCAAAAGTAGGGTATCAAAAATCTCACACAGCTGTTAAAGCAGTAATTACCAATCGCTCAAATTAATCAAAGAAATGGATTTGAGTAAATCCAAAAAGGTCAGTTCGGATTCAGAATCATATACAACTGTTCAGCAAAAAAGACCCAATTGGTAGAAATGCTAGCAATTGTATTCCACACTCCATATGGTCAACAAAAGTTAGATACTCTTGGAAAATCCAGTGTTATTGATGTCAACTTGAAAGGGACTAATAATATATGCGAAAACTTATAATTAATCATTAATATTTATAATCTTGAATTCTTTTTTATTGAACCAAATTAAACAAGTGGAAGAAGAAATTCTGTAAATCAACACACAATGTTATACTTTAATTAATTAATGATCGGTGAAGGTTATATTGAATTACATGTTAATGTTTCTTGCCAAATCATCTACACTGACAATTGGGACAATATTCCATTTACATAAATAGTATATTATATATCTCAAGTTCCATAGAGAAAGAGATAAAATCCAAATAATATTTTACGTAGTTAATACTGAACATAACATCTTGTACAAATACGTAGTTGATACATGTACTACTAATTTTCCACCGGATTTTGCCATTTTGGTTGGGCTTTCATATTCCGAAAGAAGAAAGAGAATAATGTCTTGGTACAAGGACGAGTTTAATAATCAAAATGAAATATATATATATATACTAATTATCTTATGATATACCTTTATTGCAAAATGTATACATCAAGGCACCCACAATCACATATATATTGTAAATATATTCATATATATTATATATCTTCAAAATTTGTTTTTAGTATCTATGATGTTTTAATTCTTGGTTTTATTTATTTATTTATTTATTTTTTTTTTTGCAAAGGCATGTATTTTCCAATAGGAATCCAAAAAGATTCGACAATATTATTAATATTCTTCCCATAACTTAAATGGTCATGTAATATGTATTAATAGTAGTTGAAGGGTTATACCAAAAGAAAAATGTCAGTGGTTGAAAATCATAATGATTTTGAATGTTATTATCAATCGTAATTTGCTATTATAAATTAATTTATATGAATCCATACTTGAATATATATATATGCATGTATATATATTTATATAATTTAGTGGGACAAATAATATTACATATGTACGTTGTCGCCGATTAGGAAAAAAATGAAAAGAAAAAACCTTGTCGCCGCTATTATCACACTTAAATTATTTATTAATTCAGAAACTAATAAAACAGCATAATGCTGCATGAATTGCTAATTGATTAAAGCAAATTGCGTTCTTGATTTCAAGCATAATCACACTTTGCAAGGAATTTTATAAGCCCTAAGTTGCACGAGTGGGGACATTGTAAGACTAAAAAGCCTTGTCTTCGAACCAAAAAAATCTTAAATATTTTTTGTCTCAAATTTCGATAACACCAACTCCAACTATGATATTTATATTAATTATTAATTAACAAAGAAAAAAATTAAGCTTTTCTAGGAACTTGATCATTGCGAGCTAATAAAAAATAACACCAATATCTATAATGCTATTCTGATGATCTTCAACTCAGAGCATGTATAATATAATAAATTTGCATCTGGCTTTGTTTAATTATTGTATGCAAATAACAGCTTGAAAACAAAATCATTAAAAAAAAAATTGATCATGTAATTGTTTTCTTGCGAAATTTGTGGCGGATTTTTTTTGTTAAAAAATAATTATAAATCATCAGATTTATTTTTCAATGAATTTTACATTTTAAAAAATAAATCTTATGACACATAATCATTTTTAACTACAAGGATCTACCAAAGAAATCCTGATATAAAAAAGTAAATAATGTTGCTTTTCTAGCAGCTACATGACCTTTGGGCCAACTTAACCTTTGATTTCCTAGCTACAAATTAAGGTTTTAGATCCTAGAGATCAATACACATGTTTGAAAGAGTGTTTATTGTAATAATTAGTTCGGATTGATGGTTCGAAGTCGTTGATTACTTAAATAGGTTTTATGTATGCAACTTGTTTGATTTGATCAACAAATTAATTAGTGAGAAGAGAATGAGGTTAACTTTACAGTAAATTTCAAAATACTATATATGGTTTTCTCATATATATCTATTGTGCAACAATCACATATTCTCAAGAATGGAAAAAAAAAAAAAAACGAAATAAAAAATCAAATAGAAATCACGAAAAACAAAACAAAACAAAAAAGTTATCACTGTATATGATTCCACAGATTCATTAATAATGACCAAAATATTTCAAATTTAGAACGTATTAGAGAGTGGAAAAAAAAATTGTAAGGTCAAAAGGAAACATAAAGTTGAGAGAGAATCGCAAAAGAACAAATAAAATTAAACAACCAAATTTGGATTCATGTTGCTGTGGACCGACAAAGCATTTAAACTCCTAAAATCAAAGAATTCGGCCACGCCTTACAAAACGATTTGTGTGATTAGAAATTTTATTGAAATAATTAGCTAGCAATATTGCTTTCTAGTGGTACAATCCAAAAATATATGTTTCAACTTGATTTCTGAGTCATCATTGATTTTCTATATCTTAGAGACATTATCTTGTTTAATTGTGCACAATTTTGAAAATGTTGAAGCCGTCAAAACAGTATATGACAACAAACCACTATAACCTTGATCGATCTTGATATTAATTAGATTTTGACAAAATAAAAATATGTAATGTATTATACTACATATAACCTCTTAATTTGATTGTAACTGACTGGGTTATTTTATTATCACACTTTTGGTCCAGGAACAGCAGGTTAAGTATCTTCGTAGCTCTTTATTTTGGAGACGTCTCTAAATTAAACCATGATCCATAAAATTGTCAACTTTTAGTTTTTTTTTTAATTTTTTAATTTTTTTTAACAATTACCCATCAATATTAATGAAAATCTATATTATATTACCCATAAATATTTGTTGATCTCGCAAATTTTCTATCATAACAATTTAACATTAGTGAGATTATTGACCTAAATAATTGAATAAATAGTTATTTTCTGAATGATAATTTAAAAAAATAATAAACATTTCGATTAATTAAGAAATTAGTCATTTTATAATTACATTATGATGTGCTTTTACTTTTATGTCCTTCGTTATCTTATGTATATTGGTGGTTAATAACTTAATATTTGAAAACATTGGTCATTTATTTCAAAAATATAGACTAAGAAATGACCAAATACCAAATAAATCTTTTTTTTTAATAGCAATACAATTTTCTTATCAATAGATTTGCGAAAATTACAATCCGGAGGTCCCCATATTAAACAGAAAGCTCGAAACCATATATTTTTTTAGTGCCAAGGGATTTTTGGGGTCTGATTTTTGAATACCCTTATTTGAAGTAACCATCTAAAAGTTTTCATTTCAATCACTTTTGAGTACTTTTCTAATCTAAAAGTAAGATGCTTATACATCAATCGTTTAAATCACTTTGAAATTTAAAAAGTCAAAATTATTTTAAAATTATGCTCATTTGAATGCTTATCTCAAACTAAATTGAACAATTTTTTAAATCATACAAATTTAAAGACGTGTCTATAATTGAAAGAAAAAAAATGCAATTAACCTAAATAATTAGAGCAATGTTAATCATACAATTCAATCTTTTCAAAAAGTTGTATCACAGATTTAACCTAACATAGTCGTGTTTATACACAACAAATTACCACGTCAACATTCATCAACTTGCAATATTGGTGTGATACAATGGGAAAAGTCAAATAAAGAAAAGTGCATTTGGGTTCATATATATATGACTGAAAAATTGGCTTTTACTACGTTTAAGACAAAGGAAACTTTAGTAAAAAGGATATGTATTTTGCCTTTTTGTAATATGGTGTGGTACACAATATGCCCCATCATCATATAATATATATATAGTTCAATAATTTTGACTCGAAATGTGTACTCTTATGTGTAGTCTTTATTCAAACGAGACTCCAGCAAGAAGTAGTCAGGACATTGTGGTACATATCTTAAACAATGTATATCTAAAATTTAAATATATCTATTTTTGTGTGTATTTCGTTGAACTTCGTGACGTAAAAAAGTGGGACATAGAAAAAGATAGGACCGAGGAAAATGGCATGGTAGCTTTTATATTATGAAATTTATATAGTTGAGGTTTGATGAAAGAAGAAAATGTGAATAATATTATGGAATTATTAGATGCCGCATAGAAGTGGGGGACCTTATTATTATGATACAAATTTAGAACTGTGAACTTTAGATGAAAAAAGGAACCTAAATTGAGGAAATTCTGCAAATAAGTTTGCATAAAAGAGCTGTAATTTCTATTGGAAAGCAGAGTGAAATGATCGTTATATATTTGGCTTCCAAATTAGTTTCTAGTGCAAGTAGGGGCGGAGCCAGAATATTTTTTAAGAGGAGCGTAATTTGATAGAAATTTTATAATAAAAGTTTTTTTTAAATAAATTTAAAAAGTAGTATATTAGATTAAAATTAAGAAAAAAATAAGTTGGTAATAGTAAAAAAATTATAAATTTTAAAATTTAGGAGAGTTATACATGAAACTATATCAAACTATTACATAAAAAGTTGAATTTTCTAAAACTCAAGGGAAGCATATATGAAAATATTAATATAAATAACCAGGTAAAAAGTTGAGTTTTACAAAATTCAGGAGGAACATGTAATTGAAAATCTTTTAAATTGTAAAGTAAAAAGATGAATTTTCAAAAACACAAGGGGACATATGACCAGTAGAAGCTGAATTTTCGTACTCATCACGCAAATTTAATTAGGCAAAGAAGATTAGTAACTTATATCTTGAATCAAATTATATAAAAGAAAAGAAAAGACATTAATTAAAAATAAAAATAAAAAGAAAGAAAGAAAAGAGTAAAGGTCAGCTATAGAGGACAAATTGGTCAGCTATAGCAGACAACTTTGGTGGTTGAGTTATCCACTGGCTTGCCATTGACTTGTTTTCAATACTTTACTACAATAAAAGTGCAAAAAAGAAAAAAAGTAGGAAAAAAAGGAAATAAAAAGAGAAATAGTAATACACTTTGGTGAATATATGGATAAAGTGCTCCAAATTTATAGTTCTTCCAGGAAGGTCATTTGACCAGCCGCTTGTGACTGTATATTAATTCTGAAAACTTAAAGCAACCATTTAAAGTTTATGTTAAATTAACATGAAGTCCAATTCCACGTTCTCTAATCTCTATTTAATAATAATTTCACAGCTATTTAAAAGCTAGCTAGCTGTTAACATATTAATCCACCATGCATAAAACATGTAGAGCTTTTACGTTAGTACTTTATACGCACGCGAAAATGATCATATGATCATTTAGTGGAAAATGATATGATTTGATAGTTCAATTATAATTGAATTAGATGCTACAAAACCAAAAAAATTTGACAGCAAAAATAATCAGAATGATGTTACGTGTTCTTACTTGTGTACATAATACACTTATCAATGTATTTTATCTAATAATTAAGCAACATATCGTCTTACCCAATATTTTCAGATAAAAATTCTGATCATTTAGCATTTCTCTTAACTGTCGTCCAAAATACGTATATTGGGACCCAATGTAGGGTAGAATCAAGTCCCAATCGATCTGCCAAATGTTAATTTCCTTCGTTTATGCTCATCATGTACGTACCTTATAACTTTAGCCTCGCTATAAAAATTTAAGAGACATTTCTTTGTAAAAGACTTGCTTTTTAAGGTAGAACAGACTTGCTTTTTGTGGCCTAATCAACAAGGTTTGAAAAATCACCCACCATAAAGTGAACAACTGTTGTGAATAACAAAATGAAGTTATATATTTCCGGAAACTAAATGCGGAATAGGTAAGAAATGGATTTGAAATTGACTATTGTTAGAGCTACTAATTGAAGGAAAAAAAAAAAAAGAGCGAAGCTACATGATTAGAAATTTTGGTAAGAAAATAACCAGAATGATGTAGAATTTACTTATTTGATTACAAAATATACTTATCAATGTATTTGTTTTAATTATGTCTAATAAAAAATTGACAAATCAAAATGATTAATTTTTTCAGGTCAGAATTTCTGATCATATAGCATTTAAAAAAAGACATATATGTTAATTGGATTTATATTATTTCAAATAGTATGACTTATCAAGTAAGTAATAGATATCTATCTATGTCGCTTGTCAAGATGATTAGTCAAAATCAATCGAAATGAGTTCAATGGGTTCACTGGCAGTTTTATTTTAGTGATTTCAAGTTTGAGCTGTACGCGTTGGACTAGATCACACACATACCAAAAAAAAAAAAAAATCAGTTAAAAGAGAGTAAATAATGGCGCTACCTTATGACAAGCTCCAAGCTCTTGCTTAAGTAATATATATGTCAACTAGCTAGTAACTGTCACAATATTTATATGTTTATTATTCAAAACATTAGTCAAATTCAAAAAAGACTTGTGCGCGTGCGTCATTATTAATGTGCATGCATGATATCTAATATAATGAAATCATATATCAATATTATAGTGTTCAAAGATATGTCAACCAATTAATTGGTTCATGCCTCGTGGTTATCTCTTCCGGTCATATATATATATATATATATACCTCTGTGTGTGTGTGTGTGTGTGTGTGGGAGTTAATAGTTTGGGCATGGTTTTATGGTCCAATATGGCTTTCAAAAACAGCTGGACAAAGTCAAAATATATATATACATATATATATATATATATTAAAGATACATGATATTGATAAACATAGTTAGGAGTGAGTGATTAGGGATGGCCAGTTGTCGATCAAGTGGCATTATATATCCATGCATGCAAATATAATACTTTTTTATTATTTGCTTTCTTTTCTTTTCTAATCCAAGGATGATAATTTGCTGCTTTTCCCATCAATTCACCAAGGGAAATCACTTTTCTTTTTCCTTTTTTGAAAAAAAAAAAAAAAGAAAAGAGTAAAGAAAGGATGTCTAGTGGAAAAGTACATCCAATTTTAGAGCCTTTTTCAATCATTCTTGGTGACAAGCTAAACTTGATCGTATGTGAAAAATTATTGTTCTTGAACACTTTTAAATTTAATTTGATTACATAATTCTTCGAGGAAGAGGCAAGATTCAAGGCATATGCTTTAGTAGATCTAAGCTTATAACTAGTCTCACACTAAAGTCATGAACCCACTCAACCCATACCTTGCTATTTTTTGAATTAAAAAAAATCAAAACATTAATTTTAATTTGGTTGTTGTCTTAAACAAAGTGATCTTATCCAATGTACTATTAGAATTCTATATATATACCAAACAAGGCCTTAATCATGATTGATATGTTTCCATAGAGTTGGATACAAAGTTTGGTACGTCACGGACTGTTCCCTAACTAATTAATGACCACAATATATTAATGGTACTAAATTTGGTGTTGTGTGTTATTAGCAATAAAGATATTTGTATATATATGTTTATATATTATGTATATGTACTTTGGAGTCGGCAAGCAGCCCACGCCTTCGACACAGCAACTATTAATTAACATTTTGAATGATTCCATATTCTCTTAACACACTTTGAAAATGAGGTTTATATATAGGTGTAGCTATATATCTAATGTAGTGTATGAACTGTTAACAACTTGATATCTGTCAAAGATATGATTTGCCTCCATAGTTGCTTTCAGAATTATGTAGGTGTTGTGTGATTTTGCACAAAATTGACACTCACCTACTTAATTAAGAGAATTCGACTCTGCAATTAGCCTCATCAATAAAGAGAGAATATCATATGAAAGAACTCACACATATTGCTAATCATGGGAACTTGCAACTTGCAAAGCCCTCTTAGTTGTCATATATTTTATATGTTAAGCTATCATGATCATCATTTGCATTCATGCATATAATTTAGTGAGCTTTTTCTTAATTATCAATACTATTTTGAATTTGAGCCAATCAACAAGTTGATGGGCCACCTTTTTGGTGGCACCCAAATCACACTCGTTGATTTTCCAAAAAGTTCTTTTTTTGGTTGCTTTTTTACTAACATGGACAAATTCTTCTTTCTCAACAAATAGGCTAATTTATGATATTTTATTGCTCCGCTCCATGCGATGATCATGGTAAAACAAGTACTTTCTTAAATATCCTTTCAAAGGTCAATTATATCATACCTAGAAATTATTTTATGGCGATGATATATATTAGGAAATTTTAAGAAAATAATTACTGTTTACAAAATGATTTTAAAATATAGCCACAGTTTTAAAAAATTTAAAAACTAGTCATGCAAGAAATTTTAACAAAATTTTTGCCTAGTGTCAGAAATTTCTGACAGTACTTTTATGTGTATTTTTGTTATTGTCAGAAATTTCTTATAATTTTATTGCTAGTTTTAAAATGACTATTTACCTGACCCTATATAATATGCTATTATATATCTTGCCGCTTTAGTTGGCATACATAATTTATATTTTTTCACTAATCGTCATATTTGAATTTATTAATTATTAATTTTATGTAATTTATTTTTTACTATCAACACTATCTACTTTATTTTCTCAGATTATATCTTATTTATATAATTCTGGTAGTTTTAGTAATGGAATATATTGGTTTTATGAAATATGTATGTTTTTTGTTTTGTTTTCTGACGTATTTCTACGTTTTATTTGCCACTACAAATTTCAATGAGGTTTTCTATATAACCTGTCGTTTTTGCTTTCATATCCTGTCTTCTTGTTAAACTTGTCGTTTCTCATACAACCTGTCAATTTAATAATAACCCGTCGTTTTCTCCTGTCATTTTACTTCCTGTCGTTTTTAACTTATCGTCGTTTTTTTGCATAAATGTTGTTTTTCACTATCTGTCGTATTTTCTTTTACTTTGCTTACCATACGTGTCATTTTTTTTATTACCGTTGTTTTTTGGACCTGTCGTTTCTCTCTATTCAATCTGTCGTTTTCTTTTTCATTTTACTGCAGTTTCCTCACCTGTCATTTTTCGTACCTATTGTTTTTATTTAAATGTCTTTTTTACCATAACTGTCGTTTTCCATTCTCTGTCGTTTCGATCCTTCTGCAAATTTATTTTTTAATGTCGTTTATTGAACAATGTTTCTTTAACTGTAGTTATCGTACCTGTCATTTTTTGCACATTGTTTTATTACCGTCGTTTCTTACAAAATTGTGCTTTATCACTCTCTCATTCGCTTCTTCTGTTGTCTTTTTATGTTGTATCGTCTCATAGCTGATGCTTTTCTCTTTCTGTCGTTTCCAGCTTTTGGCGCTTTTTATGTTACTGTCGTTTTTACTATAACTTGTCGTTTTTACTCTGTCGTTTTGTGATTCCTGTCGTTTTTAAAGTTATGTCGTTTAAATTACTGCCGTTTTGTAATCTTTGTCGTTTTTGCGCATCTAGCGGTTTTCTTTAACTGTCGTTTGTAATTGCTGTCGTTGCTTACCTACTGAATCCATCTTCTAACTATTGTCGTTTTTCAGTTTTTGTCGTTTTTTCACTTCCTGTCGTTTTTCTTAACTTTGTCTTTAATTTTATTGTCGTTTTCTTATTGAATCCATTTTCCGAGTGTTGTGAAAAACCTATTTTTAAACTATGCTAAATTAATTCAACTAACAATTGTAATACATTGTGACCGAAACTTTAACAATTTTTAACTTAACAATTGTATTGCATAAATCATATTCTAACAAAGAAAAAAAAAAACAAATAATCACTTATTTTAACGCATAAATAAATTGTATTTACATTTCTTTCCTTCCAATTTTGATATTTAAATCTTCAACAATCATACTAACAGTGTAACATGTAGACTTCAGCTATTTTAAATAATAGATTCCAAGACAATTATTTTAAATAATATTAAAATAAATAAGAGTGAATTATAAAATAATATGATATGTTTTAATAGGAAATTCTCAAATGAGAGATGTTCATCAGTGAAAAATATTCTAAACTATTTAAATTATCTTTTCAATGGACCAGTAGACTGTAGACCTAATAAGTTAAAAATGTAAATCTAAAATCAAAATTATCATTTAAAATAAACATTTAATTTTAGCCTATTTTGACAACTCATCCTAAAATAATCACGGCACCGTAAGACGAAGAGAGTCCTAGTAAGAATTTTCTTCATTAAAAAATATTTTATGCAAAACGTCTTCTCTTACGTTACGAAAAAATATTTATATATAAACTATCAAAAGTTTTCAAGTGACCAATGCAACTGAAACACCCAACACTATATAAACACACATTCTATACATAAACAAAAAAACAGTGGCATCAACTTTATTATCTACTCAGACAAGTGAAACCCAGTTTTCATAATAACTCCATTTGGGTTAGAGACAGAGACAGAGACAGATACAGAAAATGGGGGGTTGGAGAGGAATTCTGGGTTTTGAGTATGCAATAGTTCAAGCCCCTTTGGGACCTGACATTTCTGGTCCTGAGCTTGTCGCTGCTGTGGCCAATGCTGGTGGGCTTGGTCTCCTCAGAGCTCCTGATTGGGTCTGTTTTTGTTTTTTGTTTTTTTTTTATGATCTTGTTCAGAGGAGTTGATTATCAAAAGGGTATAAAGAGTTGTTTAAATTTGAGTTCATTTTTTAATGCAGACGAACTGCTCGAGAAAATGACATTGAGCCATTTCTATATTATGTTTTCAGAATAAATTAATTGACTTTATGGTTTGGGAGAAGATATTAAGCATTATTTTGTTTCTAATTTACTTCAGGAAGCACCAGATTACTTAAGGTGTCTGATAAGGAAGACAAGAAGTTTGACTGACAAACCGTTTGGCGTCGGTGTCGTTTTGGCGTTTCCACACGAGGAAAATGTCAAAGCCATATTGGAGGAAAAGGTTGCGGTTTTGCAGGTTTATTGGGGTGAATGCTCGGAGGATCTTGTGCTTCAAGCTCATCGGGCCGGGGTGAAAGTCCTTCCTCAAGTGAGTCTTCTGTTTTTCGTGTTTTCGAGTACTCTGAGGTCTCTCAAACATGTTGGTAATGGTCCCCTTATTTGGTATCACTGGTTTGTCATATTCTCTAAACTTGGTTTGATTGAAGAAAGAAAAACTTGATTTGTTCATTGGCGACGCAACATGTTACAGTGAATGTTTGCTTGCAAATAGTGGCCTTATCTCTATACAGGGTGATATGTGCATTGCAAAAAATATAGTTGCAATATATGGTAATCCTATCTCAGTTGTAATTGATTCTGTTTGTACATTGTAGATTGGAAGTGTAGATGAAGCAAGAAGAGCAATAGATGTGGGAGTGGACGCAATTATCGTCCAAGGACGTGAAGCAGGAGGGCATGTGATTGGCCAGGTAAAAATGCTCGTCACTTCAAATATCTAAATCAACAGCCTTTGTTACCGTGTGTGTGTATGTATGTATATATATATATGTGTGTGTGTGTGTGTGTGTATATATTTTCATTGCTTTGGAAGGAACAGAAGTTAGTCTGTCAGCTGAGCTGACCTTTGAAGTGTATTGGGTATTTACGAGTAACAAATATCTATAACACCGAGCCTTATTTTGCTCAAGGTTTTTATTATTTCTCGTAATCGCTTGTGCTTGTCGATTTTGTGTTAATTTTCTGCTGAGATTATGTGTCATTCCTTGTTGCATTATGACAGGAGGCTCTGTTTCCATTGTTGCCAAGGATAGTCGATCTTGTCGGGGATCGAGATATACCTGTGATTGCCGCTGGAGGTATTGCGGATGCACGGGGTTATGTTGCTGCTTTGGCCCTTGGAGCTCAAGGCGTTTGTCTGGGCACTAGGTCTGAAAACACTTCCATTTTAGATGCATAAATTAAAAAAAAAGGCTGTTTTCTATTAAATATGGAAGCCCTGCAATGTTTCCCTCTCATTCTTTCTGGAAAAACTTAAGACAATTTGCATTGAGCTTTTGTTCGAACAATGTGCTGAAATTAGTGGCTTCATACAAACCATGAATCGTGACTCACATGTGACTTCCATACCTATTGTCAGGTTTCTTGCAACTGAAGAAAGTTATGCTCATCCGATCTACAAGAAGAAGTTGATCGAATTTGATAGGACGGAGTATACCAACATATTCGGGCGAGCAAGGTGGCCTAATGCACCACAACGTGTCCTCGAAACTGTGTTCTTCAGGGAATATGGGAGATCTCTTCCTGATCACGAGAATGAAGCAAACAAGCCTGTCATTGGCCGATCAGTAATACATGGCCAGGTAAAAGAGTCTTCTCTTTCTTTTCCTAGATCTAATTCTTGCTTCACTTTGGAATCTTTTTAATCTGTTAATTAGATATACTTCCTCATGAAAGTCCTTATATCATTGTTTGTTTCAAATTCTTCTCCTACAGGAAAAAGAAATTCGCCTTTTTGCAGGCACTGTTCCAAATAAGTCAACAACGGGCGAGATAGAAAGCATGGCGATGTATGCCGGACAAGCTGTAGGCCTCATCAAGGAAATTTTGCCTGCTGGTGAAGTTGTGAAGAGGCTAGTTGAAGGTGCTCAGTTTTTGATTCAGAACAAGTTAGTGGGATCTAAGTAATATAGCCAGTTAGATGAGTTTCTCAAATGAGTGTACTATTGCCAATAAAAAGTTCTCTCTCTCAATAAATGGCTATGTTACATAAAAGCAATTAATCTAGTGCTGATGCTCGCTTGGTTCTTTATTAGAGCATTTTAAATTGTTATAGATATCATCGAATATCAGACTTATTATAAAAACTTTTATAAAAAATTATTAAAATATATTTTTATAAACAATAATTTTATCTTAAATACTTTTATTTTAATTTTTATATTACTATCTAGTTGAATTCATCAAATTATTTTCGATCGTTTATTTATTGGAATTTTTCTATTGATATTACTATGGTCTACTTGAGTACTTTCACTTGTCTCGTCGTTTTTTATTTAATTTTTATAGAGTTTATAATTTATGCTAACTTTGTTATTAATAACGTTTATATTTGAATTAATTTTTAAAATCAATATTGTCTTCATTAATTCATTAAAATGTCAGTTAAGCAATTAGTCATTTTAAGGGCCAGTTAGGTAAATAGCTATTTTGAACTGTATGTTTTCAAAAAATAGCCACAGTTTCAAAAAAATTAAAAACTAGCCATAACACAATGTAAGAAATTTCTGACAATAACAAAATTACACATAAAAATTATTGTAAGAAATTTCTGACACGCGTCAGAAATTTCTGAAAGGGCTAGTTTTTAAATTTTTTGAAACTGTATCTATTTTTTAAAATTATTTTGTAAACAATGGCTATTTTCTTAAAATTCCCTCATTTTTAAAGGCAAAGTTTGAAAGATTTAGTCATAGTTTCACGAAATCAAAGATTTAGCCATAATTTATGTTACATGTAATATATATACGTGTAAAATATGTAACATAAAATGTAACGTTATATGTAACATAAAATGTAACACATGTAATATAAAGTTATGGCTAAATCCTTAATTTCAAAATTTTAGGGCTAAATCCTAAAAGATTACTCAAAAGTTTGGTTAAATGTCTAAAAAACTCTTCATTAAATTATATCTTATCATTAATAACTGATTATTTTTGTTTTGTCACTTTTACTATTGTTTTCTGAGTTTTCTGCCGTCTTTCAAGGTCTTAAATGCGACTGCAAGTTTTATTGTCGTTTCATATAACAGGTCGTTTTTCATTAACACTGTCATTTTTAAAGAATAATATGTCGTTTCTAAATTCACTGTCGTTTTCATATAAAATGTCGCTTCTATATGGACTTGTCATTTTTCTCGTACTGTCGTTTGTTGTCGTTTCCTATATAAAATGTCGTTTCATATATCTTGTAACTCTCATTTTAAAGAATAAGATGTCGTTTTTATTTTTACTGTCGTTTATTTGGACCTGTCGTTTTCACCTTGCTGTCGTTTTTATGAAATTTGTCGTTTTCCAAACATGCTGTTTTATTTTTTGTCGTTTTCCAAACTGCCGCATTGGACTTCCTCTTGTCGTTGTTGTTGCTTTTTTTTTTTTTTTTGTCGTTTTTCAATCGAATTCAAATTTCATCAAAATCTACTGTCCTATTTTCACGCTGTATAAAAGATAAATTTAGCAAACTCATAATCACTAACTTCAACACAATATCCTAAAAAGATATTTTACCGTTTTCTTTTTCAACTTTTATATTTAAACCTTCATTATCATTAAAAAAATTTCACATTCTTATGTGTACTCACTCAACCAAATGTTAAACACTCAAATGAGAGGTCATCAAATTGAATAAAACCAGTAATATTATTCAAGATTACTACGAATTGTTTCACCAAAATTAAAAGATTACCATAGAAAGTCTTGAAAGTTTAACACCCTCAAATATAGAAACAAACAAACAAACAAAACCTTATTTCTTTTGTTGCAACAAAACCTCTTTGATCAAATTGTCCAAACTCACCGATGAAGAGCCACCAGGGTCAGTGGCTTCCTCAGCCTTCCTCTTCCACTCCAAGGCCTTGTTTCTCATCTCCTTACCTCTCTCTCCCTCCATCAACTCCCTCACCTGCCTCTCCACACTCTCCCTCCTCACGTCGCTATCGATCTCCATCCCGACGCCCCACTCCCGGAGCAGAAACCGGCAGTTCGTCTGCTGCTCCGCGAAGAACGGCCAGCACACCACTGGCACGCCCGCGCTGAGGCTCTCAAGCGTCGAGTTCCAGCCGCAATGCGTAAGGAACCCCCCTACCGCCGGGTGGCTCAGCACGCGCTCCTGCGCGCACCACCCAGCCATCACGCCCCTCTCCCGCGTCATCTCAACGAAATCCGGCGGTAGAACCGCCGAATCCCCCACAACAAGGTCCGGCCGGATAATCCAGACAAAGGGCTTCATACTGTTGGCCAAACCCCAGGCGAATTCCCGAAGCTGTTGAGGACTCATCACCGTTATGCTCCCGAAATTCACGTAAACCACCGAGCCGTTTTCCCTGGAGTCGAGCCACTGGAGGCACTCAGACTCCTCTCTCCAGAGATTGGACTCGACAGAGGACAAAAGATCGCCGTTCCTCGGAGTCTTTTCGACAAGGATGTGGAGCGGCCCAGCGGCGAGGACTCGAGGGAACATGGAGGAGAGACCTTGGACGACGTTCGCGCTCCAAGGAGTCGAAGGTGTTAAGGATTACGGCGGAGGCTCTGGAAGAGGCGGCGTGGACGAGGCGAGTGAGGTTGAGCATGATGTCGTTTGGATCGGTTGTGCGTAAGAAGCTTGGGAGCTCTTTCATTTGGATGTCGTTTAGGCCTGGAATCCAGTCTATCACTGTGTCTAGATACCCATTTTTTAGATAGCTCTCATCTGCACAAAAATTATATATGACGTTCGTCGATTGTTAATTATGATACAAATGCTTTTTTATTATTTACGGATATTATTTTAATTATTATATACTGTCATTGGATATGCATGACAAGTGAGCTTTTTTTTTTTTTCCCCCTCTCTGTCTAAATATCTTCACAAGTAAACTTTTTTTTTTCCCCCTTTTTCTATCAATCTTAAAAAGTGGAATCCGGGCATTATTTTGTCAAAAGAAAAAAAAAAAAAAAAACCTTTGTGCACTCTATGTCCATTTAATAATGGTATGCCATCTCATCAGTGAGAGTTGGGATATATAAGAAAGAGATGGAAAATAATATATATCAAGGTATATAGTTTATCATAAGCTGATGGTATATTAGCGTAAGGCATTTACGCCGTGCGGTCCACGGTATAAAACTAGTATGTGTTTAATGCATTAAATGTCTTTGTATGAGTTGTCCTAAATTATTGGTTGGACTATAGACAAGGGTATCGGTAAATCGGATTCTGACAAGTGACAAGTAAACTTTGATTCATTTATTCCGATGCTTAGTTTAGATGAGGCAATATTGCCACTATCTGAGTTACACCTTCAATGCAATTTAAATTAACGTGCTAATGTCAAATTTTAATTGCTATTTTTCATTCTAATATTATTTTCAAAATCAAATTTGGCAAATGTTAAATTTGGTGCCAAATTTTGTACCAAATATATCATAATACCAAAATTTGATGATTGATGAGCATTGACTAACAACTTTTTTCATCATTCTGTTAAAGTAATTATGATAACAACTTTATCTATACAACTATTAAAAGATTCTCGGGGGCCTAGACGTTTCGTCCGAGGGAGGCCGAAACGTTTCGTCCGAGGGAGGCCGAAACGTTTTGGCCCCCATTTCTTTTGTGTTTTTTTGTGTACAAAATTAAAAAAACGTATCTTTCAACGGGTAAGATGAAATTATTTTTAAAAATTTGACCATAGTAAAATTTAAATAAAAAGGAGGTGCCAAAACGTAAAAAAGAATAGGCCAAATTGTAACCATCAAAGGCGATGGGACAGCACGCAGGCGTGGGGCCCACTCATCAGGGCCTGTCCCCCACCCTCTCCTTTGGCGTGTTTGCACGCGCTGGGCTCTTTTTTTTTTGTTAGATATTGTTTTTCTTCTCCTTTCTTTATTTACAATTTTTTTTCTGACACTTTTCATTTTTCTCTCTATTTGTTTAATTTTTATTTCTATTTAAAAAATTATCTTTTCATACAAAATAATTTTTAGAATTTTTGGGGTAGTGTTTTATTTTTATGTTTTATGTTTAAAAACTAATTTTATTAAAAAAAATTAATTATTTTTGTCTAAACAATATCATTTATGATTATTTAAAAATAGTTTTAAAATAATTTGAGTTTTAGCTTAATGCATTTATGATACAAATATATGATTGAAAAAAATATATATATTACCCACGTGCGACGTACGTGGCTACGACTAGTATTATAAAAAGATTTCTTATATCAAAAAGTTATTATTACCACCTGTAATATTTTTTTTACTGGCTTAACATTTATTATTTTTAATGAGTGAATGCAACTAAATAATAATAAGATAATAAAAATAACATTAAAAATGTCACTAGTACGTTGGAGTATTTGATGTCAAATATAGCATTTTGATCTTTTTTTATGTTAAATTTAATATTGACATTAATATTTACATAGGAGATGGTCAAAGCACTGGATCTTACCAAGAAAAATATCAAAAACTCTTGTTCGATTTTTGTGAAATTTCACGAATATCTTCACAATTTATCATAATACAAAAAATATATATTGATTTTTCAAATTAGTCCAAAATTATACCTTCAGTTAACTAAAAAGTGTTTTTTTTTCCTTCTAAAATACCTTAAATGCTCTACTGCTACATAAGCTATTTTTGTTTAGAATAGTCACATCACCTATTATGCTTAAAGTATTACAGAAAAAAAATATATATATATACTTCTTAGTTAATCAAAAATATAATTTTAGATTGGAATACTAACAACAGAGGAGTGATTTTTGTATTATGATAAACTAAAAGATATTTGTAGAATTTCATAAGAACCTTAAAGGGAGATGGTATTTTTCCTAATGAATTTACAGTCTTACGGGTCTACTCGTGTACAAAATTTCTATCCCAACAATCATGATAAATAAATAATAGTTTAAAATTATATGAGGATTGAGGTTATTACTAAAAAAGATTAGGAGTATAATTACCTCAAAATTACGGGGAACTGAGGCTATAGTTTTAAATCCGAACACCTAAATTCCAAAATTTTGCTTTTTGGTGGAGAACTTCAAGTTATTAATGCTCAAGTAGCTAGAGAACAAAAGAAATTGAAGTGAACTATTGGAAAGGTAGCTAGCTAGGTGATGTTCTCTAATAATGTAAATCATGTGACAAATATCGCTACAACCTAACAACTAAATACTTAATAAAATTTAGTAACACTACGTATCAGATATATTAAAGCAATGTGATCGTATCTAATTTGTGACCATACCTTTCAGTGGTATGAGACCTTTCTGAATAAGATCTGGAAAATGCATATAGGCCATGAATCCACAAGCACTGGCTGTCCAAAGCAGCGCAACCGGAACTCCAAGCTCTTCACCGGCCTCAACCGTAAACGTCATAGCGCTGTCCGAAACGACACAGCTCACGGGCGGGACAGCGTCGTTTTGGCTGTCTTTGCTGTCGTTGAGGCGAGAGAGGAGCCTCCGGAAGGGCTCCAGACAAGTCTTGGTGGTGGAGTCGACGAGGGAAGGGATGTCCTGCGTGGCGTCGGCCTCGGCGGATGGGGGAAGGCCGTCGGGGATGGCCTCAAAGCGGAAGCCGGGCAGGCCGTTGACGGCTTCCAGGCCCCGGGACTTGAGCAGCCGCCGGAGATTGTACTCGGTGTGGACAAAAGTTATGTAAAAGTCTCTTTGGTGGAGGAGTTTTGCTAGCTTGAGCATTGGGTTTATGTGGCCTTGTGCAGGGAATGGGATACACACGGCGTGAGGCTTGTTGTTGTTGTTGACACAACTCATGTTGTCGTTTGATCTATTGAGTGGATTTCGAGTGAATAAGAAGCTTTGGATTAGGTTGTGGCTTGGTACTTGATTGGCTACATATATAGATATTCCGGCAGTGTTTAATTAGTGACCTTTCAGTGATGTCACAAATCATAATTGAGTTAAAAACTTTGTGATCAGATAATTTAGAACTGTAGAAAAAGTGCTGTGGTACTGATAATATAATTCATTATTAATACAACAAATGAATAAATAAAATGTGATAATAAATAAATATCACCTAACTCTGAAGTGTCTGATTTTGTAGCATCGTCACTCTCTCTCTGCTGATAGTATTTTTAAAGATAAAAGTCACTGCACATCGTAAATGTCACCGCACGTGATCATAAATGCCGAGATCATATTCATAACTAATACTAATACCACCAGCCCATAGGCTAGTTCTCAAGGTAAGGCTGCTAAGGCAGTTGCCTAAGGCCTACCTTCAGTCAAGGCCCCTATTAAGAAAAGTTAGTTTTTATTTTTTATTTGTTTTAATAAATAAAAAAGCATTGACCCTTATTAATAAAGCCTGAAAACGTATTTTGTCTAAATAATTTATTTATTTTTGTTCTTCATGCCTTATATTTCAAAACCTTTTTCTAATAACTCTCAATGCACCAATAATTCAATTTGTTTTCCTTAATTTGAATTATATATATATATATATCTCAATTATAATTTAAGAGGATTCAATCAAAATTCTCAATACTAATAAATACCGTGAACAACAATTATTTTCATTTAATTAAGTGAATAAGAACTCCACAAAACATATAAGCATGTTCCAAAAAAATAACTATCTGTAAATGTTTCTTTTTTTTTCTATTTATCTTATTTGTACTAACTTTTTTATTAGTAGATCCAATTGTAATTAAAAAAAATTATTTGGTAATCCTTATCACAAAAGATCACCAATTTAAATATTTCCATATGTTGCCTCTTATAAATTCTGCAGAATTGCATTCAATTTTAATAGATGTAGTTTCTTTCTTTTTTTTTTTTCCTAAAAATCAAGTTGATTGTAAATTTTTAATAGGTTTATACAAAAAATGTAAAATTTGCAAATACAAGGAAATATTAGTTTTTTAAAAAATCAATAGTAAAACATCTAAAATTAAGTTTTGAATATAAATTGAAATATTTATAAAAGCCTAAGGCCCTTAAATGTCTTAAGTCGCCTGCTAGGTCATATATCTTGAGAAAATTTGATCTCATGCCACATTTCACATTCACATTTGTAACTTATGTCACAATTGCATGTCATGCGACTTTTTTTCATCATCAAATTACTATATTACCCACATTCTCTTTCTTGTCTTCCTCATTTGTAGAATAAAATAGGAGAATTCGGTCAATTCACTATTAAAAGATGGCGTAAACTACAATTTTTTTAAGTGATATTTTTCAAAACAAGTTGTGTAGAAGTGATATTTTTCAAAATTTTCATATATTTTTGGGATTTTTTTTAATACTGAGCATGACGTATGGTGATAAAATTACTATTTTGAGTTTTGGAGTTAATTAAACTTTTAGTTGTATTTTGCGTTGCACATTTTTAGGGGAAAACATAGATTCTTTTTTTGTTTATTGCTATTGAAATTTGAAAGTGGTACGTAGACTAAATAGTATTGGCAACTCATCTTGTTGCACTTGGAGGGTTATTCTACTTTGCAATTTGGCACCTGATGAGATGATTCATCTTTTTAGCTAGAAAGTTAATTATGATAATTTATTACCAGTGCCACACACTCACACCTATATAATCTAAGAGAAAATAATTATTTCGTTTAGTTAATTTTGATGGTTGTAATTACAGAAAATAGTTCAAGGTTTTTTTACAATTTTTAAAGACTCATTTAATTTTGGCCTATTTTTACAACTCACCTATTAAAACATGTGTTATTTAAAAAACTATATTAAACTTTAAACTACTTTTGCAACTTACTCTTATTCTTATTATTGTAACGCTTTTGCAGATTCTAGTCTACATGGTGCCCGGTGGTTTGTAAAAATTTTGCATGATTGTTTCTTCTTATTTTATTTTATTTTTTTTTCCTTTCTCTTTCTTTTTCTTTTTCCTTTTTCTTCTCTTTTTCCTTTTCTTTGTTTTTTCTTTTTGACAAAGCAAAAATTATGCCGGAGCCTAAGAAATAAGCCATAACAAAAGATGAGTGGCCCAACAATCTAATAATTATTCAATTCATATGCTATAAAGATTAAATAATTGTGTTCCAGATGTTTCATCCTTTAAGAAAACTGTGAATATTTTATTATAATAACATATTTTCAAAAATTACATTTTATAAGAATAACACACAATTATTTAATTCAAGAGACCTAAGTCCATCAAGGGTTGTATTATTGGGATTTAGAGTGAAAAACACAAAATATCAACAAATAATGTCATGTTCAAAAGTTTGTGAATTTTACTTGAAAAATTCATGAACATATTTTAACGTGGTATTTATTTGAACAGACTAAGAAGTTGACAACCTCGCTTTCTTTGAGACCTTATTTACATGAAATAAATTTATGTCACATTTAAGTCCTGAACATCACTTCCATAACCAAATTTATGGAGAAAGTTTGATCTCGTATCAAATTTGACATTCAAGTTTGCAACCTATGCTATTATTGTATATCATGCCATTTTTTTCATTATCAAATTACCATGTTACCCCCTTATTCCTTATTGTCTCTCCCATTTGTAGAAAAAGAATGGGCAATTCGGTCAAATTCATTACTAAAAAATGGCATGAGCTACAAAGCTTTTTTTTTAAAAGTGACATGTTTCAAAATAAGTTGTCTAAAAATAACATTTTTCAAAATTTCCCAAATTTATGTTACACATAAGCTTAAGTGTGATTTTAATAAAGGGAGAATTTCAAAATAAAGTCTTTCTTGATACCACTTAATAATCTATATCTCATGTGGTGTGCTCCCTTTACTTTCACTCTATGTTTGTAGTGTAAATCTTGAGGTATAAATTAAAAGTATAACACATATAGGATATAGATTATCATTGTGTCAAGAATAAGGTATTTCTCAAAATCCAAAAAAAAAAAAAAAAAACTTTTGATCATAAAATAATTTAGCCCACTTGAGCCCAAAATACATATTTTCGGCCCATCAGCCTATTTTTATGCCAAATATGTGACTAAACTATGGTTGTGTCAACCCACTACAATTAGGCTAGAGTTGGTAAGGGTTCTTTTTTTTTTTTTTTTTTTTTTTTCTATCAAGAGTTGGTAAGTTTTTATTAGTGAAAAAAGAGTGATATTTTTGCAATCTTAATCCTCGTGATTGGTTGAGGCATTTTCATCCCCTAAAAACCGGTCCTACACATCCTTCACATACATGAGCTTCTAGGAGATTAAAATAGTCACAAAAAGCCTTGCCATAACTTTGCTTGCTCTCCACGTTGAATTGCCCCCGAACCTTGGTTTTTGTCCCCCAAATAGTCCCTATTGTCCAAAGTCATCAAACTAGCTTCTCATGTGTTGTCACTTTTTACACTTTATTTCAACATCAAAATGTCTAAAATCCCTTAAATTACTGCAAAGAGGTTATTTCTATTTTTTTTAACATTATTCTATATTTACTTTCACTCTATTACTTAATATTTACTTAATATTTGTGTCTATTTATGCTATTTCGATATTTATTTTACCCTATGGTTTCACTATAGAAGTATTTAGCTCCATATTTGCCCCACTCATTTTCCTTATTCCATTCCATTTCATTTAACTATTTTTTTTTAACTTTCTTAATTTTACAATCCATCTTATTCCATTCAATTTTTTCAACTTTTTTTTTTAATTTTTGAAACCCCTATACAATATCTTTAAATCTCAACCATTTATACTACCTCGAAATTTGTAAAATCAAACTATTCTAATCATTTTTCTAAATTATTTTCAAACTATCCCAAAAATATAATGGAATGGACAAAATAACTTGCCCAAACATGGGGTTATTCTTTATACTATTGTTATTATGTTCTTTTATAGCTGGGTTTATTTCTCTTTGTTTGCCTCCCTCATTCAACTCATTCCATTTCATTTTTTTTAACCATTTTTTCTATTTTTTTAATCCTAATACGATTTCTTTAAATCTGAATCATTTATACTGCTTCAAAATTCATAAAGACAAATTCATTTCATTGTAATTTTTATGCCTGCCCTTAGTTACCTATGGGTTGATCTTAGCCATTTATTTTGTGTGACTCTGATATTTTAGAAAAAGTTACTTAATCCAACAGCTCTTTGTCTTTGACTGACCAATCAGTCATTTGCTAAGTGATGGAGTGTTGTAGCCGGCCTCCTATTAAATTAAGTATTATTATAATCAACTTTTTAGAACAAAATTTTTATCCAATATGGTATTTTTTCACATATAGTAATAGCAATAACAGCTACAAGCCTACAATAACAATATTAACAACGACAACAAAAAATAACATGCATGTGACAAAAAAATAAGACAAAACCGGAGCTATTTATTTATTTGTGGAAATCACAAAAAATAGTACAAATTTCTTTACACTTTCAAAAATTAGCATAATTTTTTTTTTCTATTTTCAAAAAATAACACATATTTCAAAATCTGAAATATAGCATTTCTAGAGAATTTTCCACAAATAAATCTGTGATAAATCTTCACACATTTCAAATTTTAAATTTGTAATAACTTTTTTGTCATTTCAAATTTTACTCTTAAAATGTGAAGAACGCCAAAAAATTTTAGAATTTTTTTTTATAATAAAACTCTTTTCAAAAACTTAATAATTTAAAATATCTGTTATTTTTTAAAAATTATATTTAATTGGCTCGTTCTACAATGCACTCAAAAATGTGAATCTCACCCATGCTTCCGGTATTTTTATCCACGTGTTCGGTCATCTTGTGCATGCCAAAAGAAGTTTTAGCCGGTCAATGGAAGAGTCTTGTAGCTGGACCCTATTCTACCCTATACGTATAGATCAAGTAGGACAAGGGTAATTAGGTAATTACGCGACCTAAAAGTCTATTAAATATTATGAAATATTGATATGTGGGGAGAAAAATGGAAATTCGTGATTGAATAATAATATGTGGGTATTGTAACTGTTTGCAAAGGGTTTGTAAAGATTGTACCAGGGTTTGTAACAAAATATATTGAATAATACACTGTCGTTTGTAAAGATAATTTAATGTGTTATTTTCTTGGAATTAAGGTTTTGAATATGTAAAAAACTTGTTGGACGTAAATATATGCAAATAAATTTGAACCACATTAAGGATCTAAAACATCCATGTTAGATATTTGTTTATAAAAACTTGGTGATGAGTACTAGAAATATGATTCACAACTTCTTTGAGTTTGGGGATATTAAATCTATGACACCGCTATTTACTGTAAGTTTAGATAATATTAAATTTATGCATCAACTCACACAACCAAAAATGATATTTCAATTTAAAAATAAAAAATAAAAAAATTACCAACTATGCCTTTATTGTATCTGACCCAACAACTTCTTTAATATATTCACTATATGCTTCCCATTGATGCTGAAAAAAAAAAAAAAACTTGCTGTGAAATATCATAAATAAGATAGAAAAAAGAAAGAGAGGAGAAAGATATTTTGTGGAAACAATAATTATATTGTTAATCATCTTTGTACATTATAAGTTTAAAACTAGTCATCTCTAGTCTAACTATCATTGGAGCAGTGACAAATCTATAACTTATGTTTAATAGAGGCACAATTATAACAAAATTTAGACTTAATAAATAGTGTAGAAATAAAAAAATAAATGTAATTAAACCATATTAATTTTGATGATAAATTATAGATAACATTTGAAATTAAAAGAAAAATATTTATGGGATAATGAAAATTTTTAAGATAATTATAGATAAATTTATAAATATTTTAAATTTAATAGATACAAATAAGAGATATAACTAAAAACTTTCTTAAACTAAGGGGCCAAAAGGAGAATTTTTAGAAGTAGTGGAGCACTTGTCCCCCCACTTTTCTATGTGCATCCGCATGGACTAATCACCTAATGAATAGTAATAGTCTATTCCTAATTATTTGACACCTGGCATAGCTAACAGTGTGCTCAACTAATAGTGTTCTAGCTTTTTTCTTCAGGACCAATTTTTTATTCAGCCGGTCACCAATTGCCAAAGATTTAGAGCCCCTATATACCCCTCTAGCATTCCCAAGTTTTTGTCGTCCGTTGATCCACAACTTTACTAATTATTTTAACAATCCAACAGTCATGGTAGTCCAGAACCACTGATGCTCCCCGACCCACAGGAGCACTGTAGACCGATATTTAATTTGACATATTTTTAGTGGACGGCAATTTTTCAACCCATGCATTAATTTATTAATTAATGGGTCCCATTATCCCATATATATATATATTTATATTAATAATATATATACAATTTATATACTGCCATAAGACATTGCCATATGTTTTTGTCCTCTCTCTCAATCATTCCCAACCTGAAAAAAAAAAAAAATGGCCGGTCAAGATGTAGATGAAGTGAAGAAGAAGCAGCCTCATGCTCTGTGTATTCCTTTGCCAGCACAAGGCCACATAAACCCTATGCTAAAGCTAGCCAAGCTCCTCCACTCAAAGGGCTTCCACATAACCTTTGTCCACACAGAGTTCAACCACAACCGCCTGGTCCGGTCCCACGGCCCGGGCTCGGTCGCGGGATCGAGCCGCTTCCGGTTCGAGACGATCTCCGACGGCCTGCCTCCGTCCAACAACCGCGGGATTCTCGACCTTCCCGCGCTCTGCAACGCCATTCCGGCGGTCCGCGGCCGGAGCTCGTTCCGCGGCCTGGTGCTTAGGCTGCTGGAGGGCTCGCCGGCGCCTCCGTTGAGCTGCATCGTCTCCGATGGCGTAATGGGATTCACCATGGACGTGGCTGAGGAGTTTGGTGTTCCTGAGGTGCTCTTGTTCACGCCTAGTGGCTGTGGAATGTTGGGCTATCTACAGTATCATGAGCTAGTGGAGAGAGGCTATTTTCCTTTGAAAGGTATATATATTAAAAAATATATATATATATATATATTGTGCACTTCGAGAAGATGACTTTTTTTTTTTTTGTTTGCTTTATCAAGTTTGTCACGTACGTAATGATGATAATACTAACTAATATACAAGTTGTTTTCCCAAATTCAAAGTATCTTTAAGTTTTCCGTGTAAAAACGGAAGTCCCATAAATATTTTGTTTGCCACTGGTTGTCTGGTATGGCTTGGAGCATGTTGTGCGTTCGATTCGCGGGGAGTTAGAGAAAAACTAAATGAATAAATTGACCTAATTAGTGTGTAATACTTAATAATTTAGGACGCTTCTCCCATGGGGTTTATTTAGGTGGGGGACAAATGGGAAACAAATGTGTGGCCCAGATTCATCCAAAAAATTTTTTGTATTTATTTTTTAGTCCTTTATTTTTACTGTATTACAATTTAGGTCCAGTTTTTTAAAAATATTTGCATTTTTGCCCATAAAATGAATGCGTTTTTTTCACCAAAACGATAAAAAAAATCCAACAAACTGTTTTGAAAAAAACTGCAAATTAAAATTCAAAATTTTCTGGATATATCCCCCATGTGAGAATTGTCCAATAATTTATATTTAAGGGTTTTTTTTGCACCTATGGCCCCTCAACTTATTGGGTTTTTATACTTTGGCACCATTTTTTTTTGGCATTAATCCTCCCGAATTTAAAAATCGTTGCATTTAGTCTCAAATTGAAAACGTCCGTCCAAAATTTAATGAAATTTAGCACGTGCTTCACACGTGATAGCTTATTTGGGGGCATATTTTGTCCAATTTTAGACGAAAATTTTCAATTTGAGACTAACTGCAACGATTTTTAAATTCAAGAGGGTTAATACCAAAACAAAAAGAAGGAATGCCAAGGTGTAGAAACCCAATAAATTGAGGGGCCATAGGTACAAAAAACCCTATATTTAAAGTGGTATGTTCTCATAATTTTTACTTTCTGTTTATAGATTATAGTATAAAAGTAGGGGTTCAAGTGCAAAACAAAAAAAAAAGTAAATTAATAATGTGCCAAAAGAGGAATTAACATTCGTCTAACTCTCTTAACACAAGAGTTGATTTGGGCCTCATCTCTTATTTATTCAAAAAAAAAAAAAAGAGAAATTTTATCGAATGTTCATGTTTTGACACACTATTAATTTATGGCCTTTTTTGTGTTGTACTTACGATAATTACCTCTATTTTTACATTACAAACATATAGTGAAAATCAAATAAATATATTATTTGATACATAAATTATTCAGTAGTGCACTAATTAGATATTTTTGCAATTATCATATTATACTTAGCACATGTTTCTCGTGAAAAGTCTAGCCAAGTCGCATAATGTTTTTTTTTTTTTTTAAATATAATACTAGATGCTGAAGTAAAATATAATGCAAAATTTTCAGCTAGTTAATTATTGTAGTGCAATACTAATGTTTAAGAAAGAAAAAGATGGAAAAAAAAAAGACTTGAATATTGATGATTCGATGAACTAGAGTCCAGAATATCAGAAAAAAATATTATTAGGTCAAAATTCTTGCACCATGGTGGTCCCGTGGAGCTCCGAAAAGTCTCCCAAAGTAATATTTTAAAAAAATTGACCAAATGAATAGCTTAGATAGTACATCAATTAACAAACTCCGTTAGAAAAGAAAGGTGTCATAAGGATTTTTTTAAAAATAATTTTTATTTTAAGGTACTTATTATGCATAAAGAAAAAAGAGAGTGAGAAGATAGGGGATAAGACAATAAGATATTGGAATTTTAATTTGGAAGAAATAGGGAAATTATTCTTAGTTAGTAAATGATACTTTTAATCACAATTACTAATTGCAAATTGCCACGAATACTTTTAATCACAAGAATTATTGTAGTCATACTTTGTGTCTGAAAGTATTTATAGTCACTGAAAGTAAAAAATTTTGTGCCTAAAATTTTAGTCATACAAACCTTTAAATCGCAACAAGTTTCAAAATTTGAACTTTTAGTCAAAATTCTTTTCCCATCTTAATCACAAATTTTGTTGCGCCTATAATTATAAGTAAGTCAAGTTTCGGAGTACGGAGGAACTAGGAAGACTTGTGATACTTTTTGGGGACAGAAAAGAAAATTAAATATAAATGTACTAATTTGTAGGATTTATTATAGTTCATGGGAGTTTTAATAATACTTTTACTACTAGAGGTAACTTTTATAAAACTTAAAACTACGGAGGAAAGGAGATCGTAATCTTATTTTCCTAATTATCTGAACTGCTACATTAGTTCAACACGACATGTTTCAAAAAAGGAAAAAAAAAAGTATCATAAGTACTTGTTTCTCATCAACCTAATTTCAATTTTTTTAAATTTTTTATAAAAAAAAATTGCAGATGAAAGCTACTTAAGCAATGGCTACTTAAACACCGTACTGGATTGGATTCCGGGCATGAAAGGAGTCCGATTGCGAGATCTCCCAACCTTCCTCCGTTCTACCGATCCCGACGACACGATGTTCAATTACAATCTCCAAATGATGAAGAACGCCAAGAGAGCCAAATCAGTAATCTTCAACACGTTTGATGAATTGGAGCCACAAGTTCTAGAGGCCATCAAAACCAACCACCCAGACTTCACCAATCAGCTCTACACCATTGGTCCGTTACCTCTCCTCTATCACCAACGTGTCACCGACAACAAGCTAGACTTTACAAATTTGGAGTCCATAGAGTCAAGTCTCTGGAAAGAAGACGTGGCGTGCTTGGATTGGCTAGACAAAAGAGACCCTAAATCTGTTTTGTACGTCAACTTTGGAAGCCTCATAACGGTGACCCCAAAACAGCTTAGTGACTTTGCATGGGGTCTCTCAAACAGTGGATATCCCTTCATGTGGGTCATTAGGGCAGACCTAGTGGACGGTGGAGATGAGATCACGTCGGAGAGCTTCTCGGAGGAGATCAAGGGCAGGGGCTTGATCATAGGGTGGTGCCCTCAGGAGAGAGTTCTCCGCCACCCGTCGGTGGGAGGGTTCTTGACGCACTGCGGTTGGAACTCGACGATCGAGAGCCTGTGCTGCGGCGTGCCGATGATCTGCTGGCCTTTCTTCGCCGAGCAGCAGACGAATTGCGTGTATTGTTGCGGCGATTGGGGGGTCGGCTTGGAGATCGGAGAGGAGGTTGAGAGAGGGAAAGTTGAGGAGCTTGTGAGAGAGTTGATGGAGGGAGAGAGAGGGAAAAAGATGAGAGATAGGGCTGAGGAGTGGAAGAGGAAAGCTGAACAGGCTGTGCAACCAGGTGGTTCTTCTTATGGAAATTTCGAAAGGCTTGTTGAGCAGCTCAAACAAGAATCGATTATATTTAGAGAAGTTGGGCATTAGTATGGCTAGATTTGGAACAAGATTTGAATTTGTCTTTTGATAACTATAAAGTTTGATAAGATAATATGGTATCGAGGAAATAAAAAATGTCTAGCTTGAGTTTGGGCTGCTATATGGTTGAACTTTAGCTAGAATTGTATCACCTTTTATGGCTTAAAAGCTATACTAGCATTATTCGGATGCCCTTGATTTTAATTTATTTCTAATTTTGTATGTTGATGGAGGTATTATAAGGGTTATTTATTTTATGCTAAAATCTGATTTCAAAAGGGGCATAAGATAAATTTAGTATTTGGCATGAAATCCACATCTGATAAGGATTGATCAAGTTTTCTCATGAGCAAGACAGAGCTAGGATTACATTATTGGGGCCAATTATTCAAGTGTTCACTTTTTGCAAATGTAGCTAATAAAATTGAATATCGCAGCCAAACAGAAGAAAAAAAAAAAATATATATATATATATATATATATATAATTTGGGCATCAAATGGTCATTTCACCATAATTTGGGCATCAAATGGTCATTTCACCTTCTTCTCATCTTTCTCATTTGTAATTTAAAATGGTAATTTGATCAAATTCACTTATAAAATGACATATAATGCAATTTTACTTTTGAAATGACAACTTCTAAACATATTATCGAGATTTGACATTTTAAAAAATTCCTATTCAAAGTTATTACAAGAAAATCAAGATTAAGCAGATGTAAACATTATTATCAAAGAATTCTAACTCGTATGTTGCCTTAATTAATTTTCTTAAGTGTAATTAGAGGCGGAGTCAACTCAAATATTCAAAATTAAGTTTTGAGATAGAAATTTTAAAAAATTTATATTTGCCCCCTTTAAATTTTTAAATGCTCCCCTCAAAATTTTTAAAATTAACTTTCTACATGTAATTTTTAAAGATTTTTCATGTATGCCCAACGTTTTGTAAACTTTTCATTAATACCCCCTCTAAAATTTTCATAATTCAATTTATAATAAAATTCTTAAAGTTTCATTTATGCCCCTTCTAAAAAAATTCTGTCTCGGTCACTAAGTGTAATGAGCAAAATCGTTCAAAACACCACAAAGTAGTTTTTCTATCCAAGGTTTCCGAATCTGTTTTTAGATTATGCAAGAATCTACTGTCAAAATTAGAGGTTGGTAAAAATTGTTTTTAACATGAAATTTTAATAATTTATTGTTTTAGATTATGTAGTACAAGTGTATCACAAAAATAAAAATAAAAACAACAAAACAAAACCAATACTAATTGTTGGACCAAAATTTCACTTAGGGTCCAAGTACCCTGTTGCACACAATTATTATCCTTGTAAATTTGGTGCGGGATTCAACGTACGCTCTTTAAGAATATGCGATCACGTGACCCTACGCGTAAGTTGTTACGAAAAATTACAGATAATGTAATAATAATAATAATAATAATAATAATATGATTAATATGATCACGTGATGTATTATTACCGTTCATTAAATAATTTTTGTGCACTAAAATAACAAAATTAAACTTCGTACAAAAAATGGCCCAAAAAAAAATGGTCAAACTAACACCATCCAATTTGAGCCTCTCTCAACAAACCAAAACCACATGGTGGTGACTGGTGAGACAGAAAAGTAAGAGAACATTTCCAACTAACTAAGACCGGAAGATATTGAAGGTTCGTTCATAATTACGTCCCTAGCTAATTATATGCCACTGGTCAACTTCATCAATTACCACTTCATTATGGGCTCGTCAATGTGTTTTTGCTTGCTGCTTGTTTTCTCACTGATTTTCTTCTCATCCAAACAAGGCCGTTTCTCGCTCGACCGTCAAGACCCTGCCGGGCTTCACCGGAAATCTACCCTTTAAGCTAGAAACAGGGTGTGTGTAATCAACAAAATGCCATAATGCATGATCATTATTATTATTATTATTATGTATACAATGTGATATCTAAGGGCTTTTTTTTTTTTTTTCGCTCCTTTTTGGGCAGATATATTAGTGTAGATGAATCTGAATTTTTCTACTACTTCGTTGAGTCAGAAAGATCTAGATTCGACCCTCTAATTCTGTATCTAAATGGAGGACCTGGTTGTTCAGCTTTAAATGGTTTCTTCTACCAAGTTGGTGAGTTTAATTCTCATCATTTTCAATTAATTATAGTGTTTACGTTAACGAATTGTTTTTGTGAGTAAATACTAAACTTAGCATAAATTTACCTACAATATGCATTGGCATTTAGTTAATTTAGTGAATAAATGCTAACCTTACAAGTAACGGTTTTTTTTTTTTTTTTGGTTTAAAGGTCCATTGCTTTTCAATGCATCTGATTATGAGGGAGGATTACCAGCTTTGAGCTTGAACGTTAACTCATGGACAAATGTACGCTACTCTTGACCGTTCGATCTATGCAACGTTGCAATTTTTATTATAATGTTTGTAATTAATTAATTATTTAGTCAAATGATTCTAGTACCCATTCTGTGCAACGAATAACAAAATTAAATTGTATGTTTTCTTTATAAATACTAGATAATGATCTATGCAGTACTGATCTAATACATTATAATAATAAATTTTCAGGTAGCAAGTATAATATTTGTAGATGCACCAATTGGCACTGGTTTCTCATATGCACCAACAGCACAGGGATATCAAACCTCAGACACAACTTCCTCATCACAAATTCATCGATTCATCAGAAAAGTATGTCAAATATATATATATATATATATATATATATTGATAGTAAGATGTAGTATTGATCATTTTAATAAATATATATCCCACTAATGTCATATATTTATGCTCAAGTTTAAGGACAATTTATCGGATTAAAATTTCGATCTGACCAAGTTCCATTTTCCTTATTTAATTGCATGGTTTTTTTTTTTTTTTTTTATATATTGTCAACGTGCAGTGGTTGAAAGATCATCCAGAATTTATCTTAAATCAATTCTTCATCGGTAGCGATACATACTCTGGTTTGATTACACCAGTTATTGCAGAGGAAATATTAAATGGTAATATCAATGTACTGTATATGGTTTTTTTTTTTTTTTTGGCCTTTCCTATTACAAATATTGAACACACACACACACAAAAATTGTTTCATTTGACATGTGTAAGAGGTAGCAAAGAGTTTGAATATTGCTATTAATTACTTTCTTAATTCTTTCAATTTCCATTAATGACCTTGCAGGGAACCAGCTTGGACTTGAGCCTCGCATCAATCTTATAGTAATTATATTAATGATCTAATTAACTTCTTTTAACTCATTTTCAATTTTCCTATATTAAAATTGATTTGATTTCAAATCAAATGTAGGGATTTGTGGCTGGATCACCTCATACGGATTCAATCCTTGAAGAAAATTCAGTGATTCCTTATGCTTTCAAAATGGCACTTATATCACATACTCTTTATGAGGTAATCAAAATTTAAAAATAAATAATTAAAGAAGAAAAACTTTAATTTCTAGCTACTTGGATAAAGATATCACTTCCTAAATATGTCTTAAACTTTTATTCTGTTTTATTTTTCTGACATTCATAAATAGAAGTTTATTTATATTTAATTCTCAAATCAAAGTTCTTTCACAAATTTTCAGTCAGCTAGAGGCTATTGCTACGGGAAATACGTTGACGTTGATCCCTCTCTTTCTCATTGTTTAGAGAAACTTGAGATAATCTCCGAGGTTTGAAATTGAGACACCAATAATTATCATTATTTATTCTTAATTAATCAACAAAATAGTATATATGTTTCTAATTATTGATGAATCAAGTTTATGCAAATTAATGTAGTGCCTTCAAGACATTAATGATTTGAACATTCTGGAACCAAAATGTGACTTATCATCCCTCGGCACAAACGATGAACAAGCTCGAAGATCTCTACGCGAGAATTCGAGTAATATTGTCTCATCTCTGAGAAATCATAACTATTTATGTCGGGTAATATGTACTATTTCTCTCTAAATCTTTCTCTAATTATAGCATGATATTCAAGAGAGTTATTGTGTTTTGGCTTAATTTTCAGGATAAAGAGTATTTGTTCGCACAAATATGGGCTAATGACAAAGATGTTCAAGAAGCTCTTTATGTCCGACAGGTACAATATTATATATAAACACAAACTATATAAATCTACGTTGAGTAGATAAAAATTGAATATTGTATTTTCAAACTGATAAGCTAGGTTGATGATCTTGTTTAATTCATGATACATATGTAAAAGAGATTTTTTTTTTTTTGAAATTTGTGATAAATAGGGAACAGTTTCAGAATGGTTTAGATGCAATATTAGCTTAGCAAACAACTACGGATATGACATTAGCAGTGCTATTGGATATCACCAAAATCTCACAAAATCAGGTTTGCAAGTTCTTATTTTCAGGTAATTAATTTATATAATTCATCCATTTTTTTCCAATGTGCCCGAAAAAAAATTTATAGCACCCTTTTTCTAATAATAATAAATTAAAATTGTTTTTTTTTTGTTTTTTTGTTTTTTTTTGCAATAATATACAGTGGTGATCATGATATGGCAATCCCACATATATCCACAGAGCAATGGATAAGGTCTCTGAATTTGACTATAGACACTCATTGGCGACCATGGTTTGTTGATGGTCAAGTTGGAGGGTACGTTTGTAATTTACTCTTAAGCAAATTGTTCAATCGCGATAATTGCTAATTAACACTTAATGACAGTGTAGACTGTAGATTAATAATATGCAAATTAACTTATGTAAATGTAGGTACGTAACGAAGTACATCAATTATGCTTATCGCTTGACTTATGCTACTGTGAAGGTAAGTCAATGAAGAGGCCTTCTAGTCTCAAATACTCACGTGTCTCAACTATAATTCTAATAATGTTTGTGTTGGGTAAATTTACAATAATGAATATTGCATTTATGACCATTAGGTGAGAGATCTTTTTCATACCATTTAAATTTTGTATCTGATAATCTGACCAGTAGCTTGACTTTCTAAAAAACGTCTTCATTATTGGCTCCAATAAATGGAATCTACACTCTGCAAATTGGTCGTACCGGCTTTAATTGAGTCTAGTACCTGTTTTTCTTGTGTACATTACAAATGTTACAGATCTCTGCTCTCTATCTTTTACTAGTTGACATGTAATTAATAAAAAATGTGACATGATAAAGTAGGTCAGGCATTCTGCAAAAATTATATTACTAAAAAATTAATAGTGTTAAATTAAATTTTCTCTTTATTTATTTAACGTTGTACTTATTGTTTATATATATATATAGGGAGCGGGCAATTCACCTACGGAGTACAGGAGAAGAGAAACGTACAAAATGTTTGATAGGTGGATCCGTACCAATACTCTCTGAGAGTATAATGTTACTCCAAACTATGTATTTTTATTTTGAAAAAGCAAAAATTGGGAGTGGGATCAATTTTAAGATACAGATTATGTAGCATGTGAAGCCCTATAAATTACTAATAGTTTGAACTCTTTTGATAGCCAAGACTTGGGAAACAAATTAGCTTGGAATAGAAAATAAAATTGATCAGACCCACTATATTGTTATTTCCTTCAAGAGATAAGGGAATTGGGAACATCATCATATATAGGACTTTTCTGAATTAGGACGATCTCTAGTAGTTGTAGTTTTGATTTGGTTTAAGGGATGAATTTTTATATCTTTATCTGAACTAAGGGGTTTGGTATGCGATTTAGAGAAATTTAAATGATTTTAATCTAAATTAGAAAGTCAAAATTTTGTATTTAAATTAATTGTGGTTTAAATCAATGTTTAATAAGAGTTTGATTTACACTATTTAAATTGAGATTTAACAAAAAGAATTTGATTTTAGGAACTTGAATTTTTTTTTTTTCATTGTAGTAAGAATACTTAAAACATTTATTAGAAAATGCTCTTCATCAATAAAGATTCTGTTGAAGCTGTTCGTGGATCTTTTATATTTTTTTTCTGGGATTGTTCTAATTATTGATGTATTGATCATTGTGTGTTATAGTACTAGAAGTATTAGCATGAGATGTCACATAGCATGAGATGGACAATAATGATCAACACAAAAATAGTATTTTGTATCAAAATTGCTACATAGTGATCTAATTAGGCATGCGTTTAATATGGAAAGCGGAGGGCCACGTATTAATTATACAAAATAAATTATAATATATGTAATTACAAGTAAGGCAGTCATTATGCGGTGGAAAGTGACAAATACATAATAATATTGGACCAATATCACGCATGCGTATGTATATTTATGCATGAAACTGATCGAGCAATGTGTAATAGGACCACCGGCCATTAATTAAATATCACAACTATTATTCAAGTAATATAGTTGCAATATCCAAGCCAAAAAAGAAAAGCAGTAAAGTTGCAAAACAACGGTCGAAAATGAAATGAGTAATAGAATACGTATTTAATGATTGCAAATCATGTCTTCTTAAATATTAGACACTAATTAAGTTGGAGAATCATCACTAATACAATGTACTTGTCTCCACCAGTTCCATCATTGTTTAAGCTTCTCTTCACTATATATACGTACACATAGTACTTACCAAGTAAAAAAAAAAAAAAAAAAACTACACTAATCTAGCAAATTAATTGTACCAATTCCATAGCCATTCTCATCTTCTTCACCTCTCTCTCTCTCTCTCTCTCTCTCTCTCTCTCTAAATGGATCATAATTACCATCATAATCACTCATCATGTCCATATCCACAACAAACTTTTTCTCATTATCATCCTTATTATCATAACTCTCCAATAACAACCATGACAATGCAAAATCCCCATCCAACATATACACACATAGCTTCTCATCATAATATTCCACAACCACATGCTTCTAGTTTCCATCAGTATTACTGTCCGCACCAAATTAGTACTCCACAAGGTTTTTCATGCCCTCCAATAATACCATCATCATCATCATCATCATTACCAATGCCTTGTGCTAATAATAGCAATAATTATATGCCACCTCCGGGGGTGACCTATGCCGCCGGTCTTACGATACCGCCGCTGCCAGGTGGCGGTCGTCACCGTCTGGATGGTCTGACGGATAAGCTTTCTTCTTTTGTTAAAGGTGTGACTGTTGGGAAGTTTGTTCATGATGCTTTGGTGTTTGTGGCTGGGAATGTCGTTTTAGGTCATGACTTTGAGTCTTGATGAGACTATTTCCTATTCTAATATCTTCGAGCGATGATCATAACCAGAGATATATAACTATTTATGTATTGAAAGGCTTATAATTATCTTTAAAAAAAAAAAAAGACTTCATAAGCTTGGTTAATATAAATACTATCCTTATGATTAGCATTATCTAGGTGGCTATCTACTTCTCTGATGATCTGCTTTTTTCTAGGTAGCTACTTGAGTTATGCTAACAGCTATGTTGTCATTTGTCATCACTTGATATATATATATATATATATATATATATATATATATATATGGGTACGTCAAGAAGCTGGTTTCATTTTTATTGGTCAGATAAAACTCTTTTGAATTTGCAATATATAATAACTAAGATTAGAGCGAATAAAGGCCACTCACGTTCATGTTTTTCAGACTAAGAGAAATAACGAACATTTTCTGGTGTATTTCCATTCAATCATTTATCAATGCCCACGACAACCTAAAAGCAAATAGACGACGCACTTTTACGGAAATAATATCATGTGGAGAAAGTTGTAGTGAAAAATGATTTTGGGACCGTTAAATTTACAGAAATATCTCAAGTCAAGAAAGTTGCGGTAGAGAATAATTCTATGGCTGCCAAATTTAAAATTTCTCAAGAGAAGAAAGTTCTAGTGGGGTACCGGATCATCATATTTAAAAAAGTAAATCTGGCGTTCCAAATTCTATAGTTGCGGATAAGATGTTTCTTACTTTTGCTAGCAAATTTATAAAATTACTGATAAATAATTTAATTTTACTAATAAAATAAGATCTTACAATTCCTTGTTTTTATGATCATATATAGTTGTGAATCATGGCATGCTATCCATTGAAGTGAGTTTTTAAAAAACTCAGACACCTCCGGCTGCTTAATAAAATGGGCAATCACGCTAACACGAGCCATTGAAGTGTAGTTTATCTATTATTACGGGAGATTTTCATGAACGTCTTTTTTTTGTCACGTTATTAATTTATATTCATTCTGTTGTATTTAACTACTATTTATAGTTTATACCCTTTATTCTAACATTATAAACGTAGAGTATAAATTAAGAAAGCATACTATAAGGCATTTATTATTAAGTGGTGCACTAATTAGGTCAATTTTGT
This sequence comes from Boehmeria nivea var. tenacissima, assembly GCA_018132145.1. Lineage (NCBI taxonomy): Eukaryota > Viridiplantae > Streptophyta > Magnoliopsida > Rosales > Urticaceae > Boehmeria > Boehmeria nivea. The sequence goes on along the minus strand of CM030878.1, from coordinate 18,979,749 downwards.
AATTATCTCCTGTTGTATAAATTATAACGTGTTTGTGAAATTGTAAACTATATTATAAGAAATTAGTGGTACTACATGACATGATTCATCAAAAAAGCATAATCACTAGCACTAGAAATTAGGTCGCCAAAAATAAAATATAAATGAAGGCGTTTTCTACACATAAGGAATTCTTGTGGTTCATATAGTTACTAAAATATACCATATATGGTATATGTACACTATGATATTAACTACATATTCATGTTTGGCTCTGGTAAGGACCGGTGTTACCCTATGATAATAATTTGAAGAGCTTTATAATCTCCTTAATTCATTCCAATTGAAATTATTTTACAAAATATTAGCGCATATTTTATGTTACAATTTCCTTACAGATTAAAAAAAGTTGCTGCAAATTATGGTGCATATACTAACGACATACTGCTTGTCGTTTGAAAGTTGTCCTCCCTCTAATTTTTTTTTACTTAAAACGGCGGTCATTTTTCAAAAACGACATGTTGTTGCTTATACAGAAACGACATATTAGACAGTCTGGAAGTTTGCTCCTTTTACCTCCAAAAAATAGTTCATAATATAAAAAACTTAAGAGACCATGCCATTTATCAAGAAACTTTTTTCTGAATCTGTAAAAAGTTGTCGCTTTTAGAGAGGCAATTTTTTACCACGTATAAACAACTTTTAGTTCTAAATCTAGTCGTTCTCACTTTTCAGTTTAAAACTTAAAACTTTGTCATATGTCAGCCTTCTAATATTTGACTGTCGTTTCTCCAGAAAACGACACATTACATACAGCCTAGAAGTTAGCTGTCGTTTACTCCTTAACGACGTGCCATATTTTGCGAACTTTGCAGCCATCGGGTAAAAGGAAAAATACATGCCATTTATCTGGAAAGCTTATCGTCGTTTTGTCCATTCAGTAAGAAGTAGTCGTTTCAAGGAAGGCGATGTCGTTTCAAGTAAGGAGTCGTCGTTAATTATCAGTCAAATCCATCTCGTTTTTCAGTTGTTATATGTCACCTTGTACTAAAGCTACAAATTCGCTACCTTTTATAAAGAAACATCAGCACTTACAAAAACATACAGTTCTCTCACTCAAACCCCTTCAAAACTGTCGCCTTCTCAAGGACACATGGTATCTCTGTGTAAAATTTGTTTTTCTACGGGGGTGAGAGAGAAGTAAAGCTTGTTATCGTCTATGAACATGCGATAATACTTTCTTGACAAATCAAAATTGCCATTTTTATACTACTGGCTGCCGTCGACGATCACCGCACCGATGCGGAACTCAGCGCCGCAAAACCTCCTCGCCCCTACAAAAATACGCCAGTTGGCGGCCGCAAATTTAAGACAAATTTCAAACTAATATCACAATAAATGAACTGAGTGTTGAAACAATTTATGAGCTTGAATACAGAGGGTGATATAAAAAACCAAACCAAACCAAACCTCTGGCTAAACAAATCTTGAAATAGTGAATAGAACTTTTGCGGTTCATTACAAAATATCATATTTAAACAATGACACTAATAACCGAAGAACAAGCAGACTAGTTATTTCAGCCTAAGGACAAGCTTAATAGTTTTTTGCTAGCAACCAAAGACACTGAGAGAATAACACCTTGATTAACAAGACTATTGATCTGAATTAACTAAAGCAACTAACAAAACAGAAAATAAACTATTGTTCCCATGCAACGATTGCCATGGTCTTTTTAAAAGCTTGGTCAACTTACTTAAATTTCTCTCAGACGAACATCATCAACTCAGGCCTGCTGTAGACATTGCTCTGTTCATCTTCCAGAATCGGATAAGCAGCCACAAGCGCGTCTTGAGCTCCAATGTACAGAGAGTTGTAGATCTTCCAATACACTTCTCTGACCTTCCTCGCTGGATGGAAAAGCCCCTGCAGACAGTAGTTCAGTACAATGGCGGCTCCAAGAGCCACTCTCATCCCTTCGATGGCTTCCATCACAGCGTTGATCACGTGAGGGGATGTCTCGAATATGTTGGGCCACACATAGTTCAACAAGTGGACCAGGGCGTCCTCACAGCCCAGCCCTGCTACCCCCAGCGCCATGTGCTTCACAGCCGAGGCTGCAGTCTGCCTGTGAACCAAGTCCCGGTCCATGAGCGCATCCTCAAGCAGTGGAGTCACTGCATAGATGTAGTCCTTCCCCATTTCTCCAATGTACTCAAAGAGGAAGGAGAGGGATTTGAGCACGCCGTTCTGTACGTTGAGCTCGGGGACACGGTACTCGTTCATCAGGGCAGGCAGGACCGTGAACGGCGAACAGGTTTCAGCAACTATGGCGATGGCTACAGTAGTACAGACACGGTTTTGGCGCTCCTGGACCTTAAGGTTGTTCAGCAGAGTCGCCAAGACATCTTGTGGACCGATGGCTTTGGCAATGTAACCAAATGTGTTCACCGTTGCTCTGCGAATGCCCTTTTTGTGAGCCTTGAGCATTTCGAGAAGCTCAAAACAAATCCTCATCCATTCTCTAGCAGGAACAAACTCAGCACCACGGTCAGCAATCCTACCCACAAGGTCGATACAGTTCTCTTGGACTTTCTCGTGCCTGTTCTTCAGAATTGGGGTCAATCTGGGAAGCAAATCCTTAATAGGAGGCGTCATCTTTGTCATACCAATGACATTGACAATTGCCTTGAGAGCCCCGAGAATTGATCCGAGAACTTCAGGGTATTCTTCTCCCAGATACTCATACAACACAACACCAAGATGACCCATGAGTTGTTCCTCTTGGCACTGCTTCATAACTACGGCGATTCTCGATATAAGATCCGCAGCTTGTTGTCTCACCTTTGCACTCTTGTTGTTCAAGCGCCACTTGATGGTACCACAAATCTGAGGCAAGTAAGGTTTTACCCTCTGTCCAAGAGAATTCACAACTGCTCCGAACCCATTAAGCATAACATTGGCATCATCACTGGTCTGCTCTTGAAACGCATAAAGAATGCCATCAATCAGAAGCTCCTCCAACCTAGCATCAATATCAGATGAGCCCAAGTTAGCTACCACCTTTTCAATGGTTTCCATGACCATTCGCCTATATGGTTCGCTCTCGTCTTTGAGATCCTCAACGACTCTTCCAACTATATCGGCCACGCCAACTTTGTTTGCCATCTCTACAGTTGTCTCCACCAGTTGCCTATAGTTTCTCCTATCCAATGCCATTCTCCGAACCCAGAAGTTCTTGAAGAACTCGGGCAATATATCATTTCTGATATAGTCAGCCTCTACTCCCTCTGTACTCACGCACTGCTTTACCACTTTCAACACAATCTTCTTCATTTCCTCATCAGGTGACTGGAACTCACGGATCAATATAACCATCACTTCCTTGGTATAGTAACTGGCATATATTGCATCCATGAGAGGAATAATAAAACCAATGGCCTTCAGAAATGCAGCCAAGACCTTGCCACGGTGTGATCGAATACCCTTCCACAAGGGCTTCAAGACAGAGTCAAAGCTCTCAATACCGTAAGGAGCAGCAGCCTCAGCGAGCGCTGCAAGTGACAGAGCTGTGATCGTCCGCACCTTCTGATTCTCATCATTGAGACCGTGCTCTATGATCTCCACAAGAGACCTCAAGTGTGGTAGAACAGCACAACCAATCAAGATAGCAATCTGCTGAACAATCTTGATACCAGTGTGCCGTGCTTGCCATGATTTCTTACTCTGACAAACGGCCTTCAAGAATGGCAATAGTGCAGGGATACCAAGAGCAGAAGCAACAACACTGAAAGCTCTAGCAGTTGTGTTCCTAACGTACTCATCGATATTGTCAATGTCAGGACGCATAGCAGCAATCATAGTAGCCAAACCAGCAGCTTTACTAAGATTGGAGATAATTTCTCTCCCTTCCACACGAGCATAGTAGTCTTCATCAATCAACAAAGGTTCGATAACAACAAGAATTTTGTGCACATAAGGTCTCACCAATTCATCCAATTTATAGAGAACTCTATCAATTACCTTAACCAAAAGATGCCTCTCCTGATCCTCCAAAGTGGGTTGCATAAGCAACGGCAAAATCCGGTTAAACAGTGGTCCAGCCCCAAACTCTCGAGCTTTATCAGTAAGCTGTCTCAATGCCGTTTTCCTCTGTGGAGGAGTGCCATTCTTAACCTTGAGCAAAAGCTTCATAATCTTCCTCTCTTTCTGCTCCTCAGGGGACAACTCTTCCTCCTCTTCCTCGTTCAACAGGGCACCAAAATACTGGTAATCCTCCGGCTTCATGAATGGTAACCCACCAGGAGCTTCCTTCGGGACATCGAACTGCTGCCCACGATTCTCCTCCGGGATGGAGTAAAGAGGAGTTCCCTGTGGAGTTGGCGTTGCAAGTAGCTTCCTTGCTGGAGTTCTAATCGGAACATACGAAGCTGGCGGCTCCAGGATCTTGTACCCCTCTTGTGGGAACATTGCATCAAGCTCTTCATCGGTCAAGGGACGGTTCCTCTCCTCGATATCCTTCTCCCACCTCAACAGGTTGTACTGCTCTGGCGTAATTGACCCGCGCAGATTAATCGCACTAGGGGTTGGAGTAGCAAGCTCAGCTCCACCAAAGGGAGTCACACCAGGCGTATAAGCTGCCGCCGGCGTTGCTCCAGCCATCGGAGTGGCACTACCCATCGTCGCCGGAGTCTCATCCCACCTAGACCTCTGTCGTTTCGGGGTCGGCGTAGCCATCCCCGCCAGCTTCGGAGTTGCATCCCAAGTCATCCCAGCAGGAGTAGCGCCCGGAGTTACGGCACCAGCAGGAGTAGAGTCGGAGTCCGCCACCCGCCCCGGAGTCGGAGTCTCATCCCACCTGTTCCTCCTTGCAAGCGAGGGGGTGGCATCCCCCAATCTCCCAGGCGTCGGGGTGGCATCCCACCGCCCCGGCGTGGCATCCGGCAAGTCCCAATCCGAGCCCGCCTTCGCCTTCTTTGCCACACCACCATCGTCATCCTGCGACTGGTCCCACCGGTTCCTCCTCTTCTGGGGCTGCACGGGGGCCGGCTTCTCGCCCCTCTCCGCCGCCGCCTTGGCAGCCTCCGCCTCCTCCTCCTTTATCTTGGTAATGCGCCTCAAAGTCTCCTCATGGTCCCTCTTCCATACCTCCTCCTTCATTACATCCGCATAGGTCCGCACCGACGGGTCCGGCGTCTTCTCCCCGGAAGCGAAAGCGTCGTTCCGGTCCGGCGAGATTATCCGGTTCAGCCTCCTCTGCCTGTACGGATCCTCTCGGTCGATAATCCTCTGGGACTTCTTGAACCCCAAATCTCCGTCGCCCTCGCCGCCCCTGGGCACCTCGTTCATCAGCGACTTCGGCGCCGTGTACGACGCGAGCTTCCGAGCGACCTCGTTGTCCATGGCGTCGACGTTCTCGTCGTCCTCCGTAACGGGGATCGACGACACGTACGCGTCCCTGTCGTTGCCGCCATAGAGGTCGGTGTCGAAGGTCACCGACGTCAGCGAAGCCAATTGCTGCTCCAACCTCCGCCGCTCCTCCTGGGTCTTCGCGATCTCATCTGGGTCCTCGGGAGCCATTGTCGAGTTCTCCAAAACCCTAGAAATTGGGAATTATTTGCGCTGAAAACTGGACGGAAATTCGGGTTCAAAATGAGACGAATGCGAAACAAGAAGAGCAAATCAAGAAACAAAATATACGAAATTCAGAGAGAGAATAAATTAAAGAACTGACCTTGAAGTGTTCGAAGGTTTAGGGTTTGAGGTTTCTGGTTATTGCGTTTCTTAAATTACGATCGACGAATTAGGGCTATTTATATATACGTACCAAATGAAAATTGGATTGAGAAACCTTCCCGATAAGATCTGAAGGGCATTAAAGTAAATTCATTGAGTAAAGTCGGTTGGGTTTCTGACTTTCTGGGCTTACATCGCTTGGCCCAGAATTAAGGGGGTTTTTTTTTTTTTTTTAATGGAAACTGTGTTGAATTACAATTACCATTTTGGCATTACGATGGTTATTAATTAATTGAATATTATAACGATCTTTACTTAAAAAAAAAATTGAAAATTTCTTCTTTTTACTAAGTTTATGAATTATTACGAGCAAGAAAGTATTTTAATTTCTTAAGTACGTTATTGGGGTGACAAAAAAAAGGTCATTTATGCAAGTACATGCAAAAGTGATTCGATGATATGAGAGCAAAATTTTTGTGCACTTCCTAATATCAAGAGGATGGTTAGAATAATTTGTTGCTACAAAGAATACTTTGCTGAAATATTTTTATATGATCTAATTTCTTACCTTGATACCACTCTACTCCCTTCTAGTTAAGTTTGTGAATCATTTTCATAGTTTCTTGTGGATAATTTTACTGTGTTTCAATTTGTGAGCTTGTCATCAGCATGAATTATTATCTCTTCTCTAGAGCAACTTGATGTACAACATAATATTCAAGTAGAAAAGTTTCAATAGAGCAAGCATTCAACTTTGTTTTTAACTAGTCAATTGAATGGTTTAAAGAGATTTCAAAACCACGAGGCTTTGGTGCAATCTAAGTACCCATCTCATAGTAATTAATGGTTAATACTGCTATGCTCCACAATCATGAGAAGATGTAGTGCCTAAGTGAAATATACTAGAAAATAAATCACATATACATGTTAAATCCATGAGTATTAGTCATCTCAAAATCTCTCATCAGACTAGGAAAATCTTAGTAGACAAAAGCAAAGATTTCCATTATTTCAAAAAAATCAACGTTTTGAGGTGTGTGTTCACTTTCAACACCTGAAACAGTGCAATAGTCATGAAGCAAAGAATGAATGTCCGGTGCAAAATACAAAACCTGTAACCACTTGGTTTTTGCAAATGTGAATCTGGTAGAAATACAGAATCCAATACACCATAATACTTGCTTCGTTTCAATATGAACATGTCAGAGCTTCTATCAATCAATAGTAAACTGTGAAGATCTTCTACTTCTGACTTCACAACTTGCCATGCCTCTACTTATTAAATCCGTGAATACCTATCATGGAAAAGCACATCAACACCACATGATTAATAGATCTTTTATAAGGCCATATACAGTGCTAAATTCCCACAAAATCAAGGGGGATAGACATCAACATGAACTTTCTAAAAGTAGAATTCTCAATGTCACATGAACTCTAAATCACATATTAAATCAAATTTTAAAGCAGATAATTACTAAAGTATACCGCAAATATGGTTCAAAATGACAAGGTTTGGTCATTTAAAACTACACCAAAATCTCTCATTCTCTCTTTGATTTGGTTCAAGATAATGAAATAAAAAACAGCCATAATTTTCCACTCCTTTTTCAATTTCTTATGGTGAAGGAAAAATGACAACTTTTAAGAGTATGGCGATTCTTACTTTACCATAAAGAATGTGAATATGCAATTTTGACAGTTTTTTGGTGGATTCAATGGTTTGAACTCTCTTTTGGTTAACGTTCTCAATGCTAGTAACAATTAGATTCAAAAGTTCTGAAATCGAACAGATTCTTACATGTTTGGCGGTTATGACCAGGATTCCCACAGATGTCACACTTTTGGATACCTTCTTCTTCTTCGAGAAAATGAGTCCATCCCTCTAGGCGTCTAACACCTGACCGTAGCGTAGTTGGCGGTAACACTTTTCTAAGGTTAACTTCTCCCGGAGCCTTCCATTTTAAAACGCTCCCTAACGGATGAACCGTTTCTGCGTAGGTTTGCACAAGACATTCAAGAGAGTAATAATGAGAGCAAAATGAATAGGGCACTTGATCCAACATGTTCTGCTCTCTAAGCACCGCTAAGGCATGCGAGCACGGCATTTGATCAAGTTCAAATTCTCGACAATTGCATGTCTTTCCACGCAAAACAACGATGACATTCTTAGCCCCGTCAATCACTTGGAATGTTTTGTCTTGGAGGCAAGATACCTGAAGATTACAAATGCCAGCCAAGTTAAAGAGATATGAAAGACTAAGTATTGATTATAGTTACGCTAATAAGCATACTAAGAGAAATACCTTCATACTAAGAGAGTTAGCACTTTTATTTTGCAGCACATCTTCTGCCCATTTTGTGAGCTTTGAAGTCATTTTGGAAGCTTCTTTTCGTCGCTTGGAGAACAAATCTTGAAGTGTTAGCGTTAGATGTCCAACTACTGCAATAGCAGATAAGTGTCCAACTTTTTCTGCGGTACCATTTAGGAACTCTGCAATATCTGTCCTCATGATGTTGTACCTATTACCAGTGAAATGAACACGGGCCCACTTTTCGCACCCGGCGTCAAAAAGATAGTCATGAATACGTTCATCGGCACATTTGATCTTGTACATGAGTTTGTTAAACTTAGAGACATGATAGGCTTCAGAAGCTTTGTTAAAAAGCGACTCTATTTCAAGTTCCTTCTTAAACTTCGCATTTACATCTTGTAAGAGATGTTGCAGACATATATAGTGTTCAGTTTTGGGATAAACCTTGTTCACAGCTTTGCAAATGCTCTCCGTGTGTTTCGAGATCACAACTAAGTTGTCTCTGGCCTCAAAGGCCTCTTTGAACTTTGTTAGAAACCAGTCCCATGATTCATCATTCTCCGAGTCAACGATACCAAAGGCCAAAGGGAAAATTTGATCGTTCCCGTCCTTACACGTGACAGCAAATAGCATGCCGTAAGCCTCCATGGATGTCGCATCGATTGCTATAACTGGTCTACATGTCAGCCAACCTTGAATTGAAGCATATAGAGCCATGAAAAGGTATTTGAACCGATTTTCATTGTTGGTTTCGATGTGCATTATTGTACCCCGGTTTTTGCTCTCCATCAAAGCACAATATGATGGGAGCCTTGAATATAGTTCTTCGGGTGACATCTTGAGAATATCCAACACATTTTGTCTTGCCTTACAAGCTTTGCCATGACTAATGTGAACTCCGAATTTTGACTGCATGTATTCAACAATCGCATCCGGTTTATACACAAGACCAGGCACGTCGTACATAGCCCATGTTAATTGCTCAACCAACCAACAAGTCGCTTGACGATGTTCTCCTTTTATAATCTCACGAGAGCAAGTATGTACGTTATTGTATTCAATTACTCTGAAATTATCCCCACTGCTCGACTTGTTCGCGCGAACTCTCCACTTGCACTTGTCATCGAAACACCGAACAACTAGAACATCTGTTGAATGTGTTTCAACTACGAATTGAAACTTCCCTCTTATGGCATTGATGCTTAGTGAGAAATATAGTGCCTTTATGTTCTGAAACAACTTTTCTATCTTGATGGTGGTGGCTTTATCATTTCCCTTATCCACCGATTTCTTCGAACCATCATCGTCCCTCATGGCAGGGCAATCCTTCTCTTTCGGTTCTAACCCTTGATCAGAACCGCATTGCCGTTGACTCTGCTCATGGTCTTGCTCTCCAAAGTCAATTCCTTGTTGAAAAATCTCCAAGCATATCTTCCTCAGCGGTTCACAGGAAGCGTCCAAGAAATGATTGGTTCCGGAAAATCCAAGTCCCGGGTCCTCTTCTCGACGCACAATGCTGACATACAACGGACATGGTTTCTCCTCCTTCGCCAAGCCCATGAAAAACTGGACATCTTCATCATCCTTCACATCCATGGAAGCGAAACGCTCTGTACATGTATAGAACTTCATTGTCAAGCAATAATCATCCGAGTCCTTCTCTAAAGCAAGATACAATTTCTCAAGCAATCCCTCGAAATTCGTGTCGTTCGGAACTAATACGAACTTGCATTTATGATCCACAAACTTCTTGGAGGTCTCATCCCACTTTTCATCATAAAGAACGAAAATCCGGGTTTCAGACATACTTTCTTGCCCTGCAATTCACAGACTAGAAAACCCAAGAAAATATCAAGATGAGATTTTTACCATTCTTCAATCTTCATTGACCTCAAATCAGTTCAGTACATACATATATCGTACCAATTCAAACTACAAATTATGTTCTGTTGGCACAGTTTCAATCAGTACAACAAATGTAACGTTGTAATATAAATGCATAGCCAAAGAAGTATAAAAAGAAAACCTTTAAAATGTTCTTGATTTATTCACAACTTCCAGTTCTTTCAAGAAAGCCAATAATCAACACCTATACCTCCCATATTTACAAATTCTTAAGAAAATTTTTTGAAAAAAATCAATACTAATCTTTTGAAATACGAACGGTTTATAATCTATTGAAGCAAATGATATAATCGTACCTCTCAGAACTGGCAAAGCTACCAAATCTTCAAGGAATTTCCGAAGCTGAAAAACTCTGAATCTTTGAGCGTTGATCGGCTTGAGCTTGAGAGTGAAAAGAGAAAAAGAAATGAAATAAAAAAAAAAAAAGAAAAGAAAAATAAGCGGGGCAATAATATTTCGTTTGAGCTATTGAAAAGTCTAAAAAGCCCTTTAATTTTAAGTAACTGCCACGTCACACTGAGGGGTAAAATAATCAATTTCTTTTCCGAAGCCACTAGTTTGTGGGCCCCGGAGTCTCAAGGTGACTCTTTAATGGCGGCTCCCGCCAAAAACAACCTACTTCTTCTCTCTCTCGCGATTAGAGCTCGCCGGCGATGGGCGATCCTCCGGCGCCGGTGAAATCCCTGGCGGCGTTCCTCGTGCGACGTCGTTCCGAAGAGCTCCGGTCTATCGCTCTCGCCGCCGACCCCAAGCTTCATTACCATCTCCTTGTCGAGTCAGTCTCTCTCTCTCTCTAGAGCTCAAAATTGCTTTTTTTTTTCTTTGCATTTCCTTTTCGATTCCGAGATTTTCGTTCGATTTCATCTTCAAAATTCCAGCTTCGCGGAGCTTTTGGAGGACGATCCTCCTCTGGCGCGACTCGTCTTCTCTCAACCGACTGAGTTCTTGCGATTCTTCGACGAAGCTGCTGTTTGGGCTCATGTACGTATTTCGAATAAATTACACTCCTTTTTATATCGAAAATCATAGTATTTATTTGTGATTTAGGATTAATTAGTTAATTAAACTGTGGATTTTGTGTTACAGAAAGTCATATTGGGGGATTTGAAAGGTTCAGGTGAGAATGGGATTAGGAAGGAGTTCATTCATGTCCGGATTGATGTGAGCGGTTCTCCGCTTGAATGCGCTGGTGATTTTCTTTTCATGCCTTTTGCATTATAGGAAATAGTTGGGATTTGTTGTTTTTGGTTGAGCTTTTTTCTATTTTTGGTTGTGAGTAGAGACGTTTCCGAGGATTGGGTGCGTGAGAGTGAGACATCACAGGATTCTCCTCACTCTCAAGGGGACTGTTATTCGGTCGGGAGCGATCAAGATGTACGAAGGAGAGAGGCTGTACATGTGCGAGAAATGCCAGCATAGGTGGGGCTTTGTTTTCTTTGAGTGTTCTTTTGCACTTGGCTACGCTCACACATACGCAAAATTGCCATTCTTGGTATTTTCAATGGCTAATGATCGTTTATAGTTTTACATTTCAATCTACAGAACTGTTTTGTTCACCTTATTGATGTAACAAAAAGGTCTTTTGAGCCAATGCCTTAAAGTGGTTGGACTCCATTGTGGTTACTTCACACCTTGAGTCGTCTATAACATAGAACATTTTGCATGTTTTGTTGGAATCGACCCTGTTATGCTAGGCAATATTCTGTAGTATTCCAGACCAGAGAGGATATACATACAATGCAATATTCCTTTTTATGTTTTCGGGTATCTTTATTTTATTTGAAAGCAAATTAACTGGATGATCTCTTTCTCTCTCCCTCTCTGTTTTTACTTCATTTTTTTTTTTGGCCAATTGAGTTTGTAATGATTTTCTTGTTGATGATCTCTATGTTTGTTTGCAGCTTCTTAGTTTATCCTGAGCTAGAAACTAGAAACTCCATACAACTACCATCACATTGCCCGTCACAGGTATGTTTTGTCTACTAAGTAGGTTGTCTCATACATAGCAATATTAGTTTCTCATCCATCATAGCAAATTGTAATCTGCTAAGTAGTTGGGCTTGTTGATACCTTTAAATTATCTTAGTGTCATCTTGTTATTTACTATTTATACGTTTAAGATTCCCTTTGTTAGTTGCTCTTCAATTTCTTCAGAATTATATCAAGCTGTAAATGTTGGTTTGCTGGAGGTTGATTATATTTTGATGCAAAAATGAAAACGCCACCTCATCGTAAGAAAGAATTATCCAAGCAGTAAGAGCATATATGTTTGAACTTTCATTTATTAAAATAACATATAGCTGTTTTTTTTTACCTGACATGTATGTCTGTCGATACAAGTAGCTTTTGATAGTCTAATGATTGGCCCAGTCTATCTATTGACAGAGATCCAGACTCTGTGGAAGCACAAAATTCAAATACTTGGAAGGGTCAATAACATGCCATGATTATCAAGAAATCAAAATTCAAGAGAGTACCCAAGTGTTAGGTGTTGGAGCGATTCCTCGTTCGATTCCTGTCATTCTGAAGGATGATCTTGTTGATATGGTTAAAGCTGGAGGTATTGCATTCTCTCAGGCTTTCATCTACATTTTGGACATTTCTCAACTTCTATCCTTTAAAGCATAACTTGGTTTGTCTGTCCACTAGACAAATCTTATTTTATAGTGATTGATTTGTTTAGATCAAAAGTAGAAGGGATTTTTTGTCTGCTAAATTAATAAGATTAAAGTGAGTTTTATGTTTGACTATACACATGATATCTTTTTCTTTGTCTGGACATGGAGCAGTCCAAACTTATGGTATTAATTTCTCCATTAAATCCAATAGATGTTTATTGGAAAATTCACTAAGTTTGACATTTTGAAAAGCATGTTAGGTCCTGGAGACATTTTCTAGATTATGTGTTTCATCTTGTTGTGTAAAGTTACACCCTTCGAGTTATCATATTGCTCTAGATTGGTCAAATCTTATTTATCCATATCCAATTTTCTTAATGTAGTTCGTAGTCTGGCGTTAGCACATGTTGTTTTTCTTCTAAGTAATTTTTGAGAGAGTTTGTTCTAATTTGTTTTGCTTAGGTTCATGTTTTTTTATCATCTTCCTTCGCTTTCATAAGAATCATTTTCCTCTTCAACTTTGTCTTTTGATCACTGCAGCCATACTTGTTTACTTATTTTCAGATGACATAGTAGTTACAGGCGTCTTAACTGCAAAGTGGTCTCCTGACTTAAAAGATGTGCGCTGTGACCTCGATCCCGTATTGATTGCTAATCATGTGAGGTAAGATATTATACAAGATCAGTATAGGGTTATGGGACTATAAAATGAGTCACTTGGCCCTTCGGGGTCCTAGTCTATTTTAGAAAATAAAATAAAATTCTTTATAGCTTCCCAATCTTACCTCTGTAATGACTTAGACAGATTGCCTATTAACTGCTTGAGACAATATCAACCTTATGCAGCCTAAGCTTACATACGCTAGTTAAAGTAGCGAGTATGTAAACTAAATGCAAGTGGTAGCAAAGGAGGTTTTTTTTCCTGGATTCTTTCCTGAAGTTTTATTTTCTATGTGCTTCACTAAACTTGTTTACCTCTTGTATTTAGGAGGACAAATGAGCTGAAGTCAGATATTAATATTCCTCACGAGGAAATTATTAAATTCAAGCAGTTCTGGTCAGGCTTTAAGGATACTCCTTTGAAAGGTAGTGATCATGGATTACTGCACACTATTATATATATGGTTATCATTCTATCAATCAGTGACTACATAGGACCTCGGATCCAATCATAACCAACAATCATATAACATATTGATATGACATTAAGCATTTTCTCCAAATAATAACAATGTCATTTTGAAACTGTCACAGGGAGAAATGCCATTTTACGAGGTATTTGCCCTCAAGTTTTTGGCCTCTTCACTGTGAAGCTTGCAGGTACATTCTCATTTTGATTTCAATTTAATTACATGATTTATGCATCTTAAAAATTTTGTAAGCCGGGCTACATATAATTGTTTGTTGTTTGTCTTAACTTAGTTGCATTGACACTTATTGGAGGTGTGCAACATGTTGATGCTTCTGGGACCAAGGTACGAGGAGAGTCTCATTTACTTTTGGTTGGTGATCCAGGTACTTTCTCTTAACAGACTTAGAGCTTGGTTACCATATCAACCTTTTTACCTGTCACGGCTACTGCATATTCATCTTAGCTTCAGCTGAATAGTCACAGCCACTTTTCTTTCTCTTAAGTGGACAAAAGAATGATATTCATCTCGGTTCTTTCTCTTAAGTGGACAAAAGAATGACGTAACAATTGTAATGCTTTTCTTAGGTACTGGAAAATCTCAGTTTTTGAAATTTGCTGCAAAGTTGAGCAACCGGTCTGTTATCACTACTGGCTTAGGAAGCACAAGTGCTGGACTCACTGTTACTGCAGTCAAGGATGCTGGTAAGTTTTCGTTTATGTATGTCGTGTTGACAAATACTTTCTTTTTTTTTTTTTCTTTTCATTTTACTCTTTCATTTGGTAACTGTGTATGCTCTGGTTCCAATCTGATGTCTCGTAGATAGTTAGGTAATGGCTTTTAGCAGGACATTTATTTTGTCTAAGATAGTAATATGCAGTTGTTTGGATGGTTTGATTCATCTTTGACTTGGGTATTTCTGACTTTCCTCTGGTATCAAAGAAAACTTTTGGGACATATCTTCTGGTCTTCATTTTCTTGTCTCTTCAGCTGCTTTCTAAGCCGTCTTTTTAAAGTAGTACAAACCAGTTGAAATAACAGTATTGTTATATGAATTGCTTCATGGGGACTGCAAGATTCCATCTTCTTTATGGAGTTGGGAAAGCAAACCCAAATTGTACTAGTTTTAGAGATGGACCAGAAAGCCAGGCAAATTAATTTCTCTGCGGGGCAGGAAAGGAAAGTCCCCTTCTCTCTGCCTAGGTTGTGTAAGGATGGAGTCGTGAAACTGTTGACCAAACTGGGATAGAAATGGTACTTCCACTTTTGCCCTTCCAAGTTGCCATTTTTAAAGTCTTTAAGAGGAAAGCCTTCTCTCGTATTAGGTTTTTAGCAGAAACCATTTTCGTGATGCTTCTGTGATGAGGTGATTCAAGAAGCATCCATTATCTCATATCACCTGATTTTGACGTAATATACGACATCTTTGGCAATATTTCCCTTCTTTTTTTTTTTTTTTTTTGCCACCAATATTTCCTCCTTTTCTGTTCATCTTGAATGGATTAGCAACATTTGCTTGATATGCAGGTGAATGGATGTTGGAAGCTGGGGCCCTTGTTTTAGCAGATGGAGGACTTTGTTGCATAGATGAATTCGATAGGTATGTGTTATGCCCTTTGATTGCTCATTAAAACTAAGCCATCTAGCTTCCTTCATTCTTAATTTAGCATACAAGAATTTTGGCTATTCGTATTTTTATATCATTCACTTTTGAAAATATTAACATGAAATTATCTACTTGACAGCATGAGAGAACATGATAGAGCAACCATACATGAAGCAATGGAACAGCAAACTATTAGTGTAGCCAAGGTAATTCTTTGATGAACTCTTATGAGAATCACTTCTGAAACTTTTATTGAAACTGATGGTTGTTGTATCTTCGATATTACCTTTGATCTCTATGATCAGTTCAATTTTAGAGCTTTGCATGATTCCATGTTCTTTTGAGTTGCCTAGCTAAATGTTCCTCATTTATTTTCTAATTACTGATTCCAAAACTCAGTCTCATGTTTGCTTATAAATGCTTAAGTTCTGAATGGAGCTATATTGCTAATGATTGAAAAGGGAATCCCAGATTCCAGAGTCCCTTTTATGGTTTCGCAAATAAGACAACCGATCAGTCAACTTGAAAGCATCTCATTCGTTTTGTATCTTCTTTTTACTCTAAGTTAATATCACAATAAAAGTATACCTCAAAAAAATATATCACAATAAAATCATTGTCATTGGAGCTGACAGACTTTGCATGTTATTAACATTGTCTCCGGTCAGAGACGCCAATCATCTCATAAGGAAAGGTTTACATGTCATTGACCTATAAACTTAAGCAAACAAACCGATCTATTAGAAATGTAATTCATTCAACAATGTCACCAAAAAGCCTGAGGATTTGTCAAAAAAAAAAAAAATGATCCCCAAATGAAAATAAATGAGAGCAGGTTTCAACAGTTTTTTGTTTTATCACATTCATTTGCTGTTTAATGGCTATAGAATTTCTGCTTCCAGTTACCTTGCATGCATTTGTGTCTGAAGCGTTTAAAATTCCATTTACAGGCGGGTCTTGTGACAACTCTCAGTACAAAGACGATTGTTTTTGGTGCAACAAATCCGAAGGGACATTATGATCCTGATCAATGTACTCTTTCGATCTCAAATTGCTCAATTCAACTCAGTCTTGGCTTTCCCTGCATCAGTGGCGAAGGGCCCTTTATCTCAAATTACGTCCTAGTTAAATATGCCCTTCTAATATTAGTCCTTTCGTTGGTCTCATTCAATTTTCTTCCTATTTCTGCTGATTAACATTGTTGCTTTTGCCCCTCTAGCACTATCTGTCAATACGGCACTCTCTGGCCCTTTATTGAGCAGATTTGACATAGTCCTTGTCCTCCTGGATACAAAAAACCCTGAATGGGATGGGGTTGTGTCATCTCACATTCTGTCTGAGGTACTCTACTCTTTAGACCGTGCCAAACCACCTTGTTGTACCATGAAGACATTTGAACATAAATCTGAATTTGATTCTTTTGTACGGGAATAATTCAGGGTGAACCTGAGCAAGACACTGGTGTGGAAGACTTATCAAGTATCTGGCCACTTCCCTTGCTCCGAAGGTAAAGCAATCATAGATGTCACATATCAAAATTATTATGGTGCTTTGTAATGGCCAGTCTTTATATCATTAAACACGTGTCTCTATTAGAATTTTTTTCCTGTTTTTATATTAGTGGTAAAAATCATAAGGGATATTCATTTCAACCTTCACTGATGCTTGCGCTAAATCTTACATATGTTTAATCCGATCCGATGTGGCTAATTTGTTAATTAACTTAATCAATTTTATTTGCAGACATATGCTATATGACCTTTAAAATTTATTTTGTCATCTCAGATTGAATTTCAAGTTTTGACACCTTGCAGGTATATTCAGTATGTAAAAGCAAATTTCAGACCTGTCCTAACAAAGGATGCTGAAACAGCTATCTCAAGCTATTATCAGCTCCAGAGAAGATCTGCAACTCAGAATGCAGGTTCCAACTAGATGAAAATTTCTTGGTTAATCTGTTACTTCTGTGCTTTCCATTTAACCATGAAACTTATTGTGACTCAGCTAGGACAACCGTGCGTATGCTTGAGAGTTTGATCCGCCTAGCTCAGGGTATGTTACAGCGTTTCATTCACAATCCCCGTCAAGAATCTTTTTCATTAAAAAAGTTCTCTTTAACTCGCGTACTATTTTGATATTTTCAATTTTGCAGCTCATGCAAGACTAATGTTCAGAAACGAGGTCACACGGTTAGATGCAATAACGGCCATTCTTTGCATTGAATCATCCATGACTACCTCAGCTATTGTGGACAGTGTCGGGAATGCTCTACACTCGAATTTTACCGAGAACCCTGACATGGAGTGTATCCTTTCAATTTCCTTATTATTTACTTATTCATAGCATTCAAAATTTTCCTAATTTTTTTGACATATGCAATTGAAAGTTTCAGCTCTTAATCGGTAATGAATAGATATCAAGCAAGAGAGGTTACTCCTTCAAAAGCTAAGATCATTTGATGAATTCCCTGACGAAGTGAGCGTAGAGAGATTATAGAATTGAGATTTTATGGAAAGCAAATAAATGTCTCCGTCAAATTTCCTAGCGAGGTCGGTGCTTGCATCAGTTCCACAACCTAGCCTAAAATTCGGATATGTTTGCTTACACTCTTAAAACTTAAAAGCTGATGATATTGTTTGCAAGGCTAAATATGATGTAAATTTGTTGCTATCGGCATGAGACAATTCAAAATTATTGAAGTGGGGGAAATGATTTTGTAACTACGGTTGATATACAAGGTATTCTAGTTTAAGGTCTATGTGATCGATGTTGTAGCTTTTTGTAAGTATAAAGCTGTATGATAAATTTTTTTCGGAAGAAAGATGGACCAAGAGGAGTGAAAATTTTTAGCAAATTCTCTCATTTGCCACAAATTTTCCGACACCAACAAAATATCAGTTTATTGATATCTCAAGGACAAATAGAGCTGCATCACTCCAATATTTGCTGATAAGAATCAGGAAATCTCTATCACATAAAAGCTTTACAATTATCTTACACCAATACAAGTAGACACATATGACCTATCCACATTACAATTAAACACGCTTGTAATTATGAGAACTATGTTACATAAAGCAAACGACAAAGAGAACTGGAGATGCTATGTAATAGATTTGTATTGCTTCTAACTGCAGAGACAGATTTCAACTTTAACTAACTTAACTAACTATCATTCTTTTATCCAACTCGTCTAAAGACCCATCCAGACGTAAAGCAAAAGACGACACTAAGAAGAAAGCCAGTTACAGTTCCGAAACCAAATACGCATTTAAAATCTGTTTGCTCATAATAATTAGTATCTAGAGAAACAGACTGCTCTGGTGAATGAGAATAGTAGTGACGACCCCAAAGACCCTTGTTCCCCATAAAGCTTGACCAGGGGAAGGTATCAAATTGACCTCTAGTAGGGATTTCTCCAGAAAGCATATTGAATGATACATTGAAACTCGAAAGGAAGTGAAGTCCCAACAACAAAGACGGAATAGAACCATAGAGCTTGTTCTGGGACAAATCAAGTATCTCTAACTATTCCATCCCAGAAAAACTGCTAGGAATGTTTCCTGAAAGGTGGTTATTCTTCAAATTCAAAACAATTTCAAATTTCCAAAGGCTGGCCAGATTGGTCCACTGAGATTGTTATTGCCCAGAAGCAAGGATGGTCTAAGATTCCACAACATCTTGTACTTCAAACCCTTTCCACCTTCACGATAAGTATAAACTGGGAAACTTGGAATAGGCTCTTCGAAGAAGTCATGTTCTTTGTTGAGGCGCCGAAGTCTGGTCAAGCTCTCCGGTATTTCCCTGCTCAATGAGTTGTTTGACAAGTCCAAGTAGAAGAGGAACTCAAATGTACCGACCCACAAAGGAATGGTTCCTTCCAAATTGTTCCAAGAAAGATCCAAAAGCTTCAGCATGGTGCAGCCACTCAATCATGTTGGAATCCTACCCTTGAGTTGAGAATTTGCAAGAACGAAAGCCTTCAGGTTCTTGAACTGAAAATTCGGGTCGCTTGGCATTTCCTCGTTGTAGAAGTTCATCGTGAGAACAAGCACACTCAAGTTTTTGCAGTGTTGTAGAATCTCAAGGGTTCTTGATAGACCATTGATGCCCGCGTTTGATATGAAAAATAATGACAATTCCTTAAGCCTCTTATAACTCTTAGGTACTTCACCGGTGAACTTATTATTGCTCAGATTAAGACTAATCAACCTCCGGCAAGAGGATAGACTATCTGGGAGGGAACCTCGGAAGGAATTAGAACCTAAATCAAGTGAGACAAGACTTACCATCGCAGAGCAGTTGAGACTGATTTGACCATCCAAAGAATTGTTGTTGACATGAAGCATTAGGAGAGATGGAGAGTTGATCAAAGAACTAGGCAAATAGCCGGTGAATTTATTTGACGATGCTGCTAAGTTCTCGAACTTTCTAAGGCTCATAAAACTCTGGAATACTGCCAAAAAAATGATTCAGGGAAATATCCAATTTGACCAAATTAGAAAGGTTTCAATTCCTTTGCTTAGGAGTCCTGACAAGTCATTGCCTGCAAGGTTGACTTCACTGAGATTATGGAGTCGAAAGATACTCCCTGGCAATTCTCCCGAAAGTCGATTCCCATAAAGGGAAAGGACTTGTAAAGAAGTGCAATTGCCCAAACTGTCTGGTATTTCTCCAGAGAATTGGTTGTTTGAGAGATTCAGGACTCGAAGTCGGTTTGGAACTTTACAGACACTTGCAACTGGAGAGCCAACAAGGTTATTGTTGCTCAAGTCGAGAACTTCCAAGTTGTAGAAGCGAAAGAACTGGCCAGGAACACGACCAGTGAAGTAGTTGTGAGAGAGGTTCAGGATCTTCAACTGATCCAAACCGGCTAAGGATTCACAGATGTTTCCGGAGAGTCTTTTGCTTCCGAGCTCCAAACCAACTACTCTTTTGGCATTGCCAGAACAAGTAACTCCACCCCAAGCGCAGCAATCTGGAGAAGTCGATTCATTCCAGCCTTCAATTACTGACTCTAAACAACTTTGGAAGCCATTCAAGGCCTTCACGTCACTTGCGTGGCATCTCATGTCCTTGCTTGTTGCCGGACTAATTGCCTCCAAAGATATTACCAGAATTATCAAGGCCAAATGAAATTTTGACAACTCCATTTACAATAACGTTGTTGGTTCATGAGACTCAATTTTGTGGAAAATATGACCAAAAAACAAAGAAGAAGTAATCAAACTGCAACACTAACAAAACTCTGTAAAAATCCGTTTTCACAGACATTATTGTATTGGTCATGTGTCATGTCATTTATGCATAGCGTTCTATATGGGTTGAGATATTAAGTCCACAAGTCCACTACTCCTTGGGCGAAGGATTGGCATTTTTATATTTGTGGACATTAACATGCGACACATGCGTACATTGTATTTGTAGTCGATGCCAATGGGCTTAGACTTTGTCAGAGGCTTTCTTTTTCTCATATTTAATGCAAGATGAATATGAAGACCAACTAAAGTCTTTCTTAAATTTGAGAAAAAAAATAATAATAAGGAGAATTTTAAAATAAAGTCATTGTTGATACGACTTAATAATCTATGTCCCATTTAGTGTGTTTTTTTTTTTTTTTCACTCTGTGTCAATTTTAGGATATAAATTAAAAGTGTAAAACATAGAAAAATTATAGTGAATACCCATTTTTTTAAATTTAATATAAGTTATTACCCAATTTTTTGAAAAATATAACCAACTATCCAAATAATTCAATTACTTACACATTGGTAAGTGGTGGTAATTCACTTAGTTACCAAAAGTATGTGCAAGTAATTCACAAATTGACTAGAAACTCAATTACTTCAAAAGTTTGGGTATTTATTTTTATTGTTATATAAATTCTGGGTATTTGCCTACTTCTCCCTAAA
This sequence comes from Boehmeria nivea var. tenacissima, assembly GCA_018132145.1. Lineage (NCBI taxonomy): Eukaryota > Viridiplantae > Streptophyta > Magnoliopsida > Rosales > Urticaceae > Boehmeria > Boehmeria nivea. Next base: position 18,958,548 of record CM030878.1, on the reverse strand, counting down.
ACATATGGGGTATAGACTATTATTGTGCCAAAAATAGAGCATTCCTCAAAATCTCCCAAATAAATATCAAAATATTATACGGGTAAGGCAAGAAAATATTTAAAATTTACACAATAATAAAAAAATTAAATACTCAAGTTTTTAAATTAATTGAGTAACTAGTTAATTTATTAATTACTTACACATGATTTTAACCATTCAATTAATTATCATAAATTTTAACTATGTAAATAATTGAATTATTTGAGTATTTGATTGTATTTTTAAAAGATTAGGTATTTATTTGAATTAAGTGTTAAAAATTGAGTATTCACTACAATTTTTCATATTATATTTCTATTTAAAAAAAATGCAAGGTTCATCAGGAATGTTAGTTTAAACCCAATTGTATTTATGAGATTCTCCCTCATCTACTTGAATTATTGAGTATTTATACTTTTCAAGTGTCAAATTATCCTGTTTTTAAGGAACCCATCTCAGAATGTTGATAATTTCGCTCTTTGAACATATCTTTATACACTCACTTATTAATTGATTAGAACTGAATTAAAAAATAGATAAAATTAATTTCAATCATTGCTCCGAAGAATGCATTTAATTGACGAATTCAAGCATTGTACACACACTGATTGTCCCTCTAGCAATGAATTATCAAGTAATCTGATAACAGCTAAAAAATAGAGGGCATAAAAGAATGATCAACCATATCATGGTTAGTTAGAAAATCCACAGTAATCTTCTTTATTTGTGGCTTTCATTGAATCATATCCACATTTAAATTAGGAGTCATTCAATGAAAAAAAGAAAAGAGCTAACTGATAGAAATGAAGGCTAAAACTCGAAAATTTCCTCCGACACTAAATGATATATCGACCTGAGACGGGACTCATAAAAGAGACAACCGCTGTTTACTTACAAGTAAAATTGAAAAGAATCAGCAGAAGCCGGTAAATTTCCACCAGAAAGATCCGACTCCACCCCAGATGACAGCATTAATAACGGCCATCACGAAACCAATCTTAAAAACGTCGGGAAGATCGACATATCCAGCTGCAAAAATGATCAATTTGAACCTTCAGTCACCATAGCGTAATATTGACATGGAAAGTTTTACATTATTTGATTCGGCGACAATACACGAACGAGGAGAACCGAGATTAACCAGTTAGTCATACTTGAAGTAAGGAATGAGAAGCGTACCTCCGAAATAGAGAGCGGATTGCCCACTGCTATAATGCGTTAGAGCGCCAAAAAGATTTGAGTTGTAAGCCAAAGCCAGAGCTGCAAGGACACCGGGCACTCCAGCTGCAATATGCATAGCGAGGAACGCGGAGTACAAAGCACCCACATGACCGGTTTGACTAGCAAAGAGGTAGTGAATCACAAAGTAAGCTGCTTGAAGAACGGCGAACGCAGCTGGCCAGCTCAACGAGAAAGACGCAAGGAACTTGGAGACGCAGTTAGACATCCACGGCACAATTCCAAGGCTTGTCAATTGGCCAGCCATCCCAACCAAAACAGCAAACCAAGCAAGGGTATCCCATGCCGACTTTTCATTTAAGCAATCGTCCCACTCAAGGACGCCCAACAAAAGAAGTGTACATAAGCCGATCATAGCAGTTACAGCACTTGGTACACCAATAGCGTCTCTGCACAAACACCAGATAAACGTATTGTTAATAAGAAATCAACCTAAAAGGATTTCGGTGCATTGTTTTCATTTAACACCATATATCGGTTGTTTCATGTTTTCAATGTCTCTTTTAAAAAATAAAATAATAAATAAAATTTCAATGAACATTTTCCAGAATTTAAAGTGGGTTCATTAATCCGCTCTCTCTCTGATTTGTGTCTAAAAACCACAGAAGATAGAACAACCATGTAACACGTAACAAAGACGTTAAAATAATTATATCAACACAAAATACTAACCCAAAGACCCACAAAGATACCGCAAAGAGCATGGTACCAATCATGATCCATTCATTCTTTGTGACTGCACCCATACTTTCGAGTCTCTTGGCGGCCAAAGCAGGGGCATCGGGTGTGTCTTTGGTCTCCGGAGGATAGATCACGTACAGGATGAGCGGAGTGACTAGAAGTGAAATAATTGCCGGCAAACTAGCAACCTTGAACCAAGTAATCCAAGGGCTCGATATTCTAACCCCGACTTCCTCAGCTAATTTAAGGCATAGCAGATTTTGAGCAGCAGCCGTAAAGAAAAGAGCGCTAGAGCTACCGGCAGACTGTCACACATTGCAAAACATCACGAAATGTTACACAGGTATTAATAACATATGTTGATAAGCCTTATGCAATAAATGAATCAATGAAAACCAAAGGATTCCTTCGGATACTAGCATGGATTATTCACAATTCACATGATAAGATGATACATATTGTCAATATGCATGTTTGACAACAAATGGCTTTGACACTAAAAAACAAAATAACTAGAATAGAGTTAGAAAGATTAGACAAACCTTTAGATTACAACAACAACAAGAAGAACAAAAAGACCAAACAAGAGGCAAATGTAATGCTGGTAAACCAGTCTACAGTTTGACAATTTCGTCCCTCAATAAGAACTGCGCTGCTGCTTCGCATTCTTTCTCCAATCAACAACAAACATCAACTCTCCCTCGCATAGCATCGTCCAGAATGACACGGTCTAAACTTCATTACAGCAAATCGACACAAATGTGCCGGGAACTCCCACATTCCTTCGAATCGGTCCCGAAAACTTACAATCATCCCCGTGAAATTCATACACTCGAGTTATCTAACCAAAGCATTATCGCCCACTACCTTCAAACTCAGCAGTTCACATAACACTAGACTTCAATACCAAATTGCCAGACCGAAAAAGACACAAACTTGGCAACACAATTCCAACAATTCAACCAAACAACAACGGGCAAAAGAGGGTTAAAGGGCAGACCTGAAGCTGAGTCTGGATGAGATACGAGCCGAGCTTCTTCCTGGACTGGTCCTCGGGGCGGCTGCCGGCGGAGAGCGAGAGCGACTTGATGATGGGCAGGAACACCCCGCCGGCCCTGGCGGTGGAGCTGGGCATGGCGGGGGCGATCAGAGCCTCGCTCAGCGTCAGGCCGTAGGACAAGCCCAGCGTGCTCTTCCCGAGCCACTTGACGAAGTAGTTGGCAATGCGGTCGCCGAGGCCGGTCTTGATGAAGCCACGCGCGAAGAAGAACGACACCACGATGAGCCAGATGACCTCGCTGGTGAAGGCGCTGAAGGCGGTGGCGAAGGGGAGAGTCTTGGTGGCCACGGCGGCGGTGAGGCCGAGGAACGCCCACGCGCCGACGGGGAGTGGGCCCAGCACCAGCCCCGCCACGGTGGAGAGGAAGATCGCCAGGAGCTGCCACGCCTGCGGTGTCACCTCCACCGGGCGGGGGACGAGGAACCGGAGAATCACGCCTACCCCGACGGAGGCGATCAGAGGGAGCGGCTTCGCCCCGACGGATCGGGCTGCCGTCGACGGCGGCGGAGACGGGGCTGACGGCGAGGCCGGGGAGGCGGCGGCGGCGGAGGCGTGGATCTTGAAATGGGTTTTGGGTTGGGGTTTGGGGAGAGGGGAGAAGAGGGCGAGAGGAGAGGAGGAGCGGAGGGGGATGGAGGGTGGGATTGCGGCGGAGGAGAGTGGCCGGAGGAAGCGGTGGCGGCGGCGGTGGTGGTGGTGGTGGTGGTGGTGGTGGAAGGAGAGGGAGGCGGAGGAGGGGGAGAAAGAGCGGAGGGCGAGTGAGCTCTCCATTATTGGGGTGTTGAGAGAGAGAGAGTCAGGACTGAACTCAAGTACTCAACTGAGGCTCGCTCGACTTCTGAGACAGAGAGAGAGAGAGATTGAAGAGGTTTTATGGTATGTTTCGTGGTGTTGGCTTTGTGTGTCTGTCACTTGTGTCTGTGTTTGTGTTCGTGTTTTTTTTTTTTTTTAATATTAACATATATTATTTTAGTTTGGTTTGAGAGTTGAGTTTGTGGGGTGATTGGCATTTGGCGGATGGAGGGATGGAAGGGGCGGAGCTCACAAAGGACATGTGTATGTGTGCCTACGTACGTATCAAGGGAAATTGGAATTAATTGCTCATTTTTAACTACGTTTTAAAAATACCAAATTCTCTAGTGATTTTTCTGGAGTACGTTTTAAAAAAGTCTTAAAAATATAAATTTGATCGTGCAAAATTATTTTTTACCATAAAAAAATCACGAGAAAATTATTTTAAAATTTTTAAATATTAACTTATTTATTAATATAAAATGAATTATACATTGATAAAGGACTAAAATGATGTGATATTAGTATATATAAATTGTGAGTTGCGAAAATAAATTAAAATTTAATTTTTATTTAAAAATATTACACATGATTCAAAATACACGGGATAATTTTATCAAAATAATAGTGACATATTTGTACAAATTTTTTTAATATTTTAATTTTTACTATTTTGAAATATGTGTTATTTTTAAAAATATTAAAAAAAAGATTTGGGAGAGGGTAGGGGATGGAGGGTGTCAGGGTGGAGCCTTGGAGAATGGCCGAAAGAAGCAGTGGCGGCGCTCCGCTGTGCTGGTGGTGGTGGAAGGAGAGCGAGAGAGATCGGAGGGCGATTGAGCTCTCCATTATATTTTTTGGGTTGCTATGTGAAAGGGAGAGTGAATTAGGTCTGTGAAAAAGGGGCGGGGCTCACGAATGACAAGTAAGAGGAATGCCCTCTTTTGGTACAATGATAATTTATATTTTTATATTCAACGTGTATTATATTTTTAATTCACACCTCAAATTTTATGCGAGTAAAAACAAAAAAAAAATTCAAATTACTTATACACTATTTGATGCATTGACTATTAAGTGCCATTAAGAATTACCTTATTTTACAATTCCCCGTTCGTCAAAATCCTTTTTTTTTTTTTCCTGGAAAGAATCCTCCATATTCCTTTGGAATTGTATGTCAAAATTTGTTAAATGGGCCTTTGTCAATAGAGAAAATTTGATCCAACATAGCTTGGGCCTTAGAAATGAAGTCCAACCTGAGTTATGTTGTACCTCAGAATCAGAATTTGACTTAGAAGAGATTTAGGACCATAATTGGCAATCTATTATTCGGGTCGCTCCATTAAAAACATGCAAAATTATGTCAAGTATCCTGTACAATACATATTTAGCACTAGTGAGTGCTAGAGTGTAATAGTCTCAGGATATTTGGGCTTGTGTTTATGGTCCCAAGTTCCAAAAGATTACAATTTTCATATGTTTTTGGCAAATGATGTACATTCCTCGCTCTCTCTCTCTTTTTTATTTTTTATTTTCTTGATGGAGAGATTTTGATGAATGTGCCTTTCTAACACACTGTTAATCTATGTTTTGTGTGTTGTATTAATTATTTCTAATTCTACTTTTATGCAAAATATATATATATATAGAAATTAAAGAAGCATGAAAATACAGTATCGATATGGATTCGTATCCGTTTTTGCGGGTAAACATGTATGAGCACTCGTATCATATTTGTTTACCCTTTTTTATTTTTTATTTTTTTCTTTTTACGTGGACTATCGAATTGGCCATCAAATGGTTGAAAATATTCGCGCAAAAAATTATAAATGGATACGGTACTTGTTTTAAAAAAAGGTACGGGTAAAACTGTATCTATATAAAACGAATACATGTACACATACCATTTTGTTTATGAAAACGGATACCCCAAATTCGTTGTAAATGGATCCAAATACGGGTAAACCCATATCCGTTTACCCAATTTTTAATACTAAGCATACTACTCATGACATAAATGATACACCAACTAGCTCAACGTTATAATTAGGGGTGGCAATTCGTGTCGTTGGTTGTGTTCGTATCGTGTCTAAGTAATTTTGAGCAGATCCAGACACGACCCATTTATTAATCGTATTTGGAATGAAGACCCATACACGATCCATTTATTTTTTAATAGACCCAGACACAACCCATTAAGACACGGTTATTATTCGTGTCTTAATGGATCGTGTAGACCCGCGAACCCATTTATTTAAATGGGTCTAAACAGGTCACAGATCCAAATGGGTCTTTAACCCGATAAGACTTATTTTATCCCAAAAAGAATTAAGTATAAAAAACACTTAAAAATTAAGCGATTTATTCTAAAACATAGTTATAGTCTCAATATTAAACATAGTCACAAGTTAATCCCTTAAAACATAAATAAATAACTAACAATCCATCAAGTAAAACTATAAACTAACAATCCATCAAGCAAAACCATAAACTAACAATCCATCAAGCAAAACTATATAATATAACCATAATGAACATAAAACAATCCATCAAACAAAACCATAATAAAACCCAAGTCACAACAACAACAAGATAAATAACAAGATTGCCAATCAAGGGACGGATTTTATTGCAATCAAGGGGCGGATTTTAAAACACCTTCGGTGCTTGAACCTAATGAGACAATGTCATCGTCCTTCAAATTGAAGTTGAAAAAAAAATACAAAATAGTTAAGAAATATAATAAGGAATTAAAAAATATATATGTATATATATCATATATATAGGTATTAAACATGTCGTAATCATGTATACCCATTAAGATCAGTTTAGTAAACGTGTCTTAATGGGTCTTATTGGGTCGTAATCGTGTCTACCCATTTAAGAATCAGTTATTAATCGTATCTAATTGGGTCTAATCATGTTCGTGCCGTGTTCACCCGTTATTTAATCGTGTCCGACCAGGTTAGACCTAGACCCATTAAAGAAGACCCAAACCCGCTTAAGTCGTGTCGTATCTCGTGTTTGGACTCAGATTGCCGGCCCTAGTTACAATTATCCATATTCTTTTATTTTCTTCTTTTCTATTATTTTTCTTTTTCTTTTTCTCGCTTTCTTTCTTCTTCTTTTTCTTTCTTTCTTTCTTTATTAGTCTCTTTTTAAAAGCTTCTTTACTTTTTCTTATTTATTATTTTTATTTTTTTATTTTATTTATTGTTATTATTTTTTTCTTTTTTTCTTTTTGGCTTAATCTCTACCTTTTCTTATTGGGATAAGCTTTTAACTATTCATAGACGAAAGTTTACTTACGTCTTTGAAATTGATAGGCATTTTGATTTTTCTAGCAATACTCAACCTTTCCAATGTTGCATTAATTAGCTGTTAATTTAAAACATGAACATCGACTAATATTCTTAGAGAAAATAACTTCAAGTTTAACCGATGTTGTGAGTTGGCTTAAATTAATCCATGCAATACATTATAGGCAATCCAAGATCTTGTATTCTCGTCATTACAGCAATATGATAATCAATTGATTAGCTCATACTTCTCCAATTGGGTCAACTAAATTTTACTACAAGGAATTATGAGGCATGGCCCTAAGGCCTAATTTGATCGTTAACATAAATGGGTGTTATGATATGATTTGACACTGCTTACAAACCAATGAACCATTGTCTAAATGGCTCACGTAATTCAATTTGACTAAATTATATTAGCAAAAAAAAAAAAGACTAAAGATTAAGTTCGAACCCGCTATACAAGTAGGGTAAGATGCAATCAAATACGTAATCGTGACTCCAAAAATTTCAAAATCAGGTTTATCCAAATCTATTTAAGTCTTCTTGATTACCATCAAGACAACTAGGGTCTAGTTGTAGAATTATCTCAACTTGGTCAATTCTCCTATGTTCACATAAAAAAAAATTAAACAAAAAGCCAATAAATTCGTTCCCAAGTGGTCAAAGTCAAAGAAGGAGTGCCGAAGAGAAAAAAAAAAAGAAGGAAAATGAGAATGAATTAAAACACGAGCAATAGAAATAGCTAGAACTTAATTAGTTCCATTTGAATACAAATACAAATCATATTTTACTAATAAGAGATTTAAATTTGATTTTTTATTAGTGTTAGTGTTATAATGAAAAGATATAAACTCAAAAATTTTAAATAAAATTGCTATCCAATCCCTCATCAATTTTGACCCTCAAAGAGTGGATTGAGACAGAGAAACTTCTTAGCCATACCTATATTTGTATGGTTGAGGAATGGGGATAGTTGGTGAATGCCCTAATGGGGTCAAAGCTGCTGAGGTGGTTCATGCTCTTTTGCCCTTTTTCTTCTCTTCCCAAGACCACAAATAGCCATCACTATTTTATATATATAAGCATGAGCCATCTCTAGTTGTTTGTCTTTGAGATCTACTTGCATTGCATTACCTGCTGTGACACAGAATTATCCAATGGCAATATTTTACCACAATTATTATTAATCTACAAAATAATATTTCTACCAAAATATTGTAGAAAGAGACAATAAGAGGAACGGTCGTCAATACAAATTTTATAAATCGTTCGTTGTATTTGTGTTGGATACAAGTACAACTCTAATGTTAAAAAAAAAAAAAAAAAAAAAAAGAGTACAACTCTAATGTTATTCATTTTTTGGGTAAAAGCCTATTACTTTGAGAATAACTTTGGAAAACGGAGACATATAGTAACTTTTTAAAAATAAAAAAGCTCAATTTTTTAAAATAAAAAGGCTCAGTTAATTAAAAAAAAAAAATATTGCCCATGAATCATGATGACTCCTATACAAGATCTCTTACAATATTGGGGTGACTGCTTCTAAATATAATTAAAATATCAAAAAAAATTTTTTTTGCCACGCATAATTAAAAATCAATTGATGAGTATTATTAGGTTGTTACGAGACTCTTTCTTTGGTAAACAATTCAAATACAAAAGAAGTTTGATTCAAATATTCTTGTTAGTTGCTAAAGTATTAATATGTTGGGAATTTTCAGAAAATAGTCACTATTTATAAAATAATTTTAAAAAATAGTCATAGTTTCAAAAAAATTAAAAATTAGCCATTTTTGAAATTTTTGACACGTGTCAGAAATTTCTTACAGCACATTTTATGTAAAATTTTGCTATTGTCAGAAATTTCTTACATGTGTTATGACTAATTTTTAATTTTTTTAAAATTATGGTTATTTTTTGAAAATACACAATAAAAAATGACTATTTACCTAACTGACTCTAATATGTTTTGACAAAGTATCCAAATTTTAATCCGAATATTTATTCTACAGTATTTTAATACTATTATTATTGTAAAAATTAATTGAGAATTACATAAAGATAAAACTAGACGCCTTAAACCCCTTTGTAATTTTTCCTATTTCCAACCCCAACAACACATCTAATTTGTATCGGACTTTTTTTTTTTTTTTCTCATACCTCGTTTTCCTAATCCAAACGCATATTCTTTCTTCTACACTTTTCCACCAAACGGACCAATCCTCTATTTTCTGCCGAACCATTGGTCGGTGACACAACAAACTCACCGGCACGTATTAATAAAACTCTCCTTTTCCTTAACACAAAGATTCGCCGTTGCTTCATCGTCATCTCTTCTATTTCCTTCCTAACTTTTTCCGATTTGCTTCTTTTCAATTTCCCATAAAAACCAATATTATATAAACAAACAAAGCCAATTCGTTTTTGAGGCTTCAAAGTTCAAAGCTGCTTCTTCTTCTTCTTCTCTAGCTGCTGACGAAAGAGGTTTTTCAAATACAGAGGAAAAAAATAAAAACCCAATTCATGGCTTCTATCAACCTTTCCTCTCCAACGACCGCTCTTTCACGACCCCAGTGAGTTTTATTTTTTATTTTTTTTGTTTTGAATGTTAAGGGTTCGTTTGAATACAAATCCTTAATGTAACAACATGGTTTGTTTAAGTTTGACGTTTTCTTAATATGATTGAAACCTTTTTTTTTTTATATTCTGATTACAATCCAAACAACCCCTAAATCTCATCTGGGTTTTGATGTTTTTTGGGTTTTGTCTCAGCTTTATTTTGTGTTCTCTGAAACTTTTTTTTTCGTATTCGTATATATTGCAGTGGATTGTCAAAGTCAAACAACCAAAAGGAAACCAGACTGATTGTTGTGTTTGAAACGTGCTTGACATTAATTTCATGCTTTTGTGATCGAGATCCAATTTTCAATCAGCAATGGAATATATAGGACTGAGTTGTATATAAATGACATTGAACTTTCTGTTGCACGAGATTGTTTTGTGAAGACAAGCGTAGAATAGGGAGTGCTATAACGACATTGTATCATATTTGCTTCTTTTACTATCCGAAGAAGTTGGTGAAAATCTAAAGATGGGATTTTTTTTTTTTTTTTGGTGGGATAGAATTAAAAATGTTTTGGCTTTTTGTAAGATTTTGTTCATAAGTGCTTGTTTTTGTGGGATTTCTTCTCTTTTGAACTTTTTTTTTTAACATTTTGAAATATCTTCTTTTCTCGTCAAAAATACCTTTTATTGTCGTATAAAAACAAAACCAAGGAAATAATTTTTCTTTTCCATGATCAGGTAGGAATGGATTAATTTAAGGAGCACCACTTAACTTGTGTCTAGACAAGTATTCTTTGCTGATATGTGTATAAAATTATAAATTACATGAATTTGCCAATTAATGAATTGTTCTACGCTATTGAATACCTTCTCTGATCAAGCTCTTTCGATTTCTATGCAGGGCTTCCAAAAGCTTCAAATTATTCGGTGGTTTGCACGCTCAAAATGCTTATTTTGCAAATGGTTGCGCATCCAATTTATCCTTGGTCCGGCTAAGCGGTAAATTATCATCGAGTAATAAAGCTTTCGGGGTGACAAGAGCTACTTTGGTATCTGGAGAGGGTGACCTTTTGGCATATACTAATGGCAATAATGTACTGGCAAATCACCCAGTGGGGATCGAGATTCAGCCCGATGCAGTGGCATTTGGAGCACTTTCAGCTGATACTGCCCTGACAAGTAGTGGGTTTCCTGCCGATACCGATGAATTTGATCTTGATCGCCCAACTGAAGGGTTTGCTTCCATTCCAGAGGCCATCGAAGACATTCGCCAAGGAAAGGTGGGCGTTTTTTCTTTACTGTAACAGGATCTGGTTCTGCCATGATTTTCGTTTTTCAGTTTTTTGTTATTATTGATTAAATTTTGGAATTGCAGCTTGTATTGGTTGTAGATGACGAGGACAGAGAAAACGAAGGAGATCTCATAATGGCTGCGGAGTTGGCAACCCCGGAGGCTATGGCTTTCATTGTCAAGCATGGAACGGGTATAGTTTGTGTGAGCATGACAGGGGAAGATCTCGAGAGGTTGCAAATTCCTTTGATGGTAAACCATAAGGAGAACGAAGAGAAACTTTGTACTGCATTTACTATAACTGTGGTATGTACTCTTAACTGAGATTTTAATTTCAAAATCATGATCTTTATTTATTATTCCCTGTATGATTAGCATTTCTTCTTAGGAGACAGTTGAGATTTGTTATTTGATATTTAAGTATATAATGTAATTTGAAAAAAAAAAAAAAGTTGCAACAGTTACAAATCATGATTCATGAATGTCCTAACCCCTTGAACAAAAGGCCACTTTAAAGCTTTAGTGATGTCTATAACAGTACAAAGTAGACTCTTAGAAGCATATATAATATCATTTCAAGAACGCATAATTGTTGTTAAGGGAATTATATGTCCATTTAGATTATTTCCCTTCCTGTAAGTAGTTACTTTTGGGTATCATTCTTTACCTAATTTTAGGGATTTCCAACCTTTGGTTCTTTTGTTTCTATGGAATTGTTAGGACGCAAAACACGGTACAACAACAGGAGTGTCAGCTCGTGACAGGGCGACAACAGTGCTGGCTCTTGCTTCTGGAGATTCAAAACCAGATGACTTCAATCGCCCGGGCCATATCTTTCCCCTGAAGTACAGGGATGGTGGTGTCCTGAAAAGAGCTGGACATACGGAAGCTTCCGTTGATCTCGCTGTGCTAGCTGGTTTGAAACCTGTTGCAGTCCTCTGTGAGGTTGTGGATGACGACGGTTCTATGGCCAGATTGCCAAAGCTTCGCGAATTTGCTAAGCAGGAGAACTTAAAAATTATATCCATTGCCGATTTAATAAGGTAGGTCACTACTTTACCTTTTCAGTATTATTTTTGCTTTGTCATTAGCATTGTAGTAACACATACCACGACACTTGATGATTAAATAATCATCTTCTACATATTAATTTACCTGGCGAATAACCAAGATTTTCACTTCTGCAAAAGATAGTATAGTTCAGTGAGGGCTTACTTTAGGGGGAAAAACTAGTTCATCGGTTTTGATGGATTTTTCCCAATTCCAAGCAACTTTAGCATTGTGTTCCTCATTTTAAGGAAGTGCGAGATTGTTAATCACAAAATTCACCTGGAACAACTATTAATTTAAGTGTCTCTCCGTATGGCATAGCTCATAGATACCTGAAAAATCAGTTGCTGTCTGTAACACAAGGTTTCGGACTTCCGAGTTCTTTCTCGTTCTTTGTAGCCGTAGATAATTGCTCTAATAACTTTGTTCGGCTTCTGCAGATATAGGAGGAAGAGAGATAAACTAGTCGAGCGATCTGCTAAAGCACCCATACCTACAATGTGGGGACCGTTTACATCCTACTGCTATAAATCCATCTTAGACGGAATCGAGCACATTGCAATGGTTAAGGTGAGGAATAACTCTTAAGATCCAAACCATTATCTTCTGTTGCTATGGGGACAAAAAAAAAAAAAGAAAAGAAAAAAAAAGTTCTGCAAGGCGATATCAACTTCGTCTTGTTGCTTGAGTTTGCTATGAGTTTGTAATATCATAGTTGGTGATGCAATCAGTGAAAAATACAAATCTTTGTTACATGCAAAATTAACGAGAGTACTAACATTTTGGCACAATCAGGGTGACATTGGGGACGGACAAGATATTCTAGTGAGGGTACATTCGGAATGTCTCACCGGAGATATATTTGGGTCAGCTAGATGTGACTGCGGTAACCAGTTGGCGCTCGCTATGGAACAAATTGAGGCTGCTGGAAGAGGTGTCTTGGTCTACCTTCGCGGCCACGAAGGAAGGGGCATTGGTTTGGGTCACAAACTCCGTGCGTATAACCTGCAAGATAACGGGCGTGATACTGTAGAAGCCAACGAAGAGCTGGGGTTGCCTGTTGACTCACGAGAATATGGCATCGGTGCACAGGTAATTTCTAAGTTGAAACACGCTTTACGAACACTCGTTGCAGCCTCTAGAACACTATGTGCCTGTTAAAATTGTAGTCTTAAATTCGTTAGCTTAATCATTGCAGATACTGAGAGATCTGGGTGTTCGAACAATGAAACTAATGACGAACAACCCCGCAAAGTACGTTGGGCTCAAAGGTTATGGCTTGACAGTTGCGGGCAGGGTTCCCTTATTGAGTCTGATCACAAAGGAGAACAAGAGATATCTCGAGACCAAACGAGCTAAAATGGGACATGTTTACGGGCTAGAATTCAACGGCCGATTAGGCGATGTTATTAAAACCAACGGTAAATCAGTTTCAGACAGTCCAGCGGATTCGGTATCTAACTGAGCAAGCCTTCTGCCAGATAAGAAGATCACGACCTAGACATGATAGTGCAGACAAGTCCGATTTGATAGAAAGGAGGCAATGATATTTGCGTAACAACATGGATTTATTCGAGTTTTTAATCTATTTTATATTTATACTCGAGACTTAACCGAAGATTCTGATTTAAATTTTTTTGTTAGTGAACTAAATGCCATATTCATTCTTTCCCCGAGTAAGTTGTATGTATCTAAGACGAAAGAATACTATTTATGAACATTTAGATCGTCTTAGTACATTATATTGTTTCTTCATAATCTTGTGACTTTTCAATAATAATAAAGGCCAATGGTTGAGACTACTTGACATTTAGAACCCAGCTGGTTTTCACTTTCTTGTCTAGTACTTGAGATGCACAACAATTTTGTAACTCACAAAGCTCAATTTTTTATTTTTATTTTTTGGAAGAGATGTAAGTGAAAAAAATTTGTATGGTAGAGAATCTTGCTGAGGTGGCGGTTTTTTTTTTTTTTTTGGTTGAGAAAAAAAAAAAAAGAAACTACTACTTATGAGTTTTGATGGACAAGGATTTAAGATTGAACCGCCGGCCATGATTCTATATTATCAAATGCGACTACAAAGGCATTCGTTAGAGAGAAACTTTTAATTTTGAACATCATTTCCATTTTCTAGTAGATAATTCATTATTGTTATTTAATAAATGGTGAAGTATGGAAATACTCATAATTTATATAACAATAACAATTAATACCCAAACTTTTAAAATAATTGAGTAATTAGTCAATTTGTTAATTATTTGCACATGCTTCTGGTAACTAAGTTAATTACTACTAGTTATCACAATGTAAGTAATTAAATCACTTAAGTATTTTGTTATGTTTTTCAAAAAATTTAGTATTAATTTAAATTGATTGTTAAAAATTGAGTATTCACTATAATTTTTCTTTAATAAATGGAGTTTTCTTTGGTAGGAGGTCCGTAGAAAATTCTAATCGTCAGATTAAAATTTTCACATTTTTCAAAAAACTGAACAGTAATCTTATGATTCAGGGAGCCCCACTACATATAGAGGCCCTTTATCAAAGAAAAAGCCATAATAAATATTGGAACTCATAATAAGTTCTTTTGCTGAATAAGAAAGTCATGGTAAGTTAAATGTTTCTCCTACAACTATAACAATGTTGTAGAAATGACTATTTTTATAATGCCAAACAATTGAACTTTCATAAACTTGACGGCTAACTAATCCGAAAGTTTTTTTAGAAATACCACCTTTTCACAATTTTTTTGGAAAAATGTCATTTAAAAAAAAAAGTTGCATTTTATGCACTTTTTAATAGTGAATTAGCCAAATTGCCTTTTTTTTTTTTTTTCCAAATGAAGAAAATAAAACGGGAAAAAGGACAATATAATAATTTAATGAAAAAAAAAATTCATGACATGCAATCATAATATAGGTGAGTAAAATATGTCTCAACTTTTATTATCCAGCATATTATATATGCAAATAAATTTGAATTTAAATAATTTATACAACTAACTTGGCCTAAATTAGTCTCGCGTAGCCACGTTAGCAGTGCCAATTGCATCTACAAACACTGATGCGGGAAAATAGCTGCTATTGGAGGGGCGAATTATGTGGCAACATATGATTGGGCCAGCACGAATTCAATGAATTCCCTTTTATAAATCAATGAATCAAACTTGGAACATTCCACGATAATTATCCAACAAAATCAAAGACAAATGTACTCTTATGAATCTAATATATCTCTATTTTCTATAATCTCTATTTCAGTGGTGGCTAAGCACTAAATCTCGGACGAATGACTTTGTTCCCTTGTCTGCCTACTCAATCATTCCATTTATCGCCGTACGTATCTGCTTTGTTTCTCATATTCTTCCCCTAAATCCCGAGATCTTAATTCCTAATCACACCACTAATTGGATTCATCAAAAACAGACCAATATCTTATTCATTGTGAAAACTTAAAAAAATAAAATCTTCTTCGATCTCTTGTATCCATGTATGCCAAGCTAGTGTATCTTCCTCCTAGGATTCCCTATTGAGTAAACCTTATTTGTCTTATGATTTGAATAATTGTTTAATCACAATTAGCGGACTTTTGTACAAAAATCTTCTCTTTATATATAGAGACCTCTCTCACTATTGCCTTGTCGCATTTACGTAATTTGATCAAAATTTTGTAACTTAATCCTCCATAGTTTCTACAATGGCTCTCTCAATCGCAATGTCTGTGATTTTTACTCTGATCGCCACGATTTTTATTGGCTCCGCTGTGGCACTTTCTCCGTCGCCGGCACCGGCACCGGGAATTTCTCCGACGAAATCTACTTTGGCGAAACCGCTACCTTTACCTTCTCCGCCGCCACCGTCGCCTCCGCCTAGCAAAAGTTCTTCTCCAGCGCCTTCGCCGTCTTCGGATTACGCTCCGTCACCGGTCTCCGATCCTCCGGCGGAAGCGCCTGCGCCGTCGGAGAGCGGTGCCGTTTGGAATGGTGCAGGGTTGAGAGGACTAGCATTTGTTGTCGTTGGGGTAGTAGTTGTCGTTTTGGTTGCAGTGTAGTCGTTTTGAGTTAGTTTGAATAATTTATGTGCTACTTTGGGTTCATGTCATGGAGTGTCATTGTTGTCCATTGTGATTGTGTTAACGATTATTCTCTAGAGTCTAATATGTGTTTATTCGTTATTTAGTTCTAAGTATTTTAGATTAAGATTTAAGAACTATGTCTTGTTTTAATGAATTTGAACTTTTCATATACACGTTTGTTCAGTTTGCAAATCGGGTCAATTAAGAAATTAGTCATTTTAAAGATAAACTTAAATGATTTAACCCTATAATATCAAAATTAAGGAAATAGTCATTAAATATATTATAGACATAAGTATCAATACTAATTACTTAAAAAAACCGTTCAAATCAAATACAACAAAATTTCAAAATTCAGCTCATTCAACGTAAAAAGGCAAACCAAACCTAGTATTATCAAAGTTTTCATCTATCAAAATAAATAAAAAATAAAAATAGTTCATTTCTTAAGTTTTAAAATCATGACTAATTTTAAAAAATTAGTCTAAAATTTGGATAAATCCTTAAAAATCTTTCGCAAACATTCCCTAAGCAAAGGAAAAAAAAAATGCAATTCCAATAACTTGCATTGACAAGAAAAGTGAAAGACATAAAGAGCACTAAAATTATGGGTTCTCTTATCTCTATCGAGTAGAGTAGGTGTACGTGTAATATACTCAAAAGTGATGGAATAGAATTTAGGGTCACTTAAAAATTAATTATTTCAAGGGTAAAGTTTAAATAATTTAGCCATAGAATATAAAAATTAAAGATTTAGTCATAATATACGTGTATCATAATATGTTATATGTAATACACATGTAGTATATTTATGTTACACATAATATTGATATTACACGTATAACATAAATATGATACACATATATTATACGTGTAACGTAAATATGATACACACATATTACACGTATGTTATGGCTAAATCATTAATTTTGCGAAATTATGACTAATTCCTAAAAAATTAACTAAAAATTTTGTTTAATCCTTAAAAATCTCTAAAATTTATAACACATTTTTGTTATTTCTCTTTTTATATCATTACTATAGTTGATAAGTGCAGCTGATATACTAAATAAAATGCTTATTTATATTAGTTAGTTTGGATGACTCAATAAGTCTTGAGGAATTTTTAAAGTTGTTTCCTTAGAATGAACCCAAATTAGCCTTTGAGATTGTTAATTAGAGGTGCACCTTCAAATTAGAACTATAAAAATTGAGAAAAGTATTCAATACAAAGCAAAGCACTTTGTGATAAGGTAAAAGTGTGAACGTCTACGGTTTGATCTTCTCTTAAATTGGGCAAAGTCCATATATTTTGAACCTTGTAAAGGACAAGCTTGGTTGGTGGCCATTATTAGGAATGTTGAGCTTGGCTCTCACACAAGTAACCAAAATGAAGAAGTGACCAAATAATCAAAAGATCCAACAAAAGTTTAGATTTCCAATAGTTGCATATAATACATCCATTATGACTTCAAAATCCAATTTAATGTCACTTCTTTACCTTCAATGATTTTGCAGTTTGAAAACTCGATTAAGCAATTATTCAGAAGATATGAGGCATGAATGAGACATTGTACATATCATAAGCTCCACTAAATATATAGGGAATTAATATTAGTGATTATGATCGTGATCAAGAAGCGTTAATAGCCAATAGGGGGAAGAAAGCTCGTGTGATTTTTTCCTCCTCTTTATTTATTTGTTGGATATATAAATATAATATTATATTTATAACATGAAAGTAAAATATTTTAGAAAGTTGTAGGTGTAAGTTTTCTTGCTGGCATAATCAAGTGATCTGTCAATGGACAACTCATATTCTTCAACTTCTTAGCTATTCTTAGGTTTCCCGAAATGAAAAAGTAGAAACTTGCATATAAGAATTATTGCTCAAATTTTGGTAAGATCATGTATATGATTGAAACATCTTGATAAAATGAAATACGTACAATAATCAAAATGATCCAGCTGTTTATGTGAGTGAGAGAAAGAGAGAGAGAGAGAGAGAGAGAGAAAAGCAAAACAAATTTGCCAATAATATTCATTTTTGGTTATTTTCTATTTATGGTCCTCCATTATTTTCGATTTTTGTTCCCATGTCTTTTGCAATAATATTTGATTTTCTATATGTTGATTATATTTTTCTTGTATTTTTCTTTTTAAACTCACAAGAAAAATATAATGGTTGATTGTACTCACCTTTTAAAGAATATTGAGGCATCGGAACGCGTATACTAGTAAAATGTAGTTATCAATTCATCGAAAATTGATACGAGTTGAAACTTTTTATGATAAGGTATATTTTATTTTCATGAGGACGTGTATGCTAAAAGAAACATATTCTGAAGAAGTACTTAAAGTGCACTATCTTTATTTTTTTTTTTTGAAAAATTCTGTGGTGGGTTTTTTTTTTTTTTTTTTTTTTTGTGGTGAAAATAATTTTAAATGATCATATTCATATTTTTAAGATGCAGAATCCGCCGAAAAAAGTGAATCTGACGGTCTAGAATTATTTTCCACCACAAAAAAAAACCTATCACAGGAATACTCTTTTTCTTAAAGCGAAATAAGAATCACGAACCAAGTAAAAAATGAAGAACTGAAATACACTCATACTTGTCAATTTCCATTATAAGATACTCACTATACGTCACTATACAAATGATAAAAAAAAAGTGAAGTAGGCAAATACACATAATTTATATAACAATAAAAATAAATATCCAAATTTTTGACTTAATTGAGTTTCTAGTCGGTTTGTGAATTACTTACACATGATTTTGGTAACAAAGTGAATTACACCACTTATCAATGTGTAAGTAATTGAATTATTTAGATAATTGATTATATTTTTCAAAAGATTGGGTAATAACTTACATTAAGTTTTAAAAATTGAGTATTCACTATAATTTCTCAAAAAAAAAAAAAAACTCGTAAACACTCCTTTGAGCCTCTCTAAATAAATTAAAAAAAAACATAATAATATGCAAATATCGACCATATTTCTTCTCTTCTATTTAAAATTCTCGATATCTATTTAATCAGTATTTAAGTATTTATTTTGGAAGAAGAAAGAAACGCATTTGAGTTTATCATTTTATTATTTCTCTCTTTTATTTTTCTTGTTGAACGTTTTTCTTTCCTTTTCTGGAAGAATTTTCTTTGCCCAAAAATTAATAATAAAACAAAGCATGCGAGACTGACTGACCACAGAAAGTACATCTGCCAGATAACTCGCAATCTCGACCGTCCACGAACTTACCGTTACAGCTAGACCTTCTACATCCGACGGCCCTCGCTCTCTCCATCATGGCAACCACAGTCGGTTACGTGTACGCTCCAGATTCGAAGCTGAAACGGTCTCTACCAAATACCGCGTGCACACGATAAGTCGGTTACTCGGTTGCGTATGGGATTTTGGCATAGGCAATTGACTAGTTACCATAAAGGGCACATAAATTTCCCGTTACGTAAAAAAGCCCAGATCAATCTCCACCGTTGATCCTCCCCAGATCATCACCACAGAAGCGCGTTTTAGACTAATCGAACGGTGGTCAGGACTCGAATGTTTGACTATACAATTCGCACTCAGAACCTCTCTCTATAAATACCAACTATCTCATCGTCTCAAACTCATCAGCCAAAAACATTTTTCTCTGATTATCTCATTCCCTGAATCATCGCTCTCTCACTCTCTCTCTCTCTCTCTCTATCTCTCGCAGTTTCTCTCTCTAGACTAAAAATGGCTCGCTCAAGCTTTGTGTTGCTCTCTCTCATGGCCGCATTGCTGGTGTCCTCCGCCGTGGCTCAGTCGCCGTCGCCGTCTCCGGCTCCGGCACAGTCGCCTCCTAGGAAGGTTTCTCCGACGCCGTCGCCGACTCCGGCGACATCGATTGCTCCGTCGCCTTCTGTGACTGCTCCGTCGCCTTCGGTGACTTCTCCGGCGGTTTCTCCTTCTCCATCGACTCCTGCCGTGAGCTCTCCTCCGTCTCCTTCACCGGACACCTCCGACGTTCCGTCTATCTCTCCCACGACGATCTCTTCTCCGCCGGCTTCCGAGCCTGCACCGAACTCCGCCGTGGCCTCCACTTTCTCCGTCGCCGGATCTGTCGCCGTCGCGGTGTTCGCCTCCGTTTTCGTGATGTAGAGAGTTTTGAATTGGACTGATACGAGAATATTCTTGTTGGAGCTTTGATTTCGTTATAGCGGGATTTGTGGATGTTGATAGATATATTTTTGTTATTCTTATTTTTTGATTGATTGGTTATTGATTTATATTTGTATTGATTATGATGAGATTATTATTATTATTATTATTACATTATTGTTGAGACAGCATATGCTATTGAGTTAATAATAATATGATACTTTCTTGAAATTAGTTGTCTACTTTTTTCCTAGGAAAGGAAATGTTTCGATTAAGAAAAACGTGTACGAAAATTTCACAAATTTTTAATTCTCATAATGTAGACAAATTAATCTACTAAATTTTTTACCAATGAGTAGTTGAATTTTAATTATGATCATCTAGGATTCATAAAAGTTTTTCAGTCTTGTTATTGTGTTGAAAAGTTGTCAATGGTTGTTGATCATCCACAAAATATTGAATTTAATTGTGCATTTCCATCTCCAAAATATTTCATTTTTCCCATATCTTTAGAAAATTATCTTATATATGGATAACAAGCTTAAAATAGAAGGTATCAGTTCGAATGCTTCAAATATGAACCTTGAACGGAACTTTTTTGTTTAGATGCTTAAAGGTAAAGTGAATGACAATTACATGCCATGAAAAAGAAGCATAAAGAAGAAAATTCATTCTTTTTTTGATACTTTTAATATACGATTCCCTTCTTTTCTTTCCAAGTTTTATCATTATAATAAATATAGTTCGAGTTATATATATATATATATATATATATATAGCCTTTATTGTTTGATTCTCAAAATAATTAGTTAGGCATTTTTCTGATTCTTTTCCATTTCAACTTATTTTCCTAATGAAAAATGATATTCAAGTTCGACCCAAACAAAAGCATGTAGCATTTGCACCCAAATCTCGAAAAAATATTTTCGCATAAATTTTCCGAAATTGATCAGTTTCTACTCATACGAGTTTTTTCTGCAAGTTTTATTCAAGCCATCTCTTAAAATAATTTTTTGACTCCACCAATGTACGTAACACGCGCCTATACATTTTACACCATGCTTGATCAAAAGATAAATAACAGCTATGTTTCATTATATCTATCTATTGCCAAAAACCAACAAAATTTCCCTACAGTATTATAGTCTCCAAGCAATTCCATCCACTTCAAAAACTCTAATGTAACATTGAAAACTTCTTTTTTTTGAAAGAAACATTGAAAACTTTTGAAACCTTATTGTATAGATTGATTCTACTTGAATTGTCTTTACACAACATAACCCTCTATTTTCTAAAAGAAAAAAAAAGTAATTCAGAGTGAGCTGTCCCAGATAATTATATGATACAACGGTACAACGAAGCTTTGAAAGAAATCTAATATATATTCACTAAAAAAATGGATAGTATTTTATACAGAATTAAAAAGAAAAAAGAAAAAAGACTCAGCCCAGAAGCCCTCTTTTTTTACTTTCGGAATTGAAAGTTTCCCCTTTAGAGGCCCTACACAACTGTTCCAAAACCAAAAACAGGTAAGACTTTGAGGTTCTGTTTGAGATTTCAAAGGAGAACAATAGTTATAAATTCTTAAGTGGCAACTTTTTTTATTCAATTCCCCCTAAAAAGCAATAACGTGTGTGTTATGCTTCCGAAATAAAGTGGTCCCTACCAGAAAAAAATGCCCGTTGTCCAAAAGGGGCCAAAGGCCAAAACCTTCCTTCCACTATCTCGACCGTTACACACTTACATTTATAAACAAAAAAGAAAAAAGAATAAAGACAATATAGTTAATAATTAATTGTACGGTCCACGACAAAGCAAATTCGAATCCACGCCACGTGTACGGACGTGATGAGTCAGGCAACTGTACCTTCGTGGTGGAGCACGAAGCATAGTCTCTTTGGCAACTCAATCATCGCCCACAACACGCCACGTGTTAACCCAGATAATTTCTCAACCGTCGGATCGATCTCGTGATGCGTGTCCCGAGTTTCCAGGCAATCAGACGGTGTTCGCGCAAAGAAAGACGTGTTGTGTGGGACCGGCCTGAGTTGACCGGAAGTCCACACTGTGACCTCTCTATAAATACCGCTTCCCTTCCATCCTTTCCTCTCTCAGACAAACCCATCGCATTCTCAGCTTCTCTCACTCAAGTCACTCTTCTCTGTGTTTCTTTTTGTTTCTCTCTCTAGGGTTTCTCGGTTTCTCTCTCTAAAATGGCTCGCTCAGGCGCAGTCCTCGCCGCCCTGGCGATCGCTGCATTGTTCGTTGGCACGGCCTTCGCTCAATCTCCGTCGTCGTCTCCGGCTTCCTCTCCGACCAAATCGCCGCCAGTCGCTTCCTCTCCTCCGCCGGCGAAGACGCCCGTCTCCTCTCCTCCTCCGTCGAAGGTCACTCCCTCAGTCTCTCCGGCGCCATCGCCGGTGACGTTGAACTCTCCTCCTGCTCCTCCCCCTGCGACCACTCCGACCTCCTCTCCGGCCTCGTCTCCGGCGGTGACTCCGTCGACGATCTCCTCTGTGCCGTCGGAAGCTCCTTCGCCGACGCCGAGCGCCGCCTCTCTGAACAGATTCGCTGTCTCCGGATCGGCCGCAGTCGCTCTCTGCGCCGCCGTGGTTTTGGCCATGTAGATCACTCCCCGTTCGGATCTTTCACAGTTGTCATTCTCTTTTCCATTTTTATTTATTTTTTTGGCGCTGAGTGAAATGTCATTAGTTGTATGTTTTTGTATGGTTTTTTTCTCTCTTTGAGAATTAAGCATTGTGGTTTGCCCGATTTATATTAAATTATTCAGACCGCGATGGTTCTATGTTCTCGATTAACGCTAATTATTATTTTTATCGTCTTAATCAGTTTTTTTTTTTTATTCTAGTATTTATAATCTTCGTTGGCTCATCCAATTCATTAAATTAAATATTATGAACTTTTTTTTTTCCTTGCTTCATATAGTTTTTGAATTGTCGTCCTGGCATTAGTTGGCTACGGGCTAGGGGTCTAGGACTTAAAAAGTGAAAAATGAAGACATTTATGTCAACCAAACAAATTTTATTATTTTTCTTTTTTGCTGCGACAGATTTATTACTTTGGAATGAAATAAAGTTTAGACATTAGTGTTTTTTTAAATAATAATAAAATAATTTGACAAACAATGCCAAATAAAGCAAAGGCGTACAGTGAAACAGTTCATTACATTACGGTTGGCAAGACTAGCTTTATGCTTTTGTCCACTGTGCGTACAATCCCAATCGTTCATATCGTAAAAATTGAATTGATATTTTTTTTTGGTGCAAAAATTGATATGTTGTTATTACAGTATTAATATTTTTAATTTAAGTATAAAAAATATAATTCTTATATTTTTATCACAGTAAAAAGTAATTGAATTAAAGACTATGTAAAAAATAACTCAAAACAAGGAGATATATATTTTGGATATGGATCCCAATTCCCAATCCAAACGATCTAGAAAAAATTATTGAATTATTGGGGTTCTCTTAATTTAACTTTTTCAAAAGGGCACGGATTGGAGGGACAATGAATTATCAATCTCCTCATGAAATTTGCTATACTAGCAAAACAGCATTTGCTAATTGTCATATAATCTTATTAGTACAACTCGTTACTTTATATGGGAGTTTTTCATTATCGCTTTTTTTTTTTTTTTTTTTTTTTTTTTTTTTGCGAAGCCAAGAAAATGAAAAAAAAAAAAACTAATTAACTTATTGTGGGATTTCTTGTGCTCTAGAATTTCCAGTTTCTCAAGTTCTTTAACAAAATGCTCGTTTGATACAAATCCAAATTATACTTTACTGTAGCAACATCATTAAAATTTGACTTTTTGCTAATGTAATTATTATAATAATATGATTTACATATATATTTTTTATTTGGATTGCAATCCAAACAACATTATAAAATATACTCCAATATAAAGCTTGAGCAAAAAGCTAATTAAGGATTCAAGTATTAAAAAAATTAATTGAAGTATAAAAAAAGGATACATATATATAATTTGCTGTTATTCCCTTCATTAAGAGAAGTTAAATAATATATAAATCCTCTCATTTAGCTGCTTTACATATATGGCAGATACAAGGGAAAATAATATTTTCCTCATCCCTGAAAATATCATTTGACAATGAGCGTTAGGAGAAAGAAAATGCTTATGATCCATTTTCCCTTGATTGAAGAAGCTATGCAATTTCCAATAATTAGGCTCCTATACAAGAATCCTTATATAGAACTCGTTCGTCAAATGTTAGTCTTTTATTATGATTTTTCTTGTATGCCAATATACTATTTAAGAAAAAAAGATGTTTTAATTTCATTTTGATTTGGGACATTTTAGGCTCTTTTGGCAAAGCTTTAACTTCTTATTATAGTTAATAGAAGGATAAAAGTAAAAATTATGGTTTTTCAATAAGTATTTGACAATAAAATTTAAAGAATTTTGATAGTAAGATCTAAGAAATGATGATTATAAATAACAAAAAAGTTTATATTTTGTTTATAGTGGTTTTTTTAAACTCTTATACAAGTTTAAAAGATTTTTCAAAAGTGCTTATTAGAGAAGCTATATTGTATGACTTAGATAAAAAGCATAAGCGAAACACTTTTGAAATTATAATCAAACAGTCTCAGAAGTAACTTTTGAGCTTAAGAAGTAAAATACAGCCAAGTATAGCTTCAAGAAAACTCTGTCAAACATACTCTTTGTAGGAGCACATTATAACTTAATATGACTTGGAGGTATATGATCTTATTGTATAAACATTTGGAATTTAGAACCAGAATTTATTCACAATATATGCTTAATCACTTTTGCCTTATCACATCACACATCTTTGATGCTAAACGAGAATCCTTTTTCATTTCTCAATTATCTTAAAAAGTTAACTTCATTATTTAATGGATTTTTTATATAAGTAGTGCTAGACATACCAACTCGTACTAACTTCTGTAATATTAATTTACGCGTTATATTATTATTAGTGAGTGTTTATCACTTAAAAAAATTTGATATTCAACCAATCAAAATATGACATTTCAATTACCACACGAATTGGTATTAAGAAGTTAATAAAAGAATTAATATGTCTAGCATTATTCAGCATTATTCTTCTTAGATATACTTACCAATTTACAAAGTATAAAAAGCCGATGATTATCATATTAAGTTGTAAAATAGAACCCAAAAAGCTCTGCTTCTCTTCTTGACAGTTACAGTATCTTTAAGAATCATATACACAATGACATTTTTGTACAGTGGTATATATCATAAAGAAAATTTAAACATTAATATAGACAGCAAGCAAAGTTAGGAAAAAGATTACTTGTGAAGTACTCTTCAAAGTTCAAATACCATACTAGTAAACATTCAACACAATACCGTTATTAAAAAGAAGAAAAGAAGAAAACCTCATTAAAATGAAATAACAACAAAAACAAAGTAGGATAAAAGGGCTTAAAAAAAATAATAATGAACTACAAGACTACTCATTTACTCAACTTTTAGCGAATGTAATATGCTCAAAGTATAGCTAAATTCTGTTGCAAGTCAAAGCATAAAAGAAAAATTAGAATAAAGCCCTATTTTTTTTTTTCTTCGTTATAATTATACGCATGTTTCGGGGATATCATCTTCTTCATCTCTGTCTTACACGTTGCTATAATCTCAAATGTGGTGTGAATCATGATTGACAGGCTCACAATCTTAAAAGTGAACAATATATAGGTTATTCTTGGCATCTATTGGTGGTGGAACCGATTTATATATATATATATATATATATATATACTTGCTTAGCTTGTACTTTAGTTCCACAAATTGTGTAGTGTATAATCTTTTGGTGTAAAATTTAAACCAACGTCGTAATCCGCACTTCTAAGATATAATGCGGCAATTAAAAACAAGATCTTGATCGAAAATCAAATAACACATAAATTTTTAAGTGGTTCAGTCCTCCTCCGGAATAATAGCTTACATCAACTTTTTGAGTGTATTTCTGGTATATGGTTACATAGAGAATTTCGACCAAAAAGCCCATTCTCTGGTCTCTCCTCTTTCCTTTTATAGACCAAGAAAGACGGTTTCTTGAGAAAGGTAATCTACCAAGCAATTCCTTAAATTCCGAGATTAGGTTACCAAATATCTTTGCAGATATCCATCGGAGATCAAACATCTCCAGTAATAATCCCGGGTTTTGCCGGTTCAATTATCAAAATATCCCACGATCGGGGCTAGAAAAAGCGGAACAGAAGAAAAACCTAAACTACCACGCGCGGACTCCATCTTCGATCGGGGTTCACCAGCTTCTCGGGTCGAGCCTTCCGTCTTGAGTGAAATTGTTGTTTCCTCTCCGAGGCTAGCTTCGCGGGAGTGGATCATCTTCGAGGATCCTCGGCCTTCTTGTCCGTCAATCCCTCTCCGAGGGTCTTGTCATAAACTCAACACCACCTTCGGTGATACTTTTCCTGCTTATCTTCGTGGGCGTAAGATCGAAGATCATCTTCGACAATCCTCATACACTCTTCATCCGGGAGAAGCTCCTGTGATAATGTGACATTGTTGTGCTGTTGGAAACGAATGCTTGTATTCGCATTAATTGCTCTTCGGGGACTCCGCCCCCGAAGCTACAATCGCGGACGAAAAAAACACTTACAACATAATTTATTATAAAATATTGATTTTCTTCTGGAGGAGATTGAGGTGTTTTGTAGTTATTTCCTTACTTAAAAGGTCTATATTGTTGGGATTTTCTTTGGTAAGGGGCCCTCTATAGTATGGGTGGATTTCGGATCGTCTGATTAAATTTTTTATATTTTTTAAAAAAACTCAAAAGTAAATCTAAAGGTTTAGAATGCTCCCACTACCGATAGAGGTCATCTACCAAAGAAAAAATATATATTGTTAACGTAAAATCAAAATAAAAGCCATCAATATATAGATAAAAAAGAGTGAATAAATAAAAATGCAAACATTCATAGATGACTTCTGCTTCCAATTTTCAATTTTATTACTTCGCATTCGCCCGTGTTATTAGATTGAGGGAAAACATTTGAAAAAATCATTCTTAATCTAAGTGCTTATTGACACAATGAATAATATATATACCACAATATATATTTCATAAACGTAAAAGATTTGCAACAGGGAAAGCCGTTGATGCATTTGATCACTTTGCTTCAGATTCATGTTTGACCTTGACAACCGGCTCAACCATGGTCTCCAAGTCTTCAAGGTCGTCTTTCAATTCGTCAACCTGCGTTAATATTTTTGCAACCATATTAAAAAAATTATTTTCCATACGTTTGGTAATGTATAAATTCATCGTACTATATTCATATATGCATAATACAATATAATTAATACAAATAGAATTTGGTACTAATTTAATATGGCCTAAGTAGTATCTTCCTTGAACAATAGTGATGGTTTTGATTAAGGTCAAAGACATATGTTACGCGGGTCTCTGAAAAAAAATTCTAATCAAATTGATGTGGTGATTATTGTCAAAATAAAAATATCTATACTTGAAGAAATCAAGAAAAAGAGTGGAAAGAAAAAGTAAAAAATATAAAATTCAAAAGATTGACTATTCACCAAGTGGAATAGGTTGCCTTTTGATAAAGCTTGAAGCAATGAAATTAAACAAAAATAAGCAAAGAACTATAAGAGTAACAATACATGGAAAACTAAAAGGTTCTGTTTAAAAAAATAGTTAAAATGGTACGGTAATTTTGTTTAGATTGCAAAATATATACATTCAAGTTTTTAGACAATTTTTCTTTCATATAACATTTATTGCAAAATTAAATCTTTATATACTATACCTTGTGAATGAAATCTATGGTTGCTTGAGCATCTTGGGCGGCTTGTTTGGATACTCGTTCAACAAACAAAGCAGTTTCTTTCAGTTTGCCATTCTCAGGCAGCATATCTGCCACATCCGATGACACCTTCTCCGCCAATTTGGCCGCCTTTTCTACCATCTCCGCCACGTTCTCGACCTCTTCAACCACCATTTCCGCCTTCCCTTTAATTACCATTCCAAATATACATTTTCCACAAACAATTAATATTGGACAATCGTGGTCAGCTATATCAGTAATCTATTTTAGTCGGAAACAAAAAAAATAAATAAATGTTGCATTGATTAGGTCAATCTAGGAGGGGTTTTTATTATTAAAAATTTTACTTGGTAAAATTGAGACCAAATCTAATACCTAAAGTTTGAAGGGTCTTCGCTAGAAAAATATTGCATGGGAATAGTATGTACCTTCTATAGTCTGTAGTTTGGCCCATTTTTCGTTTGAAAATGGCAGCAGAGTTAGTATAGAGCCCAATAGCCATCTTACCCTGTAAATTATAAGCAGTTTGATTAACTAGAACATTTCATTTAAACTATAGTACTAAATGTTAAAGATAAAGTAATTAATCTTTGAGGCCAATTGTCAAAACATATATAGTGGTAGAGACCATCCCAATTAATAAGCAATTACCCTCAGCAACATCTTTGAACCTTATCCATTTGATTGTGCAATATTGTGAATATTTGCTCATAGACTACTCTATAATTCTAACTATTACATGCGATAATGTGATTATTCTGGATTAAAAATTACAATAATTAAAACGAAGTAATTCATACCAATAAGGGAAAAAACGCCAAGGTGAATTTGGAAGCGATGGTCCAACCTTCTCGTTGCCATTCCTATTTATCCTATCACAAATCCACAAAATTCTTGAGTACAAATTTTTCTTCTCCCTTTGAGAAGAGTACGTAGCTACTATACAACCATACATATGAAATCAAATTAATCATTGAAAATATTAAATTACCTGTTGGAGGCAAATAATCTTGTCCATGTTTGCCTGTTGGTGCTAAACAACTGCAAACCTTGGTACTGCATGGAATAGCTGTAGCGGCCAATTGGTTTCGCTTTTGGGAAGTACTTTCTCTCCAAAATTCTAACATTTGTGCAGAAGAAAGATCTATTATTGGGACGGATTAAATCAAACATGTTTTGCAATTTGTAAGAACTCCGATAACCCATAACATTCTTGGACATGTTGATCATCATGAAACTATATATATGTTATGATTGCTCTAAATCTTATAATTCAGGCGTGGATAATTGTCATGTTTTTCTTGCTGTTGGGTTTATATATATATATTTACGTGTGGGAATGCTTTGGAAGGGAAATTAACACACTTGAAATGTATTGCAGATTATGTCAAAGCACGCCAAGGAAATTACGTGGCTTTTTGCTTTTAATTGGTCACAGCTTCCACGCCAAGTCCAGCTCCAACAAGATAAATCCTTATTGGATTAATATTGCTTGCAAGTTTAGCCTTCAAACATGGTTTTTTTTTTTTGGCTTATTTTGGGGCCTAAATTTTCTCTCATTTTTTTTTTTTTTGCTTGCTTCTTCAAATTGTCTAGATAATTCCTAAAGTACCCTTTAGTGTCATACTATATGCATGGTCTAACGACTATGAGCATTTATTCTAGTCATAGAAGCAACAATAACATGATTACTTTAATTAACTAACTAATCATATGTTGTGTGTTGTCTATAACATTATCCTAACAAATTGAGATTATAAGAACAAAATAAAACTTATGAGTTGTGACCATGTTATCATACAATCCAGTCAATAATATTACGTAATATATCAAACAAGCATTAAATGTTTTACCTTCAATAGTTTTTAGGGGAGTATATCCTTAAAAATCAAATTTATGACTTATGACCATCACCATGTTATCATACCATTCGGTCAGTAATCTATAATATATCAGGCAAATATAAATGTTTAACACCCAACAATTTTGGGGAGTATTTCCTTACAATTGTTTAACGGGGATAACAGAAGTACGTTAATTTTCAAGTCAAAGATGTGCATGGACTCCCAGTTGCCCACTTGGGAACGTTAAAGCATTATTAGTCACTTCTATGCAATATGTTATTTTATTTTTTATTTTTTTAATGTTAATAGTGTAATAAGTACTGTTGGAACTTATGTGTATTTTTGAAAGGGAACGAATTTGCGACAACAAGTACTATAGAAATGAGACTTGCAAAAAAAAAAAAAAAAGTACTATAGAAATGAAATATGAGAGAAAATAGAAAGCAAAATTATCGTAATTAATACCCAATTTTAATATTTAATTTATAAGAATATCTAATATTTTAGAAATTATTACAAAAGATCAAAGTAATTCTTATTGTTATTGATTGAATTATTAAAGTATTGACGAATTTGTTTTTTTTTTTTACCTTTTTTTATTTTTATTTTATATCTATGTGTAGTGTGAAACATGTATTTTCTTATTCCGTATCTCTAAAAATGGATATACCCTCTTACTCCCCTCTTACTTTAATCAATTGTAAGAAAAAAAAAAAGCAATTGATATTTTTAAAAAAGTAGTACTAGACATACAAACTTTTCTATCAAAATTTTTAATACTAACTTACATCTCATATTATTTTTGTGAGTATTTTTTACTTTTCTAAAAAAATTTAATATCCAACTAATAAAAATATAACACTTCAATTATTACATCAATTAGTAATAAAATATTGGTAAAAAAATTACCATCTCTAGCATTATTCTTTTTAAAAGTTCCTAATTAAGTCAGCAATTCCCCTTCTTTTAATGTGGGTGACGTCATATACAAAGTTGGGCCGGGCCCAAAACGAAAAAATCCAAACCGGCCTACATGGCTCCACCGCTCAGTCCCCCTCTCCAGCCGTCAGCACAGAAGTATGCAAACAGCAATCGACAAAGTCAACAGTCAACCAAAGACTCATAAAAAAAAAAAAAAACACTAAAATAATATCTATTACAGACAGTTCACCAAAACAACCAAACCAAGACAAGACTTGTCAAAAACTCAAAAACCATGCTTTCACATTTTTCTTTCATTCCTCTTTTCCTGATCTTCCAACACCCAAAGATCACCAAAACAACCACAACAACCACAACCTCTTCACTGCTCTTTCCACGCCTCTCTCATCTCTCGCCAGCATCGAATTCGCTTGCCTTGTAAGTACTTCTCTCTTTCGTTAATTATTTCATGCTCAGAGAAATTAAAAAAAAAAAAAAAGATCAACAAGTTCATATGGTAGAAATAAGAAGAAAACAGAGATGGGTTTATTTCAACACAGAAAAATGATCCTAGAATCGTCCACAAACGTGACACAGAAAATCTGCGATTCTTTATGCCAAAATCAAATCCCAATCTATTGCCCAACGGAGTGTATTTCCGTTTGCCCAAAAACATGCATGCCTTATCTTCCACCGCCATTAATGTCCACCAAAGACGTTTCCCGTTCCACCAAAGATATTTCCCATTCTTCCAAACCGTCGACGTTTTTGACCATAACGATCGTTTTTCTGGCCGCGAGTTTCCTCATAGTCTCTGGCTACTTTCTCTACGCCAAGTACTACAACGCCTCGAGGCGGGCGGCGAAACAACTCCAACACCAACACCAACAACAACGATGACCCTTTATCGCCATCGTCGAACCCTGATCAGATCACGCGCGAGTTCCTTGATGAGGAGCACGGCGCTACGGTGGACCACCACGTCTGGTACATCCGCACCGTCGGTCTCGAGCCCTCGATCATCGCCGCGATCACGGCCCTCAAGTACAAGAAGGACGAGGGTCTCGTCGAAGGCACGGACTGCTCTGTTTGCCTGAGCGAGTTTCAAGAGGACGAGACTCTTAGGCTCTTGCCCAAGTGTAGTCACGCTTTCCACGTCGCTTGTATCGACACCTGGCTCCGATCCCACACGAATTGCCCCATGTGTCGCGCTCCGGTCTTGGTTGCCGCGGTGAAGGCCTCGTCGCCGCCGCCGCCGGAGGCTAGTTCCGGCGATTCAGGGGCCGAGCGAGAGACCCGGGTGGCGATTTCGGTGAGTGTCGGCGAGGTTGGAGGAGGTGTGGAGGGAAGAGATTTAGTTGAGAGCTCTAGTGCTGAGGCTGAGCAGAGGATTGAGCCGAGTCGGAGATCGATTTCGCTCGACCGTTTGGACGATAAGGTGACATTGGAAGTGGTTGATAAGGCGAGG
This sequence comes from Boehmeria nivea var. tenacissima, assembly GCA_018132145.1. Lineage (NCBI taxonomy): Eukaryota > Viridiplantae > Streptophyta > Magnoliopsida > Rosales > Urticaceae > Boehmeria > Boehmeria nivea. Next base: position 18,926,245 of record CM030878.1, on the reverse strand, counting down.
ACTAATGGTGAGAAGAGAGTTCGTGATGAGAAGAAGCTGCAGAGACTGAGATCAGGTGGTTCTTCGCGCAATAATGGCAGATCTAATGGGCAACAGAGTGGACATGGTTCTTCTATGAAGAGGTCACATTCCTGCAATGGGAAGTTTGTTCTTTGCAGGCCGATTCGGCCCACTGATTCCATTCTCCCCTTGAGAAGTATCTGACCCGGGGGAGAACTTTTGTCGGTGCGCGATTCGGAACCGTCAGATTTGCATACTGTTTAATACGTTTTTTGGGTCATGATGATCTTACGTTCAGAAACACGAATACTAGTGAGGACGAAACGTCCCCGTGTTTATGTGTGTTTTTTGTTGAGTGTGATTCTTGGAACCTGAAATTGAGTCGGGGAAATTCTCAACAAGGTGAGACCGAGGAGAGTTTTAGGTTTCGGTTTTTCGGAGCTGCAATAATGTCGTCTTTGTCTTTGTCGTCTTCGTCGTCGTCATTGTTTGAGTGGATGTTGAGACGAGGAAATTCAAGCTGAAACCAAAGGGGATTCAGCTGAATCGTGGATGATTGTAAATACAAAGTTGCCAGATACTTGGTTGCATGAAAAGATCAGGCAATTAATTGTAAGTGATAACCTTTTCTTCTGTGAACTAAAGAAAGGATGGTACTTTGTTGTTGCATAAAAAAAATGCGTTCATGTATTTTGTGTCTGTATGATATGAAAATTGAAAAGCATATAGATGAAATTTGTCACACACACACACACACACACACACATATATATATATCGACAGGAGCAATTCTAAGGTAAATGCTCAAAATGATATATAATTGTAATATGATTCTGATGTGATCTTGACATTAAAAAATGCACGATACTAAATGTATATTTAAAGTCTCCTATCTTTTCTTAGTACTCTTTCTTTTCCTTGACATATCGATAACTTGCCCTGACTTTTGCTTGGAAATGATTTATAGTTTAAACTGACTTAGTTTTTAGGTTATTCAGCATACGAGTGATGTGCTCTTTTTTTTTTTTCAATTGAAAATAGAATAATTGCTGGAGCAAACTATTTATGTTCATATGCAATTCCGTTGAGTCATGCTAAACAAACTAAATGAATATGCTTGATGAAGTAATTCTTTTTTTTTTTTTTAGTTAAGTTGATGAACATATAATATACTTTATACCTTGAAAAGTAATTGGATTTCACTCCAAAAAGTGGTTTTATCTATTAGTTCTTAAGTGGATAGAAACTAATAGTATTAATGAGCATAATGAGTCGAGACACCTCATAGTATTGAAGCTCAGAACCTACGAAGACACAGAAATCAGTTTTTTCTTTTGGTATTTTGCTGGTTATCCTAAATTGCATTATGCATGATTGTATGCCTAAATTAAAGCTTTTCCTAATAATTCTTGGTAAGTTCTATTATTGGTTTTAGTAATTGAGCAAAACTAAAAACTAAAACCGAATAAGAGAGCAAGCATAAGTGATCTACTCACCCTCAAAAAACCAAACTCTGCTTTACGTAAAGTTGCCAGGGTAGTATTGGTGGAATACGGCTGTTTATCTGCTTCAAAATCGACATATTTTAGCTATATTGCAATTAATTCAACCATAGTTTTGGTCTTAAAAATGTTTATATATATGACTTATAGCCAATAGGGGTGCGTTTGATGTGTAAAATTTGATATGATTAGTTTTTTGGATTGGATGAATGATTTTTTTTTTATACAGGTCTCAATGAATGTTTGACAAAATCGGTATGTGATTGGGAAAGAGAGAAGCAATTAGAACGAATATAACAATCCCAAGTTCCGAACAGATTGAGGTAGATTTGCACTGGATTACTAACGTTTGGGCTACCATGCAAAAAAAAAAAAAAAAAAACAAAACAAAAAAAAAAACAAAACAAAAACAAAACAAAACAAAAATAAAAAAAAGGATTGGGCGAAGGCCATTTCTTGGGTCTTCGAGCCACTCTTTACTTATTTTCTGCACGGTACATTTGAATTCACTCCAGACTCTCCGAGGTTGGTCTTAAAAAAGTTAGGGAAATTTAAAAAAAAAAATTACAATGTATGTCATTTTTTAGTAGTAAATTAGATTGAATTCTCCTTCTTCTATTTACAAACGAGGAAATTAGGTATCAAATTTTCTCCTTATAAAAAAAAAAAAAACTACATCAAATATATCCAATTACGACTTAAGAGATTATTTCAAATCCAATTCGGGCGTACTGAGTTCTGTTTGCTTTGGATTTACTGATTAGTGGTATTAAAAAAATTAGAATTGTTGTGAGGGGGATGTATTAACAAAAAAACCATCACTCTCTTAATTTTTTATATTTTGTCCGAAAGAGAAGGCAATAATGTCAAGAGATAATATTATTCTTAATTTCTAGTGGAAAGCATATGGAAAGCACGCATTAGTTTATTCTATTTGATTTGAGCGACTAATTTCGCATTGGTATAGATGGCATGAGGTGATCGTGATGAACTCACAAAAGTCAAAAATGGAAGCTAGATTAAAAAGAAATAGTTTGGTACTTGTGCAATTAGAAATGATCAAATTAATTTAAAATTTTTAAATAGCATTTGTTCGTTCATATTCCAGCTATGTTTTCTCTCCTAATCGGTATAACAATATCGATTTGCAAACTTCCACAAAAATGTCTGGAACTTTATTTAGGAAAAGGTCCTCAAACGTCTTTTGTTTTTAATTTGTCTCTCCTTCGAATAAATGTTCTTTTTCCCTTCAATACTTTGATGAATGAATCAATTGATGTATCAAAGTAATGAGGGATAAATTAGTGAATGGTTATTTTTTTATGAGAAATTATAGTGAATATTCAATTTTTAAAACTTAATGTAAGTTATTACCCAATCTTTTGAAAAATGTAACCAACTATCTAAATGATTCAATTATTTACACAGTGGTAAGTAGTGGTAATTTACTTAGTTACCAAAAGCATGTGCAAGTAATTCACAAATTGACTAGAAATTCAATTACTTCAAAAGTTTAGGTATTTATTTTTATTGTTATATAAATTCTGAGTATTTGCCTACTTCACCCTATTATTATATAATAAGAATATATTTGGTATTTGATCATTTTTTAATTTATGTTTAAAGAAAATGTCTAAAGTTTTAAAAAATTAAATTATTAGTTTTATACACATGTTTATATTAGTGTCGTAATGAGCTCCGACTTTTTTTTTTCTTTTAATTTTTTTACTAATTTTTAATGTGATGCTGCTATATTAGAGTCTAGTTCGCTATTTTTTACCGAAATGAATATATAGCTGCCTTTGTTTGAATTTAGACATGGTTGATATCATATAATATATACATGATAATAGGACAAACATGGAAAAAACCTGAATGGGATTCTTCATTACAACTCATAAGGATCAATAAACGTCAGCTGTGGGAATCAGTTCTAGAAACACACTTTGTTAATGAATTATTCTAGTGTGAATTAGTTAAATAAGCTGTTTTGAAAAAGATTTTTTAAATTTTAGTCTATATTTCAAAAAATAAAAGAAATGATCATGATCCAAATACAAGATACATTGATAAACTTCACTTTTTATAATTACTTGGTAATTATTTTTTTAATGCATTAGCCGTAGCAATATAAATATTTCTTTGTCAGTAAAAAAAACAAAAATCAAACTTCGAATTAGTATTAGTTAAATCGAAAAGTACTACATGTTATCCTTTGAAAGATAAAAATAATTTTAACTTGGATGTATTTCGTCTTAATGTGGAAGTACATGCCCAATATGAAGCCTTTTCAAGTGCTTTCTGTGAGACTTGAGAAGTGCAAATCTTTTCTTCATTTTTTTTTTCCTTTTTGAAAAGAGAAAATGTAAATTTTTAGTGCACTTATTCAAACGTGGTAGGCTCTATCTGCGTGCATCACATTGGCCAATAGACGAAAGTGACCAAAATTCATACAGCAAAAACCACAAATGGCAAACACAATTATCATGGAGATATTTGAAACGTGGCAAAAGGATCTCACACTATTCCATAATCCATACACGGAGAAATTAAGAAATTATTATCTTATTCAAGTATAAGTGGCTGTTGATAGATGTCAGTGAAACATGCCCAAACGGGCAACGGGTAATTACCCGGGGACGGAGGCCGGGTAATGTACAGTTAATTATCCGGCCACATTTACTCAAAAAATGTAATTTACCTACCGGATAATTTTTGAGTAATTTCGGGTAATTTTTTGGATTGTGTATTTAAAAAAAAACAAGAATGACAGTTTTCAAATATTAGGGTGCAAACTGCAACAATAGCACAACATTGAGAGGCATTTGTATAGATAATCCTTGAAAATGACAAAAGCCGGAGGAGAGAGGAATTTGCTGGTAAAAGCAGAAGATTTTTCGGGTTTTTTTTTTTTGGGTAAAAAATTAAATAAAATTTAAGCATTACCCGGTTTTTATCCGCTGGTCAATCAACCAGGCAGTGTCTTACCCGGACTGTGCCTTCCCCGTTTGGCCATATGCTTAGATGTCACTTCTAGATTCTAAAATCATATATATTATAGACATAAAGGTCAAAATCTTGAACTTATGAAGTCAAGTGTATATCTTTCAACGAAATTATGCGGACGTTACCTAGGTAGCTTTCTAAATAAGAGCTCTGACTGGTATAAATTGTGGTAATTAATTGAACGTACGGTTGATATCAATATTATTGTTTTCTATTTTATTTTGATCTCCGATTACTAAATAAATGCAAAATGTCATATTAATTAAAATAAGAGGGTGGAATAAGGCTAAATCAATTTTGTTTTTCTCTCCAAGAAAAAAAATACATAAATGGCAAGTCCGTATTTTTTAGGTAGGAATTACTTATGACAACAAATATTTTGTGCTGATAACAATTAATTTTGTACAAACACACTACAAGTCGACATATTATACATATTTTGAGAAAGTATTATAAATATTTTTCATTGAAATGTTACGTTTTAGTCTGAGTTTTTGACGATAAAAATTTGTTTTTAAATTTTTTTTTATAAATATATAGCTTAATTATTTTTTATTTTCAGCTAAAACATGTGTACAAAATTTTCATATCGCGTCTCTATTTTCTTATTGCATTATTTAAATAAGGGATGGAGTAGGAAAATATCCAAAATTTATATAACAATAAAAATAAGAGCCAGTTAAACAATTAGTCATTTTAAAGGTAAAGTTTGAAGGATTTATAATGTTACATTTTTTACATGTATATATGTTACATCTTATAAAAAATGTTACATGTTATGGCTAAATCCTAATTTCGTGAAACTATGGCTAAATCCTAAAAAATTACCCAAAATTTGGTTAAATGTCTAAAAAACTCTAAAAATAAATACCCAATATGATGTTTTAAAATAAATGAGTAATTAGCTAATTCATCAATTATTTGCACATGTTTTCAGTAATTCAATCAATTATCACCAATTATCACTATGTAAGTAAATTAATACTTGGATATTTTGTTATATTTTTAAAAGATTAAGTATTTATTTAAATTAGATGTCAAAAATATGGTATTCACTATGATTTATCTTTAAATAATCTACTGTGGTGTAAAATATTCAAAATTTTTAAAAAATACGTAATTTTATCAACAGAAAGTTTAAGTACGACATAATATATATGTTTTATTAATAATTCTTTACATTTCTCTTATACAATATTAAGTAGAACACTGATGTTATAAAACACTACAGAATTAGTTATATATTTTTACATCTTGTTTTATTGAGTTTTATATGAAATAATAATTACGTCGACATGACTAAACTCTACTCTTTTTTTATTTCCTTTTTTTTTTCCCTCCCTTTTTGGGCTAAAGGCAGCTCAGTCAGCTGACTGACGTTTTTGAAAAAACAAGATGCAGAGATCATTAACTTCGTTCACATCTTCCTACTAATTATGTTTTCCTAGTAATTATATACTTCATATTAGCCCAGAACAAGAATAAAGTGGGAAAATACCATTCTTGGTTGATAATTTGTTTTCTTAGAAATTGGTTGATGAATATTATTAGACATATAAAAAACCTTGCACAAATAAATAGTGTTAATTCAGAAAAATTTTTAAGTACAAACCATATACGTATCGCATTGAATATACAACAACATTTATTTTCATGTAGATGAACCGAATGCAAAAGCAACACTAATATTCTAAGCAGCTTCTAGATCAAATAGACAATGGTATAGAAGAATAGTAATATTGCTTGTGCTTGGACACAAGTTCGTACGTATAATTATCACTTCTTTTAGTATGTTGGAAAAAAATATCGGAAATTTATTAAATAAGAGTTCGAAAAGTTAGTCAAATTAGGACACCTACAATAGTCTTCCTCACCCCAATTCGACGGTAGTAAACTTAAACCATTTGCCAACATGTCATTTTACATTTCTGACCTCGTAATATATCCCACGAAAAACACGAAAAGCAAAACGCTAAATATCTATAAATACCAACCATTTTCTTTCGCCAAAGCACGTACCAATACAAGCTAAACAAGCACTAACTCACTTTCACTAGAATCTCTACCGTCATTCTCTCTCTCTCTCTTTCACTTTCTCTCACTATCTCTTAATTTTCTCAATGGCTCCAACAACTGCTCAAGTTGATGCTCAGGAAACCAGTGTGACAAGCATCAAAGCCCTATCCGAGTCCGTCGGCTCTGTCCCTTCTGAGTACAGCTACACCACAAACCCTAGCGACCAGGCTGACGAGAACGACCCCGACCACTCCATCCCCACCATCGATTTCTCCATCCTCACCTCGGGCTCGCCCGATCAGCGCTCCAAAGTCCTCGATGACCTTCGCAGGGCCTGCGAGGAGTGGGGTTTCTTCATGGTACATATACCATACAATAGCTAGTTTTTATCTTTTCTTTCTTTCTGAATTTGTTGACATGATTTTGAAATAATTTTATTTTATTATTATTATTTTTTTTAATGGTGATGATCAGGTGGTCAACCATGGAGTTCCGGAGAGCGTGATGAAGGGAATGCTCGGTGTTTGCGAGGCATTCTTCAATCTGACTGACGAGGAGAAGAAGGAGTTTCAGGGGACGAGGGACGTGTTGGACCCTATCAAGTGCGGCACCAGCTTCAACGTCGCAATCGATAAGGTTCTTTTGTGGAGGGACTTCATCAAGGTCATCGCCCACCCTGACTTCTACTCGCCGCACAAGCCAGCTGGATTCAGGTAATTATACCATATTATAATCTGACGTTCAAAAACGCATAAAAATCCTTATAGTATTTAATAAATTTGATTGGTACTAAAAAATTTTGAGTTTGATAATTCACAATTTTGACCGATTTTGTGGGAATTTTTTCAGTGAGGCTGCGTCGGAGTTCGGGAAGAGGACGAGAGACGTAGCGACGGAGTTGATAAAGGCGATATCGGAGACGTTGGGGCTGGAACCCGACTACATAGCCAATGCCATGAACTGGAACAGAGGCGTCCAAATATTGGCCGCAAACTTCTATCCAGCTTGCCCACAACCTGACAAGGCCATCGGAATCCCGCCGCACACAGATCATGGATTGGTGACGCTTCTGATCCAAAACGACATGGGTGGTCTTCAAGTCCAACACAAGGGCAAGTGGGTCAACTGGAACGCCGTGCCCAACGCCTTTGTGGTCAACCTCGGTGACCAAATGCAGGTAATTAAATACCTAAAATTTCTAATAATTTCCGAAACTAATTAAACTCTTTCTTTTTTTAATGATTATTGTTTTTCATGTTAATCTGTGATAGATATTGACGAACGACAAGTACAAGAGCGTGTGGCACAGAGCGGTGGTGAACAACAAGGCGACGAGGATATCGATAGCAGTGCCACATGGTCCGGCCGCGGACACGGTGGTTCTGCCGGCGCCGGAGCTTTGTGAAAGAGAAGGCCAAAAACCACTTTTCTCAGGCATGGCATACAAAGCATACTTGGAGCTTCAACAGAGCAGTAGGGCCTACATGAAGCCATGCATTGACTTCATAAGGATATAAAGATCAATATATAATGTACTATTACACAAGGTTGGATGATCGTTGTACGCTTTAGTATTGTATCTGTGGCCTCTAATAACCTTAAATGCTGTTTTTTTTTTCTCCCCTTCTTCTGTTTTGGAGTTGTGATTAGGAGGCTAAAATAAAGCATTTGCTTTGGTGATACATGAAAGGGAAAGTTCAATAAATTATTATTATTATATTATAGCCTTTTTTGACTAATTTGTGGAAAAGTAACATGTGTGGTGACAAAAATAAGATGAGTATGATATATAACAATATTTCATTATCGGTTGGAATTTGTGGCCTTAAGTTATTTTGGCCTGACTCTAAGGTTCATAGTGAGAGTTAATGAAAACTGAAAAAAAAAAAAAAAAAAGAATTTCTTTCGATTTGTACTTATTCTTTTCGTATTGTGAATTTTCTATCTTTCGTCAATGGCTTTTTTTTTTTTTTTATTTTTTTGAGTTTGTTCACTACAAAAATTACTATCATCAATTTTGGTCGCTGATATTATTTTCGTCAATCAAATAGTGCTCGCTGATATTGGTGGGTCAAGTAAAACAAACCATATCAACGACTAATCTTAGTAGCTGATGTATAATAATAGTATATGCGACTAACAACTGGCGCAAAAAAGTTTCTCGTCCCTCATATATTATCGACCGGTGAGCAAAACTTGGTTGTGGATAATTTTGCAGAAAAGTTCTTGTCAAAATGAAAACTACAAAAAATATAGTTTTTATTCTCCGCAATCTATAACATGAATAATTTGTATGAGAATAATAAGAATTTTTAAGTTAATTAGTATGAAATTTATACATTTTAAAAGCAAAAGACTTAATAAATTTATTCTTCTTTCTCTTTAGTCTACTAACGTGAATAAACTATTTTCTTTTTCTTTTGATGAAAGAATTTGAAAGAATAATATATTTTTTTAGAGGAAGGAGAGAGAGAATCGGTCTTTACGAAGCTAAAGCCTTTGTATTTCTTTAATTTATATCCTAGTGATGTATAGGGTCTAAAACGGTTACAATTGTATTTGTCATTTTTTACTCAAAAATTATTATTGATTTCATTTTTTTTTATAAAAAGAAAAATCTCTTTGGACCAGGCATTGTTTTTGGGGTATGCTTTTGGATTATGAAAGAATCTAAAGCAATTAGAAGTGTTTGACAAACATACTTATTAAAGAAGTATGTAACCGTTTTGCTTTTACGTAGTGTAATTGGTATAGAATCTTAAAAGTAGGCTAGAGTTGCTTTTAAATAACTAATTCTGCTTCTGAATTTTACAATTACTAAACTACCCCTAAAATATGTGTAATTGTAAACAAAAATAAAAAACCAACGTTGACATAAACGTGTGTGTATATATATATATATATTTGAATTATATACCTATATATATTATAGTTATGTAATTAATCTCAAAATACATAATATATATATATATATATTACTCACATTATATATAAATATATTATAATTTTATCTATGTGTAATTAACCCAATAAAAATGGTACCAAGACATTAAACATTATATATATATATATTTTATTTATCATCATGTAATTAACCCAATAATATATATATATATATACTATATAATATGAAGAAATAATTAATTAATTAATTAATTATATATATATATTTTGTTGAGAATAGATTTGTTCAAATTATAAACGTATTTTTATAAAATGAACAAAATTATTGTATTCTCCATCTATATATTAAATAATAAATATTAATCTTATAAAATAATTTTAATGGTATGACCATTTTGGTAATTATATATGTTCACAGCAATTTTATATTTAATTTACCAAATACTTAAATGCTATCTCTGTTATTAACAACAATTTTAAAAATACAGTTTATCAAATATCTCACCTGTTTATTACTGCAATAACTTCTTTCTATAATACAATTTGTAGCACTTCTTATATAAGTACATCAATGTCAAACTGGCAATTTAACTACTTTATCAACCATAATGATTAATTTGCATCGTGGTGACTCTCTTACACAAAGATAATCATAACTCACAAGCCAATTAACCATTATTATTATTATTTTTTCCAATAAAGGTTGTATGACAAAAACTTGTCAAAACTTCTTTAGAGACCTATATTGGCCGGTTGTCAAAGTGGTGTGTAGAAGAAATTTTTATCTTTTCTAATTGTTTCTTTAATTTGTCTTTTGTCTTTATCATGGTGACTTCTTTTTTTTTTGCTACGTTATGGTGCCTTTTGTAGTTTTGTTTACACAAATATCTTATCATTCTTCTCTTTTTAATAAGTCTTTAATTCAATAAAGTTAAAAAGAAAAAAAATATTAAAGTACTACTGCATATAAAACTCTATGGTCGGTTCTAACCCCTCATATTATTGATGTAAGAGATTAATGTCGTTTTATCCATTTTTATTGTCGTTTTTGGATTATTATTTAATTTGTTATTTTTTTTATTTTCTTTGTCATTTGGTCTTAATATAAAAAGGCTAATTTAGTTAATTGTTGAAGAGCTTTTGAAATCAAATATTGAGAATTGTAAAACAAGAACTCACTTTATCCGTTAGTCATGGACTTTGCTTGATTTTATCCGCTGCGTCATATACTCTAGTATTATATATATATATATATATTATAATTCTAAAATACCACAAAATATAGGTGTGGGGATGACCTATTGGATTAAGTAATTACCTTTACAGTGTAAAAATTGGACCATATATATACAAAATCTTAGTGTACACCCACTACCCAGAATTAAATAACACCTGTACATGAATTCAATAATTGTGTATGCATGATAATAATTAATGATATAAAAAATTGTCTACTTATATTTACATTGGATTTTAATATTACGAATTATAAATTTGATAATTGTTGTTTACACTCTAAATGATATATTAACGACACTCATATGAATGAACTTGAAAATAAATTTAAAAATTATAGCAATGACGGTAGATGAGAGAAAATCTAGGCCATTACATACTATATATATATATATATATAGAGAGAGAGAGAGAGAGAGAGAGAGAGAGAGAGAGAGAGAGAGAGAGAGAGAGAGAGGAGTGGTAGGAGTTAGTTATTGTTATTTGGCACAACATTTAGGAATTTAACGCAGATCAAATTTGGCGAGCGCAAAAGTTCACTGAGGTCAATAATTACTACCGGGTCAGTATATATAAGTATATATATATATATATATGTATATGTCAGAAAGTGCCCATTTACATTAAGCAGTCTAATTCGATTCGGTACTGATTTATGTGTTCTATGTGGGCAAATTTGTTGGCAGACCTTATAAAATCCTTTTGTTTTTCACTAGTTTTTTTTTTTTCCTTAGGTTATATTCTCTTCAACTCATGTATTTTTTTTTTAATCTAATGATATTTGGTTAAAAGTTGCACTACGGGAATATGACGGACTTCTACTATAGTTGGTAAGTCATATTTATTAGATGTGTCAAATTAATTGAAATGTGCTTTTAGCTTTTTCTCTTTAAATGAATGTAAAACACACATTAATAAAGAAATTGTAACAAAATATATGACATCATGGTTCACTAAATTGTTGAAAAATCATACATAATCGAATTTTTGTCAGAAAATACTGACTAAATTAAAATAATGACCGTTTTTTCTGACAAAAATAATTCTAATCCTGTGACAATTGCCCTAATTTGTATGTTGTTTAATTTTCTACTATTTTTGTTACACTTCACTGATCTGTGTTTAATGTGTGAAATTGACGTGTGACTTTATGACATCTCTTAAATAACAACAATGAAGTGGCCTTTTGTTTTTATTTGTAATTAATAAGAAATATGCTAAAGACAGCTGTCCAATCGTGGCCGTCCATGGATATAGATCCTACAGTGGGACCTATTTTTATAGACGGCTACAATTCGACAAACGCACCACGCGCTCAGTAGCACGCCTCAATTTATAAACCTTACATGACTCCGGCATTCAAAAATTGTGGGCGAACTGTTTCAAATGCTTGAAAGTGATTGATCACAAGCACTCATGTGAAACGTGGAAAGTGAATAGTTAGATCTCACAATTAAAATGCCATATAGCTTTGAGATTATTTTACTAGAGTAATTACAGCAAAATAACACAAACTTTTTTCGTTTCTAAAAATAACATTAAAATATTAAAAATTAACACTTACAAGAAATTTTATGATTAAAATATATAAATATTCGCAAAACAATTTTAAACTTCAAATTTCAAAAATAAATATTAAAATTTTTTAAAAGATCTTGCAAATATGTTAATATTTTGTTGTTATAAAATTTTGTTGAGTAATTTTTTTAATATTTTAAGAACATATGTAATTTTTTTTTATAAAATTATTCAATTTTAGTCTATTTTTGTGACTCATTTGTTTTTTAATCAACGCTTGAAATTACACAATATCAATACCATACCACGCGGAGTTCACCTACAGATTAGTTTATAAAAATTTTAACTTCTAGAAGTAGAAAGCACCGGCACATTATTTACGCGTGCTACAACGACTAGATACTCTATATGTACAAAATAATGGGCAAATAGGAATTGTTGTAGCTTTAAATTTAAAAAATAAATAAAATAAAATAGAATGAAAGGAACAACTCGGTCAAATATGGCCACCTGAGTAGATCTTGCAGTTCACCCAACATCGACAGAATCCCCTATAGGCACTAACTACCATGTCTTTTTACATATTTGACCTCATGATCATGATTCTCATTATCTATAAATACCAACATTTTATTTTCCTTTCCAAAGCCAACAACATTCTACTCTAAACTTTATCATAATCTTCACTAGAACTATACTACTAATTCCTTTTCAATAACCCTCTCTATCACTCTTTATCTCTTTTAACTTTCTCAATGGCTCCAACAACTGCTCAAGTTGATGCTCAGGAAACCAGTGTGACAAGCATCAAAGCCCTAGCCGAGTCCGTCGGCTCTGTCCCTTCTGAGTACAGCTACACCACAAACCCTAGCGACCAGGCCGACGAGAACGACCCCGACCACTCCATCCCCACCATCGATTTCTCCATCCTCACCTCGGGCTCGCCCGATCAGCGCTCCAAAGTCCTCGATGACCTTCGCAGGGCCTGCGAGGAGTGGGGTTTCTTCATGGTACATATACCATACAATAGCTAGTTTTTATCTTTTCTTTCTTTCTGAATTTGTTGACATGATTTTGAAATAATTTTATTTTATTATTATTATTTTTTTTAATGGTGATGATCAGGTGGTCAACCATGGAGTTCCGGAGAGCGTGATGAAGGGAATGCTCGGTGTTTGCGAGGCATTCTTCAATCTGACGGACGAGGAGAAGAAGGAGTTTCAGGGGACGAGGGACGTGTTGGACCCTATCAAGTGCGGCACCAGCTTCAACGTCGCAATCGATAAGGTTCTTTTGTGGAGGGACTTCATCAAGGTCATCGCCCACCCTGACTTCTGCTCGCCGCACAAGCCAGCTGGATTCAGGTAATTCAATAGCATTATCTGACGTTCAGAAACGCACAAATTAAAATCCTTACACTATTTAACAATTTTGATTGATACTTTAAAATATTGAGTTTGATAATTCACAATTTTGACCGATTTTGTTGGAATTTTCGCAGTGAGGCTGCGTCGGAGTTCGGGAAGAGGACGAGAGACGTAGCGACGGAGTTGATAAAGGCGATATCGGAGACGTTGGGGCTGGAACCCGACTACATAGCCAATGCGATGAACTGGAACAGAGGCGTCCAAATATTGGCCGCAAACTTCTATCCAGCTTGCCCACAACCTGACAAGGCCATCGGAATCCCGCCGCACACAGATCATGGATTGGTGACGCTTCTGATCCAAAACGACATGGGTGGTCTTCAAGTCCAACACAAGGGCAAGTGGGTCAACTGGAACGCCGTGCCCAACGCCTTTGTGGTCAACCTCGGTGACCAAATGCAGGTAATTAAATACCTAAAACTTCTTAGAATTTCCGAAACTAATTAAACTCTTTTTTTTTTAATGATTATTGTTTTTCATGTATTTAATCTGTGATAGATATTGACGAACGACAAGTACAAGAGCGTGTGGCACAGAGCGGTGGTGAACAACAAGGCGACGAGGATATCGATAGCAGTGCCACATGGTCCGGCCGCGGACACGGTGGTTCTGCCGGCGCCGGAGCTTTGTGAAAGAGAAGGCCAAAAACCACTTTTCTCAGGAATGACATACAAAGCATACTTGGAGCTTCAACAGAGCAGTAGGGCCTACATGAAGCCATGCATTGACTTCATAAGGACATAACTAGATCAACGCCAACACTTGTGGTTTGAAGCTATACATTCCCACACTATTGTATCACAGCCACAAAATATTGAAGTACTTATCGTTTGGTTTTTCCTACTTTGTAATTTTCTTATTTTTCTTTCCTTTAAAAATAATAATAATAATAATAAAATGCTTTAGTGCGTTGTACTTATTAATTTATAGTACCGACGAAACTAAGTTCTGAAATGAACATAGTGCTTTTGTTGACTTGTTTGTGGAAAAGAAATGGGCCAAATCATGCATGATGACAAAAATGAAGTGAATATATGTAATTATTATAACAATAACAATTAATGTAGCACTTGGTGTGGAAATTGCAACCATAAGCTACGCAAGTCCATTACGACATTGCACAATTACGTCGACATATATATTCTGCTTGTGGAAATTGTTGAGTGAAATTAGTTGACCAAAAAGAAGAATGTTGTATATTGTGTTCATATTTGATATGCTAAATTTAGTATGACAATGAAGAGTTTTTTTTTTTTTTTTTTTGAATATTATATTTATCAATATAATGGTTTTTAGCACCTACTTTTTAAGAGGAGAATGTATTTCGGGCCTAGCCAGACAGCCCGACTTTTTTTCCGGGCCCATCAGGTCTCGAGAGGCCTGGCTTGCTCATATGACCGATGAAGGAAATGGCTCGACAAGCCAGGCCGGTATGGACGGACTCGGCGGGCTTGTTGGCCTTGGCCCTTTTTTTTTTTCCGTAAAAAAATTATTTTGATGATTTATATATAATAAAATCTAAGGCTTGAAATAGATAATTGACATGATTGCACGAGAATGCAAATTTTATTCATTAAGTGGCATGTGAATATTAGTACAACGGGAACTTTCAAAAAATGCCACTTTGTTATGAAATTTATCACTTTCAAAAAAAGTTACAGTCAATACCACTTATTTTTAGCAGTAAATTTGACTAATTGCCCATTAGAAATGAAAAAGAGAAGATGGGGAACGAAACAATAGTTTTCTAATTGAAAAAGTGGCATGCTTCGCAGTGATGACATGGATTATAAACTATCTAGTATAAACTAGAAGGACAAAAAAATATTTTAGAAAATTTAAAAAAAAAAAAAAAAAAACACAGATGGAATAGGCCATGACCAGACCGAGCCGAGTCCGAGCATCAACATTTGATCAACATTGGTCGGCACCGGGCCGGTCCCATTCCGCCAGCCCGTCTCCGCACTAATATATGGCAGGCCAGATTTCCCAACTCTAAATGTTAGATACCCCACGGAATGTGAAGAAATTAATATTTAATATATCAAATACATACAAAAACGAATTAATTTGCGCAAGATGGTCTGTGCCGTGAAGGTTGACTGAGCAGTATAAATCTAAAAGTCGGAGTCATGAATAGCGTTCCTACTTGATTGAAAACTGGTGTCCTCAATAGTACTGTCCCTAAAGAAACGTTTTCATGAATAGATTTTTCTTGTATTCCTTCCTTTTGAAATTCTCTTTTTACCTTCGCCCAAACTATGGTGTATCAAATACTAAATCAAGATATCATGATTCGGAGAAGAATTAAAAACTATTTTGAAAAAAAAAATAAAAATAAAAACTGATATTAAAAAATTAGTGATGTTTCATATCAGTTACTTTATATGAAATTTTAATCGACGAAGATATAAGTGATGTTGACAAAACAGCGAAGGCTAAAAAAAAAAAAAAAAAAAAAGAAAAAACCATAAACTAGCCTCGAATTTATGCGAAATACTACGACTGTCCCCTTAATTTATCATAATACCAAAAAATATCCTTTACTTTTTCAATATAAACCAAAATTATACCCCTGCTGGTTGACTTTTAATTGACTAGTAAAAAGATTACTTTTTCTGAAATACCTTAAATATCCTTATTGCCACATAGGTAAACTGAGAAGACAGCCGTACTATTTCGCATAAATTCAGAGGTGGTTTATAGTTTTCCAATATATATATATATATATATATATACACATCGTGATGAATGAAACTTATCAATGACCCCGACGATGCTAGCTTGATGTACATATTATTATTATTTTTTTGCAAGACTGATGTACATGTTATTTAGTTTATATAGGGTTTGCACAATTAATACAATTAATGTTCCTCTCAAATAATGCCCATTATCACAATTTCACAATAATACTATGTTTTGAAAATATTCTTTTGTGAGGTATGCTCCGTCAGCTAGATTTTTTTTTTTTTTTTGAGTTAAAACATAGAATTTCTATGTGTTAATCTGACATTTCAATGTAGAATTATTCTAGGAGAATTCTCTCTCTTTCTTTTTATATTCTTGAGAGAATCACATTGACTTTTGGGTTTATACTTTCATCCTGGCCTTGCCTGAGTCTTTTTTTTTTTTTCAACCGTTTGTCCTAGCCAGTCTGTAGGCAATCTAGCATTTGTCGCCGTTAAACTCGATGCACATTTTTAAAAGTATATATATATAGAGTCTAGAGAGAGTTTCATAAGTTTATGATTCATCTGTAAAGACATTAATTGCTCTTCTTTCTCAATCTCTCCAGAAACTCAGTTATAATTACAACATTACCCTCCCTGACCACATCTCTATACCTTTCTATATGGCTCTAGTAACTATTGATCAGCAAACCAAAGTGACAAGCATCAAAGCCCTAGCCGAGTCAGGTGGTCTGACCTCAGTTCCTTCGGAATATGCCTACGCCACAAACCGAAATGATCAAGCTGACTCAGATGATCCTGATCACTCAATCCCCACCGTCGATTTCTCCAAACTAATAACCTCTTCGCCGGATCAACGTTCCAAAGTCCTCCACGATCTTCGCAGAGCCTGCGAGGAGTGGGGATTCTTCATGGTGCACAGACTTTTAGATTTACTTATAATTAAGCTCAAACTCGATTGGCAATTTTAATTTCCATGCATGGGACAATCTCTTTGTATTGAGAACTCATTTGTGACATAATAATCATGATGCATAATGTTATGTTATGATGTGATTATTAATTAGTTGATCAATCATGGGGTGCCGGAGAGCTTGATGAAGGGAATGATCGAGGCGTGCAAAGCGTTCTTCAACTTGGCGGAGGCAGAGAAGGAGGAGTTTCGAGGAACGAGGGATGTTTTGGACCCCATCAAGTGTGGAACAAGTTCTAACATTGCCATCGATAAAGTCCTTCTTTGGAGAGATTTTATCAAGGTTATAGCTCACCCTCACTTTAACTCGCCCTACAAACCCGCCTGGTTTCAGGTATATAATTTACAACTTAAATACATGATCTGACGTTCAGAAATACGCAGCAGTATAAATATCTTTCTTTTCTCTTTTAATTAAAAAAAAAAACAATACATCCCAATTAATTAGGTTGGTGGACACCTATGCAAGCCAAATATATCACATACAAATTCATTCTAATATTAGTTTGTTATCAGAAGAGGAAGTAAATTTGTTTTTAGAAAAAAGTCATGCAAGGCGTTCTAGGCAGAAGGAGCATGGAATAGATCAATGTCTACAGGATTATGTATGCCACTTGGATTACCACCATAATTAAGAATATGCCTAAATTAATTTGGACATCAACTCTAGAAGGAGAAGGAAAAAAATCAAAGGAGAAAAGGACACATTAATTTGTTGAGCAGTCACGGAAAACAGAGGAAGCTGACGGATTTTTCTAAGCCACAGCTAGTTATCATCTTCACATCACTGTTTATGAGGTACAAGAAAAAAAATAGATTATATTGTCTCTGATTAAGCAACCTGAATGGTTAAACAACAATACTTTTTTCCCCAACAAAAAATGTAAAAGTTAAAAAAATTATAATAAGAACTAAGAATTGGATTTCTATGTTACATAAGTGGAACTCTGACTAATTGCGCTAAAAACATGGCGAAAACAATTTGGAGGTGATGTCTTAAGAAGGAAATTAAATACCAAACTACTGACGTAATCAAAAATACTTTTCGTATTGTCTCATTAATCAAAATTATTACATATCATGACGATCATACAATTTCAAACGTTGAAATCAGAAAGGCACAATTCTACCATTGTGTTCTAAGTTATAATTGTTATTAATTAATTAATTAATTATGTATTCTAGTGAGGTTGCTTCTCATCCAAAACGACACGGATGGTCTTCAAGTCCAACACAAGGGCAAGTGGGTCAATTGGAATGCCATGCCCAACGCCTTTGTTGTCAACCTTGGTGACCAAATGCAGGTCCTCTCTAGACGTACTTCTATTATTTTCTAAACGAAAAATTATGCGAATTTTAATTCACAAGCTTTTATTAAATGTCACGGTTATATTTTCAGTTTGCAAAATCACGATAAAAATATATCATGCTTTTAAAATACTATATTTACCTTTAATCAATTAATTAAGAAAAATCTAAAATATTTTGATAACGGAAAATAGTTTGTTATGATTTAATAATAAATTCAAGAATACTCTTATTGTGAATTCGTGAACTCGGAGTACCATAGTAGTGTTGCGGTAAAAAAAAAAAAAAAAAAAAAACCCTCAAGTATAATCGTGTCATTTAGTATATTTTTAATGAACATTTTTTCCTAGACTAGATTACGTTTTTTCAATTCCTCGACATTAAGTCTATTGTTTGTCTGTGATAGATTTTAACGAACGACAAGTACAAGAGTGTGTGGCACAGAGCGGTGGTGAACAACAAGGCGACGAGGATATCGATAGCAGTGCCACATGGTCCGGCCGCGGACACGGTGGTTCTGCCGGCGCCGGAGCTTTGTGAAAGAGAAGGCCAAAAAGCCACTTTTCTCAGGAATGACATACAAAGCATACTTGGAGCTTCAACAGAGCAGTAGGGCCTACATGAAGCCATGCATTGACTTCATACGGATATAAAGATCGTATAGTTATTTTTAATATATTGGTTTGAAGTATTTATTATGGATCGTCAAGGACTAGAAACTTGATATATCCTTTCTGTTTCCTATTTTCGATTTTCTTTTTCTTTTGTTTAACCATCAATGTTAATTACTGGTTTGATTGGTACTTTTCCACACATGTTATGGACTTATGGTAATGACAATCCTAGGCAACTTGCAATCAGAAAAGATGTTACCCATAGATAAAAAGAATTCAGAGGATGTTGATTTTTTTTTATTTATTATTCTTGTTATTTAGTCATTTTTTAATAGCTAAAGACCAATATAGTTAATGTAACTTCATGTATCCGATGCTTGAGCCTTCAATATATACTAGTTTCCAAGCGCGTGTTCATGCAATTTTTTTTAATACAAGATGTTTTCGTTAAAATTTAATAAATAAGTGCATTTTTATAATTTTAGAAAAATATATGAAGACTTTATAATTTTGTAAAATACCACAAAATAAAAAGGGCTAAATAAAAGTAAAAATAAAACGTTATTTGTACTTAAAAAAATATACAACAATGGATGTCAAAAGATAAAGAAAAAAAAACCCACATATGAGATTTTTTTTTTTGAGATTAGTGCTAGTAAAAAAATAACTGTTTAAATAATTGGAACAAAAAAATTGAAAAAATAAGAGAGAGAATAAGAATTTGCTAAAAAACCTTAACAATTTGCTCAAAACCCCCTAAAAAAGGTCCTTTTTTGCAAAAAAAAAAAAAAAAAAAGGGACGCGCACGTGGGTGTCACACGCGTGTTCATTAGGTGTGTGTAAGACACGCGCCCAAAAAAAAAAAAAAAAAAAAAAAAAGACCAAAACGCATGTTTCAACCAAAACGTGCGTTTTGGTCGATGGGTGAACAGTAGCACCCTTTCTCACTTTATATGTTTAAGATATATATAGACCAGCATATAAATAACTTATAAGAACGTTCTTATTCGGTGATAAGTGATAACCTTACTTGATATCTTATGTGCAGTTATACATAAGAGTTATTCGGTGAAGAAATCCAGAAGGAAAATTACACAAAAGAACTAATGTAGTTTTTTCTTTTATTAATTTTTTTGAGCTTGGCATAATCATTAGGAGATCAACGTAGTTGGTAAACTTCTTTCGATTTAGGCATATATAATCTCTATTGAGACGCGTTCTTATTTTTTTGTTTTTTAATGAAAAAAATGTGCAATTATACACATATAACTATGCTAGCCTCAATTAAATATGGATAATTCTGTTTTTTTTCTTTTTTCCCCTAGTTCCTAGTTTTAGATGGCACAAATAACATTATTATACTAATGATATGTACATCAGAATTGTCATATGATCATTTAATGTCAAAATGTAATATTGATTATATGACAATTTCATGTAGGGTTTATTATACTATAATTCTTCTTTTTATTCTCTATTTTTCAACTTCCTTCATCCTTTCTAACTCTATATATCTTTTCAGCTAAACCGACCTAGCTAAGTAGCTGATTAACTAAAAGAGTTGTATTACAAGATTTTAGGCTTGGCTTTGAGAAATGAATATATATCCCAATTTATGAACTTAAATAGTAGGTAATATGTATATTATGATATAGCATTAACGTATCATTGATTTCATTAAAAATGATAAAATAAAATTAGAGAGGTGGTATGATCAATTATTTAATACTATATATGTATGTATTTATCATGTGTTTATTGTTTATATATGATAATTTTCCTTTACATCCACATGCAGATATGACATTAACTAGTCTTGTTTCGCCAACAGAAACGACAACCCAAAAAAAAAAAGAAAAAGGAAAGGCATCTAGAAGCCCTAGAAATTGAAGCTAAAACCTAATTTTAGAACCTATTAAAAAAATTTACAGCTTTTTTTTTTTTTTATAAAACAAATGATCTATTTTTGGCAATATCAATTAAAAATGACATATTTTTTTTTCTACTAACCATAATATTTTATTTATTAAAAACTGACTATTCACATAATTAAAAAAGTGGTAGATTTTTTTTGGGCTTTTCTACAATGCTCCACATAGTAGTGTACCAAAATAACACTGAAAATGTGTGTAATAATGATATTAAAGTATATAATAATGATTCTTTACATCTCTCTTATACAATGTTAGGTGGAACATCAATGGGTACGGAGCACTATAGATTATTAGCCTTTTTTGAATATGATCTAAAAATTAGACTAGATACCAAAATTTTCCTTTTGTCTCGTTAATAAAAATTCTAATCCAACTGGTTTTGTGAAGTCATGAAAGTCATCTCTAGCTATAAAATTAAGGAAAACCAACATAAAATAGCTGATCTTTTCGAGAGTCTATAACATAAAGCGTCGTTATATAATAATAATAATAAACTTCAAGGAGACAAAAAGAGGCAATTAGTGCAAACTTTGGCTGATAAATGTTTGAGCAAAATAGGCGAAGCGTCATCAACTTAACAGAAAAATGGCTGATAAACCCTTCATTATCGGATTTCAACCTATGGTCTTTCTGTTCTAGAGGGTTTGGTTTATTAAAGGAGCTAGAGAAGAAAAAAAGAAGAAGAAGGTGAAGTTGCATTGAAACAAATAAACTAATGGTCTTAGTTTCTTCGTTTTACGACAAAACGGACAAAACGGCAGATATGGTTGAACTAAACAACCGTAAGTCCGTAACACATGGGTCGACTTTGACTCTTTTTTCATTATTTATTTGGGAGATTTTGAATAATACTCTTTTTTGACACAATATCCTGTATGTGTTATATTTTTAATTTATATATCAATTTTTATATTATATATAAAGAAAAAATAAAAAGTGCATAATTTAGAGTTTAAATTATTAAATGATACTTAAAATGATTTTTTTCTTATTTATTTCCTCATCATAATCTATTTTCTTTTCTTGGTAATCGCTTTAGAAAATTGGAAATAACCTGATATATATGTACACCTTATGTTGATGAAAATTTTAATCATGCGACGAGCACTTTAAGCATGAAATTAATGATCGCATTATAAATCAGAAATATAGGGATAAAAAAAATGCCTATGCTAATTTCTATATACATATGTATTCCAACACGGTGTGCTTGAAATTAAATGCTATGGTTCTCCGTGAATATATTATTTAATTTACTCATAAATAATATATAGTATAACTTAATTGGTTGGGATTAATTAATTGGAAGGGAACGTGTCATTTCATCATGAGGTATCTTATTGCCATATATTATTCTAGCTAGTAATCATCAGTTTTCAAACATTGAAAATTTTATTATCTTATTTAAATGATTTCACAAAACATATATCTAATAAACTTTTTTTTTTTCAAAATATGGATGTTGACATGGACATATTTAGTTAACAAATATGTAAAATTATGATAACTAAGATAATTACTCTATAAGTTATAATTTATTAATTTATCGATTAATCAATGATTTGCTTGATGAAGATTTTTTTTTAAATTTTAATGTTGTTAATTTATAAAAATGCCATTAATATGCATTTGATAAATTGTGTGTATTTGGCGGAGCTGGACGTTTCAAGTTACACCACCATAAAAAATTATCTTTAGAGCCGGTTATAAGTCGTCTAGAATCCAGAGTACGTACTGCACCGACATGTATTTCTAAAGCGTTGTTATAGTTATTTTTTAGTGAGCGTTGATGATCTAAAATCATTTTTCACCATTAAAAACTGACCTGTTGTATTAGTTTTCAAAAAGCTTTAAGCTTTTGATATCTTCTAGAATCTAGAGTACTATATATGTACGTTATAGGCTTATAGCTAGCCAGAAGACAACTCTGTGGCCGGCGCACTAAATTACTAAGCTTCTAGAATATCTCTTTTGTCGTATTTTAATTATATACATCATATTAATTATATAGAATAAAATATAAAATAATTTAAATTTTTTTTGGTATTTAATCATATATTTTGTCATTAACAAAATTTAAAAATTAATCATTCATCCATAGACAATTAAGAACATAAAAATAAAATAATCACAGCATCAAATATTTAAATAAATAAATATTTTCATAATTAATAAAAATGTTTGGCCTTTTTTATTTTATTTTAAAAATCATTTGAAAATGAACACCATAAGTAGAAAATTAATTTTAAAGTTTAATCACAAAAGTGTAAATATGTATATGCATTAGAAGAAATTAGTGTTCTCCTTATTTCATGTTCATAATAAATTAGTATGTACGTTATTGAAATAAAATATATAGTCATCACATATACAAAATTAATTAGATCTGTAATTTACCGTGATAAATTTGAAGATAGAAAATAAGTTTGTTGCGCTGTCACATATTGGACGCGGATTTACTCGATTGAATTCAATCTACCGCATTAATCTAACTAACGTTTTTTTTTTTCTTTTCCTTTTCTTTCTTTCAGTCTCCCTTGTAACAGTGTAAAATTTGTCAAAAAAATAAATAAACCGAATGATCTCAAATTATTTTCCACCACAATGGAAAAAGAATCCCCTAAATGAATAGCTGAGAAATTATAATATCGTCAAATATGTATATATATATATATATATGTTTATATATACATATATATATGCCATTTGGGAGATTTTGAGGAATACTGATAATCTATTTCTATGTGTATTATATACCTCAAAATTTACATTACAAATAAAGAATAAAAATAAAAAAAAAATTATTTAAAATATAAATTATTAAGTGACATAAAAAATATCTTTATTTTGAAATTCTCCTTTTTTTTTTTTTTGGGAGTGGGACATTCTAAGTCACTTGACTCATTAATATTGCTTGTACTCTATAAATAGGAACCCTACGTTACTTCTCACATTAACCAGAACCACACACCAAAAATCACTCTCTAATACTATAGCCTCTCGTCTAAACCAACCTAATTTTGTGTCTTTGAATCATAATTTTCCTCCAAAATGGCGCCACCAACAGCCTCCGCAACCACCAAGATCACAAGCATCAAAACACTGGCGGAATCTACTAACCTCACCGCCGTGCCTTCGGCTTACACCTTCACCATCGACCCCAAAGACCTCGCAGATCCCAATGACCCCGAATTCGCCATTCCCATCTTCGATTTCTCCCTCCTCACCTCGGGATCAGAACCCCAGGTGAGGTCCAAACTCTTGCGTGACCTCGGAAAAGTTTGCCAGGATTGGGGCTTTTTCATGGTACGTATAATTTGCGGTTTGATTAGTTATATATGACTGATTACATCACTTATTTACTAGTATACTAACGTAATAATAATAATAAAAAAATAATGTAATAAATTTAAAGTAATCGTTAAAAAACTAATATATATATTGTTATTTCACATCTTATTATTGTACTATTAACTGGTATACCACAACCATAGCCTTGATCGAATATTTTTCATGAATGAATTAGGTGACGAATCATGGTGTTCCAGAGAGCTTAATGAAGGGAATGATTGAGGCATGCCATCAATTTTTCCAATTACCAGAAGAGAAAAAGCAGAGGCTTGAGACAAATTATGTGCTTGACCCCGTGAAGTATGGGACAAGCTATAATGTTGGGTTGGATAAATTCCTACTATGGAGGGATTATGTCAAGGTCAGGGTACACCCTGACTTCCACGGCCTCGACGAGCCCGCCGGTTTCAGGTAATCATGGCGTGCGTGACAACCAATTAAAACACTATATATCGGAGTGTTTTTTTTTTTTTCCGACATTTTAGGAACATTACATCCTGTAAATTGAAATATTATATTTTTAATATTTAACAATATGACATAGTACTACATATGCTAATTTTTGCTTAAGTGATTTTTTGTTGTTGTTGGTTTTAATTGTGTAGTGAGGTCTCAAAGGAGTTTGGCAAAAGAACAAGGGAAGTGGCAATGGGACTAATGGAAGCAATATCAGAGAGCTTAGGATTAGAGGCCGATTATATATACAAGAAAATGAACTTCGATAAAGGCTTGCAAATGATTGCCGCAAATTACTATCCGCCTTGCCCACAGCCTGATGTTGCAATTGGTATACCTCATCACACTGATCATGGACTTGTAACTCTTCTCATTGAGAATGACATTAGTGGACTTCAAGTGGAACACAATGGAAAGTGGCTCAAAGTTATTAATGCAATTCCCAACTCTTTTTTTGTAAACCTTGCCGACCATATGCAGGTAAGTAAAGCTCCTTCAAGGAACTTCTATAGTGGTTTTTTTTTTTTTAAAGATAATTTTGTATACTATTAATACAATTGATATCATATTTGTATATTTATCAAAATATATATTTATAAAATCCTAATTAACAAATTAAATTTATAAATTTTTATTTATTTTGAGAAAATTCTCTTGTGAAAAAACAATTATAGTGGACAATAATTTCGGACCATTAAATTTATATTTTCAATGAATTTCACGTGTTTTTTAAGTAAAGTTCCGGTACAAAATTCATTTATAACAAAAAAAAGCACGTCCTTTATTTTGGTTAAATATAACAATCTCCATTTTATTCTTTACACGTATAAGAGCATCTCCAATGCAATGTTAAAAAGGTGTGCCAATGCTAAAATTTAGCATTTGAGAGAAAAATAAGTCCTCCAACCCAATGCTATTTCTAGTGCCAAATTTGGCAAATGCCAAATTGAGTGCCAAATTTGGCACCAAGTTTGGCATAATGCCAAATTTTAGCATATACTTTTAATAATTAAATATTCAAAAAGCACACAACTTCCAATAAAGTAATAATTGCTTATTACTATTAATTGACTTTTTTTTTATTTCTACACCTAAAAAATAATAAAATAATATATAGCATTGATAATGCTAATTGAGTGCATTGGAGTAAAAATTGAATACCAATGCTATATTTGATATTTTTTCACTTTTTGGTGCCAAATTTAACATTGGCATTGGCATTAGCATTGGAGATGGTCTAACTTACTTGCTTCTAGAAAAACTTTTGCTATAGCACGTCAGTCCCACGACATGTGGGGCCATTATCATTTAGTGTTATAGTTGGCGGTTGGACTTTTCATACCATAGGGAAGAAAAATTGACAATCCCAAAATAGAAGATTAAAAAAATTTAATATTAATATTCACAAAATTATTTCTAAAAATATATGCCTTGGACATGAATTTTTATTAAGAAGATATAGGAGGACTATATTTTATTTTTCCATCCGTAATGATCTAACTATTAAACTACTCTATATAATCCATCATTTACTTAGTGTGATAATTCCGTTCTTTTTTTTTTTAACTCGTTCGTACCTACAAATTTATTTTATTTATTTTTTCCATCTTATTAGAAATTCTTAGCCCTACATGATTTTACATGATTCCTCTATGGTGTTTATATATAGATATTGACTAATGGAAAATACAAGAGCGTAATGCACCGAGCGAGCGTGAACAGCCGAGAGACGAGGATATCCATAGCCATACCAAATGGCCCGTCGCTCGACACTGTCGTCGAACCTTCGCCGGAGTTGCTTCAAAGGGAAGGCCAACAGGCAATTTACCGCTCAATGAATTATAGAGAATACGTTGAGCTTCAGCAGAGTGGCAAGTGCTACATGAAGAGTCCTTTAGACCACATCCGTACCTAATTAATTAATATTTCCATACACGATGGAGTACTTCTTCTATCTATGTATAGTTGTATTGATCATCATGAGTGTGTGTCTCTGTGTTTTTTGTTTTTTGTTTTAAATGTTTTATCGTCCTTATTTTAGTAATTTCAATAATGCTCATGTAATATCTAAAGTTGAATATATAGTATAATTTCAAGTACTGATAGTCTCTTTAGTTTTAAAATTAGATAATTTAATTCTATATATTACTAGCTAATAGTCTTTTGTAAGCCCTCGCAACATACTTGGTTATCAAATCAGAATTAATGAAACTTGATGATGTGCTAGCCGCAAATTGCCGACAATTAAGTCTTTATCACCAAAATGCTAATATCACTTGTGTCATTATTTTTTAGCGGAAAAAAAAAAAAGAATGTCGTTATGTAAGCACCAACATGCGCATGATTAGACCATTATTTTACGAAGTAGAACCGCCAATATGTCGTTATCTTTAGATTAGACCGTTTAACTATTCATATATACCCCGTTCAATAACAATTTTTTTATGGGGAATTTTGAGGAATACTCAATTCTTGACACAATGATAATCTATATTTTATGTGTATTGCACTTTTAATTTATATCCTAAAATTTACACTACAAACATAGAGTGAAAATAAAAGGAGCACACCACATGAGATATAAATTATTAAGTGGCATTAAGAATGACTTTATTTTGAAAATTTTCCTTCTTTTATTATAATTAGGCCTTTCACGGTAATGTAATTGGTGATCATATCTTACTTGATGAGCTATCTAAAACGATTGAGTCCTTATCTTCAGAACGCCAATAGCTACCTAGCCGCAAATTGCCAACGATTGAGTCCTTATCTTCAGAACGCCAATATCAATAGTGTCATTAATTTTTTTTTTTACCAATATATACATATTATATATATACATATTATTTTACAACCTGACATGTGAATAATATATTCTTCTAGAAGATGACCAGTTGTATTGGGTCCAAAAAGTGGTGTGCTATATATGATTGATTCGCCACTTATTAATGGTCGGTTAATTTGGAATCAATAATATATAGATGGTACCTCAAGATAATTGACAGTCACCACAAACTCTATGCGTACATACTACCAAGCTTCCCGTATGGTCTAATTTTATTAAAAATGGAACGACAAAAAGAGATACATACAAGGGAATTAACAAAATATAAGAATAAAAGATGAAAGAAGAAAGTAATGGGTCGTTTGGTTTAAGATTCAAATATAAAAATTCGATTTAAATATCTTGTTATTGTACTAATATTTTTGACTCAAATACAAAACAAATTAGATTTAAGTATTAATTCTATAGTAAAAAAATATTTTTTTCAATTTTCAATACAAATCTTCTCTCATAAAATCTCAACACAATTACCAATACTAAACTCTTATCCAAACATCAATTTGAATTCAAAATTTTATTAAACATTAAACTCAAATTTGAATCAAATAAAACTTTAAGCAGAGAGCTATTTAGAAGAACAAGTTATGCTTCTTGAAACCTTTAAGAATGTTATACATCAACACTCAGTAGGAAAAATTACAAATATAAGACTATTTCAACATAATATTACATATATAAGTTTCTTGTTGAGGTATATTTTTTTAAATACAAAAATAACCTTATAAACTAATTCAGAAATAATAAATTATAAATAACAAGTCCAGATATTTATTCACGTATCAGGCAATTTTTTTTTTTTTTAATAAAAAAAGTCAATATTCAATTATAACTATAGCTGGTTTCGTGGAGGTACTTTTATGGCAAAGAAACAAAATTAATGTTGAATAAAGTCTCCCTACAAAATAGCTATGTTCATATTCATTAACGTTTAATTGGTGCTGAGTACTTTATATTGACCAAACGATTTTTATTAAGAAAATTTAGATTGTTTAAATTCAAATTTGAAAAATAGTAGCTCGCCCTTTCTTTATCCGGATTGTGCATACGGTATATAATTATATACTTGATTGATTTAGGTATATTATTTAAATTTCATTGATTCATGTAATTGAAATTCTGAATTAGATTTCATTGGTAATATTGTCTGTAATCTGTTAACACACGATAAATTATTTTATTTTCGGATATTTGTTTGCTGGTTTTTGTTTTGTCCAACTCCTAATCATACGGTATATAATTTATATTCCTGTGATACTTCTTCAGGTGCATTCCATCTGCACACTTTCAATATTATCAAATTTATCATTACTTGTTGTCGTTTTGTCATCACTGCCCTCGCTGTTAGAAGCTGTAGGTGGTTGTGGGACTTGGTGTTGTACATAATTGAGCTTTAATCCTTTCCGTTGTCGAGATGTTATTTTTAATTCTTGTCATTTTTTCTTATTGAAATCAAAGGATTAGCCATTACTACAGTAATGTAAAAATCATTGAGAATATATATTGAATTCCAGTATATATAAACTCTGGAATGTCAAAACTAGCGTGAACATACTACAATAGCTCGAGCTAGATTATATAAACATTTCAGGTTAGCAATTCATTGAGAATATAAAATAACTCCTACTATATATACAATCCAGAAACGTCAATACAATCTAAAATCCTCCAAATCAATATTGGGCATTACTACAACAATGTTAAATATATTCTGGTATATATAAATCCGGTAATGTAAACACAAGCGTAAACATACTACAATTGCCCCAACTAGAATTTATAATTACTTACAGCGATGAATTCAGCGATAATTCATTGAGAATATCAAATAAATACTAGGTAGTATATATACATTCTAGTGCAGGCTTTGCAAGAACACCACCATAAACAATGTCGAAACACAAGATTGTGCATTATATAAGAATGTAAAAAAATTCGAGAATGTACTTTATTTGTTAATCTGCACCTTAAACCAACATGATTCACACTCATATTAATCTAATTGATATCAAGCAAAAATACAAAGAGCGAAAAATAATTTAAAAGTCATTGAGAATATATATTAAATTCCAGTATATATAAATCATTGAGATTATATGAGATTTAGGGAGTACAGAAAATTTTCTTTTTGCTAATAAGAATTTTAAAAAAATTCGAGTGTGCATTTTAAAGAAAAAATGAATTCACGTTACTGATTATTTCCCGACGACGGCTTTGTTCTCATATATGGATTTTGCTCTGCAATATCCCAAAATTTCAGTATATATAAATTCCAGTATATATAAATCTTTGAGATTATTGGAGATTTTAGGGAGTGAAGGAATTTTTCTTTTTGCTAATAAGAATTTAAAAAAAAAATCGAGTGTATTTTAAAAGAAGATGAATTCACTTTACCGATGATTTTTCGACGACGGCTTTGTTCTCACCAATGGGTTTAATTTGCTCTGCAATGTCCCAAAATCTCAGAAATTGATATTTGTAATTTATAGGACTATTGAAGAAGACAAAGCAAAAATCGAAGCGTGGAGATTTTAAGGAGTCAATTTTTTTTTCTTCTAATAGATGCTAGTTGACTAAATCTTTGGGAAGGAGGAAATCTTCATGTCGTGATTTTAGGGGATTGCCTTTTTTTTTTTTTCTTTTAATATTAGCATCCCAAATTTTTAGTGGGAAATAGTCTGGCAATTTATTTTTCTTTTTTTAATTTCCAATATATATATATATATATATTTTATTTTATAGGGTTATATCAATATTTTCTCATAAAATAACTTATATCTGTAATATTCTCAATCCTCTAACTTAAATATGTAATATTCTATATAAGGAGCCTTATATCTATAAATTTTCGACGCTTGTAATGGATGCATAAGTAGGCCCAAATTAAATAACTCTTTCAAAGTCTTTCTATGATGCTCCATGCTCCATTGTAACAATATAGACAGGTTATGTGATTAAAAAAAAGTCTATTTGGTATATAGCTATTTATTGATTAATATTTTAAAAAAATGACTAATATTTTAAAAAATTAAATTATTAATCATTAGTGCATAAAAGAATTAAGGACATCAAGGTAAAATACATCATATGTAATTAAAAAATGAATAATTTATTAATTAATGAAGACAAGTTATTTTATTAAAACATCATTTAAAAAATAACTATTTACTCAATTATCTCTAAAAGAAAATTTATCGATTATATTAAATTCGTTACACCACTCAATAGTATTGTTACATCACTCCTAGATATTTATATGTTAATGTGAAGCATAGAACATTACAGAATTAACCAAAAAAATATTGACATATTTAATAGAATTTTTTTAACATTTCAAAAAATTTACTAAAGGACAATGATGTCTTTTTGTGTACTAATTCTGACCAAAATTGAATCGAATAATGCCTTGGAAATTTTAAAGAAATAGCCATTGTTTACAAAATGATTTTAAAAAATAGCCACAGTTTCAAAAAATTTAAAAACTAGCCCTTTTAGAAATTTTTGATACGTGTCAGAAATTTCTTACAATAATTTTTATGTGTAATTTTGTTATTGTCAGAAATTTCTTAAATTGTGTTATGGCTAGTTTTTAAATTTTTTAAAACTATAACTATTTTTTAAAAACACACAATTCAAAATAACTATTTACCTGACTGACCCTAATACTTTTGAGTCGGCTACAACAACAAAAAGAAGAATTTGAAACTTTCAAAAATCCAAGGACAAAATCGGGATTTTTGCACAACCACAACAATTTTTCAGGTTTTACCCTTTTTTTCACTAGAAGTCAGGGGACCCTTTTTTTCTTTTTCACTAAAAGTCAGGGGTGTATATGGCATAATATTTGGTCAAGGATGCATAGTGTCATTTCAGCAGAAATTGAGGGTTCTAAATGCAATTTTCCCTTATTAACTGGTACAATATGGAACTGTTGATGCGCAGAGAGTGAAGGCGACGGTGAAGTCTACTCTACCAGACAGCTCCAACTCCAACAATGGCGTCTCGCGCGGCCTTTCTCACCTTCACACGGTAACGCATAACCTAAATCCTCACTTTCCCCCCCTTTTTTTTTTCTTGCGAGTTTGAAGCTTCACTATTGAAATTACATAATTATAATTATATATATATATTATATATATATATATAAATATTCTTCAGGAGATGTAAGGAAATTGCTTCTGATTCTCGGTCGAATCTGTGGAGGTCGTTCTCTTCCGGTGCGGTGACGAGCGATATCGAAGAAGATTCTGCTCAAAGCGATGACCTCAAAGGCCGAATCTTTAGCCTCAGGCTTCCGAAGCGAAGCGCCACCAATGTTCTTCAGAGATGGATCAGCGAAGGCAATCGGATCACTGTCGGTGAACTTCGTCAGATTTCAAAGGACCTCAGAAAATCTCGTCGTTTCAAGCACGCTCTCGAGGTAATTTATTCCTAATATTTTTGTGATTCATTGTTTGGTTGCCAAGAAAGTTTACGTTTTTATATCTGCCAAGTGGAAAACAAGAGTATTGCTAGGAGATTTGCATTGCTTGTTTTCGAATCCCTAATTATCTAACATTTGGGAGCTTAAAGATGAGGGCAGTAGTTACATCAAAGAGGATTAGTTGGAAATTATAGCAAACGAAACGGTTTTTAAGTGTTAGCAATCTGGAGGATGGGATTTCTTGACAATGGTCATGCGGATTTGGGGTTCGGAGGATTTTTTGAATGGCGAATTCCAAATGATTGTCTGAAGAAATTGCCATTTATGTGTACTGTTTGTAGAGGGATTTTGTTTGGTGAAGATGATTGAACCTTTTTATTCATATGGACAACTTTTATGTTATTTTGGGTGAGATTGTTAGGAATTCAAGGAGTGAATGAGATAGAATATTAGTCTTGAGTAACTTCTGCTTGTAAAAGATACCCTTTGAGGTTGCTTCGGTACATTTTGACAAGTGATATTTCATATTTCTTATACAAGATTTGCTGGTCTTAAGTGTAAAAAAATGGTGGCTTTCTTTCTTGAATCTTAGGGACAATGTGAATATGTGGAATGGGGATTTCTCATGCAGATCAACTACAACTGCCTTAGTTGATAATCATAGTTTGAGAAAAGAGTTCTTTGCAGTGTCTGGTGGATATGATTAAGTTTTGTTGGCAAATTGCGGTTGTTTTTTTGTTAACCCAAAAATCATTTGCATCGTTTTCAATTCGAGCTTGCAGATATCAGAATGGATGGTTGCCCATGATGAGTTTGAATTATCAGTCTCTGACTATGCCATCCGCATCGACTTGATGACAAAAGTTTTCGGTATTGATGCCGCTGAGCGCTACTTCGAAGGTCTACCTCTTGCAGCTAAAACTAGCGAAACGTACACTTCTCTCCTCCATTCTTATGCTGGAGCGAAATTAATTGAAAAAGCAGAGCACCTTTACGAGAGAATGAAGGATTTGAACCTGTCCTTCACTGCCCTTACATACAACGAGATGATGACCATGTACATCTCGGTTGGACAGGTTGAAAAGGTCTCTTTCATTGTTGAAGAATTGAGGCGCCAAAATGTTGCTCCGGATCTCTTCACTTACAATCTTTGGATAAGTTCATGTGCTGCAGCTTTGAACATTGACGAAGTTAGTCGGATCTTAAATGAAATGAGGTCCGACCGCAGTTGTGATGAAAGTTGGATGAGATACATCAACCTTGCAAATATATACATTACAACAGGGCATCTTGCTAATTCTGAGTTTAACTCGTTAGTTTCTGCTGAGAAAGGTATTACTCAAAGGGAATGGATTACTTATGACTTTCTAGTAATTCTACATGCTGGTCTTGGGAACAAAGACAGAGTGGATCAGATATGGAAATCCCTGATAATGACTAGGCAAAAAATGACGAGTAGAAACTTTATTTGCATTATTTCTTCGTATCTGATGCTCGGGCATTTGAGAGAAGTAGGAGAAGTGATTGACCAATGGAAGCAATCAACAGCCACAGCTTTTGATGTTTCTGCTTGTAGTAGGCTTTTGAATGCATTTGCAGATATTGGGTTGAGAGAGAAAGCCAGAGACTTCCATTTGCTTCTTATTCAGAAAAACTGTGACCCTACAGATATACAAAGTAGCAGCACAAATTAGTCTTAGGCTAAATCACAGAAAATTTTTGGTGTTTGAATTGCTATAAAGCCGGTTCCATAATTGCTGGTTCTCGTGTTTCGTCATTTCCCTGTTACTGGATATTTATGTTAACTGGAACTTCCAGTTTTGGTTTCTCTTTCACCTCCTCCATTTCTCTGTTTAGTTCACATGCTTTCATAGCTAGTGATGTACAATCAGCAGTTTTGTTTTTCTTTCCACATTCCTCTTCTTGCAGTTTCTAAGTTATAATATATTCCTAGTGTACACGGTTTAATATTTGCCTATAACCTTCTAATATGCGCTTGAGGTATAGTATTACCTAATTTTTACCCACACGATTTGGTACGTATTGTCTATGCCCACACGTGAAAAGGGATCGTCAGAAACTCATACTATAAAATCTTATATTGACCCTCGTATATTACTATATACGTATATATGTGGAGTAGATAATCAAGCATACTATGGAGTAATGTGACGGTTTTACTCCGTTAGTTGAGATTTAAATCAGCCATGAATATTCATACTTAAAAAGTGTTGCCTTCGTGGGGCATGAAAGGTAACTCTCTAGAATTGTTGTATATAACAACCGTTAAAATCATGTTAACACCGTGTTCAAGTAAATTGGATTGAATTGCTACAATCTGGTTCTTTAGTTGCTGGTGTTGGATCAGTAGCCATTTGATATAACTCTATAACGTTTTGTAGCAATTCATACACACACACACACACACACATATATATGTGTGTGTATATATATATATATATATATATATAGCTAATTTGTTATTCTCTGTGGTCTGTATTACATGACTGCTATATATTTATTAAAGTATCAAACACGAATACATCGTACGTCATATCAAAGTTATACAGCACAGCAGAAACAGAAATACAGAAATAATTTCAAGCATAATTTACTTGAACAACATTACCAACTGAACTGGTTGACCTTTATCAATTATCATGTACGGCCTCATATACTCTTTTAGGTTTTGTGAGGCAATTGAACGTATCTACGGTATTCCGCGAGAGCCCATAATGGGAAAATATTTCGATATAACGCGAAATGTAGCATGCAATTTACCATGAAAACTCCTGTTATTTCCTGCTCATGATATATAAGTAATTCATTCATCAGTAACTCAATTCATGCTAAATAATATGCAATTAGTACCAATTAACATTTGGTATGAAAGAAATACTCAAGCCATATATTTATATTAAAAATAAAAAGAGGATATAACCTGTTGTGGAAAATCTCCGTTCTCCAATTGAGAGTTGATGATGAGCTTGGCAGCATTATGGAGAGGTGTTGGGTCTCTGTCTGCTTGTCCAACACTTATCAGACCCATCATAGCCCACGCCGTATGTACTACATTCGATCGGCCTCCTGGGAGTGGCACATATTCCTATATATATATCCACCACATGAAAAATAAATATATTTTACAATTTATATTTTTCTAAATTAATTAAGACTTGATTAAAACTCTGAGGATCAATATATTATGAATATTCATACTTAATTAAATGTTACCTTAGTGGGGCATGAAAGGTAACTCTCACCCCAGCCACCATCAGCTCCTTGTA
This sequence comes from Boehmeria nivea var. tenacissima, assembly GCA_018132145.1. Taxonomy (NCBI): domain Eukaryota; kingdom Viridiplantae; phylum Streptophyta; class Magnoliopsida; order Rosales; family Urticaceae; genus Boehmeria; species Boehmeria nivea. The sequence goes on along the minus strand of CM030878.1, from coordinate 18,890,755 downwards.
TTCTCAGTAGAAACTCTACTCCTTTGCGTATGGTTGGACTGTTGTTATAGGTCTTATTAGCTGCTGCAAGGGCTTTAAGGGCAAACCATGTTCCATATGTGAAGCAAATTCCCCAATTACCGTACCTGTTAAAAGTTTGAAAAATTTATCATGCGTATATAAATAGATACTAAGACTTTTAGTCCTTATTTAAGAGATCAATCTTCGGAACTCTGATTTTTAAGTAAATGTATGTTTTTGGGACATTTAGAAATATACCGCTTTTAGAACGCATGTTTACACTTATGCCGATTTTTTTAACACTTTATCCAAGTTTTTTAAATAAGAAAAAAGTTACAATGGTTTCAAACGTAAGTATAAAGTGATAACAACTAGTCAAAACAAGGATTTCGAAGATGGCATTGCGTCAGATTTTTTCTCGTTTTTTAAATAAATCTTTTACATAACCACCTAAAGTTGTTAGTATCGACAAATTTTTCATGATATTAGAAAACCGGACATTTACTTTAAAGAAACGGAAATTGTGAACATTTTTTATTTTTATTTTAGAAATATATGAAAGAGGAAGTAAATTACCATGAACCGTCTGGCATTTGTTTGTCTTCGATATAGTGAACAGCATTGGTTATGAAATTTTCAATCTCTTTTTCCCTATGTGCGGGGTGTAGCCTGTTAAACAAAACTAATGCTTGGATTGCCGATGAAGTGCATTCGACATATTCGTGCTCGATGACAATGTTTTCGAGAAATTCGATGGGATTGAGCATCTGAATTTGAACAAATGTAACAACAAGTACAAATTAACCGTTATGTAGTTACAATTTTTCAAATGCACTCACAGGAACAAAGCATCATCTAAGTTATGGACGTAAATTACCTCTAACCACGCATCTGATCTTGCCGGCTCCCAAGCAGTAATCCCACCATTCTTACTCTACGCCGAATAGAATTCGAGCTCAATATCTTATTTTAAGATCATGTAAGCACTTGAAAATAAATATACCGAATCATTCTATTTCTTCAAGGCAGAAGTTGATTTTCCCAATTTAACAAACTTTCTGATATGTAAATACGTGTAAATATATTATATATCTAAGATGTATATATATACTCACCTGTAAAGAAAGTATGACATTAACAGAATCGTAAAGTCTTCCAAGTTCCACATGTTCTCCAACAATTTCCCGTGGCAACAGCGAGAACAACAGGCAACACTGCATTATTGGAATAAGAAAAATGCATTAATCCATCACATAGAAATAAGGCTTTTTTTTAGTGCGCCATACATCCAAACGACACGACACTGTAACAATAATACAAATATCCTAGGATGAAGTAACAATATAAAAAGATGATGCAATGATTATTTTAAATTTCTCGCATTACCTTTTTATATTGTTACTTCATTCTTCAATATTATTATTATAGTACTTTCTTACCGATTAGTGTTGTACTACAGAAATGTCCTTGAAATAATTGAGAATGTATGTAAAAAGGCTAGTCAAGAACATTTCAAAACAAGCAAAGTACCTTTAAACCTTGTGCAGTACAATCAGAAACTTGCCATCCATGGTCTTGATCAGAAAATGTCCAAGATCCTTTAGAAATGTGGCGATACATACTTTTAAAGTCACCTGAAGGATTGTCTTTGACCTTTACAAATTGGGAAAAAGTACTAATAAATCATCAATCTCATAGAGCTTATACACATTTATTTAGTATACATTTCGTGGAATATGTGGAAATGAAAGTTTCTTCTTTTAAAAAGTAGCTAATTAATAAACCTGAGAATTCTTTATGAAGTCGTGACCTTTTGCAAGAGTTGACCCAATTTCATCACTGAGGTTACTAGCAAGCAAAGCTTGATTTGCAAAACTAGCATCCCATAATTGACTACCAAAACTCTGCAAACAAACGTATATATATCACAAGAAATACTAAAACCGTACTGAATAGTACAGCCTTGAAAAATAATCCCTACAAGAAAAGGATATTCCTGCGCTCCGTTTGGTTCATACGGATGAAAAACAGAGCGAAGGAAATTAATGGATAGATTATTGGGAAAAAAATTTTAGTAGGGCATGCGTAGCAGTGAGGAACAATTGTGAATCATTAAATTTACCTTGTCAATAGACCTCACTTCTTAAAAAAGTTAATTTGTCGATTCAAATATTTCATACCGTAAAATGCCCTACTAATATTTGTCCCTTATTTTCTACGCCATTTTTCCTTTCCTTTTTCAGCCGATTTTATTTACTTTTTACAAAACCGAAGTACGTTTCTACTAGCCAGCGGCTTCTTTCTACGGATATTTCAATTAATTTATTTACTAACAGTAATTTTCATTCCATCTTCAGCGATCCATATGAAATCCGGTAATCTGGCAAGATGTTTCTTGAAATAGTCCCCATTTGGATCTTCAACCCAACACGCAAGCATACATAGCACCTATGCCATTAATAATTAGCAATATGAGCAAATATTGATCATCATCAGCGTGTATAGTACCTATACGTCTTGTATAACCAAAGAAAAAAAAAAAATCTCTCCTCGTTTGTTTTTGCAATCATGATATATAGAATTACCTTTTCAACACATCCCATAGTAATGTATCGACTGTTCTCATCTTCATAATGAATATGTTTCATCGTGACTTGAAGAGCCCTTTCTCGGATCAACTTGTTCAAAGGCCAGCGAGTAAGAAAGGGCTCCGTACATGTGTAAAGACTATCCCATAGAAGATCTTGTATCCATGGATGGGGATAATGGAGGTCCTCCTACGAAATGCATATATATATATATAGTCTTTTTTTTTTTTAAAGACCGCCGTGCATGTAGACTTATACTAAGAAAAAAAAAAAAAGACTTTTGGTCACAACAAAAATTACGAGTAAAAACGAAAATTTTGTGAGTTAAAGTTAAATTTTGGAATTTTCAGTGATTACTTGAAAAGTCTTGTTGGTAAAAATTGTAAAAATTTTCATGATTAGAAGTATTTATTGTGACTAAAAGTGTATTAGTAATCTGTTATTGAGTTGTGACTAAAACAACTATTTAGGTTTTTTTTTTTTATAATTTATTTCAGAAAAGATATTTGCTTTTAGTTTACAATTCAGAAGATATTAGGTAGAGTAGTGCATGAACTAATAACCTTAGCACAGAGATGGCGTGTTTTGCTCCACTTTATTTGACTATAAGGTTGAGTGTGAACTTCGTTTCTCAGTTGTGAAATGAGAGATGTGATTGGACCAACAAATCTCTTCCCGTACAAGTACGACATGGGCATATAAACAGATCGACAATAGCACCACATTTTCGCTACATACGCCATATGAATAAAAAAAAAAAAAACAAGGAAAGTGAAATCGAATCGCATCCTGTACGATACATTGATCTATTTAATTGTAACTAAACAAGTATATTTTCGAAATATAAATTCTATTATTGCACAACTGCGTTTATTAGAGAAATAATACTAATTATATTAAGTGTTAGGCATTGGCTTTTTTGGTAGATTTTCCTGGAAGTAGTTTTCGGCTACCTGAGATGCTTCTAAGATAATGTTTGATTAATATTTTAGAAGTACTTAAGTGCATAAATATTTTCTTATAGCCACAAAATGTGACTTCTTTAAGAAGATCTTTTGAAAAAAAATTGAAACTTATAATAAAATAAAATAAAAAACTATAAACTTAACATTAACATTTGGCGATTCTAAGGAAAAAAAAACTTTGCCAAACTAGCCTATACCACTTTTTTCTTTGCTATATTAATCGGTTGAATTTAACGTTTATAAATTAGGTAGTTACCGTCCAGTAATCATAATATATGACAACTCCCCTGCAACATATAGTTGTATAGAAAGCTAATAAACTAAAAGGTGGGATATATGTCTAGAATTACTCTACTATTTACTATTAGCTGCCGTGCGATCAAGGGTCCGTTTGATAAAGTTTTAACTGTTACTTCAATTTAATAGAAGAAGAGAAGTAAAAACTCATGCTTTTCCAGTAAGTAAAATGTTACTTTTATGTTTATAGCGATTTTTTAAAATTCTATGTTAAATTTTAAAGATTTTTCAAAAGAATTTTTTAGAAAAGTTACATTTTTTGGCTTTGATAAGAAACACTTTTTTTTTTTGCCACGCCTTTGACAAAAAACACTTGGAAGAAACCAAAGTACTTTTGAAATATTAGGCAAACTATTTCAGAAGCAACTTTTGAGCTCAAGAAACCAAAACTAGCAAAAAACAACTTCTCGTAAACTCTGCGACACAGGACCGAAATCTACTTGTGTGCAGGGGCAGAGGGACATGAGGCCGGGGGAGGGGGGGGGAGGGGGGGGGGGGGGGGGGGGGTATGCCCCCCTGAACTGTTTACTTTTTATTATATTGTAGATAAATTTTGTGATTAGAAAAAAATTACATGTAGTTTTTCCTCACCCCTAATCACAAATTATTTGGGCCAGTTGGGGATTTTTTAAATGCTTTATGCCCCCGCTCATGAAAAATTGTAGCTCCGCCCCTGCTTGTGTGTAAACCCCTAAAAGAAATGAAATGTTAATGTCCGTCTATGTATGTTGCTATTATGTACAAACCTGGATGCATGGGAAGAAACGAAGGAAGAAGCCAAAACTCTGGCGGCATTGGGTTACATCCCTCCCAATCAAAGACGCCAATTATCTACATACAAAGAAAGAAAAAAAGAATATATATATATATTTCCACAATTAAAGGTGCAAGAACAATTGAACAATAGAAACAAAAAATAAAAATTTCCTGGCCAATATTTAGCCCAGCTAATTGATATTCTACACATACCGAGAGCCAAGTTTTGCCCCAAGAGGGTATATATGTTACTCCACCATGATCAAGAATCCATTTTCTTGCTCTTGCACAAGCATTATTTTGACCGCCGTCGGGTCCTTCTCCAAGCAATCGCATGCAAATGTAGTTGAAAGCTGTGCAAAACATTGTGCTATGACCTTCTATGTGCAATCCCCACCCGCCATCTTCGTTCTAACGAGCATGAAATCTTAGTAAATCGATGGAAATATATGCAGAAACCAATTAATGTAGTGTGAATGAAAAATCTGATGTTCTAAAAAGTTTGTTCATTTAGCTAATTAGCTGTATGTCCCTTCAATTAGAATTAACTTTTAAAGATAAAATTTCTTTATTCTAAGTACATCAGGGACAGAGCCAAATTGGACTCAAAGTAGGCTCTAGTTTTCGTCCGAATTGCCGTATTGTAACTTCTAATGAAATTTTGGATGTTTTTTAGTTTTTATTTTCACTAACCCCTTAAGTTTTCCTAATTTTTACTCTATCACCGATAGCCTGTAAGAAAGTAAAGTCCTCTCATGAATTAATTTCTAATTCCGTCTCTAAGTAATACGTACATGCATGTATATACGTACCTGATGATTGTATATGTACCGAAAAATTTCTTTGCGATGCTCCGCGGAAAATATAGTATTAAGATGTCCCGTAATGTATAGACACATGACCTGCATACTCTCTCAGATGCCCGGTTATTATTATCATTTAGAGTCGGAAGAAAAATCATAAGCTATGTGTATATTATTCAGAAAGTTGTTATAGATTTGAGAGTATTGAGTGTTCTGTCAATTAACAGTGAAAATAAGTATATTTATAATAGAGGTAGGCAATTTGCCGAATTTGAATATATATATATATATATATATGTGTGATGAAAGCAAAAAAAAAAAAAAAAAAAACTCACAAAAGGAGGAAGATAGAACAATGGGCCAGTGCTTTCGGCAGGCCAATGGCCATCGGTGGCCTGCAAGGCTGAAAAGAAATGGACTGCTCTCCTCAGTGCAGCTGTGGCCTTCTCATATGTAATCACCTCACCATCCTCGATCTTAATCTGAGGAATAGTCTCTTTGAAATTTTTCTCTCTCAAAAACTGCATTACAATATGGTTCAACAAAAATGAAAATGCATTACAATTTGTCTTTACTGCACGTATCAAGTAGCTGTTGATTTTTATATATGTGAGGACGTGAAAGGGAGAATCGAAAAAAAAAGTAAAATTAAAGGCACTTAACAATCAATAATTCAAGCAATATGCTCACTTGATTTATATTTTATGTTCCCAGTATAAAACTGGGAGTATAAATTAAAAGTGTAACACATAATAAGTATAAATTATTAAGGGAGATTTTGAGGAATGCCTATCTTTTGTCAAAATGATAATATATACTCTGTGTGTTATATACTTTTAATTTATACCCTAATATCTAAAATTTACACTACAAACATAAGGTGGAAACAAAGATAGCAAACTACTTGTAGCGCACTAGTTGTTTTCTATTCTTTTTTCTTTTCTATTTTTTCTCTTTGTAATTTATTCTCTGGTTTTACTTTTTTATTTTTTTTTAATTTGCGTCGTTAACAAAAAGAAAATTTTTTAAGAATTTTAGAATTATATATAAATTATATTTTTTCTAATATTTGTTTTCACTTAATTTTTGTATAATTTGAACGAGTTTTCTAAAAGCAAAATCTATGTGCGAACGGCGTACGTTCATTCAAAATTTCATGTACATTCCTTAGAGTTATTAAAAGATATAAAGAGAGTAGTAGTATTTGTTCCTAACGCACCTATATAAAAATAAGATTTTTAAGAATTTAATCAAAATTGTGGCTATTTTTTAGGAATTAATCATAATTTTATAAAATTAAGGATTTATTCGTAACATATTTGTAACATAATATGTTATATATCTGTTGGTGTGGAATTTGAACTAACACCGTGATCCGTATCTCTAGATTGTGATACGGCAATGAACAGGAAGAGATGGTGATAAATGGTAAACACCGTGAAGTTTTGAAGTGGTTCGACTCTCCTCCGCAATAATAGTCTACATCCACTGTTTATGAAATTGCTTATAAAATGTGTTACAGAGCTTTTTTCGTGTTTTTTCTTCCAACCTCTTCCCCTTCTTCCTCTTCTTTCTTTTATAGGCCGTTTTGGAGGAGAGAGGGGAAGTTGCATTTATGGTGCCTGATAAATTATCCCCTAAATCATGGGATTAGGTGACCTTAACACAGTCGACCATGCCCTGTCCTGAATTAAGGGAGTGGGTTACCAACTAATCAACTCACGTCCATCATAAACGGGACGTCTACAGTACCTGTCAGACGCCCCTAACATCGGGGTTGGCCGGTTACAATCATACATGTTCTAACCTCCGGCTAGGGATCCCCAGCTCTGCGGGGAGACCCCTGACTCGACTGGTCTTCTCTTCTCTTATCGGTTACCACCGCAAGTTCGATTCGTCCTCGGGCTCACAGGGTCTCCAGCTCGACTGCCCTCCTTCGAGGACCTCGCCTCAAGCCGGAGTCCACCTTCGCGGATATTGGTTCGAGGCCGATCTTAGTCGAACGCCGCTTCCGATGCCGCAGACCCGGCGCTCCTGATGACGTGGCAATGCCACGCTGTTACTCGGACACTCTCATGAGGTAGCACTCGATCGGGGGGGTTCATCCCCGATCATAGCTCCTGGGACGAAAATCAGCTTACAACAATATAAAATACGTGTAATATACATATATCATATTTATATTACACGTGAAATATATTATGTTATTCGCATGTTACATGTAACATATTATGTTACGCGGATGTTACGGCTAAATCATTAATTTTGACATTCTATTGTTAAATCCTTTAAATTTTATTTTTAAAATGATTAATTTCTTAACTGATCCTATAAAAATAACATATAATAATTTAAGAAACAAAAGGTTCAACCTTTACAGAAAAATAACACCAACAAAAATTTATTTTTGTTTTTGTTTTTTTGTTTTTTGTTTGTTTTTTGCTACCAAGATCTAACAGCATGTTTTGTTGAAATGAGTGAAGTCGTGTCACTGTGGTTTCAACCTTGGCTAAAAAAGCTGACACTTTTGAGTTTTGACGCTGGTCTCAATTTAATCAACGTTTAAAATATGATTGGATGCCACGTGTCACCTCGGGAATGGCTTTTTTTTTTTGGGTAATATTTCTTGGTTTATAATTACTCGAATCAGGTATCAGGATATGACAATGTAATTTAGGCATATTGGCCCACCACAATTTCTAAAAAAAATAATATAATAATAAGAATAATAATGTTATGTATATTACTAAAAAGAACTTGCATAAGATTTGTTGTTGTACAGAGGCAGCTTTTCCTTTCCCACAATAACTAATGAAGCTGTCCAATTTTAGATGTACAACTTTAAATATTGTTACCACATTGTTTGGGCATCCAAAAATATTATAATAAATAATTTGAATTTCCTATATATCATATTCCACATATACCTACCTGAATCCTCCAAAGGAGATCGCCGCTGGGCTTGACAAGATGGCGGTGTTTAGAGAAGTTACGGCGGGCAGCTTCCACCTCCGTCCGCTCCTCCGGCGAGCCGCCCTCGGTATCGAACTCCCATATCTGTCTTCCCACAAAGTTGTTTGTGCTGAATATGTGAGGGTCGTTCCCTCCGTCCGCTATCTTCAGCCTCCACATATTATAAATTAATCAATCTATTTACGTGAGCTTGCTTTGCGTAGTGCGTCGCTATTATGTTTATTATATATGCACAAATATCAACTATGCACATCCTTCTCTATGTCTAGAATTTTTTGTGGCTAGTAGTACCTCAAGTACTACAGCTATTTAAGCCTTAACTGTCCGATTGATGAAAAAAAAAAAAAAGGAGAGAAAAGAAAATGCTAAACATGTAGAATTGTTAGTCCAAAAATACTTAGTATAATGACATGTTATTTATTTATTAAATATAATACATTAATAAGTATATTATGTAATCAAGCATAGACAGATTTAGATAGGGACCTATGGGGTAGAGGTTAGGGGTGACAATTTGGTTGCGGACACGAGACACGACACGAACTAAACGGGTTTGGGTTCATTCTTAATGAGTCTGGGTCTTAAATGGGTCAACACGATTAACATGATAATTAAATAGGTGAACACGACACGAACAAAAAGACACAATTAAGAACGTTAAGACATAATTAATAAAACTTTATTTAAAATATATATATCTTCTTTAATTTTATATTCATTCTTATAAAATAAAATAACATATTTTGTTGATTTAGTCATGTTATATGTTTTGTTGATTGGTTTTGTTATTTTTTTTATTGGACTCACACTCTTGTTAGTTTTGTTGTTTTTCTTCAATTTAATTTAATGTGTTGAATTATCTTTTTATTTTAATTTGGGTTGTAAATAGGTCATAAATAAGATTAAAATGGGTCGTATATGGGTTGTAATACTATTGATATCTGTTTACCATTAAGATACGATTATTAAATGAGTCGTTAATAGGTAACACGACAAGACACGCCACTAACACGACTCGACACGATAAGTAAATACTACTAAATGGATTGGGTCGTGTCTGGGTCAAAAAAATATCGGCACGATAAGACACGACACGAAACACGAATTGCAATCCCCAGCAAAGGTCCTCTTGGATTTTTAAAAATATATGTTTCACCTCAGTATTTGACTATTTGTAGAAGATCTTCAAATAAATCTTTCACAAATTCGTCCTAAATTTTGAAAAATTTGTGATTTACCCTTATTATTGAAAAAAAAATTTAAGCAAAATCTTCTTGTACTCTTATTGAATTTTCTATATTTATAATTTTGTTTATAATTTATTAATTTTTATAAAAAAAACTTTCAATATCACCCAATATAATCTATAAATATCATATAATTTTTTTTCAATCTATCTATAACTTTTTATAATTTTGTACAAAATTCTAAATCTGTACCTATAATCAAGTAAGGTTTGCCGCATCATTTGATAATTATTTTGGCCAAAATTTCTAGCATTATTCTAAAAACAGATTTTACCTTGCTAGCTACTTGTACCGTTGCGCCGGGCAATAAATGCCAAATAAAAGCAACGCCCACCTACTTGAGTACTTGTTAAGGAAACTGCCTAAGCACACGTGGATAATCCACTGCTTCACATTATCTACGACTTGATTAAATTATTCATTGTAACTATCTTATCTATTTTTGAACTTCTTTATTCATAATTATGGATTATTTGGAGTAAATATGTCAACTATTTCATCTTTAAATTATTTGACTTTGCGAATTTTAATTTGAAATTAATAGTTGAGATTTAAGAATATTGCATTAAGATTTAAAAAGTTGAAAAAAAAAAAGAATGTGAGAGATGTTTACTCAAAATAAAGGCGTGCCTGATTCAAGATTCTTAGTCGGAGGGGCAAAAAATTATAGATAAATGAAAAATATATATCATATATATATATATTATATTAGGTGAAATTAAAGTTTTCTATTAATTAAGTTATAGAAAAAATAATAAATTTAGAAAATTCAAGGAGAGCATAAGAGGGATTTGTTTGAAAATATTTATTCAATTACAATGGTAAAACATAAAATTTTCAAAATTCAAGGCGACATGTGAATGATTTATTTGAAAATATTCTACAAATATAAGGATAAAAAATAAATTTTTAAAAATTGTGAAGAGATAACATGTGTCCCGCAAGCCCCGCCTAGATCTGTCTAGTGTTGAAGAATATAGGTGCCTTGCCTATTGCGGAGAATTCCGTTTTTCTACCTGATCATCATGCCTAACAAATTAAGCCCGCAGTTTGCATTACATTTGGTCCATTTCTTGCATAATCAATATATGAAATATGCTACAAACTGCAAACAGACGCGTCAAGCACTGCTCATATTATTATTAGGCCCTGTATTGATTATTCATCCCTAATTAATTAAGAGATTAAATCACTTTTGTTTTTGTTTTTTTGGTTTTGTTTCATGTTTCTGATGTTGAAAGCAGGTGGATAAAAGTCAAGGAGGGACAGATTGTCAGGTTTGTTGCGTTGGGATTTCTGGATGGCGTGGATATGTTTGCTCTACTCATTTTTCTAATTTTATTCCATTCCATTCAACTTTTTTTTTTCTAATTTTTTTAATCTTACAATCTATCACATTTTTTTCAACTTACCAAATTCTTATATAATATTTTTAAATCTCAATCATTTATACCATATTAAAATTCACAAAATCAAACCATGTTATATTATTTTTTCAAACTATTTTCAAACTATTACAAATTATTTTTTCCATCCTAAAAATGAGATAAAATGAGCAAAATGATTTACCCAAACATAGGATTAACATGAACTTCTCATAGAAGTAGCTATATTGTTTAGTATTTCTCAAACTAAAGGTCTCCCTTGCGTTGTCAAGCGTGATCAACCATGCTATGTTTTGGCGATTATATTATTAATCTCATATTAAAAAAAATATGAGCCCCACCTTTAAAAAATAATTTTTTATTTGTCTTTTTATTAAAATTATATAACAATTATAAATATTTAAATAGTTTAATATTATGATTGTCTTGTTATTCATTTTTAAACTTTTACAAACATGATCATAATCTAATTGAATTACCACAACAAAATATCATAGTATTCAATACAATTTATTATATGTGTATAAGAAGAAAGTAGAAACCCGTTATCAGTACACAAATTAAATCCAAGTCTATATATATATTTAAATAATCTACTACCCCAAACTATCTCTCAGGCCTCAGCCACACCTCGCTATGGAGGATCTCCAATTCTGTCATGTCGACAAATGCCGCGGCCAAGATGCTCGTGAGGCCAAGAATTGTAGATTGATTTATGAGGATTTGGAATTTCTAAAGATTACGGCCTAGCGAGATACGGGTTTTATTGTGATTAGGGATTTTTTTAGGGTTTTATTTTTTCTTTAATTTTGAATAACAAAATAATTGAAGGGTAGTAACGTCTTTGTAAAAGACAATTTTGACTAAATTCGTCAAAGGGATATATTTTGTACATTTTGTAAAACTAGGGGATAAATTTGGCATCATGAAAAATACAAGGCAAAAATATGGTATTTTGAATTAATACAAGGGATGATCGTATCGTATTTTCTCTATAAAAAATGAGGATATTTTGAAAATTGTCGGCCGCTTTAATAATTTTTTCTTTTTCTTTTTTAAGATTAATTAGATATATGGTCATTTTAAGGTCGTGTTTAAAAATGTTGACTATTTTCTTACAATTTCCTTCTGTTATTTTTTGTATTGCACTTTTGATTTTACGCTTATTTTTAAACTATAAAAAAGGTATAGATGTGGCACACTATTAAGGGTATAAATTATTAATAGTGGATCAATTTGGTGTATTTTGAAATTATATCTAAAATAATAAATGTATTGTGTATGATTATAATTTAACTAATTGACTGTATATAACAAAAACAACTACTACATAAAATATAATAAACTAAATTAAAGTTAATTACTAAAATTCAACCTTTTCTTTTTATTTAAAAGGAGAACACAGATTGGTGAGGCATAAAATAAGGATTAAAACTGGCTCTAAAAGAGGGTACATAATAATTATTGTGGTTCTTCTTTTTATGTGATATTTGTCTCAATTTTACTATTTTTTTGGGCTTTCTCATAGAACAGGACCCATCTTCCTCATCTTCGAACTTGTTGAGAGTTAAAACTTAAACAACAGTAATTGCAAATAATAACCCAAAACAAGGCAACATGAAAAAATTGGTTTAACTTTGTTTTCTAAGACTTCCTTTTTTTGTTCTTTGCTAGGGGATGTCAAAGGACCCTCTCTCTTGGTTCTCTCTCAAGGAATGTTTTTTTTTTTTTTTTTGACATTTGTTTTCTTTAAACAACATATATAGTCCTGAACGAGCACTTCTAGTTGAGGCTTAAAAGACGACGTGGAGCTCGTCGGCAAAGATGAGTCCGTTCTTGTCATTGTCAAGGTTGTGTAGGTAACGAAAGCGCCACGGACTCATTATTGTTCGCCGTTGCGACTCGTCAGCCCACTTGAGCTCGAGAAGAACGCCGGCCAGGAAGAGGAGAAGAGCAATAGTTAGTTTTTGAAAGAAGGACAAGGTCTCTAGCAAAAAAGAAAAAAAAAATAAAATAAAGGCAAAGATGTATTATTATAAGTAACACAATAAACCATTATACATCCTCAAAAAGACTAATAATAACTCTTAAAAATGTTTCCCTTTCCCACCGGTCTAATAACTAAGAAGAACAGTATCATAAGTATAGGATTGGCATTCAATTGTGATTAAGAAAGAAAGAAAGAAAAAAAAAAAAACTGCCAAATAACTAGCTATAGCTAGTAGCTACTTTGTGGCAAGTAGATCAATCAATGCGTAGCTTTCCAGTTTGATGAGCCAAGACATTATTATGGCTGGGGCCGTAACTTAGGTGGTTTTTGGTTGGCACCGGGAAATCGTATCATAACTGCATTAATTATAAGAGAAATCGTAGGAAATGGCTAATTTCTAACGTTGAATTTAAATAAATACACAATCTTAAAAAATATAACAAAATATCCAAGTTATTTAATCACATAAATAGAGGTAATTTGTGATAATTAATTGAGTGGTCAAAATCATATGCAAGTAATTAATAATTTGTTTTGTTATTCAATTATATTAAAATTTTGAGTATTTATATTTATTGTTGTATAAATTTTATGTATTTTCCTACTTTATCCTAATTATAATAGATAGGAATTCGAGGCAAAGAAAAGGAAAGAGACAAAAAAAAAACCAAGAAATAATTTCTATTAATTAACTACAACTACCTCTATTCTTCATAGTAACATGCGTGTGTATTTGCTTGTGTATAATCATTATAAATTATAAATACATGTATTAATGATTAAATTTGTTTAGTATTTAATTATGAGCTTTAAAAAAAAGACAACAAAATTAACGTATGAATCTGAAATGAAAAGCATATTAAATTATAATAACAAAAAAGTAATAACCACACAAAAAGGAAAAAAATCTAAACGATTTAAGTGAAGGATATTATTGTAAAGACTCTAATAAATAAGTGTATTTTTATTATTGACTAATTCTGTAATGCTCCATACCCATCGGTGCTCCACCAATAAGTATAGGAGAGATGTAATGAATCATTACTATATGCTTTAATAATATTATTACACACTCTTTTAATGTTACATTGGCACATCACTAAGTGGAGTATTGTAGAAAGGCCCTTTATTATTTTGACAAATTGAGCGGACAACTTATTATTTAATAAATGTCCTTGAACACTTTTAAAAAATTTCAGACACAAACGACAAAAATGAAAAATCATGTGCTGTATTATAGTTTATTAAGCTAAAATTCAAACTATTTCAAAATTATCTTTAATTTGGGAAATTCTGTAGTGGGTTTTTTTTGTGGTGAAAAATAATTTTGAATGGTCAGATTCACATTTTTATGATGCGGGACTCACCGAAAAGGTAAATTTGATAGTCCATGAGTGGGTTCTTTTTTGTGATGGGAAATAATTCTGGACTGTTATTTTCACTTTTTTTGTACCCCATTGGTATGTTTTTATAACATTTCCCACCATAGAATTCCCCCTTTAATTTAACATCAATTATATTTTTTAAATAAAATAATATAGATTTCTTAATAAAATTTATTTTTAATAAAATATAAATCTAAGACACTACTAAAAGAATTTTAAAATACTTTAGTATGGAAAGATTTTTTTTTTTTTACAAATTTTGAAATAAAAATAAAAATGCTATTAAAAATTAGAAGTGTAAAAAGGAAAACATTAAAAGACAAAAAAAAAAAAAGAAGAAATACTAGAGAAAATAGCAAAGAGAGAAAAAAAAAAAAAGATCTTCAACTAAATCATCATTCACAGACGGTCCTTGAAGTTTGAAAAATTTATGTTGTACCCTTATTATTGAAGAAAATTTTAAAACAAATCATTCTTGTGCTCCCATTGAGCTTTTTAAATTTATAATTTTTGTCTACAAGTTTTATAAAAAGTTTCAATTTTCCCCGATATTATCCATAAATATGATACTTTTTTTTTTCCAATTTATCTGTAGTTTTTTTTTTTTGGTTATAATTTTGTGCTTCTATTAATTAAGAATTTTAGATCCAAATTTATAATCAAATAAGGACATATCACATTATTCTCGTCATTTTCTAGTCAAAACCATTTGAAAAAAAAAAAAAAAAAAAACGTAGCTAGCAAATTGTGCTGTTGTGCAGGGCAATAAATGCGTAATAATTAACTTAATTAAGCAACGTCCACCTACTTGTTAAGGGAACTGTCTGACCACCATAATGTTCAATTGGTTGTTGGCTGTTGAAGAATAGGTAGCTCCTGCGGAAAATCCCCATTTTCTAATTGAGAATAGAATTGATGAGTAATTTTGGTGCAATATATCAGAACTGAGCAATGCAGATTAAGGAGTTAATTGATCATAAATGGAAGCAATCAAAGCAACAGCCACAGCTAATTAATTAATTTTGATCTTTCTGCTTGAGGTGGGCTTCTCTGAATGCATTCACGGACATTGATTGCATGGAAGCCAATGATGATCACTTCCATTTGATATTTTAAAGTTAAACTTCCATGTGAGAGAGCTCTGGTGTTTGGTTTTTTTTAACACTTTTTTTTTTCTTTCTTTCTTTCATTCAAAGATTGTTGTGTTATAGGATTTTAGTTTGGACATGGAAATCCCTTGTCTGCATAAAAAAACAAAGCACAAGTCAAATTTTGTAATTATCCCATAAAACACTAATCTGGTGACAATAAGCCAGATTTCCAAATTGATCATAAATGGAAGCATGCAATCAACAGCCACATCTAATAAATTAATTTTGATGTTTCTGCTTGCGGCGGGCTTCTGGATGCAATCATGGACATTGCATGGGTTAGACAGATCATTAAGCCGATGATGATAACTTCGATTTGCTTATTAATTCTTAATTCACAAAAACAATAATATTAAACAACTAGTAAATCTTCGGTGCTTCTCTTATATAATCTGGACGTGGTTCTATATATTCGTTGAATAAATGTCCTTTATGTTAAAAGATTAATTTTGAGAATACATGTTTCTAGAACTTAGTAATCGGTGCCTAGGTTGTCTTTTAATATTCTGTTAATATATTTGGCACATTTAATGTTGTTCTAGAATTATCTATGATGTTTTATATTGAGTAAATTTCATATATATCCTTGTGTAGGTAAAATTCAAAGACCTTTTCGTTTATTGAAATTTTAAAACCTCCTGTCGGTTACCAAATTCATGTCATAATTATACTCTGCATTGACCAATTGACTGAATTTTTTTTAAAATACCTATAACACACCTGCACTATTTTTATGAAGGATTGACATGTAGGCTGTCCAAATTCTGAAATTGTAAAAAATAGTACCCAAACATAATAAAGTTAATAAGATAAAAAATAATATACATAAAATAAAAATAAAATAAATAAAAAAACAAATTTAGGGTTTTACTTCATCAAAGTTCAAACGAGTCTCCCTGTTCTCGCTGCTGCCGTCACTACTCTGCCGCAACTTACATCGAGTTCGCGCTGCTAACAGAGGCACACTCCTTCACACCGCTGTCAGTCGACCTCCTTAAACTGCCCAAATCGAAGTCGGCATTGGTGGCGGCAGCTCCGCCGGCCTCTTCTATGAACTAAGCAATAACCCCAACGTACAGGTCGCCATCATCGAGCAATCCAGCAGACCTCTGCAACAAGGCGTGCCGCTGTGCCCTCGCCGCCATTAGATCCGCCCTCATTTGCGCCGTTACCAAATGTGCCTCGTTCACGAGCCCGTTGGTTCTTAAGGCCGTCGAAGCCAGCGAGAGAGGTGTATCGTTGGTCGTTTGGGTTTTGAATTAGGTTTGAGTTTGACATTTGCCCAGCGACTTATTTTCTGGGCAAACTAGAAAATCTTATGTTGGGGTGTTATTTTCTTATTTCAAATGCAATGCTTTGGCTCGGGCTTTATATCCTTGTTCATAGTCTTTTTTTTTTTTTTTGACAATTCCTTATTCATATTCAAATGTAAAGCTATATAGATGTTAGTTTTTACTGAGTCCTTTTTTTGATCATGATATAAGTTTACATAGTTTTTGTTATTTGATAGTTTTTTGTGGAATTGGAAACTGTTCTTGTTTGGTTGTGTTGATTTTTTTTTTTTTTGGTTCTTTTCATCGCAATTGTGGGTCTCGAGTTAGGATTTTGTTTTGGATGGGAGTTTTAGGCTGAATTTTGGTTTGATCATTTTTTTTTTCCTTCTTTTGATTAAGGTTGGAAGGTGAATTAAATAAACTTTTTTTTTATTATTCCTTTTCCCTCAATTTTTTTTTAAATTTTTGGTTGGAGTGTGTTTGGTTATAGAGAATGATTTATTCGTATTCAAATATTAATTATTTTAATTGAGGTAATTTAGATATTTTGTATCTATTGTTAGACTAAAAGTCAAGATAAGGTATAACTAGATAAGGTATAACTATGGTTCTAATTAAAAAATTAAAGAGAGGTTTTGGAATTTTGACAAACTTAGGAAAAGTTCGTGGAATTTTGCCCAAAGACAAGTGATATATACGGAATTTACTCTTTTATATTTGCTTGTATATGGGCTTTGGCTATGCCATAATGAGAGCCAACAATATCAAAAATATACAGACTCTCTATATTCCCCTGTTTTGGTCCTTTACGTCTCCTTGCCAATATTCATCACTTTACGCTCAACATTTCTCTCGCTGCACGCAAATAGGCTCGGAGTTGTTCACTCAGTCACTTACGCACTTGATTAACTATTACTCCTAAATATGTCTAATTAAGAGTAATTGGGCAAGTTCTCTGAACTTTTTTTTTTTTTTTTTTTGGCAATTTGCACCATAAACTTGCAAATTAAATTTGGCAAATTGGTTAAGATTGATAATGGATGTTTGAAGTTGGACCACAACAATCTTTGAACGTCCGCTACCAAATTGACAGGGCCATTGGTTTGGTGCCAATTATATTTTAATTCTGTTTTATTCATATTTGTTAAAAATAATTAAAGTAAAGAATTCAAATTATATATAGTGGAGCCGGAGAAGGAATAAGAATTTAAAAGCATATCTGAGCTAACTAAGTTGGCGGCCACACAAATCTTTTATTATATATTTCTTTGCCAAGAACACAACAGAAGCTAATTATTATTA
The DNA here is from genome assembly GCA_018132145.1 of Boehmeria nivea var. tenacissima. Taxonomy (NCBI): domain Eukaryota; kingdom Viridiplantae; phylum Streptophyta; class Magnoliopsida; order Rosales; family Urticaceae; genus Boehmeria; species Boehmeria nivea. The sequence continues at coordinate 18,872,639 of CM030878.1, read as the reverse complement.
CATATATAAACACGAGTGTTCGTACACAACTTATGCATAGTATATGCCTACTAGAGTAACATAAACTTAAACGAAAAGCAATTTGAAGCCCTCCTAACACTTTCCTTGTAAAATAGGTGTTTCGCATGTATATGCTTAAGCTTGGTGAGACAACGGAACACAGTTGCGGTACTCTGCAAGTGCCCACAATGGAAAAGCATTTCTATATATCGGATAATGTAGCATACAGTTCATATTGAATACCCCTGTTGTTTCCTGCACGTAATTATTCGGCCAATCGGTTATCCGGTGTTAAGCCCTGATGCAAGCCAATCTTATTCTTGACATAAGAAAATGCTACAATATGCACTTGAGTGTTAAAGATTAAGTACCTCCTGTGGAAAATCCCCATTTTCTAATTGAGAATTGATGAGTAGTTTTGCTGCACGATGAAGAGGGATTGGGTCTCGTTTCGCTTGTCCAGAGTTGATCAGACCCAACAAAGCCCACGCAGTTTGCACTACGTTTGCTCGATTTCCCGGGAGTGGTACGTATTCCTAATACAAACCAGGCAGACATATATTTGCAAATCGTAAGCACATGTCCTTTAAAATTCAACTGAAGTTGTTTGATTTTACCTTCTTTGGACATGAAAGGTAACTCTCTCCCCATCCACCATCGTTTCCTTGCGTTCTAAGTAGAAACTCAACTCCCCTGCGCACGGTTGCGCTATTTTCGTAAGTCTTGTTAGCAGCTGCAAGTCCTCCGAGGGCAAAGAATGCGCCGTATATGAAGCAAACTCCCCAATTTCCGTACCTATTAGTTTTAAAGTCGGAAATTGAGATTAGTCTGCGAGAGAGTGTAATATATACTCGCATGAAGTGCAGTCTGAGTAGAAAATAAATTACCAGGAACCATTTTGTGTTTGCTTGTCTTCGAGATACCGAACAGCCTTCGTTACGAAGCTATTGATCTCCTTCTCCCGATGTGCCGGGTATAGCTTCTTAAACAAAACCAACGCCTGGATTGAAGATGCAGTGCATTCGACATAGTCGTGCTCAACGACAATGTTTTCGAGAAACTCAACGGGATTGAGAATCTATAATGTGGAACAAAAAATAAAATTATAATATCAATATTTTTAATAAATTTAAAATTAAACGAAACCTATGTACTCACTTCCAGCCAGGGATGTGATCTGACAGGCTCCCAACCTGCTACCCCACCATTCTTACCCTGCGCCAGAGTAAAATAATTAGAGAAAGGCCGTGCATAAATTTAAATGTAGGTAAGCTATATATACACACATTTATACTATTGATAGTCTAATTTTCTGAATCTGCAACCTTATCTATGTTATAAAATAACTATCAGATATAGATAATTAAAACGCATGAAGCTCACTAAGACTTTTCTTCTCTCTTTTTTTTTTTTTATTTTTTTTTATTTTTGTTCTCTTACCTGTAAAGAGATTAAACTATTAACAGCATCATCAAGTCTCCCAAATTCCATTGGTTCGCCGACAAGCCCCGGCGGCAACACCGAGAGCAACAGGCAACACTGTGATGCAATAAAAAAGATTTGTTCAACTTATTGATAGAAGGCAACACTAGCTAGTAAAATGTACGCTGCTATAAAATATTTGTCACAAAATCAAAAATAAAAAATAAAAAAATTGTAAAATTAAAAAGTGTATGTATTAGACTTATTAGAAATAAATATTGTTATAAGTCGTAGTTAAAAACTTGAAAGTAACACTGCATGTTTTTTTTTTCTCCTTTTTCGGCGAGCAAAACTCCAATTTTATAGTGGGACCTACCTTGAGACCTTCGGCAGTACAATCAGAAACTTGCCAACCATGATCCTGATCGGAAAAAGTCCACGATCCTTTAGAATTGTGACGGTACATACTTATGAAGTCACCAGAAGGATCATCTTTCAACTTCAAATGTTTAGCAAAAACAAAGAACTTATGAGTTTGGTGAGCTAAAATTATAATTATGCTTAAAATACAACATGGTAAACAGAGATGAAAAAGGTTTTTCTTTTAACCTAGCAAGTATTATGTTCCGACCTGAGATTTCTTTATGAAGTCATGACCTCTTGCAAGAGTTGGACTAATTTCCTCGCCGAGGTTACAAGCAAGAAAAGCTTGAATTGCAAAAGTAGCATCCCATAACTGACTACCGAAACTCTACAAAATTATTGTATTCACAAAATGTCAGAATAAAAAGTTCAATCGTTCAACTTTTTGCCATAGCTTATCATGTTAAATGAAAGACTATAAAATAATGGTAATTATAAAATCAAATGCATATGAGTGAATTAATTTCAAAATTACTTGTAATATTATAGTGAAGAATATGATGCAATATTGATTCTTTTTGCTAATTGTACTTTCTGAAAAAAATTTGAACTTAATTACTGACCTGAATCTTCATTCCATCTTCAGCGACCCAGATGAAATCTGGTACTCTTGCAAGGTGCTTCTTGAAAGAGTCTCCATTTGGATCTTCAACCCAACAAGCAAGCATACATAACACCTGTCATTTCACATATAAGCTACATTTGTCAGAAACCAAAAATGAGAAGTGCACATAGAATAACTTCTGCTATAATCTGGGGAATAAGAGGTGTTTGCTAAAAAACTCTTGTATAATCTGGTTTTTGAGCAAACTTTTAGATACTGTTGTTGGTGCACTTGTTTCTTTTAGCATTGAACTTCTTCTTTTTTTTTTTTTTTTCTTCTTTTTGTCAAAATCTAAAATTGTGTCTCACAGCATAAGTGACAATTTTTTTTTTTTAAATTGACATTAATACCAAACTAATCCCCTTCTTATTGTTAACCAAAGGCAAATGACATAAGTCACCTTTTCAACACATCCAATAGTAATGTATCGGCTGTTCTCATCTTCATAATGAATATGCTTCATTGTCGTTTGAAGAGCCCTTTCTCGGATCAATTTGTTTAAAGGCCAACGAGTAAGAAAAGGCTCGGTACATGTGTATAAACTATCCCAGAGAAATTCTTGTGCCCAAGGATGGGGATAATACAGATCCTCCTACAAAAATATATATGTACATAAAAAATTAATATATATACATATGCGAAGACTATTAATTTATATGTGGTATCTATGCTTATATAGATACATTGTGAATAGTGAACTATTGAATTATATATATATATATATATATATATATATTAGGGAATGTGTATATATTCTCACTTTAGCACATAAATGGCGTGATTTCTTCCAATTTATTTCATTGAAAGGTTGAGTATGGAGTTCTTCTCTTAGTTGAAGAATGAGAGCTGTGATTGGACCAGCAAATCTCTTTCCGTACAAATATGACATTGGCATGTAAATCAATCGACAATAGCACCACATTTTAGCTACTTGTGTTTCAAGAGGAAAGCCAAAAAAACAAAAAAACAAAAAAACAAAAAAACAAAAATTCAAGAGTTAGTATGACAACCAAAGTATCATTATATGGCATGCCATAAAAAGTTGAGATTGACATCTATATAGTCACTTCATCACCAATAGAATAAGCTTAAAAAAGAAAAGAACACATACATGTAAATTAATGAAAGATTCAAACCTGGATGTACAGGAAGATAGGAAGGAAGAATCCAAAATTCTGGTGGCATTGGATTGCATCCATCCCAATCAAATATGCCAAGTATCTACGACAATAATTTCATCACATAAATGTCTCATAAGATTAAAATTATAAAAAAATCAAGCTTAAAATGAGTTTACCTTTATATAATGGGAAAAAAAAAAAGAGAATATATAACAAGGAAATAACACTCTCTACCAAGCAGTAGGATCTAATTGTGTTGGCTAAAACTACAGCACAAAAGTTCTTTGCTCACAAAAGTTTTTGTAGCTAAGATATTATGGCTAAAACATATATTTGTTGTTGTGCTCGTCATTGCTGGCCAGCAAGCTAGCCTTATAAGAAACATGGCCACTAATACAACCTGAAATTTTTTACCAGAAATTTTTTTTCCAGAATAATGTGTCAATTAACTGTCGGATAAAATCCATTGTTAAATGTGTTCTGTAATCAAATGAGTTAATATCACTTCATTCTGGCTAATTTCCTGATCAATTTTTCTGGTTGTATAGCATCACTGAATTAATTAACTTCTAAATTAATGGCTTTTTAATTTATAGCCGTTGTAGCCTTAAATTTTATTAGCTCAATGTGTGGACATACCGAGAGCCAAACTTTTCCCCAAGAGGGTATGTATGTTACTCCACCATGATCAAGAATCCATTGTCTTGCTCTTGCACAAGCGTTATCTTGGCCGCCGTCAGGTCCTTCTCCGAGCAATCGCATGCATATGTAGTTGAACGCTGTGCAAAACATTGTGCTGTGGCCCTGTATGTGCAATCCCCATCCACCATCTTCTTTCTGAAGCATAATAAAATCCATAATGAAAATTGCTAGAGCTGATAGGTAATAAATACTAATTAATTACCTAATCTAATAGTAGGACGCAAAAAATACTAACCAATAATTTTCAGAATTTGAAATGGCTCAAATGAGTTTGAACCTGTTAATTACAAACTTAGGACATATTTGGTGGACCATATTGTATTGTATGATTTTACTTACATTATAAGCTTATGCAAATTGCATGTGTCTTAAGATATTATATGAAAGGGTAAGAATATATTTTTAGATTTTAAAGTAGTTAATTAGGTCTAACAAGGATAATTTTTTTATTTTAAGTGTGTTTTTTTTATTATGTAATACGCAGTGGTTTGAACATGTAAATTACCATATTTCTTTAATATAATCTTATAAAAAATAAAATAATTTTTTTAACTGGCAAGAATCCGTTATAAAAACGCATTCTAACTAATAATTTGGCAAGAATATGTTAAGTGGAAAATAAATAAAACAAAAATGATAAATCAGTACGTACTTGATGATTGTAAATATAACGAATAATTTCCTTGCGATGCTCCTCCAAGAATATGACATTAAGGTGTCCCGTGATGTATAGGCACATGACCTAAACTCAATTTTCAAGTATCACAAGTGATTAATTATTACTGAACCTTCGAATAAAATAAAATAAAATAAAAAACTTATTTTTTATGAAATTAATCTGTGACACTAGCTTAAGGACGAAGAAACTGACAAAAGGAGGCGTGTAGAATAGTGGGCCAACATTTTCTGCAGGCCAATGACCGTCACTGGCCTGCAAGGCTGAAAAGTAGTTGGCACTCCTTCTTAGTGCAATTGTAGCCTTTTCATATGTGATCTTCTCTCCATCCTCAATCTTAACTTGAGGAATTGTCTGCTTGAAATTCTTTTCTCTCAAGAACTGCATTTTTTTGTCAAACATATAAGTGCAGAGAATTAAGCTACGCATTTTACTATTTTAGACATAACATAAGAAGTGAATAAAGTAGCTTTTACAAAAGTAAGATAAAAACAAGGTGAATCCCTATCATATATAAATATTAATTCTACTAAATATAAGAAAAAAATTATTCTCTACAATAATGTGTAATTTTGAATTGTTAGATTAACTATTTTAAGTTTATAATTTACTAATATATCTCAAAAGCTTTATTTGTTAAGAGATGAGGTATAGGCCGGGCGCGTAAGGCAAACTGCACAGACATTACATAAACATAAATTAGAAAGCCCAGCGCAGTATTAGAAGTCTAAAAGATGGTTTCGGTGGGAATTTTTAGAGTTAACGTTGGGACGTTTATTTGTCACAATGTTTTCAAGGCAGTCAATGAATTTTTCATCATAGAAAAAGCCCGATTATCTTAGGGAACTTTTTCTGTAAAATAATGACAAAAACTATTGCGAATCGACTAAACGGGATTGCGAGCCGCATTGTCTCCCATATCACCATTTTTGCTTTATTCGTGAACGTCGGATACATGACTACATCAGTATTGCCTCGGAAGCGATCAATTGTTTGAAAGTTCAAACGGGAGAAACATGGCAATCTAGATTGATATTAAAAACGCTTACGATACTATGAATTGGAATTTCGGCTATAGCGAGTTGCTCTGTAGCTAGATTCTAAACATTTTTTGATCCACCAGGGTGTCAACGAAACCCTAGTTCACTTTTTTTAATGTTCACGGGGTGTTCGTTAGAGTGATCCCCTCTCTCATATCTCCTTTTCGACATTGCGGAAGGCTTCTTATTGAGTCGTTATATTTCTTTGCAGTGCTCCTCTGAAGCATTGCGGGTTGGAGTTTAGCCATCCCAATTCCCATATCATATACTCTATGCAGACAATATTATGATGTTTTGAAAAGCATCTAATCAGAATAATGCTACTTTCAAATTCGCCTTCGACCTCCATGAGAAGATCTTTGGACAATTTGTTAGTGTGGACAAGTTAAAAATTCCACAAATGTTTATTCATTTTTTTAGGCACGTAACGACAAAACAAATAAAAAAAAAACACCTTTTTTCACGCATACCTCTATATATATATATATATAATTGTAATCTTCACCAACAACACAGTTTAAAAAAAATAACACCAAAACATATAGCACATTTTGTAATCTTCACACATTTTTTTATTGGTATTTCTCTTCAAACCAAGTACACGCGTCAACGTTTTTTGTCAAAAATTTAACTGATGCTAGTAATTGGACTGGTCATGCCAAAAAAAAAAAAAAAAAAATTCAAGGAGATTTTTATCTACTAAAAAAGGTTAAGAACCAAAGTGTATAAAGTTAAAAAATTCAGAGACTACCGGCGCTAATTAACTTTTTTTTTTTTTTTTTTTGCGAACAAGAACAAAAAAAATGGGAAGCCAAATCAATTATTGACTTACAAGACTTTGCACAAATAGACCAAAATTGTGAATAACAAAAGAGAGAGTAAAAAAATTGTGTTAATCGTAAAAGAAAAGAAAATAAATAAAATATGAGCAATAAATGAAAAGATTTTATGCTTTATTTGCTGAGTTCTTTGAAAAGAATGTGGAAAGTTTTTGAAACTGGAGGATTTAATTGTGGTTATCGTCTGTTACATTTTTTATGAAAAAAAGAATTAGTTAAAACTTCAATCAAAATGTATGAGTTGAGATGGCAAGTTATCACTCACTCAAAATATTAAGCCGTTCAATTTTAGCCGCTGTTAATGTACAACTTCAAATAATAACATTCACCAATTAAAGTCGTACCACATCGTCTGGGACTTTGGGGATACAAAAATATTTTAATAAATCATTTGGAATTCCGATAAGTTTCCATATATATATATATATATACACCTGCATCCTCCAAAGGAGATCGCCGCTGGCCTTGACAAGATGTCGGCGTTTAGAGAAGTTACGGCGGGCCGCTTCCACTTCCGCCCGCTCTTCCGGCGAGCCGGCCTCGGTATCGAACTCCCATATCTGTCTTCCCACAAAGTTGTTTGTGCTGAATATGTGAGGGTCGTTCCCTCCGTCCGCTATCTTTAGCCTCCACATATTATAAATTAATCAATCTGTTTACGTGAGCTTGCTCTGCGTAGTGTGTTGCTATTACGTTCATTATATATGCGCGTAATATTATTATTAATTATACTATACTGAAAAGAAAGAGAAAAATAATGTGGTTTTTACACTGAGCCTATGTTTGGTAAGAGGGAGAAAAAATTGGATGGAAAGGAAAATAAGAGGTGAAAGAAAATAAGAAGAAAATGAAAGAACATATTTTTTCCTTTAAGAAAATTTTTTACCTATAAATTTACTATTTTATCCATTTATTTTATTTTTTTATAATTTATAAATGGACAAAAGAGTAATTGTTCTTGATTGTATTGATAAAAAAAAGTTCCCTCTACTTTCCCTTTCAATATTGGGAGGATAAAATATTATGGGGCCTGCTTTTATTTTTATCCCTCTTATTTTCTCTTCCTTCCTATTATCTTCCTTACCTAACAAACCAACTTTTAAACTTCCATCTCAAAATCCATCCTATATTTCCATTCTCTCACTTTTCTTTCATACCACATACACTTTGAATGTGTGTAATTATATTTCTGCCTCTTATATCACGTCCAGCCTCAGAATTTTGTAGGGTCTTTTTGGTTATTTCAGTGCATTTAGATGTATTTACTTACTTGCCCTTGCCTACCTGAATTATCTAATAATTGGTACGGGACGGTACGGCTAAGGAAAGACTTAAAAGATATGATGATACTACCTATGTCAACAAGATGCATATTCTTTTTGGAAGCCGATCTCGTAAGAACTCTGAAGTTAAGTGTGCTTGACCCGGAGCAATTTCAGGATGGGTTACCTCTTGTGAAATTTTCCTGGGAAGCGTGCGAGTAAGGACAAAGCACGCTTAAATGACTCGTGTTCGCCTGTGGGGACAGTCGTCATCCGGAAAGCAGCCGTTACACTTGTATTTTTCAAGACATACTAAAATTATATCGTATTCTTATCTGTGCTTGACCACAAAATTATTTTTGTTTGAAACACTCAACAATAGTATATGTGGTTGAAAAAGATAACATATTCAGCGCTTGAACAGTATTATATGAAATGTTCTATGACAGTGAGGAATACAAAACAAGCAGAACACCAAATTAAGATGAAACATGATAACAAAAAGTAAGTAGTGAAAAATAAATGACGCAAAAAATTGGTAACGCGGAGCCTACATCTACAGGACCACGCCCAGATGATTAAAAGTAATTCAATATTATAATAATGAAGTACGCCCGGCCCTATATTGCTAAAGACTTCTTTCTCACACGTCGTCATTTTTCTTCGTCTCCTTTTGTGAACTACAACACGAGATCCTCTCCTGCCCGAGCTCCCCTCATTTCAACAAAGATCTCTCTTGATACCCTCTCTCTAATTTTCACAAAATTTCTCACAAAAAAAATACAAAAGAGCTCTGTGCATTTTTCTCTCAAGCTCTCAAACCCAATTACAAAGATAACTTCGCAGAGAGAATGAAACTCACACCCAAAAATTCGTTCATGAAGCTCTCTAGGTATATAAAAAAGACTCTATATAATGTCTTCTCAAATTATAGCTATCTGGGGAGAAATCTGATGAATATGATTCTTCTAGAAATCAACAATTTGATGAATTGAGTTTTAAGTTGAATTGTACCCCATTTAGGTTTCTCGGAACCTTCCTCCTTCGGGACGGATAAAGGTTAATGGTTCAGTGAAAGTGAAAGTAGCTCCAGGATGTGATAGAATTTTCAAATTCTATCAGTGTTTTGTTAAATTTTGTTTCTCGATCTACTTAGGGATTTGATTCACTTTCGAGGCGAAATCATCGGTTTTATTCTTGCCATTGAGACCACATTTAATTCAAGTGAGAAAACTTTGGGTTGAGATGGATTTTGTTGAGCGATCTATTTAGGCTCGATTTACATAAATGAATAACAACTGAGCAAGACGATATATAATTCGCGGCAATTGTAAATGTAAATCTTACTTTTTTTTAGATACAATTAAGACAAGGCACAAATTGTAAATTGGATAATAATTGAGAAGACAAAGACACAAATTGCCACCTCTATTTTGATATTGAAAAATATTTTTTTATTTCAACAATTTTAATTCACTTTGAAAAATATATTACTCTATCATATTTCACGTCACTAGTATAATACTAGTCAGTGCACGCACTCCGTGAGTGTTAAATTTGATTTTTTGTTCAACTAAAAAAAAAAATCTCAATGTGAAGTAATTTATGTTACTTTAAATTCTTTTATAATAAAAAAAGAAGAAAGAAAAAGAAAAGGTAAAAAATAGAAAAAAAGTATTTGAAATTTAATAAAATTGAATAAGAATATTTTTTCAAAAAAATTAAATTTCTAATTAAAATTAATGTAAAAAAAATTATAAAAATATGACATCATAAAAAAGTTTAAAAATTATTTGGTATAAAACGTTTTTGTTTCTAACAAATTAAAAAAGAAAGTAAAAAAAAGCCAAAAAAAAAAAAGAAAAAAAAGAACTTTTATATATTGTACATCATACAATAAAAGATTAAAAAAACTCAAAAGAAAAGAATATGGAGAAAAATTAACAAAAAGAAACGAAAAAAAATGAAATTAAAAAAGAAAAAAAGTAAGGGAAAGGGAAGGGGCTCGGGAACAGACGCCCCAAATGGTGGGGGGCAGCCCCTGACATGTGGGCCCCACACACGCAGGCCTGTGTCGGGGGAAAAGTTTTTTGCTTTAAAGTCCTTATTTTTAACATTTTCATCCTTTACTATTTATATTTTAGTCCTTAACATTTTTAAAATTATGAACTGGCCCAAATTTTTTAAAAAAAATTTCACTTTAGCCCCTAAAAACGTTTCTTTTTTTTTTTTTGGTCAAAAAATGCCCAAAAACATCTAGAAACCGAATGAAAAAAACAACGGCCGAAACTCCTCTTAGAAATCTATCAACACTTTTAAGGATAGTAAGGGTTAGAAAATCATGAACGGGTTATATTGACCAAGTATGACAACATATCGCCTCTTATTCAATTCAATACAACTTGATAAATAAAATCACATTACATTATTGTGTTTAACCAAATAATATAATCTAGCATTCTCAGGAATCTTACTTAAGATTACACTATCAAACCAAATGTTATAATCTTAGATATTTAGGCATCTGATTGCTTTAAAAAGATCATCGAGTATCTTATTACTGAGGATTACCGCGTACCAAATGACCCCTAAATGGTATGTTCTATTAGTTTATACTCTATGTTTATAGTGTAAAATTTAGAACATACATTAAAGTACAACACAAAAAAGACATAGATTATTCTCCTAGAAAGAGATTAAAGCAATATTTCTTTTTATTTATTATTATTATTATTTATCTTTCTGATGTTGACTAGGTGGATAAATTAAAGTCAAGGAGGGAAAGATTGCCAAGTTTCCTATGCTGGGATTTCGTGGTGGGATTCACGTCAAGTTATCGGAAAAGTAGAATTAATCCATCTCTAACTGCCTAGCTAGATTATGATAGTGTTGCTCAAACTAAACATAAAAGTCTTGCTTGTGTGTTTGTCAAGCAATATGAACCAGGCTACCTGTTGGAGATTATAGTTTTCAATAATTCTCATTTATCTTCTATGGATTGCATTTATATTTGAAATATTTGTATCATTTTCTTTTATCCTAATAAATCATCCAACAAATTAAATGAGAATTTAGAGGAGGATCAACTTAGTTTGTAAGCTTTTAATATTTTTAAGCATGTTCTTGAAAAAAAAAAAAGGTTAATCTCAAGTGTGTGGCAGTTTTGTTGGTATCTATTCCTATTTTGGCGGGGAAGCAAGCAGAGGATTAACCTTGTTTGTAAACTGCTTAATTCATAAGCGTGTGTCAACTTTGTTTACGTTAATAACTTTTGGCCTTTTATTAAAAAAGGCAATCTTATATTGTCTCAATTATAAAATTATTTTCCAATAATTCAAGTTTCTCTGTTTTGATAATTAATTTGGGTCAAAGGTTAATTATAGGTTCTTAAATATTAGGCCCCACCATGCTTAGAGCTACGGACTTACTGGATAAAATAATGGTGAAAGTCACTTTGATCAATTTCATTATTTCAAAATTTTTACTCGGTATAAGTAAACAATTGCGTGCAAAACATGATATTGATTTAACAAGCATCGTAATTTGACACGAGACCAAATGTGTTTTAACAAGTATTAAAATTATCGTCTTAATGTTAGGTATCGTCTTCATGTCATGTCTTGAAGTTATCTATCAAATTTACGTAATAAATTAGAAAATCGTAAGTGGCCGGATATTGAGTAACCCCATGTTTGGGCAATTCATTTTACCAATTCTATTCCATTATTGTGATAGTTTGAAAATGATTTAGAAAAATGATTAGAATGGTTTGATTTTACGAATTTTGATGTAGCATAAATGATTAAGATTTAAAGAGATTGTATAGGGATCTGAACATTAAAAAAAATGGAATAGAATGAGATGAATTGTAGGATTAAAAAAGTTGAAAAAAATAATTGAATGGAATGAAGAGAATGAGTGGGGCTAACATGGGGAGTATGAAAGCTTATCGCCTGTTATTCAATTCAATAATTAAGGTGTCACATGGCCAACTCGATAAATAAAAAACATTTAAATTGTTCTGTTGAATTTTTTTACTCCATACCTTATAATTGGCATAAATTATTAAGTACAATATAAAATGTATTTTTATGCAATTCTCTTATAAATAAATAGCTATTAAGGGTTAGCCATAAAGCTGGAATGTTAACTTAAATGAGAATTTGGAGGAGGATCAACTTAGTTTGTAAGCTTTTAATATTTTTAAGCATGTTCTCGGAAAAAAAAAATTTAATCTCAAGTGCGTGACAGTTTTGTTGGTATCTATTCCTATTTTGGTGGGGAAGCAAGCAGAGGATTAACTTTGTTTGTAAATTGCTTAATTCATAGGCGTGTGTCAACTTTGTTTAAACTTCTGACCTTTCATCCAAAAAAAAAAAAAATCAAATATTGTCTCAATTATAAAATTATTTTCCAATAATTCAAGTCTCTTTCTTTTGATAATTAATTTGGGTCAAAGGTTAATTATAGGTTCTTAAATATTAGGCTCCACCATGCTTAGAGCTACGGACTTACTGGATAAAGTAATGGTGAAAGTCACTTTGATCAATTTCATTATTTCAAAATTTTTACGCGGTATAAGTAAACAATTGCGTGCAAAACATCACATTGATTTAACAAGTATCGTAATTTGACAGGAGACCAAATGTGATTTAACAAGTATTAAAGTTATAATGTTGGGTATCGTCTTCATGTCATGTCTTGAAGTTATCTATCAAATTCACGTACTAAATTAGAAAATCATAAGTGGCTGGATATTGAGCAAGTATGAAAGCTTAACGCTTGTTATTCAATTCAATAATTAAGGTGTCAATGGCCAACTCGATAAATAAAAAACATTTAAATTGTACTGTTTAATTTTTTTACTCCATACCTTATACCTTAAAGTGTACTGTTGAGTATCAATTGTTAGTTGATCTTCGTGACATGGATAATTATAAAATTAAAGATCACAACCAGCTATACAAAATAAAAATATTTTAAATACATATTATAGTGTGAAACGCATCATAATTCATAAGCTACGAGGCGGTTTGACTTATAGTTTTAGCTGCCAACATCAGTGATAATTACATGTTGAAAACTATATTACGTATGTACTTATCCAATAAAAAAAACATATATTTTATTTTTATGTGTCTAAATATATAGTAACATTTTCTTTTGAACAACTTTTAAATGATCATATTTAAATATTTGTAGACTTTTATAATATCAAGGTGGTTTAAATAGTCGATATTTACGCATCTCAAGAATGAAAAGGTCAAAAACTTTTAAATAAGTGCAAGTTGCACGCTAATGTTGCAAAATTATTATTCTTTCTCCCTGAAGTTTTAAAAACTTATAAGTATGTTCCATCCGTCACAATCCGTAAAAAATTGATTGAATTAATAACATAACAATAATCTGTTGGTACCTGTACAACTTTTTAAAAATCAAACGTCTTCAAATTAAGAAAATTATAGTAATTAATTCTATAATTATTTTCACAAACACCCCCTTATGTTGTCTTCTTTTCTCAAAATACACACCGATCTTTTAAAACTTTATATTTATACCCCCTCACGATTTCATCTATTTTTTTAAAGAATTGCAGTGGAAGGGGAGAACTTATAATGTTTTCAAACATTAAGGTGCATGAGTGTCAGTTTGAAACATCAAGGTGCAACTTGCATAGATAACACAACATTGAGGGACATTTGTATAGATTACCCTGAAAAAAAGTTACACAATAAAAAATTTTACGCAAAAAAAAAAAAAAAAACAAAAAAACAAAATAATGTGGCATTTATCATTAATTACAAAGCACAATTATCAATGGCCGTGTTTTTATTTCATCCATTATATAATTGTTACATACATCATTTTAGTTACTTTCTAGTCTCGTTTCATTTTCATTATAATAAAAGCGAAAATACTAAATATATCTCGTTTATTTATGCTAAATTTTATATATGTTTATATCTCTTGTTTATGGAATACAAAAAGCACTCATAACATAATCATTCCAAAAGTAGAGAAACACACATAAACAATAATCAAACACTTTCTAAAAAATTTATTCTTGTCTGCAATCAGATTTTCACTAGTGTTTGGTATAAATCTAAGTATAGGCTTATTGTACTTTAAGAGCGTATTTGCTCAAAGTATGTGAAGCATTCGAGAGGACGCAAATAACGCTCAAGGAAAATGTTTTGTGTGTGATTAAGCTTTTCCAGTTTTTTAACGGTCACCACCAACAGAGACTTTTATTCGCTTTATTCAGAAAAACTCAGAGTCCACACATACAAGGTAGCAGCGCAAATTAGTTTTAGTCTATATCGTAGAACATTTTTGGTGTTTGAATAGCTACAATCCGGTTTTTTAGTTGCTGGTTTGCGTTTTTCATCGTTTCCTTGTTATTGGAGATTCATGGATTTGAACTTCTTGTTTTGTTTTCTCTTTTACCACCTTCATTTCGTACTTTAGTTCACATGCTTTCATAGAGCTAGTGATATACAATTACGTGTTCTTTTTTCCTTTTCACATTCCTCTTCTTACTTGTAAGTTATATTTTGTCAAACAAAGAAAATTAGTGCAATATATGTACACAACACACAAACAAGGTAAAATGCATGACTGCTATAATATTTATTAAAATGTCAAACAAGAATATGTACATTATATTAAAGTTATACAGCTCCAGCAGAAACAGAAATACATAATACACCATTTCAAGCATAATTACTTGAACAACATTACCAACTGAACGGGTTGGCCTTTATTGATAAAGCAAAAAATTGGTAACGCGGAGCCTACATCTACAGGACCACGCCCAGATGATTAAAAGTAATTCAATATTATAATAATGAAGTACGCCCGGCCCTATATTGCTAAAGACTTCTTTCTCACACGTCGTCATTTTTCTTCGTCTCCTTTTGTGAACTACAACACGAGATCCTCTCCTGCCCGAGCTCCCCTCATTTCAACAAAGATCTCTCTTGATACCCTCTCTCTAATTCTCACA
The DNA here is from genome assembly GCA_018132145.1 of Boehmeria nivea var. tenacissima. Lineage (NCBI taxonomy): Eukaryota > Viridiplantae > Streptophyta > Magnoliopsida > Rosales > Urticaceae > Boehmeria > Boehmeria nivea. Next base: position 18,857,544 of record CM030878.1, on the reverse strand, counting down.
AAATTTCTCACAAAAAAATACAAAAGAGCTCTGTGCATTTTTCTCTCAAGCTCTCAAACCCAATTACAAAGATAACTTCGCAGAGAGAATGAAACTCACACCCAAAAATTCGTTCATGAAGCTCTCTAGGTATATAAAAAAGACTCTATATAATGTCTTCTCAAATTATAGCTATCTGGGGAGAAATCTGATGAATATGATTCTTCTAGAAATCAACAATTTGATGAATTGAGTTTTAAGTTGAATTGTACCCCATTTAGGTTTCTCGGAACCTTCCTCCTTCGGGACGGATAAAGGTTAATGGTTCAGTGAAAGTGAAAGTAGCTCCAGGATGTGATAGAATTTTCAAATTCTATCAGTGTTTTGTTAAATTTTGTTTCTCGATCTACTTAGGGATTTGATTCACTTTCGAGGCGAAATCATCGGTTTTATTCTTGCCATTGAGACCACATTTAATTCAAGTGAGAAAACTTTGGGTTGAGATGGATTTTGTTGAGCGATCTATTTAGGCTCGATTTACATAAATGAATAACAACTGAGCAAGACGATATATAATTCGGGGCAATTGTAAATGTAAATCTTACTTTTTTTTAGATACAATTAAGACAAGGCACAAATTGTAAATTGGATAATAATTGAGAAGACAAAGACACAAATTGCCACCTCTATTTTGATATTGAAAAATATTTTTTTATTTCAACAATTTTAATTCACTTTGAAAAATATATTACTCTATCATATTTCACGTCACTAGTATAATACTAGTCAGTGCACGCACTCCGTGAGTGTTAAATTTGATTTTTTGTTCAACTAAAAAAAAAAATCTCAATGTGAAGTAATTTATGTTACTTTAAATTCTTTTATAATAAAAAAAGAAGAAAGAAAAAGAAAAGGTAAAAAATAGAAAAAAAGTATTTGAAATTTAATAAAATTGAATAAGAATATTTTTTCAAAAAAATTAAATTTCTAATTAAAATTAATGTAAAAAAAATTATAAAAATATGACATCATAAAAAAGTTTAAAAATTATTTGGTATAAAACGTTTTTGTTTCTAACAAATTAAAAAAGAAAGTAAAAAAAAGCCAAAAAAAAAAAAAGAAAAAAAAGAACTTTTATATATTGTACATCATACAATAAAAGATTAAAAAAACTCAAAAGAAAAGAATATGGAGAAAAATTAACAAAAAGAAACGAAAAAAAATGAAATTAAAAAAGAAAAAAAGTAAGGGAAAGGGAAGGGGCTCGGGAACAGACGCCCCAAATGGTGGGGGGCAGCCCCTGACATGTGGGCCCCACACACGCAGGCCTGTGTCGGGGGAAAAGTTTTTTGCTTTAAAGTCCTTATTTTTAACATTTTCATCCTTTACTATTTATATTTTAGTCCTTAACATTTTTAAAATTATGAACTGGCCCAAATTTTTTAAAAAAAATTTCACTTTAGCCCCGAAAAACGTTTCTTTTTTTTTTTTTGGTCAAAAAATGCCCAAAAACATCTAGAAACCGAATGAAAAAAACAACGGCCGAAACTCCTCTTAGAAATCTATCAACACTTTTAAGGATAGTAAGGGTTAGAAAATCATGAACGGGTTATATTGACCAAGTATGACAACATATCGCCTCTTATTCAATTCAATACAACTTGATAAATAAAATCACATTACATTATTGTGTTTAACCAAATAATATAATCTAGCATTCTCAGGAATCTTACTTAAGATTACACTATCAAACCAAATGTTATAATCTTAGATATTTAGGCATCTGATTGCTTTAAAAAGATCATCGAGTATCTTATTACTGAGGATTACCGCGTACCAAATGACCCCTAAATGGTATGTTCTATTAGTTTATACTCTATGTTTATAGTGTAAAATTTAGAACATACATTAAAGTACAACACAAAAAAGACATAGATTATTCTCCTAGAAAGAGATTAAAGCAATATTTCTTTTTATTTATTATTATTATTATTTATCTTTCTGATGTTGACTAGGTGGATAAATTAAAGTCAAGGAGGGAAAGATTGCCAAGTTTCCTATGCTGGGATTTCGTGGTGGGATTCACGTCAAGTTATCGGAAAAGTAGAATTAATCCATCTCTAACTGCCTAGCTAGATTATGATAGTGTTGCTCAAACTAAACATAAAAGTCTTGCTTGTGTGTTTGTCAAGCAATATGAACCAGGCTACCTGTTGGAGATTATAGTTTTCAATAATTCTCATTTATCTTCTATGGATTGCATTTATATTTGAAATATTTGTATCATTTTCTTTTATCCTAATAAATCATCCAACAAATTAAATGAGAATTTAGAGGAGGATCAACTTAGTTTGTAAGCTTTTAATATTTTTAAGCATGTTCTTGAAAAAAAAAAAAGGTTAATCTCAAGTGTGTGGCAGTTTTGTTGGTATCTATTCCTATTTTGGCGGGGAAGCAAGCAGAGGATTAACCTTGTTTGTAAACTGCTTAATTCATAAGCGTGTGTCAACTTTGTTTACGTTAATAACTTTTGGCCTTTTATTAAAAAAGGCAATCTTATATTGTCTCAATTATAAAATTATTTTCCAATAATTCAAGTTTCTCTGTTTTGATAATTAATTTGGGTCAAAGGTTAATTATAGGTTCTTAAATATTAGGCCCCACCATGCTTAGAGCTACGGACTTACTGGATAAAATAATGGTGAAAGTCACTTTGATCAATTTCATTATTTCAAAATTTTTACTCGGTATAAGTAAACAATTGCGTGCAAAACATGATATTGATTTAACAAGCATCGTAATTTGACACGAGACCAAATGTGTTTTAACAAGTATTAAAATTATCGTCTTAATGTTAGGTATCGTCTTCATGTCATGTCTTGAAGTTATCTATCAAATTTACGTAATAAATTAGAAAATCGTAAGTGGCCGGATATTGAGTAACCCCATGTTTGGGCAATTCATTTTACCAATTCTATTCCATTATTGTGATAGTTTGAAAATGATTTAGAAAAATGATTAGAATGGTTTGATTTTACGAATTTTGATGTAGCATAAATGATTAAGATTTAAAGAGATTGTATAGGGATCTGAACATTAAAAAAAATGGAATAGAATGAGATGAATTGTAGGATTAAAAAAGTTGAAAAAAATAATTGAATGGAATGAAGAGAATGAGTGGGGCTAACATGGGGAGTATGAAAGCTTATCGCCTGTTATTCAATTCAATAATTAAGGTGTCACATGGCCAACTCGATAAATAAAAAACATTTAAATTGTTCTGTTGAATTTTTTTACTCCATACCTTATAATTGGCATAAATTATTAAGTACAATATAAAATGTATTTTTATGCAATTCTCTTATAAATAAATAGCTATTAAGGGTTAGCCATAAAGCTGGAATGTTAACTTAAATGAGAATTTGGAGGAGGATCAACTTAGTTTGTAAGCTTTTAATATTTTTAAGCATGTTCTCGGAAAAAAAAAATTTAATCTCAAGTGCGTGACAGTTTTGTTGGTATCTATTCCTATTTTGGTGGGGAAGCAAGCAGAGGATTAACTTTGTTTGTAAATTGCTTAATTCATAGGCGTGTGTCAACTTTGTTTAAACTTCTGACCTTTCATCCAAAAAAAAAAAAATCAAATATTGTCTCAATTATAAAATTATTTTCCAATAATTCAAGTCTCTTTCTTTTGATAATTAATTTGGGTCAAAGGTTAATTATAGGTTCTTAAATATTAGGCTCCACCATGCTTAGAGCTACGGACTTACTGGATAAAGTAATGGTGAAAGTCACTTTGATCAATTTCATTATTTCAAAATTTTTACGCGGTATAAGTAAACAATTGCGTGCAAAACATCACATTGATTTAACAAGTATCGTAATTTGACAGGAGACCAAATGTGATTTAACAAGTATTAAAGTTATAATGTTGGGTATCGTCTTCATGTCATGTCTTGAAGTTATCTATCAAATTCACGTACTAAATTAGAAAATCATAAGTGGCTGGATATTGAGCAAGTATGAAAGCTTAACGCTTGTTATTCAATTCAATAATTAAGGTGTCAATGGCCAACTCGATAAATAAAAAACATTTAAATTGTACTGTTTAATTTTTTTACTCCATACCTTATACCTTAAAGTGTACTGTTGAGTATCAATTGTTAGTTGATCTTCGTGACATGGATAATTATAAAATTAAAGATCACAACCAGCTATACAAAATAAAAATATTTTAAATACATATTATAGTGTGAAACGCATCATAATTCATAAGCTACGAGGCGGTTTGACTTATAGTTTTAGCTGCCAACATCAGTGATAATTACATGTTGAAAACTATATTACGTATGTACTTATCCAATAAAAAAAACATATATTTTATTTTTATGTGTCTAAATATATAGTAACATTTTCTTTTGAACAACTTTTAAATGATCATATTTAAATATTTGTAGACTTTTATAATATCAAGGTGGTTTAAATAGTCGATATTTACGCATCTCAAGAATGAAAAGGTCAAAAACTTTTAAATAAGTGCAAGTTGCACGCTAATGTTGCAAAATTATTATTCTTTCTCCCTGAAGTTTTAAAAACTTATAAGTATGTTCCATCCGTCACAATCCGTAAAAAATTGATTGAATTAATAACATAACAATAATCTGTTGGTACCTGTACAACTTTTTAAAAATCAAACGTCTTCAAATTAAGAAAATTATAGTAATTAATTCTATAATTATTTTCACAAACACCCCCTTATGTTGTCTTCTTTTCTCAAAATACACACCGATCTTTTAAAACTTTATATTTATACCCCCTCACGATTTCATCTATTTTTTTAAAGAATTGCAGTGGAAGGGGAGAACTTATAATGTTTTCAAACATTAAGGTGCATGAGTGTCAGTTTGAAACATCAAGGTGCAACTTGCATAGATAACACAACATTGAGGGACATTTGTATAGATTACCCTGAAAAAAAGTTACACAATAAAAAATTTTACGCAAAAAAAAAAAAAAAAACAAAAAAACAAAATAATGTGGCATTTATCATTAATTACAAAGCACAATTATCAATGGCCGTGTTTTTATTTCATCCATTATATAATTGTTACATACATCATTTTAGTTACTTTCTAGTCTCGTTTCATTTTCATTATAATAAAAGCGAAAATACTAAATATATCTCGTTTATTTATGCTAAATTTTATATATGTTTATATCTCTTGTTTATGGAATACAAAAAGCACTCATAACATAATCATTCCAAAAGTAGAGAAACACACATAAACAATAATCAAACACTTTCTAAAAAATTTATTCTTGTCTGCAATCAGATTTTCACTAGTGTTTGGTATAAATCTAAGTATAGGCTTATTGTACTTTAAGAGCGTATTTGCTCAAAGTATGTGAAGCATTCGAGAGGACGCAAATAACGCTCAAGGAAAATGTTTTGTGTGTGATTAAGCTTTTCCAGTTTTTTAACGGTCACCACCAACAGAGACTTTTATTCGCTTTATTCAGAAAAACTCAGAGTCCACACATACAAGGTAGCAGCGCAAATTAGTTTTAGTCTATATCGTAGAACATTTTTGGTGTTTGAATAGCTACAATCCGGTTTTTTAGTTGCTGGTTTGCGTTTTTCATCGTTTCCTTGTTATTGGAGATTCATGGATTTGAACTTCTTGTTTTGTTTTCTCTTTTACCACCTTCATTTCGTACTTTAGTTCACATGCTTTCATAGAGCTAGTGATATACAATTACGTGTTCTTTTTTCCTTTTCACATTCCTCTTCTTACTTGTAAGTTATATTTTGTCAAACAAAGAAAATTAGTGCAATATATGTACACAACACACAAACAAGGTAAAATGCATGACTGCTATAATATTTATTAAAATGTCAAACAAGAATATGTACATTATATTAAAGTTATACAGCTCCAGCAGAAACAGAAATACATAATACACCATTTCAAGCATAATTACTTGAACAACATTACCAACTGAACGGGTTGGCCTTTATTGATAAAGCAAAAAATTGGTAACGCGGAGCCTACATCTACAGGACCACGCCCAGATGATTAAAAGTAATTCAATATTATAATAATGAAGTACGCCCGGCCCTATATTGCTAAAGACTTCTTTCTCACACGTCGTCATTTTTCTTCGTCTCCTTTTGTGAACTACAACACGAGATCCTCTCCTGCCCGAGCTCCCCTCATTTCAACAAAGATCTCTCTTGATACCCTCTCTCTAATTCTCACAAAATTTCTCACAAAAAAATACAAAAGAGCTCTGTGCATTTTTCTCTCAAGCTCTCAAACCCAATTACAAAGATAACTTCGCAGAGAGAATGAAACTCACACCCAAAAATTCGTTCATGAAGCTCTCTAGGTATATAAAAAAGACTCTATATAATGTCTTCTCAAATTATAGCTATCTGGGGAGAAATCTGATGAATATGATTCTTCTAGAAATCAACAATTTGATGAATTGAGTTTTAAGTTGAATTGTACCCCATTTAGGTTTCTCGGAACCTTCCTCCTTCGGGACGGATAAAGGTTAATGGTTCAGTGAAAGTGAAAGTAGCTCCAGGATGTGATAGAATTTTCAAATTCTATCAGTGTTTTGTTAAATTTTGTTTCTCGATCTACTTAGGGATTTGATTCACTTTCGAGGCGAAATCATCGGTTTTATTCTTGCCATTGAGACCACATTTAATTCAAGTGAGAAAACTTTGGGTTGAGATGGATTTTGTTGAGCGATCTATTTAGGCTCGATTTACATAAATGAATAACAACTGAGCAAGACGATATATAATTCGGGGCAATTGTAAATGTAAATCTTACTTTTTTTTAGATACAATTAAGACAAGGCACAAATTGTAAATTGGATAATAATTGAGAAGACAAAGACACAAATTGCCACCTCTATTTTGATATTGAAAAATATTTTTTTATTTCAACAATTTTAATTCACTTTGAAAAATATATTACTCTATCATATTTCACGTCACTAGTATAATACTAGTCAGTGCACGCACTCCGTGAGTGTTAAATTTGATTTTTTGTTCAACTAAAAAAAAAAATCTCAATGTGAAGTAATTTATGTTACTTTAAATTCTTTTATAATAAAAAAAGAAGAAAGAAAAAGAAAAGGTAAAAAATAGAAAAAAAGTATTTGAAATTTAATAAAATTGAATAAGAATATTTTTTCAAAAAAATTAAATTTCTAATTAAAATTAATGTAAAAAAAATTATAAAAATATGACATCATAAAAAAGTTTAAAAATTATTTGGTATAAAACGTTTTTGTTTCTAACAAATTAAAAAAGAAAGTAAAAAAAAGCCAAAAAAAAAAAAAGAAAAAAAAGAACTTTTATATATTGTACATCATACAATAAAAGATTAAAAAAACTCAAAAGAAAAGAATATGGAGAAAAATTAACAAAAAGAAACGAAAAAAAATGAAATTAAAAAAGAAAAAAAGTAAGGGAAAGGGAAGGGGCTCGGGAACAGACGCCCCAAATGGTGGGGGGCAGCCCCTGACATGTGGGCCCCACACACGCAGGCCTGTGTCGGGGGAAAAGTTTTTTGCTTTAAAGTCCTTATTTTTAACATTTTCATCCTTTACTATTTATATTTTAGTCCTTAACATTTTTAAAATTATGAACTGGCCCAAATTTTTTAAAAAAAATTTCACTTTAGCCCCGAAAAACGTTTCTTTTTTTTTTTTTGGTCAAAAAATGCCCAAAAACATCTAGAAACCGAATGAAAAAAACAACGGCCGAAACTCCTCTTAGAAATCTATCAACACTTTTAAGGATAGTAAGGGTTAGAAAATCATGAACGGGTTATATTGACCAAGTATGACAACATATCGCCTCTTATTCAATTCAATACAACTTGATAAATAAAATCACATTACATTATTGTGTTTAACCAAATAATATAATCTAGCATTCTCAGGAATCTTACTTAAGATTACACTATCAAACCAAATGTTATAATCTTAGATATTTAGGCATCTGATTGCTTTAAAAAGATCATCGAGTATCTTATTACTGAGGATTACCGCGTACCAAATGACCCCTAAATGGTATGTTCTATTAGTTTATACTCTATGTTTATAGTGTAAAATTTAGAACATACATTAAAGTACAACACAAAAAAGACATAGATTATTCTCCTAGAAAGAGATTAAAGCAATATTTCTTTTTATTTATTATTATTATTATTTATCTTTCTGATGTTGACTAGGTGGATAAATTAAAGTCAAGGAGGGAAAGATTGCCAAGTTTCCTATGCTGGGATTTCGTGGTGGGATTCACGTCAAGTTATCGGAAAAGTAGAATTAATCCATCTCTAACTGCCTAGCTAGATTATGATAGTGTTGCTCAAACTAAACATAAAAGTCTTGCTTGTGTGTTTGTCAAGCAATATGAACCAGGCTACCTGTTGGAGATTATAGTTTTCAATAATTCTCATTTATCTTCTATGGATTGCATTTATATTTGAAATATTTGTATCATTTTCTTTTATCCTAATAAATCATCCAACAAATTAAATGAGAATTTAGAGGAGGATCAACTTAGTTTGTAAGCTTTTAATATTTTTAAGCATGTTCTTGAAAAAAAAAAAAGGTTAATCTCAAGTGTGTGGCAGTTTTGTTGGTATCTATTCCTATTTTGGCGGGGAAGCAAGCAGAGGATTAACCTTGTTTGTAAACTGCTTAATTCATAAGCGTGTGTCAACTTTGTTTACGTTAATAACTTTTGGCCTTTTATTAAAAAAGGCAATCTTATATTGTCTCAATTATAAAATTATTTTCCAATAATTCAAGTTTCTCTGTTTTGATAATTAATTTGGGTCAAAGGTTAATTATAGGTTCTTAAATATTAGGCCCCACCATGCTTAGAGCTACGGACTTACTGGATAAAATAATGGTGAAAGTCACTTTGATCAATTTCATTATTTCAAAATTTTTACTCGGTATAAGTAAACAATTGCGTGCAAAACATGATATTGATTTAACAAGCATCGTAATTTGACACGAGACCAAATGTGTTTTAACAAGTATTAAAATTATCGTCTTAATGTTAGGTATCGTCTTCATGTCATGTCTTGAAGTTATCTATCAAATTTACGTAATAAATTAGAAAATCGTAAGTGGCCGGATATTGAGTAACCCCATGTTTGGGCAATTCATTTTACCAATTCTATTCCATTATTGTGATAGTTTGAAAATGATTTAGAAAAATGATTAGAATGGTTTGATTTTACGAATTTTGATGTAGCATAAATGATTAAGATTTAAAGAGATTGTATAGGGATCTGAACATTAAAAAAAATGGAATAGAATGAGATGAATTGTAGGATTAAAAAAGTTGAAAAAAATAATTGAATGGAATGAAGAGAATGAGTGGGGCTAACATGGGGAGTATGAAAGCTTATCGCCTGTTATTCAATTCAATAATTAAGGTGTCACATGGCCAACTCGATAAATAAAAAACATTTAAATTGTTCTGTTGAATTTTTTTACTCCATACCTTATAATTGGCATAAATTATTAAGTACAATATAAAATGTATTTTTATGCAATTCTCTTATAAATAAATAGCTATTAAGGGTTAGCCATAAAGCTGGAATGTTAACTTAAATGAGAATTTGGAGGAGGATCAACTTAGTTTGTAAGCTTTTAATATTTTTAAGCATGTTCTCGGAAAAAAAAAATTTAATCTCAAGTGCGTGACAGTTTTGTTGGTATCTATTCCTATTTTGGTGGGGAAGCAAGCAGAGGATTAACTTTGTTTGTAAATTGCTTAATTCATAGGCGTGTGTCAACTTTGTTTAAACTTCTGACCTTTCATCCAAAAAAAAAAAAAATCAAATATTGTCTCAATTATAAAATTATTTTCCAATAATTCAAGTCTCTTTCTTTTGATAATTAATTTGGGTCAAAGGTTAATTATAGGTTCTTAAATATTAGGCTCCACCATGCTTAGAGCTACGGACTTACTGGATAAAGTAATGGTGAAAGTCACTTTGATCAATTTCATTATTTCAAAATTTTTACGCGGTATAAGTAAACAATTGCGTGCAAAACATCACATTGATTTAACAAGTATCGTAATTTGACAGGAGACCAAATGTGATTTAACAAGTATTAAAGTTATAATGTTGGGTATCGTCTTCATGTCATGTCTTGAAGTTATCTATCAAATTCACGTACTAAATTAGAAAATCATAAGTGGCTGGATATTGAGCAAGTATGAAAGCTTAACGCTTGTTATTCAATTCAATAATTAAGGTGTCAATGGCCAACTCGATAAATAAAAAACATTTAAATTGTACTGTTTAATTTTTTTACTCCATACCTTATACCTTAAAGTGTACTGTTGAGTATCAATTGTTAGTTGATCTTCGTGACATGGATAATTATAAAATTAAAGATCACAACCAGCTATACAAAATAAAAATATTTTAAATACATATTATAGTGTGAAACGCATCATAATTCATAAGCTACGAGGCGGTTTGACTTATAGTTTTAGCTGCCAACATCAGTGATAATTACATGTTGAAAACTATATTACGTATGTACTTATCCAATAAAAAAAACATATATTTTATTTTTATGTGTCTAAATATATAGTAACATTTTCTTTTGAACAACTTTTAAATGATCATATTTAAATATTTGTAGACTTTTATAATATCAAGGTGGTTTAAATAGTCGATATTTACGCATCTCAAGAATGAAAAGGTCAAAAACTTTTAAATAAGTGCAAGTTGCACGCTAATGTTGCAAAATTATTATTCTTTCTCCCTGAAGTTTTAAAAACTTATAAGTATGTTCCATCCGTCACAATCCGTAAAAAATTGATTGAATTAATAACATAACAATAATCTGTTGGTACCTGTACAACTTTTTAAAAATCAAACGTCTTCAAATTAAGAAAATTATAGTAATTAATTCTATAATTATTTTCACAAACACCCCCTTATGTTGTCTTCTTTTCTCAAAATACACACCGATCTTTTAAAACTTTATATTTATACCCCCTCACGATTTCATCTATTTTTTTAAAGAATTGCAGTGGAAGGGGAGAACTTATAATGTTTTCAAACATTAAGGTGCATGAGTGTCAGTTTGAAACATCAAGGTGCAACTTGCATAGATAACACAACATTGAGGGACATTTGTATAGATTACCCTGAAAAAAACTTACACAATAAAAAATTTTACGCAAAAACAAAAAAAAACAAAAAAACAAAATAATGTGGCATTTATCATTAATTACAAAGCACAATTATCAATGGCCGTGTTTTTATTTCATCCATTAAATAATTGTTACATACATCATTTTAGTTACTTTCTAGTCTCGTTTCATTTTCATTATAATAAAAGCGAAAATACTAAATATATCTCGTTTATTTATGCTAATTTCTGGGATATGAAAATGTCTAAATATTTTTTTATTTTCTTCTAATGCTACGAAATAGATATATAATATTTTCTGAATAATATTATATTTACAAAGTTTTCATTGTTTTTATATGGGATGTGATTCTTAAATTTACAGTTGTTGCAGCCTTTAAATAATTTTTTTCGGAAAACTATTATAGTTATAGCATAATATGTTATTGATGTGGTCAATTTAAAAAACTCATGATTTAGGATTTGCAATTATATTATTTCCTGGTAAATATAATATTTACTGCAGGTTCCTATAGGATAATATTTTGACGTTGTGAGGCATGTTGGAGCATCAGGCAGAGGAAGCACTGTTTCGTGAAGGATGTTTCGGCCATTTTCTAGACATGCTAGCGACAAATATGTGTGAAAAATATATATGTGGAAAACTAATGAATGGATATTTTTTGGTGGGTTATTAATGAAATGGATAAAACCCAATTGAAGGGTAATTGAGGAATTAAAATCAAAACGAAAATTATTTAAAGTAATTAAGAATATTGCTATAAATGTCTTATTTTGACTATAAATGTAAATATCAAGCTAGGGGATATAGATGTGTAATTTTTCTATAAATAAAAAACATTTAAATTGCACTGTTCGTTATTGATCGCAACTGTAATCAAATAAGAGAGTGGACTCTCAGGAAATGAATGAATAAATAGCTATCAAGGGTTAGCCATAATTCAAACAAGAAAAAAAAAAGTGCAAAAAGAAAGAGAGAAAAAAAAATGGCAACGAAAATTGAGATAATTTCGAGAAAGACGGTGAAACCGTCTTCTCCGACTCCGGCGGAGCTGAGAAACTTCAAGCTCTCTCTTATTGATCAGATCGTTCCTCCGATATACGGCCTTATCGTCTTCTTCTACCCCGCAGATCCTAATTCTTCCTCCTCCGATGGCCTTTCTGATAAGTCCTCAAGCTTGAGGGAATCTCTGTCCCGGACTTTGACCACTTTCTATCCCATGGCCGGCCGGACCAACGCTGTTGAGCCCTCCATCGAGTGCTCTGACGTAGGCGCTTTCTTTGTTGAGGCCAAGATGAACTGCAAGCTGTCGGACTTTCTCGGCGAGCCCAGCGATGCTTTGCTCAACAGTTTCTTTCCCACCACTGATCCGATCACCGCCGAGTTGTCCGAAGGCTGCGTAACCCTAATTCAGCTCACCGGTTTCGAATGCGGTGGGACGGCTGTCAGTGTCTGCCTTTCCCACAAGATTAGCGACGTTTCCTCGCTTGTCACGTTCCTCCGCAGCTGGACTTGTACTGACGGCGAAACCCTAATTCCCCCGCCCTTTTTCGTTAGCGACTCTTTACTGCCGGCAATGAATTTGCCTTCCATGGCGCAAGAAAATTACAGTACTAAATCTGGCAAGTGCGTCACGAGGCGTTTGGTGTTCGAGGCCTCGGAGATTGCTCGTCTTAAGGCCGAAGTTGCGATGCAACCCGACCACCCGTCCCGCGTTGAAGTGGTTCTTGCTCTAATCTTGAAGTGTGCATTGTCGGCTTCTCGGTCTGTGGTGGGACAGTTTAGGCCGTCGGTCCTGTTGCAAGCCGTGAATCTCAGGCCGAGGATGGACCCGCCGCTGCCAGAGAATTCCATCGGCAACCTCATCTGGTTTCTTCCTGTGGCGATCGAAGCCGAGAGCGAGATGGACTTGGGAACCATTGTGAGGAAGATGAAGAAGCTTGTGAACGAGTTCCGCGATGAGAAAGTGAGCAAGTTCAGAGACAATGCTATGGCGGTTCTTGGCGAGTTTGCCAATTGGACAGGTATCAAAGAAATGGAACGTTACACGTGCTCTAGTTGGTGCAAGTTTCCATTATATGAAACTGATTTTGGTTGGGGAAAACCTCTGTGGGTTAGTAGTGCTACTACTGTAGCATACAAGAATACAATAGTTTTGGTGGACACAAAGCAAGGGAATGGGATTGAAGCCTGGGTCACACTGGAGGAAGAAAATATGTCCATTTTTGAAAAGAATGCAGAGCTCTTGGAATCGGCTTCTTTCAACCCTAGTCCGTGTTAAATAAATATGATCAATTTGCTTCTATCTTTTGCAAGTGTATCAGCTAGAAAATTTAATTTATGATTTTAAATCATCCATTGCTAGTACACTTGATCCGAATGAATAAAAAAGTAAATTCTTAGAATTGTACTTGTCAGTCAAAAGAATATTATTCACTTTGTATGTTCTTTTAAGTATTGATTTGGGAAAGCGTGCAAAGAAATATGAAGCTTCGAATAGTAATTGCCAATATCATATAGCGTAGTGCAAAAGATTGCGAGCCCGAGCATGGCGCATGGCAACGCACATATGACGAAGCGAGTGTGTATGCACTAAGGTTGGCATTTAGGGCATGTGGCTCAAGCGAGAGCACCGTGTGCGCAGACTCTGTCATGGCTATTCTAGCCTTCATAAGGAGAATAGATGACAATATGTCATCACCTCTTAGACGACATGTCGCAGGTGGCGACATACATCGCCAGTTTTGGGCAACATATCGCATACTGGTGACTCTGCGACAATTCTCGCCTTCGCGAGCAGAATAAATGGCACATATCGTTAGTTTCGGACAACGTATCACATCCTAAAAAAAATCGCAAGAATTTTTAAAAAATAGGTGGCGACATTGATGCCCCTGCCTCTTCCCAAAATCATGGGTGCTGGTTGTTGGTCGTTTTTTTCCGTTGTAACTAAATTTTGACATAAAAGTTGTGACTCTTTATATTATATGCCATTTTCCTGCACAAACTCATAACATAATCATTCCAAAAGTAGAGAAACACACAAAAACAAAAATAAAAAACTTTCTAAAAAATTTATTCTTGTTTACAATCAGATTTTCACTAGTGTTTGGTGTAAATCTAATTATAGGCTTATTGTACTTTAAGAGCGTATTTGCTCAAAGTTTGTAAAGCATTCTAGATGGCGCAAATAACGCTCAAGGAAAGTGTTTCGTGTGTAAGCCTTTCAAGTTTTTTAACGGTCACCAGCAACAGAGACTTCCATTTACTTTATTCAGAAAAACTAAGTCCACACATACAAAGTGGCAGCGCAAATTAGTTTTAGTCTATATCGTAGAACATTTTTGGTGTTTGAATAGCTACAATCCGGTTCTTTAGTTGCTAGTTTTCGTTTTTCATCGTTTCCTTGTTATTGAAGATTCATGCACTTGAACTTCCTGTTTTGGTTGTTTCCTTGTTATTGAAGATTCATGCACTTGAACTTCTTGTTTTGGTTTCTCTTTTACCACCTTCATTTCGTACCTCAGTCACATGCTTTCATAGAGCTAGTGATGTACAATTACGAGTTCTTTTTTTCTTTTCACATTCCTCTTCTTGCTTGTAAGTTATATTTCATCAAACAAAGCAAATTAGTGCAATATATGTACACAACACACAAACAAGCTAATTTGCATGACTGCTATAATATTTATTAAAATATCAAACAAGAGTATGAAAATTATATCAAAGTTATACAGCTCTAGCAGAAACAGAAATACATAATACACCATACAGGTTTCTTGGAACCTTCCTCCATCGAGACAGATAAAGGTTAATGGTTCAGCTAAGGTAGCTCCAGGATGTGACGGCATTTTCAAATTCTGTCGTGGTTTTGTTAAATTTTGTTTCACGATCTACTTAGGGATTTGATTCGCTTTTGAGGCGAAATCATCGGTTTTATTCTTACCATTGAGAGCACATTTAAATTCAACTGGAAAACTTTGGGTTGAGATGGATTTTGTGTAGCGATCTATTTAGGCTCGATTTACATAAATGAATAATAACTGAGCAAGACGATATATAATTGATAATAATTCGGGCAATTCTAAGTGTAAATCTTAATTTTTTAGACACGATTAAGACAATACACAAATTATAAAATGGATAATAATTGAGAAGACAATAAGAGACACAAACTGCCACCTCTATTTTGATATTGAAAAATATTTTTTATTTCAACAATTGTAATTCACTTTAAAAAATATATTACCCATTTGCCCCAATCATTCTACCAATTCCATTCCATTCCATTTTTTTACTTTTTTCAATCCTCGAAACCATTTCATTCCATTCTAATTTTTTCAACCATTTTTTTCAACTTTCCAAATCCCTATACAATATCTTTAAATCTCAACCATTTATACCACCTCAAAATTTGTAAAGTCAAATCATTTTTCAAACCATTTTCCAAACTATTTTCAAACCATTTAGAATGGTAAAAAATGGTTGGAATGGTTTCCCCAAACGGGGGTTACTCTATCAAATTTCACATCACTAGTATAATATTAGAAAAATCATAAGTGGGTTATATTGACCAAGTATGACAGCTTATCCTCTTATTCAATTCAATACAAGTTTATAAATAAAATCACATTACATTATTGTGTTTAATCAAATAATATAATCTAGCATTCCTAGGAATCTTGCTTAAGATTACACTATCAAACCAAACGTTATAATCTTAGATATCTGGCATCTGGGTACTGAGTACTTTAAAAAGATCCTTGAGTATTTTATTACTGAGGATTACCGCGTATCAAACGGCCCCTAAATGGTATGTTCCATTTGTTTCTACTCTATATTAGTAGTGTAAAATTTAAAACAAACATTAAAAGTACAACACAAAAAAACTGATTATTCTCATAAGAAGAGATTAAAGCAATATTTCTTTTTATTATTATTATTTATTATTATTTATCTTTCTGATGTTGACTAGGTGGATAAAAGTCAAGGAGGGAAAGATTGCCAGGTTTCCTATGCTGGGATTTCGTGCTGGGATTCACGTCAACTTCTCGGAGAAGTAGAATTAATCCATCTCTACCTGCCTAGCTAGATTATGATCAGTATTTCTCAAACTAAACATAAAAGTCTTGCTTGTGTGTTTGTCAAGCAATATGAACCTGTTGAAGATTTTATTTTTCAATAATTCTCATTTATCTTCTATGGATTGCATTTGTATTTGAAATATTTGTATCATTTTCTTTTATCCTAATAAATCATCCAACAAATGAAATGAGAATTTGGAGGAGGATTAGCTTAGTATGTAAGCTTTTAATATTTTTGAGCATGTTCTTGCTAAAAAAAAAAAGGTTAATTTCAAGTGTGTGACCGTTTTGTTGGTATCTATTCCTATTTTGGTGGGGAAGCAAGCAGAGGATTAACCTTGTTTGTAAACCGCTTAATTCATAAGCGTGTGTCAACTTTGTTTACGTTACTAACTTATGGCCTTTTATTAAAAAAAAAATCATATATTGACTCAATTATAAAATTATTTTCCAATAATTCAAGTTTCTTTGTTTTGATAATTAATTTGGGTCAAAGGTTAATTATTGGTTCTTAAATATTATGCTCCACCATGCTTAGAGCTACGGACTTACTGGATAAAATAATGGTGAAAGTAACTTTGATCAATTTCATTATTTCAAAATTTTTACTCGGTATAAGTAACCAATTGCGTGCAAAACATGACATTGATTTAACAAGTATCGTAAGTTGACAGCAGACCAAATGTAATTTAACAAGTATTGAAGTTATCGTCTTACTGTTGGGTATCGTCTTCATGTCATGTTTTGAAGTTATCTATCAAATTCACGTAATAAATTAGAAAATCATAAGTGGCCGGATATTGAGTAAGTATTATGAAAGCTTATCGCATGTTATTAAATTCAATTAAGGTGTCACATGGCCAACTCAATAAATAAAAAAATTTAAATTGTACTGTTCATTTTTTTTTTACTCCATACCTACTTATAATTGGCATAAATTATTAAGTACCATTTAAAATGTATTTTCATGCAATTCTCTTATAAATATTGGTATTATAGCAATATTATACTCGAATCAAATTTTTTTTTTTATTAAAACTGTTAACCAACAGACCTCTTAAAATACAATAAAATTAATATAAAAAAAAGTAGTTAGTGAACTTAAGACATGTTTCTGCTTACTTGTCAGGATCTAATTGGAGGATAGAAGAAATAGTCTGAGCTCATGATAAAGTACCAAACTAAAATATAACATTATTTACGGAAAAAAAGGTATTCTCAAATATAATGTTATATCTCTTGTTAAATTTGACAAATGCTATAAATAATGTTAAATTATGGGGCACAGGCCCTTTAATTTTTAAAAATTTATGTTTTACCTCCATATTTGTAGAGTCTTGAATTTTGGAAAATTTATGATTTACCCTTATTATTGAAAAAAAAAATTAAACAAATCCTTCTTTTGCTCTCATTGAATTTTCTAAATTTATAATTTTGTCTATAATTTTTTTAAAATGTTTCGATTTCACCCAATTATTTATGATATTATTTTCAATTTATCTATGTTTTTTTTATAATTTTGTGCCCATATTAAACTAAAAATTCTAAATTCGTGCCTATAATCAAGTAAGGACATGTCACGTTCATTTTTCTAACTAAAATTTCTAATTCTGTATATATATATAAAACATTAAAAAAAAATCTACGTAACTATCTTTTTGTGCTGTTGCGCAGGGCAATAAATGCCTAATAATTAACTTAAGCAACGCCCACATACTTGTTAGGGAAACTGCCTGACCACGACGTGGATAATACACTAATTCACATTATCAACCACCTCATTAAATTATTCATTTTATTTATCTTATCTAGTTTTCTTAATTTTATTTGTTGCTAAAAATCCCACAAAATGAGACCATATGCACTTGAGTAGTGTTGAAGAATAGGTAGCTCTTCTGGAAAATCCTCATTTTCTTCTAATTAAGAATTGAAGTGACGAGTATTTTCGTCAGGCCCAACAAAGGCCATGCAGTACTTAACATGACTTTTGGTCCATTTAATTCCCCCTAATCAAATTAGGGACTAAGAACAAATAGGGAACGAACTGTTGTGTGTGGTAATGGCCAATGGGGTGACGATATGTCACTAACTATTAGGTGACACGTCGCAGGTGGCGATATATATCTCCAGTTTTGGGCGACATATTCGCTAGCAGATCAGCTTCGGGCAATGTACGTATCGTATACTGATAAAAATCGCAAGAATTTTTTAAATATAGGTGGCGACATTGATGCCACTGCCTCTTCCCAAAATCGTTGGTGATGGTTATTGGTCTTTTTTCACCGTTGTAACTAAATTTTGACATAAAAGTTGTGACTCTTAATATTATAATATGCTATTTTCCTGCACAGACTCGTAACATAATCATTCCAAAATTAGAGAAACACACAGAAACAAAAATCAGACACTTTCTAAAAAATTTATTCTTGTCTACAATCTGATTTTCATTAGTGTTTTGGTGTTGTACCTTAAGAGCTTATATGTTGGAAGTCCATAATGCATTCGAGAGGACACAAATAACCTTTCAAAAAAAGTGTTTTGTGATTAAACCTTTCAAGTTTTTTAACGGTCACCAAACAATTTTTAACAGAGACTTCCATTCACTTTATTCAGAAAAACTGAGTCCACAAATACTAAGTAGCAGCGCATATTAGTTTTTAAGTCTATATCGTAGAAAATATTTGGAGTTTGAATCGCTACAATACGATCCGGTTCTTTAGTTGCTGGTTCTTGTTTTTCATCGTTTCCTTGTTATTGGAGATTCATGAACTTGAACTTCTGGTTTTGGTTTCTCTTTTACTACCTTCGTTTCGTACTTTAGTTCACATGCTTTCAAAGAGCTAGTGATGTACAAATTACAATCACGAGTTCTGTTTTTCTTTTCACATTCCTCTTTTTGCTTGTAAGTTCTGTTTCATTAAACAAAGGAAATTACTGCAATATATGTACACACACACATATATAGCTAATTTGCTATTCTCTGTGGTCTGTATTACATGACTGCTATAATATTTATTAAAATATCAAACACGAATGCGTACATTATATCAACGTTATACAGCACAGCCGAAACAGAAATACAGAATACACCATTTTCAAGCATAATTACTCGAACAACATTACCAACTGAACTGGTTAACCTTTATTGATTAATCCTGTATTACTTCGTATAAACTTTTTTAGGCGTTGTGAGGCATTGGAACGTATCTACGGTATTCCGCGAGAGCCCATAATGGGAAAATATTTCGATATAACGTGAAATGTAGCATGCAATTCATCTTGAAAACTCCTGTTATTTCCTGCTCATGATATACATGTAATTCATCAGTAACTCATTCCAGGCCACATAGTGTTCAATTAGTACCAATTAACATTTGATATATATAAAAGAAATATTCAAGCCAGATATATAGTTATATTAAAAATAAAAAGAGGATGTAACCTGTTGTGGAAAATCTCCGTTCTCCAATTGAGAATTGATGATGAGCTTGGCAGCATTATGGAGAGGTGTTGGGTCTCTGTCTGCTTGTCCAACGCTTATCAGACTCATCATTGCCCACGCCGTATGTACTACATTCGATCGGCCTCCTGGGAGTGGCACATATTCCTATATATATATCCACCACATGAAAAAGAAGTTTATTTTACAATTTATATTTTTCTAAATTAATTGAGACTTGATTAAAACTCTGAGGATCAATATATTATGAATATTCAATTTTAATTAAATGTTACCTTAGTGGGGCATGAAAGGTAACTCTCACCCCAGTCACCATCAGCTCCTTGTATTGTCAGTAGAAACTCTACTCCTTTGCGTATGGTTGCAATGTTGTTATAGGTCTTATTTGCTGCTGCAAGGGCTTTAAGGGCAAACCATGTTCCATATATGAAGCAAATTCCCCAACTACCGTACCTGTTAAACGTTTGAAAATTTATCATGTGTATGTGAAGCAATAATTAAAAGAGGAACGGCTAGGAGAACGGCACGCCGGCTTGGGACTCGGCGGAGTCGGTGGACTTGGGTCGGTTGAGCTTGGGGAGTGAGACGGAGGGCAGTGATTGTGATGAGCTTTTGGGTCAGTTTGATGAGCCTCTTTGGCTCACTTGTGACATTTAGTCCATTCTTTGGCTCACTTCCACGAACAAGATCATATATTTACAAACAACAAGGTATATCACAATAAATAGATAAAAACAACATAAATATTCTTCAAAAAATGCTAACAAAAATTAGTATGTTGCAATTATGTGTTTATTTTTTATTTTTAATATTTAATTTAAAAAAATAGCCACATTTTTTTGAATAGCCATAATTTTTTTTAATAGAAGTAAGAAATTTCTTATCACAAAAAAATTACACTTAAAATTTATTGTAAGAAATATCTTACAAATGTAATAAATTTCTTGAATGACTATTTTTTTAATTGTAAAATATTGACTATTTTTTAAAATCAACTTCAAAAAATTACTATTTTCTTAAAATTCTTTTTTTTAATTGAATATTTATTTTAATTTATAATGTCTATTTTTGTCATTGTATAGTAGGATATATTAGTAATAATAAATTTTCATTTAAAATGGTATTCAAGAAATGATTTTCACTAGGCAATAAGCGACTCTCATAGTTCCACTACTCTTGGGCCATGGTTTTATGAGAGAGAGGCGGCGATGGCAAAAGAGAGAGGCTAACAATTGTGCGACAGTGGCCGTGGCATGCGTGGGAGGCCAAGAGAGGAGAGAAAGAGAGTGGAGAACCCAGGAGGATTTTAGAAGAGAGAGAGAGGAGAGAGTGGTTGATTGCTTGTGATTAGAAAATATTTAAAAATGGGGGAATGCAATTGTTTAGAAATGAGTAAGAAGGACAGTGGCGTTGTTGAGGCTTATTCTGTTTCTCTTGTATTAGTCAATTCTTCTTCGCCGTTGCATTCTTCTTTATTTTCCAAAGCTGTAAAATTTTACGAGTAAGAAAGAAGAAAAGGAAGAAGCAAGACATACCAAGTTTTTACAAATATTTTAATATCAACTTACGTATTATATTGTAATTGATCCGTGTTTATTACCTAATTAAAATAATTCTATATTTCATCAATTAAATATGAAACTTTGCTTGTCATATAAATTGATATTAAAAAATTAATAAAATAATTAGCATGTCTAGCATTATTGAGGATATGGTGGTTAGTGGGATTGCTAAGGGTATTGTTATTTAATTATTTGTTAAAAATATTAATTTTTTTAATTATAATAGATTATTGTTGAAATAATTTTAAAAAGTTCTAAATTGTCATGAAACAAACACGAATTCTGACTTTAATTATTTGACTGGATCTAACAAAATCGGATACTTTTGCATGATGGCATAGATTAAGTTTGTGTTTGGAAAAACCATTCTAGTCATTTTTTACCATTTCAAATGGTTTGACTTTGCAAATTCAAGGTGGTATAAATGGTTGAGATTTAAAGATATTGTATAGGAATTTGGAAAGCTGAAAAAAATTGTTGAAAAAATTGGAATTGAATGGAATGGTTTGGAGGATTGAAAAAAGTAAAAAAAAAAAATGAAATGGAATGAAATAGTTTGGAGGATTGAAAAAAAAGGAAAAAAAAATGAAATGGAATGGAATAGTTAGAATGGGTGGGGCAAACGGGGGTAAATGGAAATCTGTGACATCATAACTCGCCATTATTATTGCATGTACTATTAACACATATTCTTGACATTTGTCTTCTAAATTTTAAGGAAATCACATAGAAAGTAATCGCAACAAATTTGTATGCACCTCAAAAGTCAATTTGTTGATTGTTTTTCCAACGACTTGGCATGCACCTCCATAATTTGTTGATTGTTGATTGTGTACTTTGAAACCCACCCACTAATTTATTTTGACAAGTTTTTTTTTTCTTTGTAAAAATTAATAAGTCAACTATTAAAACAAGATCATATATTTGCAAACAACAAGGTATATCACAATAAATAGATGAAAACAACATAAATATTCTTCAAAAAATGCTAACAAAAATTAGTATGTTGCAATTATGTGTTTATTTTTTATTTTTAATATTTAATTTAAAAAATAGCCACAATTTAAAAAAAATAGCCATAATTTTTTTTTAATAGAAGTAAGAAATTTCTTATCACAAAAAAATTACACTTAAAATTTATTGTAATTTAATAAATTTCTTAAATGACTTTTTTTTTAATTTTAAAATATTGACTACTTTTTTTAAATCAACTTCAAAAAATGACTATTTTCTTAAAATTTTCATTTTTTTTAATTGAATATGTATTTTATAAAAAAAATTTAATTGAATATGTATTTTAATTTATAATGTCTATTTTTGTCATTTTATAGTAAGATATATTAGTAATAATAAATTTTAATTTAAAATGGTATTCAAGAGAAAAAAATGGGTATGTGAATAGAATGGACTGTCTCCGCAGCTAAGTCAGATTTGTTACAATTAACTTATAAATACCAGTTAGCTGAGAGAAGCAATAATTAAAAGATTCGTTGATATTTATTTTTCTCTGAGAAGCAGAAGCTAGCTAGCAAACATGTTGAACAGTAGTTCAATAGGGTTATTAGTTGTGGTGGGTTTGGTGGTAATATGGATTAGGAGATGGAGGAACCCCAAGTGCAATGGTGTCTTGCCTCCAGGCTCCATGGGCTTCCCTCTCATCGGCGAGACCTTATCTCTTATCGTTCCTAGTTACTCTCTCGACCTTCACTCCTTCCTCAAAACAAGATTTCAAAGGTATATAGTGATATATATATATATATATATATATATCGATATATATGCTTGTGTGATATTTGTTTGTGATTGCTATATTTTGATAATTAAATAGCTTTTCTACAAATGACTTTTAAGAAATCTCAACGTACGTCCACCAACGGAAGCTCAAGAGCTTGACAAAGTTTTCTTTTGTGGTTTCAGATATGGGCCGATATTCCGAACAAGCATAGCTGGTCAAGCAGTTGCCGTATCGGCAGATCCAGAATTCAACAGATTTCTATTTCAGCAAGAAGGGAAGCTGGTTGAGTTCTGGTATTTAGACTCATTCGGAAAGTTACTTATTAATGAGGGCGAATTTCGGATCAACTCAGTTGGTGACATCCACAAGTACGTCAGGGCTCGCTTGCTGAGTCACTTTGGCGCCGAGAGCCTCAAGGGAAAACTGCTTCCTCAAATTGAAGAAATGATCAATAAAACTCTGAGTTCATGGTCCACTAAGCCCTCTGTTGAAGTCAAACATGCTTCTGCAGATGTAAGTACCACTTTTGTGCTTGCCAACCCTATTATATCAAGACACTATATATGTGCGGTCCTGAATTTAATTTATTACCTAATAGGACTTTTTTTTTTAATATAGATTTAGAAGGTTGTTTCGTAAGGGAAAACAAAAAATTGGGTTAATATTTTTTTTTAGCAAAATATCTTAATTTTGAAGTATTCTTACCATAATAAAAAGTAATAAATTTTTATTTAATTTCCAATGCAAATCTTCTTATTTAAATCTTAATTCAATACTACAATCAAACTCATATCCAAACATCGATTTAAATTTAAGATTTTGTAAAATAACAACTCAAATCAAAATTATGATCTAAATTTTGTATTTAAATTTAGAGAAATTTTAATGAAAACCCAATTTTTAACACATATTTAAGAGAAATTAAAGTGAATATCCAATTTTTTATGCCTAATTTAAATAAAGAGTTTTTTAGGCATTTAACCAAGATTTTGGATAATTTTTTAGGATTTGACCCTAAAATGTCGAAATTAAATATTTAGCCATAACACGTAATATTTTATGTTACATGTAACATATATACGTGTAAAAGCGTAACATTATATGTGTTACATTTTATGTTACATGTAACATTATACATTTAATGTTACACTTTTTACACGTATATATGTTATATGTAACATAAAATATTACATGTTATGGCTAAATCCTTCAAACTTTACTTTTAAAATGGCTAATTGCTTAACTGGCCTGATAATCTTTTGAAAAATATAACGAAATATCCAAATGATTCAATTACTTACATAGTAATAATTGATGTTAATTGACTGCATTACCGAAAATATATGCAAGTAATTGATGATTTTGCTAATTACTCAATTACTTTGAAACATTGAGTATTTTTTTTATATATAAATTTTGGGTATTTGTCTTCACCCTCTAAATAAACATCCAATCTTTTAAAAATATAACAAAATAACTAAATCATTTAATTACTTACATAATTGTAGTCGGTGATAATTGACTTATTAATGACCAAAAATATGTGTAAGTAGTTAATAAACTAGCTAGTTACTTAATTACTTAAAAAACTTGAGTATATTTTTTTTATTGTTCCGTAAATTTGAGTATTTCTCTAATCCATCCTTAAATTTATTGCCATACGACCCCTTAACTACTCATCTTTCCAGTTTGCATACTTGATAATAAATGCATATTCGCACTTCAAATCCTTTTCAAACTCTCTAGTCTCTAGTTCAAAATTTTTTTCCCTAATTTCCACTAACGTTATTAAGAAAGCACGGATAATTAACTATACAAGTCATTGACATACTTCATATTTTTTTGTGTTATTTGCTGTGATCATGTGAGCTAATTTTTCTTTTTTATTTTCCCTTTATAAAATTTAAACATTCTTCAGTTTCTCTTCTTATTTGCAATGAGATTATTTTTTTTATTTTTACCTTAAAATTTTAGATTTTCTAATTCGTATTTTTTTCCGACAATATATTATAAAGAGAGATTCTTTGGTTTTTATTTTTTTATGGTAGAAAATAATTTCAAATTGTATTTACCTTTGTAAGATGTAAGACCCACTTAATGAGTAAATATGATGATCTAAAATTATTTCTCACAATAAAAAAAAAAACAACAGAGAATTTTCATATTATAAATAATATGTGATTAGATATCATGGTATTGCATTGGAGATGCTATCAGCACTTTATATATCTATATATTTATAAGAAATTGCATATAATACTTAAGTTAATAAAATATATGAGTCTATTTGTTATTTAGCTACTTTTTAGTCCATGATTCAAAAAAAATTACCAACGCTTTCAAAAATAAAAATAAAAATTAGTCATCAACATATAAAAATTAAGGACATAAAGGTAAAATTACAACATTATGTAGTTAAGAACATAATTATTTCTTTTATTAATAAAAAGATTATTATTTTCTTAAAACATC
Source organism: Boehmeria nivea var. tenacissima (assembly GCA_018132145.1). NCBI lineage: Eukaryota > Viridiplantae > Streptophyta > Magnoliopsida > Rosales > Urticaceae > Boehmeria > Boehmeria nivea. The sequence continues at coordinate 18,832,031 of CM030878.1, read as the reverse complement.
ATTTAATAATCTAATAAAAACATTCAAATATCATGTTAGTTGCTATAAAATAATTGGTAAAAAAATTAAAATCTAATACTATTGAAGTCTAGCAATCATGTGTTTATGGAAGAAAAGTGGAGGGACAGAAAAGAAAATGTGGGATGAATTTTAGGATGAAAATTTAGAAGTTGGGTTAATTGTTTAGTAAGAAAGGAAGAAGGAGGAAGGAAAAATAAGATGAATAAAAATAGAGGCGGGGTCCACAATTAATATCCTCACAATATTAGAAGGAAATATAGGTGGAAAATTTTTACCAAACAATAGAGAGTAAACTAATTATCCTTTGTCTACTTTTTAAAAAATAAAAAAATAAAATAAAGGGATAAAATGATAAATGTATAGATCAAAGATTGATAAAATGATAAACGTATAGATCAAATATTTTCTTTTCCTTTTTAATATACTAAACAACATAAGTGAAAATATTTTTTTTTTTTCTTTCCATCTTATTTTCTATCACTTTCTATTTTTTTTGTATCCATTTTTTTTTTCCGTTTTGGTGTAAGAGCATTTCCAATAAAACGTCAAAATAAAGTGTCATTGTTAAGTTTTACATTATAGTGCAAAAAATGTTTGACAATATATTAGTTATAAAAAGTTGACGTAAAATTTAGCATAATTATTTTCAAAAGAAAAATTGCACAATACAAAAAGATGTCCGATATAAAACAATAGAGAAATAGATCATTGGTTTATAAAATTTCTAAAATATTGTTATTACAAGTTGTGTATAGATATATAACTAAAACAAACTTTTACAGTCCTTTATGAAAAACACTTCTTCAGTCTATTATTGATCTCATCTCAGACCATAAAATATTCCAAAAAATATAACTATTACAAATTTGATATAGAGAAAAAAAATAAAGTAGTGTTATATATGATTAAATAATCTCTAATATTATTAAAATATTGTAATGCCTAATTAAAAGCTCATTGACGTGCTTTTTTGTTTTGATATTCTGTTTTATTCTTATGTTTTTATTTTTTGCTTTATTTTAATAAATCCTTTATGTTTCACTAAATTTTGTTCATGTCCTATGTTAAGAATTTTATTTTTTTAGGGGTCTATTTGGTATTTGGCCATTTTTTAGTCCATATTTTAAGGAAATGACTAAAATTTTCAAAAATTTAGTTATTAACTACTAATACAAGAACTAAGGGCAAAAAAAGTAAATGCATATCACCATGTAGTTAAGAAAATGATTGATCCCTTAATTAATCTAAACGTGTAGTTAAAAAAATGATTGATTCCTTAATTAGCCGAAATTTTGGCTATTTTCTTAGAACACCATTCAAAAAATGACTATTTACTCAACCACCTCTTTTAAATGCCAATAATTCACTTTGCATGAAAATTATGTCAATTTAATTGGATACAACCGACATTTTTTTTAACTATATATAAGAAGGGAAATAACGTTAGGAATTCAATTGTTATTCTTGTTGACACAAAATATTTTTGTGGTAATCACAGCTGGTTCTAGATTTTAGTGTTAGACAAGTTATCAGTAACGATGCTGAAGAATACGTTGCAAGTCTAAGCGAGACATACGCAATATTAGGCAAATGTTTGGCGTCTTTTCCACTGAACATTCCCGGTACAATATTCCACCAATGCCTAAAGGTAAGACTCGGAAAAGGGTAAACAAAATAATAATAATAATTATTATCTCTGTTGAGGAGATGAATTTGATCGGCGTTTTGGTATGAAACACAGGGCCAAAGGAAAATAACATCCATGTTGAAGCGTCTGATAAAGGAGAGGAGAATGCAGCCCGAGACGTATCGAGGAGATATATTAGATCACATTATAAAGGACATGGAAACAGAGAAGTTCCTATCTGAGGATTTTGTTGTGCAGTTGATTTTTGGGATCTTATTTGCCGCCTATGAATCTGTCTCAACAATAGTGGCATTAGCTTTTAAGCTCCTATCTGATCATCCTTCAGTAATGGAGGAGATGATTGTAAGGAGATCGAAAATATATCCTCGAGCATGAGTTAAATGTGAATAAATCGTCTTATATAATATACGTATTTTCTATCTTATAAATCAATATTGTCACGTACTTTCAGGCTGAGCAGGAAGCAATTCTCAACAACAGAAAAGATGTCGATTCTTCGCTCACATGGGACGAATACAAGTCAATGACTTTTACGCTTCAAGTTAGTCTTACTGCACAAAATGTTATCAGTTACATGTATTTTATGTGTTTCTTGTCCAAAATCATGTTGATCTTTGAAAAACAATATATATAGGTTATCACTGAGGCTCTTAGGCTTGCAAATACAGCACCAGGGATGTTGCGTCGAACACTAGAAGATATCCCTGTAAAAGGTATATATGCGGTGGATATCAAGCACTTTCTATTTCTGATCATCACAACTCATACTTGGGCTAAAAATATATATCATTTGCAGGATTTACAATTCCTAAAGGCTGGACAATTATGATGGTCAGTTCTGCTCAACATTTAAGCCCTGACATATTCAACAATGCACTTGAGTTTAATCCGAGCCGTTGGAAGGTCGATTCTAGTTGTCATTCCAAAAGTACTTGTTGTTATGTTGATGCTCAGGTTAAATTACATATTTTTGTGGAAGCTGATTATGTTGTTGTGACAATATCTGTATTTAAAATTTAGGAGCTTGACTCGAGCGTTATATCCAAGAACTTCATGCCTTTCGGAGCAGGATCGAGACAATGTGCAGGAGCAGAGTATAGTAGGGTGTTTTTGGCTACATTTTTCCACGTATTGCTCACCAAATACAGGTACAATTTCTGTCTAAATCCTTCCAAGTTCTAATTCTCAAAACACCAAATAACTATTAAATCTCAGACAAAAAAAAAAAAAACGTTAGAATATAATTTTTTATAATATGATTTCCTGTTGCTTATAATAGAAATCCTCTAAAAAAAACATAAGCAAATTTTTATGCGAACCAAAATTTCTAGCGATAATTTAAATTCCAGATTCAGCCTCTAAATATAATTTATATTAATTCTAGTATATAATATATATTCCATCTCATAATCCAGCCTCACGATTGTTTCTGTTATTTTTCTCCATGGAACGATTTGTATTTGCTTTTTAATTTATATATTCTGAGGTAAAGGAGTTTGAAGGGGAGGATAAAAAAATTCCATCTCATAATATATGTCTATTTTTTTATTAAGGGAAATAAAAAAAAATCAATTTGATTGTCTACGAAAATAGCTCTGAAGTTTAAACGTTTGTTTTTCAAACTTATTATTTTGATTTTTTTTCCTAATGCGTGTAAACTGTTTTGGTAGACAATCAAATTGATATTTTTTCGCATTAATAAAAAAATTAGGGCGGAATATATATTGTATCCTGGAAATATAAATTGTCTTATGAGGTATAAATTATACATTGGAATATAAATTATCGGCTTGAAATTTTGGTTTGCAATTGAATTGAGAAGGCGTGTGAATTGGGAGATTAGTTTAGGATTTTGTTCCCCCATGTTTTCTTTTAAATTTTTTATTGGAATAATATTAGTTTGAAATTTAAATTATTTTTGGTAAAATATATTGAATTGAATATGAACTTTTTTGGAAAAATTCCCCTCAATCATAGCAACAGCCGACAAATGATGTCTTGGTCTTTTGTACATGCATTTCTTATATTAGTAAATTTTTTAAAATCTTTCTTGAATCGATAACTATATAATGAAAGAAAAAGAAAAATTACAAACCAAGGTCATTTTAAGTACTACTTATAATAACTTATACCTTTAAGTGGTATGTTTCATTTGTTTCTACTCTATGTTTGTACTGTAAAATTTAGAACATACATTAAAGTACAACACAAAAAAGACATATAGATTATTCTCATAAGAAGAGATTACTCTATCACATTACAAGACACAAATTGTAAATTGGATAATAATTGAGAAGACAATAAGAGACACAAATTGCCACCTCTATTTTGATGTTGAAAAATATTTTTTATTTCAACAATTTTAATTCACTTTAAAAAAAATATTACTCTATCAAATTTCACGTCACTAGTATAATATTAGAAAATCATGAGCGGGTTATATTGACCAAGTATGATAGCATATCGCCTCTTATTCAATTCAATACAACTTGATAAATAAAATCACATTACATTACTGTGTTTAATCAAACAATATAATCTAGCATTCTTAGGAATCTTACTAAAGATTACACTATCAAACCAAACGTTATAATCTTAAACATCTGGGTATCTGATTATTTTAAAAAGATCATTGAGTATCTTATTACTGAGGATTAACGCGTACCAAATGGCCCCTAAGGCCATCTCCAACCCTACTCTAAAATAGAGTAAATGGAGCAAAAAATAGAGTTGGACATCTCCAACCCAACTCTATTTCCATACTCTATTTTAGAGTTGTGAATAGTGATACTCTATATATAGAGTATCACTATTCATACTCTATTTCTTTTTTTAAGGTTTTTTAATATTTATAATATTTGCATATTAGCCCTTTTGACCTTTAAAATGAATAAAATAATATATATTTTTTAAAAGTATAAGAATATAAAGAGAATATTCTTTTTTAGAGTAAAAAATAGAGTATTGGATTGGAGATAAAATACTGTTTGATTGTGACATTTACTCTATTTTAGAGTATTGTATACTCTATTATAGAGTTTTGGGTTGGAGATGCTCTAAGTGGTATGTTCTATTAGCTTCTACTCTATGTTTGTAATGTAAAATTTAGAACATACATTAAAGTACAACACAAAAAAGACATAGATTATTCTCCTAGAAAGCAATTAAAGCAATATTTCTTTTATTTATTTATTACTATTTCTCTTTCTGATGTTGACTAGGTGGATAAAAGTCAAGGAGGGAAAGATTGGCAGGTTTCCTATGCTGGGATTTCGTGGTGGGATTCACGTCAAGTTCTCGGAAAAATAGAATTAATCCAACTCTACCTGCCTAGCTAGATTATCATCAGTATTTCTCAAACTAAATATAAAAGTCTTGCTTGTGTGTTTGTCAAGTAATATAAACCATGCTACCTGTTGGAGATTGTATATTTCAATAATTCTCATTTATCTTCTGTGGATTGCATTTGTATTTGAAATATTTGTATCATTTTCTTTTATCCTAGTAAATCATCCAACCAATTAAATAAGAATTTGGAGGAGGATCTGCTTAAGCTTTTAATATTATGCATATTCTTGCAAAAAAAAAAAAAAAAAGGTTAATCTCAAGTGTGTGACAGTTTTGTTGGTATCTATTCCTATTATGGTGGGGAAGCAAGCAGAGGATTAACCTTGTTTGTAATAAGCTTAATTCGTTGGCATGTGTCAATTTTGTTTACGTTACTAACTTCTGGCCTTTTATAAAAAAAAAAAAAAAAATCTTATATTGTCTCAATTATAAGATTATTTTCCAATAATTCAAGTTTCTTTGTTTTGATAATTAATTTGGGTCAAAGGTTAATTATAGGTTCTTAAATATTAGGCTCCACCATGCTTAGAGCTACGGACTACTGGATAAAATAATGGTGAAAATCACTTTGATCAATTTCATTATTTCAAAATTTTTACCCGGTATAAGTATACAGTTGCGTGCAATACATGACATTGATTTAACAAGTATCGTAATTTGACATGAGACCAAATGTGATTTATTAAGTATTAAAGTTATCGTCTTAATGTTGGGTATCGTCTTCATGTCATGTCTTGAAGTTATCTATCAAATTCACGTAATAAATTAGAAAATCATAAGTGGCCGGATATTGAGTAAGTATGAAAGCTTATCGATTGTTATTCAATTCAATAATTAAGGTGTCACATGGTCTACTCGATAAATAAAAAACATTTAAATTGTACCGTTCTTTTTTTTTTTTTTTTTACTCCATGCCTACTTATAATTGGCATAAATTATTAAGTACCATTTAAAATGTATTTTTATGCAATTCTCTTATAAATAAATAGCTATTGAGGGTTAGCCATAAAGCTGGAACGTTAACTTAAAGGCAAGAAAAAAAAAAAAAAAAGAGTTTGCTTGGGTGGCCAAATTATCCAACAAGAAGTTGGAGTTGAGATCTCAAGCTCAAAACCTAATATGCGATCCTGACATATGGAGGTGTATTTATATAATTTGGTTGAATCTTGCATACTTAGTGGTCTAGACCAGTACCCCTAGATTACTCGTAAGTGGTCCTCAATAGAGATTAAGGTCTATGGCATGAAAATTGATATAATTTCAAGAAAGACGGCGGTGAAATCGTCCTCTCCGACCCGGCAGAGCTGAGAAACTTCAAGCTCTTGAAACTGTTTTCTCTGATGCTGGCAGAGGTGCTTCAAGCTCTTGTAACTGTCTTCTCCAATCTCGGCAGAGCTGAGAAACTTCAAGCTCTCTCTTATCGATCTGATCATTCTTCCGGTATACAATAAATAAAGTATTCATATTATAATTAGTTTTTCATTAAATATATAACGCTTTGCTTGTTACGTAAGATAGTGTCTAAAAAAAAATGTGTAGAGGATTATTCTACATGCAAGTTGTATTTTGAAAAGCAGAAAATGACTAGGGAAAATTATTAAATTAAAATAAGTTCAAGGAGTATCAATTGTTAATTCTGTCTAAAAATACATGTTTAGAGGATTATTCTATGCTATATATGTATTTTAAAAGCAGAAAATTACTAGGGAAAATTATTAAATTAAAATAAGTTCAACGTGTATCAATTGTTAGCTGATCTTCGTGACAGGGATAATTATAAAATTAAAGACCACAGCCAACTAGGGGTGGCAATTCGTGTCATGGATCGTGTTCGTATCGTGTCCAAGTAATTTTGAACAGACCCAAACACGACCCATTTATTAATCGTGTCTGAAGGGAAGACCCAGACACGAGCTATTTAAATATCGTGTTAATCGTATCACCCAATTACGATTCATTTATAAGTCGTATCTAATTGGGTCTAAATGAGTCGTGTCACTCTCGTGTCTATTAACCCAATTAGCTATATTTAAGTTTAAATCAATAAATTTTTAATTATTTTTTGTAAATCTAAAGTAATTTTTGTTGAATAAAGACCTAATCTTGATAATGTATTTAATTATGATAGTAATTCTTATGTCATGCACGTAAAATTTATTAAATAAATAAATTTGAAGTACAAAATGTATATTTATTGATAATTAATTTAATAATCGTGTTCATGCCGTATTTATCCATTATTTAATCGTGCTAATCGTGTCCAACCCGTTAAGACCCAGACCTGTTAAAAAAGGACCCAGACTCGCTAACTTTGTATCGTATCTCTATCTAGACCCAAATTGCCGGCCCTACAGCCAACTATACAAAATAAAAATATTTTTCAATACATATTATGGTGTGAAACGCATCATATAAGCTACGAGGCTGTTTGATTTAGAGTTTTGGCTGCCAACATCAGTGACAATTATTGCACATGTTGACAATATTACGTATGTGTCTATCCAACAAAAAAAAAAGGACAAATATATTTTATTTTTATGCGTCTAAATATATAATAACTTTTCTTTTGAACAACTTTTGAATGATCATATTTTTATTGAGTTGCAAAAATAGGCCAAAATCAGAAGTGTCTTTTAAATGATAGCATATGTTTAGAAAAATTAAAAAAATAGCCACTGTAAAGAATTTCGTAACAAAAAATGTCAAATAAATATTTACATATCTGTAAATATTTGTAAGATATTGTTTAACACTTCAAAAAAATGTTGAGTAAAAGTTGAAGTGTTACAAAATATCTTACAAATTTTTACAGATGTGTAATATTTTGTATAACATTTTTTTGTTATATAATTCGTAATATGACTAATTTTTTAATTTTTTGAAACATAGGCTACCATTTAAAAACATAAAATCTTTTTTGGCTATTTATTATAATTTCCCTATTTAAATAGTTGTTGACTTTTATAATATCAAGGTGATTTATGTAACGGTCCGACTTTTCGGACCGTTACTTTACTACTTATGTCAATAAAATGCATCTTATTTTCGGGAGCCCATCTCATAAGAACTCTAAAGTTAAGCGTTCTTAACCCGGAGCAATTTCAGGATGGGTGGTGACCTCCAGTGAAATTTTTTCGGAAAGCGTACGAGTGAGAATAAAGCACGCTGAAAAGACTCGTGTTGGTCTGTAGGAACAGTCGTCGATCCGGAAAGCAGCCGTCACACTTGTATTTTTCAAGACATACTAAAATTATATATTATTCTTATTTGTGCTTGACTACAAAATTATTTTTGTTTGAAACACTCAGCAATAGTATATGTGGTTGAAAAAGCTAACATATTCAGCTGTGTTCTTGATTAGTATTATATGAAATGTTCTATGACAGTGATGAACGCAATAAAAGCAGAACATTAAATTGAGATGAAACATGATAATAAAAAATAAGCAATGAATAATAAATGACACAAAAAATTGGTAACGAGGAGCCTAACTATACGGGACCACTCCTAGATGATGGACAATAATTCAATATTATAATAATGAAGTACTCCTGGCCCTATATTGCTAAAGACTTCTTTCTCACACGTCGTCATTTTTCTCCGTTTCTTTTCGTGAACTACAACACGAGATCTTCTCCTTCCCGAGCTCCCCTCATTTCAACAAAGATCTCTCTTGAGACTCTTTCCCTCTAATTCTCACAAAAAATACAAAAGAGCTCTCTGTATTTTTCTCTCAAGCTCTCAAACCCAATTACAAAGGTAACTTCACATAGAGAATGAAACGATCACACCCAAAAATTCGTTCATGAAGCTCTCTGGGTATATCAACAAGACTATATACAATATCTTCTCAAATTATTATATATACTAAAGTGAAGGGAACAAATGTGAGAGAAACACTGTAGCAGGAACAGTAACCGATTAAAAGACTATTTTGTCCTTCGATGAGTTGATTAGCTTGACAGATTTTCAAGGTTCTCTTTGTGATTTTCACATGCCTTTATTGATATTACCAAAATATCCTTATTTTAATTCACTATACAACTGGTCTTATTGTCAATTTGCGTCTAACCCTTCTCAAGGGTTTCGTCACACGCTCCTCATTCTCTCCGCTGTTCCTTTTTTTTTTTTTTTGGTTCCAAAAAAATCGAAACTCTTCACCGCTGTCTGCCACGCCCGCGCCATCATCTCCTCCGGCGTCAACCTCATCTTCTACCACCTCCCTTTCTGGAATTGCTCCCTCATCTTCTCCGGCGTCAACCTCATCTAACTCTTCTCGAGGATTTCTTCGCAAATCACGTCTCTTCCCTCATTTTCTCCGCTACTCCTCTCTGTTTTTTTTTCGTGGGTTTAAAAAAAAAAACCCATCCTCTCATTCCCTTCTATTTCGATCTGATTTGGGCAGCGATTTGGGTTTCTATGTGGTGGACGATCCTCTCTATTTTTTCCATGGGTTTTTTGGCTTATCCGGCGCCGATAAATCCCGACTCCTTGCGGCCCTCGATTTCTGAGCCCCGACCCCGCAACCCCCGGCCTAGCACAACAGGACCGTTTGGAGCAATGGAGTGGGTTTTGCTTAATTGGGTACATGTTTTTGAATTTTGATTTAGAATGTGGTCGATTATTATTAAGATTTATATATATGTGGTTTTGCAGATGGAGGAATGTGGATGGGAAAATAGAGGATTACTGATATGATATTTTTGTTTTTCTTTTATTCTTTTTTTTCCCTATTAATGCTTATGAAATAATAAATTGATGGCTTTTACTGTTGTTTGTGTTGTTATTGTAATGAGTGTTCAGTGGAGGCCACAAGAAAAATATCAGTTGATTTTTGCTTCGTGTTTTAGGTTTTTGTTTGTTTTGCACGAATCTCTTCTCTCTTCTTCTCGGCGTGGATTTGTTTTGATGGGTCCTTGATTTTTTTTGTTCTCACAGTGGTTTTGTCTCTTGAGTTGCTTCAATATTTTTCCTAACGTGGGTATTTTTTTCTTCTTTTCTATTTTTGACATCTCAAGCATATCTGACCAGGGTATTTCTGCTTTGAACGAATCCTTTTAGGATTTTTGGACTCTGCATGTTGGGTTTTAAGTGTTTAACCATCATTTTCTCAATGCCACTTGCACTACTTTTTTTTTTTTTTTCTCTGGTTAAGATCTTAAATATTATTGGCTTCTAATTATCTTTTTCACTTTCTCACTAACTTTCTAATTTATTTTCACTTTCACTTTCTAATTATCTTTGATAATATTACTTTTATCTTATATAAATTTTAATATTTTTTTTATTAATTTTAATTGTTTTATTAAAAAAAAAACAGCAGCAGCGAAGCGCGGGATTTTAAGCTCGTTATGACTAAACCTGGAGAAATCTGATGAATATGATTCTTCTAGAGTCAATAATTCTATGTGATATTCGTTTAAAATTGTAAATGGTCGTATCTTAAGATATTAACAATTTCTACAAAATTTAGTTTAAACATCTTCTGGAACACCCGGTGGAACACCATTAGAAATTCCACAGATCCGAGAACGAACGTTTTCTGGAGCACCGAATTGAATATCATCTTCCAGAATCTTCTATGTATAATGTCTTACTTCGTGATTAACGCATGAATATCATCGACTAAAGATAATAAAATATTATCTCAAACTAAGACACATTTTTTCAAATATGCCAAGACACAAATACATTAACAGTGGCAACAAGGTATTTTCAATTAGTAAGTATAACTATATAAGATATAATTTGATATGTTTTATAAAATATAGAGGTTAAATTTTGTATTTCAACAGAGAGTATAAGCGTAGTAATATGTATACACAGAAATGATATATTTAGTACAAGAGTACTAATATGTATATTCAGTCGTACAAAGGAAATCTTCACATAAGTGAAGTTCAGAGAAACAATTTCTCCTTCGAAGAACCCTTGAGCTCGTTCCTGTCATTATCACGGAACATGTTTGAATTTGTTTAGGTAGAAATCAATACCAACATCTGTTACGAAAATTAATAGCAAAAAAATGAAAATAGAAACATAAAAATTGAGAACATGGAGATTTAAGTGGAAGATCCAAGACGACAAAAAAATCACTTGCAGATGAGAGAATTCACTATATGAAAAAAATGACTATAGAATTACATAGTATATGCGAATTTAGTAAATATAAGAAAAAACCATAAAGGTCCATACCCTCTGCTACCACAATAAATCCTTAATTTTTTTAAATTTTCATAAAGGTTAATGGTTCAGCTAAAGTAGCTCTAGGATGTGATGGAATTTTCAAATTCTGTCGTGGTTTTTTTAAATTTTGTTTCCTGATCTACGTAGGGATTTGATTCGCTTTCGAGGCTAAATTATCAGTTTTATTCTTGCCATTGAGACCACATTTAAATTCAAGTGAGAAAACTTTGGGTTGAGATGGATTTTGTTGAGCGATCTATTTACGCTCGACTTACATAAATGAATAATAACTGAGCAAGACGATATATAATTCGAGCAATTCTAAGTGTAAATCTTAATTTTTTAGAGACAAGACACAAATTGTAAATTGGATAATAATTGAGAAGACAATAAGAGACAGAAATTGCCACCTCAATTTTGATATTGGAAAATATTTTCTATTTCAACAATTTTAATTCACTTTAAAATATATATTACTCTATGAAATTTCACATCACTAGTATAATATTAGAAAATCATGAGCGGGTTATATTGACCAAGTATGACAGCATTATATACAACTTGATAAAAGAGAGAATATTATAACTAGTCCCCTTAAATTAGATATTTACAAATCTAATTTTTATATTAGGGTTTTTATATTAATATTTTATGAGGTGTGTAATTACTAAAAAGGACTCTAGACACGGTTTCTAAAAACCACCTAATCTTAAAAATGGATATTACACAAAAAATTCAAAACTAAATTCCTATTATTGTAGGATTAAAAAATAATAAAAAAAAGGTATGTTGATTATTAAATAATAGGAATTGATTTTAAAAAATAAAAAATAAAATATAAAAACCCACCTTCTCTTTCTCGCACTACCTAAGATCGCCTCTCCCCCATTCTTTCCCGATCAAATTTCTTCCTCTTCCCAAATCAAACCGTAACAATCTTCCAGCCCTAGAAATCTTCAAAATCTCATCGCCTACAATCTAAAATGGCGAGAACGAAGACCACAACGAGAGAAGTTGCAGGGCATACCAAGGGATCGGCAGCCGAAATCAGAAAATCACCCCGCAACGAGCCAATGGAAAGAGGCGTCGCTGGACAAACTAAGGAGACAACCGTCGTACCTTCTAGCCTACCCGGGATCGAAGAGGACAATGCTGAGGTCATAAGCCTGTAAGTTTTGGTTCTATCACTAACTATATGATATTTTCTTATCAATTTCATATGCCGAATATGTTGGTGATATTACTGGGAATATAAAATATTGACCGACTGTATATGGGTTTCATGGGATATGAAAATGTCTAAATATTTTTTTATTTTCTTCTAATGCTACGTAGATATATAATATTTCCTGGATATTATTATATTTACAAAGTTTTCATTGTTTTTATATGGGATGTGATTCTTAAATTTACAGTTGTTACAGCCTTTAAATAATTTTTTTCGGAAAACTATTATAGTTATAGCATAATATGTTATTGATATGTGGTCAATTTAAAAAACTCATGATTTAGGATTTGTAAATATATTATTTCCTGGTAAATATAATATTTATTGTAGGTTCCTATAGGATAGATGTTTCATAATTAATTAAGAAAGTTTTCCTCAGTAGCTGTTATAGTTGCAGTATATGTAATATTTCTTTGTTAACATTATATTTACAGTATTGCCGATATGATATTGGATGTCAAATAACTATTGAATTTATTGGTTGGAAGTATGATATATCTCAGCTATTTATTTATTGAATATCTCGTTTGCATTAGGATGAAAACTTCTTTTTTGGCCTTTTTCATGAAATTTGCTGAGTTTAATGTGTGTACTTTAATAGTTTTGGTTTATAAAATAATACCAGGATAATATAATATTTACAATATTGACATTGTTTATAAACGCAATGTGTTTCGTATATTTATAGTATTTATAATATGTACATTATAACATTGGAAATATTATATTTACACTCGTTTTAGGTTGGAGAACTTGTTATTGAGAAAAGCAAGTGGCCACCAAGGAAACAAAAAGTTTCAAGCTACTCCAAACTAGATAGTATTTTGACGTTGTGAGGCATGTTGGAGCATCAGGCAGAGGAAGCACTGTTTCGTGAAGGATGTTTCGGCCATTTTCTAGACATGCTAGCGACAAATATGTGTGAAAAATATATATGTGGAAAACTAATGAAGGGATATTTTTTGGTGGGTTATTAATGAAATGGGTAAAACCCAATTGAAGGGTAATTGAGGAATTAAAATCAAAACGAAAATTATTTAAAGTAATTAAGAATATTGCTATAAATATCTTATTTTGACTATAAATGTAAATATCAAGCTAGGGGATATAGATGTGTAATTTTTCCATAAATAAAAAACATTTAAATTGCACTGTTCGTTATTGATCGCAACTGTAATCAAATAAGAGAGTGGACTCTCAGGAAATGAATGAATAAATAGCTATCAAGGGTTAGCCATAATTCAAACAAGAAAAAAAAAAGTGCAAAAAGAAAGAGAGAAAAAAAATGGCAACGAAAATTGAGATAATTTCGAGAAAGACGGTGAAACCGTCTTCTCCGACTCCGGCGGAGCTGAGAAACTTCAAGCTCTCTCTTATTGATCAGATCGCTCCTCCGATATACGGCCTTATCGTCTTCTTCTACCCCGCAGATCCTAATTCTTCCTCCTCCGATGGCCTTTCTGATAAGTCCTCAAGCTTGAGGGAATCTCTGTCCCGGACTTTGACCACTTTCTATCCCATGGCCGGTCGGACCAACGCTGTTGAGCCCTCCATCGAGTGCTCTGACGTAGGCGCTTTCTTTGTTGAGGCCAAGATGAACTGCAAGCTGTCGGACTTTCTCGGCGAGCCCAGCGATGCTTTGCTCAACAGTTTCTTTCCCACCACTGATCCGATCACCGCCGAGTTGTCCGAAGGCTGCGTAACCCTAATTCAGCTCACCGGTTTCGAATGCGGTGGGACGGCTGTCAGTGTCTGCCTTTCCCACAAGATTAGCGACGTTTCCTCGCTTGTCACGTTCCTCCGCAGCTGGACTTGTACCGACAGCGAAACCCTAATTCCCCCGCCCTTTTTCGTTAGCGACTCTCTACTGCCGGCAATGAATTTGCCTTCCATGGCGCAAGAAAATTACAGTACTAAATCTGGCAAGTGCGTCACGAGGCGTTTGGTGTTCGAGGCCTCGGAGATTGCTCGTCTTAAGGCCGAAGTTGCGATGCAACCCGACCACCCGTCCCGCGTTGAAGTGGTTCTTGCTCTACTCTTGAAGTGTGCATTGTTGGCTTCTCGGTCTGTGGTGGGACAGTTTAGGCCGTCGGTCCTGTTGCAAGCTGTGAATCTCAGGCCGAGGATGGACCCGCCGCTGCCAGAGAATTCCATCGGCAACCTCATCTGGTTTCTTCCTTTGGCGATCGAAGCCGAGAGCGAGATGGACTTGGGAACCATTGTGAGGAAGATGAAGAAGCTTGTGAACGAGTTCCGCGATGATAAAGTGAGCAAGTTCAGAGACAATGCTATGGCGGTTCTTGGCGAGTTTGCCAATTGGACAGGTATCAAAGAAATGGAACGTTACACGTGCTCTAGTTGGTGCAAGTTTCCATTATATGAAACTGATTTTGGTTGGGGAAAACCTCTGTGGGTTAGTAGTGCTACTACTGTAGCATACAAGAATACAATAGTTTTGGTGGACACAAAGCAAGGGAATGGGATTGAAGCCTGGGTCACACTGGAGGAAGAAAATATGTCCATTTTTGAAAAGAATGCAGAGCTCTTGGAATCGGCTTCTTTCAACCCTAGTCCGTGTTAAATAAATATGATCAATTTGCTTCTATCTTTTGCAAGTGTATCAGCTAGAAAATTTAATTTATGATTTTAAATCATCCATTGCTAGTACACTTGATCCGAATGAATAAAAAAGTAAATTCTTAGAATTGTACTTGTCAGTCAAAAGAATATTATTCACTTTGTATGTTCTTTTAAGTATTGATTTGGGAAAGCGTGCAAAAAAATATGAAGCTTCGAATAGTAATTGCCAATATCATATAGCGTAGTGCAAAAGATTGCGAGCCCGAGCATGGCGCATGGCAACGCACATATGAGGAAGCGAGTGTGTATGCACTAAGGTTGGCATTTAGGGCATGTGGCTCAAGCGAGAGCACCGTGTGCGCAGACTCTGTCATGGCTATTCTAGCCTTCATAAGGAGAATAGATGACAATATGTCATCACCTCTTAGACGACATGTCGCAGGTGGCGACATACATCGCCAGTTTTGGGCAACATATCGCATACTGGTGACTCTGCGACAATTCTCGCCTTCGCGAGCAGAATAAATGGCACATATCGTTAGTTTCGGACAACGTATCACATCCTAAAAAAAATCGCAAGAATTTTTAAAAAATAGGTGGCGACATTGATGCCCCTGCCTCTTCCCAAAATCATGGGTGCTGGTTGTTGGTCGTTTTTTTCCGTTGTAACTAAATTTTGACATAAAAGTTGTGACTCTTTATATTATATGCCATTTTCCTGCACAAACTCATAACATAATCATTCCAAAAGTAGAGAAACACACAAAAACAAAAATAAAAAACTTTCTAAAAAATTTATTCTTGTTTACAATCAGATTTTCACTAGTGTTTGGTGTAAATCTAATTATAGGCTTATTGTACTTTAAGAGCGTATTTGCTCAAAGTTTGTAAAGCATTCTAGATGGCGCAAATAACGCTCAAGGAAAGTGTTTCGTGTGTAAGCCTTTCAAGTTTTTTAACGGTCACCAGCAACAGAGACTTCCATTTACTTTATTCAGAAAAACTAAGTCCACACATACAAAGTGGCAGCGCAAATTAGTTTTAGTCTATATCGTAGAACATTTTTGGTGTTTGAATAGCTACAATCCGGTTCTTTAGTTGCTAGTTTTCGTTTTTCATCGTTTCCTTGTTATTGAAGATTCATGCACTTGAACTTCCTGTTTTGGTTGTTTCCTTGTTATTGAAGATTCATGCACTTGAACTTCTTGTTTTGGTTTCTCTTTTACCACCTTCATTTCGTACCTCAGTCACATGCTTTCATAGAGCTAGTGATGTACAATTACGAGTTCTTTTTTTCTTTTCACATTCCTCTTCTTGCTTGTAAGTTATATTTCATCAAACAAAGCAAATTAGTGCAATATATGTACACAACACACAAACAAGCTAATTTGCATGACTGCTATAATATTTATTAAAATATCAAACAAGAGTATGAAAATTATATCAAAGTTATACAGCTCTAGCAGAAACAGAAATACATAATACACCATACAGGTTTCTTGGAACCTTCCTCCATCGAGACAGATAAAGGTTAATGGTTCAGCTAAAGTAGCTCCAGGATGTGACGGCATTTTCAAATTCTATCGTGGTTTTGTTAAATTTTGTTTCACGATCTACTTAGGGATTTGATTCGCTTTTGAGGCGAAATCATCCGTTTTATTCTTACCATTGAGAGCACATTTAAATTCAACTGGAAAACTTTGGGTTGAGATGGATTTTGTATAGCGATCTATTTAGGCTCGATTTAAATAAATGAATAATAACTGAGCAAGACGATATATAATTGATAATAATTCGGGCAATTCTAAGTGTAAATCTTAATTTTTTAGACACGATTAAGACAATACAGAAATTATAAAATGGATAATAATTGAGAAGACAATAAGAGACACAAACTGCCACCTCTATTTTGATATTGAAAAATATTTTTTATTTCAACAATTGTAATTCACTTTAAAAAATATATTACCCATTTGCCCCAATCATTCTACCCATTCCATTCCATTCCATTTTTTTACTTTTTTCAATCCTCGAAACCATTTCATTCCATTCTAATTTTTTCAACCATTTTTTTCAACTTTCCAAATCCCTATACAATATCTTTAAATCTCAACCATTTATACCACCTCAAAATTTGTAAAGTCAAATCATTTTTCAAACCATTTTCCAAACTATTTTCAAACCATTTAGAATGGTAAAAAATGGTTGGAATGGTTTCCCCAAACGGGGGTTACTCTATCAAATTTCACATCACTAGTATAATATTAGAAAAATCATAAGTGGGTTATATTGACCAAGTATGACAGCTTATCCTCTTATTCAATTCAATACAAGTTTATAAATAAAATCACATGTTTAATCAAATAATATAATCTAGCATTCCTAGGAATCTTGCTTAAGATTACACTATCAAACCAAACGTTATAATCTTAGATATCTGGGTACTGAGTACTTTAAAAAGATCCTTGAGTATTTTATTACTGAGGATTACCGCGTATCAAACGGCCCCTAAGTGGTATGTTCCATTTGTTTCTACTCTATATTAGTAGTGTAAAATTTAAAACAAACATTAAAAAGTACAACACAAAAAAACTGATTATTCTCATAAGAAGAGATTAAAGCAATATTTCTTTTTTTTTATTATTATTTATTATTATTTATCTTTCTGATGTTGACTAGGTGGATAAAAGTCAAGGAGGGAAAGATTGCCAGGTTTCCTATGCTGGGATTTCGTGCTGGGATTCACGTCAACTTCTCGGAAAAGTAGAATTAATCCATCTCTACCTGCCTAGCTAGATTATGATCAGTATTTCTCAAACTAAACATAAAAGTCTTGCTTGTGTGTTTGTCAAGCAATATGAACCTGTTGAAGATTTTATTTTTCAATAATTCTCATTTATCTTCTATGGATTGCATTTGTATTTGAAATATTTGTATCATTTTCTTTTATCCTAATAAATCATCCAACAAATGAAATGAGAATTTGGAGGAGGATTAGCTTAGTATGTAAGCTTTTAATATTTTTGAGCATGTTCTTGCTAAAAAAAAAAGGTTAATTTCAAGTGTGTGACCGTTTTGTTGGTATCTATTCCTATTTTGGTGGGGAAGCAAGCAGAGGATTAACCTTGTTTGTAAACCGCTTAATTCATAAGCGTGTGTCAACTTTGTTTACGTTACTAACTTATGGCCTTTTATTAAAAAAAATCATATATTGACTCAATTATAAAATTATTTTCCAATAATTCAAGTTTCTTTGTTTTGATAATTAATTTGGGTCAAAGGTTAATTATTGGTTCTTAAATATTATGCTCCACCATGCTTAGAGCTACGGACTTACTGGATAAAATAATGGTGAAAGTAACTTTGATCAATTTCATTATTTCAAAATTTTTACTCGGTATAAGTAACCAATTGCGTGCAAAACATGACATTGATTTAACAAGTATCGTAAGTTGACAGCAGATCGACCAAATGTAATTTAACAAGTATTGAAGTTATCGTCTTACTGTTGGGTATCGTCTTCATGTCATGTTTTGAAGTTATCTATCAAATTCACGTAATAAATTAGAAAATCATAAGTGGCCGGATATTGAGTAAGTATTATGAAAGCTTATCGCATGTTATTAAATTCAATTAAGGTGTCACATGGCCAACTCAATAAATAAAAAAATTTAAATTGTACTGTTCATTTTTTTTTTACTCCATACCTACTTATAATTGGCATAAATTATTAAGTACCATTTAAAATGTATTTTCATGCAATTCTCTTATAAATAAATAGCTATTGAGGGTTAGCCATAAAGCTGGAATGTTAACTTAAAGGGAAAAAAAGAAAAAAAAAATTGAGTTAGCTTGGGTGGCAAAATTATCCCATAATAGGCTGAGGTCTCAAGCTCAAAATCTAATATGCGAATTTTTTGATATATGGAGGTGTATTTATATAGTGTGTTTTAATCTTGCATACTTAATGGTCTAGACCACCCCTAGATTACTCATAATAGGTCCTCAATAGAGATCAAGGTCTATGACATGAAAATTGACATAATTTCAAGAAAGACGGCGGTGAAATCGTCCTCTCCGACCCCGGCAGAGCTGAGAAACTTCAAGCCCTTGAAACCATCTTCTCTGACCCTGGCAGAGCTGAGAAACTTCAAGCTATCGTAACCGTCTTCTCCAATCCCGGTAGAGCTGAGGTCCTCTGGTATACGATAAATAAAGTATTCATATTATAATTAGTTTTTCATTTAATATATAACACTTTGCTTGTTACGTAAGATAGTGTCTAAAAAAAATATTTGTAGAGGATTATTCTACATGCAAGTTGTATTTTAAAAAGCAGAAAATGACTAGGGAAAATTATTAAATTAAAATAAGTTCAATGAGTATCAATTGTTAGTTGATCTTCGTGACAAGGATAATTATAAAATTAAAGATCGCAACCAGCTATACAAAATAAAAATATTTTCAATACATATTATAGTGTGAAACGCATCATAAGCTACGAGGCGGTTTGACTTATAGTTTTGGCTTGTGTTTGGGAAAACAATTTTGGTCATTTTTCACTATTCTAAAATGGTTTGAAAATAGTTAGAAAAATGAGTAAAATTGTATGACTTTGTAAATTTTTAGGTGTTATAAATGGTTGAGATTTAAAAATACTGTATAGGAATTTAGAAAATTAAAAAAAAATATTTAAAAAAAATGGAATGGAAGGACTGATTTGGAGGATTAAAAAGTTGAAAAAATAGAATAGAATGGAATGGGATGGAATGGTTAGATGAGTGGCCCAAACATGGGGTTAGCTGCCAACATCAGTGACAATTATTCCACATGTTGACAACTATATTACGTATGTATTTATCCAATAAAAAAAGACAAATATATTTTATTTTTATGCGTCTAAATATATAGTAACCTTTTCTTTTGAACAACTTTTAAATTATCATTTTTAAATAGTTATTGACTTTTATAATATCAAGGTGATTTAAATACAGTCGATATTTAAGCATCTCAAGATTGAAAAAGTCAAAAACCTTTAAATAAAAGCATTTGAATGATTGAGCTTTAGGATAAAAAAATTACGTAATAAAAAATTTTGTAATGAAAAAGTTATACTAGAGATTTACCCCCATTTGCCCCAATCATTTTACCCATTCCATTCCATTCTATTTTTTTTCACTTTTTTCAATCCTCCAAACCATTCCATTCTATTCTAATTTTTTCAACCATTTTTTTCAACTTTCCAAATCCCTATACAATATTTTTAAATCTCAACCATTTATACCACCTCGAAATTTATAAAGTCAAACCATTTTTCAAATTATTTTTCAAACCATTTTCTAAACCATTTTCAAACCATTTAGAATGATCAAAAATGGTTGGAATGGTTTCCCCAAACGGAGGGTTAAGCATTTTACCTTGAGATTAGAAAAATAAAAAAACATTTAAATGAGAATATTTAAATAGTTGAGCCAAATAAAAAAAAAGGGTTATCTATCCAAATATGCCCCTTGATGTTGTGCTATTGTTGCAAGTTACACCCTGATGTTGCAAAACTATCATTCTTGCCCCCTGAAGTTTTAAAAACTTATAAGTATGCCCCCTCCGTCACAATCAGTAAAAAATTGATTGAATTAATAACGTAACAATAATCTGTTAGTACGTGTATAACTTTTTAAGGATCAAACGTCTTCAAATTAATAAAATTATAATTAATTCTATAATTATTTTCACAAACACCCCCTTGTGTTGTCTTCTTTTCTGAAAATACATACCGATCTTTTAAAATTTTGTATTCATACCCACTCAGTCACTCACAATTTCACCTATTTTTTTACAGAATTATAGTTGAAAGGGAGAACTTATTATGTTTTCAAACATCAAGGGGTACGAGTGCCAGTTTGAAATATCAAAGTACAACTTGCACGGATAAAACAACATCGAAGAGCATTTGTATAGATTGCCCTAAAAAAAAGTTACACAATAAAAAATTTAGCGCAAAAACAAAATAATGTGGCATTTATCATTAATTACAAAACACAATCATCAATGGCCGTGTTTCTATTTCATCCATTAAATAATTGTTACATACATCATTTTAGTTACTTTCTATTCTTGTTTCATTTTCATTATAATAAAAGCGAAAATACTAAATATATCTCCTTTATTTATGCTAAATTCTATATATATATATATATATATATATATATGTTTATATCACTTATTTATGGAATACAAAAAGCACTCATAACATAATCATCCAAAAAGTAGAGAAACACACAGAAACAAAAATATATCAAACACTTTCTAAAAAATTTATTCTTGTCTACAATCAGATTTTCAGTAGTATTTGGTGTACACCTCAGTATAGGCTTATTGTACTTTAAGAGCGTATTTGCTCAATGTGACAGTCATAATCCCTTGAGCCGAAAAGAAAGGGCAAGACAGGATAAGCTGTGCAATCCCGCACCGTCTGGGTAAGATTCTAATGTAAAGGTTCTGAGGCCGTGCTGGTATGAGAAGGTACGGTTGAGAAGATGCTTAAAAGATATGATGTTACTACCTATGTCAACAAGATGCATCTTCTTTTCGGGAGCCCATCTCGTAAGAACTCCAAAGTTAAGCGTGCTTGACCCGGAGCAATTTAAAGATGGGTAACCTCCTGGGAAGTTTCTTGGGAAGCGTGCGAGTGAGGACAAAGCACGTTGGAAAGACTCGTGTTGGCCTGTGGGGACAGTCGTCGATCCGAAAAGTAGCCGTTACAATTGGTATCAGAGCCTTGACCCAGCCAGAAGTGTAGTCGACGGCTGACGAGGACGTCGGGCCCCCAAAAAGAGGGGTGATTGTGACAGTCATAATCCCTTGAGCCGAAACGAAAGGGCAAGACAGGGTAAGCTGTGCAATTCCGCACCGCCTGGGTAAAATGATGGTCTAATGTAAAGGTTCCGAGGTCGTGCTGGTATGGGAAGGTACGGTTGAGGAGATGCTTAAACGATATGATGTTACTAGCTATGTCAACAAGATGCATCTTCTTTTCGGGAGCCCATCTCGTAAGAACTCCAAAGTTAAGCGTGCTTGACCCGGGCAATTTAAAGATGGGTGACCTCCTGGGAAGTTTCTCGGAAGCATGATAGTGAGGACAAAGCACGTTGGAAAGCCTCGTGTTGGCCTGTGGGGACAGTCGTCGATCCGGAAAGCAGCCGTTACACTCAAAGTCTGTGAAGCAGTCGAGAGGATGTAAATGATGCTCAAGGAATGTGTTTCATGTGTGATTATGCCTTTCAAGTTTTTTAACGGTCACCAGCAACAAAGACTTCCAGTCGCTTTATTCAGAAAAACTCTGAGTCCACACATACAAAGTAGCAGCGCAAATTAGTTTTAGTTTATATCGTAGAACATTTGTTGGCCTGTGGGGACAGTCGTCGATCCGGAAAGCAGCCGTTACACTCAAAGTCTATGAAGCAGTCGAGAGGATGTAAATGACGCTCAAGGAATGTGTTTCATGTGTGATTACGCCTTTCAAGTTTTTTAACGGTCACCAACAACAAAGACTTCTAGTCGCTTTATTCAGAAAAACTCTGAGTCCACACATACAAAGTAGCAGCGCAAATTAGTTTTAGTCTATATCGTAGAACATTTTTGGTGTTTGAATAACTACAATCCGGTTCTTTAGTTGCTGGTTTTCGTTTCTCATCGTTTCCTTGTTATTGGAGATTCATGGACTTGAACTTCTTGTTTTGTTTTCTCTTTTACCACCTTCATTTCGTACTTCAGTTCACATGCTTTCATAGAGCTAGTGATGTACAATTACGAGTTCTTTTTTTCATTTCACATTCCTCTTCTTGCTTGTAAGTTATATTTCATCAAACAAAGAAAATTAGTGCAATATATGTACACAACACACACACAAGGTAATTTGCATGACTGCTATAATATTTATTAAAATATCAAACAAGAATATTGTACATTATATCAAAGTTATACAGCTCCAGCAGAAACAGAAATACATAATACACCATTTCAAGCATAATTACTTGAACAACATTACCAACTGAACTTGTTGGCCTTTATTGACTAATCCTGTATTACTTCGTATAAACTTTTTTAGGCGTTGTGAGGCATTGGATCGTATTTACGGTATTCTGCGAGAGCCCATAATGGGAATAAATATTTCGATATATCGCATAATGTAGCATGCAATTTACCTGGAAAACTCCTGTTATTTTCTGCTCATGATATACATGTAATTCATCAGTAATTCAATTCAGGCTAAATATTATGCAATTAGTACCGATTAACATTTGGTATAAAAGAAATATTCAAGCCATATAATATTTATATTAAAAATAAAAGAGGATATCATGATGAAAATCTCTACTCTCCAGTTGAGAATTGATGATGAGCTTGGCTGCATTATGGAGAAGTGTTAGGTCTCTCTCTGCTTGTTCAACACTTATCAGACTGTGCTCAATGACAATGTTTTCGAGAAACTCAACGGGATTGAGAATCTATAATGTGGAACAAAATATAAAATTATAAATATCAGTTTTTTAATAAATTCAAAATTAAACGAAACTATATATGCGCACATTAAATTGCATTAAAATATTTTGGTTTCATTAAAATATTTTTATGAAAAATGCTTAAATTTTTTTAAAACATTTACTTTACCTCTCGAAAAGCTAGGCGCAATTTTTACAATTATGTTGCAAAATAATTTTTTTTAGTTTCTCTGCACCAAACTTGTTATAGTTTTTCAAATAAATTGCAACAGTCAACCAACTGTGTACTATGATATTTAACTTAATGCTTACCGGTACAAAAATTTCGATAAAAGCATCATATAAATAAAATCCAAAATACTAAAGGAATTTGCTAATGAGAATATTTATTCAGTATATTTGGAAAATAACATGAGCATGAAAAATGGGAATATCACACGGTTTGTTGGAATTTCGATTGGTATAGAGATCTCTTCAAGCAATCAATTTGTGGTGTATCCTTTTCGGTGTTTATTCAGGCTTCTCTTTAAGTGTTTCATTCGAGTTTACAAGTGGCAGATAGTTTGAGTTGTACTTCTTGTAGTAGAAAGGCTATGCGGGTTTAAGTCGGTGATTGTATTGCCTTTTCATATGTTATAATGTATTTCCTCTGAAACAAGCTTTGGTTCTAGAGGAGAAAATTACAAAATATTGCTTTCTAGGATCAATTATTATAAAACATTTGAAATTAATAGATATTATATATAGCTGTTGTTTGCATATATTTCCTCAACCAATTAACAAAAGGGTGGAATGGAGAAATACCCAGAATTATAAATAATAAAAATAAATAGTCAAATTTTTTAAATAATTAAGTAACTAGTCAATTCGTTAATTACTTTCACATGTTTTTAGTAATTAAGTTAATTACCACCACTTATAACTATATAAGTAATTCAATCACCTGAATATTTTGTTATATTTTTCAAAAAATTGGGTATTCACTATAATTTCTCAACGAAAATATTGTAGGACCATTTTTTTTTACACGGCTCTAATTACTAACCAAACACTCTTTTGAATTAAATGATATTTGAATTAAATGAGAAAGTCACTTTGATCTATTTCATTATTTGAGAAAGAAAAATTTTTCAAATGGAGGATTTTTACTGATAAAGAACGATGATTGATGGTCAGATTTACCTTTTAAAGTTTGTAGAGTTCACTAAATCTAATAGTTGATAGTCGTTCCTCACCAAACATACATATGATTTAACAAGTATCGTACTTCGACACGATATATACCAAACATTAGTGTTGTACTACTCTGTATTTAAGTTATACATCACAGTGCAATCAAAGTCAAACATGGTTATTAAATAACAATATGATTATCAACTGTACTAGTCGATCTTTATGGATTCATCACGTAAAACTTTTTTAGGCTTTGTGAGGCAATGGAACACATCTATGGTACTCTGCAAGAGCCCATAATGGAAAAGTATTTCGATATAACGCGAAATGTAGCATGCAATTCATCTTGAAAACTCCTGTTATTTCCTGCAATCACGGTATATATTAATTCATTCATCAGTTGCTTAGTTCAGGTCAAACAATATGCAATTACTAATAAACATTTGGCATCAAAAAAATATTCAAGCCGTATAATAATATATATATATATATATATATATACATTTTAAAGATATAACCTGTTGCGGAAAATCTCCGTTCTCCAATTGAGAATTGATGATGAGCTTGGCTGCATTATGAAGAGGTGTTGGGTCTCTCTCTGCTTGTCCGACGCTTATGAGACCCATCATAGCCCACGCCGTATGTACTACGTTCGATCGGCCTCCTTGGGGTGGCACATATTCCTATATATATAAACCTACAATTTAAATTGCTATTAAGAGTATACGATTTATTATAAACCTAATCTCCTATAGCGCTCAAATTTATTGGAAAATTGGTTTATCAGTGTGGTTTCAGGGCAGCAGTTATTGCGCTCTTGCAGTCACTTAGGCCAAAAATTTCATAAGTTGGGTCTTGTACTTTACCCGTATGATTGTCTACCATCCAATCCTACACGTGCAAGGGAAGTAAATGACCATAAACTAGCATGTACACATGGTAGAGACCAGATCTGATGTGCCTATTATAGAATCTATATTTGAACAATTGCTGAGAAGATTTACAAATTAATAAAATACAACAGGAATAAACACAAATGAAGTCTATATATATAGCGTCTCGTTTGTTGCGTGTCACTTTTTAAAAGCTGGGAGACCTCATTTAAAATATCATGTCACTTATCAAAAACTTAACAGTGTCCTGATTCGTCAAAATTTGATACTGCAGATCTGGCTGGTAAGTCCTGAGTTAAAGGCCTAAGTATTTACGTGCTGGTTGGGTCTGTGATCTGCGACCATAAACTTCTTCTTTTAGGAGAGTCGGTAAACTTATTAACAGCACTCACTAGAGTAATGTCATACTGTTAATCATGCCGCTTTTATCTATAATAAAGCTCTGAATATTGACCAATAAAGTGTTACCTTCGCAGGGCATGAAAGGTAACTCTCGCCCCAGCCGCCATCAAGTCCTTGTGTTCTCAGCAGAAACTCCACTCCTCTGCGTATGGTAGCACTGTTGTTGTAAGTCTTCTTAGCTGCTGCTAGAGCTCCGAGCGCAAACCATGTCGCATATATGAAGCAAATTCCCCAATTTCCATACCTGTTTAAATTTTGTGATCGAATAAGGACAATAAAAATATTGAACTCAATTGTTTCGAATTAATCAAGGAGGAAAAAATAAAAATAAAATATATAAGAGGAAATTATAATTTACCATGAACCATCCTGCATTTGTTTGTCTTCAATATACTGGACAGCATTTGTTATGAAATTTTCAACCTCTTTTGCCCTATGCGTGGGGTGTAGCTTTTTGAATAAAACTAGAGCTTGGATTGCGGCTGAAGTGCATTCGACGTAGTCGTGCTCAATGACAATTTCTTCGAGAAATTCGACAGGATTGAGCTTCTGAATTTGGACAAATGTAAAAATAATTAAGAACCACAATCCACTAATTACACAAATTGATTGAATTGGCTCATCAAGTTTTGGAACTAGAATTACCTCTAACCACGCTTGTGATCTTGCCGGTTCCCAAGCTGCCATCCCACCATTCTTACTCTACGCCAAGTAAAATTAGAGATAAAGAGAGGGACTAATAAAAATCACCCTGCATAATCCCAGGGATTTACCATAGCAATATCAGCTAGTAGTTGAATTTTCCTAATTAATAATACTTTTTCGAGATCCGTCTGTTAAATATTTTTAATAAAGCATTACTACGCAAATTAGATAAGCACCTGTAAAGAAAGTAAAATATTGACAGAATCGTAAAGTCTTTCAAGCTCCATTGGTTCACCAACAATCTCCGGCGATAACATCGAGTACAACAGGCAACACTGATAAGATAAGAAAAATTCATGATCATCAACACAATGAGAAAATTAGTCACACAGTGAAAGAATCCTCAAGAACATCAATTCACAAAAAAGGGTATAAATATAATATATGACCTTCAAACCTTCGGCAGTACAATCAGAAAGTTGCCACCCATGATCTTGATCAGAAAATGTCCATGATCCTTTTGAAATATGGCGGTACATACTTCTGAAATCCCCTGAAGGATTGTCTTTGACCTTTATAGATTTGTAAAAGATCAAATTAATTAATGAACCCTTAATCAGAATACATCTTATACAGAATTATCATAAAATAGTGTGTAATTCTGATTTTAGAAATAATTTAAACCTGAGAATTCTTTATGAAGCCGTGTCCTCTAGCAAGAGTTGGCCCAATTTCATCACTGAGGTTACAAGCAAGCAAAGCTTGATTTGCTAAACTAGCATCCCACAGTTGACTACCAAAGCTCTGCAAAATCAGTTATTGCAACTATTAATTTTATTCCACTATCATTTAAAAAAAAAAATCATCCTTTTTCATTTTTTGATAGAAAAAATATTTCTGTTATGGCAAATCTAAAACAATAAGCTCTGAATTGGCCATAATTCTTTCTGGTTGCCAGGTATCGGTTTCTTTCAATGGATATTTCAACTAATTTATTTACTAACTTGAATCTTCATTCCATCTTCCGCGATCCATATGAAATCCGGTAATCTGGCAAGATGTTTCTTGAAATAGTCCCCATTTGGATCTTCAACCCAACACGCAAGCATACATAACACCTATTATTCCACATAAGTAAACAAAAAAAAATGTCCCTAATTAGTGTCTCTCTCTCTTTTTTTTTTTGGATAGAAGGAGGACGGAATCAAGAACGTAGAATACAACCAGGTTGGCTTATATACGTCTAAGTAAACTCGTCCTCGATCATTGTTTCTCAACATATCACCTTTTCAACGCATCCGATAGTTATGTATCGGCTGTTCTCGTCTTCATAATGGATATGCTTCATCGTTAGTTGAAGAGCTCTTTCTCTTACCAATTTGTTCAAAGGCCAGCGAGTAAGAAAAGGCTCGGTACATGCGTAAAGACTGTCCCAGAGAAAATCTTGTACCCAAGGATGGGGATAATACAGGTCCTCCTTTAAAATGGCACCATATTCCATTAATTTCATATATGTGTGTGTGTGTTTGTATATATATGTATGTGTGTGTGTGGCTTTTAATTAACTTCTACGTAAGTAAGAGGATAGTAGCAGCTAGTGTGAATGCATGAACTGATATACCTTAGCACAGAGATGGCGTGTTTTGCTCCAATTTATTTCGTTGTAAGGTTGAGTATGAACTTCGTTTCTCAGTTCTAGAATGAGAGATGTGATTGGACCAACAAATCTCTTACCGTACAAGTATGACATAGGCATATAAACCAATCGGCAATAGCACCACATCTTCGCTACACGTCATGAAGAAGAAAAAAAAAATCAAATAAAATCCCAAAGTTATTAATGGATTATGCTAAGTATTTGGTTTATTTACCATATAGATAGGAGACTAATTATACAAATATATGTTCAGAAGAGACCATAGTTTACATTGTGCATAATTTTATATATCATGAGATCTCAATTGTACTTTTTTTTATTTTTTATTTTATTTTTTTTTAATGCAAACCTGGATGTACAGGAAGGAATGAAGGAAGAAGCCAAAATTCTGGAGGCATTGGGTTACATCCATCCCAGTCAGAGACGCCAAGTATCTACAGATCAACGAGCAAATTAAACACGATTACCTTAACATAAGATTTGTGAACAACAATTAAAGTAAATTAAGTAGGATTTTGAAAGGCCAATAGGTTCTGACCAATATCATTCATGGTCACTTTTAATTTTGTGGTCAATGTGCACATAATGTAACGTACATACCGAGAGCCAAGTTTTGCCCCAAGAAGGTATGTGTGTTACACCACCATGATCAAGAATCCACTGCCTAGCTCTTGCACAAGCGTTCTTTTCACCGCCGTCGGGTCCTTCTCCGAGCAATCGCATGCATATGTAGCTGAACGCTGTGCCAAACATGGTGCTGTGACCTTCTATGTGCAATCCCCATCCTCCATCTTCGTTCTAACGAGTATACAAATTATGTATGGATCTGTTAATTTAAAAGTTGTTCCCTTGATTGTCCCGTTAATTAAAATAGCCTTCGTGGCTAGTAAATATCATAATTTAGCTAGGTACGTACATATATGTACGTGCGTACCTGATGATTGTATATGTAACGTAGAAATTCTTTCCGATGCTCCGTAGAATAAATGGTGTTAAGGTGTCCCGTAATGTATAGACACATGACCTGCTCTCGGACATCAAAGGTTATCATATCAATTATTTATTAATAATTACTTTTTGTTACCAATCACTAGCTACTACCGTGTTCAAAAAAGTGAAGCCTGATTCAACACTTTACATAGAGCATGTGAATGGGATCCATAAGTAAAATTATTCTCTTTAAATTTCTTGTTGAGTCATAGTCAGGTTGAAACGATTTGAAGTTCAAATGCAAAATAATATATATAAATCATCACGAAAATAGTACTGACGAAAGGGGGAAGAAAGAAGAGCGGGCCAGAGTTTTCCGCAGGCCAATGGCCATCAGTGGCCTGCAAGGCTGAAAAATAGTTGACACTTCTCCTCAATGCATTTGTGGCCTTTTCATGTGTGATCTCTTCACCATCCTCAATCTTAACTTGGGGAATTGTCTGTTTGAAGTTTTTCTCTCTCAAAAACTGCATCATTGGTCAAGCAAGAAGATAAGATTAAGCAATATATATACTCATCACGCAAACAAAATTAACACCAAAAATTTTATTTTATTTTTTAGTATATATAATCTCAATTTTTTTAAGATGTGTTCTTAATATTTTTCTTCCTTTATTTTAAAAAAATTAGTTTATCTAAGGACGATGTAATGTCACATATAACAAAAAAAATTAGTTACAATAAAATATTTGACTACTGTGAATATTTTATAAAATCCTTCTTTTCATTTTTTTAAATAGGAGGTGGATTACCTTTTCATAACTCAATAATCAAACAAACCTAATTCCTCATTTACTGACCCATTTTGGCCAATAAAAAAAACTTCAAGACAAAAAGTTCGAGAGCAAAGAGTGTTGGTGACATATTTTGTCCTCTTGATCCGAAGGTGCAATGGCAGCCAGTAGAAGGCTAAAAATTCAATCTATAATCCCACCTCACAATAGAGTCAATTCTATAAAGAAAAAAAAAAGGTGCATATATATATATATATATTATATTCTCACAAAATATAATTATTGTTGCATATATAGTCTTCTTTATTATAGACTATAATATTTACCATCAATGAATTTTGCTATTAAAAAATTAATAAAATAATAAATGGTATTTCAAATAGCATAAACACGTTGAAGCACTTAAAGTTAAATATGACAATGTTATTTTTTTTATATTAAATTTAGTATTAACATTAGCATTTGCGTATTAGAAATGGTCTTGCACATCTAATATGAAAACCAATGGCAGAGCCAACTCAGGCTTAGGGCACATGTTCCCCTCAAATTTAAAACTTAACTTTGTACGTAAAAATTTTCATAAAATTTCATATTCACCCTTAAAACTTTTTAAATTACTTGATGCATAGAGTTTTTTTTTTTTTAATTCATATATGCCCATTTTTAAATTTTGAAAAATTTAACTACTACACAATTTTTGTAGAATTTCATAAATTCCCCTTTCAAATTTTTATTTTATAAAAAAAAAAAAAAGCCCAAAAGTTTCATATACGCCTGTCTTGGAAAAATTTTCGGTGGCGGAATTTCTGGGTCCGCCACCGATGAAAACCACGCATAAACGTGGCAGTTCTTTTTAGTCACAAGGAGCAATATTCAGTACATATGTGGTTTTTTATTTTTCTTTTTCCCTCATTTATATACCGTACAATCCTAGGGATCTCAAAAAGATCTCCCGAATTCTTATCACCAAATGATATATGTAGTCTATGAATTTGCAAATTTTAGGTGATAATAACATATACGATTTCCAATAAAATCACATTTACTAATTAAATCACTGCCACTAGATATCTATCTTGCATACATATACCTGCATCCTCCAGAAGAGGTCGCCATTGGGTTTGACAAAACGGCGCCGTTTAGAGAAGTCACGGCGGGCCGCTTCCACCTCCGCCCGCTCCTCCGGCGAGCCGGCCTCGGTATCGAACTCCCATATCTGCCTGCCGGCGAAGTTGTTTGTGCTGAATATGTTAGGGTCACTCCCTCCTCCGTCCGCTATCTTCAGCCTCCACATTATTGTTATTTAGTTATTTACTCTTTGAGCTGCGATCTTTACTATACATATATATATATATATACTTATATATAAAATGCTATCCTGCTATCTCAGGACTCAGCCATATTTAGATTGTACTAATGTGTATATATATATGTATATACTATGATCATATTAATTCATATATATGTTTCAACAGCGCAAACCTACTCAAATAGGAAATAATTAATAGCAAACCAAAATGCACGTGATGACGTGTCCATATGAGTAGGGATGATATGCGATGCAGAATAGTTATGTCGATCGAGAGATAGTACCGTTGGGAAGTGGGAACGAAGAAATGAATGATGCGAGAGTTATGCATTGTCAGTTCAATTATTATGGACGGTTTCTAAGATAAGATGCAAAAAATGATGGCAATATATCTATGATCTATCTAACTCTGCTCTCCTTTCTAAAGAGGGTGAACTTCACATGTGGTCTCACTTTTATTAGAGAGTCTACACAACTGAGCCAAATAGTATTGCATCACTTTTTTATGATGAGGGAAAGTTTTGGATTTTGGTGGGAAACAGTTTTTTCTTTAAGAGTAGTGCTAGAGAGCTACTTTTTGGCAACTTTTTATTGCATAGAATGATGTGCAATTTTTTTATTAGATATAAAACACAACTGTCAATCCACAATTTTTCTTTTTTGGAAATTTCAAGTTTGTTTTTTTTTTTTTTGGGAAAAAATCGTTTTGCGTCGTTAATTTTATTTTATTTAGTGAACTACACACTTTATAAAAGTAAATTTGACGATTCAGAATTGTATAAATAAGTCAAAATTAAATAGGTCTTTTAAAACATAACACATATTTTAAAATATTAAAAGAATAATCATGTCAAAATTTTTAGAGAATTTTAAAAAAATAGCCACGGTTTATAAAATAATTTTAAAAAATAGCCACAGTTTCAAAAAATTTAAAAACTAACCATGTAAGAAATTTTTGACAAAATATTTGCATAGTGTCAGAAATTTTCGATAGTATTTTTATGTGTATTTTTGTTATTGTCAGAAATCTCTTATTGTTTTATGGCTAGTTTTTAAATTTTTTGAAACTGTGACTATTTTTTAAAAATGCACAATCCAAAATAGCTATTTATCTAACTGACTCAAAGTATTATGACAAAAAATAACCAAAAAACAAATTTACACATTTTTAAAAAGTTTTTAAAATTTCAAAGTTTAACAAGTAAAAGTTAAAATATTAGCAAATTTCTTACAAAATGTGTAAATATTTTTTTATTATTTTTTTCATAAAATTCTTAATGATTATTCTTTTAGCAAATCTGAAACACGTCTTATTTCTTAAAAATCAAGAAAAAACTTTGCTATTTACTGCAGTTTCCCGTCTTTATTGCATATTTTTCTCAAATTTTGATTCTGAAATTTGAACTTGATTTTGTTAGTTAAGGAGTTGACTCTTTAACACTCCTAAAGTCTCGTAGGTAATTTCGTATTTAAGCAAAATTTAGGGCGAGTCAACGCGATTTGTTTTCGTCAAGGGATTTTAATGCAATATAATAAAAGGTAGAGGCGTAAGTGTAATTTGTTGAAGAAGCGAGGCAAAGAGAAAAGAGGACAAACACTGGAATCAGTGTATCAGATGAGTTTTTGCTTCGTTCTCCGATTTTCAATTGCCTGAGTTTTCCCCAAAATCCCTTCAGCTGGAAGAGAACAACGGCTATGGAGAACGAAGGAGCTAATGGGAAACCCAAAAAACATGGCGTTCGCTTGTGCTGTGTCTGTAACCAGAGAAGACCCGCTCTCAAGCGACCCAAAACCCTAGACCAGGTTTAGTTCAATCTCTCTCTCTCTCTCTCTCTGCTTTTTCCAATCGAAAGTAAGAAAAGAAAAAAAAAAAAAAGAAACTTTCTGTTTGATTCCCCGGAAAATAAAGGCAAAAACTTGTAAGCTGTTTTAGATTTTTTTTTTTTTAAAAAGATTTGCAGAGAGTGTTTCTATGATGTTTTTGAGGAAGAGATTCATCAAGTTATTGTTGAGAACCAGTTGTTCAAGCCCGGCGAACGTATAGCCATTGGTGCTTCTGGTGGAAAAGGTAACACCGTGTTTGTTTCTTTGATTTATTTACCATAGTTCAATTATCTGACTGGTTGTCTTGTAGTTTGGGCTTTTTATGGCTCTTTCAAAGTCTGGCTTGAAAGTTGGGTTTGGTTCTAAACATAGGTAAAATGGAGATTTTCTAGTGGAGGGTCGTTTTGTTCTGTGTAAAGTTAATTAAAAGGGAGATTTTCTAGTGGAGGGTCGTTTTGTTCTGTGTAAAGTTAATTAAAAGGACTATAGATTAATTGGAAAGTGACTGTAGAGCCCAAAGTTGAAAACTTTAGTAAGTTTAGGGGTTGAAATCGAACAAAACAATTCTAGAACTGCTAATCGATGTGTTACTAATGGTGGAATGTTATGCCGATTGTTTAACTTACCAATATCACAATGCCAAATTCAGCCTAGATAGTTTTTGTTACTCTTGTTTCTCTGTAGGTGTAATTAGTGCTTCTTTATGATTTGTAAAAGGTCTCATGAAAGTTTTAATTTATTCAAGTTTATTTCTGTCTCTTCTCATATTACATTCCTTTGTCATTTGTAGATTCCACTGTCCTTGCTTACGTGTTATCGACTTTGAATAGGAGACACAACTATGGTCTAGATCTCTTCCTTTTGTCTGTCGATGAGGGCATTACTGGTTACAGAGATGATTCTCTTGAAACTGTGAAGCGGAATGAAATACAGGTAAGCAGTTGTTTTCCCCTCTCTTTACGCTAATTGTCAGTTCTACCCTGTAGAATTCCTATTATTTTCACTTTATCTTGAATGTTAGATGATCTTAGTGGCAAATACTTTTCTAATGATAAAAAGTACCAACTCTAAAACCTCTGTTTTATATATACGGTCCTTCTCATTCTGTTACAGTTCCTTTCATTTTCTACGAACTTTCTGCACTGTCTGCAATAATTCCTTTCACTTGATACATTATCACATCTTTTTTTCTTTTTTCTTTTCTACCATATTATTCCAAGCATGACTTATAAGTCCTATATGTCTTTCAGTATGGACTACCGCTAAAAGTTGTCTCGTACAAAGATTTGTACGGATGGACTATGGATGAAATAGTAAAGATGATTGGTCTCAAGAATAACTGCACATTTTGTGGTGTTTTTCGTCGTCAGGTACATGATTCTTAATATTTTTTGTTGGCACAGTATGTGTGATTTTTCATATGGATCTCTCTGTTCCTTCTTCTCTGCAAGAAGAAGTTACATTCATTACTAACGTAGATGGTGGTTTCTCTGTGGAAGCTATTATTTTGTTATGGACACTTTTACTAGTTTCACAATTTTCTCTGAAGTGGTGCCTAGCATTCAACAATAGCTTTCACTGACATCTGATTGCACATTTCTCTCCCACTTGTGATGCTGTAGAATTTCTTTATTTTCATTACTTTCAACAATGCAATGACATATGTTTTTAGTCTCTTGTTCTCATTTTTCTGTAATATTTTAGGCCCTCGATCGTGGTGCTGGTCTCTTGAAAGTGGACAAGGTCGCTACTGGACATAATGCAGATGATATTGCTGAAACAGTGTTATTGAACATATTACGAGGTGATATTGCCAGGTAAATGCTGGTGATTTGCTATTTGTTTATTTTCTTCTAATCTTGTATAGTATATATAAATTTCTGTCAATTCATTCTAGATTGAGTAGATGCACTGCGATAACGACTGGCGAAGATGGACCAATTCCACGATGCAAACCCTTCAAGTACACATACGAGAAAGAGATTGTCATATATCCTTGTCAAAACACTCAATTATATGTGGTCCTCACTTTATCTATTATTCAAATTGATTTTACGCTCCAACTATTCGTGAATCCTTAACCACATTTGCACGTATGCCTATTTCAAGAGGCTGGACTACTTTTCAACTGAATGTAATTTTCTCATCCTTCAGTTTCTTTTTCTCATCTCATGTTCATCCTTTATAAATTTGAGTTTTCGAAGTTAGAGCAATTTGTCTAAGATCAGATTGATGGCGATAAAATGCAATCTCTGCTAGTTAACAATGTTCATCAGACATTTTGCAATGGTCCAGTATGGGAAAAGTGTAACCATGAACATGCAGATTCACACACATCATAGATGCCTAGAATAAGGTGCAATTTCAAGTTTTAAACTCTTAGTGCCCAACTCAATCTCACAGATTCCTTCTTTTAAATGTAACAGGCATTTATTCTCCAAATGCATATCGTGGTTTTGCTCGGGAGTTCATCAAGGATTTGGAAAGGATAAGGTAGTTAATTTGTTGGGTGTTTCGCATTGTGGTTTGGTCAAAACAATTTGTTTTACTTTTTAGCTGATTTTCTCTGTACCCTGGACATTTTAGTCTAAATTTTGTTCCTTTTTCCTTGTTTACCAATGCAGGCCTAGAGCCATACTTGACATCATTAAGTCAGGAGAGGATTTCCGGATTTCCACTTCTACGAAAATGCCGGAGCAGGGGACGTGTGAACGCTGTGGCTATATTTCAAGCCAGGTAAGTTCACTCCAAGATCTATTTTCTGTGATGACAACTATATTTTCTTTAAACTTATTGTCTCTTTTGCAACCAAACCCATATCTAAAAATTTTATATCCAAATTCGATCAATCACAAAGTTCAGTTACGTCCTGTCTTATATTGCTGGTGTGGCAGTTATACCCTCACTGGCTCTTTTTCTTTTTTATCCTGAAACAAAGGGGCTTGCGTAATTATTGTCCTCTAAAACTTAAAAATATTTTATTGAATTGGAATAATTTTATGTTTGGGCTTATATTCTGACTAGTCTAGGAGATAGGTTTAGGGCTCTAATTGAGCAGAATTTGTTGTCACGTCGCCATATTTCTAGAGGAAGCATCAGCGAGCTCAATGTTCCGATATGTTGTGCAGAAATGGTGCAAAGCATGTGTCTTACTGGAGGGATTGAATCGGGGTTTGCCAAAGCTTGGCATTGGGCGGAGTCGGGGCTTAAATAATGACTATAAGAAGGATACGAAAGACAACAATACAGCGAAAAGCATCGAAAGCAAACAATGTGGAAGTTTGGACTTCTAATATGTAGCTAAATGCCGTAAGTCTTGGTTTTACTCAAGTAGACAGAAGGTAAATGCTGACGAAAAGCTTTTCGCAGAGTTCGGTTCTCTTGTCGTAATTATTCTTGGTAATTTATTATGCCAAAGTACTTGAATACCGTCAGCTTTTCAGCAACTCAAAGATAGAAAAACAGATACGTACTTTGTCACTTTGATTTATAGACGAGGCGAGATTGATAAATAGGAAAGCTGTAAGAAGTTTTTTATTTTTTTATTTTTTAATTGTTAATCTGATAAAATGATGCTGATGCTTAGAGAAAATATTTTCCTCATCTGTCAGAAATGTTAGAAAAGAAATATGGTGGTGTCAATTGCATAGTATATATACAGTCTTGGCTTTGTTTTTGGATATATTGCGTTAATTTTAGTTAGTAATTTTGCTGCTTCTTCTTCTTCTTTCCTGAAAGAGGGAATGAACTATTAAATTTCTGTTCATGCTATCAATAAACAACAATTTAAGCGATCAATTGCATGAACCGTACAAACGACGACATTGGGCGATATGACAATCCCTTAGAAAACGACAATAATTAAGAAAAAGACGGAAGTGGGAAAAGAATACGTTAGAACGCAAACGACAACAAACTATGAAAGGACAACATTGTTAAATAAGCAATGTCAAATGTCGTACACAAAAAACGATAATCCAAATATAGAAAACTACATCAACCATATAAATCGACAACGGTGAGGAAAACGACAATTTGACGGAGGAGATTAGTACCAATATATTACAGTTTTCGCTGCGTCACAATCTCACTGAAAAACAACGATTATTGAGAAGACAATAGCCAATTAATATAGCATCTAAATCAAACGAAAAAAAATAAAAACAAAAGTGGATGAGAAGCTTATTGAACGACACCAGTACATTAAAAAACGACAGCTTATAACCACTGCTAAATTTTTCTCATCACTCGCATTACTAGATTGTCTATCCTAGTTTCTAATTGGTCTCGTTGATGAAGGCAATGCAAATTATATATATACAAACATTACAAACCTTTGCGTAGAAATTTGCCTATGGACTATAAACGTATGATACAGAAAATTTGCGTATGGTTTAGTTAGAAATACTATTATATATTGCAAGGACTTTTGTTCATTTAATGATTATGTAAATAGTCAATATATAATTAGTTAGAAAGAAAACGGTCGTATTTCCGGATTACTTTTAATTTCTCAAATAATAACACAATGAGCACTCACCGTAGTATACAGGGTGACACGTGTACTACACAACAATAAATTAGAACGTTTACAAGAACGCAACGCGTTTTGATTATAAGAATCATAATCCTACTCATATTACACTTACCTAACTCACCCTAATTCAATTTACAACAATCCTAGTCCTACTCGTGTTACATTTGCACTTCACTTACTGTTCTAATCCTCTATATATATGTGTATCAATTTGTGAACATTAATTTCGCAAAACAACCGTCTTTCATTCATTGATCTATTATTTCTCTCCGACTTTTGTTGGACAAGAAAACCATCAATATGGCTGGAACGACGGTTATTGTTTTCGACTTCGACAAGACGATAATCGAGTGCGACAGCGACAACTGGGTCGTCGACGAGTTGGGTGCGACCAAACTCTTCGAACAACTTCTTCCAACGATGCCATGGAACTCTCTCATGGTAATCAATTAGCCTCATCATGTTTGCTTTGTTTCTCTTTAAGTTGGTTTAGTACCTTTTGACTTACCACGTTATACGGTTTTGTTGAAATCAAAATTTGAAGGATACGATGATGAAGGAGGTTCATGCACAAGGAAAGAGCATTGAAGACGTTGTTGAGGTCCTCAAAAGGACTCCAATTCATCCGAGAGTCGTGCCCGCCATCAAGGCCGCTCGTGCTCTCGGGTGCGATTTGAGGATTCTTAGCGATGCGAACACGTTCTTCATCGAGACGATTTTGGATCATCATGGGATTAGAGATTGCTTCTCGGAGATCAACACCAACCCTAGCTTTGTTGATGAGCAAGGAAAGCTTAGGATTTTCCCTTTCCACGCCGACAATGTTTGCCCTCATGCATGGAATCTCTGCCCTCCAAACATGTGCAAGGTAATTACACATATATATATTCTATTTAAATTAAGCTTTTTCTTTTTTGTCTTCGATATTAAATTGGGATAAACTCTTTTCTAATTAAATCGGAAGTATCATTAGATTTAGTTGAATCCGCAATATTGGACTAGATATATTTTTGTCCATATATAAGAGACGCTAGTAGCTTGAAAGATTTAATGCTATATGTTCAATTAAGTCAGTCGTCCAAAAATCATGAAACATTGTCTATTTTATGAGATTTTTTCCCCTTCTTGTTAATTATCATAAATACCAGACTCTTTTCCTCAAATATTTGCTTAAAGTATGATTATTTTCAATATGAACAATAGTCGCTTACATTGTCATATTGAATTCCTAATATGTACAGGGCGTAATCTTGGAAAGAATCCAAGCTTCGGTGGCATCCGAGGGGAAGAAGAAAAGGATAATCTATCTCGGCGATGGCAATGGCGATTACTGCTCGAGTTTGAAACTCAATGAAGGAGATTTCGTCATGCCAAGGAAGGATTTTCCGGTGTGGGACTTAATTTCCAAAAACCCGCTCCTTATCAAGGCTAAAATCCATCCATGGACCGATGGCGATGAGCTGGAGAAGATTTTGCTGGGCCTCATTGACGCAGTTTCGATCGAGGAAAACGCTTCTAGTTTCACATTGAATGACTGCAAAGTAACAACCAACGCAGTCCCGGCTTCATGGCCTACCCATTCGGCCACTAAAGCATAGATACGATTGCTTCGGTGGTCATTGATTCGTCAAGTCCCAAC
Organism: Boehmeria nivea var. tenacissima; assembly: GCA_018132145.1. Taxonomy (NCBI): domain Eukaryota; kingdom Viridiplantae; phylum Streptophyta; class Magnoliopsida; order Rosales; family Urticaceae; genus Boehmeria; species Boehmeria nivea. Next base: position 18,792,716 of record CM030878.1, on the reverse strand, counting down.
CTCAGGAAGCAGAGAGATTCAAGGCTTAATTTTGTGCTTTTTGTTTTGTTTTGGTTTATTTACTTTAAGAACTGTTGATAGACCAATTTGTAGTCTTGTAGCGTTTGATTAGTTCAAATACTATAAGGATTTTGTTTATAAAATACCATAAGAGCTAACGCTCCACATACTAACTGTTTTAATACAAACTCATGTGTCATATTATCATTGGTGAGTGTTTATCACTTGGTAATATGATTTGATATTTAACCAATTAAAATATATTGTCACATAGGTTAGTATTAAAAAGTTGGTAAAAAAATTGGTATGTCTATCATTTTCCATACCATAATCATTCCCTCTGATCAATCATAATATCACGATCTTCTTTTTTTTTTTTTTTTGTCCGAATTATGAAAATATTATGTTAACCTTAATTATTTTAAGTATCTTGATATACAAATTAATATATTCTTGTTAATGATTGTCTAAGTGACAATTTCTTAATGAGAATCAGAGTGGTTATGTTAAAAAATTTACAAATTTGGCAATCAAAAGATATATTTTTGGTGGGTTAAAAAAAAATTGAGAGGTACTTTTAATTTATATATATTGAGAAATAAAAAAGATCATGTTTTTATTTTTTTTATTTTTATATCAAATATAGAAGATAAGATTATGATATTTTCAGCTTTATATACGGTTGTCAATTACGATTTAAAAAGATTTATACGGTAAATGAAACACGGAAGCAAACCAAGAGCGAAAAAAAAAAAGACAGCTAGCACTCACGAAGAAATATGATGGTGTCAATGGCATGGTAAATATACAATCTTGGATTTGTTTTTGGATATACTGCGTTAATTTTAGTTAGTAATTTTGCTGCTGCTCTTGCTTCTTCTTCTTCAACAAGAGGGAATGAACTAGTAAATAACCATTCATGCTACCAATAAACAATAACAGAATAAATTAATTGCATTAACGTATAAACGACGACATTGGGAAAAACGACAAGCGCATAGAAAACGATAATAATAATTAAAAAAATAAAAAAAGACGCAAAAGAATACATGTTAGAAGATAAACGACAACAAACTATGAAAGGACAATATTGAGAAATGAGCAAAGTAAAATGTCGAGTAAAAAAAAAACGATAGTCCAAATGTAGAAAACTACATCAACCATATAAACGACTACGCTGAAGAAAACGACAATTTGATGTAAGAGATTAGTATTATATTATTAGTTTTGTTGTCGTTTTCAATTAATAATTCTACTAGTTAATAATGTTACTATTGCAGTGGAATTTGATGAGCTGGAGACATATTCTCTGTGGGGTATTACAAAATCATAGAATAAATGAGAATACAAAAGCTGAAGTTGATACATAATTGTTCTTTTTTCAAGCTGGCCTTTGAAAGAAAATCTCAGAAGATTCGTCAATTGCCTATATGTAAGAGGGATGAGCTAAGGTATATGAATTTTCTGTCGGAGTTTATCACAACCACAAGGAAGGAAAAACTACGAGGCCCTCTTCTTACTTTTAATAGATTTGGGACGAATATTTTTGTTAGATTGGGAGAACTGCTATGTAGTAGTTTAGTATTATATTATTAGTTTTGTTGTCGTTTTTAATTAATTATTTACTTGTTGTTTTGATTGTTTTCTTTGTCATTTGGTCTAAGTATAAAATATTAGTTTAGTTATAGTAATGTAGCTTTTGAAATTAAACTTTGAGAATGGTATAACAAAAGTTCACTATCTATGGATTTGACCTTTGTGTTGAGTCATACTTTTTGTTGCGTCACAATCTTATTTAAAAATGACAATAATTGATAAAATGATAACCAATCAATATAAGAGAAATTATAACGAATATTCATTTTTTAATACTTAATTTAAATAAATATCTAATCTTTTTAAAAATATAATAAAATACATAATAATAATTTGTAATAATTAACAGAGTGATAAAAAAACATGTGTAATAATTACCACTGCTACCTTTTTCCCATCAATTTCATTACTAGATTGTCTACCCTACCCTAGTATCTAATTTGTCTATGGTTTAGTTAGAAATACATATATTCTTTAAGCGAAAGGACTTCTGTTTGTTTAATGATTATGTAAATAATAATTAGTTAGAAAGAAAACGGATATATATATATATATATATATCTGGATTACTTTTAATTTCTCAAATAATTACTTAATGAGCACGCAACGTAGTCTGGGTGACACGTGTAGTACACACCCTACTTCTTTCCTTTCAAGGTTGTAATTAAAAGAAAGCATATTATTAATGTATATCACAACAATAAAAATTAGAACGTTTACAAGAACATTACACGTTTTAATTACAAGAATCATAATCCTAGTCATATTATACTTACCTAACTCACCCTAATTCAATTTACAACAATCCTAATCCTACTCGTGTTACATTTGCGCTTCACTTACTGTTCTAATCCTCTATATATATGTTTATCAATTTGTGAACATTAATTTCGCAAAACAACCGTCTTTCATTCATTGATCTATTATTTCTCTCCGACTTTTGTTGGACAAGAAAACCATCAATATGGCTGGAACGACGGTTATTGTTTTCGACTTCGACAAGACGATAATCGAGTGCGACAGCGACAACTGGGTCGTCGACGAGTTGGGTGCGACCGAACTCTTCGAACAACTTCTTCCAACGATGCCATGGAACTCTCTCATGGTACGTAATTAATTAGCCTCATCATGTCTGCTTTGTTTCTCTTTAAGTTGGTTTAGTACCTTTTGACTTACCACGTTATACGGTTTTGTTGAAATCAAAATTTGAAGGATACGATGATGAAGGAGGTTCATGAACAAGGAAAGAGCATTGAAGACGTTGTTGAGGTCCTCAAAAGGACTCCAATTCATCCGAGAGTCGTGCCCGCCATCAAGGCCGCTCGTGCTCTCGGGTGCGATTTGAGGATTCTTAGCGATGCGAATACGTTCTTCATCGAGACGATTTTGGATCATCTTGGGATTAGAGATTGCTTCTCGGAGATCAACACCAACCCTAGCTTTGTTGATGAGCAAGGAAGGCTTAGGATTTTCCCTTTCCACGCCTACAATGTGTGCCCTCATGGATGGAATCTCTGCCCTCCAAACATGTGCAAGGTAATTACACATATATATATATATTCTATTTAAATTAAGCTTTTTCTTTTTTGTCTTGGATATTAAATTGGGATAAACTCTTTTCTAATCAAATTGTAAGTTCGTTAGATTTAGTATTAGAATCGACAATATTGGTCAAACATAATATTTTCATTCATATATAAGAGAGTAAGAGAAGCTAGTAGTTAGAAAGATATAACGCTATTGGTTCTATTAAGTCGGTCCAAAAATCATAAAACATTGTCTATTTTCCCTTCTTGTTAATCATCATAGATACCAGGCTCTTCTCTTCAAATATTTGGTCAAAGTTAATTAACACATGATTATTTTCAAAATTTTCCTAAATTATCAGAACAACAGTCACTAATAATGTCATGTTGGATTCCTAATATGTACAGGGCGTAATCTTGGAAAGAATCCAAGCTTCAGTGGCATCCGAGGGGAAGAAGAAAAGGATAATCTATCTCGGCGATGGCAATGGCGATTACTGCTCGAGTTTGAAGCTCAATGAAGGAGATTTCGTCATGCCAAGGAAGGATTTTCCGGTGTGGGACTTAATTTCCAAAAACCCGCTACTTATCAAGGCTAAAATCCATCGATGGACCGATGGCGATGAGCTGGAGAAGATTTTGCTGGGCCTTATTGACACGGTTTCGATCGAGGAAAACGCTTCTAGTTTCACATTGAGTGACTGCAAAGTAGCGACCAACGCAGTTCCGGCTTCATGGCCTACCCATTCGGCCACTAAAGCATAGATACGATTGCTTCGGGGGTCATTGATTCGTCAAGTCCCAACCTCAGGAAGCAGAGATTCAAGGCCTAATTAATTTTTTGTTTTTTTTTTTTTGGTTTATTTTCTTTTAGAATTTTTGATAGCCGAATTTGAAGTCTTGTAGTGTTTGATTAGTTCAAATACTGTAACGATTTTATGTAGAGAATACTATAATATCGTTCCCTCTACTCAGTCATAATACCACGATCCTCTTTTTTATTTTTGGAAATATAAAAGTTTTCTCTGACTTTTTTTTTTTTAAGTACATCATGTTGATCAAATGAAGTAAATTTCTCACAAATGACTTAAATGATGTGATTGTGATATAGATTAATATTCTTGTTCATGATTGCAACTTAGACAATTCTTGATGAGAATAGGAATTGTTATATTTAAAAATTTACAAATTTGGCCAACAAAAGATATAATTTTGTAGGTTTTGAAAATAATGAGAAGTAATTCTTGTACGTATTTTGAAAAATAAAAAAGAGGATTATAGATTATGATATACTCAGCTTCATATACGGTCGTCAAATAAGATTTAAGAAGGTCAACGGTTAATGAAACATGGAAACAAACCAAGAGCGAAAAGAAAAGGACAGCTAGCACACACTAATGGGATGTTTGGAGAAAATATTTGAACGCGTTATTTAGAATGATTGTTGGCTTTTCAAATATCGAGATAGATTAATCTCTTATTTGTTTACCTTATTTTACATATTACATTCTATTTTAATTTTTTATTATTTTTAACTTTCTTAATCCTATAATCTATCTTATTTTATTTCATTTTTTTCAATTAATTTTTTAACTTTCTAAATTTCTATATAATATTTTTAAATCTCAATTATTTATACCACTTCGAAATTCGCAAAGTCAAACTATTTTACATTATTTTTTCAAATTATTTTTAAATTATTTCAAACTATTTTTCAAATTAATTTTTTGAATGAATGAAATGGACTCTCCAAACAAAAGGTAAATAATTAAGATTTAAACCTATTATATTTAGATTTAAAGTAAAAAAAAAAGAATGAAAATAAAAATATTTGAGCGGAGAGACAAACAACCCATAACAAGGACAATAGTAATAAATAGAAGGGTGAAGTAGGCAAATACCCAGAATATATATAATAATAAAAATAAATAGCCAGACTTTTGAAGTAATTGAGTTTCTAGTCAATTTGTGAATTACTTGCACATGTTTTTGGTAACAAAGTGAATTACCACCACTTACCAATGTGTAAGTAATTGCATTTTTGGGTAGTTGATCACATTTTTCAAAAGATTGGGTAATAACTTACATTAAGTTTTAAAAATTGGGTATTCACTATAATTTCTCTAAATAGAATGGTATATGGACCATATGACGACAAGATTGGGGTAAACGATAATCCATTGAAAAACGATAATAATTAAAATGACAGAAGCGAAAAAAGAAAAGACACATTGCTACATCAACGGCAGTAAACTATGAAAGGATAGTATCAAGAAAAAAAAAAAAAAAAAAGGGTGGGGGTTACTTAGCAAAAACTATGACGATAACCATATAAACGACAAAACTAAAAAAACGACATCTTATTAGAAAACGACAATAACTGAGGCCATTTTCCTACTACTAGTACGTATAAACTATAAACCGTGGAAGGAAAATTTTTAAGGAAAAAGATTTGAAATGTAAAATAAGAACACACGGATAAAATGAGAATAGCCCAAACATAGAAAACTTTAACCATGTAAACGACAATTCTTGAGAGAAAACGACAATAATGAGAAAATAACGGAAAGTGAAAAAAGGAAAAAATCATAGCCAATTAAACATGATCTAATGTCTAAACCAATGCAAAAAAAAACAAACAAACAAACAAAAAAAAAAAGAAAGAAGTTGTAACAAATAACACAAATTTTTTATATGATTTTAAAAAATAGCATATGTTTTAAAATATTAAAAAAATAGTCTTTGGTAAAATATTAAAAACTTCTCTCAGGTTTCTCTTTTCTAAACCACGTAAAAATTAATTAACTATTAACTTGATGGATATAGCCATATAGGTATCGATATTCACAAATTTACATAGATACATGTACACTATTGATGGCTGACTTTCATAATTGCGTTGAACTGAAGCAATAATCTAAACATAAATCTCTTTAATTGAAAGGAGTATCTCCGATGTAAATATCGAAATAAAGTGTCAACATCAAAATTATTATTTTGATAAAATAAAAGTACTCTTAACATAAGATATTTAGTGTTACATTTGACAAATATTATATATAATATATTGGGAGAATTACAAAATAAATAATTTATGTCACAAGTGGTGTGCTTTCTTTATTTCTACTATATATTTGTAATAAAAATTTTAGAGTTTAAATTAAAAGTGCAACGCACATAAGGCATAAATTATCATTATGCTAAAAAAGAAACACTCCTCAAAATCCCCCTAATATATTTAGTGCCAAATTTAAAGTAATAGGAAAAACAAATACCAAATCTCTTGTTTGAAATTGACCATTGATGGGAATTGATTTTTCAATAATATTTATTTAAAAATTATGATGATTACAATTTTTAGTTTTTTTATTAATTAATATTACTGATCTTTAATGAGTTTATCACAATTAAAAAACAATAAAATACCATTTACACTGCTCTAATAATGTTAAAATATAAATTTTATATATTTTAGCGCTAAATTTAGTATGATATTAATATTTGTATTAGTGATGACATGGTCGAGATACTATAGTTACAAAAAAAAAAAAAAAAGTTGATTTTTTTTAAAGGAAGCAAACATTGAGATTGGAAAATATATAATGAATGACTTTGAGCAACCGTTTCTTTAAACTTGAAAAAGGATTTGGTACTATCCCAAACCATAAAATCTAAGTTTGAATTACAAATATGAGATCATTTAAAATGTACATTAGACATGGAACTTTTAGTAATTCGCAATCCACCTAAGTTATATCCTCATGCATATTGTCACGTAAATCTAAATTACCCTTTTTTATTAAGTAGATGTGGATATATTCCAAAGATAAACAATATAAGCAAACTGAAAACTGTGAATATGATAGAACTAGCTCTGATCACTCTCTTTTTTTTTTTTTTTTCCAAAGATATCACAATCATGAATTCATGATTATGAAATAGCTAGTTAGAACTTACGAGAACAAGAAACTAGCATTTGAGCAGGGGGAAAAAAGGATATATTCAAAATACTCATTTGTTTATTAAGACTTGGAAACTGTAATTATTGTATAATTAATGACTTTGTAGTAGTTCACGTTACTCACACAAGACACTACCTTTAATCACATGGGACTCGCAAAACCCTCCATAAATTAGCTACGTTGCTTTGCCGCTAATTTATCATTTTGTTGCAACACATATTCACACTAACTTTTCGGCACAAAATCTGGACGTTTTTGAAAATCACATTGCACTCACAAACTACTGAAATCAATATCATTATATTAGCACCATAGAAGATCCCATCATATTCCCTCAACCCAAAAAAATATTAAATAAATAAAGTGAAAAAACCTATCAATTACACTTAGCTAGTTTATGTATTAGTTCACGTTTAAGCTCGCCATATTGTGTTATCTGTTCTGTATGAAAATCAAAAAATACATATAATCAATACCCAGGAAATCACATAACGTTGCTAATTAGGCCATTTCATTATAATATTGTCACAATATTATATATTCTCACCATGACCAAATTAGCTCATCATCACCTGCAATCACCCAAAAAAAACCGCAACAACCATCAGTACTATCCTAAAGCCGGCCTCCTCCTCCTCCTCCTCCTCCTCCTCTCCGCCTGCGCCGCGCTCTTTGTCGTCTTCCACATCCGCTCCCTCCCCGTCCCCCCTTCCTCGCCGGCCACCGCATGGTCCTTCACTAGCCAGTGGCAAACAACCATCACCGCCGCCAAGAACTGCTCGGCGGAGGGCCATGATCGCGCCGGATTAGCGGCCGAGAGGCTCCGCCAGGCGGTGACGTTCCTCCCGCTGAAGGACCTCCGCTACGCAGATGACAGCACCGCCCTCGCCGGCCACACTTGGTTCATGAGCTCGATGTACGACGAGCACGAGGACGGCGAGGTCCAGTACCAGCACTTCCCTTCGGAGTCGTCCCATGGCAGGCTTCTCTGCCTCAAGGGCCGGGACCAGCACGACGGCGCGTGGAACTCCTACGCGCTGGCCTGGCCGGAGACGCTTCCCCACAACGCAACCCTAATGAACGGCCTCACCTTCGTGTCCTACAACCATTACGTCTACGACAACATCTGGCACGGCCTCTCCGCCGCCTTGCCCTTCGTGGCGTGGCACCAGCGGAGCGACTGCTCGGCGGCGCCGCGCCGGTGGGTGCTCTACTACCGGGGGGAGCTCAGGCTGGGGATGGGGGCCTGGCTGATGAAGCTTATGGAGGCGACGTTCGGCGAGCCTCCGGCGATCGAGGGGTTCGAAGGGGTGGAGGAGGTGGCGCCGGTGTGCTTCGAGGAGGCGGTGGTGATGCGGCACAACGAGGGCGGCATGTCGAATCAGCGGCGGATGGAGGCGTATGACCTCATGAGGTGCAAGGCTAGGGCTTATTGTAACGTCACCGGCAAGGAAAAGGCGGCGTCGCCGGCGGAGATCAGGATGACGATGTTCATGCGGACCGGGGCGAGGTCGTTCCGGAACGATTCCGCGGTGGTCGGAATATTTGAGAGGGAATGTGCTAAGGTAGAGGGCTGCCGGTTGAGGGTGGCTTACTCTAACAACCTCACATTTTGTGACCAGGTTGGTATAACTTTTGTAGTTTTAGTCACATTTTTTATTATTATTTTTTTTTTTTGCATCACATATATTTTGGGGGATATATGTCTGTTTACTCTCTTATAATTTCTTTTGAGTACTGCCAAACATAGGAAAATTACATCAACTCTATGGAATAAATGGCATCAATTCACACGATCTCTCTCTACCAAATTTAGTGTTACCAACCAAGTCACATCCTTCCTAATCTTGAAAATTAGTCCAACAAATTAAACTATAAAGTTTTTTACTTTGATTTGACCAAAAAAAATCAGGTGAAAGTGATGAGGTGGACGGACATCTTGGTGTCGCCACATGGCGCGCAATTAACGAACATGTTCATGATGGAGCGGAACAGCAGCGTGATGGAGTTCTTCCCCAAGGGGTGGCTCAAGCTGGCGGGCGTGGGGCAGTACGTCTACCACTGGATGGCCAGCTGGTCCGGCATGCGCCACCAGGGCGTGTGGCGCGACCCTGAAGCCGACCCCGACGCGCCCTGCCCCTACCCCGACGACGACCGCCGATGCATGTCCGTCGTCAAGAACGCCAGGATCGGATTCAACGAGACCTACTTCGCGGAGTGGGCCCGGGAAGTGCTCTCGGAGGTGAGGTTGAGAAAGCATGAAGAGCAAATTGTTTCAAAGGGCTCTACTAGTACTAGTACTAGTACTAGTATTATTGGATGTTCTTGTAAGTAATTTTAGGAGAGGGAAAATTCACCTTTTTCTGTTTTTTGTTATAGGTATTGTTATATTGTCCTAAAAATATGTATGTTAAGATGACCCCTTGGCTAAATTAACTTTCTTGATTTAATTTTTGGGTTGTGATTAATTGAATGTTTGATGTTATTAAAATGTTTGTTTAGCTCGTCTCTCTGGTGTATGGGCTAGTTTATAGTGTGTGTGCGTGTGTGTGTATAAGAGAAGGAAGAGGATTTATAATAAGAGATTTAGAAATGTTGCTTTGTTTTCTCCGTTTTCATTTTATTGTTGGTGTTGTTTCATCAGAATTAATACGTCTGTTTGTCACGATCTTTTTTTTTAATTATTATTATTGTTTTTTTATCACTAGTGTTGCTTCAACAATTTACGACGACGTCGTCTAGTATATGCATATTTCTCATACAACCTATGTTTTCAAATTAATCCAAAAGCGTTTATTTTGAAGATGTTTGACAAGAATTTGAGAGCCGAATGACAAGTAACTATCGGAAAATCTGGTTATGAATGATTTTATTTTTATTTTTATTTTTCTTTTTCTTACATTGATAAGAAAATCAAACCTCTCTAATATGAAATAAGAAGCATGTTATATTGATCAATGGAGAACAAATTATTGATCATATAAAACAATAATATACATAACCAACGCACTACAAAGAACTTATCAAACAATAATATAATAAAATATATATATATAAGAAATACTCAATTTTTAACCCTTAATTTAAACAAATAACCAATCTTTTGAACAATATAACAAAATACTCAAGTGATTTAATTACTTACATAATGATAGGTGGTAGTAATTGACTTAGTGACTAAAATCATGTGTATGTAATTAATGAATTGGCTAATTACTCAGTTATTTCAAAAATTTAAATATTTTTTGTATTATTGTATAAATTTTAGATATTTTCCTTCTTCCTAATAATTTGAACTCTCTTGGTTTCGTGCCCTGTTTGGCCTCACTCACATCACAGCTCACACGTATCCTCTGGTGCTTCAGTGTATGAATCCCCCACATAAAATGACAAACACTCTATTAATACCAAAGTGATGATCTATATGATGATGATGATGGAATCACTTTCCATTACATATTATTCAATGACCATGGTTAATTATAATTAATCATGCGTGGAAACCATATATAACATTCACCAACTACTACCACTTACCAACTATCTGCATTAATTAATTTATATACCCACCAACCAATTAGTCACTTTCACTTTTTTTTTTTTTTTTTCATATATATCTTCCTAATCATTCTTCTCTCTAGTTCCTACAATCTATCTCTAATAACTCTGTTGTTGATCTGTCTCTCCTCTCAGTTCATTAGCTCAACCCAAAGCCAAAATCATGGCATCCATCAAATCCTTATTGGCTGGATCACCTGGTCTCTCTACCATTCCTTCTACCTATACCTTCGCCAAGAATCCCAAAGATGAAGCACTTTTGGATGACCAACAACTTCAAATCCCCACCGTTGATTTCTCCCTCCTCACTTCTGCTGATCCTGATCAACGCTCCAAAGCCGTCGCGGAGCTCGGCAAAGCCTGTGAACACTGGGGCTTCTTCATGGTAATTAATATGTCTCTCATCTTCGACTCTTGTGGTTTCTAATACAACTTTAGTCCTTTAATAACTAGTATTGGTTATATATGTTACAATGATCATCAAAACTAGGTGACCAATCATGGTGTACCAGAGAGGCTTATAAATGAAGTGATTGAAGGGTGTAGAGGGTTTTTTGAACTGAGTGAGGAAGAGAAATTGGAGTTTAAAGGAAAGCATGTTTTGGACCCAATAAGATATGGGACAAGCTTCAATGCTTCAGTGGATAAGGTGTTGTGTTGGAGGGATTATCTCAAGGTCGTTGTTCATCCTCATTTTCACTTCCCCAATAAGCCATCTGGGTTCAGGTATTACCAAAGAATCAAAAGAACAATCGCCATGATATATGGCTTTTATTAGACGTGTTTAACAATCAAAACTGATTTTTTAATCTTTTTTTCTTGTTGGTTCAGTGGGCTTGCATTAGAGTATTGCAAGAAAATCAGGGGAGTGATGACGGGACTACTCGAAGGGATTTCGCAGAGTTTAGGGTTGGAAGCGAACTACATACGAAATTCCCTAAATCTTGAATCAGGTCTTCAGCTCTTTGCGGCGAACTTATATCCTCCGTGCCCTCAGCCAGATCTTGCGATGGGATTGCCTCCTCATTCCGATCACGGCCTCTTGACACTTCTAATCCAAAATGGAATTAGCGGTCTTCAGATTCAGCATCAAGGAAAGTGGGTGAATGTCAATGCCATTCCCAATTCTTTCTTCGTTAACACTTGCGATCAACTCGAGGTGCAAAACATTTTAAGTACAAATCAAATGGCCATTTTTTTTTCGTTTGTTCTGATTTCGCTTTTGGCATCCTTCATTTGTGCTGGTTTTCACGTCTCTTGTGTAGATTTTGAGTAACGGGAAGTACAAGAGTGTCGTGCATCGGGCCATTGTGAACAACGACGCCACGAGAATATCTCTAGCATTCGTCAATGGACCATGTCTTGACACAGTTGTTAGGCCAGCACCAGAGTTGGTTCAAGGCCATGATCGACCAATGTACACGGGAATGAAATACAAGGAATACTTGGAGCTTCAACAGAGCAATAGCCTCAATGGCAAATATATGTTGGACTGTGTACGGTTGACTTGAACTGTTTAATATATATTATCACAATGAGTTCTGTTATAATAAGTTGTAATAACATACTTTACAATGGGTACTTCAACTGAAAAAAAGGAACATATTGGAATGTTAATTTGGATGTGAAAAAACTAGGACAGGGACAAAAGCTTTGATGAGATTCTTTTTATTTAGAATTGAAAAAGAATTAAGAGAGAGAGAGAGAACAAGAATCAAAAAAGTTATATGTTATCATTGTATTAAAGATTTTTATGTAAATTAATTTGAAAAATTGAAAATTTCGAGTAAACTTCGCGAGAGCTACTTGTGGCCACAAGCCCACAATTGCCGTGGCCGACATGGAAAGGTGTCTAATAATGTGAGCAAATACTAATAAACAGCTAGCAAATTATCTATATATGGAAAACCAAAGTACTCTAAAATCGGAAAACGAAAGTACTATAAAATCCATGACTTTTTTTTTTTTTTTTTTGTTGGCAAAGAGTATATCCATATACATGATACACCATGCAAGTAGTCACTATAATGGACCAATCAGGGGAATTAGAATTATTGATTTGACTAGATCCAACTTGCAGAGACTTCACAATATGGTGGCAACTTGGGCTTACAATTCACAGCACTCTGCCTTAATTGATAGCCAACCAAAAGAGACTAGAAGGGTCTATTAATACAAGTGTACTTAATTCTTTTGAATTATATCAAGGACTTTTCACTAGTACTGTCACTAGCAAGAGCAAGTTGTGTAGACAAGTTTTCGTTTGTATAAATATTGTATGCTTGTCCATGTTAATATAACCTTCTTCTCTCATTACACTTCTTGCTTGTTCTCCAAAAAGTATTTCCTCAATCTTTTGAGCTATATTGACCATGGCTGCAATAGCATCCTCTACTCATCACCATCGCGCACCCGAAACGATGATCACAGTCAAATCCTTAGCCGAATCACCTAACCTCACTTCTATTCCCGCCTCCTATACCTTCACAAACAATCCCAGCCATGAATTACTACTTCTTGAAGAAGAAGAAGTCCAAATCCCCATCATTGATTTCTCTCTCCTGACCTCTGGTAATCCCGATCAGCGGTCCAAAGTTGTCGCAGAACTTGGCAATGCCTGCGAAAACTGGGGCTTCTTCATGGTACTTCATTGTCCATTTAACGAATGTTTCTTTTAAATCCCTCATTAGCCTTTCATGTGTATAATATGTTCTCAATAATGTATAATTAATGCAACATGGCTAAATATTTTTGCTAGAAGATTTAGTCATAATGATATGACATTTGTCTACTTATTGCAAAATTGAGTAACATCATTTTAACTAATTTTTTCAACATAAAACTTAGGCTCTCAAGCGTTTTTCGTTTTTAATACTTTAGTAAAGAAAGAGCAACAATAATATAATTTTCTTTTATCATGGTATACGTAAAGAACATTGTGTAGACACAATTTTAGTCTTATAATGTTTATTCCATTGGGTTTGAGTCAGGTGACCAATCATGGAGTGCCAGAGGAGATAATGAGTGGTGTGTTGGAGGGCATTAAAAAGTTTTTTTATTTGAGCGAGGAAGAGAAGCTAGAGTTCAAGGGAAACCATGTTTTGGACCCAATAAGGTGTGGGACCAGCTTCAATGCTTCATTAGAGAAGGTGTTGTATTGGAGGGATTATCTCAAGGTCTTTGTTCATCCTCAGTTTCACTTCCCCAACAAACCTTCTGGCTTCAGGTACATACTAGCACTACACTCTACACTCTACATATAGTTGCAAAACAATATATAGATCATATCATGCATGTTAAATTTACTACGTTTGGTTCTGTATGTACATATATAGTGAGCTTGCATTAGAGTACTGCAAAGAACCCGCGAAGTTTTCATGGCAATACTTGAAGGCATATCGGAGAGTTTGGGGTTAGAAGGCAATAACATGTACAAAGCTATGAATCTGGACTCAAGTTTTCAGATCTTCATAGCGAACTTATACCCTCCTTGCCCTCAGCCAGAGCTTGCCTTAGGATTGCCGCCTCATTCCGATCACGGCCTTCTCACGTTTCTCACGCAGAACGGAGTCGGCGGTCTTCAGATTCAGTACGACGGGAAGTGGGTCAACGTGAATGCCATTCCCAATTCCTTCTTGGTCAACACTGGCGATCACCTTGAGGTAGGTGCAAATTCTTTTTTTTTTTTTTTTAAGCTTTCGACTAGCGAATTCTTTTTTTTTTTTTTTCTTTTAGTTTTTTTATCAATTGGTTATCTTTTCTAAATTGAGCAGGAGTAGTCCTATTTTTAGAAATTATGTAATCACGAAAAATTTTAATTTTTTGTTACATTTGCACAAATTATTCACGCATGTGAAGCGCACAAGATAGATAGTGGGATAAAAAAAACACAATTTCTAAAACATATTGATTTCACACAAATTTATAATCTAGCAATTATGAATTTGTCGTCAAAATTAATAAGAAATTATTAACCAAATATATTGTCACAAGCTAAAAATAATTCCTTTTCTCTTCATTATGATATATAATTGGTCTTTTTGTCCTAATTATTATCAGATTTTGAGTAACGGGAAGTACAAGAGCATTGTACACCGGGTTGTTGTGAACCGTAACTCGACAAGAGTATCCCTTGCAGTTGCAAATGGACCGTCCCTTGACACGGTTGTTGCACCGGCGCCGGAGCTGGTTGAGAATGACCCGCCAGCATACGGTGGTATGAAATACAAGAAGTTTATTGAACTTCAACAAAGCAATGACCTTCATGGGAAATCTATCTTGGATCGCGTACGGCTTTGACATTGTGGATCTATATATATATATTTGATTAATGTTTAAAATGTTGTTACATTTATGACAGTATTTGTGGGCTTTAATTAGCCTATATTGAAGCTTTATCACAGTGTACTTTAACATTTGGTAAGTATTCACTCTTACAAAATGTTCTATGTATCTTCATGAGCCCGAATTTTCATATGATCAACATTCAACTTTAACTGTGTGCCTCACGTGGAGCTTAAATATTACAAGTTGTGGGTACAACTAAAGACGCAGATTTTTCTAGGAAATGCCTTAGATTTTTTTTCTGGATTTCTTAGATCCTCCTTTGCAGCTTGGGAAGGGGCAAATTTATAAGCAGCCAAGCTGTCTCTTCGACTGGTCTTCCCCTACGTTTCTTGCGGAGTTAAGGAGTTTGTAAATGTAAACTTAATGGCCACTTGGAGTCTCTTTAGTTGAAGAGGATACCGATCGTTGCTCGGATTCGTATTAATTGCACGGTCATAAATTTGGAAGGAGTTGTTGCGTGTTGGAAACAAAATTCGGTGTGGTCCAACCAGTCCCCGTGGGGTCCAGCGGGCTTAGGCCGCCTCGCGAGAGAGGGAAGAATTACACGGACGTTCAATTTCAACAAACATATTACACCATAGATCACAAATCAAAACTAATCTCACAGACCTTCGACAAGCCTAGGTGGCAATTTTTATTAGACATGTATATCCTCAATTCGGATCTGGGTTCTATAACAACCGGGTATTAGCTAATCCATTTATTTAATATGGGATTCTAATTTAATTAATGCAGATCCTATAATGAAGGCATTTTTTTGAATACACTGACAAGTGACATAACTAAAATACTGGTTTTTATGGGATGTTATTATTCATTAGCCTTTAATATAGCATTCAAAAATGACTACACGGACGTTGTTTATTCAAATTTGAAAAAACAAACAGTGACGGCATTCCAAGCAAACGCTTTATCTCAGAATTGACGAAGAGAAGTATTCAGTTGGGGGAATAGCAAGTTCTAAATTTTGGTAGCTGGTTCCGATTATTTTCATAAGGTAAGAAATTGTCAAACCACTTGTTGATTCATGTTGCGTCTTTCTTGGTGTTGAAGTTTGTTGTAATAGTGTTAGGAAGATCTTTGTTGTTTTTCTTAATATCAGAATTCTCGTTCGATAACTTCTTCATTATATAAAATCTGATTAACATATTATATTTGTAATATGATACTATAGTATATTTGCATATGATTATTCATGTTGTGATATTGTCAGTGACAAAGTGAGTAGATCAGTGTTCATTTTGATTATAGCATATAACCTGTTGATTAATTAATATCAGATTTCACGCTTGTTTAATTTTTTCATTGTATGATTTACATAATATAAAGTGTTTATATCTGTCTTCATTTTTGGTTATTGATATTCACATATTATTTTTGTAATTTGGTATTATAATATGTACAATGATAGATTGTAGTGTAAAAAATGTTTGAAGGTTATATTCAGGCTTATATTTTTGGATGTAGTTTCTTACACGTTCTTTTGCTACAATTTTATTTTCTGATTTAATATTCAATTTTAAATATGGTATAAATTTTTAATATGTTTTTTGCATTTGTTCTATATTAATACTCTGTGTCATTTTTAAGTTGTTCTTTGTTTCTTTGGGCATTGTAGGGAGCATTTGTCGGCATAAGACAAAACGTCATATGACCTAGTTTTTTACATGTTCTTTTTTGGTATAAATTTCATTTCTGATTTGATATTCAAATTTTGAATATAGTACAAAAAGTTTATGACACAATTTTATTTTCTAATTTCATATTCAAATTTGAATATTGTATAAAATATTAACATAGTTTTTGAATTTGTTCTATATTTATACCCTGTGTCACTTTTAAGGTCTTTTTTTTTTTTTTTTTTGTTTCTTTGGACATTGTAGGGAGCATTTGTTGGTATAAAACAAAACGCCATATGACCTAGATTTTTACGTGTTTCTCTAGTACAATTTTATTTTCTTATTCGATATTCAAATTTGAATATAGTATAAAAATTTAACATGTTTTTGTCATTTGATCTATATTGATATCTTGTGTCACTTTCATTGTAAGGAGCAGTTGTAGGCAATAACCAAAACGTCACATGAGGATAACATTAGAATAATTTTTTGATATGATATTGAATAAAAATAATAATAATAATTGACACAGAGATATTAGACTTGATAAAACAACAAAAGATGTAAATAAGAGGTCATAAATCAACATTAATTCCAGAGACCTAAATAGGAGCCAAGATGTTCTTAGAGGTTAGACCTCTAAAATATGTTGATATAACTAAAAAAAAGTACCAATAACCAGAGGTCTTAAGCTAAAAACACAAAATAAATATCGTTTTAGTCATCTAGCATTCATGGCATAGTATTCTAGTCCTCTCCTGCCTCCTTATTGGCAGATCCAAATTGTGTAGTGTATGGCTCTCGTACAGTAGCACTTTTGCGAGTGATGCATTTTTCTCGTAATGGAGCTTGAGCTGGAGCATCATGTGTGATAAGAGCAAAATCCTTCAGCCAAATTTCATCAGTTGCCAGTGAAAGTGACCTTAGGGGAAGGTCAATCATATACTTGAAGCATCCGGTCCGAAGTCGTTCGAGTATACGAGGCTTATTCGAAAATCTGTTTTCTTGGGGGGAGGGGGAGGGGTACCTGCATTTTTAAAGGTTAGAAGACACACACTATAAATGAAAATAATATTCTAAATTGAATATAATATTACAATCATGCTGATGACACATTATTAAGAACTTATACAATACCTCAGTTTGAGTGTAAGCTAACCCCACATTGTTTGAATCATCTGATACAGATGTGGTGTCTTCAGTATCTTGGATTTTAATGACATTATTTGAAAACTTCGAAATATACATTTAAGAGTCCTAAGATTAAAGTCTAATCGAAAATACTCGCTAATATAACAATCAAACCCGACTATCATATGCCAAGAAGACGAATTATAAGCAATATACGTGTTCAAGTAAATCTTATTCCAATATTTTATTGGGAAATTGTAGGCTTGGCCTGCCTCTCGCGGGGTCCGACAGCTGGTTGGTCCGCTTCTCGCAAGGTTCCAGCGAGCTTGGGCCGCCTCCCGCGGGAGCCGGCGGGGTAAGCCTGCTCATTGGGTCTCTGCCGTGATGGGCTTCATTTGTGGGCTTTGGGCCTCTCGCCCAATTCTAAAGTCGACCTAATATTTTGTTTGAATTTATCTCAGGATGTTCTTTTTTCTCATAGTTATTTGTACCATATTTTTAAGGAGATTTTAAAAAATGTCCCTCTTTTAACACATTAATAATCAGTGTCATTTTGAGTCGTACTTTTAATTTATACCTTTAATTTTATACTACAAACGTAGCGTTAAAAAAAAAAACATCACTCGAAGTATAGATTATTAATTGACACTTAAAATGATCTTATTTTGAAATTCTCTTATTTTTCTGCCGCTAGTTTTCATAGTACTTTTTTTTTTCCGCTTAACACTGTACTCTTTATTACCACTGTTAATTCTTTTTTTTTTTTTTCCTTTTTCTTGTCGTTTCTCATTGGGTTTTCATTATCTTTTTCGTCTTTCACTAATTTTATTGTCCTTTTCCATTATATTATGGTGTGAGTAGTTCTTTTCTTTTTTGTTGTCTCTAATTATTTTTTCATTATTTTATCGTCTCTCATTGAATAGGTGTTCCTTTCTTTCTTTGATTTAACCTAATCCATTCTCCCTTAAAAAAATTATTAAAAAAAAAAAAAACTAACTACCATAGTACCATCTCTTTGTTATCGTCATCATCTCCCTCTCTCTTTTTTTTTTTTTATCATTTTTCAATGTGTATCGTATGCCCAGCTTGTTGTCGTTTTCCACTTAACGTCGTTTTTCAGAAGTTGTCGTTTCCTTGGTGGAGTCGTTTTTATTTGATGTCGTTTCTCGATAACTAGTGTTTTCATTTTCTGTCGTTCTCATTTAACTTTGCTTTGTTTTTAATTTTTTGTCATTTTCTTGGTAGTCGTTTTCATTTGATGTCGTTTATTATTACTGTCGTTTTTTATTTGCTTTCTCATTATATGTCGATTGCTTGTCTGGTATTTGTTTTCAGTTAACTGTTGTTTTTCATTTATAGTCGTTTTCTTGTTGGAGTCGTTTTTATTTCATGTCGTTTATTTTTTACTGTCGTTTACGATTTATGTCGTTCTCCCATCCTGTCCTTTTTCGTTTAATAACAAACGTTATTGTTTTTGTTTCTCTTGTAGAACTCGTTGACGCTGCTTCTTTATTATTGTTATTATTAATCTTAATTTCTTGTCGTTTTTCATTATCTGTTGCTTGCTTATGTATTGTTGTCATTTTTGACTTAGCATTGTTTTCCATACGTTATCTTTTGTTGTTGCAGTCATTTTTATTTGATATTGCTTCTTTAATAATGTTGTTTTTCGTTTGTCATTAACTGTCGTTTGCTTATGTTCTTGTTGTTTCCACTTAACGTCGTTTATCATTTCTTGTCGTTTCTTATTATATGTCATTTTCTTTTCATTTTGTCGTTTTCATTGAACGTCGCTTTTAAGTTGTCGTTTGTCATCATATGTCGTTTATTATAATATTGTCGTTTTCATCGTGGAGTTAATTTTATTTGATGTCGTTTGCTACAAATGTCGTTTCCATTTATTGTCGTTTGTTTATTATCTTGTCGTTTTTACTTAAGGTCGCTTTTCATTTGTTTTCGTTTTTTACTTGTTGTCGTTTCTTCAATGCTGTCGTTTCGCTTTTTGTGCAATTCTTGAAACAGTTGTTTGCTAAAACCGTTGGTCTTGGAATTTGGTCAAATCCCTAACTCTTGCGACTCTTGTATTACCTGGTAAAATTACGATTACCAGGTTATACAACTCTATATTTTGCTAATAAAAACGAAATAAAAATTGCCCGATACCACGACACCCGAGCTCGTTGCTCTAAGATTAAAATAAATCATCTTTAAAATAACCCCCATATACAACAAAACTGCCAATAGTTAGTAAATCAAATCTCTGTATCATGGTTTTCGAGCCACACACAGAGAGAGATCTATTATAAAATCCTAATTATTAGCGTCTAATAGAATCTTTCCTAATCAGCGAATATAATCTTTTCTTATCCTTGTAATGGCAATGCGCGACAATACAGATTTATATTATCTCATAAGGAAAAAATAAAAAAAATAAAAAAAGCTAGTCACGTCCCAGTTAAAAATTAAGGATATAGTAATCTTTGAATTTTGCACTTCTAGCGTATTAAGAAATTCCAAGATTTTTTTTACTGAGAAAAATAGTATGAATTATTTATCACATTTGCGCTTAATAGATAGCATGAAATTATTCTCACAGACGCAAACATTTATTTTTCTAAATCTCCGGTTTTAATCGAATTCAAAACGACCCATGAAAACCTTCTTAAACGAAAATAACTTAAAAAAAAAAAAAAAAAACCCATATGGGCTTAGTTTATTTCAATATAGTGAGACATTGAGGATCTCTCCAAACGTTGGAGATCAAAAGAACAAGTAAAAAAATAGGCCCAAAAAATGGCACTATTAGGTGGGAAATTGGAATCATTAGCAAGAGAACGAAGCTCGCAGCCCCAAAAAAGCCATATAAAAAGAAAAAAAAAAAAAACGCACACACACCCACAAATTATGAGCTAGTTGTCAGAAAGATTGCAATGTAGTAGTAGAAAGGAATATATAACAATATGTCGATATTATCATGTATGTGAAATATATATGATTGCATATTATATATATAGAGTGGCCTTGGCAAAATCATATCATGAGAGGTTTATATATATAAAATATGTACGTATATACATATATATAAAGGCTGTGGCTAAGGCTTGAACACGTTCATCACTTGACTTGTCTGCCCAAACCCAACATCAAATGGAGACGTGCATGTGGGCAGAGAGTGGTCAATCCTTTATGGCCAAACTCCAACCACACAAAAATTAGAAATAGAAAAAATAAAAAATAAAACCCTCTCGCATTCACTTGCTTTCAAAACTACTTCTCCAACTAGCTAGCTCATTGAACCTTGTTATTCCACCAAATAATTTTGATTGATGATCTTTGACAGTTTAGCAAGCAAGACTTGTGTTTTTAAGTTTCAGTTCCTAGAACATAGGCCACGATGATTCTATAATGAGCTGAACAGTTTATCATAGATGTAGATATAGATATATGTGACAATAAAATACAAGCATAAATAATAATAGTGCAAGAGTTATATATATGATATTGTAATATGACAATTTTAATAGGCTGCAATAAGTGAGGTGATGTTATCATCAATAACGATCAAAAGTATTTAATTTTACGATTTATATTTTAGTGTGACATTTTTTTTTTCCAAACACTAATATATTGATGAAATTATTTTAGTATATTTCGAGTAGCTTCACAAAAGTGTTTTTTTTTTTTTTTTTTTTTTGCTGGTATCATGATGATATTTAAAATTGGCAAAATTTAGATAGTATGTATGAAATATGAATTAATCATTTTGAAAGATTGTCGATGTCTTTTGACAAGATTGTTTTTTACATGGTGCAACTGAAATTCCTAGATAAAGGTGATAGGACTATTGCTTTTTTACTTTGGAAATGTCCACGTGAGTGGTGGAACTTGAGCCCCTTAATTCACTCGTTTGGTTTTTACCAAATTTGGTCTATCAAGTGGTACGTCGAAATATGCTATTATGTGTAATGAAAATGGTTTATTAAAACTGGTTGTATTTAGCCTTCGAGGCGTATTTTTATTCAATTCTTAAAAAGATAAAAAGAAAAAATAAAATTCAATTTGGGCCTTGGCCCACCCTCTTATTTTTTGAGAAATAAAAAATAAAAAATAGTTGTATTTAATATTTGGTTATTTTTTGTCTATATTTTAAAAAAAGTGATCAATATTTTAAAATTTTAAAATTAGTTACTAAGCCCTTAAAGAATTAAAGACATGTAGATAAAATCACACTATCATATAATTAAAAAAATAATTATTTTTTAATTAACAAAATATTAAAATTCTTATTATTAAAAATAATTATTTGCTCAATAATTTTATTGAAATTTGAGAAAAATGTAACATTGAAGTCATTCAATATTTCAATCAATTGAATGTTAAATCGTTATATAGTACAAACATATGGTACTATTCCACTTCTCCTCTGTTACATCCATTAGTTCCCTAGAAATTTGATTGAAAGTGAAAGACAAAAAATTTGACATGACTTGGTCGGAGGTAATTTCAATTTTCAATAAGTGTGTATATATATATATATATATATCACATTAACATAGATAGTCGACATGAAATAGCATCACGACATCATACTACTACATGCCTAAAAGCTTCATTTATTTTCATAATGAAGAGGATAAAAAAAATGCATATATTCTCAATAAAATTATGATTGATAGTTAATCCGTCAATTTAATAACTTCTTATGTGGCATGATTTTAACTGGTGAATATAATTTTGTTGGAATTTGAATATTATCAACTCGAATTTGGTAACTCGTGAACCACGTAATTTGATTAGAAAAAAGTTAATAAATTACATAAAATCTCTAGCGTATTAATTAGATATGCGTAAACTATTACTCGTCTTGTAGTTATCATTCCAAAATATCAATACAAGTGAATATGCCCAAAAGATTTAGCAACTGTACTATTACTAATAAAGATTATATTATATATTATATTATACTCCTTGTTGTACCAATCTTGTTCGCCAAAAGCTTGAAAGTGGGAATGAGGCCAGAAAGTTTTTTTTTTTTTTTTTGCCTACAAAATTACAAAAATAGTAATTAAATTAGCTATATCAAATTCTTCTGGATGTTATTCTTTCTCCAGTTTGAAAACAAGCATACACGTGATAAAGAACCTTTTCTGCCCCCCTTTTTCTCTAATTTTAAATTGATTATCGAGTATCTCAGTTTAAATGTAATTCAAATCCAGAAATGATAACATAAATCTAATTCATTCTGTTATTCATGGTATGTGCAGGGAGTTAGTTTTGTACAATAATAATCTTAATAACTTTTGATTTTACCCTGCTAAAATTTAAATTTCAAATATGTCATCTAATAATTTTCGATATCACATTTGTTTTTTACATTTAAACTTTAATATGTTTTATCTTTTACTAGTTTACTCAATTTTTAGAAGGAGATGTAGTCTAACAGTGAGTAGTTAATATTTATAGTTGCAGTTAATAAAAACTAATAATTGGAATCGTGACACACCTCCCACTTCTTTCCTTGAAACAGTAAATATAAAGTAAAATTTTTATTCAAATTTTGTCTTGAAGATCTTCCCACTATAAATACTTTGCCACTTATTTGATATCATGGAAAAGATATAAGGCAATTTATCATAGTAAGCCACGTTTTAAGCCTAGTTTACATCCTTTTAAATTAATTTTTCTCAACTACTTTTCTTTGTATTTATATTTTCTTTTGAGGAGCATGATTAAGGATATGCATAAATAAGATCTGCATTCGTAGGGTAAACGACAATAGTGATCAAAAGTAAATTTAATATCAAATTAAACTTTAGTGCTCATAAACTTGTATTGCAAGATCAACACATCTAGTCATCTACCTATAGGGAAGTAAAAAAAATAAATAAATAAATCCTTGGGAACTTTTTATGTGGGGATGGGAGTTCCCTAAAGCCTTGACAAACTTGGTCCCTCAAAACCGGAAAACCTCTTATATCATATCAAAAGCTGCATTGGGAAAGTATTTAGAGCACATAATTAGAGACAATAATTGTATTTAAAAATCCATGATGTGATTTTCAAATCTAATTCTTTTGAAATATGGCAGACTTGAAATTTTTTTCTTTTGGGTCACTGCAAACTTTATTTGTTGTCAAAGTTGGATGTCTTACCAGATGTCACAGTGCATTCATTTGTTGGACCCTCAAATCACCAATTACTGTCCTAATCCAAACGAGTAATGCTACACAATCATAAAATTTAACCATAAAATAGTAAGAATAGTGTGACAATCGCTAATTATTAACTATAAAACATGCACTTTTTTTTTTTCTGTTCAATAAACTTCTTACGCATCATTAATTTGGCCAAATTTTTTTTACCAAAATTAATTTATGATCATTTAGCATTTATCAATTCAAATTTATAGTATCCTTATATAAAAACTAGAATGTTTTTTTCCTTCTTATTTTTATTTAAAAACTAGTATGTATTACATACTAAATAGACATGGCTTGATGGTTAGTTAACAGCGGCCCTATTAATTAAAAAAGATGCTTAATTAATTAACCTGTAATTTCAGGAGAATAGTTATGAATATGCAAATAAAGAATAAATCTCATGAAATTTGCATACAGTTCGAACAAAGTTTCAGGCATAATTAGTGAAGCAAAAGTCATCGAAGCTCTGTTCATACGCTTTTAATATATATATTGAAAGCTTAAAACACTGTTCAAATGATTAAATTAAGGGTCAGTTAGGTAAATAGCCATTTTGGATTGTGTGTTTTTAAAAAATAGTCACAGTTTCAAAAAATTTAAAAATTAGCCATAAAACTGTAAGAAATTTCTTACAATAACAAAAATACACATAAAAAAATTATAAGAAATTTCTGACACTAGGCAAAAATTTTGTAAGAAATTTCTTACATAGCTAGTTTTTAAATTTTTTGAAACTGTGGCTGTTTTTAAAAATTATTTTATAAACAGTGGCTATTTTTTTAAAATTCCCTAAAATTAATGTACAAACTTGATGTTTGGTTGGACATGTAATGATAAAGAAGTTAAATTTGTACGATGATTCCTCCTTTATTTCTATATTCCTAGCTAGAAATGTGGAATCTGTGAATCTGCGTAAAATACACTTTCGTTTCGATCAACCTTTTTTTCTTTTTTAAATTATGTATTTTTTACTATAGTGCATGTAAAATAAATGAAGATAGTTCTTCTTCTCATCAATAGTTTACAAATGACGTCACAAAAAGTTGGCATCTTTATTTCATTTTCATGTTGATCAAATAATATATATAACACATATACTTTTAAACAGAAGTGATCATAAAAGTAGAGGTCAACTCTCAAGAATTCATATATGCTACGTAAAGACTGCTAAATGATGGGGAATTTTTTTTTTTCTTTTTTTCTTTATATTTTCTCTCTTTTTTTTTTATGGGATCTTTACATTTTCTCATGAATATATATCTTGCTCTCATTTTTTAAAAAACATAAATTAAATTACAAAAAAAAACAAAAAAAAAACAAAGAGAGAAAGGAATGCATGCCACGCTCTATTTCAATTGTCACATCATATTATGTAATTCAAACGCCTCAGAATGCATAGTCAAGTAACAATACGATACTATACATTTTATTTTAGTTAAATATAATCAAAGAGATGTTAATATATAGTTTTAATTTTGAACTCTAAGCCACCTTTCCTATCAAAAAAAGAAGTGATACAAACATGATTATCATAATCTAGTAGATTTGTACTTACTATCACGTATATATATAAATATGTAGCTTATATACTAATTATAATGTAAATAACATTGCTCTACAACTTACATGTGAATTGTGGTAGGTTTGAGCCCAAAAGAGAAAAACAAAAAAACTTTATACATGATAGATAAACTACCAAATGGATTAATGATGAGAGGAAGATGATATCGTTAATTCAATAAATAATAGGGCATAGGGTGGTCCACAATGCATTCCTTATCTTCACTTCTTAACATCTCTTGATAGGTGGATGAGTTATGTCACTGCCCGTTTTCCTAAATGCCAATTGACCCAAAAAACAATGGACGTCCAAGACAAAATAAAGCACGTGTGCCTCTCATATATATATATATATATATATATATATATTTTTGAAAAAAGTGTAAGGAAAAAACAATTTGATTATTAATAATTTCATGTTTGATTATACAATGTTATTAGGTATTTTGATTTGTCGGTTAGGATCAATTTGGATTATCACATTCACAGGTTTTGAGGCATTTAACGTGATCGTTGTTTGACAACGATGAAAGTTTAACTAAGCGCTGGGATGTTATTAAGAATTTTAATGTCGAATATATACCTAGTTTTGTTTAGTTTGAAAAAGAAAATGCAATTTGTAAAGTCAAAAATTAAGTTATTTAACCAGTTCAAGGATTACAAATTTCAATATTATTAAAGAGGATAGAATTTAATTTTCACAATTTTACCATACAATCTTTGAAAAAGAAAAAAAGCTAATTAGCTTATATATATATATATATATATATATAAATGAGTTAGAGTAATTTGGCGATAATTGGATAAATGAATTAAGTAAATAACAACCCTATTAGGATGTCAAGGGTTGGTCGACACTGACCATTTTGATCGGTTGCATTCTAAAAATCCCCACTCTTCACTATCAAGTCCACTACTATTTTTTATTTTCTTTAAAAGAAAAAGAAAATACAAATTTTTAAAAGGGGACAGGGGGAAAAAGGAACGACATGATGGTGATTGGAGCTCATGGATATATCTAAAGAATATTTGTATGATGAATAATTAATAGCATATTGATAAAAATTATTATAAAAAAAAAAGTCTTGCACTTTTGAAGTCCTGCTCAATGTAGTTGATCATCATGAGCCACATTGTGGACAACATTAATATTATCATATTTAATATTAATCCTACTTATATTTGGTTGAGATTTTAATTTTATAGAGAAATTAGTACTTTTAAACACATATATATATATATATGAATGATTGAGACAAATTTTGAAATGTATTCCAATAAAGTTGATATACACATGAGAATAATAAAGGTTTATCAACTAGGTTGATCCACCTCTAATTAATTTTATATTTTACTAAAATATATAAAAGAAAAGATACAAATCGTTAAATTAGTACAATTCCTAGGCGACTTCGTCCTTTCGTAAATATAACAAAATACTCCTTTAATCTTTTAATAATTTTGGGTTTGGACTTTGGAGGTGGAAGGGAGGGAGTCGGAGGACTAACTTAGTTGGCAAGCCAACTTCATCTTATAGGCGTGTATCAATCTTATTGAGATACGTTCTATTTCTATAATTCATTATTAAAATATATTAATGCAAATTCAGACCGAAAAATGATAAATGTATACAAGAATTGCATAAATAACAATAATAATAACTTGACAAAAAGGTCTTTCATGTAATAGAGTTGAAACCCTAGTGAAGTAAGGAAATACCCAAGTTTGCACAACAATAAAAATAAATACCTAAGTTTTTAAAGTAATTGAGTAATTAGCCAATTTATTAATTACATGCACATGATTTTGATCACTCAGTCAATTACCACAATGTAAGTAATTGAATCACTTGAGTATTTTATAATATTTTTTAAAAGACTGAGTATTTATTTAAATTATGTACTAGAAATTGGTTATTCACTACAATTTCTCTTGAAACATCTTATGAGAACGTTGAGCAGTCGGACTCTCATTAAAAACCTCTTCAGTAAACCTAATAGGAAAACTTGAAATAAGAAAAAAGAGTGGCCAGGTCTTCAAAGTGCAAACTTTTGAACTTCATTAGCAATTTTAGGTATTATACGCGTAGTATGTATTTTCAATTAACTTTTAAATTTGTATAATTTTGAAATTTTCGATTAAAAATAATGTCGTTTTCGAAGAAAAGATATTATACACGAATAGTATATGATTAATATGTATGACAGCCCAATAATACTTTCCTTGAGCTTAATTTACTTCTGTAAAAAAAAAATGTATTTCATGAAATTTAATGTCATAATTTCGTTATAAAACAACAAGAATAATGATAATTCTAACCTCTTTTAGATTTTATTTTCACTTGTGTTAACGAAATTATACCACATATATATTAATATAAATTATATATGTATTTATAGAAAATTTAATACAGTTATTTTATGCCTGAAATTTGACATATTTTATATCAAGAAATACTAATAATATCCGTCCGTACAGTATAATTTCCGTCCCACATTTTACTAACTACGCTTTTGAATCGGTAGTCATCCAAATAAACTTATGAATAATGAAAATTTCAAAAGCATATATATGTAACATCGAAAGCAACTGTGTAGTATAGCATAATTGTTGTGTAAAACTGTACATGGTGATCCAATATTTTAGTAAATGACAAATTTTGATAGAAGCAAAACTAGACACTAGCGCCTCTAGACTATGATGTAACCATAGGGAATGAACTGTCCATGTGGCTCAACTATGGTATATGACAAAGTTTGATTGAACTGATCGACGCTAATTATTAGAAGTTTAATGCAAATATGCAATAATACATGAATGGAGAATACAAAATATGACATAATTAATTACTTGATTCAATTGATCAGCTAACATTGCCGATGCAATCCAAATTAATGTGACACTGTAATATTATTTCCATATCATGTTGACAAATATTAAATGCGATGTCAAATTTAGCATTAAACATAATATAAGTCTAATTTTAACATTAAAAAAATAACACTGATTGGTTGGTTTTAGCTGCAGATTTAATGTGAATTGATCATTATGATTACATTTCATACTCTAAAAGATTCATTTTTTTAAAAAAAAACTCATCATTATTATTACGAATATTACTCTTTTTTATCATTATATTAATTGCCTTTTAATGAGTTTTGTAAGTAAATAATATAAAATACTAAAAATAGTATTTAAAATGATACTAGTACATAATTTGAGTATTTTTAATGCAATGTCATTTTAAAATATTAATGTCAAAATTTAGTATTTTTATACAAAAAATCTTATGCAGTATGTTGTTCTTGATGTCAAATTTAACAAACAAATGTTATTCTTAGTGTTAAAATTTGACATTTGACATTGATCATTAATTGGTCAAACATTTATTTATTTATTTTTATAAAAAAAGAAAGTAGAAAAATTATTTGGTAGGGGGCCTCTACCGGTAGTGGGGGCCCCCCTAAATCTTCAGATTTACTTTTTCAACTTTTTAAAAATTATAAAATACTTAATTTGACGGTCCAGAATCCCCCCCACCGTCCCCCTACCAAAAAAGTAATAATACTACAATTATATATTAGAAAAGTTCCCAGCTTCTACAAAAATAGTTATTTATTATTAACTATAATATAACTTTTTGTGAATTTGCTTCTAAATTAAAAATTAATAAATATAATAAATAACATTTATTACATAAAAATTATATTAGTATGAAAAGTTATTATAACGATTATTTATCCGTTAAAATAACCCTTTCTAATGTTGGATTGGAACACACGTTACAAAATTGGCCTTATTATATATGATTGTGAGGCTCCCATACTAATACCATGAGGGACCCATGCCTGTACCAAACTTTAATTCAATGGAGGCATATGTGGAAATGGAATTTGTAGGACTAATAATTGGTGTACATTTTTCGCCCTAAATGTGACCGCTCAAGTCTCAATGCTATATATGATACCAGAATCCATTTCACTGGTCCAAACCCCAGAATTATGTGGTCAACCACAACTCATTTCTGACCCATCAGCTGTAGCACCAGTTTTAAGTAAATGTAATTCCTTTTTGCTGTCCCAGCTCTTTATTTTCCCATCCTTTTTGCTCAAAAGTTTATCATTGCAGCTAGAAATTAAATACAATATAACACGATTCATAATTATATCCAAATAATTCATGCACCCCACATTCGGACGCTTGCTTATAATACCTATTAGAATATAAATAACTCCACCACAAAATGATGAGTAATTCGAATGGCAATTATATGAATACTCGCGTCGATCGCAATTAGAAGATTTGTATATATACTTCCATTGTTGTTACATGCATGGTTACGTAGTTTTATTAGTTATATACGGGTCAACAAAATTTATCAGCAATCAATTAGAAAACACAATTCACCATGTATTCATTTTCCTTGTCTCTATAATAGTACTATACTATTGGCCCTGCATTTAGGAATATTTTTGTGTGTTAATTACCTTTTTTAACATTGTGTATATCTCTCATATTTCTTTCATAATTAAGCAACCAAAACCCTACATACTAAGCGATTGTGTAAGAGAACATGTATTCATTATTGGCCTAGCTAAATTGAATTTGAAATATCAACACATAGAATGTGCTATATAATTGAAATATGATTGTGTTAGATCAATTATTAGCTCGAAAAAAAGATAAAAGAAAGACGCAAAATCCAGTAGTTTTAAGTGGCATTTTCGTTGCATGAAAATGATCAAAGCATAATCCGGGACCAGAAAGTTTGCTTTTCCACAAGAAGCCAACAAAAACCACTCTCCAAAATGTAACACCAAAATCCAATGGGGTTTTATGCGCTATAAACCAATGCCAGCTAAGAAAATATCATTGTTTTTTTTTTCTTTTTTTCCTTTTTTTATTATTTTGCTATGGAGACATTTATTTTTCCTTGTTTTAGTTGTCTCGTCCTCGTCAAAGGAATGAATGTTTGCTTTCTAATAATCCTCTCAAAAACCCACACAAAGAGAGAAAATAAAACTGAACAATAAAAAAGAACAAAGAAAACTGATTATCCCCTCTCTGTTCATAAATAAATAAACAACATTATAATCTTGATAAAAAAAGCAAAAGGAAAATGAGAGTACGAAGTGATCCAAAAAACAGAGCCCAATTATGCCCATTACTTCACAGCCTGTATGAAGCGCTTCAAAATCTGTTTAGAAGCCGACACTTTAGATTATTCCAAGCAACCCATGTGGCTTTTTTTTTTTTTAGTCACTTACTAAAACAACAACACAACAATAACAACAGTCAACAACGTTTTTCTTTTAATTTTTTTTTCACTGACTTGTTGAGCTAAAATTTATAACAATCCCTGTTCTTTCCCTGACTCAGAGACACTCTCTTTAGCAAAATCCAACCCCAAATCTTTCTGGGACTTTCCCACTTTTCTCACTCAAACCATGTGGGAATCAGAAAGTGAGTCTGTCGTGGACAGAGATTACGGTAATGGAGTTCTCAGCTCAAGCAAGCATGGCGTCAAAACTGATGGCTTTGAGCTCCGAGGCCATGACTGGTACGTGTTCTCTTCATCACCAAACTTACTCAATTAATCTTTTATAAGACCATATATCAAACTTAAACTTATGTTTTTGGGCTTTGAATCGAAGGTATGTTGCTACTGATATTCCCAGTGACTTGCTAGTCCAAGTCGGAGAAGTGAATTTCCACTTGCACAAGGTATAAGAGTTTTACACTTTTCACTTGTTCTAAAATCTCTAAAAAAGTTGTTTAAACTATTGATCACTAAAGAAATTTTGGTGTTTTTTTTTTAGTATCCTTTGCTATCACGGAGTGGAAAAATGAACAGAGTTATATACGAATCTCGGGACCCGGATTTGAGCAAAGTGATGCTCGACGATCTCCCGGGAGGGCCGGAGGCGTTCGAGCTGGCGGCGAAGTTCTGCTACGGCGTGGCGGTGGACCTGACGGCGGCGAACATCTCGGGGCTGCGCTGCGCGGCGGAGTACCTGGAGATGACGGAGGATCTGGAGGAAGGCAATCTGATATTCAAGACGGAGGCGTTTCTCAGCTACGTGGTGCTGTCTTCGTGGAAGGACTCGATCAGGGTGCTCAAGAGCTGCGAGAAGCTCTCGCCGTGGGCCGAGAACCTGCAGATTGTGCGGCGCTGCAGCGAGTCCATCGCCTGGAAGGCCTGCGCCAACCCCAAGGGCATCCGCTGGGCCTACACCGGCAAGCACGACAAGGTCTCCAGCCCCAAGTGGAACGACATGAAGGACGCTAGCCCCAGCCGCAGAGAGCAGCAGCAGGTGCGCTCGCTCGCTCGCCCTCCAGGTTTCGAAAAAGATATCGAATTATCTAAATTTTCTGTTTTTTTTTTTTTTGGATAGGTGCCGCCGGATTGGTGGTTCGAGGACTCGTCGATTCTGAGGATCGACCATTTCGTCAGGGTGATCACGGCGATCAGGGTGAAAGGGATGAGGTTCGAGCTCGTTGGTGCGGCGATCATGCACTACGCGGCGAAGTGGCTCCCGGGGCTAATTAGCGAGGGGGGCGTGGGAGAGGAGGTGGGAGTAGGCAACAGCATTAATAACAACAACAACAACAACAACAGCAGCAGCAGCAGCAACAGCAATGCGAGCAGCAGCGGTGGAGCCAACTGGAGGGGCGGGCTGCACATGATCGTGGCGGGGACGAAGGAGGACCTCCCGACGGTCCAGGCGAAGGACCAGCGCATGATCATCGAGAGCCTGATCAGCATCATCCCGCCGCAGAAGGACAGCGTGTCCTGCAGCTTCCTCCTGCGGCTGCTGCGGATGGCCAACATGCTGAAGGTGGCGCCCGCGCTCGTCACCGAGCTGGAGAAGCGCGTGGGGATGCAGTTCGAGCAGGCCACGCTGGCCGACCTGCTCATCCCGGCCTACAACAAGGGTGAGACCATGTACGACGTCGACCTCGTGCAGCGGCTGCTCGAGCATTTCTTGGTTCAGGAACAGACCGAGAGCTCAAGCCCGAGCAGGCAGTCCTTCTCCGATAAGCACATGTATGATGGGTCTCAGAGAGGTGGTGGCAGTGGGCCCAATGCCAAGATGAGAGTGGCGAGGCTTGTGGATAGCTATCTCACTGAGGTCTCGAGAGATAGAAACCTCTCTCTCACTAAGTTCCAGGTTCTGGCTGAGGCCTTGCCTGAGTCTGCTAGGACCTGTGATGATGGGCTATATAGAGCAATTGATTCCTATCTCAAGGTAATTCTATATTTGTGTTTGCCTACTTTCTCTCAGTTTTTCATGTCTGTTTTGCCAATGCCATTTTGGTGGAAGTAAGTACTGTCGCAACTTTAGGGAATCTAAGATGGTTCTTCATGCAAGTCAATTTTCTTGCCACTTATAAGAATGGTTATTCTTCTTAATACTTGCCCAATTTCCATAGATTTCGGAACAATTTGGAGTGTAACAGGAACATAGAATTTCATTTTTATCAGATCAGATTGGACAGACTTTTTTCCTTTTTTCTTTTTTCCTTTTGTCCTAGTTGAGAAAGTTTCCATGTCTCTAAAACGAATTTAACAGGCGCATCCGACGCTCTCGGAGCACGAAAGGAAGAGGCTATGCCGGGTGATGGACTGCCAAAAGCTGTCGATCGACGCCTGCATGCACGCAGCGCAGAACGAGCGCCTCCCCTTGCGGGTGGTGGTGCAAGTCCTCTTCTCCGAGCAGGTCAAGATCAGCAACGCAATGGCGAACAGCGCACTCAAAGAGGCTGGCGAGTCGCATTACCAGCCAATGGTATCGAACAGGAAGACCCTACTCGAAGGGACACCGCAGTCGTTCCAGGAAGGCTGGACGGCGGCGAAGAAGGACATAAACACGCTCAAGTTCGAGCTGGAGACGGTGAAGTCCAAGTACCTCGAGCTCCAGAACGACATGGAGACCCTCCAGAGGCAGTTCGACAAGATGTCGAAGCAGAAACAGGCCTCGGCTTGGGCGAGCGGGTGGAAGAAGCTCAGCAAGCTGACGAAGATGTCGAATTTGGAGAGCAGCGATATCGGCCCACAGCTCGCAGCCGGTGGCGCGGATCAGCAGCCCAACAGGAAGGCTCCGAGGAGGTGGAGGAATTCAATTTCATGAGATGACTTGTTAAAAGATTTGATTGTGATGCTATTTTACCACCACTGATGAGAGGATTTTTGTTACTTATTTTCTTTGTTCTTTGAATATAGTGTTTTGTTTTTTCAGGGGAAAAAAAATCAACTAGGTTTAATAATTGTCACCAAAATTTTAATTGTCTTTCTGTGAGTGACCTTTTTTTTTTTTCATTTTTCTGCTTTGGTAATTGATCTTGGAATGGAGTTGTCTTTTGAGAAAGAAAGTAGTGACATAAAGATATATTTACATATTTGCTAGTCATGAATTGTGATTTAGCAAAAAAAGAGAACATAAGCTATTCAGAAGCTAAATAAAAGGCTTTTTTTTTTTTGATGATTTACTCTGTTTTACATGTATTATTACTGTTGGAACATTTATTGCTTCATTTAAGTTGTCTAATTCTCCTAAGATTGGTATATACCATTTATAAGGCCTTTAGTTAGTCCATTAATATGGCCCTAATGAACCAATCTATAAAAGCCTATAGAAAAATTCTCTTCAAGTACTTGTGCTATTTGTGACAGAATGTTTGGTCTGCGATTGCAAATTGGCAATCAGAGATCTCTGCTCTGATTCTAATGGGACACACAATTGCAACCCAGTAAAAGTACAAATTTAAAAAAAGTATGTGAGGGAATTAATTGTTTTTAAAATAAAAGAAACGAAGAGAGAGAGAAAAAGAAAAAGAAAAAGGAAGAAGATAATGATGAGAGATTATTCGACATTAATGACATCCTATCTCAATAGAAAATGGTTTTAATTGACATAATATGTCTTCTTCAATGTATAAAACCAATACGGTTCATTTCATTGTCGGAATGGACTGAGTGAATGTGGAAGACATTTTGCCACGGCATTATGTTATCATCACATAGTCCTAAATAGTCCAATTGTGACTCTAACATGTTTATTGCTATATTTAGAGCTGAATAATTGGTTGCCCCACTAAGATAAGGACATCATCGTCGCAAAGCAAAACTTACCCCAATATATGATAATATGAATGATAATACTAATAATTGGAAACCATTATTAGGCTGAACACAATTTCAGTAGTAAATCTTTTAAGATAGATTTTATGTGTATTGTTTTGTCATTGATGCTCATAAGTAGCTTGCATATTATTCCAATCGATAGTATAGAGTTTTTAACTCGGCAAGTATATATATATATATATATAATCGGACTGATTATATATATATATATATATATATAAATCATAACATGGAGCCTGAGATAATTATAGGGAATACAAGTATATCCACTAGTGTTCCTTTAAAGGGTACACAAATCTTAGTCTTATTGTGGTCATGAGGCCAACTAGGAAATGATGATCACATGTAATGGTCCACTAAGTTAAAGATTTTGCCTGCAGTGACCCAATTAGGGTTTTTGGGGGAAAGAGAGTGCGTGATATTTATTGGACCCAAAAGAGATAATATAGTCATATTGGTATACATATGAGTTATATCTCAATGAAAGTACTTCTAATTAGTAGCCAAAAAAAAAAAGTACTTCTAATTGGACTGAGTTGTGGAGCCATGTGTATCTTTCATGACAGGCTGTGCTCATATGTCACAGTCCAATTGGAACAGTAGTTCGGTGCACATTCTTGTCTAGCTAAAAAGGGTACACTCAGATTTTTTTTTATTTTTTATTATTATATATATTTGGTTGAGAGTTTTGCAATGAACTTTTTGGATATAACCGATTTCTTAGGCCAATGTGAACGTCCGTAAATAAAAAGCGACTAATTTATGAGATAAGTGTATATAGGTAACGCTATCAGTACATACGCCATTATATTGAGTTCAAATAATATTATACTGATAATGATGTATAGTGATTTTATCCGTGATCACATAATGATAGAATCGCCAATAGTAAAAGCTAGATAATTTTACTTGCCGCAACATAATAACCAAAACATACAGTACGCCTATGTTCTCATCTTTGGTAATTAATTAGTCATGGGCTTTTAAGTAATGACAAATTGTAAAGTTTTGATTTTTAGTCACAGAATTCTTTTATTTGAGTTGCAAGTAGTGAAATTGTTTGGCAATGTAATGTCCGAAAATTGGCATATCTCATATTAAACTGAGTTAATTATTTGAACCAAGATTTTTGTCACGTGTCAATTTGTTTATTTCTCTTCTCGTTTTGGATTTTTAATCTAAGATCATGGATTACACCTCCTCTAAACACCAAATTTATGTGTGAATTAATGGGAGAGCTTTATGTCTTTGTGTTGAATATTTGGCCAATCATGAGTCACGGACATGCTATATATCCTTAGCTTGAAGAGCTCGTGTTGCTAGGCAATGCTGTGATATACATGGAATAAGCCTATCTGCAATAAGGCCTCTAATGCATGTAGATTACTTTTATTTCGTATCTACTTATACCTGATATGCCATACATATATATATATATAGAGGTTCCAAAAAGGCTAAAGCTAATAATAATGATCCCCAATTAGGAAACACACAAGCCAATAATCCAAATAATTAAATTATACTCACATTCACTAATCTGCTATGAGCCTATTACTACTACCATGGCTAACTATTTTTACTATACTATGTTTCAACTAGAACTGTAGTAGTGACTATTTCTACACAAAGGAGAGAAGAAAATCCCACTATAAACTCTAAAGTTATATCATGGAAAGATAATTTTGCACAAGTCTTTTCTTTTCATATATAATGTCCTTATTTATCTATGTATATAGCCCATCCTTATTTCTTCTTTTCCTTTTAGGCTTGGGAGTCTAGCTCATAATAATTACAAACCTGATATCTGTGCCCGATGTCCTGAAAAATGCCAAGCACCATATGGTAAAAAGTAACATTAAAAAATAGAGTGAACCCTGCCTCTTGTGTCAGCAATCTAATAGCTCAAAGTCAAAAAAAAAAAAGAAAAAAAAATCACATTGTAATATGTGATTGCGTAGACCGCTTTTGTGACTGTTCCTCTATTTCCACATTTTTTAATCGGTAAAGATAAATCTTCATACTTATTTTATTAACAATTCAATGCACATCGACCATGAGGACCATGACATGCAGTCTTTAAGAAAGCATAGTTCTCA
The DNA here is from genome assembly GCA_018132145.1 of Boehmeria nivea var. tenacissima. Taxonomy (NCBI): domain Eukaryota; kingdom Viridiplantae; phylum Streptophyta; class Magnoliopsida; order Rosales; family Urticaceae; genus Boehmeria; species Boehmeria nivea. Next base: position 18,755,976 of record CM030878.1, on the reverse strand, counting down.
CTATATTTTAGTTCTCACCATGCTATGATAATTTGCTAATAAATACCAACAATTTAGCTGAATATTTAATAGATTTATCATGTCATAAAATTTTTGGGATATTTTCGTAAATTAGCCATATATAAATTTTAACCAAGTTACACAACCCTCATTTACGGACAAAATTCACGAGAAATCGGAAGTCCTTACAAAACTATTTTATCAAAGTCACAGGCAGCTCTTGAGAAAAGGAATCCACGCACAAACTTTCTTACTCACACATGCAACTACAACATAGAAACAGACATGAACGATACAGCAGAGACAAACACCAAGACAAAACAACAGCCAAATATATTTATCACAAAAACCCAACAATGATCTGAAATCTGATACCACCACCACAACCACTCCATTTTCACACCCCAATTATTTGAACACACACACACACATATTGGACTGACAGCTATAATAACAACATCAGCACAGAAAAAGATAGAAAAGTCCTTCATCACATTCGCAAGCTCCGCAGAGAAGACCAACCAACCACGCACCAAAACCAAAGACTTACTGTGAACCCACAAGAGCGACCTTTTTAACCCTTCCCACGTGTAAAACAAGCCAACCCTTTTTACATCACATAATTTTGATCAAAAGCAAAGGAGGGTCCCAGAAAACTCTCATCATCAAACACTATCAAGCTCTCACACTCAAACTTCGCTTTAGAGATTTCTCACCAGCATGATAGGCGTGCTAAGGTAAATTTATAAATTAAAAAAAAAAAAGAAAAAAAGAAAAAGAGAGAGAGAGAGACTATAAAAGAGGACAAGAGCATGAGATCAAGGGGGTGGTGAAGGTGGGACCGGATTTACCTAACGCGCATGCACTACATACCATAGGGGTTCTTAACACATAAGGCAAAGAAAATATGGAAAAAAAGAAAGGGTCTTATTTTACAGCATAGGCATAGCCCACCACTAGGCACTAACCATTCCCATGCGTTTAAAAAACCTTTATGACTTTTTTTTTTGGTTAATACCCCAAAAGCTAAAAGATAATCATTTCTGGTCAACAAGCAAAAACAAGCCACAACCCAATTGTTTTGATAACCTTCTCAGCGTGCAATATGATCCCAATACTTGCCTCCTTTATTGGCTCCATTATACACAGCTCTTTCCAGATAACTCGAGTAAGGAAAAGATTGGAGGACCCCACATGAGCCAAAGCCTTCACCTCTCAGCCAGCCATTTTTCAAATTCATCAATCATTCAAGCAAAGAAATCTTGGGGTTGTACCAATTCTTTTTGCCTTACTTTCTGCTCTTTACTGATATGGAATGAGGAGAGACAAAGATTAATGGAAACTCACTCCTAGAGTTTCGGCTTTAATCTTGGTAATCCTCAAGTAGTCTATGGCTTCATCAATGACCAACAATGGGTCCTTTCCCTTAACTCCGGGAATTATGCGCTCAAGAACTTTCAGTATCTCCCGAATCTTATCCTTGTTGGACCCTGTGTTCCCGAAAGTACATTCAGATCCCTCGACTCCAGCCGGGCCATCAGCGCAGCCCGATTTGGCATCGTTTTCGTACTCATGAGATTCGTCCAATTTTACCAAACTAGCAGTGTACAAGGGAGATGATTTATCGTATCCACCATCGAGCATTTTCTGCCTTTTGTTTGGACCATCAGAACTAGCGACCTCTTCTATTAGTTCGTGAACTTTTTCTTGCTTTCGAATTCCCTCTTTCACTTGAGTTGGACAATGAGCAGTGCTCGTCACTTCGTCATCCTCACCATCCTCATTGTCACTCTCCTCGTCCTCATCATCAGAGTCAAGCAAAGCATTGATTTCTTCTGTATCTTCATGCATCTCACTCCCGTCATTTCCATCAGACACTTGGCGACATACGTTCTTGGTGCAATCAATTTGGTCCGTTTGGGCAGCAAGTCCTGTTTTTTGCAATTCTTCATAACCAGAAACGAGTCTTGCAGTGGCAATGTTTGGATTCTGGATAGAAGGGTAGACGTAATTATAGGTCAGCTTCGTGTGATTCTCGGATTGGTCGAAAATAAGGAACCCCTTCTGACATAACCCCGAAAAGTTTGCACCGGGCACAACCATTCCACTAAGACCATAGTGAAAAGCAGATTTCTTTCCGTCAACATATGGGCTTGGAGTAGGAAGCAAGGCATGAAAGTCGGTGGGGAAGCCATGAAGGGCATTAGCTTCATTTATCCGTTCGGTCCCCAAATTCTGCCAGCGAGGACCTGTTGACCCGGGCAATGGCACTGGTCCAGAATGCTTGCAGGCGCCGAGGTCCGTGAGTGATGGCAAACATTCCTGTTGCCTAGTTCTGAGCAACGTGCTCATACAATTCAAATCAGACAGTTGCCGATAAGAATGCTGCGTAGAAAGCCACGAATTGTTGGCCTTAACCATCCACCCAGAAAGTTGCCTGCAAAAGCAAAGACAATCACTCAAACATGACCAAAAAAAAACTTAGTTGCTACAATGAAGATAGTGTAGTACCTATGGAAATGGATGGTCCTTCAGAGTGCAGTGGTTGATTACTTGTTGATTCTTACAGAAAAATAGAACGAAAAAAAGAAAAACGACGACTTCCAACTAGGTAAAATGACTGAAATACAGAACCAATTTACGTAACAGGTTTAAGCAAGTGACGGAAATACTCAGCCTGCAGAATAGCAGCAAAAAAACAGCATTAGTTAAAGTTTCTAGATGACACATCAAATGATGAACAATTCAAACTGCAGAGTTATAACAGATTATAAGAAATATAATCAAACACGGATTTAGTTTATAATGTAAACAGTTTAGAGAATTTTCTTTTTCCCAGTATACTACTAACCTGGCAATCCTGCAACGGTTGAAAGCACGCAATCACTCTAACTATAATTGTTGGTCTTCCCGCAATTCCATTTTCGTGTTTCAATGCCCGAAATCTTGTTTGACTTGCTGCTTGGCACACCATCACTACTCTTAAACCTTAAGAAATCAACTTGGTCTAGACTATTTCGACAGCCAGAGACGAAAGAAGCATGAAACGAGGAACAAAGGTATACAGACACCTCTAGATACTAAGATCAAGCACCGATCGGAGTTACACAACAGAATGAGAAGAAATCGAACGAGAACAGACACTAACAGAAGGGCCTTTAACGTAAAGGTTTCAACTATCTGCCTTTCAGCTGATCCTATAAGATATAGATATCAGGAGCAATAACAAAAAAGCGTTTGGAACCCATGGAAGTTTGAGGAAGCGATGACTCAACCGATATGAAAATCAAGGCCCAGTAAAAGGGTTACTAAATTACAGAATAACCCGGCAATACAAGTTCAAAAGCACGACTTTGCGAAACACATCGACCGATAACCCCAACCAACGCATATTGACTCTCCTTCGCTACAATATTGATATGATATGTCCACCAATGATCACTCTTCAATTTATAATTTTCAAATATCCTGCAAAAAGATAGCAGGGTAGATTCAGAATGCTTGGCTAACAGTAGAAGATCATAATAACAAAAGATTATAGACTAAAGCATCTTGTATCAATAGCAGAAAATTGTCAAGGACAATGATGATCTATAGCTAGCTACATGGCGATTAAAAAAAAATGGAATAGACATAAAATCACAACTTGAGCTTGCTAATTTTGAGAGCAGAAACAACTGAAAATCAACATTGGTTCATAATCTTAGCACTCTGAGGTTATTAAAAGCAATTTGAAGTTTGTTTGAAGAAAGAAAATTTCTAGAGAACAAGTCCATTCACAGTTGATAGTTTTAATGTTCATGTTTAACAGTTTTTGCTTGGTACGATAAAGAAACACACTATAGCAACAAATATCAATAAACTGTCTTTAGAGAACATTAATAGAAAATATATATATATATATATAATACAGTATGTTTTCTTCAAGTGCTCATGAATAGAGAATAGTATTGAAAAAGATACTCCTTTTTTTTTTTTTTTGCCTAGAAAAATGATATCTGGGCAATGAGAAAACTAGTCCTATTCCACGATTTGGCGAAGCTAAAAAAAAGGTCAAATCTTTTTTCGACAGCACTTCAAAAACCACCTCAAAATAGCCATAAGGTTCTTCGTTCATCAACAAGTAAATGGCCCAATTCATTTTTCCGTCTCTCCTCCCAAATTTTCTCAACAACCAAACACAGGAAAAGATCCCCCAAAAAACAGCAAAAAAAAAAAGACTCAAACAAAAGAGCAACGAGAGCGAGAGAGAGAGATGTGAAACTTACAGAAGAAAAGTAAAGCTACGAAATTGATACGAAGAGATAGAAATGGTTGAGTCAGAGCTCCGAGATAGCCAAGAGAGAGAGAGAGAGAGAGAGAGAGAGGTGAAGAGTGTAGATAGATATTGTGAATTAGATTAGGTGTGTAAAAGAAGTGAGTGATTTTGGGGATTCCGAGGTTTTATAGAAAATTACATGACGATTTTACCCCTCGTGCGTGCCATGTAGAAATAGTGAGTGGTGAGTGAAATGGTGAATAAATTAGGGATTGTTTTAGTTTTTATTATTAATCTTTCATTTGGTCAACTATCTTCTGCCCTCTTGATTATGGGAATTGGAAAGAGTATATTTCTTGCATAAGGAAATATGCCCTTCAAATTGGTTTGTTTAATGTGAAATTTTGACTTTTTTTTTCACTCTGATTCATGACTAGGCCAACAACGACCTAATACTTTATTTAATCCAGCTTTTAAACTTTAATTAATCAGCATAAGCAAAAAATTTAAAAATATAATAATGGTTATTGTTTCGGGAATACCGACTAGAGTCTAGAGGTATCTCAAAGTTATATACTTATATACCCTAGTAATTGACGTTTGATTAGTTATTTGCAATTGATTGAAAACGATGTAGATAAGACATTATGTTGTATTATTTAGGGTGAAGTAGGCAAATACCCAGAATTTATATAACAATAAAAATAAATACCCAAACTTTTGAAGTAATTGAGTTTCTAGTCAGCTTTTGAATTACTTGCACATGCTTTTGGTAACAAAGTGAATTACCACCACTTATCAATGTGTAAGTAATTGCATCATTTGGGTAATTGGTTACATTTTTCAAAAAATTGGATAATAACTTAAATTAAGTTTAAAAAATTGGGTATTCACTATAATTTCTCTATTATTTATATCTACACTTATTTGAATGATTTGGGTCTAATCTCAAACTGGTTTAAACAAATAAGACATTACTAATTATTAAAGCTAAGATAATAGTTGATAAAGATAAGACATTATTTATTATTTACAAAGTCCTCTTATACAGATGTTGGTCTCAAATTCAAATGGCGATCGATGCCACTCCTTAAATTACTCGCAAGTGTTCTTAAATAGAGATTAAGGTCTATAATATGTTTAAATATATAATTACAAGTTGTTTTTAAAAAAATGATAGCAGATTTATCAATTAGGATATTGTTTGGCGTGGATTTTAAAACGTACATTTTGTTTTACAATAGTGTAAGCTGCTTTTGATAGTCAAAATTATTTTATAGTTTAAAAAAATTGTCTTTTTCTTTCAAGATATTATTAAGTAAATAGCTATTTTGAAGAACATTTTGAGAAAATAGCTAATATTTTGAATAATTAAAAAAATACTAATTTTCCTAATTACATGATGTTTTTATTTTACCTTTATACCGTTAATTTTGTATAAATTAATAGCAAGTTTCTTAATTTTTTGAAACATTGATCATTTCTCTAAAAAATAAGCCAAAAAATAGCCATACACTAAAAAGACCCTCTTTTGAAATGAGTTTCTAAAATATTGAAATCGCAAAATATAATTTTCCTTTCAAAGAGTTTTTGTAAAATTAGTAACATAGATCAGAAGAAGAGAAAAGTCACAATGGTAATTTAAGAAGCTTTTTTTATTTATATTTTGGTAAAAAGTGAGAGAGCTTTGACCTCCATAATTAAAGACCGATGCAATGGTTCCCGATGGTAAGTTTTGAGGGTACAAGAATTTCATAAGTTAATAACATATTAGAAAATGTAATTAATAAGAACAATGATCATGCATGTTATAACAAGGATAATTACGGTCATGATAACAAAGGTGATCAATAATTCAGGCCTACCAAGACCAAGGAAGTTGATATATATGTCTTATCTAACTTGATTGAAATCAAGCAATAGAAGTAGGTTTGGATTGGATGAAAGTGGAGAGAGTTGTGAATAATAACCATAATTAACAATAATAATAACAACAAACCTTGAAGTGCACAGACATTACATGTGCCCTTCACTTATTAATAATCTAATCTACTCATTACCAATCTTCTAATTAATATATTGTCACTACCCTTTTCTAGAGGCAATTTATAAGGTTAAATGTGGGTCCTTTTTCTTTTCTTTCTTTATATATAAATATATATGTATATATATATATATATTTTTTTTTTTTGTGTCCCACACAAGAATGCAGTGACATATATATAAATTTGAGGTTGTGCAGAAAAATGTAATGCTTTTTATACATGCTTGAGCCATCCAGTGCAAAAGCTCCAATAATATTTTGCACGCTTATGATGTGGAATAATCATAATTCCAATATATGACCCTCGTGTGACGAGGAATAAAAATTAAAAGGAAAAAAAAAACCACAAAAAATAGCATCATTTTGAAAAGAAGCTAATTTCCTTCTTAAAAAAAGGAATCACGATAGATATTTCTATTTTTTTTAATTAACTACACTTCATATACTAGTTTTGATAATTGGTTAATATTATTGGAAGTGTGCCAATATAGCATATGTTGATATCATGTTATGTATATGTCTGTGATACATTTTTAAATATTTTTCGGGGAAGCGTTGTGTATAACTTTTAACAAAAATGTTGTAATATATAGTATATAGGTTTATTAAAGAAAAATTATAGTGAATGCGCAATTTTTAAAACTTAATGTAAGTTATTACCCAATCTTTTGAAAAATGTAACCAACTACTTAAATAATTCAATTACTTACACAGTGGTAAGTGGTGGTAATTCACTTAGTTCCCAAAAGCATGTGCAAGTAATTCACAAATTGACTAGAAACTCAATTACTTCAAAAATTTAGGTATTTATTTTTATTGTTATATAAATTCTGGGTATTTACCTACTTCACCCTTTATTAAATATGTGCATGATAAAAAATTTCCATAAAAAAATTCTCTCTCTTTTATTTTATTTTTTATTTTTATATATAATGGTTAAGAAAAGATAGAAAGCTTTTTGTGTGTAGGTGGTGGTGGAATCTAGTACATTTTTTTTTTTTAATTTTAAAAGAAGATAAAAGATTGACAACTAAACAACGAAATGCTTAGTGCAATACCATGTTGCTTTTAGCAGAGGGAACGGGTATATCACATTGATGGAATAAATAAATAAATCTGAGCATCATAAGGTCTGTTCTTTTGGTGGCACAAAAATATACTCCAAATTTAGCTTTTAAGGAAGAGAGTGCAGAAATTCAGGGATTCTCTCTTATCTCGTATTTGAATAAAATGTGATCAAAACAATAATACCACTTGAGTATCTTATTAGTTTATCTAAATTAATGCTTAGATTAATTAAAATAAAGTACCATGTAATGTATTTGTATTGACCCTGTTTACCAGTGGACGTTAGTGGACCAAGTTCTCTCCTAGCTAGGTTATGATAAAGTATGAAAGAAAAAAACATACTTGAAAGGTGGTAATTGTGGTTAAATGTAAATCAAGTATAGATCAAATATGTTGATGCTAAAATCTTGCAAAATTGTGTACAAGAAAAATTGTGAATGTGTCTAATACAAGTCAGCTCGACATATATATATATATAATAATTGCCTTTGTTGGTAGGGTTTGTGTCCATTGGGCACAATGTAAAATTCGCCTTCTCTCGCGTGATATGGCGCCTCCCAAGTTGTTGTACTAGATCATGCCGCTTCAGCCTTTCTACAATGCCTAGAGTAAGCTTCCGCGTATGCATCATAGTTAGATGCACACAATTATCAATGTGAAAGTACTTAACTGTACCGTGCCCTAAAGGCGTGGTGAGAACATTACCGCCTTTGGGTGTTACGTAGGTTTAGAATTACTCGAAACCACTTCTCTAGCCTTTAGGAGATGCATCTAGCTAGGACGCATCTTCTTCGAGCTATTCCGAGGAGAATCTTTGTACTCGAACTAGCATGGCATGCGTGTGTTCAGTCTTGCTTGTCACTCATTTGCTCGGCCTTGCTAGGGGCGCAACGTCTCATACACACGTATGCACCCACCAACATGTATAATTTTTAATTGACTTTCGCATTAATCCGATGGTTTGAACCAAATTTACACGTCGAGCAAATCTATAGAGGTTAGGATTAATAACCCTTGCATTTGGAAACAAATCAACTTTTTATTTAAAAACAAAAAGAGAGAAGTATTGTTCTGATTATAGCTTTAGCGGGCAATATTTCATTTGATACACCGAAAAAAATTGCTACATTTTCGTAACCTTCCAAAAAGAAAAAGAAGAAAACTAATGATTAAAGTTATATATAGAGTAATATATTTTTCATAGTGCTTAACTGCATGCTTATTAGCTCCTTGACACTTATATCATAGTGCTTCACATCAACTATTCCACTCTTTTTTAAAGTATCTTAAAGGTTAAGTGTCACAGTAATTAATCAAAATTTACAAATTATTCATACTCATAATTAGAGGTGGCCAAACCCCTTTTTAAACAGCTAATTAATTTAGCTGAAGCTTGAACCATAATCATGATTAAGCCGGAAAATTAGAACTCATAATTGTGGAGAAGCCTGCTAGCAATGAAAGATTGGAGTGTGAAAGAGTAGAAATTCTAAAGAGAAAATTGAAAGTGTAGAAAATGACACATAACAAAAGAAAAAGGAAAAAAAAAACGGTCAGTGTCAAGAAAATTCAAAGTCCTATAACTTGATTACCATTAATTATCACACATGCTTTTCAGGGCGTTGATGCTAAAATCTTTAAATTATTGATATTCTATAATTCTTAGAAAAGCCAAAGTTCTTTAGGATAAAGTCATAAAGATATTGATATTTGCTTTATGTAAATTAGGATGTATTATTATTTGCAGCCAAATTATTTTACTTACTGGCTTTAATGATTGAATTTGTGAATATCCAGCACAATCACACATCCAGGCAAGTCCAATGATGTTATAATTTTTCTAAAGTCATGCGAGTTAAACCTCTCCCTGGAGTTTTTGATTAATTGAGGTTAAAATAGCATGAACTGTTTCTTTTATTAGTTTAAAAACACATTTCATATGGGAGTTCAATAAAACTAATGTTTTGAAAGAAGAAAAAAAAATTATGCCACTTGACAAATTTTAGTTATGTATTTCCTAAGTTTTGATGTAAAAACTAGTACAATGACAAAGTCAAGACTCAAGGCCACACCTCAAGGCTTATTTTCAAAATGCCCAACATTGGTGTTGATTATTAATTAAAGCAGGTCAGAGTTATCATTATTGTGATCTCAACCTATGATTTGGTCCATATTGACAAGCCTTTAATTAGTATCTACCAAGACATAATTCTCTCTTAACCTAATTGTTGGAAATTCTCTAACGACCAAAGTGTCGTCCAAAAGCTATGGCGAGGTTATGTGGCGAAAAGTGTCTGATTGTAAAATATTTTTTCCTACAAAATCATTTCGGTTCCTATTTTTCCTAGCCTGTTTTCCTCGTAGTGAAAAAAGACATGGTTTTACTCTATAAGTAGTTTCATCTCCTATGTCAGCTCTAATGAGCGACTACAAAAATGGAATTATCGAAAACCCTCGTAACGACACACATCTTGCTTTCGAGCTCTGCCTTTAGGCAGCCCCAAAAGCAGGGTCTCATGTTTTAGTGAGGAGTCTTACTAAGCTCAACCGAGTCATCATGACTTTCTCATTTGCTAGATGTGCAAACCAACATTGAAATATTACAATTGCACTTTTTTTTTTTTTTGCTTAAATGTAACAATTGTACATGATAAATAATAAATTATATATTATAATCAATCGGACGCACAAATTTTAATTTATAGATGGGAAGCTGATAAATGACAAAATGGACCAAAACTTAAGATGTGAAAATCTAGAGCTTAAGTGCATAGAATGTAAATACCATATGAAGTAATTTGAAAAGCATGATTTGTAAGCAAATACCATAAAGTGTAGAAATAGCTCGCTTGATTTGGTTCAATCAAAAGCCAAAATGATGGTAAAAAATAGAACTACAATACTCTTAAGATTCACCATAAGCTCATCAATTGACTCAAATCTTTCACCTCTTTCATTTAATGGGGCTTTAAACCAAATTATTTGAATTTCTCTGTAATCGGAATTAGGATATAGTTCCTAACAATAGATTCCTTAACTATCGAATTCGAATTTTTATTTTGATGATGAGATTTGGTTTGTTTGTTTGCTTTTTTAATAAAATGTAGCAACTAGCAAGCTCCCATGTTGGTAATGATTTGGTAAACTAATGGTCTTTACGCACTGAAGCATGAAGAAAAAGTTGAAAATCCTGCTCCTCTGTCCATTTTTTTCCCCGCTTTATCGGGAAATTGGAATAAAATTAGGAAAAAATGATAACAAAATGGAGAAACGATAAATAGAATCTAATTATATATTCAAAAAATGCTACTAAACTCGATTTGTAATCGTTTCAATTACATACTTAAGTTTTCTATATAGAGCTTATATTAATGTGAGTGTCGAGACAGATTCATAAAACCTAAGAACATTGCTCGATTCGGGGCCGTGGCCGGTGAGAAGTGGAATTTGCTCCGTCTTGTTTTGACTAGTCGTTAGGCCTAGTAAGCTCCTAGGTCAAACATCTATTCTTTTTTTGGGCTGATATGGTCAAAGTATGTACTGACTAGCTAGGGATTCAAGTTCTTGATAAAACCTCTCATGCCATGTAGGATTCAAACAGCTAGTAGCTCTGCTCAACCACTAGTGGTCCAAAAGTCCAAACATCATTTATTCCTTATTTGGATTGAGCGTAAATATACAAATAAATACGCAAGTCAAAGTCAAAATGAGAGGCCTCTATAACCAGTACAAATAAGAATAATAAATTAACACAATTAGTGCCTGAGCTTATCATTCTTTCGCAACTTCATCCCTTTAAATTATTTTCTTTGATGATTTAAATTCTAAACTTTGATAGTTTGATGTTCTTATTACCTCAAGGCTCAAACTGATAACAAACATCCAACTAAGTAAAACATTATAATTTTCTAACACCATAGCACCCCTAAGTCCCTAGGCTCCTCCCTTGTTGGCATTCATTCAATCATACTGCTTTCGCAAATAAGTTTGAATTTATCCAAAATTCTTTGAAAACTTAATTTTTGTTTACGATTGGATTTTCTTGTCGAAGTTTTAAATTCAAGGTTCAAATTATTAAAAAACGATAGATCAAAGACTATTAGTCCCAATTACTGAAGATTAAAAGGGCTCCTTCCTAAACAATAATAATAATAGGGGACGCTTAAAAAAAAAAAAAAGAAAAGAAAAGAAACCCGCGTTACTATTCAACACGCAGCGAATCAATAATTAGAAAACCCTCTTTCAGGTTGAGCTTCCTTGTACTGATAATCTAAATCTGTGGCATATAAATATCTCTTCTCCACAGCCACTTCACCACAACACAAACTCTTCATTCTCTACTACTAGTTTTTCCTTTTTCCATTCTTTTGGCTCTCGTCTTAAACCTCATTATTCTCAACTTCGATATTCAAACAGTTTTGATCATTATGGGTAATTTGAAAGGCTTCGTCGAAGGCGGGATCGCTTCCATCGTCGCCGGCGCCTCCACGCACCCACTCGACCTCATCAAAGTCCGCATGCAGCTCCAGGGCGAGTCCCTCGCCCGCCCGGCTAACGCAGCCAATTGCATGCAGGCTTGCGGCAATTACCGCCCCGCCCTGGCGCTGAGCTCGGCCTCGGCCGCCGGGAACGTCTCGTTGCCTACCCGCGTGGGGCCCGTCTCCATCGGGGCCCGCATCGTCCAGGCCGAAGGCGCAGCGGCTCTCTTCTCGGGTGTCTCCGCCACCGTGCTCCGGCAAACCCTCTACTCCACCACCCGCATGGGCCTCTACGAAATCCTCAAGCAAAAATGGACAGACCCCGAGACGCAAACCCTGCCTCTCCCGCGCAAAATCGCGGCGGGGCTAGTCGCGGGAGGCGTCGGCGCGGCCGTGGGGAACCCCGCCGACGTGGCCATGGTCCGCATGCAGGCCGACGGGAGGCTCCCGACGGACCAGCGGCGCAACTACACGAGCGTCGTGGACGCCATCGGCCGGATGGCGAAGGGCGAGGGGGTGGCCAGCCTGTGGCGCGGCTCGGCGCTGACGGTGAACCGCGCGATGATCGTGACGGCGTCGCAGCTGGCGTCGTACGACCAGGTCAAGGAGACGATCCTGGAGAGGGGCGTGATGGAGGACGGGATAGGGACGCACGTCGCGGCGAGCTTTGCGGCCGGGTTCGTGGCCTCGGTGGCGTCGAACCCGGTGGACGTGATAAAGACGAGGGTGATGAACATGAGGGTGGCGCCGGGGGCTCCGCCGCCGTACTCGGGGGCGTTGGACTGCGCCCTCAAGACGGTCAGGGCGGAGGGGCCCATGGCCTTGTACAAGGGCTTCATCCCTACCATATCAAGGCAAGGTCCGTTCACTGTGGTGTTGTTCGTCACACTTGAACAACTCCGCAAGCTTCTCAAAGATTTTTGATCAGTCACAACGTCGAGACACGACCATATATTGTGATTACAATTCTTTTTTTTTTTTTTTTAATTCTCTCCATGAGAAACATGGGACGACGACAAATTATATATGTTCTTTTGTATTACTAAGTTGGAATTAATACACAAACTGATTGTTGTGAGAATATTATGCGGTTGAGCTATATATATATGATCATATATAACACTAATTAATATATATATATATATATATATATATCCATCCTTGAAAGATATCATATTAATATAAATACGATTGTTCAAGAAGAGTTCGCATTTGGCCGAGTTTCAAAAATTTACAATTTTCACTAGCTGCCATTTTGATGTAATTTTTTTTTTGCTTTTTATGCAAATCATATTTGAGCTTAATTGAATTTGAAAAACTATTCTCTTTAACCAGCTTACCAATACTGTAAGCATCTTTTGGTGTTGGGCTTCTTTTTTTTTTTCTTTTCTGGTTTGGTGTTGGGCTTTTGTTAATTAGCTAAACATGTGTATTAGTGTTTTGACTTTTGACCGCCAAAATAAAGTTCCTAGCGGAAATAACTCAAGACTGTTGAACACTTTACTAAGTTTTATTTTTGTGTGAGTTATCTTTGTGATAAGCTCATATTATGCAAATTAGGCTTGTTTGTAGCAGTTAGCACGCGCACACAAAGTGTGAACAATGATATTGCCACTTGGACACATAATAAGCGTGACATCTGATAAAGTGTACATGCAAATTTTATTATATGAAAAATTTGTATCATCTACAAAATAAAAAATAAATAAAAATAAAAAATAAAAAAATCATGTTAGTCCATGTTATGTACTTGGGTACTTCTGTGATGAGTTTTTTTTGTGGTGAGAAATAATTTTGGACCGTCGGATTCACCTTTTTCTGTGGATCCCGCATCTTAAAATTAAATGTGAATTTGACCATTCAAAATTATTTCTCACTAAAAAAAAATCCACTACAGAATTTCCCATGTACTTATTGTTTTTCATTTTTTAACCATATATATTAAGACGAGACCTAATCTGCAAACGTAATATATAATATGAAACACCAAACATGTCCGAATGTCTAATAACACAACAACATAACAAAGCAAAGCTTAAACATAACAAGTAACTGACGCCCATCGAAAAGAACACATAACATAAATGAGACGTTTAACTCTGCTACTATAATCATAAATGTTGTCGATGCTACCATTTCGTCAACAGAAAAATTTACACCTCGAATACACCAACTCAAGCTCAATCTATGCAAAACACTGAACAAAAGTAAAGGGGGAAGTGGGAAGTGGGGTGTTGCCGACTTTGACTCTCCGATGCTTAAGTCAGCCATCTTGTAGAGAGAGAAATTACTTACCAAAAGACACCTATTTATAGGACCCGACCGACATAATCTTCCCTTTTTGAAGAGGTCGATTTAAATCAGGCAATATCATGATTTTATAAGATTTGTATATATTCTGTAATTATCTTTTAAGATATCGAGAAATATCCTTTATTTATTTGAATCTAATTTTATCTTTTTGAGATAAGTCAATCCAAGATTCTATCCCTTGATTTTAGGGATTAAGACGCTCTTATATACGGTTATACAAGAAGAATGACGTTTAGTCGCGACTATCATCATCAAGACAGTATCCCTCGGCCTTGTAGGTTTTTCTTAAGATATTATATAGTTCTGACTCTTGGGTCGTTAGCACTATGTCTCTCGAGATCGAATAACAATAAGCATCCATTCTTTTTTTTTTTTTTTTCGGCTGAATTGGTCATATATTTAGTCGCTATAGAGATACCAAATATTGATTTGGATATTCCACACGTAGGATTCAAACAGCTGGTAGTAGCTCAACTACTAGTGGTCCAAAAGTTTAAACACCATTTCGTTCCTTCTTTGAACTGAGTTGAAATATACAAATTAATACGCACAAGTCCAAGTCAAAATCAGAGGCTTCTATATATATGGACCAGTGCTAATAAATAATTAGCACTATAGTCCTAAACTTATCCTCCATTGACAGTTTAATCCTGAACAGTTCTCTTAGCAAGTTAAACCTTGTTTTTTGAGATTTTAACAAATTACATAAAATTATTTACGAACATTTAAATTTAAACAGAAAAGTTGTAATTTTTTTGTATTCATACTGAAACTTTTTACAGGTTGACATCACGAAAATAATGTTTTTAATAATTTAATTTTTAAATTTAGCATCCGTTAATATAATTGAGAAATTATAGTGAATACTCAATTTTTAAAACTTAATGTAAGTTATGACCCAATCTTTTGAAAAATGTAACCAACTACCCAAATGATTCAATTACTTACACAGTTGTAAGTGGTGGTAATTCACTTAGTTACCAAAAGTATGTACAAGTAATTCACAAATTGACTAGAAACTCAATTACTTGAAAAGTTTGGGTATTTATTTTTATTGTTATATAAATTATGGGTATTTGCCTACTTCACCCATAATAATTGGAGTTTATTGCCAATATTTTAAAATTTAAGTTCCAAATTGTAAAAAAATATAAATCTGAGTCAAAATTGCCAAAACTCAAAAGCTATAAAAGGACCAATACTGCAATTACTCTCCTGACAATAATTATCAGCACCTTCCTTCCTAAACAATGCCAATAATAATAACAATAATAATAATAGAAGGCCGAGATAAGGAGCCGCGTTACTATTCAACACGCTGTGAGTCAATAACTAAAAGCCTCTTCATGTTGAACTTCCTTGATGATCCGTGGAGTATAAATATCTAACTTCTTCAATATTCCAAGCCACAACACAAAACTCTTCATAGATCTCTATTCTCTACTACTAGATTTCTCATTCCTATTGCGTCTTCTTTAGGCTCTAAACTTCAAACTCACTCTCGAGTTTCACCAACTCTATATCAAAACTTCTCAATCCATAAGAGATCATGGGTTTAAAAGGCTTCGTCGAAGGCGGGATCGCTTCCATCGTAGCCGGCGCGTCGACGCACCCGCTTGACCTCATCAAAGTCCGCATGCAGCTCCAGGGCGAATCCCTCGCCCCGGCTAGCGCAGCCATGCAGCAGGCTTGCGGCACTTACCGCCCCGCCCTGGCGCTGAGCTCGGCCGCGGCTGGGAACGTCTCGTTGCCTATCCGTGTGGCGCCGGAGCCGCCCCGTGTAGGGCTCGTCTCCATCGGGGCCCGCATCGTCCGGGCCGAAGGTTTGGCGGCTCTCTTCTCGGGTGTTTCCGCCACCGTGCTCCGCCAAACCCTCTACTCCACCACCCGCATGGGCCTCTACGAGATACTCAAGCAAAAATGGACAGACACCGAGACACAAACCCTGCCGCTCTTGCGTAAAATCGCGGCTGGACTTGTTGCGGGTGGTGTTGGTGCGGCCGTGGGGAACCCCGCCGACGTGGCGATGGTTCGATGCAGGCCGATGGGCGGCTCCCGTTGGAGCAGCGGCGCAATTACAAGAGCGTTGTCGACGCAATCAGCCAGATGGCGAAGGGTGAGGGGGTGGCCAGCTTGTGGCGTGGCTCGGCGCTGACGGTGAACCGCGCCATGATCGTGACGGCATCGCAGCTGGCGTCGTATGATCAGATCAAGGAGACGATTTTGGAGAGGGGCGTGATGGAGGACGGGATTGGAACACATGTAATAGCAAGCTTCGCGGCTGGGTTTGTGGCCTCGGTGGCGTCGAACCCGGTGGACGTGATCAAGACAAGGGTGATGAACATGAGGGTGGCACCGGGGGCCCCGCCGCCGTACTCAGGGGCATTGGATTGCGCCCTCAAGGCGGTCCGAGCAGAGGGGCCCATGGCCTTGTACAAGGGCTTCATCCCCACCATCTCAAGGCAAGGTCCATTCACTGTGGTGTTGTTCGTCACACTTGAGCAAGTCCGCAAACTTCTCAAAGATTTTTGATCAGTCACAACGAGACACGACCATATTATAAATTTTACATTTTTTTCTTCCATGACACGCATGGAACGAAAAAGATTTTCTTTTGTATTACAAAGTTGAAATACACAAATTCTTTATTCGTTATGACAGTTTGTGATGATGAGCAAACTATACGCTTGAGCTCTGATTTCAGTTCTAATGTTAAAAAAAAAGTGTGAGGTGGTCTGCAACACCCTTAATGGTCAATAAATATTAGAATCAAAGTGACAACACTTGAGTACTTGACAATCCTTGAACGATAGCACATTCATATCTGATAATAAATAGATATGTTTATGATAAAGCATGTTTATTGAAAGGTGACAATGCTAAATAGATTGTCATAGAGCATCCAATGCCCTCTCATGTTGCTCATTCCACGCTGAGGACTTCGATCTCGAAAACCAGAACCGAGTTAGGCTGGATACCCCAGGCCGGAAATCCGCTCGGACCATAGGCATAATCCGGAGAGCACTGTAAGAAGACGATGAATTTATCATCTCGGTAGTTGTTATGATATCGATACGTAAATTAGACGAAGAAATTGAATATTACCCGAAGGCGAGCAACTTCCCCCACTTGCATCCCCAAAACACCTTCGTCCCAACCTACAATTGGTTCAAGAAATGAGTTATACAAAGAGAAAAGGTTCTGAACTCGGATGTAGTTCAAGTACGATTAAGCTTTTATTTGCATTCCAAACTCGCAAGAAACAAAGCTATTACAAAGTTTGAACCATCAAAGGAAATCATGCCGTTCGCAATCACAGATTCAAATTGTGCGGTTCCTCAAGTACATGAATAAATGGAAAACTTCTGTGATGATGAAGGTTTTTCGAAAATCAGCAAACCGAAATGGGAATTCGTAAACAGCCAAAATACGAAATGCAAAACCAATTTTATCATGGCTTACTCGAATAGCGTTTATAGGATAAAACTATGACTAATTAACCAGCAGAGTACCTTTTATGACAGAACCTAGGCCGATTTTGAACCCGAAAGGTTGCTGGCCCGGATCTTTTGTGCTGAAACCACCAATACCCAAAATCAACAGTTCAATCTTATCAAAACTAGGCCAATAAGATTACACTGCACACAAAAAATCATAAAACAAATCATTCTAACCTCCAAAACTTCTGAGACAGATCACCATTTTTCCCTGCAGAATAAACAAGCGTCATACATGGGGCTCAAACAATATCGACCAGAATACACATCTGAATTGTCATTTTCCAAGGCTACGTATAAACGATGGAGTTTCTTATCAGTAAATAAATACTAAACTTAAAAAGAGATTGCTTTGAATATGTGTCTAATTAATTCATTAATTATTACTTCTCAGTAACGACTGTGGATGCTACATTTCTAATTCCACAGCTAAGATACTGCAAAATCCAACACTAAAAGCAACCCACCAATGGCATTCAACTGAATAGCCTAAAGAATTTCTCATCTTTACCAAACACTCCATAATAGCTTCTAATACAGAAATGGTTTATTGAATCTCAAGAACTAAACAAAGTCCCAAAATCCAATGAACCCAATTGACTTTTTGCACATATGTCATCAACGAAACATCACGAGCTTAACAACGAATCATCACTTACCTCAACACAATCTTAGCTAATTTCATTCCGTTTAAACTCAATATTAAGTGAAATCTCAACATAGATAATCATTTCACTATACATACCCAATTAAAAAATAATAATATCACTTCAAAACACTGACACTGAATCATATATATTCGAAATCATTATAAGTGGCTTCTTCGAGAGAAACCCATTTAAAAACAAAAAATAAAAAACAAAAAACAAAAAACAAAACAGAAGAAAAGAAGGTTTTATTCTTTAGGAAAAAGATGGGATTTTGATTAAGAGATTAGGGCAAACAAAGGAAGGCAAGTGCGACGTCGTATTGGGTATGCTAACCGTAACCAGTGCAGTGGACGGTGACCTTACGACCGGCAACCGGCTTGGGACCGGTTCCCGGCCTGAGGACTTCCTTCTCCACTCCCATTCTTGTCTCTCTTCCTTCTCTGGTTTTTGGCTGAATTTAGGGATTTTGGATTTTGCCTTGTTCGTTTGTGTTTTGAGCTTTGTTTGTTGATTATATATATATATATAGGTAAATAGACGTGTTTTCAAAAAATAGTCACAGTTTCAAAAAATTTAAAAATTAATCATAAAATTATAAAAAATTTCTTACAATAACAAAAAAGGGTGAGTTGTAAAAATAGGCCAAAATTAAATGTTTGTTTTAAATGATAGTCTGTGTTTTAAAAAATTAAAAAAATAGCCATATTACGAATTGTATAACAGAAAAGTGTCACATAAAATATAACAGATCTATAAATATTTGTTAGATATTATTTAACACTTCAAAAAGTAATGAGTAAAACTTAAAGTGTTACAAAATATCTTACAAATATTTACAGATGTGTTATATTTTGTGTGACACTTTTCTGTTATACAATTCGTAACATGGCTATTTTTTTAATTTTTTGAAACATGGGATGGACTTTAAAAACGAAAATTTTTTTTGGCTATTTCCTACGATTTCCCTAACAAAAATACACATAAAAAAATTATAAAATTTTTTTGACTTTTACGCAAAAATTTTGTAAAAAATTTCTTACATGACTAGTTTTTAAATTTTTTAAAACTGTGATTATTTTTTAAAATCATTTTGTAAACTGTGGTTATTTTCTTAAAATATTGATATATATATATATATATATTTTTTTTTTTTTGTGTGTATGTGGGATATTTATTATTTTATTTATTATTTTTTATTTTCTACTACTACTGTATCCTGTTAGAGCTAGTAATCAATTTGAAATGAGGAAAATATCTTCTTTTTTGTTGGGTGAGTTGCAAAAAATAGACCAAAATTAAAATTTTATTTTAAATGATAGTCTGTGTTTCAAAAAATTTAAAAAATAGCCATGTTACAAATTGTATAACAGAAAAGTGTCACACAAAATATAACAGATCTATAAATATTTGTAAGATATTATTTAACATTTCAAGAAATAATGAGTAAAACTTGAAGTATTACAAAATATCTTACAAATATTTACAGATGTGTTATATTTTGTGTGACAAATTTCTGTTATATAATTCGTAACATGAATATTTTTTTTTAATTTTTTGAAACATAAACTGGATTTTAAAAACAATTTTTTTTTTTTTTGCTATTTCCTACGATTTTCCCTTTTTTGTTTATGGCTATACAAACCTTTCCAAAAAAGCATAAATATTTCTTCACCCCCTCGAAATTCGAAAATGCCCTTAACAAGTTGGAAATAATTGATTGAAAACAATCCCATTTTAACTGAAAATATTTTCATCAATCCAACACCAAGAGATTTTACCAGTTAAAAGTAAAATAGCTATTTAAGCATAAATATTTCTTCACCCCCTCGAAATTCGAAAATGCCCTTAACATTTAACAAGTTGGAAATAATTGATTGAAAACAATCCCATTTTAACTGAAAATATTTTCATCAATCCAACACCAAGAGATTTTACCAGTTAAAAGTAAAATAGCTATTTAGTTGGGATTATAACAAATTTATAGAAACCATCCCTAAAGTTTCATTGTTAGCTCTTATATGTATATGATAGAATTTAGAGCCAATTAAGAATTTAGTCATTTTGCATCTATGTTTTAAATTTTTAATCCACGTTTTGAAATATTAATAAAATAGTCATTATGTCAACATCTAAAAATTTATAACTAAAGAAATAAAATTTGTGACTAAATAAATAAAATGCACAGTCATAAAATTTGTGACTATAGTCACAAAATTTCAGAAAATTTGAAATAAACACAATAAAAAATTAAACATCCATTAGCAAGTATAACCAACTCACAAATAAATGATTTCTTATACAACTAATTTCACAAAACTTATTACTAAATAAAAAATATCTTATAAATAACAAAAAAAAAATGCAAATAAAGAAGTCACAAATTTTATAACTAGCAAACAATAAAAATAGAAATAAAAAAACTAATGACTGCAGTCTAAAAAATCTAGATATGAATATATAACTATTTTACTAATAAAAACAAACATAGGCTAATTGTTAAAAACAAACATAAATATATGGCTATTTATTATAAAAACCGTAAAATTTGAGTAGAAAACAATTTAAAAAGGAGAGTTTTAAGAAAATAATCATTTTTTAAAAGTTGATTTTAAATATAGTTGTTTCAAATTTTTAAAAAATAACTATTTATAAATTTTATTATCTTAATAAGAAATTTATTACAACAAATTTTATATATAATTTTATTATGATAATAAATTTTTAATTTTGATAATAAATATTTTATGACTATATTACCCCCTCTAAAATCAATATTTACCTAACTGAACCAAACATGCTTTAAGAAATAAGAGACCAAATAAGGACGTATAAAAATAATAAGGCCATTCCGAATATTAGACCAAAGCAAAAAAATAAAAAATAAAAAATAATAATAATCAACGGTTCGTGTTATTAAACAAAATTTTGGACTTGAGGCTATAAATTGCTTTTTTTTGATTTGTGCAACTATAAAACCAAAAATTAAATAACTCGTCTATGTACAAATATATACAGAAATACAACAATTTACTCGGCAGAACCGAGAAACCTCAGAAACTGGGTTTGCCAACTAACTTAACTATGGTAATCAAGACAAGTCTCTAGATTAATTAAAAAAGAATAGTAATTAATTAAATGATAACCTTAATATATTTCTTAAAAGTCTCTAGATTCAATGCCTGATTCAGCTTCAGTTAAGCTTTCATCGTTCTCATTCAAGATGTTGTCACAAAGCTCCAAAAGCTGATCCGCCAAGGGAGGTATCCCGGGATTCCGCCCATCATTGTACCTGTGGGCGTTTTCGGAGATCTGGCACACGTCGTGCCTGAATTGTTCTCTGCATTTGTACTCCAACTTCCTTACCTTCTCCTTGATGGTCGACAGATCCATGGGGCGCTCTACATAGTCAAGGTAATCGGGAGCCTCCTTTTTGGAAACCGGTTTCAAGAACAGATACGACAAGTCATATCGATCTTTGAGTGCCTCCACAACATGCTCCAATATGTTTGCCAAACCAACCTGTAAGGTAAAATATGTGACTTAAGAGACAATTTTCATAGAAGCAAAACTAATTCATCACTCTAGAAAATTTTCAGACCTACAGCTCGAGCAACGACGGGTAATATTGAGAAAAAAGCTATTTAGTAGTACTACGAGTGTTAAATCTACCCGGTTATGTGACAATCCTGTTCTATTGACATTTATAGGACTTTGCAACACCAATGAATCGGTATAATAACGTAAAACTGATAATAGCAACTGGGTAATATATCTAGAGAAAACTGCAGTATGTGAAATTGGAATATGTACCTCTCCTCCTCTTCGTCGTTTTGTAGATGAGCCATGGTCAGCACTGAACCTTCCGTGCTCAACAACGGATCTCCGCTTTGCAATACGGTCCCTTTCTGGCATTCTATTGTCAAACCTTCTCGAAATGGAGTCTTCCATATAGTCGTCTCTCATCTCAGCAGGCCTTTTCTTTTTCTTCTTCTTTGCTTTCTGGCGCTCCTCTTCTTCCCTCTCCCTTCTAATGGCTACTTCGTATTTTCTAATCTCCGCCAGTCTTTCTTGTTCTTCCAGTACCCTCATTCTCTCCTCACGACGCCTCCTTTCCCTCTCTTCTTTCTGTCTCTCTTCATTCCTCTGCTTCTCTCGCTCTTCCCACCATTTCCGATTGTCTTTGACTTTCTTTTTAGACCCCTCAGCTGAATACATAACCTCCTGCTTTCTCTGACTTTGGAAACTCGACAACTCAACCATTCTTTTAGTCTTTCTATGCTCAATGCCAGACCCTCCATCCTGGCTGAACCGATCCAGATCAATAACCTCTTTTGGCCGTTTGATTATGATTTTCTTATGAGGTTGCTCTCGCTCTGTTTCTTTTGGCGGCAGTTTCACTATTTTGAGAGACTCAACCACCCGGTCCCTCTCCGTACTTGCTGGTGGTCTAATAACAATAGTTGGTTTCTGTGATTCAACCTGACTTTTGTCTCTGTCTGCCGGCGGGCGAATAATAATAGGGGGCTTATGAGATTCCGGTTTTGAATCTTCAGGTTTTAATTTATTAGAAATTATTATTTTGTTAACCTTAAGTGCAGACTTTCCTGTTTCAGAATCAGATGTGGCTGGCTGATCAGCACCTTGTGTCACTCCCTGGGGCAATTTATCGGGAATCTTTTCGGTTGAGCCACATTTGAACTTCACTGGAAGAACTTTTGTGCTCGTACTCGAGATTTCCACCTCAGAAGCTTCAATCACCGCTATTTTGGTTGCACTTTTAGGTATTAGCTTCTTTGTCACAGTTTTTAGCTGGGACTGGCCAGGAACATTGAGAGAAGTGGATTTTCCAGGAGCTTTATCGGAGTCTGGAGTTTCAGTATGGGCCTCAGGATCTCCATACCTAGGGCAGTTCTTATTTGTTCTCATGTGTCCAAGCTGCCCATTGAAAGAAGAAGCATCAGAATCAATTACATTGGTTACTAATATAGCCCACAAAAAAAAAAAAAAAAAAAAAAAAACCAATAAACTGCTTCAGTTAAGAAACAGACCAAGCAAAGTGTTTTACACACCTGACCACATGCTCCACAGACAAAACTTTCTCGTGCTGATTTCTTTTCCTTAAACACCTGTTTTAGAGAGGAAAATAGAATTAATGAGGATTTAAAGAGCAGAAATTAGAAAAAGTCAATGATATAACATGTCGGAACAGCTAGAGCCCGCCACACGGGAATTTTTTGTTTCCAGTCAGAGGATATAAAATTGCCAAAAGAAATAGTCCATACCAAAAGAAACTAACATGTGAATAGCAATTACCATAAAAACAGTGAGTTTGCTTACCTTGATTTCTCCCGCTATTTTGATTTTCTTATTTGTTAGATTCAGAGTTGCAATTTCCTCGTTCTTCTTCTTTGCTTTTATTTTTCCAGGTTTGTTTCTTTTAAGAATTATCTCCACCTGCAAGCACAGAACACAGACTTCAGATCTACCTTTGTAGTTTGCTAAAAAAAAAAAAGCATGCATGTGATTCCATTAGTAACTTGGAATTGAGAGAGGAAAAAAAGAGAGTTTTTATACACACGACTTGAAAGAAAACACAATGTACAAAATTTCCACCACCTTAGTCTCTCCACTGGTATTCTCTTTCGAAGCATAGGATCCATCGGGTTGATCTGTACTACTGATTTGCTTGACACGATCAACATTCTCAAAACTGAAGTTAGGTCGAGATGCAGAAGTCAGTACTGCTTCCTTTCTCATGGTTTTGGCCTTCTTCTTCTTCTTTCTCTCAGTTTCATCATCTGCAAAATGGCTATTGTGATCAATCACAGAACAAGGAAGAATGTTCTAACCCAAAAATGAAATTCACAAGAGCCTCCATAACTATCTTGCATATTTCAGTTTGAAAAGAGCCTCCACATAAGAAGAACCAAAATCTCAATAATAGGCATTTCTCAACAATATTGCCCCATTTGCAGAAAAATAAGATCCATATGGTTCTCTGTTTATCTTGTAATAGGAAACGTGTTATAGTTCTGTTGGCCAAATAAAACAGAGAAGTCAATCCCGGAAACGCAACAAAACACCATGGACAAGTCGGACCCACTTGGGACTAAAATGATGAAAGGGTGAGAAGAGAATCTTACTCTTGTATGTTTACCAGTAAAAGTAATTCTTACCATCCATAAGCAACCTGCATAATTCTGCTGCTTCAGCTGCTTCATCCTCGATTTCTTCTTCGGCCTGGGCTGATGATGGGCGCCTCCTCATTTTAAGCCCCTTAACGCCATCTGCTTTATCATGATTAGAGTCATAATTACCTTCAACCTCTTCTTCACATTCTTCTGCATCAAGCAGATTCTCCAAATCCCCAGCAAATGAGTCCAGATCACTGTTATTCTGTTCAGAGTCGCTTTCGTTTTCATCACCGTCAAAGGCTGAAAGACTCTGAACTTGGCGATCCCAAATCTCCTGACACTTCTCTCTGGTCTGCTGCTGCAGCTGAAGAAAGGACATTCGCTGTCCACGTGCATATTTGCTGATTGTAGTTGGATCAACTTTGACCCCTGCTTCAGCTTGTTCACTTGAAAGCTTGCGTATCATGGCAATCCTATGCCACCTGGTCTGTTTTGCAATCACTTCATCGGGAACATCAAACTTGAGAAGAACCTGAAGATCAGGGAATAATATGATATGAAAATTATGACTCATTAGCCATGTTCATAAATTTATGAGAAGCACTTTCTGTTGTTCCAAAAGAACTGAAGTAGCTCGTGTGCATGACCAGATGATCAAGAATGATTTGGTCTGGGCAATATTTATCACTGAAGTTTGGAAACTTAACAAACCATGAATAATCGCACTCTCAGAGATATACATAGATTTATACGTGTGTATGTGATATAATATATATACATACTTATATTTATATATAATATGAATATCTTTAGTAAAGTTAATGCCAAATGTAAAACTGACTGACCTCTCGGGCAGCTTCCATGCTTAATCTCCGTAGATCAGCATCTGTTCCAGTAACTGTGGTACCTCCTCGACCAGCAGCCGACTTTTTCTTCACCATGGCGCTCGGCATTGGTGCTTTTGGAATAGCACGAACATAGCTAAAGCCTAGACCCCGACCAGATGGATCACCAACACCAGTAATTTCTAAACGCTCAATATTTTCCTTTCCCTAGTAAGAAAGAAAACAAATATTGTATAAATAAATGAGAGTTAAAGAAATTTATATAGTTTCGGAAGTATCTCCTCTCCAACCATTTCGATTTTAAAAGTTTTAGACACTCTCTTATAGAGTAAACAATAAGTTTTACACGCTCTCGCTATAATGGAAAAGCAGAATGTGGATACGTAGTTGCATGGACCACTTTAAAAAAAATGTCTACACGCTCTCTCACTTAGTGGCATGATTCTGCAGATGCTGAAATTTTTGGCAAGATGCAGGCCAAGGAACGAGTATATGACTTCCTGGCCAGTTTGAACAAGTCTCTGGATGAAGTTTATGGTCTAATCCTCGGCTTAAAGCCCTCACCAACCATTGATGAAGTGTTTGCCGAGGTTCGCCGTGAGGAAAGCCACAAGACAGTGATGCTTGGCTTCTCTTCCTCTGTATCAACAATAGACTCCTCGGACTTCGCTGCTCGTGATGCTGCCAGTCGCCCCTCTAATGGTAGTGAACAGCCCTCATCCTGGGGTGACCATTGTCGAAGGCTGTATCAACACCAAAGCCGCATGCTGGAAATTATACGGAAACTTGCAGATTGTCGTTTAGGTCATCCTAGTTTTTTATATTTACAACGTTTATTGCTGCCATTGTTCAAAGGTCATGAATTGTTTTTTTTTTTTTTTTTTTTTTTTTGTGATATTTGTCAAATTGCCAAGCATCATCGAGCTTCATTTCCTCCTCAACCATATCGACATCCGAGTCCTTTTGCTGTTGTACATACCGACCTTTGGGGTCCATCTCGACCTCAACTTTTGTAAATAAATGCTGGTTTCTTTTGTTTATTGATGATCATACACAGGTATCTTGGGTTTTCATTCTTAAAGACGAGTCGGATGTTTCTTCTTTCTTTAACTCCTTTTATGCCTTAATTCAAACATAATTCAACTTGAACATTAAATGTTTGTGTTCCGATAATTGAAACAAAAATACTTTAATTCCATTCTTGATGTTTTTTTTTTTTCAAAACGGGGTATTATTCATCAAAGTTCATGCAATCAAACTCCTCAACAAAACAGCGTCTCTGAGAGGAAAAATCGTCACCTCTTGGAAGTGGCTCGATCTTTGTTATTTACTTTAAATGTTCCAAAGAAATTTTGGGGGGATGCCGTTTTAACCTCATGTTATTTGATCAATCAGATGCCGTCTCGTGTTCTAAATTTTCAAACCACACTTGATAAACTTCGACGGTGTTTCCCTTCCACACGTTTATTTTCCGGTGAGTGTTGTTAGCCAATTCATGCATTCCCCATCAGAAAAACATATTCAACCTGTCTTTAGAATCGTCAAGTACCCAAAAGTAAGCCCGGGCAGAGGTATACTGTTCAAGAAAGATGAAAGAAGAATTTTAGAAGTTTATTCAGACGCTGACTGGGCAGTCTCGCCAACTGACAAGAGGTCAACATCAGATTTTTGTTCGTATATTTGGGGCATTTTAGTGACATGGAAGAGTAAAAAAAAGGCAGTTGTTGCAAGAAGTTCGGCAGAGACAGAATTGTGAAAGTTTGTGGCTAAAACGACTTCTAAAGGAGCTGGGAGTTAAAAGTACAAACACCGGTGAGAATCTATTGTAACAACAAGACTGCGATTGCAATCTCTCACAACCCGGTTCATAATGATATGACGAAGCATATTGAGGTTGATAGACATTTCATAAAAGAAAAGATAGAGGAGGGAATTATCGGAGTGGAATATGTGCCTACTTCAGCTCAAAGAACGGATGTTTTATCTGAGGCTCTATTTAAGCCTATGTTCGAAAAAATGTATTGACAAGCTGGAATTGTTTAACATGTACAGTCCAGCTTGAGGGGCAGTCTCAACAACCCTAGACATATTTTAATTTTTTAGAATTTTTTGTTTTTTATAATTTAGATATTTATCCTAATATTTGTTTGTTAGTTCCTTTATCTTAGGAGGGTTAGCAGTTAGACTAGGGGTGTCCAACCAAACCAAACCGCTCATTTTCTCCAAAATCAAACCAAATCATTCTTTAATTGGTTTGTTGATTTTTCAAACCAAACCAAACCAATTGAATAAGCGAAACTAAACCAAACCAAACCAATTATAATCGGTTTGGTTTGGTTTTTCTATTCGGTTTGAACTTTCTATTATATTTGAGATAACGCTTCTTTAAGTATTAGTAAAATTATGTCGTTGGTCAGTATTAAAAGTTCTACATCGTAAAACAAATGCAAATAGAAAAGTTATAAACTTAAAATCAAAGTACAAAGTTTGTGGACAACTGAATTTAAGATCTTGAAATCAATGAATGTTTGAAGGGGGGGGAGGGGGGCAAAGAGAAGGCAACCAAGACCGCATGAAAAGCTGGCAACGCATGCCAATCAAGAAGAGGGCATTTACTTTGAATGGCCACAAAGCCGTCTTTTCATTAGAGAACACCACGACATTGGTCTAGTCCTCACGACTCGCACACTAAGAAGATAACTCGACAACCCAGAGTTCGGCATGGAGGTAGAGTGACAAGGTCCATATCGAGTTAGGATACCTAAAGTCACCCAACCGCTAGTCTTCGCAATCATACCCATTGTTGCAAATCCGTTCTTGCAGCTTGCATTAACCTGAATAATGATATGTCCATTTGGCTCAAAGACAGGGGATGGAGGGGGTCATGTGCAATGACCAAATTGCCATCGGTCTCAGAAAAACTTTCATTCATAGCGCGAGAAAAGGCTAAGTCTTGTTGAAAGAGAGTTAGCAATCTTGCATTCGAAGACAACATCATTTCGAATTCTCCAAATAGTTGATGATGCACATATATATAATCATTTCATAGTGAATTTCCTCACATTTATAATATTTTGGATGTTATATTGTGGTTAATTGATTGAATGTTGATGTTTCAGGTCTATATTGGAGCAACGAGCGGAAAGGAAGCAAAGCGAAGCAAAAACGGAGACTTGTGAGGAAAACAAGCTTAAGCACCGGGACCCTACTTAGAGGCGCCACGGTGCTACGCAAATCGCCAAGAAAGGCAGGCTCCTGGGCGCCGCGGCGCTATTCCTAGAGCTGCGACGCCATTACTTAGCGCCGCGGTGCTATTGCCAAAAAGACTTTGAGCAAATCCTTCGAGCGCCGCAGTGCCATTAAGAAGCACTGGGCGCCATGACGTCAGCAACTGCGAAAAAAGCTCAAATTTGACCTAATTCGAACCCAATTGAGGGGAGACCATAAATAAAAGT
The DNA here is from genome assembly GCA_018132145.1 of Boehmeria nivea var. tenacissima. Lineage (NCBI taxonomy): Eukaryota > Viridiplantae > Streptophyta > Magnoliopsida > Rosales > Urticaceae > Boehmeria > Boehmeria nivea. Next base: position 18,727,234 of record CM030878.1, on the reverse strand, counting down.
TAGAAAACTACAAAAAGACATCTTTGAGTACTCAAGAACTCATTAGGAAGAGAAAAGAAGGAAGAAGAAGAATCAAGACTGAAGATCTACCGTGTGGAGGCTCCGACAACCAGTTTTCTTTCTACTCCTCTTTAATTCTCTTTGTATTTTCAATTAAATATGAGTAGCTAAATTCCTGGCTTTTAAGCCTTACCTGATGATTTGTTAATACTGTTTGATTTTCTATTAATGTCAATTGAGGTTGTTTGTTTTAATGTTCCATGATAAATTATTTGTGATTAAGTTGATTAAATGGCCATTAGTTTGCCTAATTACCTTCATATTGCTAATTCGGGTTTGGGATTCCCAATCACTAATTCAATAGTATCCACCAAGAGAGCAGAGAAGGTAGAGAATTCAACGGTCATACCAACAAGCTTTAAAGGGTATGAGGGGCAGTGAAAAAAAAAAAAACAGAGCAACATTAGACTAAAAAGATTCAAATAAGAATCGAAGACCCCACGAAGAAGATGACCATAATGATCTAGCAAAAGAACTGGTACCAAAAAGGTGGATTGTGGTCTCGTGCTCCATACCATAGAGCGGGCCAGGCCACTCCATGATGACATCTAGAAGTCGAGATTTAACTGGAAGGGCATTAGGAGTAATTCTTAATAGCATAGATTTAAGGCTTTGTAAGTGAGATTTCCAAATAAGTTTACAAGTTGCATTTTCTGGCTCAAAACGCTTCTAATTGAAAGCCAATATGCACTTTTCACCGAGAAACAACCCGATCTACCAGGGGTCCAAACAATCTGAACAGTAAGTGGTTCAAGTAGTATACGCTAAGACATGTGCCGTTAAGTCCGAGGGAACCAGTTCTCCACCATCCTCCGATCCCACCTCCTTTTTTATGGATTAAATACGCTGTTAAGACAGGGGTTGAATTGGCGTTTCTAAGCCTCGATATTGTATCAAAGATCCATCAACACATCACGATAGACTCATAATCCAAAAATCCTTCATGATACTAATTTGTTGCTGTCACCGACTAGAAAACCCACCCCCTTGCGAAGAAGAGGCAAGATTGAACATAGTCCATGCACACAAAAGAGTCCGAGATAGAAGGAACTACATCCCAAATATTTCTTTATCTGCAGTATTTCATAGATAACAATGTAGCACAAAGACTGTTTTTTTTTTTCCCAACACTACGTCCCACATCACTTTAGAAGGTAAGGATTGGTTTATTGTCTTGAGTTCTTCTAATTTCACGACACTTATCCTTGTGTTCCTTCTCCCATTTATGGTTTTTTATTTATTTATTTTATTTTCCATGATTGTGAACATAAAGTGTTGTGTCTATCATATTTCTTGACTTCGAAAAAATTGTTCTTTATCCAGGGATTACTTATCTTCCATGATGAGATTTTGATTTTTTTATTTTTTGACAATTGGCTTCCAAACCTTCAAAAGGGTTGCAATTGGGTACTTCTGTTTCACTTCAGCCAAATTTTAAGGGCATATTAAGACATGCAATTTAAAACTTTACCTTTTTAGAATTCTTGGATAAAAAAGGCTTTTTAGTAGCGGAGACGCCTAATCTTTTGGGTGAATTTGCGATCGGGTACTTTATCTATTACCTTTTGAGAATTTTTAGACAAAAAAGGCTTTTCAACAGCCGATGCACCTAACGTTCGGGTGAATTTTTGATCAGGTACTTTTCTATTTTTTTTTTCAATTGACTTCTTGACCTTCAATTTCTTGACATCTTTATGTAATTTCATTAATTCTGTTTACAATTAGATGAAATTCAATACATGCTTTACACATGAGCTATTATCTGAGGATATTTAGGTCATTTATCAAGAAAAAAAAAAGCATAATAAAAAAAGAAAATTTCTAAAAATCATGAGGGCACTCAAGTTGTTTATTTGCATTTCTTCTCTTGTATTCTTGATCTCAGTTTTTTCAAATGTATCATTTATGTAAATGATATCTATTAAAAAAGACTAAAAAGACTAAGTTTAAAATGATAAATTATTATTTCTCAATTTATTAATTTATCATTAATCATTTATATATTTGTATATTGTATTATAGAAAAATTTTATATAAATTATATGTATAATATATATAATTTTTAAAATGTATCTATATTGAAGTATGTTTAGTTTGGTTTGATTTTTAAAGGGGTCAAACACAAACCAAACCAAATCAAACAAAATTTAAAAAATCCCAAACCAAACCAAACCAATAGTAATCGGTTTGAACTTGGTTTGATTTGGTTTAGTTTGGTTTAGTCGGTTTGATTTGGTTTCATCGGTTTTTTGAACACCATAAATAAGTTATACCTTTATCACGTGTAATCAATCTTGAATTATCTGAGGAATAAAATCAGAAGTGTTTCTAAGCCTATTCTCCTCTAAGTGCTTTTAACAATACTACTTCTCAGTGGTTTAAATCAGAACGTGAAAATTATTGATAATGGCCACAAGACACTTTACCTGTGTAGAGGCAACAAAGTTGCTACTCAAGTTCCAAGGAGTAATCAGCAGTTCCCTTTCAATGTGTGATGCAGCAGCCAAAGTGATGGCTTCGTCAGGCAAACGACTCATTGCAGACAATACAGCAGAGGGATGGGTTTCGGTAATTCCCAAATGTTTAAGCCGATATAGACCAGCTTGCATGCTTTCGTAGGCACAGACCTAAAACTCCAGAATGAAAAAGATTACCACAAGGATAAGAACTATATTAAACTACTATTACTAATAATATGGGAAAACGTATTTTAGATTTTTATATGTTATCAATTTATTTAGTGTAGAACTTATCCAATTAAATATGAGATAAATTTTACATTTAGTTGAATTGTTGAGTTATCTTTATTTTGTTTTATTTTAATATTAGTCATTAGTTATCCTAATAGTATTATTTACATTAGGTTTAAATTGTTTTAGTATTTCATCGTCTATGTTCTTTAGTTAGGATACTTCAATTACTATATTAGGATAAGTTAGAATTCATTAGGATTTTATTCTTCCGCATTATCGTTTAGGTTGTTATTATAAATATTGGCTTATGCCACAAATGAATAATCCAACAAATTCTACAAAGATGTAGTCAATAAAGCTACTTCTTCTTCTTCCGCCTCTTCTCAACTTTTCTCTCATTACTTCCACTTATTCTTCTTCTTCTTCTTAGTTCTCTCTTTTATCTATAACATCACTACTTCCGCAATTTTATTCTTCTCAATTTTCCTTCCTAAAAGCTCACATTGGTATCAGAGTCAAACCCTTTGAGCAGCCTTCATTACTATATTTTTTCTTCTTATTCCACTCCTTGCTGGCATTCGTTGCCTTCAACATTGCTGTTTTTGAACAATGCTCATCATTAATTTTATCAATTTTATTCAGCCTTCATTGCTAATTTTCATTGATATTTGAGTGACCTTCATTGTTGCCTTCTTTATCTTGTGTATCAAGCCTTCATTGCTGGCCCTTTTTTTCAACTTTTTCTTCTCGTTTGGCCTTAATGGCTGACTATTTTTAAGCTTGAAACAACCTTAGTTGCTGATTTTTGAGTGCCAAGCCTTAATTGCTGGTTTTTTTTTTTTTCAGCCTTAATTGCTGAATTTTTTTCCTTCTTGTTTCAGCCTTAATTGCTGATGTTTAATTAATTCTTTTATTTCGTCCTTCATAGTCGATTCTTATTGCTACTCCTCGTTGTAGGAAATTTTTTCCTCGCCTTTATTACCATTTATTTTGCTCCCAATATACTTTCATCCCTAATTGCAAAAATCGCCCTCGTCAATGGAGAAAAACACCAGTGTCTTAGCGGCTAGCGCAATTCAAAAAATTTGTGGGTAATAAAATGCCACACCACAAGACTAGCTCCTAAAGTGTTTGGGTGCCAATGCTTTTTTTACGTTCAAGCTCAGCAAATTTCTATGCTCCAATAGATATGACTTTTTTTGAAGATCAACCATATTTTAGGAAGCTTTCTCTTCAAGGGGGGTAATCACGATGAAGAGAAGTTTGGGACGTGATCTTGCCATAACCAATCAACACTACACCAGAACACATCACTCATAATACACTTACACCTAGTCCTGATCACATTGCTAATGATAAACCTCACGAGAATGTCTTAATTTATTCAAGAAAAGTACAAGTCGAAGTGTTGGGGCAGTTAGCCATTACTTAGGGATCACAGACAATCTGGTGCAGTGGCTGCTCTTCAGTTGCAGAACATTCAAGCTTCATATAGCCACATCATTCATTCTTCCAATAAAGAAGAGTTGAAAGAAAATTAGAACTCTACTCAACAAATTCAAGATAAATAGTCAAGCATTTGTTCTTCGGCATATTCAAGACCAAGATTCGGAGAAGACGATTTGGTGTGCTAAGGAGCCTTACCGTGACATATCCAAGCTGGAATCTAGCTTGGGCGGGGGAGTGTGGGAAAACGTATTTTAGTTTTAATTATGTTATCAATTTATTTAAGTATAGAGCTTATCGAATTAAATATGAGATAAGGCGTACACTTATTTGAAGTGTAGAGTTATCTTTAATTTGTTTTATTTAAATTTTAGTCATTAGTTATCCTAATAGATTCTTTACATTGGGTTTGAATGTTTTAGTATTTCACGTTTGTGTTCTTTAGTTAAGATATTTCAATTATTATATTAGGATAAGTTAGAATTCAATGAATAATTCAACAAATTCTACAATGATGTAGTCAATAAAGTTTCTTCTTCTTCTTCTTCTCAACTTTTCTCTCATTACTTCCACTTATTCTTCTTCTTATTAGTTCTATCTTTTGTCTATAACATCACTACTTCCACAATTTTTTCTTCTCAATTTTCCTTCCTAAAAACTCACAAATACTAATACCTACATATGCAGACATTTTAGCAAGAAAATCTACACATAAAAGATTAAAGTTATGCAGGGAGGGAATTCTGAATTTCATATTCCTGCTAAAATATAATTAGTTCCTACAAACATAGAACTTTCCCAGTGAGGAGCAGAGAGACGGCAGAAAGAACACCAGAAAGCTTCACATAATAAAGAGAAGGCATTTACAAATAGAAAAGGAAGAAAATCTCATGTATGACTCACCTCCTCAGGTTTTACCATGTTTCTAAGTTCATCTTCTGAGAAAATACGAAAGTTGCGTTTCTTGACCCAACTCCATTGTCCACTTGACCCTCTCTGGAATGTCATACATTTACAACATTGATGAGAGTTTTCATAGTATTAAGCAACGTTCAGACTAGCATTGAGCAAATATATCAAGGAAGAAGTGAAAAACAAGCCATGTATTGTATGTATAAAACATCCAAGATGAGAGAGTTAAAAAAAGGATTGAGATTATGATGAAACGGTAGAAATTTGCTTCAGTTTTCCAAAGAAATTTAACAGAATAATGACAAATACTAAATTTACAAAAAATAAAATAAAATAAAAATAAAGGGTATATTCTGGACTTGAAAATATGGAAACTCTGAATTAGATCTTAGCAAATTCCAAAAGAATCAAAAATGCAACTTAAAACAAATTATCTATACGCACGTGAGCCCTAGTGGATGTGGATGGGCTTGTAATCTTGTTTCTAGAACTACCTTTAGGAACCCTTGTAAGTTCATTTCTCCATTTGTTGAAAAGTTTATAAAGCTAGAGTGTAGCTATCTAATTCTTTGTAGCATCAGTTAACTGCATAAACTACCTGCAAATATGCATATTCCTTGAGCTTCTTACGAAGAAAGACATCAGAGAGATAAGGAAACTGTGATGGCAATTCATCAGCACGGACACTAGGAAGCAAATTGCTCTTTTCAGCAGCTCGGAACTCGCGGCACATATGAACTAAGAGCCTGTTCATCATGTAATTTTGAAGACTCCTAGTTCCAGGAGACATTACCTCCATGAGCGGCTCCTGCGAAGCACAACCAGGGTAAAATGTCAAATCCACATCTCCAAATGTATAATCCTTTGTACGGTTAAAAAAAATATATTGACCTCCCATAAGCTACTAGGGGTTAAGCCATGCATGGTTCAAGCATTTTAACCAATTAAAAAAAATTGTTAGTTTCAAAAGAGTAGATTTATAAAGTTTGATTCATAAATACACATGGAAGTAAATACTTGATGAACAATGCATAAATGACAACAACTTTTGCATAGCAAACCTGTTGTCCAACGACATTAAGCCTGTCAATGCGTCTCAAGGAAAGTTTTCCCTTTGCTGACCGAACTAACAAATAATCAGTCGACGGCACCTTGTGCGGAAATAAGGGTGCTCTATACATATTAGTTTCAAGAGATGACTGACTGCAACCCGGTTTTATATCACCAAGGAAAGGTGATTTATCAGCAGGATTTAGCGAAATGACATGACCCAAACTGCTGTTTGCACTGCGCAAAGAGGAGGCAGTTTGGTCGTCTGGAGCTGATTTCTGATAATAAGTGCAAAGCCTTGCGCCCATCCCAATGTTGCTCAAAAGTAAAGGCCTTTCCTCGCAATACCTGCAAAGATGAAGGTAAGATCTATATGTGAAAAGAAAAAATAAAGATTTAAAGGTAAACTGAGGCTGACTTTGAAACATGCACGCTCTCTTAAACTATAAAAATCAAAACATTTTATTATCGTTTTTGTTAAAATCAAGAAGTTAAGAGTATTAAAGTTGGAAGCCATTCCTACAGTGCATTCTTTTCTTTTGGTGGGGAATGAAGAAACACTATGCATAGTGCAAATATAGCTTCTGCAGTGCCACTTACTCCATTAGAAAGACATGGCCGTCTTTTACAGAGAGATCAGACTTCTTCTTGAATGCTCCAGGGGGCCGAAAGGACTTATTTTCACCAGGAAGCTTCTGTGCCTTTGGTAACAAATGTATTTTTGTCCGAACAAGATGAAGCAAAGAGTTTGGTAGAACATTTTGGGCAGCAAGAGACTTGTCATCTTCAAGCTCTTTTCCTAAATAAAAAACCTTCACTGGCTCGGATGACTTGAAATCTACAAACACAAGAGTTTCATGTAAATTTCAACACAGAAAAAATAAATAAATAAATAAAGAATTAGGAAAGCATCATAAGCATAAACCTTACAGACATATCTAAAAGTAACTATCTAAAAAATCATCAAGAAATGAATCATAGGCGAAGTTTGGAAACTGATGACAACCTAGCTTTTTCGAAGCTTTTGCTTTAACAGAAGAGATTGTTTCCTCAGCACCAACATGGAGTTTACTTCCTTTTCCTCCCAGGCTCTTTATAATAATTTTCATTGGCCCCTTGGTCGGCAGCTTCCCTTGTTCCTTGACGGCCACTTCATTGTCATGAGGATACCACACAGCTTTAGGACGATGAAAATTAGATAAATCCTTACTGCAAAGCACAGCATAAGACAAGGCTTCAACAATAATAGTACAGAAAATAGTGCTGGACTTGATGCTAAATTGTACATGAACAATTTTTTTAGTGACATACATATAAAAATAACATGAAGATTAGACATTTTACTTATCAATTCAGCATTAGTTGATGTTACCTTAAACATTAAGAGCTTATTATCAACTCACATCAAACCATTACGAAGATTAAACTATATGACATAATGATCTACATATTCCGAGGATTGATTCTTACTTGCTCAACTTCAGTTTCGTTGTCTGCAATGTAACGGAAGGTTGCGAGTGGAAAATTTTGACTCCCTGAGCTGTGCGTTTTTTCGAGTTTGATTTCATTTGCTGGGATGTTTTCCTGTTCGAATAATGTTTGTCATTAGAAACAGATCGCCAACCAGATTGTCCTCCATGACCTGGCAATTCATGGGAATCCCCATTGCTCGACTTTACAGAGCGAGTTATAACCATAGCCCCCGCATGAAGCCTCAAATTTTTACCATCCTTGTTATCCAAAATTTCAAAAAGCATCTGTTCATCCTGAAGATCAAAAATGAGCTTCGGTTTTCTAATAGATCTATCTTGCTCCCATATTATCTGGTCCAACCAAGATCCATCAAGCATTTCTTTATTTTGTGACACAAGTTTGTTGAAGTTCGTTATGGCATCTGTTCGGTGAAGCTTCTTCTCAAGAACTTTCTCGGTTATACTGTCATCCTGATTAGTGTTATCAACTTCAGATCTGGATTCCAGTCTTAGTAGTTGTGGATGGTATCTACTTTCTGAGAATGGAGGGCTTGAAGGTTCTGATGAAGCTCTTGAGCCAAAGTGTTCCAAAATAACAGGGGAACCATGCAGAAAGATCTCGTGAGTTTTAGTGTTAGCTTCTCCATGTGACTCTGACTGAAGATTTTGTGGCCCATTCTCAGGTTCTACTTCACTATCAACTGAGGCTTTCAAATCAGGTCCAGAAAATTTACAGTTTTCACTTATTGCAGGAGAATTATCCCAGATAATTCCAACTTCCCAATCTAGTTGATCAAGAGGATAAAATGTAGGACTTAATGGTGATTGCCTTCCAACAGAAAAAGCAGAATCTTTTTTCATTGGCTCCGCAGGAAAACAAGAGTCCTTTGTTATCCCACCACCATGTGAAGCTGGTGGTTCAATCCCATGAACACAGTACCTTTCATACTCTGACTCATCATCATCAAATATACAGATGCCATGCTCATAATTATCAAAATCTTCCCGTTTCAATGTTATTAAACCTTGACTAGAACCTTTCAAAAATTCCTCCTCGTCATCTTCAACAATAGCAGATATGTCCATGGACTTATAGCCAGCTGGAAGGATAAACAAGGCACGAAAGAAACAGCATCGAATTACAACAAAAGATGGGCATAGCATAAAACGAACTAATCATGTTTTGAATTACACTTCAATATCTATAAACACAAAGGTGACCAAAATGGTATTGAATTTTTAGAAATATATATATATATATATATAAGCACAAGAAACTTGGCCATAATCAAACATATAATGTACACGATAAGGGAAAGAAAAAGATTGCAGACATAAGTCCCAAGGATAATCCTTGCATATGCGACGTACCTCGAGGAACAGGATACTTATGGACCCTCCTCTCCCTCTTTTTCACAGGCTCACTAATTCCAAATATTTCTGAGAAACGCAAAATGGCCTTTCCATCTTCTATGCATAAAACTGGCAAGGTACTGGAGCCTTTATCTGAAAGCTCATCCTGCTTGTTCATGCATGAGAACAGAACACAATCATCAACGAAGAATGTAAGTAGAACAAAGTAAAAAATAAAAATAAAAATAAAAAGAATCCTCCAGAAACCCAGGATAACAAAACACCCATCTACAATATCACGGGCCAAATGAAACCATTAAATGCAAGTAGTTTCACCTTGTTCTGATTATGAAGGGCATCCAAAGATAACAAAAACTCAAGTAACATGCATGTGTGAAAACTTAAAACGTCACTCTTTTTCCCCTTAATTTATAAAACCTTACTCTGAAATATATTTCAAGATAAGTATGACTTGTCAAATAACATACAAAGATCACAGGCATTATTCTATCCTTGTTTCTGTGCCCTTTATGTTTGTGAAATCAGTTTTTGTTCATTTAAGATATGATATGGAAACCTGGGATTCTTCGGCGCCACTGTCAGAAGTTTCAGCATCAGAAGAGTCAGTATGATGATCATCCGCAGAAGTTTTTTCTCTGATAGAATCCACCTCAGGGGACTTACCCTGCTCACCTAAGAGTGGTAGGCTCAAATTAGTCTAATACCAAAAGCAAAGGCTAGGATAAGACCCAAAAGAAAAACTGAGGAAAGGAATAATAACAAAGGGAACTTCATGGTCAAAACTACCAGGCCAAAGTTGGTTTACACATGCATAACACCAACGTACACACACACACACAAGCACATATCTTTTCACATATAGTGGCAAGAAAATTTATTACCATAACAAAATGTAAGAGAAATTTTAGAGCAATAAAATTTATCACTGTGTTATAAATATACGACGGGGTATTTTCTTAATATTTCGAAACATTGGCTATTTTATTAATATTTCGAAACATTGGCTATTTTTTGTATCAAACTCTAAAAATGACAATAATTATAATTTCCCTACTTTTCTATGCTTTTGTTAATCAACAAGCTGGTGTATTTAAGAAGAAAACAGTTACGGAATTAGATGCAAATGTAAATTAATAAATAAATAAATTGACATGTGAAAGATAATTCGATGTGATAGCATAGATATGATAGGAAGTCTTGGGGAAGTAAATATGAGAAGAGAATAAGAGCATACCTGCAAGAACAATAGGTTGAACATCTGCAGTGGTATCAACTACTTCATTTTCCTGTTCGATTTCCTCGTCATAATCTTCGTCATCAAAAACTGACGTTGTGGTCTTCAAAGTAGCCAATGAAACTTCAGTAGAAAGATAATCCTTTTTTGGCAATAGATAATCCTCCTCACCGGCAGCTTGAATTTCTGGTCCTTCATACTGCTCGTCAATGTCTTCATAATCAACTGCATCTTCAGCTTTCTCATCATAATCTGAAAGAAGAATAAGTACGCAATCAACATATCTTCAAATTGATGAATCGATGAAGTATAGCAATACTAAAGGACCAATGGAAACTCAATTAATTATTTCTGGCAAACAAACTCACCTTCTTCAACAGCATCAGCGGATGCTTGGGACGATTTCACTGACAACTGCAATTAAAAAAAAATTCATTATCGTATCGTATGACACCGTAGAGAGAAACACGAGGCGAATATTGTTACATGATAATTCCCTTAAATGTGTGCAACAAAAATTTGATCATTATCCAACTACAATAAAAATCACTCTAATTAACAGTTATGGATAACAGAGATACTGAGAGTTCCGTACATCTATATCGGTTAGAGATGAACCCAGCTTGTCAGCCAGAGCAGAAAGATGTTCCTTTGCGTCCTGAAAAAAGCAGTCATATATGTTAGCATTGTAGTATCAATCAGCAGCAGAAAACTACTAATTCCAACTTGTATAATATCTGGTGTTAAAAAAAAAAAAGACATCATTAGCACTACCAAGTACACAGGAAATTAAAAATCTCATGGCATCATAAAAAGCTAAAACTAACGAGTTCAAGGAGAACGAAAAGATGTGTGATTAAGCAAGTTGCGGAGGAAAATAGCACAAAAACCACAAAGGCTTTCTTCCAATGGCCATTTGAATAACATTGCAAACAGTAAACCATAAGAAATTAGTTGAAAGTTACATGCTTCCCATAGATTGTAGAGGCAAAAATTCTTCATTCTCATAGCCTACATTTTAATGTTACCTCGTCAAGGTAATCGACATCGAGGTCGCCGGAGTTGTCGACATTTCCAAACATAAATCCGAGAAGCCGGTTACTTCCCCCGCCCTCTTCATAGTCCTCCTCATCGTCTGCCACATTAAAAAACCCGAAACAACTTACAATCTACGACCAACCGAGAACCCGAATCACAGAAATCTTCTTTCTGGGGTTTAGGGGTTTTTCCGTTGCCTAAATTAGCCTAAAAGTCACATCTTTTGAGTTAAAAGAATCAGAAAAACCACAGAAATTGAATAAATTAGGTATCGCAATTGAGAAATTGAACGAACCTTCGTCTTTGCCATCTTGAGAAGCGCTATCCGAGCCGTACCCCATGTCGCCAGAGACAAAACCTTAACGACAATTCAATGGTCGTTCGTTCAGAGCTCTGGTTCGACCAAAAGTTTTTTTTTTTTTTTTCTTTTTCCAATATTTGGAGTCTCTCCTACTAATTTTCTTGAGCCATCTCAAGATTCGTGAATTGACACAGTTATTTATTAAGCACGGTACGAGGACACCGGCGAGTATTGGAATTTAGGAAACGCAACGGAGATGAAAGACAAATAAAAGAGCTTTTGGGGTTTAAACGAAAAGATCATAAAAGATTTTCACAAATGCACCCTTTTTTTTTTTTTCACACATTTAACTAATAGGGAGATTCTCATTTGGGGTAAAGGTCTAAAAAAACCTACCGATGGAAACAATCCCGTGGTGATAATCAAACCCATCGTTTAGGGTGTTATTTTGGCCATTCCATAAAAAATAATTTATAAAAATAATATAAGTATAGTTTGATTTTGTTAATTTTGAGATAATATAAATGGATGAGATTTAAAAATATTATATAGAAATTTAGAAAATTGAAAAAAATAGAATGAAATGAAATAATATGGAGGATTATGAAAGTTGAAAAAAATAAAAAAAAATATAATGGAATAGAATGAGTGAAATGTGTAGGCTAAACAAGGGGTAAAAAAGATAACACAAAACTTATAATAAATCAGACTCACCTAATTCCTTTTTTTTTTTTTTTTTTTTTTTTTCTGTTGTCGAAGCTTTTCTATTGGATTGCCCGTTGCCGATGAGAAGAGATCAACGGAGGAGCTCAGCCCGTTGGTGAGAAGGGATCACGTCGACGCCTCTAACACCATTTTATGTTTGTCCCATTTGTTATTTTTCTAAAGATGATGATTTTAAAAATTATTTTTAATTATGGGTTAGAAAACACTTTATTTTTTGTAAACTCTTGCTAAGAACCAATAAGAATCGTTCCTACCGATCTATTTTTTTTTATTGTTCCCAATTGAGAATCTCCCAATTAATAATAATCTATGTCTAATGTCTAATATAACGGAGGTTGCACTTTTATTTATACTTCATATTTACATTGTAAAAATAGGAAATTTTAAAAAAATACCTATTTTTTACAAAATAATTATTTTGGTAAGAAATGATTATTTTAGAAATTTTTAATTTTTATAAAATAATAGTCATTCTAAAAATTTATTATCTTGGTAAGAAATTTTTTTAACATAATTTTTATGTTTAATTTTGTTATAGTAAGAAATTTCTTCTTAAAAAAAATTTGACTTTTTAAATTTTTTAAAACTATGACTAATTTTTTTTAAACACATCATTTAAAATGATTATTTGTCTAATTAATTCTACCAAATATTATTTGAGACATAAATTATTAAATAGTACTTAAAATAATATTCTTTTACAATCCTCCAAAACAGGTTATGTGTGCAATTTATAATCAATTTAACTTATACATGTAACTATCAAATTTGATTTATGTAAATCAAATAAATTAATTAAACTTTTTAGTTTAAATTGCAAACCAAAAAACTCATAATTTTAATAAGTCTAAGAAATCAGATTTTGGCGTCCAAAGGAAAAAAGAAGTTCCAAAAAGGAAAAAAAGAAAATTCTCTTTTGGCTCTTGAAAATGACTATTTCTAATTTCTACCCGAATTTTTTTTTGTCTCTTTTGGCTCTTAAATCATCCCGCACAAAATCCCTCCCATTTCGTAGCCTCTCTTCACTCTCTCTAGAGATTACAGAGGAGGAGGAAGAAGAAGAAACAAAGCCATGGTTTTGCGTGGACGCTCTTGTCATTTCCATTCGCATTGAATTACAAAGTCAGAAAGACTTTCTTGTTTCTTGTCTGTGAAATAGAGGGATTTCGCTTTTCTTGTTCATGGCTATTTATTTATTTGTTTAGTGATTAAAAGACAATCCTTTTGGGTCTCGCAGTTTCTAGGGTTCGGAGCGAAACGTTTCTGAACCTCATTTTGTCCTTGGGATTTCGGAGATTCTATAGCGCAATGGTAAGTTTGTTGTGATTTATTTTCTTGGGTTTTTTTTTTTTTTTTTCGGGAAAGAAATGTTCAAATGCATTTACTTTTTGTTTTTTTTTTAATTGAAATTAAGTTTATATTTTGGCGTTTGTTTCTGGTTCTTGTATTGGACGAGGATACAAAAGTCACAGTCAGATATTAGGAAGTGGTTTATGAAGTCTCATGAAAAGGGCTCAAAGCCTGCAAAATCTGCAGAACCTCAGTCCAGTGCTTCTAAGGCTCAGCCCGAAAAGACGGTGAGTTTGGTTCTTAGCTATTGTCCTTTGAGTTATTTTCTTGCTTTGCTTTTTATGGTTTGTAAGTTTCTTTCGCTTTGTTTAAGCCATAAACTTCGCTAACGTATTAATTGACATTGTTCATGAAGATAGTGTTGCAATTGACTTCTGTTTGTTCGGACTACAATGAAATGAAAGCTCAAAATAGCCTTTTGAATATTTTATCCAAATTCAATGTTTGAAATGGTTTGCAAAAGATAGAAGACTCGTGCTTTTCTTGGTTTCCAAAGGAATTGGTTAGCATGTGTGTTTTTCTTTTCTTAGGAGCCAAACGAAGCAAGTGATAGAGCTGCTAATGATGTTTATATGTTTAATATTTAGTGGTATCACTAGTTCAGTTTGGTAGATGGGAGAATCGAAACCAAGTTCAGTACCTAGAGAAGTAGAATGTCGTTAATATGTTGGGAAATGATCTAAATATGCTTTATGAGCAGTGACACTATTTTGCCAAATCTTTATTCCTTTCTTTTTATTTGGTTTCGTCTGTTTTAATCTTCTTTAGTTTGCTTCTTTGCTAATTAGGTTCAAGGAAGTGAAGATAGTTCAGGCAGAAGAAAAACAAGCAAATATTTTTCCAAAGAGAAACCAAAAGATGAAAAAGAGACAGTCGATGTTCCAGCCAAAAGAAAGCCTCAAACTGACATTGATAACTCTGTAAAACCCTCACCTGCAAAGAAGATTCACAAGGCTGACGACGACGACGGCGACGACTTTGTTTTGCCAAATATCAAGAAAAAAGCAGTCACTGCCACCCCAAAAAAGAAACTTAAGAGCGGATCTGGAAAGGGAGTTGGGCAGAAACCTCTGGATGATGACGGAAGTGATTATGAGGATGTAGAAGATGTAGAATTGCCTTCTAAATCTGGTGGAAGGGGCCGTGGTGGAAGAGGGGCCTCAGCAACACCAGCTGCTGGAAGAGGAAGAGGAAGAGGTGCTGGACGTGGTGGATTTATGAATTTTGGAGAAAGAAAAGATCCTCCAAATAAAGGGCAAAAGGTTACCCTTAGGATTTTCTGGTTTGCCTCCTTGAATGATTGTGTTTCAAGTTTTTAAGCTTTGACATTAATTTGGCTTCTTTTTTTGCTCACTTCAGGAAGTTCCTGAAGGTGCTTCAGACTGTTTAGCTGGCTTGACTTTTGTAATTAGTGGTACACTTGACAGGTAAAATTTTGCACTTTCCAGAAACTTATTGTGTGGGCAGGAGTCCTTTGTGTCAACTATTATTATGTAGAAAACTAGAGTTCTAGGAGGCCTATTTGAAAATATAGGTTTATATGTTTACCTTCTATAATTTTTTGTAATTATTTTCTTATTCGTGGCAACATGTTTGGTGATGTTGATTCCAATAGGTCACGATTACTATTTTTCTTCATAATTATGAGATATAATTACATTTCATGTGCATTAATACAATTGTAGGTGTGGTGTTTCAAGTAGAATACTGACAGAACTGTGGTGTTGTTTCTGTTTCTATCATTTTCAGCCTGATTTTTTCACATCTTTTTTGTTTTAGCGTCAGAATATATTTTGAAAATTTACAATGCCTA
This sequence comes from Boehmeria nivea var. tenacissima, assembly GCA_018132145.1. Classification (NCBI taxonomy): domain Eukaryota; kingdom Viridiplantae; phylum Streptophyta; class Magnoliopsida; order Rosales; family Urticaceae; genus Boehmeria; species Boehmeria nivea. Next base: position 18,711,765 of record CM030878.1, on the reverse strand, counting down.
CAGTTTAGAAAGAGAGGAAGCCGAAGACTTAATCAAGCGGCATGGTGGCCGTGTAACTGGATCTGTCAGCAAGAAAACTGTCAGTTTATACCTCTTTTTCTCGTGCTTGCTTCAACTCAACGTAAAACTGCTGGCGAATGATTAACATATTAGTATTTTTGCAGGACTATCTTCTATGTGATGAGGATATTGGGGGAAGGAAATCTGAAAAAGCTAAAGAGCTTGGGTGTGTTTTAGATGTAAAGATAATCAGATATATCACTGTGAATTTGTGTTGCATGCTACTTGTATTTATCTTTGCTTCGCCTCATGCAGGACACCTTTTCTTACCGAAGACGGATTATTTGATAAGATTCGTGCATCAAACAAGGCTAAACCACCCACACCGCAATCAAATAAATCTGTCAACGATGCTGTTGTGTCTGTACCAAAGAAGAGCTTACAGAAAACAGAAAACAAAAGTATGACCCTATTAACTAGTAGTTGATGTTTCATGATCTTAAACTAAGGAGAAAATAAATCTAAATTTTTTTCTTCTAATTTTCTTTTAATGTGTGTGGGAAGGCTTAATTAGATATGGCACATAATTTGAACTTTATTTTATTTTTATCATTCATGTTGTCTTATTTACTGCATAAGTTCTCACATTTTAGCTTGCCCAAGCCTATTCTTAGTTCTATTTCCTGCTTCGTCAACAACTGTTTTAATGGTCTTTTAATTGATAAGTTGTAGAGGTAACCTTAAGTTGCGAGGCCGTTAAAAGATAGTCTTTCTCTTGCCTTTGACTTTCTCTTATAACAATGGCGCACTTGTTCATTCAGAAAATTCCGCTGGAAGTACAGTAGCAAAAGATATAGCCAGTAAAAGTTCGATTGCTGCCTCTCCTGATAAGAAAAGAGTTCAAACTAGTCAGAATTCTGGTTTGACGTGGACTGAAAAATATAAGCCAAAGGTGCCAAATGATATCATTGGAAACCAATCACTGGTATGTTTCGAATGCATTTTCCACCATTTTCGGTTCTCTAGTTCCACATACACAAGTATATTGATTAACAGTTCTAGCTGTGCATTTTTATCTTATCATGTTTCTATCTAGAGAGTGAAACAATAATCAAGGGACATTATGCGGTGTGCAGGTCAAGCAGCTTCACGATTGGTTGGCTCATTGGCATGAACAATTTCTTGATGCTGGAAGTAAAAACAAGGGTAAAAAAACAAATGATTCTGGTGCAAAAAAGGCTGTACTATTAAGTGGAACGCCCGGTATTGGAAAAACTACTTCAGCAAAGTTGGTCAGCCAGATGCTTGGTTTCCAAACAGTTGAGGTGGGGCCAATTTTCTTAGAACACCCTGGACCATCGAAGCATATAATTATGACACTTAATACATTGGTAATTACCCAAATAATAAGCATTTGTTGTTTAGGTAAATGCTAGTGACAGTCGCGGGAAGGCTGATACCAAGATTGAGAAGGGAGTTAGTGGAAGCAATGCAAATTCTATAAAAGAGCTTGTCAGCAACGAGGCATTGAGTGTTAAGATGGATTGGTTGGTCTTGTGCCTAGCATTCTATTTACATTTATAAAGTTTAGATTTATGTTAATCGATGATTGAAATGCAGGTCAAAGCATCCAAAAACTGTGCTTATCATGGATGAGGTTGATGGAATGTCTGCTGGAGACAGGGGTGGGATTGCTGATCTTATCTCTAGCATCAAAATATCAAAGATTCCAATTATCTGCATTTGCAATGATCGCTATAGTCAGAAATTGAAAAGCCTCGTGAACTACTGTTTGCTTCTCAGCTTTCGAAAGCCTACTAAACAACAGGTCATCTTTTATAGTTCTTTCCCTCTTTTTTTTTATTTATTTTTTTTCTTTTTTCTTTCTTTTGTTTTGTTTTGAGGGAACTGAGCCAGTTTTGGTACTTGGATAGGAAATTATATTTATATGATTATTGCTGGCTTACTGATTTGTTCGTATTTGCATTTGCAATGACATGTTTTATCGGCTTCCACATTTCTGGATTTTATGAATAAGATGTGTTTTTAGGTTTCTCGACTCTGCATCTGTTTCCTTGTTTAGACATTTGTTACAATCATTTGTAGTCATTTACATAAGCATTTGGTTTGTGACAGATGGCAAAGAGACTAATGCAAGTTGCAAATTCTGAAGGCCTTCAAGTTAATGAGGTGACTGCTTGAAAAATAGCCTTTTCAATACTACTTTTTCTCCAGAGGTTTGGGCTACAAGTATATAGTTTCAATATTCGATGCAGCTTATAATGTACTTTTGAAGGTACCTTGTAATTCATAGGAGGTACAGCCAAATAAACAATTAGACGGTTATGTAGAAAAGATATAGAAGAAGAAATAATATATCCCCAGCTCCCTCGTCCCTCGTCCTGGAATTTAGTGCACTTTAAATAAGCAATTAGTGTTCTCTTTAATGATCTCTTTCTATCTTTCGTATTTGGATTTAGGTAGAAAATTATCCTTTCTTATCTTTAATGATCTCTGTTTGATAATTTCAATCAGCAGAAAACTCACTTGCCTTTTTGGGTTTTTTAGATTGCTTTAGAAGAACTTGCAGAAAGAGTTCATGGAGATATGCGGATGGCACTGAATCAGCTTCAATATATGAGCCTCTCAATGTCAGTCATTAAGTACGATGATATGAGGCAACGCCTGCTTACCAGTGCAAAGGACGAAGATATATCACCATTTACAGCTGTTGACAAGTATGATTTTTATCTCATTTTTGCCTCATGGTTTTTGCATGAACTATTCTCTCTCTCCTCTATATTGCTACAGAATTACTCTCTCTCCCTCCCCCTCCGTATAATAGTATTTGTGGTTTGTTATCTACCTTTGCTTTGATTCAATGCACACTTTATTTTCCTTGGTTATGTTTTGATAATTTTTCTTATGGATAACTTCTTTGATTAGTCAAGTACAATATCAATAGGACAAATTTTTCGCTTGTAATCTGACTTTTCTTATATCTTGTTCTTTGTCTTATTAGCTGTTGCTAATTCTTTAATTCTTGCATCAAGTACAAGAAAATAAAAGAATAGACAGTTTTCAAATAGATCCGACCTGATGGTGAGTGGTCTTACGTTCTTGTAGGTTGTTTGGCTTTAACGCAAGCAAGTTGAGGATGGATGAGCGAATTGACCTTAGTATGAGTGATCTCGATCTAGTCCCACTGCTAATTCAGGTTCTCTTTTTTCTAGCACTCACTTTCAAATTATAACTGCTTGAAAGTTGGTGCGATTAATGGATTATACTAGCCAGTTGTCTTTTAATATATTATTGGTGTCGTTCCTGTTAGATAGGCAACAACAATTGCATTTACAATTTTTAACATGTTTGGTTTTCCTGACGTTATCATATCTATCTTTATCTACTGTCAGTAAATATATATTTTTTCAATATTTAATTAATTGGCAGGAAAATTACATCAACTTTAGGCCGAGTGCAGCTGGAAAAGATGACAATGGGATAAAGCGTATGAGCTTGATTGCTCGTGCCGCGGAGTCTATTGGTGATGGAGACATTTTCAATGTACAGATTAGAAAGTATCGGCAATGGCAGCTCTCTCAGAACAGTGCCCTTTCATCCTCTATAATTCCGTATGTTTTTTTTTTTTTTTTAATTAAATCCGCGAAATTTCGCGGTTATTTTTTCTTTTGACTTCTAATATTATAGTTCTTGTAGTTGTATATAATATTCCCTTTTGGCTGCAAATCAGTTCTGCGTTGTTGCATGGGCAAAGGGAGACACTTGAGCAGGTAATGGGATTTACATTTCATGCAATTGTCTTCACTAAGTCTCCTTATTTCAACATGTATTTTCCGTCCACCTTCGATTATTAGTGTCACTTTACTGCTTTAATTTTTTTGTGCCTGATTTTTCATAGAAATGCACTTGGATGTTGTGAATTTTTTAAATTGGTTTTCATATATATATATATATATATATATTTGCTGAGATTTGTATATATATTTCATTGCATGCGGTACAAGTGAATTTGAGCTTATTAACCACCCATCTATTCACTCAGCATGCACAACAAAATCGCACTCAGAAGGAGATTGAAAGAACTATAACATTTAAATTTTCATTTTCTAGGCCGCAGAGATTATGCTTTTTAAGGCCACCTCAATGCAGTAGGCGGAAAGGAATCTTAGTAGCTGTCTGTTATCCTTATTTCGAAATGGCTTTCCTGTGCAGGGGGAAAGGAATTTTAATAGATTTGGTGGGTGGCTGGGAAAGAACTCGACACTAGGCAAAAATCTGAGACTCTTGGAGGATTTGCATGTTCATCTACTTGCTTCTCGTGAATCGAATTCAGGAAGGTGATTCTCTATCTTTTATTTTGATTATGGTAAATTTGTCATTCTTATATCAGTTAGGAAATGGTTTTAATGCTTTTGCCTTCTCTCTTTCTCATGTCTAGTTTTCTTGATATCTTTCCTTATTATGCTTAACGTTGATGATCCAGGGGAACCTTGCGAATGGAATACCTTTCTCTTCTTCTGAAACGGTTGACTGGGCCGCTGCGGATGCTGCCTAAGGTTAGAAGTTCATTCAGTTCGTGGTGCATTTTATGGTTAATTCTGTGCTAATAGAAAGCATATTAACATTTGATTGATTTTAATATGAATCTCATTCAACTCACTACCAGGACGAAGCTACTCGGGAAGTTGTTGAGTTCATGAATACTTACTCGATTAGTCAGGAAGACTTCGATACTATTGTGGAGTTGTCCAAGTTTAAGGTAGCCTTTTCTCCGCTGGATAGATTCCGTTGATTGCCAAATCTTTACGAGAACTTACAAGACACTGGTGATATATTGAACAGGGTTTCCCTGATCCGCTAGGAGGCATACCATCTGCTGTTAAAGCAGCTTTGACGAGAGCATACAAGGAAGGAAGCAAGTCACGGATGGTTCGAGCTGCAGACTTGGTCAATCTTCCGGGAATTAAGAAGGCCCCTAAAAAGCGGATCGCTGCAATTCTTGAACCAGCTAGCAATGATATAGGTGAAAACAATGAAGCAGCAGCAGCGGCAGCAGAAGAAGAAAGCGACGAAGAAAATGCGTCAGATACAGAGGAATTAGGTAAGTTTTGTTTTTTTGTTTATTCACTGTTCGCATGGTTAAGTTTTCTAGACCATATTTCGTTTAGGTGTTTTGAACTGATTTTTCTCTTGCGACGTTTTAGAGGGCTCTGCTGTCGGCGAGAAGTTGCAAAAGGAACTTCAGAGCTTGAACAAGAAAGGTAGGTCAAACAACGGTTCTCGTAATACATTTATGATTGTTTCTGTTTTGAGCTGTTTTTGCGATCAATGTCGAGTTGAATTAACTGAACATTGACTCAATCTGCTCTGAAGGCGTCCAAGTACAACTGGATCTGAAGGACTCGGGAACGACGAGCGGCAAGAAAGCACTGGCAGGCAGAGGCAAAGGCGGTTCCGTTGCCTCGGAGAAAAAGAGTGCTGCACGAGGTTCTGGAGCTGCTGCCAAGAGAAAGAGATGAGGGAAAATGATGGTTATGAGAGGTTTTCTTTCAACAACTCAGGTTTTTTGTCAACATGACCCGATTTACGAGTACTTTTCCCCTCCATGCTTAATCAATTTTGTGAGTTAATTTGGATGGGCTTTTTTCATGTCCATGCCCTAATAGCCTTTCGAGTGTTGTGCGAAAGCATTAGCTGTCACATGTTGGTGTATATATTTCTATCGTTGTCAGATAGATATTTGTAGAGTGCTTTGGATTTATAAAACGAAATGCATTGCCCCATAAAATTTCAATCAAGAATATTAACTCCAGTTCAATGGGAGACTTTTGAGTAATGAAACCATCAATGTTTGAACAGAGACTCAAAATACTTAAAAGAGTATAGTTGCAGGTTGTTGAATTGATAATTATTATTATTATTTTTTTAAATAACAGGTTTTTATTTAGGGTCAGTTAGGTAAATAGCCATTTTGAACAGTGTGTTTTCAAAAAATAGCCACAGTTTCAAAAAATTTAAAAACTAGCCATTACACACTGTAAGAAATTTCTTACAATAACAAAATTACACATAAAATGTGCTGTAAGAAATTTCTGACGGGTATCAGAAATTTCTGAAAGGGCTTGTTTTTAAATTTTTTGAAACTGTGACTATTTTTTAAAATTATTTTGTAAACAGTGGCTATTTTCTTAAAATTCCCTTTTATTTATTGCCAAGTACATGTGTGGAGAAAGAGAGAGATTGAGAGAGGTGATTTTAGATTAGGAGTTGATGGATATCCATTACTATATAAACTTTATTTGAACACAGGCATATACAAATGCATTGGGATTAATGTTGGTACTTTGTGAAATCTAGGACTAGGACAAAGCATGGTGTAATGAATAGGTGATATTAACGTTGTATATTAATTGAGTCGATTTTCTTTAAATAACTACAAATAGACGCACAAGAAGAAATATGAAACATGAAACATGAAATTGAGTCGATTTGCTTTAATTAAATCTCTCTTTTTTTTTTTTTCTTTTTCTTTTTACTTTTGTGCTTTTCTTAACGTATGTATTAACTTTATAATATCTGGTGGGGAGTTGCGAACTACATGAGATATCAAAGGCTCTGAAGAAGCAAAAAATAATAATAAAATAAAATAAAATATGAGACAAAACCTTACTAGGACTAAAGTTGATTAACGTTGGTCTAACTTTATATGGGGTTAAACTTTGGATTAAAGTTGCTACTATTTATGTTATGTGGACTTTTAACAAGACGTCGGTCTCCATTCTTTGGAAAATCTGTAATAGGTGGCATAACGCTCTATCATTGACTAACTCAATGTGGTTGTTTCTCATATTTATAGAGAATGAAATTTTGTAGCGGACAAGCTTGCAGCCTCAGTAGCAAACGACTTTCTGGATGGTTGTGGTTTTCAGCGCCTCATTTCGTCAAAGATTTCATTGCTAGGGACATGTCAGTGCTTCCTTATTATCGTCTCTCGAAAGAAGTCTAATAGCTAATTTTCAAGATTCTATCTCTTTCAAAAAGGAATTATCCAAGAAAAAGCAATCACCATAGTTCACTAGATACAGTTTAATTAAGAATGTAGCTTAGCATTACATATAAATTGCTTCAACGAATATGTACACTTCTCTTGAGATGGCAGTCACATTCTAGTCCTATAAAATACTGGACAGACAGTCAAAGCATCATTTTTACGATTCTTGCAAAATAATCCCTTATTTGGGGTGGGCATTTTGCCCATTCCATCCCATTTATTGAGGTGGAAAAAATGGTTTGAAAATAGTTTGGAAAAATGATGTAAAAATGATTTTATTTTGCTAATTTCAAGGTGATATGAATGGTTGAGATTTAAAGATATTGTATAGGGATTATAAAAGTTGAAAAAAATGGTTGAAAAAAAATGGAATGGAATGGTTTGAAGGATTAGGACAGTCGAAAAAAATGAAAAAATGGAATGAAATGGTTGAAATGGGTGAGGCAAACAAATGGTAAAATTCTTTCCCTCTTCTCTAAAAAAGAATCAAGTAAGAAAAAGACAACAGGGTCTGAAGAAGTGTATATGACTTCAAAACAAACCTCTTTACCAAGCTTTAGAAAAACCCGTGGGACATTTCCATATAATAGGCTTTAAAGGATGTTCGAATCAGTGATTAAACTGTAGCAAGCTATAAAAAACAAAGTTTGATATACACTGGTTAAAAAATTTAATTAGCAAAATTATGGATAACTAGCTAGCCTGTAGACTTTTCTAAGCCCAATATACGGAGCAATACACATGAAAATTATAGTATGCGTAAATCATTGTCTAGCAGAATAGTACTGCAACATAGGATGCAAGATATATAAAATAGGGAAGAGGCTAGAATAGTGCACGATTTTTTGCATTATCAATAGTGTACGGCTTATAATAGTTTAAAAAATACATAAAATTAAATTTTTTTTTTTACACATAAGTACATTACAACGTCTACTTTCAAGTTATCAATTCATTTCTCAAATTTGAAAGTAAAATTATGTTCAATCGGAGATGAAATGAAGAAAGAACAAATAAAAAATTAAAAAGACAAACTTCTTTTTTCATCTTTTTCATCTTCGATTAAACATAATTCTTTGGTTAAATTTAATAAATGAATAGATAACATGTTAATAGATGATGTAATGTACTTATGTGTAAAAAAAAATTTAGTTTTATGTATTTTTTAAGCGATTATAAGCCGTATACTATTGATAGTGCAAAAAATCGTGCACTATTCTAGTCTCTTCCTTTATAATAGGGAAAGAGAACACAATTTTTGCATATATATAATTGAATGAGGAATAAATAATATAAAGCATAGCAATTAATAATGAAAAATAAATGTGTAGACAGAACAGTTTCTAGATTTTCTAATAGTTGCTTTATATCAATTAATTGCCTGCGCTCTCATTTATTCAAAAAGAAAAAGGAGCTTAATTAATAAGCCAGTAATAATGCTATCCATCACGGAAATTATGAAAAAATGCTGCGAGTCGGCAAGCATATATGTCAAATTTTTATTCATTTATCAAATTTGAAGGCTTTAATGTGGGTGTGAGAATTAGTGACGTGCTTTCTATATCAATTACGGGACCTCGTCTAATCGTTCCTTCATAAACCCTGATTTTCGCGTAGAAAATGAAGAATTCAAGTGATTGCAAATCTTGTTGCCATAATTTAGCCCCAAAAAAAAAAAGTTATTTTAGAATTAAATAAAAAGCAAACATTAGAGATAACACGCTGATGATTTCACTATTTTTTTTCCAGCCCATATTATTATTATTATTATTTATTTTTATTTTTTTCTATTCAAGTGCTCCTTTGGCGAGGAAAATGTCATAAAGAGAGGAAAATAAAAACCGCGGAACGATTAAGCCTTTGATCTTTTTCTGTTTTATTTATTGAGGATAAGAGTAAATAGTCATTTTTTAAATGATATTTTAAGAAAATAATCAATATTTTAATTGATTAAAAAATTAGTTATTTTCTTAATTACATGATGCGTTTTTATCTTTATATTCTTAATTCTCTTATATATTAGTGGCTTATAATTTAATTTTTTAAAAATGTTGATCATTTTTTTTAAATATTGACTAAAAAATGAAAAAAAAAAAAAAAAGATCCGAGTAAGTAAATGACTCTGCATTAACATGTCTAACAAAAACAGTTACAGAACAATATATCAATTGATACAACACAGAGAAGAACACCAATACATAATAGAAAAATCATTACCACCAGTCACAAGCTTTCCAAATCACATACTACTCAACAACACGGAGAAGAACATTATCATAAGTACTTACAATGAAAAAAATCAAAGCGAGAGCGACGAATTCGGATATATTCGCTACGCAGAACTGAACGAATCGGAGAGGATCATAACTTGCAATTTTAAGCAAAAGAGCATTTCTTCTACTTCCATACATCAGAAATTGGGAGGTTTCCGTGTGGATCTGAAAACAACAAGTCACAAGCTTTCTTATATTTCCATTCGGAAGCCTTGTTTAACCATTCCTTCATGAACTCGGATTTCGCGGACGACCCGCCATATTCCTTGCATTTCTCCAATCCAGACTTTGTCTCTATAATCTTCGACTTTCTCTCTATAATCTCCTGTTCCAAATCTGCCAACTTCTGCTTCAATTTTGCCGGGATGTCTTCTTCCAATCTCTTCGCTCCGAGTCCCATGTAAGCACACACCAGACTTTCAAGGTGTGCACATGCAAAATCAATTTTGAAGTCCACGTACATCACAAATTGCAGGTGGAAATACCATTGTTGAAGGAGGTCTCTGGTGATGTCTTTGACCATAGTACTACACATTCTCTTCACCACCTTACATAAAATGAATAAGGCGAAGCTCTTCAATCCCGGTGTTGGGTGAGACCCACTGCAGACATCAGCATGGTGATGCAGTATTGTTTTAAGAACAGGGGCCAATGTTTGAGGGATCATGTAACCTTGCACCTTCACAATCTTCATCTCTAAATCTGTCGATTCCAATTCCAATCCTGTCCGTCTATAAAAGTCGCGAAGCTCACCGAGGATATGTTGGAAATCCTGATGGGTGAAGCGAGAAAGTTGGACAGTCCTGATAACATCTTCATCATCTCCGAGTTTAGATGTCTGACCAGAGCTGTCTTCTACTCGTCCCTTCTTCTTAGATGATGTCACTTCCCATTCGTAATATATCCTCAAAGTGCTTTTCTCATCATCAGTTAGTTGATTTATGAAATCCCTCAAGGACATGGTAGACCCTCCCTGCTCTTCCTCCTCCTCGATCTCCTGCGTCGAGTTTGGCTGTATTTCTTTGGGAATTTTCCAGACATCTTCTGCCACAATCTTGAGCTTCACATGATCTTCACGAATCCCCTTTAGCACGTTTATAACCTGCAAAATAATTAACCAAATTAATCAACCATAAATCACATCTCATATACGCTAACCTAGGTACGACATATAGCTATCTCGATCTCTTGACAAAATATATAGCTTTATACTAGAGAATAAATATTTGAACTTACTTTGGACAAGATAACGTTAGTAATTTAATAAAATTCAAGAAATTTTATTAAAATAGTCATTTCAAAAATGTATTACTTTGGTAACAAATTTATCATAGTAAATTTTATGGGTAATTTTGTTATATATTGTTAAAATTTTTTACCTATGTAAAAAAAAAAATTACGATTATTTTTTAAATTTTTTAAAACTATGACTATTTTTTTTAAATACAAAAATAATTATTTTTGAATGATTTTATCAGAAAATAGCCAATGTTTCTATTAATTAAAGAAATAATCATTTTTTGTAACTACATGATATTGTATTTTTACCTATATGTCATTGATTCTTTATAGAATGATGTCTAATTTCTTAATCTCTAGAGAAGTTGGTAGTTTCCTTAAAATATGGACCGAAAATTGGCCAAATACCCTATATTGGTTACATGATAATATTTAAATATTATCAAAGATGAACAGTTAATTGAATATTTTGTGATATTATACTGAGTATGAAAGTAATTTATCAAACTATCTAGAAAATGTAATCTTCGTCTTCAGTTTATGTGATTCGAATTTTATACATTCTCTTCAATTAGCAAAAAACAAAAAAACAAAAAAACATAAGTAAACGTATATAATCTAATTTATTGTAACGATTATAATATATGTTTTAATATTTTTTTAAGTGCTGATTATAGGGTGCAGAAAAGGCGGACCGACAATAAGCATGCCCATATAAGAATAAAATGAAAAACTTTTGTATCATAAAATTCATTACTTAAGTAATCTACTAAAAATGCAAAAAGAAATCTAATATATATATATATATATATATATATGATGTATACAGACAACAAGTTTTGATAAAAAAAACATACCTCAGAAATCACGCAATGTACATGAGCCGCGTATTTACACTCTTTGCAATAGTAAAAACATATCCTTGGATCTCTTTCTGTTTCACAAACATCGCAGTAGAACTCATCCGAATCATCTTCAACGACTGATGAATCGACAAGAATGAGAGGGTCTATATGGCACTCATGTTTAACAATATTAGGTAATGGACCACAAAGCAAATGAACATTGAAATCATCACAATCCATACAACGAAGAAGGAATGAACTTGTGCAATCGAACTCCTTGGAGTTGGACATAGATCGCTGCTTACAATAGCTATCATAAGCCTTGCATTCTCCAATCTTAGTACTCATTCCTTCCACGAAATAAAGAAGGTGCTCATGACTTTTATACTTAACGGTTTGGCTCATGACAGTAGAGCATTTTACGCACAGCCAATGCCTACATTGGCGGCATTTATAACCCATGCTTAGGTCAATATACTTGTCGCATAACCTGCAACGAAGTTGTTGTTGGTAAATAACTTGAAGTATGAGAGGGTGGGATGGATGCGAAGGGTGTTCGATTTCATGCGGCAACTCCGCACATGATTTATGCAAGAAATACTCGCATCGCATGCAAGCATAAGCTGTAAGACCCGAACATGACGAGCCACACGCGAAGCATGTGGCGTAGTAGTCCTGTTGTATGTGGAGAAGTGGCATGGGATGTTGATGAGTGAAATGCCGAATGTGGGGTTGGTTGTCTTCGCATGTTATTGGCTCCATCAGAGCACACTTCTCGTCCATGTCGAAATCACACTGCTCACATCCGTACCGAGGAGTAGAGAAGTATTCACGGTGACAAGAGTCGCATACGTAAGCAAGTGGCTCATTAGCATGCAAGGTGAGTGGGTGGGAGGGGTGAAAAGGATGAGTGATCTGATGCGGCAACTCCGCTCCACTCATTTTTTTTTTCTCTTTTTCTTTTCAGAAATGAAAGAAATAATTTATATAGATATAACTGTTGCTGGTAGTAAGTACTATTCGATGCTGCTGTCCCTCGTGCTCGCACTTTAATTCCTTATCCAGCTATCCCAATCCCCGAGCTGCATTTAACTTCTGATATGAATTAAAGCTATAACAATAATAATATATAATAATAACAATAATTTAAATTATACATATATATATATATATAATAAAGGCTTTTTCTGCGGTACAAGTGTTTTATGTGCCATTTTAACACTATATATAAAAAAGAGTGTAGTAATGATATAAAATTATGATGTAACAACATCAGTTTTTAATAACTGTAACATCTTCCGTATATAATGTTATCAATGAGTATAAAATATTACAGAATTAATAACATATTAATATCCGCGCCACAAATAAAGAATGCTACACAATAAAAAAAATTGGCCAGATCGAATGTGACATTAATTTATTTGATTAGAGAATACACCACTTAATAGTGAATTTTATCTAACAATTAATTGACTCATCATCCTGACTAAAATTTCTAGTTGTTTAGGTGTATTTGGTAAGACTTTCATTTCTTTTTAACAAAAATTTGATCAAAATTTTTAAAAAGTACACGTTAGGTAAATCTGTTTTTGTTTTCTATTTTTCCAAATAGGAAACAAATTTTTAAAAATAGAGGAAACAAAATATTCTTGTTGTCAAAATTTTTTCAAACAAAAACATCAAATCTTAAGAACTTTTTTGTGTGTTTTCTCAATTCTACACTCTCCTCATACTTTATTTTTACGTTTCTTATCTTTCTACTCCTTCTTTATCAGTTACAAACAATCATTTTGTGTTTTCGTTTTTAAAAACAAGTAACAAATTGTTATTATCAAACATATTTTGTGCTTTTTAAAATTTTGAAAATAAAATAGCAAAAATACTTCCAAATTTTTATTTGTAAAAATAAAAAAAAACATAAATGTTATCAAACATAGCCTTAGTAGTTGTTGTAGGGACAAAATGGCTTTCTCACCATCACAATCCAACGATATGTATATTTCAGACATAATTAATCCAAAAGTTGACCTCGAAGAAAATATATATTTGCGTACTTATAAATTCATAATATTACAATATTTTGTTGAGATTTTTAAGGATTTAGCCAAATTTTTAGTTATTTTTTTAAGGATTAGCTATAGTTTTACGAAATTAAGAAATTAACCATTTTCATCGTATAACAAAATTTGTTACATATGTATCATAATTTGTTACACGAGTATCAAAAATTATTACACGTGTATCAAATTTTGTTTCACGATGAAAATGACTAATTCCTTAATTTCGTAAAACTATGGCTAAATTCTTAAAAACATGAGCCTGAAAAGGACTAAAAGCTAAATCTTTCTTATTTTGTTTTTATATCCAAATGAGTTAAAAAAAAAATAGAGAAATATAAGAAAACTTACCATTTACCCAAGGGCACTATCGATACCACCAAAATTCTCGATAAGTCGGCCAAAAAAAAACAGCCAAGTACTGAAATATATGATTGATGATATGATAAGTTGTTATGGACAGATTTGAATGGTCAGTGAGACTACAGATGAGAAAGAGATTACGATATGTGTTAAAGGATGATAGTGGATGCTCTGCTTTTATAACTAGACAAAAAAAAAAAAAAAACATAGAAAAAAAGAAGTTATTTGTTTAATTTTGCCCACTTGAATTTGTTGACCCCATATAAATTTGTTTTAGTTAGTTTTAGTTCGCTTTTTCTTTTTCTATGCTTTGCATATGAGTAATGAGATTCGTTTATTGAGTTATTACTTTCCTTTGCCCTTGAAATAACGGATGTTTAACTTTATTATATGGTGGGGAATTGCCATTCTATCCTTCTGTATGGTACTTTCTTTTTATTGGAATAATAACAATGATCTAAGTCTTCCTCTCTCTTTTTTGTGTGTTTGATCCATGAAAACATAATTGTGGTCTACACAAAAACTATGGAAGACAACATAAAACACATAGGACAAAAAAAAGTAGAAGGAAAAGAAAAAGAAGATTAAAGAAAAATGAAAAGAAAAAGAAAAATGATTCTTGCAAAAGAAAATTCTTTGCTTGCTTCAATAGAGAAGGAATTGTTCGAGAAGAAATATGGATTTTCAATTTTCTAAAGAAACGACTATCATCATTTTGCTCTTCGCTTAATTAGGAATGTAGCTTTATGAAAATGTTTCATTGCATATTTCCTTGAATTGAAGTGTCATTGCCACACTGCAGTCCTACATGGGAAACCAGATTATCTAAGTCTTTTTTTCTATTTCTTTCTCTATCACATTCAATCATTTTCAATAATTGCATGACAACTCATAAATTTATGTTTTTAAAAAGTATATAAAGTACTAAATACACATGTGGACTTAAATACAAATTGATGAGTTGCCATAAAATGATTATAGCGATAGAGAGGGAGATAGGAAAATGGGATAGAGGATTTTGGTTCCAAGGGCCACATAAGTTACATGCTTTGAGGTATATGGGATATATATTAGGCAAATAGATTATTTTACCTAATATATCTCAAAACAAATGGTAAACAACAACAACTCTAATATTTCTTCGGCAAATCTATCTCCAACGGCCTTGCTTATTCGGTATATTTGGTCCTTGAGTAGAGATTTTCTTCTTTTTACATATTTGGGAGTTCCACTTTTCAGAGTCGGACCAAAAAAGAACATCTCATGCAGATTAGTGACCGTATCAAAACTAGACTTTCGAGTTGGAAAGGAGAGGCAATGGCGGGTCACTTGGTGCTTCTTAAATCGGTAACTCGGGTTCACTTACTCACATGTTCGTTGTTTATAAATGATCGAGTTCAATTCTCAAAGACTTAACATTTGCATCAGAAAATTCCTATATATGGATGGGGTCAATTTCAGATAAAAGAGTTTCGGTAACCGTTTAACCGTTTTCCAAAATTTTTATTATTATTTTTTGAATTTTACATATATTTTTAATTTATTTTATAATTTTAATATAGTTTTTTTAATAATAATAAAAAAGCTAAAACGGTTCTAAGCAGCTACCGTTACCGATATAAAACAGTAACGGTTAACCGTTACTGTCAAATAACGGTTTCGGTAACGGTTTTAACCGTTACCCCGTTTACCAAATTTACACCTCTAGCCTCTCTTTCTTCTACCCATGCTTCAGACGATGTTCTCTTACTTACTTATTGTGATATGCTTCCTTTGCTTTTTTATATGTTTAGTAATGTATAGCTAGTTCTCGGATCATGCACCTTTTTTTTTTTTTTTTTTCCTTTAGGAGACTTTTCTTTTGAGTTTTTTCTTATAAATGTTTTAATGAGGTCCCATTGTACTTTGTATTTTTTTCTATTTTAATAATATTAGTTTAGAATTTAGAGGAAAGGAAGTCGAAGAATCAACTTTATTGGTAAACCGTCTTGCTCTCAGATATGTGTCAATCTCGTTGAGATACGTTCCTAGTTCTACACCTTTCATTTAGACACATTTATAGGCAAATATATTATTTTAATAGTGAGTTTTTAAATGATAAGTTTTATAAAATAAAAAGCAATAAATTAGTAAGTAACATAATTTAACAAAAAATTTACAGCAGTAAAATTAATGGTCTATTTGATATTTAGTTATTTCTTGGTCCATATTTTAAGGAAATAACCAAATACCAAATAGATTTTATCTAGTCAAATATATTCACTATTTAATAAAGGAATAAAAAGAGGGGGCTATTGACAACTTCGAGTTTGAAAATTGGGCCTTCTACAATGCTCCACTTAGTAGGTCTTTTACATATATAATCATATTAAGACTCAATATTACACATATATTCAACCTTTACAAGATATATTAAATCTATTCAAACACCCATTTAAGAATACCATTATACCCTTCTAATTACAGGTTAGGATTATAGAACCGGATCCATCAGAAAAATGTGGATAAAAAATGACAATTAAACGTGGGCGTTAACAATAAAACAAAACAAAAAGTCAAAATACAAATATTAACAGGTTCTCCAAAATTTGAATTCTTTCTCGTATTCAAATATCAAACAAATATATTTTCCTTCCCTCTACGACTTTCCCGTTTCACCTCCAAAAATCATCCGGCTAAAACTCCAGGAATTTCGCCCAAAATCTTTGCTACAATCCACGCTCATCTCTTAAAAATTTAGCCCAAAAAATTTATCAATCGCCGCCGTGCAACACCTCGCCGACAAACATCAACCAAATCGGGAACCCCAAGAAGCCGACTACACGATGGCAAGGGTAAGGTTCACTCTGTGATCAAGGCATCCGCGTGTGATTAGGAAACGATTGAGAGAGGATCACTCAACCGAAAACAACAACACCAGTGACGGGGAGGATGCGACTCTTCCTCAAACAGACGCCGGGCGAGATCGACTTTGGCGATTCTCAAAAACAACAACGAAATAAATACGGCTGTAATACCTTGAATATGGTATTTTTTCCTAAAATACTAATTTAGAAGCGTTGTAAGTAATTTTTTTATTATTATTTGCACATCACTGATGCTTTTTGAATATGATATTACAAAAACAATGAACCCTGACCAATATGTCTTTAGTTTTACTATATGATATTAGGAATATGATATTTGAGTTTGATAATTTGAACGCCTTGATGCTATTTTGATTTTTTTTTATTTGATATAGTATGTTTGGAATATTATTATTTGATTTTTTAAAAAATATTGATTACGAAGTGTTTAACGTAATTTTTTTTAATTATTTGCACAACATTGCTATTTTTTTTATTATGATATTACATAAACAATGAACTCTGGTCAAGTTATCATTTAATTTGTTCTATGATATTTGGGTTTGAGAATTTGAATGCCTATAATGCTATTTGAATCTGTTTTTTTTTTTATTTGATATGTTATATTTGGAATATGATTATTTGGAACACTTTTTACGGTTTTGTAATATGATATTTTGGATTTCGTATATAATATTTGGACTATGATTATTTGAACAATTTTTATAGTTTTCGAATATGATATTTTGTATATGATAATTTGGAATAAGATTTTTTGAATCAATTTTAAGCTTTTGAATAAGCTTTTTGGAATATGATATTTTAGATTTGATATTCTATATTTGTAATATGGTTATTTGAAGTTTTGAACACCGTTGAAGCTTATGAGTAAGCTTTTTGGAATATGACAAATTTTAAAACAAATGAAAATTGATTCTAAAATCCCTGAATATACGAATCTGTAAATTATGAAATAACAACATGCCTCAAAAAAAGGATCGGTAACTATGAGATTGCTAAGAGCGTATTTGGCATATTATGATATACAATTAATTGGTATTTTGAATATAAGTAACAAAACTGCTGAAAAACAGGAAAGAGTAAAAGCTGTGAGCTGAAATTCAGGATGGGGGGTGGATGACTCACCCATAATACACGCCCAATATTTCTTCTCGGTTTATATGTGAAAACCCGAATTTAAGGGGTAAAAAAGACATGAAAAATATGCCACATAAGCAAAATGAACTGTTATAATAATACTTATAAATGTTGAACATATGTGTAATATAGAGTTGTAAAATGATTCATTGTGTAAAAACTTCTCACTAGTGGTGTGCCAATATAACACTAAAAAAGTATGTAGTATGGAGCACTACAAATTAGCCATAAAAATTATAGAATTTTGATAATTAATCATTTTTAACTATTGATTTGATAAGTAGCTGATTTTTAGATATTCTGAAAAAATTGGGCAAGTACGTTTTACTGGTACAATTATTAATATATATGTTATTCAAAAACTGTTATATTTCTTGTCGTTTTTCTTCGACCATTTCCATCCCTTTCTTCGTTCTCTTATTCGTTGTCATATTTTCCACTTTCATTCTATTTTTTATTTTCTAATGTTGCTTTTCGATTTCTATTTTTCTTTTCATTTTCTCTCTGATTGCCATTGGTTTCTAATGCGGTTTTCATTTTCTATTTTTCGTTTCCTTTTTTCTTTTTGACACATTGTCGTTTTTAATTACTTTTGTACTTACATTGTTGTCATTTCTAATTAGCTGTCATTTCGATTGCGGTTTTCATTTTCTACCTTGTTGTTGTTTCCCACATTCTGTCGTTTGATTCAATTGTTGTCAATTGTCGTTTTCATATAAGCTGTCGTTTGTTTTCTACTGTTGTTTCAATTTCTGGTTTAATTGTCGTTTTTCCTTTAAATAATGTTTAGATGTAGTTTTTCTCATCACCTGTTATTTATTTTTTGTTGTGGGTTTTTTCCTCTTCTGATTGCCTCCCTCTTTGTCGTTTTTCACTTGACGTTGCTTCTTTATATAACTGTTGTTTTTCTCACTTCTCTAGTTTGCCTCTTTTAACTGCTGTCGTTTTTCTCACTTCTGTCGTTTTCTTCCTTTAGGCCCCGTTAAGGGCACTATCGATGCCACCAAAATTCTCGATAAGTCGCGCCAAAAAAAACAGCCAAGTACTGAAATACATGACAGATAATATGATAAGTTGTTATGGACAGATTTGAATGGTGAGTGAGAGTACAGATGAGAAAGGGTGCTTGCATTTGAAATTTCCTATGGTCGAGATCTATTTCCAATAGGAAACTTGTCACAGTAGCTTGACATGAAGTTTGTAGAAGCACGAAGCTAAGTGGTTTAGGCGTTAAAGATATGAAATTGTACAACATAGCTCTTTTGAAACTTGTCACAGTAGCGTATGGGATATTATTTCAAGAAACAACTGGGCCATTATTTTTCTTAAATGCCGATTTTTTGGTGAAAATTGGTTGCAGAAAAATTGCGTCAAATCAACTATATATATGGTCGGGCTTGAAGAGAGTCTTCAACGAGGTCAGGTGGCTTCCTGGTAAAAACTCGTCTTTGAGTTTCCGAAACGCTAATTGGACAGGCTATACTCTGATTGACATTTTACAAATTCCTAATTCGACTGGTTTGAAATTAATGGGCACTTTTTTGGACCATTCGAACGAGGGATGACGTTTACCGTCCGCTATTCAGATACGGTTCCCTAACTTAATAAAGCATATATCTAATTACTTTCCAAGCCGACTGGATTCGGATGAGATAATGTGGATTGTTTCAACTCCGAGTGATATTTCTTGTAAGGCTATCTTTGAGGAATATCTAGATCATAACACGGTTTAAATTTGAAGCAAATATTTGTAGAGAAAATTTATCCCGCCAAGTAACTCTATACAAGTCTGGAAGGTTTTGCACAAACGAGTGGCCACTGAAGATATGTGGGAAAAAACGAGGAAGACATATACCATCTTTTTGTTTGCTGCCCTTTTAGCTTAAAGATCTGGGTCATTTGGAGTGCAAAAATGAGAAAATTTTCGACGACAAAAAAGCTCGAACCGTAGTTCCCTAAAAGCGAGTATTCTTACTGCTTTGCAAGAGACAAACAAGATCAACATGGGCAATATGCACAATTCTATAAATGACCTTCTAATACTACACAAAACTGGAATTATAGGCAAGCCTCCATATAATCCTTCAGATTCTTGAGGTCATGTGGAATCCCCAACTCCCCCTTTTTTTTTTTAATTTTATTTATTTTTATACATATCAGTAATGGTTGTTCCTCTTCCTCAAACAAACGAGCATGATACAAATAAGATGACCTTTTTTCTTTTCAATTTAGTTTCAATAAACTATTGAAAATGTTATTTAACTTTTTTCTTCTCTTTAAAGAAACAGTAATACGTACGATTAGTTAATGTAGAAATTTTCCGAGCAATAAATAAATAAATGTAGTACGTACTTTTACGAGTTACTGTACCAAATCAGGTTATAGAATACCAATACCAATTTCAATACAGATGCTTTTTTTTTTTTAAGGAGTTTAATACAAATGCTTGGATCTGGTGAATGTATACAACATATATTATATTTATAATGTATTTATTATAATTTATGGAGATTGGCGCTTTCTCTAGTACTTGGACCAAGCACGTTGCATGACCTATTGGCATATTCCTTCATTTAAATTAGCACCTTAATTATTATATGCTGAAAGAAAAAATTATATAATAAAAGAATGCAACTCGTGTTTAACATTTTACAAGTAAAAAATTCACAATTCAAAATTTCAAATAGTCGTTTAGACGTGTGTTTGTGTCTATATCTCTGCCTTGGAATTTCACTTGTAAAGATGATTTCATCTAACGGTTCATATTTGTGATTCTCCGAGTACTTAAGGAGATTCTTTTCTTTTCTGTTTTTTTTTTTCGAGTAAAGGTTTCCTTTTTTTTTTTTTTTTTTTTTTCTTTTTATTAGTACTAGTACTTATTAGGAGAAACTTCAAAACTTTAGAGAACTTTATTAATCTAATATATATGTAGACCTACTATTTTTTTTAATGATAACACGATCTCATTTTTATTTGTATCAAGCTATTTTTACAACGATGCTTCATGTGCACGTTAAGTTTTCTTTTCTTTTTTTAGTGTCCTTTTTAGTGATCTCTTACTATCTTTTGCATTTGGATTAGGTCGAAAATTATCCTTTTTTTTTTTTTTAATGATCTCTGTTTGATTCAACAGAAAACTCACTTGCCTTTTTGGGTTTTTTACATTGCTTTAGAGGAACTTGCAGAAAGAGTTCATGGAGATATGCGGATGGCACTGAATCAGCTTCAATATATGAGCCTCTCAATGTCAGTCATTAAGTACGATGATATGAGGCAACGCCTGCTTACCAGTGCAAAGGACGAAGATATTTCACCATTTACAGCTGTACTGACAAGTATGATTTTTGTATCATTTTTGCCTCATGGTTTTTGCATGAACTATACTCGCTCTTCTCTATATTGCCACAGAATTACTCTCTCTCACTCCTTCCCTTCCGTATAATAGTACTTATGGTTTGTTCTCTACCTTTGCTTTGATTCAATGCACAATTTATTTTCCTTGGTTACGTTTTGATAACTTTTCTTATGGATAACTTCTTTGATTAGTCAAGTACAATATCAAATAGATCCTACCTGATGATGAGTGGTCTTATGTTCTTGTAGGTTATTTTGCTTTAACGCAAGCAAGTTGAGGATGGATGAGAGAATTGACCTTAGTATTAGTGATCTCGATCTAGTCCCACTGCTAATTCAGGTTCTCTTTTCTCTAGCACTCACTTTCAAATTATAACTGCTTGAAAGTTGGTGCGATTAATGGATTATATTAGCAGGTTGTCTTTCAAATTTCGCCAGTTATTTTTTCTTTGACTTCTAATATTATAGTTCTTGGAGTTGTATATAATATTCCCTTGTGGTTGCAAATCAGTTCTGCATTGTTGCATGGGCAAAGGGAGACACTTGAGCAGGTAATGGGATTTACATTTCATGCAATTGTCTCCACTAAGTCTCCTTATTTCAACATGTATTTTCCGTCCACCTTCGATTATTAGTGTCACTTTACTGCTTTAACATTTTTGTGCCTGATTTTTCCTAGAAATGCACTTGGATGTTGTGAATATTTTAAATTGGTTTTCATATTTCTTTTTTTTTTTTTTTGCTTATGTATTTCATTGCATTCGGTACAAGTGAAATTGAGCTTATTAACCACCCATCTATTCACTCAGCATGCACAACAAAATCGCACTCAGAAGGAGATTGAAAGAACTATAACATTTAAATTTTCAGTTTCTAGGCCGCAGAGATTATGCTTTTTAAGGCCACCTCAATGCAGTAGGTGGAAAGGAATCTTAGTAGCTGTCTGTTATCCTTATTTCGAAATGGCTTTCCTGTGCAGGGGGAAAGGAATTTTAATAGATTTGGTGGGTGGCTGGGAAAGAACTCAACACTAGGCAAAAATCTGAGACTCTTGGAGGATTTGCAAGCCCATCTACTTGCTTCTCGTGAATCGAATTCAGGAAGGTGATTCTCTATCCTCTATTTTGATTCTGGTAAATTTGTCATTCTTATATCAGGTAGGAAATGGTTTTAATACTTTAGCCTTCTCTCCTTCTCATGTGTAGTTTTCTTGATATCTTTCCTTATTATGCTTAACGTTGATGATCCAGGGGAACCTTGCGAATGGAATACCTTTCTCTTCTTCTGAAACGGTTGACTGAGCCGCTGCGGATGCTGCCTAAGGTTAGAAGTTCATTCAGTATGTGATGCATTTTATAGTTAATTCTGTGCTAATTGAAAACATATTAACATTTGATTGATTTTAATATGAATCTCATTCAAGTCACTACCAGGACGAAGCTACTCGGGAAGTTGTTGAGTTCATGAATACTTACTCGATTAGTCAGGAAGACTTCGATACTATTGTGGAGTTGTCCAAGTTTAAGGTAGCCTTTTCTCAGCTGGATAGATTCCGTTGATTGCCAAATCTTTACGAGAACTTACAAGACACTATGGTGATATATTGAACAGGGTTCCCCTGATCCGCTAGGAGGCATTCCATCTGCTGTTAAAGCAGCTTTGACGAGAGCATACAAGGAAGGAAGCAAGTCACGGATGGTTCGAGCTGCAGACTTGGTCAATCTTCCGGGAATTAAGAAGGCCCCTAAAAAGCGGATCGCTGCAATTCTTGAACCATCTAGCAATGATATAGGTGCAAACAACGAAGCAGCAGCAGCGGCAACAGAAGAAGAAAGTGACGAAGAAAATGCATCAGATACAGAGGAATTAGGTAAGTTTTGTTTTTTTGTTTATTCACTGTTCGCATGGTTAAGTTTTCTAGACCATATTTCGTTTAGGTGTTTGGAAGGGCTCTGCTGTCGGCGAGAAGTTGCAAGAGGAACTTCAGAGCTTGAACAAGAAAGGTAGGTCAAACAACGGTTCTCGTAAAACATTTATGATTGTTTCTGTTTTGAGCTGTTTTTGCGATCAATGTCGAGTTGAATTAACTGAACATTGACTCAATCTGCTCCGAAGGCGTCCAAGTACAACTGGATCTGAAGGACTCGGGAACGACGAGCGGCAAGAAAGCACTGGCAGGCAGAGGCAAAGGCGGTTCCGTTGCCACGGAGAAAAAGAGTACTGCACGAGGTTCTGGAGCTGCTGCCAAGAGAAGAGATGAGAGAAAATGATGGTTATGAGAGGTTTTCTTTCGACAACTCAGGTTTTTTGTCAACATGACCCGATTTACGAGTACTTTTCCCCTCCATGCTTAATCAATTTTGTGAGTTAATTTGGATGGGCTTTTTTCATGTCCATGCTCTAATAGCCTTTCGAGTGTTTGTGCGAAAGCATTAGCTGTCACATGTTGGTGTATATATTTCTATCGTTGTCAGATAGATATTTGTAGAGTGCTTTGGATTTATAAAACGAAATGCATTGCCCCATAAAATTTCAATCAAGAATATTAACTCCAGTTCAATGGGAGACTTTTGAGTAATGAAACCATCAATGTTTCAACAGAGACTCAAAATACTTAAAAGAGTATAGTTGCAGGTTGTTGAATTGATAATTATTATTATTATTTTTTTAAATAACAGGTTTTTATTTTTTATTTTTTTGCTGGGATAACAGGTTTTTATTTATTGCCAAGTACATATGTGGAGAAAGAGAGAGATTGAGAGGTGATTTTAGATTAGGAGTTGATGGATATCCATTACTATATAAACTTTATTTGAACACAGGCATATACAAATGCATTGGGATTAATGTTGGTACTTTGTGAAATCTAGGACTAGGACAAAGCATGGTGTAATGAATAGGTGATATTAACGTTGTATATTAATTGAGTCGATTTTCTTTAAATAACTACAAATAAACGCACAAGAAGAAACATGAAACATGAAACATGAAACATGAAACATGAAACATGAAATTGAGTCGATTTGCTTTAATTAAATCTCTTTTTTTTTTTTTCTTTTTCTTTTTACTTTTGTGCTTTTCTTAACGTATGTATTAACTTTATAATATCTGGTGGGGAGTTGCGAACTACATGAGATATCAAAGGCTCTGAAGAAGCAAAAAATAAAATAAAATATGAGACAAAACCTTACTAGGACTAAAGTTGATTAACGTTGGTCTAACTTACATGGGGTTAAACTTTGGATTAAAGTTGCTACTATTTATGTTATGTGGACTTTTAACAAGACGTCGGTCTCCATTCTTTGGAAAATCCGTAATAGGTGGCTTAACGCTCTATCATTGACTAACTCAATGTGGTTGTTTCTCATATTTATAGAGAATGAAGTTTTGTAGCGGACAAGCTTGCAGCCTCAGTAGCGAACAACTTTCTTGATGGTTGTGGTTTTCAGCGCCTCATTTCGTCAAAGATTTCATTGCTAGGGACATGTCAGTGCTTCCTTATTATCGTCTCTCGAAAGAAGTCTAATAGCTAATTTTCAAGATTCTCTCTCTTTCAAAAAGGAATTATCCAAGAAAAAGCAATCACCATAGTTCACTAGATACAGTTTAATTAAGAATGTAGCTTAGCATTACATATAAATTGCTTCAACGAATATGTACACTTCTCTTGAGATGGCGGTCACATTCTAGTCCTATAAAATACTAGACAGACAGTCAAAGCATCATTTTTACGATTCTTGCAAAATAAAATTCTTTCCCTCTTCTCTAATAAAGAATCATATAAGAAAAAGACAACAGGGTCTGAAGAAGTGTATATGACTTCAAAACAAACCTCTTTACCAAGCTTTAGGACATTTCCATATAATAGGCTTTAAAGGATGTTCGAATCAGTGATTAACTGTAGCAAGCTATAAAAAACAAAGTTTGATATACGCTGGTTAAAAAATTTAATTAGCAAAATTATGGATAACTAGCCCAATATACGGAGCAATACACATGAAAATTATAGTATGCGTAAATCATTGTCTAGCAGAATAGTACTACAACATAGGATGCAAGATATATAAAATAGGGAAAGAGAACACAATTTTTGCATATATATAATTGAACGAGGAAAAATAAATAATATAAAGCATAGCAATTAATAATGAAAAATAAATGTGCAGAGAGAACAGTTTCTAGATTTTCTAATAGTTGCTTTATATCAATTAATTGCCTGTGCTCTCATTTATTCAAAAAAGAAAAAGGAGCTTAATTAATAAGCGAGTAATAATGCTATCCATCACGGAAATTATGACAAAATGCTGCGAGTCTGCAAGCATATATGTCAAATTTTTATTCATTTATCAAATTTGAAGGCTTTAATGTGGGTGTGAGAATTAGTGACGTGCTTTCTATATCAATTCCGGGACCTCCTCTAATCGTTCCTTCATAAACCCTGATTTTCGCGTAGAAAATGAAGAATTCAAGTGATTGCAAATCTTGTTGCCATAATTTAGCCCCAAAAAAAAAGTTATTTTAGAATTAAATAAAAGCAACATTAGAGATAACACACTGATGATTTCACTATTTTTTTCCAGCCCATATTATTATTATTTTTTAATTTTTTTTTTTCTATTCAAGTGCTCCTTTGGCGAGGAAAATGTCATAAAGAGAGGAAAACAAAAACCGCGAAACGATTAAGCCTTTGATCTTTTTCTGTTTTATTTGTTGAGGATAAGAGTAAATAGTTATTTTCTAAATGATGTTTTAAGAAAATAATCAATATTTTAATTAATTAAAAAATTAGTTATTTTCTTAATTACATAATGCGTTTTTATCTTTATATTCTTAATTCTCTTATATATTAGTGGCTTATAATTTAATTTTTTAAAAACGTTGATCATTTTTTTTTAAATATTGACTAAAAAATGAAAAAAATAAAATAGATCCGAGTAAGTAAATGACTCTGCATTAACATGTCTAACAAAAACAGTTACAGAACAATATATCAATTGATACAACACAGAGGAACAACAATAAATACATAATAGAAAAATCATAACCACCACAGTCACAAGCTTTCCAAATCACATACTACTCAACAACACGGAGAAGAACATTATCATAAGTACTGACAATGAAAAAAATCAAAGCGAGAGCGACGAATTCGGATATATTGGCTACGCAGAACTGAACGAATCAGAGAGGATCATAACTTGCAATTTTAAGCAAAAGAGCATTTCTTCTAGTACCATACATCAGAAATTGGGAGGTTTCCGTGTGGATCTGAAAACAACAATTCACAAGCTTTCTTATATTTCCATTCGGAAGCCTTGTTTAACCATTCCTTCATGAACTCTGATTTCGCGGACGACCCGCCATATTCCTTGCATTTCTCCAATCCAGACTTTGTCTCTATAATCTTCGACTTTGTCTCTATAATCTCCTGTTCCAAATCTGCCAACTTCTGCTTCAATTTTGCCGGGATGTCTTCTTCCAATCTCTTCGCGCTGAGTCCCATGTAAGCACACACCAGACTTTCAAGGTGTGCACGTGCAAAATCAATTTTGAAGTACATGTACATCACAAATTGCAGGTGGAAATACCATTGTTGAAGGAGGTCTCTGGTGATGTCTTTGACCATAGTACTACACATTCTCTTCACCATCTTACATAAAATGAATAAGGCGAAGCTCTTCAATCCCGGTGTAATTGGGTAAGACTCACTGCAGACATCAGCATGGTGATGCAGTATTGTTTTAAGAACAGGGGCCAATGTTTGAGGGATCATGTAACCTTGCACCTTCACAATCTTCATCTCTAAATCTGCGGATTCCAATTCCAATTTTTCCCATCTATAAAAGCGGCGAAGCTCACCGAGGATATGTTGGAAATCCTGATGGGTGAAGCGGGAAAGTTGGACAGTCCTGATAACATCTTCATCATCTCCGAGTTTAGATGTCTGACCAGAGCTGTCTTCTACTCGTCCCTTCTTCTTAGATGATGTCACTTCCCATTCGTAAAATATCCTCAAAGTGCTTTTCTCATCATCAGTTAGTTGATTTATGAGATCCCTCAAGGACATGGTAGACCCTCCCTGCTCTTCCTCCTCCTCGATCTCCTGCGTCGAGTTTGGCTGTATTTCTTTGGGAATTTTCCAGACATCTTCCGCCACAATCTTGAGCTTCACATGATCTTCACGAATCCCCTTTAGCACGTTTATAACCTGCAAAATAATTAACCAAATTAATCAACCATAAATCACATCTCATATACGCTAACCTAGGTACGACATATAGCTATCTCGATCTCTTGACAAAATATATAGCTTTATACTTATTTGAACTTACTTTGGACAAGATAACGTTAGTAATTTAATAAAATTCAAGAAATTTTATTAAAATAGTCATTTCAAAAATGTATTACTTTGGTAACAAATTTATCATAGTAAATTTTATGGGTAATTTTGTTATATATTGTTAGAAATTTTTTACCTATGTTAAAAAAAAAAAAAATTTACGATTATTTTTTAAATTTTTTAAAACTATGACTATTTTTTTTAAATACAAAAATAATTATTTTTGAATGATTTTATCAGAAAATAGCCAATGTTTCTATTAATTAAAGAAATAATCATTTTTTGTAACTACATGATATTGTAATTTTATCTATATGTCATTGATTCTTTATAGAATGATGTCTAATTTCTTAATCTCTAGAGAAGTTGGTAGTTTCCTTAAAACATGGACCGAAAATTGGCCAAATACCCTATATTGGTTACATGATAATATTTAAATATTATCAAAGATGAACAGTTAATTGAATATTTTGTGATATTATACTGAGTATGAAAGTAATTTATCAAACTATCTAGAAAATGTAAACTTCGTCTTCAGTTTATGTGATTCGAATTTTATACATTCTCTTCAATTAGCAAAAAACAAAAAAACAAAAAAACAAAAGTAAACGTATATAATCTAATTTATTGTAACGATTATATAATATATGTTTTAATATTTTTTTAAGTGCTGATTATAGCATGCCCATATAAGAATAAAATGAAAAACTTTTGTATCATAAAATTCATTACTTAAGTAATCTACTAAAAATGCAAAAAGAAATGTAATATATATATACATACCTCAGAAATCACGCAATGTACATGAGCCGCGTATTTACACTCTTTGCAATAGTAAAAACATATCCTTGGATCTCTTTCTGTCTCACAAACATCGCAGTAGAACTCATCCGAATCATCTTCAACGACTGAATCGACAAGAATGAGAGGGTCTATATGCCACTCATGTTTAACAATACTAGGTAATGGACCACAAAGCAAATGAACATTGAAATCATCACAATCCATACAACGAAGAAGGAATGAACTTGTGCAATCGAACTCCTTGGAGTTGGACATAGATCGCTGCTTACAATAGCTATCATAAGCCTTGCATTCTCCAATCTTAGTACGCATTCCTTCCAGGAAATAAAGAAGGTGCTCATGACTTTTATACTTAACGGTTTGGCTCATGACAGTAGAGCATTTTACGCACAGCCAATGCCTGCATTGGCGGCATTTATAACCCATGCTTCGGTAAATATCCTTGTCGCATAACCTGCAACGAAGTTGTCGTTGGTGAATAGCTTGAAGGATGAGAGGGTGGGATGGATGCGAAGGGTGTTCGATTTCATGCGGCAACTCCGCACATGATTTATGCAAGAAATACCAGCATCGCATGCAAGCATAAGCTGTAAGACCCGAACATGACGAGCCACACGCGAAGCATGTGGTGTAGTAGTCTTGTTGTATGTGGAGAAGTGGCATGGGATGTTGATGAGTGAAATGCCGAATGTGGGGTTGGTTGTCTTCGCATGTTATTGGCTCCATCAGAGCACAACGTTCGTCCATGTAGAAATCACACTGCTCACATCTGTAACGAGGAGTAGAGAAGTAGTCACCGTGACAAGAGTCGCATACGTAAGCAAGTGGCTCATTAGCATGCAAGGTGAGAGGGTGGGAGGGGTGAAAAGGATGAGTGATCTGATGCGGCAACTCCGCTTCACTCATTTTTTTTTTCTTTTTCTTTTCAGAAATGAAAGAAATAATTTGTATATATATAACTGTTGCTGGTAGTAAGTACTATTCGATGCTGCTGTCCCTCGTGCTCGCACTTTAATGCCTTCTGCAGCTATCCCGAGCTGCAATTAACTTCCGATATGAATTAAATCTATAACAATAATAATATATAATTAATACAATTATTTAAAAATATACATATATATATATATAATAAAGGCTTTTTCTGCTTTTATGTGTCAATTTTAATACTATATATAAAAGAGTGTAATCCGATATAAAATAACATCAGCTCTTTATAATTGTTACATCTTTCGTATATAATGTTACGTAGAGCATCAGTGGGTAAAGAGTATTACAAAATTAAACACATATTAATATCAGCGCCACAAATAAAGAAATTTACACAATCAAAAAAATTGATCAGAATGTGACATTAATTCATTTGATTAGAGAATACACCACATAACAGTGAACTTTATCCAACACTTAATTGACACATCATTCTGAATAAAATTTCTAATTGTTTAGGGTATTTTTGGTAACACTTTCATTTCATGTTTTTTTAAAAAAAACAAAAACAAAAATTTGAGCAAAATTTTTTAAAACGCCTTTGGTAAATCTGCTTTCGTTTTCTAGTTTTTAAAATTAGAAATAAAATTTTAAAAATAGAGGAAACAAAAAATTCTTGTCACCAAAATTTTTTTAAACAAAAAATTAAATCATAAGAATTTTTTTGTGTGTTTTCTCAATTCTACACT
The DNA here is from genome assembly GCA_018132145.1 of Boehmeria nivea var. tenacissima. Taxonomy (NCBI): domain Eukaryota; kingdom Viridiplantae; phylum Streptophyta; class Magnoliopsida; order Rosales; family Urticaceae; genus Boehmeria; species Boehmeria nivea. The sequence continues at coordinate 18,681,735 of CM030878.1, read as the reverse complement.
CTCCTCATATTTCATCTTTACGTTTCTTATCTTTTCAATCTATCTCTATCAGTTTCAAACAATCATTTTGTATTTTCGTTTTTAAAAACAAATTACAAGTTGTTATTATCAAACATATTTTGTGTTTTTAAAATTTTGAAAATAAAATAGCAAAAACTCTTTTAATTTTTTGTTTATAAAAATAAAAAACATAAATGTTATCAAACATAGCCTTAGTATTTCTCATAGGGACAAAACGGCTTTCTCTCCATCCCAATCCAACGATAGGCATATTTAAGACATAATTAATCCAAAAGTTGACCTCGAAGAAAATATATATTTGCTTACTTATAAATTCATAATATTACAATATTTTGTTTTAATATCAAAATGAAGGGCCAGTTAAGCAATTAGTCATTTAAGGTAAAATTTGAAGGATTTAGCCATAGTTTTACGAAATTAAGGATTTAGCCATGTAATATTTTATGTTACATGTAACATATATACGTGTAAAAAATTTAACATTAAATGTAACGTTACATGTAACATAAAATATAACACATGTAATGTTGTACTTACACGTATATAAGTTATATGTAACATAAAATATTACATGTTACGGCTAAATCCTAATTAAAAATTTTAGATAAATGCCTAAAAAACTAAAAAAAAAAAAGAAAAAAAAAAGAAGAGAAATATAGGAAAACTTACCAATTACCCAAGGGCACTATCGATACCACCAAAATTCTCGATAAGTCGCGCCGAAAAAACAGCCAAGTACTGAAATATATGACAGATAATATGATAAGTTGTTATGGACAGATTTGAATGGTGAGTGAGAGTACAGATGAGAAAGAGATTACAATATGTTTTATAGGAAGATAGTGTATGCTCTGCTTTTATAACTAAACAAAAAAAAATGAAAACATACAAAAAAAATTAATTTGCTTAATTTTGCCCACTTGTTTTAGTTAGTTTTACTTCGCTTTTTCTTTTTCTATGCTTTGCATATGAGTAATGAGATTCGTTTCTTGAGTTATTACTTTCCTTTGCCCTGAAATAACGGATGTTTAACTTTATTATATGGTGGGAAATTGCCATTTGATCCTTCTATATGGTACTTTCTTTTTATTGGAATAATAACAATGATCTAAGTTTTTCTTTTCTTTTTCTTTTTTTTGAATTATTAGTTTTTCTTTGGTTTTATTTGTTTTGGCTTTTTCGCTTTTTCCCTTTGATGGCTTAATAGTTTTTTTATTGCTTGTTATTTTCTTCATTATAAATAATAGTGGGTTTAGAGTTAGAAGTTTACAGAAGATCAATATAATTAGTAAGCTGTTAAGAAATCATGCGTGTGTCAACTTGAGATGCGTTTCTTTTGATCCATGAAAACATAATTGTGGTCTGCACAAAAACTAAGGAAGACAACATAAAACACATAGGACAAAAAAAGTAGAAGGAAAAAGAAAAAGAAGATTAAAGAAAAAGAAAAAGAAAAATGATTCTCGCAAAAGAAAATTCTTTGCTTGCTTCATTAGAGAAGGAATTGTTCGAGAAGAAATATGGATTTTCAAATTTCTAAAGAAACAACAATCACCATTTTGCTCTTCGCTTAATTAGGAATGTAGCTTTATGAATATGTTTCGTTGCATATTTCCTTTAATTCAAGTGTCATTGTCACACTGCAGTCCTACAAGGGAAACCATCTTATTTATCCTCTTTTTCTATTTCTTTCTCCAGCACTTTCAATGATAATATGACAACTCATCAATTTATTTTTTAAAAAATTATATAAAGTATTAAATACACATGTAGACTTAAATACAAATTGATGAGTTGTCATAAAATGATTAAAGGGATAGAGAGGGAGATATGAAAATAGGATAGACTATTTTGGTTCCAAGGGCCACATAAGTTACGTGATTTGAGGTATATGGGATGTATATTAGGTAAATAGATTATTTTACCTAATATATCTCAAAACAAATAGTAAACAACGACGAGTCTAAAATTTTCTTCGGCAAATCTATCTCCAACGGCCTTGTTTATTCGATATATTTGGTCCTTGAGTAGAGGTTTTCTTCCTTTTACTTACGTGAGTAAACGAACCTGAGATGACCGATTTAAGAAGCACCAAGTGACTTGCCATTGAGATTGCTTCTCCTTTCCAACTCGAAAGTCTAGGTTTAATACGATCACTAATTTGCATGAGATGTTCTTTTTAAGCCTGTCTCTGAAAAGTGGAACTCCCACTTTTAGTCATGTTCCTTGTTTATAAATGGTCGAGTTCAATTCTCAAAGACTTAACTCTTGCATCAAAAAATTCCTATGGACGGGGTCAATTTCAGAGAAAAGAGTTTCAGTAACAGTTAAACCGTAACCCTTAACCATTTAACCGTTTTCTAAATTTATTATTATTATTTTTTGAATTATATATATATATATATTTAATTTATTTTATAATTTTAATATAGTTTTTTTAAATAATAATAAAAAAAGCTAAAATGGTTCTAAACGGTAACCATTACCGATATAAAATAGTAACGGTTAATCGTTATAGTCAATAACGGTTTTAACCGTTACCGTTTATCGAATTTACACCTCTAGCCTCTCTTTCTACTGCCCATGAGGAAGCTAAATAGTGGTTCCAAGCTTCAAGCAATGTTCTCTTACTTACTTATTGCAATAAGCCTTTTTATATGTTTAGTACGTAATGTATAGCTAGGTCTCGGATCATGCACTTTTTCTTTTTAGGAGACTTTTCCTTTGAGTTTTCTCTTATAAATGTTTTAACACCCCATTATCCATGAGTAGATCCAAGAGGACAATTTTTTATTTTCTATAGCTCTATGACTGTTGTTATTTGTTTTTCTTGCCCTTGGGGTTTGTTTTTCCCTTTGTACTTTTTAATAATATTAGGCTAGGATTAGAGGAAAGGAAGGTGGAGAATCAACTTTGCGGTAAGCTGTCTTTCTCTCAGGCATGAGTCAATCTCGTTGAGATACGTTTCTAGTTCTATACCTTTCATTTAGAAATATATATAGGTAAAATTTATTATTTTAGTAGTGAGTTTTTAAATTATAAGTTTTATAAAATAAAAGGCAATAAATTAGTAAGTAACATAATTTAACAAAAAAAAATTACAGTAGTAAAATTAATTGGTCATTTCTTAGTCTATATTTTAAAGAAATAGCCAACATTTTCAATGTTAAGTTATTAGCCACTAATACATTAAAGAACTGAGGGTATAAAAGTAAATGCAAACCATTATATAGTTAAGCAAATGACTAATTAGATCGAAACGTTGACTATTTTCTTAAAACAACATTCAAAAAATAACTATGTACTTAATTATCTCTAAATAATTAATTACCTAGTACGTAACTTAATTATTGGTTTATACTATTGAAATTTCTAAATGTTGATTATTTTATAAAATTTTATTGTTAAAATGACTATTTATTGTAGTTTTTCATGTTTATGTCTTCTTATAATCACTCTTTCGTCCTTAGGTCTTAACTAAAAACGACAAATTACTAGCCTTACAGACAAGACTTGGGGCACGATTTGAGGATTCTGGCACATATATATATATATATATATATATATATATATAAGTCTTTGCATGCTTTTTTTTTAAGTCAGTTAGGTAAATAGTCATTTTGGATTGTGTTTTTTAAAAAAAAATCACAATTTTAAAAAATTTAAAAATTAGCCATAACATATGTAAGAAATTTCTTATAATAACAAAATTACACATAAATTACTGTCAGAAATTTTGTCAGAAATTTTTGAAATGGCTAGTTTTTAAATTTTTTGTAATTGTTGCTATTTTATAAAATTATTTTGTAAACAGTGGCTATTTTCTTAAAATTTCCTTAAAAAAATACTCAAAGAAGAAAATGGTAGGTCCTGAAGAAAGCTTTGCTATGTGTAGATTACTTTAAAATAATAATAATGCTAGACATATAAATTTTTTTATCAACTTTTTAATACCAATTTTATGATAATTAATGTGTTTTTTTTAATTAACTGAATATCAAATTCTTCTATTAAAATAATAAACACTCGCTAATAATAATATGACATATGAGTTTGTATAAATAAAATAATTAATATGTGTAGCACTCCTTAGATCTTGAAATAGTGGAAAAAATAATTGGCAGAAATAAAAGCTCCTTGAAGTTCGCCAAAGTACAAAATGCTTTTAATGTTCATTTTGTTTTTGTTTTTTGGTTTTTTTTAGTCAGAAACTGTTGGAATAACAAAAGTTGTACATATGCATTCGAATAGGGTGGTTCTGTAGTCGAGGATGTCCATCAACAAAAAATAATGATGTTGGATTGTTAATCAGATTATTATTATTTTTAAATATAGACATTTGACGGTTCGTTGGACATCCCTCATTATAGATTTTATCTAGTCAAATATATTCACTATTCACTAAAGGAATGAAAAGAGCGGTTTTTTTAAATAAATATCCATATTTTTATATATATTTTTAATAATTAGCCTATGTTTATTTTTATTAGCAAAATAGTCATATATTTACATCTAGATTTTTAAGACTGCAGTCATTAATTTTTTGAATTCTGTTTTTATTGTTTGTTACAGACAATATTGTCTAAAATTTTGTGTCTCTAGTCATGAAATTTGTGATTTCTTTGGCTGTATATTTTTTTTGCTATTTATAAGATATTTTTTATTTAGTAATAAATTTTATGAAATTGGTTGTATAGGCAATCATTTATTTGTGAGTTGGTTATTTTGCTAATGTATGTTTAAATTTTTTATATTGTTTATTTCAAATTTTCTGAAATTTTGTGACTATAGTCACAAATTTTATGACTGTGTATTTTATTTATTTGGTCACAAATTTTATTTCTTTAGTAATAAATTTTTAGATGTTGACCTAATGACTATTTTGCTAATATTTCAAAACGTGAGCTATATCTTTAAAACATATATTGCAAAATGACTAAATCCTTAACTGATCCTAAAAAGAGGGGGCTATTGACAACTTCGAGTTTGAAATTTTAACTATTGATTTGATAAGTAGCTGATTTTTAGATATTCTGAAAAAATTGGGCAAGTATGTTTTACTGGTACAGTTATCAATATATATATTATTCAAAAACTGTTATATTTCTTGTCGTTTTTCTGCTTTCATTTTCATTCCTTTGTCGTTCTCTTATTCATTGTCATATTTTCCACTTTCATTCTATTTTTTATTTTCTAATGTTGTTTTTCGATTTCTATTTTTCTTTTCATTTTCTATCTGATGCCATTGGTTTCTAATGTGGTTTTCATTTTCTATTTTTCGTTTCCTTTTTTTCTTTTTGATACACTGTCGTTTTTAATTACTTTTGTACTTTCATCGTTTTCATTTATAATTAGCTGTCATTTCGATTGTGGATTTTCATTTTCTACCTTGTTATTGTTTCCCACATTCTGTCGTTTAATTCAATTGTTGTCGATTGTCGTTTCTCAGATAAGCTGTTGTTTGTTGTCTACTGTTGTTTCAATTTCTGGTTTAGTTGTCGTTTTCCTTCAAATAATGTTTAGATGTAGTTTTTCTCATCACCTTTTATTTATTTTTTATTGTTGGTTTTTTCCTCTTCTGATTGCCTCCCTCTTTGTCATTTTTCACTTGACGCTGCTTCTTCATATAACTGTTGTTTTTCTCACTTCTCTAGTTTGCCTCTTTTAACTATTGTCGTTTTTCTCATTTCTGTCGTTTTCTTCCTTTAATGTTGTTTATACTTTACTTTAGCAGCGTCTTTAGCAGCGTCTTTTGTTGTTGTTTTGATTGTTGTTGTTTTATTTCCTTCTGTCACTTCTTTTTTAATGTCACCCTTTCATTTAAAAACAATTCTCTTTTTCTGTCGTTTTTCACTTAATGTCGTCTCTAGATAACTGTCGTTTGCTTCTTTTGTTGTCGTTTTTCACTGAGCGTCGTTTTTAACTATTGTCGTTTTTGTTATACCTGTCTTGTCTGACCAGTCACGTGCATTTTTATTTAAGGAATATGATTCTCGTTGCTGTCTCTTTCCCCTAAAGGCTAATTAAAATACTAATTTGCTCGCTAAACATCTAAATACACTCTCATCACATATATATAGCGATGTGGGACAAAATTAGACGTTGTTGCTCTTAGACTTCACTCAAATGATCACCAATAACTCTCGACTCAAAGAGCTCGCACAAATCGCCGCAAGATGTAATGCGAATATACGATTATGAAGTTCACGTCATACCATTATTTTATTATCTTTATGGTTTTATCTATTTGAATTTTCTTGTCATTTTGATTTTTTTAATAAGATTATTTTTTCTCGTAATATTTTCAGTTAGAATTTTATGAATAACTAATATTTACAAATAATTGGTGGTTTTTTGGTTTATTTGATGATAAAAAAATAGTTAACAAATGTTATGATAACAAATATATAATTATCAAATGCGACTGAATTTCTACTCTCCCTCAGCGACCGAATAAAAACTAGAATTTCTCAATGGAACCGCAACGTCTATCAATAGTAGAAAGACTAGCTTTGTTAAAATCAGTTATCTCTTGGGCGTTTACGCACTCTTTCTTCGTCTATAAATGGCTGATTTCTATCATTAAGGATCTCATTGCTTGCATTTGAAATTTCCTGTGGTCGAGATCTATTTCCAATATTATTCTTGTCACAGTAGCTTGGCATGAATTTTGTAGAAGCACGAAGCTGGGTGGTTTAGGCGCTAAAGATATGAAATTGTACAAAATAGCTCTTTTGAAACTTGTCACAGTAGCGTACGGGATATTATTTCAAGAAACAACTGGGCCACTAGTTTTCTTAAATGCCGATTTTTTTTGGTGAAAATTGGCTGCAGAAGAATTGCGTTAAATCAACTATATATATGGTCGGGCATGAAGAGAGTCTTCAATGAGGTCAGGTGGCTTCCAGGTAAAAACTCTTCTTTGAGTTTCCGAAACACTAATTGGACATGCCCTACTCTGATTGACATTTTACAATTCCTAATTCGACTGGTTTGAAATTAATGGGCACTTTTTTGGACCATTCGAACGAGGGATGACGTTTACCGTCCGCTATTCAGAATCGGTTTCCTAACTTATTAAAGCATAAATCTAATTACTTTCCAAGCCCACTGGATTCGGATGAGACAATATGGATTGATTCAACTCCGAGTGATATTTCTTGTAAGGCTATCTTTGAGGCATATCTAGACCATATCACGGTTTAAATTGAAGCAAATATTTATGGAGAAAATTTACCCCGCCAAGGCACTCTATACATGTCTTGAAGGTTTTGCACAAACGAATGGCCACAGAAGATATTTTGAAAAAAAACGTGGTTTTTGTATCGCTAGCATATGTAATATATGTAGGGAAAAACGAGGAAGACATATAGCATCTTTTTGTTTGCTGTCCTTTTAGCTTAAGGCTCTGGCATGCTGGAATCTTCATGATTTGTTGGGTCATTTGGAGTGCAAAAACAACAAAATTTTCGACGAAAAAAGCCCGAACCGTATTTCTCTAAAAGCGTGGATTCTTGCTGCTTTATGAGAGACAAACAAGATCAACTTGGGCAATATGCGCATTTCTATAAATTACCTTCTAATACTGCACAAAATTGGAATTATAGGCAAGCCTCTAGATAATCCTTCAGATTCTTGAGGTCATGTAGAATCGTCCTCCTCAAGGTTGACTAAAAGTTAATAGTGATGGCGCAGCTCTGGGTGCCTCTAGTCACTTAGGTTGCGATGAAATTTTTAAACATTTCATGTATATGGACATTCACATTGCTTTTAAAATTGAGCTTTGTAGGTTTGATCGTCTCTATTGAAATAACTTTCAAATTTAAATGGTCGTAGCTTTAGGTGGAGTTGGACTCCGTGTACGTGTGTATGTTCAAAAATAAATCACACAATGCCCCGTGGAAACCCGACTACAGATGGTTGAAGTGTTTATCCCCGAGAATTAGGAATTGGTGGTTCAATTATCCAGCAAGCTTAGGTCGCTTTATTTATAGAGATATGGGGTCAGTTTGACATTGCTTTTGGAGGCTGCTTCTAGATTATAAAAAAATCTAAAGCACCTAGAGGTGTTTGGTAAACATGCTTATTAAAGAAGTACGTAACCGTTTCTACTTTTACGTAGTGTAATTTGAAAAACAGGTTAAATGTTGCTTTTCTGTAAACAAAACTGCTTCTCCATTTTAAATTACTAAAATATCATTAATTTTTTAATCCATATTCAACTAACTAATTTTCTAAAATTATTTTTTGTAATTTTACATATCCACAACAATTCTAAAAATAAAATATCCAAACACCCTACATGCTTATAACTTCAGTAGTTTCTTTCTTCAACACAGTTTGAAGCACTTTTTATATTAGCATAGCAATGCCAAACTGGCACATGGTCTGTTACCTTTTAATAGGTTTAGGAACTCCTACCTGTCTTGGATCATGCACTTTTTTTTCTTCTAGATGATTTTTCGTTTGGATTTTTTCTTCTATAAAACTTTTAATGAGACCACATTGCACTTTGAAAAGATCCTTCAGAATTAGTAGTTTTTCTTAGGTTTTATTTGTTTTGGCTTTTTTCGCTTTTTCCCTTGATGGCTTAATAGTTTTTATTTCTTGTTATTTTCTTCATTATAAATAATAGTGGGTTTAGAGTTAGAAGTTTACACAGGATCAATATAATTAGTAAGCTGTTAAGAAATCATGCAACTTGAGATGCGTTTCTAACTCTAAGTCTTTTTCATAATATATATATATATATTATATGTATAATTATTGAATGCTTCTCTCTTTTATTAAAAAAAAAAAAACATAAGCACGAAAAATTTATAGCTTTTCAAATAACAGTAAATATGGTTGCTTATTGCGTGGCAAAAAAAAAAAAGTTGCTTATTTACTAAAGATTCTTTATACATTTAAGTATGGTTGTTCCTCAAACAAACGAGCATGAAATACAAATAAGATGGCCCTTTTTTTTTTCAATTTAGTTTCAATAAACTATTGAAAATGTTACACGTGTTTATTTAACTTTTTTCTTCTCTTTAAAGAAACAGTAATACGTACGATTAGTTAATGTATAAATTTTCCGAGCAATAAATAAATAAATGTAGTTCGTACTACCAAATCAGGTTATAGAATACCAATACCAATTTCAATGCAAATGCTTTTTTTTTTTTAAGGAGTTTAATGCAAATGCTTGGATCTGATGATTGAAGGTATACAACATGAACTTATATTATATATATAATGTATTTATTATAATTTATGGAGATTGGCGCTTTCTCAAGTACTTGGATCAAGCACGTTGCATGACCAACTGGCATATTCCTTCATTTACATTAGCGCCTTAATAGATAATAAAAGAATGTAACTCGTGTTTAACATTTTACAAGTAAAAAATTCACAATTCAAATAGTCGTTTAGACGTGTGTTTGTGTCTATATCTCTGCCTTGGAATTTCACTTGTAAAGATGATTTCAGCTAACAGTCATATTTGTGATTCTCCGATTACTTTTCTTTTTATTTTCTTTTTTTTTTTCGAGTAAAGGCTTCTTTTTTTTTCTTTTTTTTTTTTTTTTTTGTAATTAGTACTAGTACTTATTAGGAGAAATTTCAAAACTTTAGAGAACTTTATTAATCTAATATATATGTAGACCTACTTTTTTTTTTTTTTAATGATAACACGATCTCATTTTTATTTGTATCAAGCTATTTTTACAACGATGCTATATATTTGTATCCATAAAAAAAAAAAAAAAAAAAGCTATTTTCGCACGATGCTTCATGTGCACGTTAAGTTTTCTTTTTCTTTTTTTTTTTTTTTCCCTTAGAAGAATTGTAAAAAAAAATTTACCAACGAGGGGAATCCATTTTCATGTTAGCTAACATTTATATATTCAGCCTGGATAAACATGTTGATTACGTCTTAGAGAAAATACCCAAAAAATCCCAGATTTTAGGCCAAATTTTAAAAAAATCCCTCTTATTTTTAAAATTCTCAAATAATCTTTTTGTTTTACGAATTGAACCCAAAATATACCCTAACGCAAAATTTAGGTTGACTTTTCGTATAAAAAGATAATATTACCCTTCAGTTTTTAGTTCATTACATATTTATAAAAAAAATTATACCACCAAAATTTTCAAATCTTTAATAATACCTCAATCAAATAAATTCTCAACAAATATAACTCAAATTCATCATAACTCAAACTCAAATCAAAATCAACCCAAACATTTTGATCATCAAAACCATCTTGATCAACATCAACCCAACATTTCAATCATCGAAATCATCAAAATCACCAAACATCTTGAATAAAATCAAGAGAGCCCCAAACCCCTGCGCCAAAGAGCCCCGAATCCTCGCAACCCGAACCTATTTGTCTCGAAACGCCTGCACCAAAGGATCATGAAGCCCCGCAAAGCAACGCCAGCGGACCTCGTACCCAGTGACCTTGAACCCCCGTACCCCTGGCAAGAACCCCTATGCCTCGAACCTTGCACCGGTGAACCCCAAATCCACGCTCTGGCAATTTTTGCTTCCCCAACCCTTGCTCCGACGATACCCGCTCTGGCAATCCCCGCACCGGCGAACCCTAAACCTCTGCGCCCCTGAACCTCCGTGTTGATGAACCCCATAACTCCGCGCTATCCTTACCTCTGTACCCCCAGACCCCGCGCCGGTGAATTTGAGGTATTAAGTGCAATTTTTAAAATTTTAGGGGTTGAACTTATATATTCTTAGATGGGTAATTTGAAACAAAAGTCAACAGAAAATTGATATCAACGTATATTTTGGGGTCGATTTTAACAACACATGGATTATTTTGATACTGAAAATTGATGGAGTATTTTGATGGACTTGCTTTGAAAAAAAAAAAAGAAAAGGAATTCTCGCAAAGACAGAAGAGAGGTGGCATTAAATAAGAATTATTCCTCGTTAGTAGTAAAAAGAAAATAATGTATGATATTCTACACAGAGATTGCCGGTAAGTCAATAATTTTGTGACTTAACTGTAAGTCAATAGTTACATTCTTTAGTAGATACTTGAAGATATCCTAGATAAGCAAATGGAACGAAACATAGCAAATAGATCTATTTTGTGGGGCTATTGAATATTGATCATCTAAAGATGTGTTTTCTCACAATAAAATAAATAAATAAATTATTTATAATAAAAATAATTTGATGACCGAGGGAAAGAGTAAAAGGATCGTGTTACGATTTTGTTGGTACACGAATTAGTATCCCCATGATGTACCTCTATGTCCCAAGCAAATTTTAAATAAAATAATAATAATTAAACATCAATATTTGATACTGAGACACCCAAAATAAGAAGCAATCAAGCTCGAGAATAGAATCAATAATCAAATGATCTCTTTTTCCTTCTATTTTTTAGAGGGAGAGATTTGCAGAGCGCGGTAATTGAGTGATCATATAGATATATCTTTTTTTTAGGGGAATTCCGATCATATAAATATTTTGTGCATATGTTTTCGTAGCTTGTATAAATGATATGATACGTTATCTCCGAGTTAGCTATACAGCTTAAGTTTTTTTTTTTTATTTTTAATAAAGGTAGACTAAGGCTCAAACTAATTATCCTACTAAAGATTGAATACATAAATATGCAGCAGTAAACATTAACTACTTAGCGGATGAGCCACTTAGGCATATACAAGCTTAATTGCTTTTTAGTTGATTCAAATTAATGAAAACTAAACTAGTAAATTAAGGGATGGAATTGATCAGTTAAAGTAGAAAAAATAGCTTATGAGAAACATTTTTTTTTCGAGGGTCTGATGAGCAACAATGAGTTAATGAAGTCTTAAAAGAGAAAGCCACGTTTGTTTAATTGTTTGACTTACCGGTAGAATTTAGGAGCTTCAAAGAAATATTAGTTAATTATTTAGGGAAAAATCATGTGTTGTGATCATGATATCGGAATCTTTACATTGTTTATTCATGTCATGTGTTAGTAAAATTAAGTTCTAGATATGTTCTCACGTGATGTAATAATCTCTTTCTATTATATATTCGATATCTTAATTACAATTACCCTGAGGACGTGGCTATAAAAAGGGTAATTAGTTAATCCTTTGGTAAGAATAATACTCAGACCAAGAGAGAGAGAGAGAGAGAGAGAGAGAGAGAGAGAGAGAGAAATGGGAAGAAGACCTTGCTGCTCAAAAGTAGGACTGAATAGAGGAGCTTGGACGAAGTTAGAAGATCAAATTCTTACAGATTACATCAATGTCTATGGTGAAGGAAACTGGAATAATCTTCCCAACTTGGCTGGTAATTAATTGATTATATATTAATAGCTCTTACTAAACCTTTGTTTGTTTTTCCCTTTTTGGCCAACTAATTAGATGATCATCTTTCCATTCAAAAAAAAAAAAAAAAAGGGATGATCGTCCTATGGCTAGCCACAACAAAAACCACACTAATAATATATATATATATATATATATGGCGAAATTTAGAAAATAAGCAATATTTATTTAAGTTTGTGAAAATTCCCTTTCATAAAAATTTTCAGCTAATATGTGTACAAAAAACATAATTTTTTAAATTTATGACTTTTTCCTGGTTTAGGCAAAATTTATGCATGCTTGTTTAATCAACAATGTTTTTCCTCGTCACCCATTTTGCATCTGTCAACTATTCGTGGCTCTCCGCCTCTCCACTTCAGGGTTTTCTTTTTCATGCAAAAAGAAAGCTATGAAAAGCGTATCACATATTTTAATTTCTTACAAGGAAAGTGAATATGACTTTGTAATTTCCATATATTTTCTTTTTCAATTTGGTATTAATTAACTAATAACCACGTATTAATTAATATGGTACATACATGCTTGTATAGTGAAAGTCGAAGCACTAGCATTATCATGGTTTGTTTTAATAATAATATATAAATAAAACAGGTCTGAAACGTTGTGGAAAGAGTTGTAGACTTCGATGGGTAAATTATCTAAGACCAGACATCAAGAGAGGAAATATATCTAAAGATGAAGAGGATCTGATTATTAGAATGCATAAGCTTCTTGGCAACAGGTAATTTATTAGGTTTTTCTCTCAATCATATTTCTCTTTTCTTTCATCTTTTTTTTTTGGTATGTTTTACTTTTCACTACTATATATTGATCACATAGTACTACTTTGTTATGGTCTCTTAGACTAGACACATTCCTCACTTAAAAAGAATAGTGCTAATTTGTATTCTTTTTTTTTTTTTCTCTCTTTGGTTCCTTCTTATAACTAGATGGTCACTAATAGCGGGAAGACTTCCAGGCCGAACAGATAATGAAATCAAGAATTATTGGAACACAACTTTGAGGAAGAAATTGGAACCCTCAAACCCCAAGATGGTCACAAATAGTTCCGAATTGAGCAAAGCGAAAACCGAAGGACAAGAGGCTAAAAACATCGTCGAGCCTGTTCGAACCAAGGCTTTCAGATTCACAAACAGAATTACTCAGACTTTAATTCCTAAAACAATATCTCAATTATCTCCGAATAGTGATCACAGTACTAGTGATGAAGACCAAGGCAAATATTCAAGTGGTGAATTAGTGATAAATTGTCATGATTCAACAGTAGAAGAAGATGAAACCCTAGATTTGATGATTGAATATTCAGCTACATTTTGCGATGATCTGCCACAAATGATCAATGGCAATATGATCAATAGTGCTCGTGAATCTCCACCGTCGGATGAGCAAGGAGTACTCGATGATGGTTGGATTATGGCTAGAAGCTCCAATCTTGGAGAGTATCTAATTGGCGGCTTTGATAATGATTTGGGAATGGCTGATTTTGATGTTTTGGCTTCTTTTTTGGATTTGTACGAACAAGAATGCTCATGAAATTCTGATAAAATGTCCTGTCCCATAAAAGTACATTTGATTGATCATATAACCTCATCGTACTGTATTAGACCATACAATACACTGCTTGACAAAATATTATTCAAATTATTTTATTGTATAACACAAATTGTGTTAGTTTAATGAAAATAAATTCATGCATGTATCCACTCTAATGTCTAAGACCATTGTCTCATTTTTTTTATATCATAGTTTTTTGGACACCATATAAATCGTATAAACTTTTATAATATAATATAATATTATGTTGTAAAATACAAAACTATAAGCTAACGTGTCCGAAGTTAGAGAAAGATAATACGTATGTGTAAAATAATTAGCTTCTATATATATGTTGGAGCATAATAAATCCATTTAATAAAAGAAAGTTACTGGAAGGCTTATGATATTTACAGGGCACAATGAAATTCCTTACTAATTAAATATACATGGCGTAAAAATGGAAGAAAATAAAAGTAAAGGAATATGTATATCCAATTTGCAAAGGATCTCCAAGTGTTTAATCATAATTTTTTTTTTCTTTTCCCCCTTTGTCCTAAAATTATAATTTTTTAAATAAATTTATTGTTATTGATACTGATATATACATACATATATATATATATATACATACACACACGTGCGCTAGATTATATTTAATAACAACATTAAAACTAGAATATACCTAAAAGAGAACTTTTTTCAGGATAATAAAAAAGAAACAACAGATCTATGTGGCTCATTTAGAAAATTAACTATAAATATATATATATATATATATATATATATATATTATTAAACCCACGTAATTTTTTTAAATAAACCCCAATTCGTTAATTTATCGTTTTAGTTGATTGTAATTTTTTTATGGCAAAAAAAAAAATAATAATAAGAAGAAGAAAATTGCAGTGTAATCATACTCTATATAATTAATGGAGCCTTTTTTCTTGAAAATCCGCAACTTGTAAACTTTTTTTAAGGCGTACTTAATTATATGTCTCAAGTGATTAGAAGGACTTCAAAAAGTAGTACCCATGTGGATCTTATGGGTACGGACATTTTATGTATTGCAATAAGATAATTTTGAGCTTCTTGACTGCATATAATTTCATGTAAATTACATATATATATATTTATTATTTATATAAATTCATAGATAGCGTAACACACGTGCTTTAATTATTTCGATATGGAATAAAGTGCTATTTTATATAGAAGTTATATTAAATACTCAATTTTAAAAAAAAATATAGCAACATACATAAGTAATTCAATATAGTAGTAATCAGTGATAATTGGATAAATCATTAAAAATATATAAAAATAATTAATGAATTGACTAATTATTTAATTATTTTTAAAAATTAAATATTTCGTTTTATTATAGTATAAATTCTAATTATTCTCCTATGTCTTCACTATATTTGTTATAATTAAGGACGGGGACGTAGAATGATTTATTGATAAGCAAGTGGGAGAATAGTTTGAGGAGTACTGTAAAAAAAAATTGTGCTTTTCAACTTATTAGTTATAATATATGAAAAGCTTGCAACCCTTTATTGGAGATTCAAAGTTAATCCAGCTGATATATTAATCTTATTTTGAAACAGTAAAGCACGCATGCATGTTAAGTGAATTTGATAGGTCCTTCTTGCTGCCACCACCACCACCACCCCATATTTTTGTTACCTGAAAAAGCTGGGTATAGTTTAAACAAATGGGAAAATTAAACAAATATTATATACACGTAAGATTTATTTCATTGTCCTCTAAAAAACTCTATAAATTTATAAAAAGCTCACTCAATTAGTCAAAGACGAGAATCCAAAAATTGGCGTCGATATATCATATAATATCTAAACCCTCACAAAAGCATAATTATAAATTTTTCCAACCCAAATGGTCCTTGAATAGTTTAATGAATGTGTACCAATTAAATATCTTCCTCTTTATTCAGGTCTATAGGCTTCTTCTCCTAGAGAAGACATTTAGAACTTTTAGCCATTTGTTGGATATTCCTATATCGCTTTTTCTTAAAATCCAGGTGTAGTTGCCAAGTGGAGTGCTAAATTTAGAAAGGTCTTAACACAGTATTAGCAAATAGAACTGCTGTCTATATAGTTATTCTTATAGTTGTCCCAATTAATTATAAACTGATAATTCACCTACTTTTTATTTAATATGTTTTTGAAAAATTTATCTAATAATTAAAAATGTGAGAGTGGCAGATACTCCTAATTGTTAGAGTACACATAGGCTAAAAACGATATATATACATATGTGGAAGGTATATACAGATAGGTTTTAAAAGCAAGTGTATGTAATGTTGAATCCAAATAAAGCAGTCATATTCATAAAACTCTATCACTTGTTGCATGGTGGGGGACCTATTGTTGCATAAATAATTGCAAGAGTTTCAAGCCAACCCAAGACAAATATATGGTTGGTAGTAGTACTACCCAGCCTTTATAATATTGACATGACAAACTATTTATTAAAAAAAAAAAATACCATCCGGGTTAGAAATATTTAAGTTTTTCTTTTTTTGGTGCACAAAATTATTGGATTGAAAGTGGATACAATAATAATCATTTTCTATAGTAAGGCATGTACTATCACAAAATTATTCTCTTTTAGAGTATATCCTATGGTTGTGGAGATCAGATTCTGAAGTGTTGATTATACTTTTCTAGGAAATAAGTTCTATTAAAAAAGTAATTTTACGAATACTTTCTTTATTGTAGGACAGACATATTGAAGAAAAAACATATAAAAGTCTAGTATTTGAGGATTTTTAGTGAGCAGAGACATATGAAATATTTTCTTTATGATGTTATTTTGCCCCCATTGAATGTTACGGTGTAATGACAAATTATCTTATACAACATTAACAAAATTTCGCATGTAGCACAACTATATTAGAACTGGAAAAACGCTTTTGGTATATAGGTTACTTGTGTATGTTCACCAACAATCACAAATATTTCAACAATCACAAACTACCAACAAAAAATAACTGCTCAAATCAATTATTAACTGTTTATAACTTCTCATTTAACAGTCCCTTAAATCTGACTGTTGGATCTAAATTTTAGAAACGTGTTAATATATAAAACTTGACCGTTAAATCGCAACACTTGGCAATCAACAGTCCATATTTAATTTAGGAATAACCAAAACAAAAAAATAATTGTTCCTACGCTCCTCGCGACGATACATACATGCAAAGTGCGACAAATAATTACCATAAACGTCCAAACGCCCAATCACCCACCATAGTATGTTGCTTACCACACCCAACTAATAACACATAGTTCACATTTTCTTTTGAACCTTTCAATCACACAAACTTTTTACGTGGGACTCTTAAATTAGTTCCCATTAACTTTTGGTTTACCACTAACATTTGGTTCCAATTATAAACCTATTACAATTACTCTAACAATACTTTTACCTTATGTACCATAGAGAGAAATTCCATTGGTTTGCTCATTTTTGGATTCAAAAGGTCTCCCAGAGAGTGGTCCCAGCCAGGCGGACACGCCGTGTCACCCTCCACTTTGAAAAAAAACAAAAAATATTTGTCATGACGCTATTAGAATTCTGAAGTAGTCAAAAAACTAATTATGATCATACGAATCTCATAAAATAATCATATATTATCATAAAACTATTCTTCAAACGCAATAACTGTATTTGAAAGAAGAAAAAAACAAGCAAAACAGTTGACAATCATGATCGGCATTTTGTGCATGGCCATAATTGTTTTTAGGATTAATTTTACGTTTGCCCCCTGAACTTTGGGGTCAGTTTCACTATGCCCCCTAAACTTCAAAACGTTAGATCCGTTCCCCTCCATCTTTGAAATTTTTTAAACTTGCCCCTTCCGTCAAATATTTAACGGAAAATGCCTTAAATTTGTATTTTAAGGTGTTTTAAAGTTGGTAAAAAGGCTAAAATTATTATTTTATCCTTAAATTAGTGTGTGGTAATTATATTTTAATAATTTTAATAATATTTATATGCAAAATTTATAATTAAATTCATACTTTTTCTCTCTCAAAAAAATTAAGATATGATATTTTGTATATAAATATGAATTTAATTATAAATTTTGTATATAAATATTATTAAAATTATTAAAATATAACTACCCCACAATAATTTAAAGATTAAACATTAATTTTAATATTTTTTTAACCTCAAAGCACCTTAAAACATGAATTTAAGGCATTTTTCGTTAAATATTTAACGGAGGGGGCATTTTTACGAAATTTCAAAGATCAAGGGGAACGGATCTAACGTTTTAAAGTTTAGGGGGCATAGTGAAACTGACCCCAAAATTCAGGGGGCAAACGTAAAATTTGTCCTTGTTTTTACTTAGTAGGGTTCAACATATATGTTTTGGTTGTTAAAACACACACACCACAACCACAAGGGTGAATCCCATTGTTTCATTTCACGCACTTATATTAAAGTAGGAATTCCATATCCACTCTTTTATATCACTTTTCTATAAGAGTCGTCCCGTCAAATTAATGGTACATGAGACGACTTCAATATGCTTTGATTCCTTAGTACTCAAAATATTACGAGCCTAATGCCACACAAATAATCATACTCCATTCTGATTTCATATATTTGATCTACAATTTTGTATCAATGATATTACTTTATTTTGATCGGTCAAACCACACCTAACTAACAAACTAGCTTTTTACTATCAGAAAATATTGATGACAATATTATACGTAACGATGTATCAAAGTTTTTTTTTTTAACCAAATGGTTTTCTAGAGTTTTTTTAATACAAATTGGCAACGCCTCAACTATCACGTTATTATTGTAAATTGAGCCGGCACTAGGTCGATTGAGCTCATTAGTTTATCAAACAATACACTGTTGTGCACAATAAAATACCACCAAAAAAAAAAAAAACATCATTATGAAATAATATTTGACAAGATCAAGTTTTATTTACCACTACAGTCACCACCTTTCACTATCCACGACTTTGATCACTATTCACCAATAACATTAAACGGCCCCAATTAATTAATGCACACACTTCCGACCACCTACATCCGACTCCGACCGGCCACGGCCGGCTCCTCCGCCGCCTTCGACGGCGACCCCATCGCCTTGGCGATCTCTTTGAGCACGAACTTCTGAATCTTCCCGGTGGAAGTCTTGGGCAGCTCGTCCTTGAACACCACCGACCTCGGCACCATGTAGCGCGGCAGCTTCGCGCGGCAGTACTCCAAGATGTCCTTCTCCGTGGCCGCCACGCCGCCCTTCAGCGCCACAAAGGCGCACGGCGTCTCACCCCAGAGCTCGTCGGGCCGCGCCACCACCGCCGCCTCGCCCACCGCCGGGTGCCCGTAGAGCGCCGACTCCACCTCCACGCTGCTCACGTTCTCGCCCCCCGTTATGATCACGTCCTTCGACCTGTCCTTTATCTCCAAATACCCGTCCGAGTGAAACACTCCCACATCGCCGGTGTAGAACCAACCTCTGCTGTTTATACACCTGGCTGTCCCTTCCGGGTCCTTGAGATACCCCATCATCACGCAGCTACCTCTAAGGGCAATCTCCCCCAAAGTCCGTCCGTCTCGCGCCACGCTCGCGCCCGTGTCCGCGTCCACGACGTCGATCTCCGCCATCGCCGCCGTCCTGACGCCCTGGCGGGCCTTGAGCCGGGCCCGCTCTGAGGCCGGGAGCCGGTTCCAGTGCCGCTTCCACGAGCACGAGATGACGATCCCGGCCGTCTCGGTCAGCCCGTACCCGTGCCCGACGACGAAGCCGAGGGACTCCGTGCGGTGGAGCACCGCCGCGGGAGGCGGAGCTCCGGCCGTGAGGATGTGGACTGGGAATTTGAGTGGCTCGGCGTGGGGGGAGTTGGACAGCATGTTGAGCACCACCGGCGCGCCGCACATGTGGGTGACGCCGTGGCGGCGGATGAGGTCGAAAATGGCTTGGCTGTCGAACTTCCGGAGGCAGATGTTGATGCCGCCCACGGCGGCCATCCCCCACGGGTAGGTCCACCCGTTGGCGTGGAACATCGGTAGTGTCCAGAGGAAGACGGGCTGTTTCGGGACGGCCCAGTCGACGAGCGAGTCGAGTGTGACGGCGAATATCCCCCGGTGGCAGTGGACGACGCCCTTCGGAGACGCCGTAGTGCCGGAGGTGTAGTTAAGGATCATCGGGTCCCACTCGCTCTCCGGCCGGACCCACCGGAACCCCGGATCGCCTCTCTCGACCATCTCCTCGTAAGTGGAAGCAAACCGGTGGCCGAACCCTACCTTCACCTCGGCAGCTTCCTCCGACGCGTCGGCGATAAGGACAAGGCGGGGGATTTGGGCTGTTTCCGGGAAAAGGGAGACGGCCTGGAGGACGAGGGCGGCGGAGAGCTGGTCGACGAAGACGATGTTGGACTCGGCGTGGCGGAGCATGACGGAGACGGTGCGGGCGTCGAGGCGGGTGTTGACGGTGTTGAGTACGGCGCCGGCCATGGGGGCGGCGAAGTGGAGCTCGTACATGGCCGGCACGTTGGGGGCGACGACGGAGACGACCTTGCCTCGGCCATCGCCGCCGAGCGAGACGGCGATGGACGAGGCCAGGCGCAGGCACCGGCGGTGGGTCTCCGACCACGTGTGGACGGCGTCGTTGTAGACGACGGAAGCGCAGTCGCCGTAGACGGTGGCGGCCCTCTCGAGGAAGCCGAGTGGGGTCAGAGGAGAGGAGTTTGCTGGGTTTGGCTTCAGCTTCTCCATTAATGGCAGCTATGGAATTAGTACACTGTTAAGCTTTGTGATATATTTGTCCTTCAGATGAACATGTGGGAACTAAAGCAAAAGCTTTGAGAGGAAAAAATAATGGTTAAATTTTGATCCCACAAAGTGCTCGTCTTTTTAAGAAAGTGACAATTATCCAACCAAAAGATGGTTATGATAAAAAGTGATTGATATTTATTAATTTTGATATGAATATTGATCTGTTGCTTATTAAGTTTTTAGGGTCATCATCATTGACTATTTCCTTCCTTGTTCATAATACTCGCCAAATAATATTAAAATTTGCTGAAGTATATTTGCTAAACTTGGGTTGACGTATTATATATTTGCTCAAAGCCCAACTAGTGAGTGAACACATAATTTTATCCCCAAATTCCAAAGAAAAGCAAGCCCAAATGGTCCGAAACATCGGACAATGTGCTCTGGATGGAATGAACTATTCTATTTTACGGTTGTTTGAGTAAATCGTTAGTTTAATACGATAGGATTTTTTTTTAAATTATTCAAGATTTACTTAAATAATTCATTAACTTTATTAAGGCACATGTTGGAATTGCATAACTCTATTTAGAATACCGTTCGATGTCTAATATAAGGAAGGTTATTGCTAAAGTATAGGGACTGATTCTGTATTATCCGATTACAAGCCCTTCACTCATATTATCATTACGTGAGACTTGATTTCGCAGTAGCCTTTGGTCGTTACAATCTATTCTAATATTAATGCTTGTACTTTATTTATTTAATTTTTTGTTATTATTTAACGTGTGTAAATTGTTGGCAATGACGTATTGCTCGCCAGACAGGCCATGTGTGGTCATTTATGCGACCTATATATATATATATATATATATATATATATATTCTCTGGAAATGCGACCAATATATTATTTAGCACGTCTCTGCACTTTTTTCTTCCCCAGCTGCAAAGTACGTCTCAGACTGCAGTATAATTAATATAAATATGGACGCAGCGATTAAGAAAGTAAATATTTATGTGTGTGAAAAATAATTTTAAAATAAGAAACTTATACGAAATTGCTATAGTACTTAAGGTTCTAATATTTTAATACTAGTTTGCACCCAAAAAGAAAATATTTTTATACTAGTGGTAATTATGTAGGACGTATACGGGACCATATATATGAGCATGCCCAATTTTTTTTCTTTAGGTGAGAGCATTGGCCGAGATCAGACTTTGGGTAAAAATAGATAAGAAAAATAAATTCATCGGTTCTACAAATAAAACAAAAATAATGTCATTCTTGATTATTATATTTTTTAATGTGGCTCGTTGATGGTCATTGATTATGAGTAGCGACTACTTAAGACGTGTATAATTTGACGCCTGAAATTGACGAGTGTGGGGAGCGATCGCCAGTGCAAAGAGAGGAAAAAATACGGACAATGAATAGCTCACACTTAAGGGATACGTGGATGAACCGATCGAGTGATCTCTCTCAATCAATCGACGCTCTCACATATCGCCATTTTTTCGCACTGATTTTCTCGCAGATTCTCACATGCATGTAGTTGAAGTTTCTATGATTAGAGGTTGGAAGAGCCTAGTGGTCAAACAAATGGGTCACATAGTTATTATTACGTACTGTTCCACTTTGCTATTTTCGGTGATTTAGTCTATTAAATTTGGTGACAGAGCCCTCAATTTGTTTTCTTCTCTGGACAAATACTTGCAAAGTCCATAAGAATTCATTCTCACATTGTAATGAATTTGCTATTTTTGATGTTGTCCAGTACATAATTGACGTTTAAAGGGTTTGTTATCCGTATATATTATGATTTTTGTGTGAACATTTGGGAACTTATTTTTGTGATTGTACTGATTGTTAAATATCGTGTTTTTGAGAAATGTTTGGTTGAGTTGTTAATTTTCAATAGGAAAAGTAATTAAAAAAAATCCCTTGTGTTTTTAAAAAAATGCACCAAAAAAAAAAAATCCCTCAATTATTCTTTAAAAACACAAGGGATTTTAGTATAATTTTCCCTTTTCTATATTATACTATTACTAAGGTTTTCGTTGATTTGTTGACGAATTTTTTTTTTTAATGTTTAACTGGTAATTACGGTGTGTTTTTGCTATATTTGTTTGTGATTATACATGGCTTTTGGATTTTTAGAATGTGTTTAAATAATGCAAAAAACGACATCGTATCAGGAAAACGACAGGAATCATAAAATCGACTTGCAGAGAAAACGACAAAAGATGCAAAAGCCATCATGATCGAAAAAACGACAGAAGTACTATAAACGACAGATAGGGGAAAACGACAGAAATTAAAAACGACATCATAGCTTAGAACGACAGCTAGTATAAAAACGACATTAGCCTGCAAAAACGACATCAGAGTAAAAACAATAGCATTATTCAAAAAACGACATCGCATCAGGAAAAAGACAGGCATCATAAAATCCACTTGCAGAGAAAAACGACAAAAAATGCAAAAGTCATCATGATCGAAAAAAAGACAGAAATACTATAAACGACCGACAAGAGAAAAACGACAGAAATAGCTTAAAAAGACAGAATCTTAAAAACGACAGCTAATATAAAAACGACATTAGCCTGTAAAAACGAAATCAGAGTAAAAACAATACCATTTAAAAAAAACGACATTTTATCAGGAAAAAGACAGGAATCATAAAATATAAAATCCACTTGCAGAGAAAAACGATAAAAGATGCAAAAAGCCATCATGATCGAAAAAACGACAGAAATACAAACGACCGATAGGAGAAAAACGACAGAAATGAAAAACGACATCATAGCTGAAAACGACAGAATCTTAAAAACGACATTAGCCTGTAAAAACGACATCAGAGTAAAAATAATAGCATTATTCAAATAACGACATCGGATCAGGAAAAAGATAGGAATCATAAAATCGACTTGCAGAGAAAAACGACAAAAGATGCAAAAAGCCATCATGATCGAAAAAACAACTGAAATACTATAAACGACCGAAAGGAGAAAAACAATAGAAATGAAAAACGACATCATGGCTTAAAACGACAGAATCTCTAAAACGACAGCTAATATAAAACCGACATTAGCCTATAAAAACGACATCAGAATAAAAACAATAGCATTATTCAAAAACAACACTAGAGCAGTAATCATAAAACGAGATTTTAGAGGGGGAAAAATGAAAATGTCATTGAAAAACGAGATGAAAGCTTATGAATTATAGGTAATTAGGTTGCGAAACTGAAAAAAAAAAATGTGAAAACACTTGTTAAACTGTGGGTGTTAAGTCAATTGAAGCACAAATCTGTGGGTGCCTGGGTTTAGAGAGATGCAAAGATGAAAATAAGATAGTTTACACGAAAAAAAAAAGAGAAAAAAAAGAAAAGGGGGTAATCAAGTGTGATTGTATCTATAGTGAGTTTATAATTTGTGGGTTCTATTTTAGTTGTTATTAGATTTGTGCCGTTGCATTGTTTCCTGGGGAATAAAAATCATTCCCCACCAAAGTCAAATGGTGGAGGACAGAAATCATAAAAAAAAAATGGTAAAGAAAAAATTTATTTATTTTTCATGTGTATTAACGTCATTTTAGACATCAATTTTAGTTGAAATCTATTGAATTTGGGTATTAGCAACATTTTTAAATAAATTTAGTGGCTAATTTTTTTTTTTTTTTGTGACATATCATGGTTTAACTTACAGATTTGGATGTAGGGGGTAATGAGACATTTTTTAACGTATCATAGGGCAAAAATATAACGCTTTAAAGAATGAGGTGTATTTTTAAAAAATAGCACAAAAATAAGGGGTAAAAGAGTAATTTTTTCTAGATGCTAATAGCTACGTGTATATATAACTGGAATGACATATATGCTGCATTGAAATTTTTTTTTTTCCTTTTTAATGTATGTATTCTTATATTGTTCAATTTTTACTGTGTAATCCAATATAGTAGAATCCGCATATGTAGAGAAAGTTACATTATTGGGTGATGTGGTCCCACGTTGTTCCACGGATAGTCGCGGCAAGACCGTGAAAAATAATCCTTTGTTCTTTTCCAGCTCATGTTCAATATAGTGCATAAATACACATCGATGATATTTGAAGGCGTACACATATGTGACAAACTATATTATTTAATGTATCAAAGGGTATAGCAAACTTCAACTGATAAAATGAAAGTACAAACACTCACCATCCTCAATGGACTCTTCAATCTTCATACAGATATAACAAGCACACACTAATATCTTTAACAACAACAAAATGACTCCACACCATATAACTCCACACGTAAACCAAACTAGAACAACAAATATAACACGTACAATTATATGACTATACGTGATCTGTAAAGTAGAGAAATTAAGCTAGCCCTCATACGTTCGTACTGTAGTAATTATAGATCATGATATTGTCAAGAGGCCAAGCCTTCAAGGGCTAGTGGTTGATTCTGGTGGCGGGGAGAGGAAAGGGATGGAGGGGATCGTAGTCGGGATGGCCGGAAAACCCGCCGGAAGAGGGGGCAAGCTCACCTTCGGGAAAGGCAGCCCGCCTGCAGTGGGCAAGCCGCCACCCGCCGGAAGAGGAGGCAACGGCGCAGGCTTCGGGAGGGACGGGAAAGTCGGTTGCGGCAGCGTTGGGAAGCCGAGATTGGGCAAAGGTGGCATGTTTGGCTTTGGCAGATTTGGCATCAGAGGCAGGTTTGGGACGTTAGGTTGGGTGGTTTGGAGGAGATGGCGGGCCGCTAGGGTTACGTCAAGGCTTGAAAATGCAAAAGCAGCCAAGAAAAATGGTAGTAAGTATTTGGTAAATGCCATTTTGAGTACTAAATATATAGGATCAAAAAAGATTATGATATGTTATATAGCGAATGAAATGGCTTGTTGGTGGTTTGTGTTTTGTGTTTGTGATGAAGCTGGGGTTAATATTGGGGTGTATATATAGGTGGAGGCTTTGGGATTAGGTGAGTTTTGTTGGGACTACTTGAGACGGATATTAGAGAGGTCTTTGATTATCGAGTGGTGATATTCTTATAATTAGTTGGTCAACTTGCTTACTATCTTATTGTATACAGGACACGTAAATGCCATATTGAATTTTAAATAATATATTTATATATAATGAACATAGTCATAGATCATGAGTATGTTTTGGGATTTGTCCGAGTTTGGTAACCTATAATACTACCCAGTTCATATACCAAATGCAGATTTAGAAATAGGATGAAAGATTATCACTACCTTTTTTTCTTTCGTTTTTTTAATTACGTTAGAGAACAATGAATAAAAAATTAAGATTTTTAGGAGAGAAAAGAAAAAAAAAAAGAAAAAAAAGAAAGGAACTCTAAAAGAACCACTAAATCCTGACAAATAATAAGTTCATAAAAACGACAGCAAAACAGAAACGACAGTAAACATTTAAAACGACTTAAAAATTCAAAAAACGACATAAAATTGTAAAAACGACAATAATATCAGAAAAACCAAATGAAGATAAAAAGGAGAGCAGAATAAAAACGAGGTGAAATGAAAAATAACAGTACCATAAAAACGACAGGAAAATTAAAAAACGACAATAAATATAGAAAACGACAAGAATTGTACAAACGACAGAGAAGCAAAACAAATGATCAATTGACCCAAAAAATGAAGTACTAAAATTTCAGATGGTAATATAAGTTTGAAATACTAAGAGAACGAGATAAGGGGTCGAATATAAAAGATATAATGTGAACATGAATCTTAGCTAGCAAGTAACACGAAATTTGACACTCGAGAAGTTCACATGATGAGCCTTCAAGCGTAGCTTGACATCTGTAGGAATGGTAAAGTCATCGCTCATTTGATTAACACAAAGTTAAGTAGTCTTGGATCAAGGTTTTCTTGTTTCCCCCCTCTTTGAAGTGATTTAGTGTGCTGGTTGTTGCGTCTCACAAAATTGCGCCGTAAGAGGAAAAGCCCGAACCTCTTTTGTCCATTTGAGAACGGTGTAGCGCGGTACAACAGGATGTGAGGATAGATGGTTCGGCAACATCTCTAGCCTTAAGGTCGACATCCATACTAGATGGCCTCGAGGTCGACATCCATGCTAGATGGAGCGTGCCTAACCCTGCAAGACGAGCTGGCCGCATGGCACAAGATGAGCATACCAAATTCTGCAGATGCCTCGAATGTACATTTGAGAATTTTGGGCTCAAAGATGTAGTGACTAAAACTAGCATAAATTTGAATTAAACTACTAGAGAGAGTTCAAATCGAGTAAATTAACCAATAATATTCAAGTAGGTTTGATGTTTTAGGCTTTTAGCAAAAGCACCAATTTGCAATATATTTATTTAATATTGTTGGAAAAAGCCCACGTATTAATTAATTAAAATAGTGAAGACTACACTTAAAACTTTGATTAAAACTCATTTACAAGTGTTATGCGAAAGTAGTATGAAGTGAGCGTTTAATTCTAAAGTTTATCTCTAATTATAAAATCAAGCTAATCAAATATCTAACTAATGTTTTATGTCACGCAAAAGAAATAAATGTAACACGTAGAATTAACATACATAAGACGACAATTTATATTAGTAAACAAAGGTAGAAGACACATACAGTGTCTGGATAATGATCTTACATACATGACACACATAAGTAGTACAATACTATGAAATAAAGCAGGTCTAAATATAGACATATATATGTCAACTATATATCATAAGTGTCTATAGACCAGACAACGATATTGCTTGAGTAACAAGTCACAAGCTAGGTAAAGGTGATTTTAAGTATTCTAAGGGTTGAGTTTTGGGATTGTTGGAAATTTATGGTCGGGAAAGTTGAGAAAATATGGAAAATTATATTCCGGAAACTTGGGAATATCATGTTTGGTCTCAGTAGGAAATTCAGGCAACTTGGGTATTTCAAAATGCTCGGGCTCTTCATGCTTTGGCTCTTCATATTTAGGCTCTTCATGCTTAATTGGCTCTTTATACTTAGGCTCTTCATAATGCTTTGGTTCTTCATGTTTTGGTTCTTCATGCTTAGGCTCTTCATGTTTAGGCTCTTCATGATGCTTTGGCTCTTCATGCTTTGGCTTTTCATACTTTGGCTCTTCATGATGCTTTGGCTCTTCATGCTTTGGTTCTTCATGCTTAGGCTCTTCATGCTTAGGCTCTTCATGATGCTTTGGCTCTTCATGATGCTTTGGCTCTTCATGCTTTGGTTCTTCATGCTTTGGCTCTTCATGATGCTTTGGCTCTTCATGCTTTGGTTCTTCATGCTTTGGCTCTTCATACTTAGGCTCTTCATGCTTAATTGGCTCTTCATGCTTTGGCTCTTCATACTTAGGCTCTTCATGATGCTTTGGCTCTTCATGCTTTGGTTCTTCATGCTTTGGCTCTCCATACTTAGGCTCTTCATGATGCTTTGGCACTTCATGCTTTGGTTCTTCATGCTTTGGCTCATCATACTTAGGCTCTTCATGCTTTGGCTCTTCATACTTAGGCTCTTCATGATGCTTTGGCTCTTCATGCTTAATTGGCTCTTCATGCTTTGGCTCGTCATACTTAGGCTCTTCATGATGCTCTGGCTCTTCATGCTTTGGTTCTTCATGCTTAGGCTCTTCATGCTTAATTGGCTCTTCATACTTTGGTTCTTCATGCTTCGGCTCTTCATGCTTAGGCTCTTCATACTTCGGCTCTTCATGATGCTTCGGTTCCATTGGAAATTCAGTCAACTTGGGCATTTCAAAACGCTTTGGCTCCTCATGCTTCTCTTCATGCTTTGGCTCTTCATGCAGGTTGGGAATGTCCAGCTTCGGGAAGTAAGGTAAAGTGGGAAATTCAAGCTTAGGAGGCTCAAACTTCGCTGTCGAGTAGTTATCGGCCTCCAAAAGCTTTCGAGACCCTGCCGTGACCAATATTGGGTTGTAGCTCAGTGAAGTGAAAGTGAGCACCAAGATAATTGGTAGCACAAAAACTGAAGTACAAAGGCTATGGTATGCCATGTTGGTAAAAGCTCTACTAATTGTAGTGTTGGAAAGAGTTTGCTTGTGCATTAAATTCTTAATTGCTAAGATGGGATTTTATAGGCAAATTAAAGGATGTCTCAAATTGGAGAAGTAGGAAATAATCCAAGTGTTGGTTCAACTTATTATTTTCCCTTTTCCATTGGTACAGGACTACGTTATACAACGGCTATGGGCTTTCCAAAACAAGATATTATTTCTGATCTTATTTCATGATTAGATTTTATTCGTAATTCAATCACTTGCTTACTGATACCTAAGTCACATGGTGGAAATATTTGAATATGGAAGTCTTCTATAGTCTGATTGGTGGTTAAACAAATCTTGGTCGAGCTTCTTTTAGAAGCGCATTGGTGTACTTTTCTTAATATGGATTTGCCTTTCGTTTGTCAAAAAACTTTTGGGAATGGGCAATGGTTTACAAAGAGTAATGCTATTGCTTAATGCACTGTAATTGCTTTCTTTTCTAAATTTTGTTTGTTACTTTGTTGTGGCAATACTTTAACCAAGAGATAAAATGTTCGTCTTAAACTGAAAATTATTATGTAATGCAAATGCAGTAGTCAAATAAGTTACCAGATACAATCGATAAATAAAAAGTAAGAAAGGAAAGAGAAAATTATAATTAAAAAAAAAAAGAATAGAATACCAAACGCCTATATGTAGCTAGGCTAGTCTGGTTACATTCAAGAAAGCAAATGAACATGCCATTCTTATGAATATAGCCTAATTTTAGAACTTATTTTATAAAAATATCTGTAATTTTTGTTTTTTAGGTGAATGATATGTTTTTGGTACTTTAATTATTAACTATAGTTATTAGATAAAAATATCAACTAAAGTGGCTGGCATTCGTGCACTTACCATGATAGTTTGTCTATTTATCAAAAATAAATCATTTGTCTAATTAAAAAAAATTATGGTCATTTTTTAATATATTTGGTCTATAAATGGAGTAACTATCAAACTGTTCCTATATTTTATGCTGCGCTTTTATTTTTATCCTATTTAAATACATAAAAAGTATTAGTAGCAAATAAAGTGTGGTAAAATTATTGATTAGTGTTCCTTTTTTTTGTGTGTGTGTGTGTGTGTTCTTTTTTTTTTTTTTTGAAATAGAAATTTTTTCCTTGGACTATTGGCTACCATGAATAATAATTTTAAATCATTAAATTTATTTTGTAAATGAGAGTACTAAAGGGATTAATCCAATCATCGAGAATAATGATGAGTTTTACTTTTGAAATTCTAATAGAAAAGAAAAATTATACATGACCAAAATTTTTTGACAAAAAAATTGGCCAAAATGACGAATTAATTATATATTGAGTGAGATAAAAACAAATACGCATAGATAATTGTATTATACAACAAACAATTATAATTCACGATATTATAATAACTTTTTCTCGCGAAATTCGGTTGTAGCATTACTCATTAGAAAAGCTCTTACCTTTTACTTATTCCATGATCTCGTTATGTGTCGCATAAGAGCTGTACATTGATGAGTGATGAGTCTCCTCGGCCACTAAAGTTGCTATAGGTGAGTGATTTGATTGGAGGCATTGATGGTCGGAGTCATTTAGTGGCCTAGTGGGTGACCAATCGCTAGAGATTTTACCGATCGACAAATAATCCGAATGTGCACTATATTCAACAATTAAAAAAAAAAAAAAAAAAAACTAAAACTTGGCAATATCTTATTATTAGTTTACCATTCATGACATCATGATTCATGTGGTCTCAAAATGAAAGGTTTATTCGTACAACATTAATGATTAGATCAGATAGGATCATAGAAGCCACACATAAGAGCTAAAGATAGTCATGAAAACCTTATAGCTGTCCTTGCTTTGGCGGAAGTGATATATGAATATAGGCAAGAAGTTGATCAACAAACACCTACATTTCCCACCAACTCCAACCTTTTGAATCCCTAATAATCTCACGTCCCATATCTATAAAAACCCATATCAACAATTCAATATTCCCATCCACAAATCAACAAACCATCTCCATTTCAACAAACAAACAAACTGCACTCCTTCACATCAATCTCTTTTTTCCATTTTGATCAATACAAGCAATTAATATGGCTTACCAAAACATCCCAACCATCTTATTACCAATAATTTTGATTCTCACTACTCTCTCTTCCTTCAACACACAAATTATGGTTTCCGGGGCTCGCCACCTTCTAGAAGAGACTCCTAATTTGCCAAAGGAATTGCCTCATGAGCTTCCTAAGCCACAACTCCCACCACTCCCCACTATCCCTACTCTGCCGAAGCCCGAGCTGCCGAAGCCGGAGTTGCCTCACATCCCGGAGACTTTGACGAAACCCGAATTGCCAAAACTGCCAGAGCTTCCAAAGCCAGAAGTCCCAAAGTTGCCTGAATTGCCACATCTTCCCAATGTTGCTGAGCTGCCTAAGCCCACCTTGCCAACCATTCCAAACCTTCCAAAAGATCATCCTCAAACCACTACTCCTTGAAAACATTATTATTATTCGAGTCTGCTATGATCATTAATATTTATGTGTCCTGAATTATTGTGCGAATGTTTGTAACAAGAAATAAGGCTAGATTTATATGTTCAAATTAAAAGCTTTCGATTTATGTACCAATGTTCTACATGTGCGTTTCATATTGCGTCGTTTGTCGTCTATACAGAGTGGTTCTATTTGATTGTATTTCGTATTTTGTACTGGTACTATATTGATCGTGACATTAATATATTACACTTCACTTGGTTTTATGTCGGTGATTCCTTGCATCTATCATCACAATTGGCTTATTAAGTTCCCCTGTAATTGCATTTCTATTTTCTCGTGTATATAAAATTACTCATTACTCATCACTCTTAAGGGACAAAGCTAGTTTAGCCCCTAGTAGGAGATGCAACAAGTACCACCCACACGAATCAATTTGAAGATCAATGCCCTCGATTGATGCATCATTAATTATAATTTGTCTTGAATAATATGCTCCTTTAATTTCTACCTTGACAGTAGGGGTAAAAATTAAAAAATCCAACACAAAAGGATATAAATTAATAATGTATAAAAAGTATGGGACATTTTTCAAAATCTTCCCCCACACACACTAGTTGCCCCATAGTAAAATATTTACGTCAACACCCGATGTTTTATTGTGACTTTTTTCAATTTTACCCTCAAAATTATATTGATTTTCAATATTATTAGAATTTTTTTTTAAATTACATTGTGCTCTTCTGAAATAAATTTATAGTTTTGTCCCCAATAAAAGTCGTACAAGGACGAAAAAAGTTCAAGCAGTCATAAAAATACATAGAAAACCTTGTAGATTTATCTATTTGTAAGTAAATTTAATATATAAATCAACCTACTATAAGAATCTTAAAAGTGAAGTGTTTCACCAGTACAAAGACGAAATGTTTCGTCTCCTATCCCATTTATTTCAAGAGCTAAAATGAAAATTTAGTAAAGTTTGCGTCCCTAACAGGGACATGCGCGTGTCAACCTCTGCATCAAGGCCCCTCTAACACTTCCGGTGTGTGAGGAGCACGTGCTAATTTTTAATATTTATTTTTAAAAAATCTTTTCTTATTGTATCTTAATTTTCTCTATCTTATTTTTTACTTATTAGACTTTTTTTTTTATCCCCTCCTTTTATTAATTTTCTTTCTATTCATTTTTTCTACATTTTAGTAAAATAAATTTTAATAAATAATTTACATATTAAGACAATTAAATATTATAAATTATAGAGTATTTGGCACTAAGAGCCTCTAAACTTATCTACCTGAAATTTTTTTCTTGGCAATTTCGCTTTGAACTTTTAAAATTTGTCAAAT
The DNA here is from genome assembly GCA_018132145.1 of Boehmeria nivea var. tenacissima. NCBI lineage: Eukaryota > Viridiplantae > Streptophyta > Magnoliopsida > Rosales > Urticaceae > Boehmeria > Boehmeria nivea. The sequence continues at coordinate 18,649,212 of CM030878.1, read as the reverse complement.
TGGCCTCTATTGGTAATAGAAATTCAAATTTTTATGGAATTAGACAAAATGAAAGGTGCATATTATTAAAATAAACAAAGTTTAAGTTGCATTTTGCTTAGGGGTCTGAGTTGCGAATTGATAATGAATATCAAATTTTTTTAGCCAAGTTTAGAGGCTTACTGCCACTTAAACTTTGTTTATTTTAGTAATCTGCACTTTCCAATATTTCATCCAATTCCATCAAAGTTTGAACTTATGATATCAATAGATGTCAATTTGTCAAATTTTACAAGTTCAGGATGCAAAATGACAAGAAAAAAAGTCGAAGAACCAACTTGCTAAAACACGATAAGTTTAGGGGTCATTGGCGCCAAATATTCTAAATTATATATTTCAAAGCTCGATGTTTAAATTATAATGAAATAATTCTATAATGAATTCGCTATGAAAACTCGTATCCAACTAACTGGAGAAAAAGAATTACGCTGACTGTCCTCGGGAATATTAATCTAATATATTTTCAGATAGTCAATTGTGTCTATAAATGGTTGCACCTACAACTGGGTTATACAAGTCTTAAAACAAAAGATAACTAGCCAAAGCAATTAGTCAATAACAATATAAACCAAAACTAACCAAGTATATGATCACCTCACCTTCCATCACATGTGGTCTCAAAATGAAAGATTATACTAAAGACACCAATCATCAATGGGATAGAATCCCAAAAGTACTAAACTAGTACTCAAGAAAATCTTATAGCTGTCCTTTACTCCTTTGCTTTGGCGAAAGTGATTTCCAGAGGCAAAAGTTGATCAACAAACACCAATATTTTCACCAACCCCAGCCCTCTGAATCCCAATATTCTTCTCGTCCCTTATCTATAAAAACCCATATCAACAATTCAATTGTCATCCACAAATTTTAAAACAATCTTCATCTCAACAAACAAACAAATTGCACTCTTTCACATCAATCCCATATTTCCGTTTTGATCAAAACAAGCAATATGGCTTATCAAAACATCCCAACCTTCTTATTACCGATTTTGATTCTCACTACTCTCTCTTCCTGCAACACGCAAGTTATGGTTTCCGGGGCTCGCCACCTTCTGGAAGAGACTCCTAATTTGCCAAAGGAATTGCCTCATGAGCTTCCCAAGCCACAACTCCCACCACTCCCCACTATCCCTACTTTGCCGAATAAGCCCGAGCTGCTGCCACTTTCGAAGCCGGAATTGCCTCACATCCCGGAGACATTGCCGAAACCCGAATTGCCAAAGCTGCCAGAGCTTCCTAAATTTCCAGAAGTCCCAAAGTTGCCTGAATTGCCACATCTCCCCAGTGTTGCTGAGCTGCCTAAGCCCACTCTCCCAACCATTCCTAACCTTCCAAAAGATCATCCTCAAACCACTACTCCTTGAACATTAATACTAGCTTCATATTTCATGGCCAATTAATATCTATATGTACAAGGATGTTGTGGTTCAATGGTCCAGTTGATCTGTGTGTTGATTAGTAATATTGGTGTGTGACTGTTTTTAGCAAGGTGGGTAGCTCTATTTATACACACAAAGCGTCGATACAAATGTTATACACGTGTTTTTTCATATTTGCCGTTTGTTGTTTTACAGAGTGGTTATATGTGTTTGTATTATGTATTTTGTATGATATCATGTAAACGTTGCATTTATAGATTATATATTGCATGATTTTTATGTCGCTGATCTTTACATTTTCACCACAACTAGAATTGCCCATTTTTACATGTCCAAATCCGAAGCATTGATCAAGGTTAACTGTAAAGCGTAAATACGCTCGGTTTCTAATTTCACACTAATTAAGATTTACTATATGTGCGTGTGGAGATTGACCATCTCATTTCAATGTGTCCATAGTTGTTTCAAATGAAAGATTGATAACTCAATAACTGGTATATGCAAAGTTATTAATGAGATTCTTATAGAAAAATATTATAAGAAAGTGAATGAGTTGCTAGTTTATCATTTGAGTACACTTATAAGCGTAACTAAATAGGACATTCAATCTTTATTGCTGAATCCAGTATAAGATTTGACAGGCATTGAAGAGACAATTTTAACTTCAATAATAAATTTTAAGACACATACAAAAATGAGGTCAGTTACATAACTATCATATTAGATTGTATGTTTTAAAAAAATAGTCATAATTTTAAAAAATTTAAAAACTAGCCATCACGCATATCAGAAATTTCTGACAATAACAAAATTACACATAAAATAAAATTACTGTCAGAAAATTTCTGACACGTGTCAAAAATTTCTGAAATGACTAATTTTTAAATTTTTTGAAATTGTGGCTATTTTTTAAAATCATTGTCTAAAAAATTGCTATTTTCTTACAAATTTTCTAAAAAATATGGTAATCCATTTAAACCTTCTCTAACTATTACTCTCTCACAAGTCACCGTCAATTGTAAAATAAAATTAAAAAAAAAAAACAAAGGGGGAACTAGCACTGATAATAGTAAATTAATTAGGCATATGGGCTGACAAGAGATTTATGAACAAAGGCCCAACCCAAACAAGACAAGTCAGGGTTTGGTGCAATCTGGGAATATGAAAAAGTGGGTTTTTCGAATTTGGTACTTTATGTGGGCTTTGAGCGACCTGGAGTGAATTGAATTGAATTGGATTGTATTTAATATTAGTAGGCGATTTTGAAGAATGTTCCGTGTTTGTTTAGAACAATATTAGATTAGATATAATACTTACTTTAAATTAAAAGAATTTAGTTAATTAATCAGTTATAAAGTTTTAGTTTTTACTTTTATAATTTTTATCAATGAATAAAATAATCAATTAACGAGTGGGGTGTGGCCCATTTTTTTATTTTATCTCATGTAATTTTCCACTTTTGTATGGGATAAGTTATCCCACCACAAGATGGGATTATTTTTTGAAGGAAATTTTTTAATAATCTCATCCATTTTTGCAGTAACATAGCTTAAGGATTATATAGTCCAATCCCATGTTATATATATCATACACGCTAAACACACCCTTAGTGTCACCCTTCGTGTCAGCTATTACTTTGTAACAATTTTTTTTAACGGTAAGTAATGAAATATTAATTTTCTTATCTATGATTAATCCGCATTTGTTTCTAATAATGCATATGAAATTGCTCTTCACCAAACACTCTTTTCCAATAAGGACTATACAACTTTAACCTCTCATAGAAATCCTTAAGGTGTTCAACTAGTAGTTACTAGTTGGCAAAGAGAAGTATAATATTCACAATAAAGACATGTACTCAAGATGCGCTATAGAAAAATGCCCCCAATTTGGTTATACCTAACTCTAATCTTAGTAAGAATTTTAGATATTAGAAAACCAAGAATTATGGATAAGCAAAAGCAAAAACAAAAACACCCTTAATTAAACACTCTATTGTTGGAATATTGTTGAGGTTGTAGGATAGGAAACGTAGTGGTTGATCACTAGTCAATCACTTGAAACTTTTTAAAACTAATTGAAGCCATAGTTTAAGTTACATATTGGTGGATTACTAGTGCATGAATTCATATTTAGGCAAGAAAGAAGTTGATCAACAAAAACTATACTAATTTCCAACCAATCCCAACCCTTAAAAACTTCTCATATTCCTTTCACTAAACTATAAAAACACACTTATTGATGTATCTCTATGCACAACAAAAACTCTCTTCATCTTTAATTCCTCCTCATCAACAACATGGCTCATCAAAGTCTCCAAGCCTTATTGTTGCCAATTTTGATTCTCACTTTCTTTTCCATGAGTTTCAACATAATAAGCGTCTTCGGGGCCCGAAATCTTTTGGAGATTAGCCCTCCCAACTTGCCAAAGGTACCGGATCACCTTCCTAAGCTAGAGCTGCCACCAATAATTCCCACTTTTCCAATTCTTCCAAAGCCCGAATTGCCGCATATACCGACTTTTCCGATACCCTTAATCCCCGCCTTCCCCAAGCCTGAAATCCCCAAGTTGCCCGAGTTTCCAAAGCCTGAAATCCCCAAATTGCCTGAAGTCCCAAAATTGCCTGAATTGCCAAAGCCTGAAGTCCCAAAATTGCCTGAAATGCCCAAATTGCCTGAAGTCCCAAAAGTGCCTGAATTGCCACATCTCCCAAATGTTCCTGATCTGACTAAACCAACATTGCCAACAATCCCAGAACCCCCAAAGGACAATCCCAATGTCCCTAACAAACACTAGTCCTTGAGCATTAAAACAGTTTATTACTCTATATATGCTTTTTTTACGTAGAAAATCTTTTAACAATTAGTATAATTCGTGATCTATAGTCAACGTACATTGCAATCATACTACTATATTTCTTGTGTCAATGTGTGGGACTATAATACGGATGTAATAAATGTTATAATTAACTTTGCTATTTAGTATATATATCTCTCCAGACGGTGAATTTGTTGGGATGTATTTTGTATTTCCATTATCTTAAAAGCTCTCATATATAATAATGTGACAGAACTATTCTCTTACATTTTGCTGGCTTCTATTTATAAGCATCCACGTCCGCATTTACGAATCAGCAATAAGCATGTATACAAATCTCTCCTTTTTTTATAATTTGCAACTGATTAAGCTATATCACCCAAAAGTACACTGAGTAAGGTAAATAGTAGAATTTACAAGTCTATAAGTGACAATGTTAAAAAAACGACAACAAAACATGAAACGACATAAAATGAACAAATAACAGAAACAGGGTAAAGCGATAGTAATGTAAAAACGACAAAAAAAATTTAAACATCAGCCTAAGGTGAAAAACACCACCTTTATATGACAATGACAATAAGAAATGGAAAACGACGTACAAGGACTGAAAACGAGATATAGGTACCAAAACTACATAAACAGCTATGACAAAAAACGACATTTTTGTCTGAACACAATTTTATTGTAAAAACGACAGTAGAAGTTGAACGACATAAAAAAGACAACAAAAAAAAATTAAGGGACCAAAACGACACAGAAAGAGAAAACGACACAGAATATAAAAAACGACATGGTAAAAAAAAACTACCAAAAAGTTGTTAGTCAGAAAATAAGAAGATTAACAAATTTAACAAAAAAAAATATATATATATATAATAATGAACAATATTGTTGTAGTTTCTTGTTGCTTCAATTTTTATATTACTAGTACTTTCATTAATATTTACCCTTTGTTTGAATAAACCAATTAAATAGTTTAACACTATTAAAAATTATTTTAATATTTAATAATTAATAAATTATTGTTGAGATAATTTTGAACAATATTAAATTATTGGGTGAAGTAGGCAAATACCCAGAATTTATATAACAATAAAAATAAATACCCAAACTTTTGAAGTAATTGAGTTTTTAGTCAATTTGTGAATTACTTGCACATGCTTTTGGTAACAAAGTGAATTACCACCACTTACCACTGTGTAAGTAATTGCATCTTTTGAGTAGTTGGTTACATTTTTCAAAAGATTGGGTAATAACTTACATTAAGTTTTAAAAATTGGGTATTCACTATAATTTCTCTAAATTATTTATATAGTTTACCCAAACAATTTATTAACAATCGCATTTGTTAGTTTCGCCAAAGATCGTAATGCTCTTCTTAAACAATAGGTCCCTACATAATTAGAATATTAATATTCTGTGAGTTGCTTCAAGGATGATGGTTACTTTTCTGTTCATTAAAAAAAAAATCAGCAAAAAAATGATGTCATCATTATGCATAAGAAACATCACCAATTTAGTCACACCTAACTCGACTACAAGTCGGCTTCCAATATTGTCTTATAGCTGCCCATAAAGAAAATGATAGCAAAACCATCGAACTACGTAGCATGGAACACAATAACAAACAAGCTAACTATATTGGAATATTGGTAAGATAGTAATTAGCCGAACAAAAATTCAATAATTATTCGGATACTATATGGACAAATATATAAGAGAGAATTGCGAAACAATATCATTCTTAATGTTGCTTAAAAAGGGGTATTCTTCAAAATTCCCCAATATATAATGAATAGATAGCACCCAATTTTTTTCTTTTCTTTCTCTTTTCATTCTCTTATCCTCAAATAAGATTTTGACACTTAAAAAAACTATTTTAATTTTTTAACCATGCTATATTTTATTATAATTTATAATAACTATTTTTATTTAAGTGTTAAAATCTTATTAACGAGACAAAAATAAAAAATAAAACAGGGAACGAAGATGTGGATTCTAATAAATTATCCGATGTTATGCTCATAGATGTCCTTATATTAGGCAAGTAAGAAGTTGATCAACAAACACCCAATAATATTCCACCAAACCTAAGTTACCACATGACTCTATTCGTCACGTCCCTTAAATTGCCTATATAAACTCATATTGTGACCACTTGGATCTCCATAAATAAAATTGACAAACTCAAATTTCTATCCACTCTCAATAGATTGATCAAAACTTTATTCTTCAGCATCAACACTTTAGTTTTTTCATTTTGATCAAAATCAACAATATTATGGCTTATCAAAACACCCCAACCATCTTATTACCAATTTTGATTCTCACTACTCTCTCTTTTTACAACACGCAAGTTATGGTTTCCGGGGCTCGCCACCTTCTGGAAGAGACTCCTAATTTGCCAAAGGAATTGCCTCATGAGCTTCCCAAGCCACAGCTCCCACCACTCCCCACCATCCCTACTTTGCCGAAGCCCGAGCTGCCGCCACTTTCGAAGCCGGAGTTGCCTCACATCCCGGAGACATTGCCGAAACCCGAATTGCCAAAGCTGCCAGAGCTTCCTGAATTTCCAGAAGTCCCAAAGTTGCCTGAATTGCCACATCTTCCCAATGTTGCTGAGATGGCTAAGCCCACTTTCCCAACCATTCCAAACCTCCCAAAAGATCAACCTCAAACCACTACTCCTTGAACATTTTTTACAAGTCCATATATAGCCAAATTTCATGGCCATTAAATTCAATTAGCTATGCATACATATAATATACGAGTTTATTATAAGTTCCATGGTACAATTTATGTGTGTCTCAACATCGGTGTGCAAATGGTTTTAGAGAGGCTTTGAAGTTTGATTGATTAATATTCTACGTTATACGTTTTGTGTAATTTAGATATATGTCGTCGTTATGTTATCTCTACAGATCAGTGGTTCAGTTCGATTGTAATATGTATTTCGTATTTTGTACTATTATCACATCAATCTAATATACTTCTGCTTGGTTTTTTGTTAATTTTGCATTTTCATCAAGTTGATTAACTTCCTGTATCATGCCCGTCTATAACTATCATAAATTAATTAAAATAAAATAATTACCCTGCAATCTTATCATCCAATCCAGCTTAACGACAAATTAAGCAAGGTAAACACGATATATAAGGACAGAAAACAAGAAAAAGGACCAAAACGACATGAAAACAGTAAAACGACAGAAATATTAAAAAACGACAACAATTTATGGAAACGACAGATATAATTGACAGCGACAGCTTAGGTTGAAAAGCGCATTTTGTATTTTTGACAAACTCCCCAATATAAAAACAACATAAACGAACTGAGAACGAGATAGAAACAGTACAAGTAACAGCAATACAGAAAAACGACAACAGTTCAAGAAAACGACAGAAATGTTTAAAAACGACAGAAAATTTTGAAAACGACATGAACGATTTTTTTTTTTTTTTAAGTAACAACATGAAAGATTTTTCTTTTTTCGAAACAAAAAAAAAATGATATGAAGTTTGAAGTAAGGACATGAAAGATTTCAATATGAGATAAATGGACCAAAACGATATGAAGGAAGAAAAACAACATAAAATAATTTAAAAAATGACAAAAAAATGTCAGTTTATCAACTAGAAAAATAAAAAAAATAATAATGAATATGAGTAAATACCATTATTATCCTCTGTCTTTTTGGTATTCTAAAATTTGTCCGTTAAGCTCTTCAATTTATTTTAATTTTAAAGTTTGGCCCAAGTGTTTAGCTAGCGTACTACTATTGAAAAAATTCCTCAAAAATAGCATAAATTTGGTTACAACTTACAACTAACTCGACTTCAGGTCGACTTCTAACGCCTTAGCTGCCAAGAAAAGATAAATAATAATAATAACCACTTGGAGCTTCAATCCAGTAAAACACACACACACACAAAAAAAGGCCTAGCAATTTTGACTGTTAATGAAAATATCATATAGATGAACTATCATGAACTAATCAGTCAAATAAAATATATATATATATATATTATGGACAAATAATCAATAACTTATCTAAATTTAAAGCTCATATATAGCTATGTTCATATTAGGAAAGTAAGAAGTTGATCAACCAATACCACCAAACCCAAGTACACTGTACACCTGTGACCACCCCCGTATTCTTCACGTTCGCTTAATTTTCTATATAAACCCATCTCACAACTTCGAATTTCCATGCACAAATTAATTGAAAAACTTCATATCCATTTTCAATACATTAATCAAAATTCCAGTCCTCAAAATTTTTTCTTTCCATTTTCATCAAAACAAGCGATATGGCTTATCAAAACATCCCAACCATCTTATTACCAATTTTGATTCTCACTACTCTCTTTTCCTCCAACACACAAATTATGGTTTCCGGGGCTCGCCACCTTCTAGAAGAGACTCCTAATTTGCCAAAGGAATTGCCTCATGAGCTTCCCAACCCACAGCTCACACCACTCCCCACCATCCCTACTTTGCCGAAGCCCGAGGTGCCGCCACTTTTGAAGCCGGAGTTGCCTCACATCCCAGAGACTCTGCCGAAACCCGAATTGCCAAAACTGCCAGAGCTTCCTAAATTTCCAGAAGTCCCAAAGTTGCCTGAATTGCCACATCTCCCCAGTGTGGCTGAGCTGCCTAAGCCCACTTTCCCAACCATTCCTAACCTTCCAAAAGATCATCCTCAAACCACTATTCCTTGAACATTTATACTAGTCCATATATATAGAGAGCCAAATTTAATGCCTATGAAATTGAAATATCTATACAAATAATGGATGTTATAAGCTCCATCACATGTAGGTTTTGCGAGGATTTTAAGCTTGGCCTTAGTAAATATATACCCCATGTTATACAATATTTGTGTAATATTTCATATTTGTTTTATCGTTATGTTATGGCTACAGAGTGGTCAAATTATATTGTGTCTAGTGTTTCCTATTCTGTAATGATATCACATTAATCTATTATAATTTTAGCTTGGTTTTATATGTCGATTTGCATATCTCTATATCAAGATGATTATCTTCGTATATTATGCCCGGCCATATCATGCATTAATTATCAAAAAAATTATCTTACATTCTGTCATCATCGAAATAAGTATAAATTAGGCATTATGTAAACATGATATAAAAGGACAGTAAACAAGATGGAGGACAAAACCAAATAAAAATAACGAAACGACATAAATACGCAAAACGACATCATTATTTACAACGACAGAAAAGGGTGAAAAGCGACACATTTTTGTTCAAACAGTCAAAATTACAAAACGACATTAAAAGACTGAAAACGAGATGAAAGACCAAAACGACATCAAAACATCTAAGCTACAGCATTTCATAAAAGCGACTGGAAACCTGAAAACGATATAAGGTTATGAAAATGAGATAAATGGACCAAAACGACATAGAAGTTAAGAAAATTAAAAAACAAAACTAATCGCTTGTTTTATGATTGTTGGTTTGATTCATTTGGTTCGCTCAAGTGACGGATTCAGAAATTTTGTTCAATAAGAATAAAATTTAGACAAAAAAAAAGTGTAAAATATAAGGCATTTTTTTTAAATGTAATTAAAATATTGAATATATATTATCAAATAAAGACATATCGAAAATTTTTATAAAAAATTATGTATAACATTTAAATTGAAAAAAAAATTATTTAGAGAGAAAATTTTTAAGAAAATTATGAATAAGATTATGAATATCTAAAATTTAGTGGAGGCAAATAAGGGGTATAATTGGAAAAGTTCTCAAACTTGAAGACCAAAACAGAAAAATCAAAAAAGTCTGTGGCGCCCCCCACCAGTCCCATTGTGCATCCAGTTGGATCTTGTTCTTTTTGCTGTCACTCTTGTATAATTAATTTCTTTTTTATTTTTTAATTAACTATAGTAGTTGCTAGTTCGTTTAAGGATATAGTGTTCTAATCGAAGTGACTGCATAATCGTATAAGTATTATCCTTATGTATTTAGTACTTTTGTATTAAGCAACAATCTTTTTTAATAATCTAAAGCAATTTCCTTATTTAATAGTTATTTTATAAGAACAAATGCTAAATATATCATCCTTTTCACTACTCTATAATATCACATTAATTTAAGATTTTAATCTTAAAAACTATATTAAGTCTAATCATATGAACTTGTAAAAGATGTGGATAAAAATACAATTATATAAACTTATAAAAGATGTGGACAAAAAATACAATTATATAAATCATACTGAGTTGCTAGAGATATTTATAATTTTTAAATTCTTTCCTGCTTAGTTTTCTCATTGAAAATTTTTCCTTGAAAATACCACCAATTTGGTTACAACTTGCACCTAAATCGACTTCAGGTTGGTTTCCAATGCCTAGCTGCCAAAAAATAAAAAATAATTATAGTAAAACCCATGGAGCTTATTCGTAGAACGCAGCAAAAATAAATAAAATAAAGGAAAAGAAGATAAAAACCAACTACCTACCTATAATATTGGAATATTGATGAAATTGTAATATAGATCAAACATCATGAATTAATCAGTCCAATAGTACATGCGTATATATATATATATATATATATATTGACAAATAATCAATAATTTTAGTCGATAGCTGTATATCTTTATATTAAGAAAGTAAGAAGTTGATGAACAAACATCCAAATGCTCCACCAAACCCAAGTGCACTTTGCGAATTACCCCCTATCGTCACGTCCCCTTAATTGCCTATATAAACCTCATGCCACCATTTGAATTTCCATTCACAAATTGACAATCTTTCTATTCGTTCTCAACAAGATTGATCAAAACTTCACTACTCAACATCAATCCCACTTTTCCATTTTGACCAAACACAAGCAAGCAATATGGCTTATCAAAACACCCCAACCATCTTACTACCAATTTTGATTCTTACTACTCTCTCTTCCTTCAACACACAAATTATGGTTTCCGGGGCTCGCCAACTTCTAGAAGGGACTCCTAATTTGCCAAAGGAATTGCCTCATGAGCTTCCCAACCCACAACTCCCAACACTCCCCACCATCCCTACTTTGCCGAATAAGCCCGACCTGCCACCACTTTCGAAGCCGGAGTTGCCTCACATCCCGGAGACTTTGCCGAAACCCGAATTGCCAAAGCTGCCAGAGCTTCCAAAGTTTCCAGAAGTCCCAAAGTTGCCTGAATTGCCACATCTCCCCAATGTTGCTGAGCTGCCTAAGCCCACTCTCCCAACCATGCCTAACCTTCCAAAAGATCATCCTCAAACCACTACTCCTTGAAAACATATTAATACTAGTCCATGTATAGCCAAATTTCAGGGCCACTAAATTCAAGTATCTATACATAAAAGGATATTATAAGTTCTATCGTGTACTATTTATAATTTATGTGTGTATCAATATTGGTGTGCAAATGGTTTGAGCGAGGCTTCTTACGTCGGATTGGTCAATAGATCTACGTATACAATATGTGTGATTCATATATATTTCGCCCGTTTTGTTATCCATACAGAGTGGTTTGATTCGATTGTATTTGGTAATTCGTATTTTGTACTCAAATCACATTAATCTATTATATGTTTTCTTGGTTTTATGTTAATTTGTTTAATCATGATGATTAAATTCCTAAAGTGAGTTAAAGAAATATGTCAAATTAAATGCATCACTTAAAAAATAGTCTATTTGGTATTTTACCATTTCTTAATCTATGTTTTAAAGAAAAAATAATGTTTTAAAAAATTAAGTTATTAGTCACTAATACATAAAATAATTAAGAGCATAAATTGTAGTTAAAAAAATGATTAATTTCTTAATTAAAGAAAATATAGTCTATTTTTTAAAAACATCATCTACAAAAGGACTATTTACTCAATTATCTTTTTTAAAAAATGACAATGTTTCAAAATATTAAAAAATAACACACTCCAAAATTTTTGTACCAAAAAAATGTTAATATATTTTATAGTAATGGGGGATTTTGAGGAATACCCCATTCTTGACACAATGATAATCTATACCCCATGCGTGTTGCACTTTTAATTTATACCCCAAAATTTACACTACAAACATAGAGTGTAAATGAAGGGAGCACATCACATGGGGTATAGATTATTAAGTGGCATTAAAAATGGCTTTATTTTGAAATTATCCCTATAGTAATCGTTAACATAACACGTTAAAAAAAAATTTAACAAAAACATCAGTATTTTTTCATAAAATTTTTAATAAATACTAATTTTTAATATTTCAAATCATGTGCTATTTTATAAAAACACATTAAAATTTATTCTATTTACTACAATTTTCCTCATTAAAATTTATTCTATTTACTACAATTTTCCATATTCATATGTCATGTCCGTCTATAACAATGTGCATAAGATATTTAAGGACAGAAACGAAATAAAGAACAAAAACGACATTAAGAACATTAAAACGACATCAATATTAAAACGACAAAAATTTATGAAAAAACGACAGATAATTTTTAAAACAACAAGGTAGGGTGGAAGGCACACATTTTTTGTTGAAACGATCATCTCAATTTAAGAACAATATAAAAAGACTGAGAACGAGATAAAGGATTTCAACGACATAGAAACAATAAAACAATGGAGGAAAAAAAAAAAAAAAGCCTTACAGTTCACGTGAAACGACAGAAATTTTAAAAAACGACACGAAAAAAATGGAAAACGACATCTAATGGACTAAAAATGAGATAAACGGACCAAAACGATATAGAAGGGAAGAAAACGACATAAAACCAAAAACGACAAAAAAATATTAGGACTTTTAATGATTAGAAAAATAAGTAAATTTTATCTATGCTTATTTAAACAAGGAAAAATACCATAAATGACCCCTGAGTTTTTGAGTAATATCACGATCCCTCCTTCAGTACTATACTTCTAAAATCACCCTTAAGTTTTTAAGTTCAGTTCAATTTTAATCCTTCCGTTGACTGGGCTTTGAAAAATCATGCGAAATATCAATAATACGGTTAATACCCCTATACAAACTACGTCATTTTGGCTTAATATTAAGGGAAACTTCTAAAATAGTCCATGTGTTTAACCCAAAATCTAGTTTCGTCCCTCTGTTTTTGGTAATTATGAAATGATCCTTATATTTTTCAAATCGGTCTAAATTAATCCTTTTCCGTTGACTAAATTTAAGAAATTTTCTAAATGACAGAACTACCCTTTATAGTAATAATTAATCTAACCTCTAATATTTTTAAAAATTACACATACACCCAATATTTTACTTTTACTTTTTAATCTAATTTCCTTAATCTCTCTCTCTTTCATCTCTCTCTCTCTCACTCTTTCATTTACTTTCTCTCTTTCTCGGCGTAGAGTCGAGGGTACATGGGGGTTCAGGGATGGTGGGTTTTGCAGGGATCGGGGTTCGCGGCGGGGTTCACGGAGGTTGGGGGTTGCAGGGACCAGGGTTCGCATGGGCGGGGTTCACAGCGGTCGGGGTTCGTGGGGACCGGGGTTCGCAGGGGTGTGGTTTGTGGCGATCGGGGTTAGGGGGTTAGGGGTTCGTAGGGGCGGGGTTGAGGGTTCGCAGGGGTGGGGTGTTGGGTTCACGGCGGTCAGGGTGGTGGGTTCGCGGGGTAGGGGTTCGCAGGGGCGGGGTGGTAGGTTTGAGGGGGTAGGAGGTCGGGGTTTTATAGAGTTGCGGTTTGCGGGGACGAGGTAGTGGGTTCGCGACAGTCGAGGTTTGTAGGGGTCGTGGGTTCGGGCGGTCGAAGTTCGCCGGGGTTGGGTTCGCAGGGGCCGTGGGCTCATGGCGGTCGGAGTTCGTGAGGGCCGTGGGTTCGCGGCGGTCGGAGTTCACGGGTGTTGGGGTTCAAAGTGAGAAAATCGTTATCTGTCATTGTTTTCTAATACGTTGTGTTGTTTGGATTGAATTCATGACTGTGTTTAAATGTGTTTGAATTTAGCTAATTTTGTGTTGCAGAGAAGAGAAGTTAGCTGATTTTTGTTGGATGAAAGAAAAAATAAAATGGAGATATGGGGTGCATGTGTAATTTTTAAAAATATCAGAGGTTAGATTAATAATTATTATAAAGTAGTTTTGTCATTTAGAAATTTTTTTAGATTTAGTCAACAAAAAATGATCAATTTAGACCGATATAAAAAACAGAATGATCATTTCATAATTATCAAAAACTGACGGATGAAACTGGATTTTGGGTTAAACACAGGACTATTCTTGCAACCAGGATATCTTTTTTATTCTCATCAGGATATCTTTTTTATTCTTGCAACCAAACAATACATAGGGACTTTTCCTCAAAAGAAAAACCCCCGACCCCAGCATCTCGCCTCCGCGTCTCGCCTCTACCCCTCGACCTCCAAATGTCGCCTCCCATCCCCGAGACCCCGCCTCCGACCCCCAAAACCCCAGCCTCCCGCCTCCGCCCCTCGATCTCCAAACCCCACCTCCCACCCCCGAAACCCCGCCTCCTACCCCCGAAACCCCAGCCTCCTGCCTCCACCCCTCGACCTCCAAACCCCACCTCCCACCCCCGAAACCCCAGCCTTCCGCCTCCGCCCATCGACCTCCAAACCACCCCCCCCTAATCTCTTAACCTCCACCCCACGACCCACGCCCCCGACCCCCAAGAGCCCATCGACAAACACCCCCGAGCGACCCCCGACAAAACCCTCGAGCCTCTGCAAACTCGCCGACAAACCCCCTAAGTCTCCGCCTCCGCCTCTAAGCGACCCCTCGATCACTCAAACCCCGACCCCCTGAACCCCCGAACCCCGACTCTCCGAGCGACCTAGCCCCCGACCCTTAGAACGCTAATCCCCTGAGCCTCTGCCTTCGCCTCCGGGCGACCTCCCGAACCCTAACCCTCCGATTGTCGAAACCCCCGATTTCCCAACCTCGACCCTCGACCTCCGAACCCCGATCTTCACAACCCTACCTTTGAGTTTTTTTATTTTTTATTTTTTGTCTTTCATTTGGCTTTTGATAATTTAGGGATAGAGTTATACCTAAACTAGAATAGCTTATTTGGCAATTTCTTTTGTGTATAACTGATGTGACAACATGGGTATTTTTGAAATTATAAAAAAAATCACTAGATTTTTAACGCTTAGTCAACGGAAGGGTTAAAATTAAATCAAACTTAAAACCTTAACGGTAATTTTGAAACTATAATAAACTGAAAAAGGGGTCGTGGTATTATCCAAAATTTTCTTTTAAAACAAATATATACTGTTTCTCAATTCATCTCTTGCCTAATCACTCATGGCCTGCTTCTGTTGGTTAAAAAAATGAACGATTTATCAGTGTAACATATATATTAGAGTAATACTGGTAATTTTCAGCTTAATTTTTGGGAAATCATGAGAGTATAGCCCCATAGAAGTAAAGTATACTCGATTAATTTATCATCACGTGTCCCATCTCATTATTTACTAATTTATTTTATAAGGGGTGTGTAGGTAAATGGTATAATTTTAAAACTTATTTAGAAAATGTCCATAATTTTTATTTTTTAGGTAAATGATGTGTTTTCGATATTTAGATAATTAATAGACAAAACACCCGTTAAAAATTACCGATATTTCGTCTACTTAATATAGTTTTTTTGTTTATTTACCAATAAAGGACCATTTAACCTAATTAAAAAAAATTATGGTCATTTTTTTTAATGTGGTCTAAAAATAAACTACCTATCAAAACTTCTCAAATTTTTATAATAATGCCATTTATATCATTTACTCAACACTATTTAATATTATATTTTAGATTTAAATTTTAAATCTCTGATAAGTCTAATATCATATATATATATATATATATATATATTGTTGTAAGTGATTTTTCGTCAGCAAACGTAGCTTCGGGGGGCGGAGTCTCCGAGGAACATTTAATGCGAGCACAAGCCCCTGATCCTACCAGAAAAGGTATGCCACGTCATCATAAGAGCTTCTCCCGGACGAAGACGGGACGAGGATTGTCGAAGATGATCCTCGATCTTACACCCACGATGATAAGCAGGAAAAGCACCACCGAAGATAACATCGGGGTTATGACAAGACCCTTGAAGAGGGATTGACAGACAAAAAGGCCGCGGATCATCGAAGGTGATCCACACCCGCGAAGCTAACCTCGGAGAGGAAGCAAGAACTTCACTCAAGATGGAGGGCTCAACCCACGAAGCTGGAGATCCCCGATCGAAGATGAAGTTCGCATGTGGTAGTTTAGGATGTCTCACTTTCTATTCCGCTTTTCAAGCCTCGATCGTGGGATGTTTTGTAACTAGTCCCGTAAGACTCGCAATTGATATAGTTGTTAGGATATTTAATTTCCGAGTCTTTAAGGAGAAATAACCGCTCATTAACTGCATATTTAATTCGATAATTACTCCCGAAATTTAAAGGATCGTGCGCTATGTTTTCCCACTCCGAACCGTCATTCCTCGAGGATAAAAAGGGAATGAGGCAACTGGAGAGGAGGTTGGTTAGTTGAAAATTAAAATAATACAATTTACAATAGACGTAGGTTATTACTCCGTAGGAGGGCCGAACCACTTAAAAATTATGTCTCTTTTATTACTTTTCCGACCAAATTTTATCTTTCATTGCCGCATCATACCCTAGAGGTGCGAATCTCTTCGTTGGTTCAAATTTTACACCAACATATATAATTATAAAATTTGGCTCAAGTGTTTAGTTAGTGTAACTCATTGAAAAATCATCCTTGAAAATATCACCAATTTGGTTACAACTTACGCCTAACTCGACCTCAGGTCCGCTTCTAATGCTTTAGCTGCCAAGAAAAGATAATAATAATCATAAAACCCCATTTTGGAGCTTCATAAAATGCAGCAAAATAATAATAATAATAATAATAAGGACCAACGACCTACCAATATTGGAAAATGTAGAATATTGAGGAATTATAATATAGATGAACGATAATGAGTTAATCAGTCAACATATATATACAGATGGGACAAACAGTCAATAATTTATTCAAAATGAAAGCTCATATAAAGCTGTAATGTATACTAGGGAAGCAATAGAAGTTGATCAACAAACACTCATATATTCCCACCAAACCCTAGTACACCTAATGTGCCTCCGTATTCTTTACGTCCCTTTTATTGCCTATATAAACCAATGTGATCACCGCTTGGATTTCCACTCACAAATTGACAAACTTCACTACTCAACATCAATCCCATCTTTCCATATTGATCAAACACGACCAATTAATATGGCTTATCAAAACACCCCAACCATCTTATTATCAGTTTTGATTCTCACTACTCTCTCTTCCTTCAACACACAAATTATGGTTTCCGGGGCTCGCCAACTTCTAGAAGAGACTCCTAATTTGCCAAAGGAATTGCCTCATGAGCTTCCCAAGCCACAGCTCCCAGAACTCCCCACTATCCCTACTTTGCCGAAGCCAGAGCTGCCGCCACTTTCGAAGCCGGAGTTGCCTCACATCCCGGAGACTTTGCCGAAACCCGAACTGCCAAAACTGCCAGAGCTTCCTAAATTTCCAGAAGTCCCAAAGCTGCCTGAATTGCCACATCTCCCCAATGTGGCTGAGCTGCCTAAGCCTACTTTCCCAACCATTCCTAACCTTCCAAAAGATCATCCTCAAACCACTACTCCATGAAAACATTATTAATACTAGTCCCTAGCCAGATTCCCTGGCCATTAAATTCATATAGCTATATATGGATATATAATGTTATTATAATAAGTTCCAAGGAACAATTTATGTGTGTCTCAATATTGGTGTGCGAATGTTTTTAGCTAGGCTTTTAAGCTTGCATTAGTACTTAATGTACCCTAGCTATTCTATATGTGTGTAATTCATATCTATTTCGTCGTTATGTAATGATCTCTATGCAGAGTGATCTTTATATTCTATTGTATTAATATTTCGTGTATTCGTTTGATGCATGTACACGCGACATTAATCTATGATATTTTTTCTTTGGTTTCGAATTTCATGTCCGCTGGTATGCTAATTTACACTTTCATAAAGATGATTAAATCTATATCATGCCCGTCTATAACTAGCTATCATGCATTAATTTTTTTTTTTAAAGGACTATCTTGCATCAACAAACTTAATAAGTAATTATGTGAAGCGTCATTAATTAAACACGAATTCCATTTCTAATTTTACATTGGGGCCATTTCTGCGACTTTATCAACCATGTAAAATAGGTATTAATAGTAACTTTTTTTCCATTTTTATAAACGACTTACATATTGTAAAAAGTTATTAATTGTTGTTCAGTTAAAGAGATCGAGACAAAACAATATAATGACAAAAACAATCATATTGGATATTATTGATAGATACGTAGTTATTGTTGAATTAACAAGCGGTGATTACGTTAAAAAACGACACAAAATTGTAAAAACGACATAATATCAGTAAAACGACAATATTTCACAAAGAAACGACAGAAATTTTAGTATGACAATAATGGGACACTATATAATCAAAAAACGACACTTTTTATGGAGACGACAGAATAATATGAAAAACGATATAAAAGGACTGAATGCAAGATAAGGGACCAAAACGACATAGAAGGACATAAAACGACATAAAATACCAAAAAAAAAAGCAACATCAAAACGAAAAAGCACCCAAAAAAAATTTTGTTAGTTTAATAATTATAAAAAATATATATGAAGATAAAAGAACTTAACATAAAAAAATTAATGAAATAATAAGACCAGGATTTTGTCATTTTACAATTAAAAATCATTTGATTGAACACCTAAAGACTAATAAGCCCTCACTCAATTGGAGATAGCTTTTTGCATAATTTCTCTAATAAAGCAATGGGGAATTTCTTTGGTGGGTTTCTTTTTGTGGTAGAAAATAATTTTGGATCGTCAGATTTAAATGTAACCTCTCACTAAAAAGATAAATGTGACGATCTAAAACGATTTTTCTCACCACAACAAAACCCACCCTAGAATTCTCTGAGAAAAGGAGAAAAGGGTATTACTCAACACCCGAAACAAAATGATTCTTACTTGTTAAAATTTGATTCTTACCATACTAATACTATGTTGAATTATATAATTAGAAGGCATTTTCAAGGCCAGAGTCAAATTTTGTTAGAGACTTAATGATCGTACCGTGTAAGTGACATTAATCCATATGTAGAAGTCACAACTCATGTAGACCATCGATCGGTGAAATCAACCTCAATATTGCATCATAATATTAATTATTTATAATAGGAAATACATTGATAAGATAAGAGAACATGTAAAAAGTACAATATCATCAACACAAGTAGACATAGGATTAATAGAAGTAGAAAATCATGAATCCCAAATGAAGGCACAAATATTCATCCATAAACATAAGAAAATTTCAAGGATTAGAAGCCGAGTGCGTTTGAGTCGTGGAAGAAGGAATCATATCATTTTGCTCTTTGCCTAATGAACTTGGTAGTTTTGAAACTTCTGCCTCTGAATCTGGCACAGCGGACAACCCGGGGATCCCGGGAATATTCGGGATGAACGGTAGCGGAGGAAACTCGAACTCGGGCACCTCTATTGGCAGCTCAGGCAACTCAGGAAACTGTGGTAGAGTTAAGTCCAAAAGACGGCGCGCATCGGCAGGGATAGTGTTGCTAATGCAGCTCAAGAAAAGCAAGTTGGTGACAAGAAATAAAGGCATGAGAAAGGATTGGAGATAGTTAATGGCCATTGTTAAGTTGAAGATTGCTTATCAAGGACTTTGTGGATTGATAGGAAACTAAAAGCAGTTCTGTGGCTTTTATAATGGAATAGGCAAGGCTTGGTTGGTGATTAGAAAGCAAGAATGCTAACTTGTGAACAATTTAGTTCTCACCTATATTATGACGGTCATTTGAGCTTTTTTGTTACTTTCTGAATTGGCAATACTGAATTGATTTTTTTATTTGGCAGACATTGCTAAGAATCTAAGATGAAATTGGGAAGTCATAATAGTAGTTTAGCAGAATCAGTGCCAATATTAGGAAGTGTTTATGATTTGTTGTGTCACTTTTTTCCCCTTCTATGGTAGGTGTTGCCTTTTTTTTTCTTTTTTTCTTCCGGTACAAACAAATCCCTTATTAGTCTCTACAATGTTGGAAAACCAAATGTGTCCTGATTGGTTAGTTCATCTACTCTAGAAATTTTCACTATCTAAAAAAAATTGAAATGGCAATATATGTGCTTTTTGAGATCTTATATTATCCTCGTATTGGTATTCCCTAAACTGCTTTAATTTGAAAATTCAATTTTGAGATGGCATAAAAGGAACGAATATAATAAGTCACCCCCCATAAAAAAAAAATTTAAGAAAATGTCCCAAGGGCTTTTTCCTTCATGGCTTCATCTTGACCTTTTTATTTGTTAAAATCCAATTGGTTTAACGTTTGTCTTCTTTTATTTTTTATTTTTATTTTCTTTTCGGACAAAATAGTATGGAATTTTTCTCACAAACATGTTTAGGCCCTTTTCGTGCTGAATCTCCATAGAAGGAGCTCCTTTCCAAGAGTTCATGATAAATGATACAAGCTCTTATAAAGTACATAGCACTAACCCAAAGCACTACAATTTTGGTACCCCAAAAAAATCAACTTTTATGTATTCAATCAATGTTCAACTAGAAACAAAAGGTATGAATGAGATTGTCATGAGTGCAAAAGCACGTTATAAAATATGACAAAAAATGTTTTAACAAAAATTTAAGCTCAGATACAACAGGGGTAGATTTTCTATCACACTTTCTAGACTTATTATTCGTACATTTCAGTAGTCTCCGCTACAAATAATCTTAAAATACGTTACACACGACCAAATTACAATTAGCACCAAAACATTCGGTCCTTGACCGAAATTTTCTCATCTTCTTCCTTCAAGCTGCATTCCTTGTAATCGAGTGTCCATTTCTCGAACGTGCAATCAACGAAGTCGTAATAGCCGCCATGAAGGGAAAGAACTCCTTCCCTCACTTTCTCTTCGATCCACGGGTATGTTAGCAGGTTTACCAACGAACGGTTCACCGATTCCTGCAACAACGCTCAGCATTCAGTACCGACAACATTCCTCAATTCAAGGCTCATGCTAAAACCACAACGGGAAAAAAAGAAAAATCATGAAGGACAAAAATAACTTTTATCTATTGCATTAAGAAGAAAACAGTAGACAAACAATTCAATTTTACTGAGAAAAGAATGCCTCTTTTACTGTGATAAAATAGTAATCATAATATCAAGTATCAACAATGAAAGATTGGAGAGTTGAATGATTTGAATCTTGCAGATAAATAATATAACCAAAATTTTAAGGTCATTTTGTGTTTCCAAAAGGACTTGTGAGGCTCTAAACTGCACAATCTTGCAATTTATTTTTTTTTTAACCAGAGTCGTCTCGTAATAATGCAACCCTTTATCCTAGACATAATGCTCAAGGAACTAATGGATGAAAAATAAAGGGAATGATAGGAAAATGATCAAATTTGTGGATTATTAGCTATCGACAAAGATGGCAAAATGGTACTTCTTTGTCTCTCACTGTCTAAACAGAGATCATAAATTTGAGCCTAAAATGTATTGTAGTAAACCTAAACTAGGTGCATATGATAAAGAAGCACAAAGCCAAATAGGGACGAAAAGGTCCTATCGGCATCTACGACTTTCCCTCGAAATAAAATATAAAAGTAAGCTCCACAGCAAGAGATGCTATATGAGCTAAAAGGCCAATAAGAAACATAGTTTACCTTCTCGCAGTGTTTGCATTGCTGGTCAAAGCTGAGGTTGGAGGCAATGGCCTTCGTTTTTCGCCTTGCATTCTTTCCATGAATGACCCAGTTTTGGATAAAACCACTGATTAAGGGTTCACAAGAATCAGAAACAGTCATTCTCTAAAGCAAGAAATTACGAAAACCAGCAATGAGAAAATGAAACTAACCTTGTATTCCCTTCATCATCCAAGCTCATAAGTGCGCGAATGCCTCCACAGCAGCTATGGCCAATAACTAGTACATTTTCAACCTACAAATGAAATTTTCCTTTTTGTTATCGTTGGAAGAGAGTCATATATGAGCAGGTATGTGATTGGTTTTGACTGACTTAAGTTTTTACTGTTTTCTCCTAAGTTCAACTTAGATTTACAGATAACTAAATCTCATATGTTTAAGATTCTTTGAAACTAATTACAGTAGTATCTTCTTCAATGAACTTTTACAAAATTTTGATATTTTAGTTCCACACGTCAAGACCAATGTCCAACTAAACATTGAAAACCACTCTCCCTTTTTTAATTGTTTCAAGACCTTGTCAATCCAAAACTCATCACAACTATGAAAGAACGCTCATGAGCACCTAACTCTTTCTCTATCACTTTGGTTCTACACCCTAAATGAGTCTGTGCAAGCGAATATATGTTACACAATAAGTAGACATTTACAAGTCATTAGATCTTAAGCACCATGTACTTACTTTAAGAGTATTCACTGCAAATTCCAACGCAGCATTTGTTTCCGTGGGTCCTTTCTGCAGAAAAAATAAATGGAAAAGAATTAGTGTGAAAAGCCTAATAGGTTGCATAAAACGAACAAATAATAAAGAAATATGACATAACTTTAATCTCATTCCAATAAGAGTAATTACCCAATGCAGCATATTACGAAATTATACACGAACTACAAAATAACTACAAAATAGATTTAACATATGCAATACCTCAAAGTGGGGAACCAGATTTGCTATATTGCGAACTACAAAAGCTTCTCCAGGTTGGAATCCCAGTACTGCAGAAGGACAAACCCGAGAGTCGGCACAAGCTATCACCATGAACTGTTCTAGAAATAATCAGTTAACATGTTTAGTATTACGGATTATTTCAGCCAAAACTATTAAAATATGTTCCTAATGTTGACTACACTTGGATGAGATTTAAAACTTAACCTTCGGTGCTTGACCATTTGCAAGTTGTTCATAGTGCTCTAAGTTTTCCCTGTTGAAACAATGAAAGATTGACAACATAAGTACCATCCTTAAGTTAAATAACCAACTGTGGAAATCCTTTGTTGCTTACATGTATTTGTGTTTCTTAAAACTTAGGAAACGATGCTTAATATTCTCAAACAAATCAGATCCACTATCAGTTTCTGCTACTTTCTCCAGTTTTTTGTTTTTGAGCTCTTGAGTCAATCCCGGAGGTTCACTTGAGGCCTTCATAGATAAACGTGGAATAATCCT
Organism: Boehmeria nivea var. tenacissima; assembly: GCA_018132145.1. Lineage (NCBI taxonomy): Eukaryota > Viridiplantae > Streptophyta > Magnoliopsida > Rosales > Urticaceae > Boehmeria > Boehmeria nivea. The sequence continues at coordinate 18,625,704 of CM030878.1, read as the reverse complement.
GCCAATATCAGGGAATAGACCTTTCAGAAACATAACCTTTCGCAGATTGATTACAAATTTATCACATGAGAAAATGAATGCATTCTTATCTCGCAGGGTCAAATCTGAGGATTGCATGCCCTCATAGTCCTATATTAACATTTCTTCTGTATACTACAAACCACCAAACAAAATCATTAAGAAACTAGTGACACATCCCAACCACCCAAGGAAATCTAGATCCATAAATTCTGGACAAGAATCGTGAAGAATTGCTTAAACTAAAGAGAGCCATTCAAGTAAAAGGGACAGCAATTTGTTATACTCGCACTTTTTGAAGCTTGATTAGGGATCAGAACGGAAACAACATACTGAATTTAGATAAAATAAATCCACAATGTAAGTAATTGTTCAGCCCTTCAATTCATAACCAATCACTTATACATGTCCTCAAAGTCCTATTGCATAGCATTTCCCGTGTAAAACTACCAAGTCACTGTAACACACAATTCATAAACCTTTGACAGGACGTAGCTACCATAGAAAATCAGATCCATGAAATTTTTGGCAAGAATTGTGAACAGTTGCCCAAACTAAATCAGCATCATTTGAGTGAAAAGAACAAATCTTTCAGATATTAGATCACGGTTCACAACTGAAATAAAATGACATGTCGCCAAACTAAAGCCTCTGCCTTTGATAATATTTTAAATTTGAAAAAAAAAAAATCAAATCTTTTTGCCAGAATCAGTAATAGTTCAGCACAGTACTGCACAACCAATCATTTGGGCACAGTTAGAATGACCACAAAACTCAAAAAAGTAACAAAACAAGTACAAATGAAATATAAATAAATATATATATATATATAATCTCACACGCACTCAACACACAAAAAGATACCAAATTTAAGAACTAACCCACCTGGAATCAGACAACAATCTCAAACGGGTCAGCTCAATTTTTCGTGAATTCCGCTCAGAACCAGAGATCTGAACCAAAACGCAAGAGCACGTAACGAAACAGAACCAAAAGGACAAAGACAGAGAAGAAAGCAAACAACAAAAGAAGAAGAAGAGAGGCAAAGAGGGAATCACTAGTAATGGCTTCACGGAGAGCGCGTGAGGGGGGAGGACACGTGGACAGGGGTGGCGTGGGTCCCAGGAGAGAGAAGAGCTTGGCGCGGGAATTGCCATCGAAGACCAAACTGGGACTGACCGGAAAGGAAAAAGGAACTAGTTCCAAGCGGTGAGGCTATTTTGACAAACATATGATGTGCAAAACCAGAGCAAAGGCCCAAAAATGCAAACTTTCATTTATTTATTTTCTTGCAAAGATGGGTGGTTGGATCGATGAGCATTTGGCAATTTTTCTCCAAGAAAGACGGAGAAAACAATGTCAGAATTAATAAATAATAATAAATAAATAAGTGTGCGTGTGTGTGTGTGTGTGTGTGTCAGCTTGTTTCAATGCCCAGCTAGAGCTAGGCTAAAATTAAGGCCCTACATACAGCTTCTCGAACTTTCCAGCTCAATGAATCACTAAGCATGTGATGTGTGTGTGTGTTTTGTTCGTTAAGTTTGAGGGTTTGAACGGCGTTGCTCTTTTTCAAGTGTTGTTCTGTTCTTGTCTCATGAGTCATGTACTCATGTCCATGATAAGTTTGGCACTTGGAAATATTGACATGTATGTCTATATATATTTCTTTTAAGCACGATGAGAAGACCAGAGAAATAATTTTCACAAATGGACCTTTGAATTCGTGAGAGTTGGCAAATTGCCCCGTTAATTTCACATTGCATTTGACATTCAAATTTATAATTTATATTATTATTATATATCATGTTATTTTTTTCATCAAATAAATTATTATGTTGATTTATTTATTTCCTCTTGTTTTCTTAATTTGTAAAAAAAAAAATTCGATCAAATTTAATATTAAAAAGTGGTATCACTGTTATAAATTGCAAACTTTTAAAAGAAATGACATTTTTTAAAACAAATTGTCTAGAAGTGATATTTTTTAAAATTTTCTTATTGTAAGGGTGAAGATACTTGAGGGCCAAAGGGGGCATATGACCCTCCAGAACTTTTTACTTTTTATTATATAATAGATAAGTTTTGTGATTAAGTTTCTTCACCTGCCCTTTCATATTTCATTTTACTTATATCCTATATCCCCCTTAAGAAAAATCTTAACTCTGCCCCTGCTTAACTGTTGCCTTGGGCATAAAAACTATAGTAATTTGGTACAAATTGATAATCCATTATAATATAATTGTCACAAAATAAAACTTTAGGTCACTTATCAAACTCCCACAAGTTTAGAGACAATTGGAGCACATTATTCAAATATCAAATTAATTGTCATTAATTTGGATTAATTTGTCAAAATTTGTAAGCCCAAAAAGCAAATTAGAAAGAAAAAAAAATCGTTTGACAACTCACTATATCACAAGAAACTCAGGGACTATTAGTGCAAATTGTTGAAGTAAAAAAAAAAAAAAGAAAAAAGGTTATCATTGGTATATCATCGGTGTATTCTTTGTGCGTGCGTTATTGAGAAAGTAGTTATTCTATTTTTCAGAACACATGCTGAAGTAAGCTTCTTGAAAACTATTATCTTTTCTTAGTACGAAAATTATTCTTTTTTATGTACAACTAACCAGAGAAGAAAATATTTTTTCCAATATATTTTCACACTTTATCATCTGGTTTTGGTACTAAGGTAAGAGTACAAAAAGACAATATTTTGGCAATGGGATATAAGTACGGTGTCATACTGATGCCTTACAACAGTACTCCAGTTTTTGTCTTGCAAAAAAAATAGTACTCCATTTTTTTCACCTTTTTTATTAATTTTTAATTCAGTTTTCAGACTAGTTGACCTACACTAAAGAGGTCATTAATTTGAATACTTTAGCATAAAAAGCACTAAGTAAAGAAATTTTGTTTATACAGATTGTTGCTTTACGAGTCACTGAAGAAAAAAAATAGGCGATCAATTTGTAAAGCTAGCTGGGCTAACATGTAAATTGTATGAGGAATCAAAGTCAGAGATACTTTTGTTTAAAATAGTTAATTTGTTAGTTTTAACTACAAATCTGAAGATCTATAATTGTATAATTACGCTCCAAGTACGACACTAAATCTTATTTTTAATATATCTGAATCAATCCTCAAATGAAAAAAGACACCACTATGACTCAGAATGGCTGATTAAAGTAAAAGATTCACTATCTCCGTATTTTTTAAAGTAAAAAATAATAATAAATAAATAAATAAAAAATACTAGAATACTCCTTTTCGTTTTCTACGATACCCATTGGCCTCTCTATAGTCCACCCAAAATTATAACAAGGAAAAAGTCAATATTCCCATCAATTTGTGTACAAGTTTGGCCACCAAACTTTAGTCAAATAAAGCCATAGTCTATTAGCTCAAGGAAGCAAAAATAAGTGGAGGTAAGTACTTTTGGGCTCTGAAACTGCCTCCCAGCAAACTGCTTAATCCATAAATCCATGTTTCTCCAATCTTTTCTCTAGGTAACGTGGAAGCTTTAATCCATGAAATAATCAGCTAACTTTCTTCACTAAATTTATCTGGAACAAAGCTGAGGCAAACATTTCTAATGGCTAAATATGAAAATTTGTTAGCGCATGCACATAAGTTCTTGTTGCTAACCAGTTATGATTGTGATGGTTACACTAAGAAATGTTGTTTTCTTTTGAAACAAACGCAAATGCAGTGGAAGTGTATAGCTAGGGTCACAAACACAAACATAAACAATCTGAGAAGAGTCAAAACTTTAAAGCACAATGCGGATTGGATAAATACATGAAAAAATATGAAAAAAAAAAAAAAAGGTAAAAGCACGTGCACAAACTAATCCGAATCTCAAGAATTACCTCCTGGACAAGGAAATGTCAATGTCTCAACAGATAACCGAAAATCCAAACTTGCCTCTATGTACAATGTCCAAACCTTAAGTCGTGTTCGTCGACACGACACACTCTCTGCTTAGTTCAAACAGGCTGATTCAAATTTCATGCTTTATCACACAATCGAAGTCTCAACAGTTGGAATGTCTGTGGGTTAACTGGGACTAGATCAAATGTTCATAAATCGGAGTATTGTATCCGTTAGTCGCTTCGAATGGTGCATGTATGGATTTTTGGGGTCACTTTATTTCCCATCATAAACCATGAGAATAAAATAACACAGAGAGTAATAATTCATGCGTAACTCAAGAAGAAGAAGAAGAAGAAGAAGAAGAAAGAAAGCAAACCAAAAGAGGTCGTGGTACTAAAATAGAAGAGGGTTGAAATTTTTGGATTAAGAGGATGTACAACACAAGAAATATGAGGGACAAAAAATATCTTGTTCCATTGAAATAGTGGAAACTGATAAACAAATTCTTATATGAAGAGAGGAAAAAGAAAAAAGAAAAGAGGCATTAGGAAGCAATAACACATCAGTCCCATACATTTTCAATGGATCTGTACGTACACCACAGGAAAAAAGCCAAATGATTTCTTCTTGCAAAATATAACATTACTTACCCAAAGGAGCTATTGTTCGTTAAACCACGACCAACATGATAACAAAGAAAAGTGGTCCTGATAATGAGAAGGTCGGAGGCACGTTCGCCTGGAAGATTACATTCGCAGCAACAATTTCAAACCTTCATGCAATCTATCACAATCATCTACCACCGGCAAAAATACAAATAAAAAAGGGTCTCGTGAAAAGGCCTAGTATCTTCACTTTCTAGAACTACATGCTAGTCTGAAGTAACATGCCCTTTTTTTATCTTATGGAATTAAACATAGCTCACCAAAGCCTCGCCCGATTATTCGAGAACCAAATGCAGAGAACAAATACCAGCAAACTCCTCCTTGCAAAAAAAAAAAAAAAATACCGGCAAACTCAGGACATAATGTAAAGTTACCGAGAATCATTAGACTGCATAGATATAGATATCTAGAGAGAGTAAGAAAATCAGAAGTAAGTCCTGCCTTAACCTGCAGAACCTCCGAGCACAAAGATTCTCCATGGACGAGCTTAAGTTGCCATAAAAGCTACTATAGCTGATCTTTATTCAAAGGAAAACATCAATCCTAGAACCAGACACATTCCTCCAATAGAACGAAATAGCAATCCACCATGGATGTAGGAGATTCAAATGATGGATTGCATAAAAATTAGTCAACAAAATATATGGTACAGAAAGTTCCACAGTTCTAGCTAGTAACTTCAACAATGAAGTTTATAATAATGCAAAAAGATTCTCAGTAAACTGGTTTCAACGAGCCAGCCAGTTGTGGATTCATGGCTGAGCTATGTTTCAGTTATGCTCTCTAAAATCTATCCAAATTTCAGCAAAGGTACACCAAATTTTCCAATATCACGTACGCGTGAGCTTAGCCATATAACCAGCATTTGCCACAAATATGACCGTTCAAGTACCTTTGCGCTAATTTTCCCACCATACCCCATTTATCATACACCAACAAGTTAAAGCATTTTCTCAAATCGAGCACCCTGCAAAGAAACAGCCTGATAACCCGACACAATAAGCTATTAGTAAAAGAGGCAATGCAAGTATCGAAAGAGAGGATTCTGCAACATTTGCCTACGCTGCTGGACTTCGAGAATCCAATAATGTACTTTCGAGCACATTTATACCCTAGCTTAGTACAACAAATGCCCTCTAGAAAGCTACAAAATACATAACTGCTGCCGAATTATATAAGATTAACCAAGTGAGAGCCATTACACATAATACAAAAAGAGGCTCTACACAATTTGGTACTTCAGGCGTCCAAAGGGGTTGATCAAAAACAACAACAGAAAGACCATAAAACTACAATAGCTTTCAGGAGCAATGACAAAAGGAAGAGTCTTGCCTTACATAACTAAGTAGCCTTAACCTTGTCTTCGCCAACCACATTTAGGATTGGCAAGCTACTAAGAAACTCGTCAAGACCCTCAAAAACCCAATCCCTTCAATGTTATCCTCCTCCCCACCATTCCCAGCCCCATTAGCCCTATTCATCCCTGCTGCCACCGATGCCGCAGCGGGGGGCTGCTCCTCTACGTCATTACTAAACTCCACATTCAAATCCAATCTTCCCCACTCCACCGTGCCTTTCTTCTTCCCGCCACTAGCTATCGCCTTCACCTTCCTACTAGTTTCCCCCTTCGACGGCCCTTTCGCTGGCGTCGACCCATCTGCCTTCTCCCCGCCACCAGCATTATTAGCCGCCTGACTCACACTCGATCTAGTCACCCTCTCTGTGGACGCCACCACCACCGTCTTTGCACTCTTAGTAACAGAGCCTTTCACCTTCGAAGTCCTCGATTTCTTAGCACTCCTTCGAGAAGTAGTCCGCCAATCATCATCAGACTCATTGCTATCATCCGAAAGGTCCACAAACACATCATCATCCTTGTAAATGAACCTTGGCGAACCGCCCCCACCCCCAGCCCCGCCCCCGCCCCCACTGCCACTCTCCTTTCTCTTCCCTTTCCCTCCGCCATCGTTCTTCCTCCCCTCATCTTGTATCGGGCAAGCGAACATCGGCGAGAATGGCGCCCAACCGGACCCCGCACCACCCCCGCCTCCGCTCTTCCCCGAAAACCCCAATGGGAAAAACCCCCAACAGCAGAAGTAAGTCTCCCCTTCCCCGCGTATCGGCGGCGACGGAATCACCGCCGCGTGGAACGCCCTCTTGCAGTTCTGGCAACGCAGCACGCACTCCTCGTACACCTTCGGGTACTCATACAGAATCAAGCAGTACGGGCACGCCGTCCAGAAGCTCGGCCCCTCCGCCTCCCTCTCCCGCCTCGGCGGCGTCGACTCAGCCGCCTGGCGCGCCGGAGAAGCAGCCGGAGCCGAAGATTGAGCCTGAGCCGGAGCCGGAGCTGAGTCAATTGTCCGACCAGATCGACTCGACTCGGCCACATTGTTGAGATTCGGCCTCTCTTCCTCCACCGCTGCCCTACCTTCCTTACCCCTAGGGCTTTTCCTCAGCTGCTGCTCCTGCTGCTGAAATTGGAGCGAGCTTCGCTGCGATTGCACATGCAGCTGCGGCTGGGGCTGCGGCGGCGCCTGCATTGGTTGCGTCTGCGGCGGAGGCGGAGGCGGAGGCGGAGGCGCCGGAGTCTGAAACTGATTGTTAGTCTGATTGTGGTTCTGATTGAAGAAATGGTGGTTCCTCTGGAGGAATTGATGCTCCTGGAGCTGGGGGGTGGCGGTGGAGCCGGAGGCGAAGTCGTAGCGGGCGAACATGCCGAACTCGTTGTCGTAGAAGAGCTTCTTGGAGGGGTTGGAGAGGACGGACCATGCCTCCGTGACGAGGCGGAAGGCGTCGGAGGCGAGGGGGAGGCGGTTGCGGTGGGGGTTGAGGACGAGGGCGAGGCGGCGGTACTGGCTGGCCACAAGCTCCAGGTTGTGGGTGTAGCGGGGGAGGCCGAGGACGGCGTACCAGTCGTGGAGGCCGTTGATCCGGAACTCGCCGGCCAGCAGAGTGTCGGCCACGGCCACCACGTCGTCCGCCGCCGAGTCCAGCCGAGGGAACGCCTCGCGCACGCGGATCGCGAAGCTCTTCGCGCCCAGCAGGTCTCGCGCCGCCAGCAGCTTCTCCGCCGTGCCCAGCCACCGCTGCGCCTCCTCGCTCGCCAGGCTTCTGTCCATCGCCGCTCGCTAGGCTTTCCAAGCTCGTGCCTTTGTCTCTCTCTCTCTGGGTCGGTGGTGATGGTGGTGATGGTGGTCTTCTGGTTTTTTTTTTTTTTTTTGGAAATTAGAGAGAGAGGAGTAGCAAAAGGTATGGATTGACGGATATGGACATGGGGTTTTGGATTCTTGTGTGTGTTTTGGGGGTAGAATGGGGATTTCGGTGGAGAATGGTCTGAGGAATCTCCAAGAGGTAAAAAATGAGATGAGAGAAGTGTTTTTTGTTTGTACTTGTAGTTACTCACTGTGAAGTTGGTTTTGATGGGTTTTGGAGAACGGATTCTTTGATCTGGAAATAAAATCTAGTGAGTCAATAATTGGAAATGGCCTTTCTTTCAATAATTCAGCCAAAAATCTAAAACACAATTTTTGTTTTTAAAGCCCATGTGAAACAGTGAAACTCAGAAAGTCAGAAACTGAGGTAAGCTACACCTAGTGTATTTTATTTTTTTTTTTCGTTTTCAACAAAGTAAATGTTTGAGGAAATGGTCTTTTATTTTCTTTATATTCTTCTTTAAATATCTTTTTCTTTTTGTTAAAAATTATTCATCTTTGTGAGTTGTGACTGTTGACTGTTGAGTATTATTTGCTCTCAAATCCCAATAGCGGGAAATTTTTACAGCAACTATTTAAATGAAAGAGAAATTACAAGAATGGCTATTTCGGTTAGTTATTTTAAAAATATAATTAATATTTTTAATTATTTATAAATAATCATCATTTAATTATAAGGAGTGAAGTTAATTTGTGCTTCTTATATTGGATCATTATTATCTTCTTGAATCTTTTAAATATAAACTAAAATCTAAAAAGTCTTTTTTTTTTTTCCAAAATGAATTATTTAACTAATTCAGCCTTAAACAAATTTGCTGTATATACTCTATTTGTGAGAGTCAAGATTTGTGTCTTTGTTGAGTACGACAAGAAAGATTTTAATTATAATTTCATATTTTTTATGGAGTGGGATAAGATTAGCAATAATGGGACTTATCAAAATAATCCAACTCGTATGGAATAATTAATTTCATAGAGAAAAATAAATCATAATATTATATATAATATAATCTAATTTAATCTAATAAATCTTCAACAATTTGATTTTATCCGATATAAAATACCAACTTATGGTTTTTTTTTTTTTCTGTTTTTTACATTAAAGACCGAAAAGTGGATTTTTTTAAAAGGAATGGGTAAACGAAAAAGATTTCTTTACAATGAGGTCCCATTCTCTCAAAGGTGTTTTTTGAGGAGCGAAACGAGAACCACGTGCAACTCTGAAGCATTGTGCAAGGATATGGCAGACCGGCTGGCGGCTGTTTATTGCCACGTCAGCTGGGACTTCTACAACTTCGTACTGGGCAGATTAGGTTCATTGTCGTATAGGTGGATTGGGCTACTATTTACCTTCAATGGCCCAACTCGTAAGATTACTTTGCCCAAAGGCTGATTTAGGCCCAAACGTAGAATGCTCAAAGGGAAATTGCAAAATACATATATAAATGGGAGAATTTCAAAATAAAGTCATTCTTGATGCCACTTAATAATCTATACCCCATGTGGTGTGCTCCCTTCATTTTCACTTTATGTTTGTAGTGTAAATTTTGGGGTATAAATTAAAAGTGCAACACACATGGGGTATAGATTAACATTGTGTCAAGAATGGGGTATTTCTCAAAATCCCCCTATATAAATATACTGGTGCTACTTAATAATTTATTAATGCTCAATTGATATACTTCATTGACTTTTACTCTATATTTATAATATAAAAAATAAAAGTATAAATTAAAAATACCACATAAATAGAGCATATATTATTAAACCACTTAATAACCACAAATTCACCTTTTAGTGGTGAATTTAACCTACCTGACCTACATTTTTTTTTTATAGATGAAGAAGATAATAAATGAGGGGGGCGAAATATTAATTATTGATAGAAATATAGTGTACATAAGTTGGGTTAGGCTGGATTTAAGATAATTATAACACGACCCAAAGAGTTCGGGTTGAAGATTTTATGACTCATAGTAAAAAATAATAATGACAACTCGCCTAAATAAAAAATAAAATGACTTTGATTGGGTTGAGTTGGATTTGCTTGGGTTGTTGGGTTTAGTAATAATTTATGGTTGAACAGTGCTAAGCTTAGATTATATCCTCAAAAAAATTCTCATAATTTGATGAAATGAATAGTCCAACAATAATTGATTAGAAAATTATATATTTACATCTTTATAATCAAATGGAGAAAGAAAATTTTGTTCAAAAAAAAATAGAGAAAGAAAAATTAATAAAAAGATAAACTATTGATATACATATAAAATACAAATTAGATGATGAGCGATCTTAGTACAAAAAACATATAAGAAAAAAGGTTTAATAAAGTGAAAATGAGTCGACGAACGAGTAGTGATATCAATCAAATTAGTATTTCTTTTAAGTTAAACTTCTAAGAAGGATTAATATATTCATACTTTTTATACTATATTAACATATATATAAATTTTAGATAAATATTTAAAGAGTTTGGGTTGCTCGAACTCAACCTAACCGTTCAATATATAATTATATGTAATATTTATAATAAAATATAAAAAATAACCGTCGAGCCTGTAATTGTGGCAATGAATAGTCAACGCTGGATACTAGCACATGAAATATTATCGAGGTAACGTGCTCTGGCGTATTTGGTCATTTTGAATAAACTCCATGCATATTATTCATTATATAACTAAAATTATAAGTATTTATCTGGCTAAAAAGAAAAAGAATAATACTTTTTTATTTGAAAATATACCATAAAACATTATTAAATTTTTCAAGCATAAATAATGTAGAATTACCCTTAACGAGATAATTTCAAATAAATATAAATATGGGTGGTTAAAATATTTTGATATTCATGCAAATTTTATATTTTTATTTATACTTTTAGTATAATAATAATAATAATAACAATAAGTGTAATGCAAAATTAATAAAATAAATAAAATGCATGTTCAAATAAAACATTATTGCAAATTTTATTTCTTAATTTTGTAAATAATAAGTAATTCTAGAGACCATATTAAATGTGTGTGAACCGGACAAGAAAGTCTCCATCCATATGGTCCAACACATTTTAGGCATGAAATTTGGCTGTCATATCGACCGACATACAAATGGTGGCCCACCTTTAGGCCGACCTCAAATCATCAAGTATCACGTTTAGCAAACAATTTGTACACAACAACTGTATTAAGAGCAGAGCAGTTGAGTTACAGTTTGATTAACATTTAGGTCTCGCTTAGACCATTTAAATGTGGAAAGTCAAATGCTTATTAACATTTATCATTTCATAATAATTTAAATGATTAAACTTTAACCCCATGTTTGGGCAAGTCATTCTACTCATTCCATTCCATTCTAAACTATTCCAAACCATTCAACTTTTTAATCTTACAAACCATTCCATTCCATTCTATTTTTTTTCAACCTTTTTTTTCAACTTTCCAAATCCCTATACAATATCTTTAAATCTCAACCATTTATACCACCTCGAAATTCACAAAATCAAACAATTCAACATCATTTTTTTTCAAACCATTCCAAATCATTTTCAAACCATTTTGACCATTCCAATAAATAGAATGGAATGACCAAAATGGTTAAACCTTTTTAGAACTATCATTTAAAGGGTCTATTAGCTATGTAGCCATTTTTTGGATTGGCCTTTTAAATACTAGCCAATGTTTTCAAATATTCAAAAAGTAGCCATTAGGCCCAAATATAATTATATTTGGACAAAAATGCCCTTCGTCCCTCTCTTCCTCACGAAACCCAATCATTGTAAGAAATTTCTAACCTTAATCTGAAATTTCTGACCTTAGTCTGAAATTTCTTACCATTTCGTATTAAGAAAAATGTTCCCGAAATGGTTAAACTAATAATCAAAAAATTCCTCAAGAATCAACAACATTATTTACGATAAAAAATAATAAAACTAATATTTCAACAACTTCAAATTGGTAAAAATGTTTCACAATGTAAGAAATGCCTTATAGACGTTATAAGTGTAAGAAATATCTGACAAGTATCTGAAATTTCTTACAGTCTGGAATTTGAAAAATATTCATGAATTGTTTAAACTAATAACCAGAAAATTCATCAAGAATCAACAACCTTATTTACGATAATCGAGCAGCATCAAATGTGAAAATTATAAAGTCTTAAAAATCAAATAAAGACACAAAATGAATACTCAATACAATTGGTGACACTTCTTTGGGAGGAGTTTTTGAACGGAGAAAGACGAGCCTTCGTTGTTGCAGCTTCGTTTGTTATGATCAGATTTTCCACAGGATCCACAATGTCTCCTTTTCGACACTCGTTCTCCAATTGATGGTATCCTCTTCTTTTTTGGCCTTCCACGCTGCCTTCTTGATTCCGGTGGCAAGATCGACGATACACTTTGTTTATGACATGGATTATAAGAAAAAAAACTTTGAGTCCAAAAGGATATATGCTACCAGCATATGTAGCAATAAATGACTCCTTCAAATAGTATGATGACACACATGTTGTGTACTTTTAAGTCAATCGACTTAGGAAACTTTGCCAATTCCACATTATCAATTATGATAGAATCACAAATATCATCTTCAACATTACATTGGTAAGAAATTCCTGAAGGAGCAGAAACCTCAACAAAGAGAATTATACTCTGCAAATAACAATTTTTTAAACAAATTGTCAACAAACAAAATAAAAATGTGAACATTGAAATATATTAAAGGATATAGAGTAACAAAAACAAAAGAGCTCATTTATTTACCAAAAACACTAGGAGCAAATCCAGAACTGGACGAACAACCAACATCATATTTACTCATTGTTGCATATAAAAAACGGAGGAAAAAAAATAAAAGCATGAGAAATTTATAACTAGGTATCAGAAATTTTAGACAGTTGCTAGCTAGTAATATAACTAATGACAAAATCATCAGAAACGTTTAATAGAACATCAGAAATTTCTTACACTGGTTATACGAAAAACAGAACCATTAATAAAACGAAAAAAATACACACCAAAACCACTCAAAACTCAGAAAAAAGAAAATAAACGCACAATGATCAATTAGAAACATATTTGTTGAATGAAGATCAAATATAAAACAATAAAAGCTAGCGAAATCAGACTTCAGATTACACAAAAAAAAAAAAAAGAAAGCAAAAGCGATGAAAATTTCCGAACGAATTACGACCGAAGATCGATTATTTATCAACAATAGAAAATCACAAAAGGAAAAAGTCATTTGAATGCCAATTGAACAAGAGAAAGTCACCAAAATCAACAATAAAAACACAATAACAAACGAAGATTGCAAACTGAAAACGAAGATCGATTACTTAGCAACACAATAAAGATTTGAAGAGTTACCTGTAGATGGCCAAAGTTATCACGAAAATTGAAAATCTGATTGGAAGCTAATATACGAAGAGAGAAATTGGAAAGAAACGTAGAGAACTGGGAAAAAATAAGGCTAACAAGTTTTGTTAAAATAGGAGGGGTAAAAGAGTAAAAGCAAGTTAATTAGTTTGAATAAATAGCTAATAGCTTAATAAATCAAAACATGTGCTATTCTTTAGAAACATATGTGAAACATGTGCTACTTGCTTAAAAACCCTCATTTAAATGATTATTAATTTTTTTAATTTTAATATGATTTGAATGGTTTAAATTTAAGTATTTTTGGAACAACTATTTTGTCTTATTTAAAATTTCTTCCCTTTATAATTTACCTTTATTGATACAAAATTATAATAAAAAAAAGGAGTAAAGTATAAACCACATATTCACGCCCTTTCACGACAATATATAAAATGACTAATTAAGCATTTAGCCATTTTAAAGGTAAAATTTGAAATATTTAGCCATAGTTTTACGAAATTTGGGATTTAACCATAGCATGTAATATTTTTTGTAACATGTAATATATATACGTGTAAAAAATGTAACATTTTTTGTAACATGTAACATAAAATGTTACACTTTTACACGTATATATATTTCATGTAACAAAACATGTTACATTTTATGGCTAAATTCCTAATTTCATGAAACTATGCTAAATCCTAAAAAATTACCTAAAAGTTTGGTTAAATGCCTAAAAAACTCTATATAAAATTATAATTAGCCCATACTTTTCGAAATACATTGTCTAACATATGATTTAAACTTGATATTTCTGAAAATTAACACAATTCAAAAAACTTAGAGAATGAACGTGATTTTCTTAGATTTCATGGATTTTTTATTTTTTTAATAAACGCAAGGGATGCTGACTTACATGACGTGTAAGTTGTTTAATTTATTCCTTTTCTTTCCGGAATCACACTAAAAATATATATTTTATTTGTGAGTTTTGTTGAATATTTTTACTTTGAATGACTTTACAAATACCTCTAAGATATACGCTTATGAAAATTGGAGGCTTTTAATTACTTGTTTTTAATTAGTGCCTTGTTTTTCTTGGTGAAAATTCGCTTTTTGGTGTAATTTTTATAGCTAGATTAAAAATATCATATATTAATTAGTGCAAGTAAGAGTAAAAAAATGAATACAAACAAGATATTATTAAGCAACAAACAATATATTTTTAAATCATATTTTAAGAAAATTGCCGCATTTTCATTATTAATTGAGGAAATAGTCACTTTTTTTTTATTTGATGCTGTAATTTTATCTTTATGCCTTTAAATTTTATAGCCAACGACAAATTTTTTAATTTTTGAAAACAATGACCATTTATTTGAAACATAAACTAAAAGATGGTTAAATACTAAATAGTCATAAAAACAACAATAAAACCTGGCCAAATTTTTTTTATTTTATAAATCTGTTTATATATTATTATTAACAATATTGTATTTTTATTAAATGAAATTACATATTAATTGATAATTATGTACGCAAAAAAAAAAACTAAAAGAAAAAAATAGAGAAATTATATTGAATACCTAATTTAAATTAATACCCAATCTTTTGAAAAATATAACAAAATACCCATGTGATTGAATTACTTACATAATGGTAAGTGGTGATAATTAACTTAGTTACCAAAAGCATGTGCAAGTAATTAACGAATTAACTAGTTATTCAATTACATCAAAAGTTTGGGTATTTATTTTTATTGTTATATATATTATGGGTATTTCCCTACTTCACCCAAGAAAATACTATAAATTTACAGCATGATTATTTCTTTATATTTGTATAAATATTAATTATTAAAAAAATAAAAAGACAAAAATACACTTTGTTTTAATTTATTCAACTTTGTGTTTTTTATAATATTGAAAAAGATTGCATTTGTAAAAAAAAAAAGATTATCAATATTTTTTTTGAGGAAATTCCATTGATTAATATATATGTAAAATATTCTAATGTTTATAATTTAGATAATATCTTGTGGATACATGCGTAAGCAAAAACAGTATAAAGAATATTTATTTTTGTCCATTCTAAAAAAATAATGTCATTTTTTTCTACCAAATTGCATCTTTTGGTTTTATTCCGTTTAAGAAAAAACTTAAAGATTTTTAAGATATTACAAAAGCATATGTATATTTATATTCTATTTTGATAAGCAATTTTTTTAATTAAAAAGAACATAAGGTTGAATATTATATTTTTTAAAATGATAATTTATGGATAAAAATTCTTTAATTTAATAAGTCTACAGTAAAAGTAGTTGTTTGTTTTCTTATCTTTAATATAACTTAAATTTGTCTTTAATACTTTTGTTAGAGTATTTTTTTTTTCAAACCTAAATTTAATTTTTTTATATTAAATTAAAATTTGAATATCACAACCAAAAAAAAATTTAAATTAATTTATTTTTTAACTCAAGTCTACAAAATTTTGGCTTTTAAACTAGTATAAAAATAAGGGCCAGTTAAGCAATTAGTCATTTTAAAGGTAAAGTTTGAAGGATTTAGCCATAATATGTAACATTTTATGTTACATGTAACATATATACGTGTAAAAAGGGTAACATTACATGTAATGTAATGTTACATGTATTACATTTTACATATTATGACTAAATCCTTAATTTCGACATTTTAAGGCTAAATCTTAACAAATGACCCAAAAATTTGGTTAAATGCCTAAAAAACTCTAAAAATAATCTTAAACAACCCCTTAGAATAAGAAATCTACAACTAAATCTGATTACACAAATTTTTTTTTTCAGAACTAACTACTAATTATGGGTTGTTCATGGTAAATATCTCAATAATCTTATTTTAGAATGATTTAACTTTGTGAATTTTGATGTGGTATAGATAATTGAGTTTAAAAATATTACACTGAAATTATAAAAGTTGAAAAAAAATGTGAAAAGTAATGGAGACAAATAATACATTAGCCCCATATTTGGCAATCCCTCCCAAATCATCTCATTTCATTTCATTCCATTATATTCAAAACCATTCAACTTTATAATCCTATAAACCATTATATTTCATTAAATTTTTTTAATCATTTTTTTCAACTTTCCAAATCTCTATATAATATTTTTAAATCTCAACTATTTAATACCACATTGAAATTCGCAAAATCAAATCATTCTACTCATTTTTTTAATAATTTTTCAAATTATTTTCAAACTATTTTAACCATCTAAAAAATGAGATGAGATGAGCAAAATAATTTGTCCAAACATAAAGTAATAGGTGTCATTAATGTCGCACACGAGTAGGTGAAGTGAATCTAACTGAATCTAATGGACAAACTTCATGGTTGGAAAACCTTCTAGCAAAAAAAAAAAAAAAAAGCCCTTAGTTAAGAAGAACATTAATGAACGAATTTCACGAGCGTTATGTGTGAAGGGACAGCTTTTTTAATTCTAATGAAACACTTTTATCCTATTTGACTTGGGTCCGTACAACCGGTGAATTATAAAAAAAGAAAAAATCCGGCGAGAAATTGATGGTTGATATTCGTTATATGGTCTCGTGAGAAATTGAGGTGGGGAACACGATAGTTACGCGAGTACAGAAATGATAGTAATTTATCAACTCAGCGAGTGGCTAATTGTACGGAAAAAGCAAACCTCACCATTTAAAGAAAGAAAGAGAAAAAGAGAGAGAACCAAATAAAGTGAAGAAACAATTTCCACAAATACTATTAAAAAACTCTCATTTATTTACGTGGGACCCACCACAAGGGAAGAGACATCAGGCCACCAATCCGAGGATGTCCAGCAAATTCCCATTTACTCTAGTTATTTTATTATTTATTTTATGCCTCATTTATTTTTGTCTGTTTAAAAATAAATTTTAAATAGTTATAAATTATCTAAAAAAATACTTCAAAGAAACTATTAACTAAAAAAATACTTCAAAGAAACTATTAACCAAAAAAACCCCATGTGAAGAAATAACCTTATTTGGTATAAACATACATATGTTTAAGTCAAAATAAATTTTAATAATTATATACCATCCAAATGTCTATACTGCCTCAAATAGGAATCTTATTTTTTTTCCAAAAAAAAAAAAAAAGTAATTCCCATTTCTTTCTTATCTTTCTCTCTCTTCTCTTGGAGATTATTGGTGGCTTTGAATCTGGGTTTGTGAGTGAAGTGTCAACAGCAATTTAAACGAGACTTACCTTGAAGCTTGTAAAAGAAAGACAACACAAAAAGCTATTCATATCACAACAATAAACTCTCTTTCTTGTCTTCCATTTTAGGCTCAAAAAAGGTAAGTAATTTTGGATTTGATAGCTCAAGAATGATGATTTTTCTCTCTCCTCTTTCTCATATGGCTTAGTTAATCATCTAGGGTTTCTCTTCTTGTGTGAAATTAATGTAAATTATTTGTATGTCCAGATTCCTTATACTCTAATAATTAGCGGGTTTTGAATAACGGATTATGTTTATGTGTTCTGGGATTTTTACAGGTTGACCGGCATGGGATTTAATTAGTGAAGATTTTCCCATATATATATATATATTTATTGTTGGGATTGAATTAAATTTGCAAAAATGACGAGACAGAAAATAGAGATTAAGAAGATTGATAATATCACGGCAAGGCAAGTGACGTTTTCGAAGAGAAGAAGAGGGCTTTTCAAGAAGGCTCAAGAGCTCTCTACTCTCTGTGATGCTGAAATGGCTCTCATTGTGTTTTCTTCCACTGGAAAGCTCTATGAATACTCTAGCTCAAGGTTCTTTCTTTTTTTTTTCCCCTTTTTTCAATTTTTTTTATTCTTATTATTATTGCACACTGATTAATTAGAATAAATCATGAGGTAATTTTATTGTAAAACGAGTGAAATTTTTATGTGTTTTGTAGAAAGAAAGAGAGAATTAGGAGAGTACTTCAGAATTTATTAATTAAGATTAAGATGTTTTCCTTAAAATTTTCCTTTCATTAATTTTTTGTTTAAAGATTAGATATCACTGTTTTGGGATTGTTGTTTGCAGTTTGCACAACGAAAGAAAAAAAAAATGGGGATAAACTAATGCATATTTTTATTATAATAATAATTATAAGAATGGAAATGACCTTAGTTATTGAAGATGTGTTTTACAGAAAGAAAGAGAGAGAGTTCAAGATTTTACCTTGATGAATCTATTAAATTTTTTGGTCAAGTACGGAAAGATCAAATATCACAGTTTTTTTTTTTCCGGAGTTTTTGCACTGAGAAAGAAAATATGGGGGGATACATTGATGCTTAACTACGTATTTTTCTAGTAATAAGAATTAATGGAATACAGCATGGAATGCGCATAGTTCTATCTAGTTAATTATGATTAATGAGTCACATTTGCAATGTTACGTTAGAGAGGTTATAATTGTAGCTTCTTTCCACTTGTTAAAGGCATATTATTTTCCGTCATTTTTCCATAAAGTAACAGAAAAATAAATTAAATGATTTGTAGTTCTGGAAGATGTGGTACAAAATACTTAAAAAAAAAAAAACATGCTATTTCTAATCATTGTTTAGTACAAGTGTTGAAAATATTACTTGTATTTTCAAAATTTGTAACAGTTCAAAATTATCTTCTGTCCTTCCAGGATATAGGAAATTATAAACAATGAGTAGTTCCAAATAAAGTAGCTTATAGGAAGTGATAAATAACAATTATGCCTGAAATTTTTACTTGAGGAGTTTCCTCAGGTAATTTCTCAATCGAGGCAATTTACTTGATTAATCGAAATTTGTTGTCAAAGTAACGTCAAACATCAATATTGAACTGATTAATGTTCATATTTCATATACTTGGTAAGTGAAATTAGTATTGGCGGTCGTAGTAGTGATTCTGAAATAACTTAATTAGTTCCTATAATAAGATCATTTAGTCTAGATTGCCAATAGCATGTTAGATATATTGGTTGGCAAACTTTTAATAAAGGAGTATATTTCGGTCCTCATAATGTAAAATATTTCAATTTCTTATCCAAGCAACCAAAAACACATAACAATCACACAACTACAACTACATTAATTAATAAGAGCATTTGATGGTGTAGTACTTTCCTTGGAGAGTATTTTCATTTTGCACTTTGACACGCTAATTTAGATTTCAAGTACTTTTTTTCATTCTCGCTTTTCAGTTTTTAGTCACACACACACACACACACACATATAATATGTATATATATAATATATACACACACACATTACACATATATAATATGTACTCATTGCAGTGTGTTCACGTGTTTTACATACGTACACGCACAATTAACTACCAAAATTTCCCATATATATGTGAGGATTATATGATATTTGTGAGAAATTGTATTTTGACCTTCTATCTAAACAAGTACTATTGATTTTTGCTTTCATTCCTAATGACTAATTCACAATCATCGATATGATAGATTAATGTTCCTTTTGATTGTCGTTTTGAAGATCAACGACTAATTCATAATTACCGATATGATAGATTAATGACTAATTCACAATCACTGATCCATATGATAGATTAATGTTCCTTTAAATTGTCGTTTTGAAGTATGCAGCAAGTGCTGGAAAGGCACAATAATCATGCAGAAAATCCTGATGGCGGGTCGAACCAACCATCACTTCACGAGCTCGAGGTAAAAATCTTTAACATATACATATACGTATACATATATACCTAATATATTATGTCTGTCGATGAGCAACGTCTCTTTAGTTTGGAATGATAAGCTGACATGTAAATTTTTTGCTTAATTGTTTGGCATATAGTAATTGTTTGCTTAGTTGTGAGCTATTATGATAAGCTCATTATTATTTACATTGTTTTTATCTAATAGAATAAAGTTGACGCTAGTTAGTGATTAGTGACACTAATCTCGAGAAGGTTAGCATATATAATTACTCATGTATATACTTTCATTAAGTTGCCAATTTTTTTTTATGGAACCTGTTATTATCCATTTATGTAGCTTACTTTTTTAGGTCTTTTGTATGAAAATTGTAATTAAAGTGAAAATTCAACTTTAAAATTTAAAGTTGAAATAAAAAAAAAACACCTCATCAAACTACAAGAAAACTACATTTTCTGACGTCCCTCACTTCTGTCTATATGTCAAAGTAGTGTGTTTATATGACTGATTGAGCTGTCCATTTTTAGGTTATTGCATTTAGTTACAAAATATTGTATGGCTATAAAGTTAGAAGTTTAGCTAGGCATTATTTTATTTTGTTGCTAAAAATTGTGATGACAATTTTTATTTTATTTTATTAAAGCATGTGCTCTTTAGTCACAAAAGTGATGTTATAATGAGAAATTATAGTGAATACCAAAATTTTGACACCTAATTTAAATAAATATCTAATTTATCGAAAAATATAACAAAAGCCCAAGTGATTCAATTACTTACGGTGATAATTGATGGTAATTGACTGAATTACCAAAAACATGCGCAAGTAATTAATGAATTGGCTTATTATTTGTGTTGATAAGTATATCAAATAAGACATTTAGATTTAGAAAAAGTAAGAGGCTTTGAGGGAACATTGTTTATACAACAAATTAAATATGTTCTCCAACCACGAAAATTTTTGTTGCTAAAAATATAAAATTTATGGCTAAAATTATTTAGTCACAAATTTTTAATAGGATTGTAGCTATAGGTGCATTACTAAATTTCTCCAGCTACAAACAGGCCGTAAGTGTATCATTGGACATTTAAGAAATAAGAAGCAAGATTAAGGACAAGATATCCAACTTATAAGAAAGTAAACAAATGATATTCAAGTAGCAAAATAAGGATAAAGGTAAGCCGTGATTCCTTGTCCTTCACCAATGGGACATAAGAAAGTGGCAGTGCATGATCATGATCCAATCTTTTATATAAGTAACCACTTGGGATCATAAGAATTTCCTAATTAGCATAGAATTTATTAAAATGATCAGCAGAGTAGTAATATATAAAACCCCCAATTTAGTTTAATTGGGAGCTATCCATAGCATTTGATTAATCTCTTTTCATATTGAAATTAAAGATTTAAGAAGCTTGAAGAAACGTACCCTTATACCCTTACTATAATGCGATTCATGAGCATTACCTGAAGCAGTTAATTTGTCCCATGTAACAGTATTGTTCTCAAAATTGGATCACTAGTACTTTTCATATCCTGATTAGGACCACAATCAATACTTGTTAATGAAACGTTTCTGATTAATTAACTAATTATGTATGTTATACTGAAACATTAATGCCTGACTTTAATGATGATGAGACTCCGGTTGCTTCATGGTATGAGAAGTATGAACATGTTAGAAAACCCTACTATATATAAACTTAACCTAGCTAGATATTAAACATGAAAATTTCATGAATAACACTTAATTACTTGGTGTCCTTTTGGTGCGAGAGAAAGAGATATGCCTCAATGAGCAAGCAACTAGAACAGAAGACACTGGAGATAAGGTATAATTAATAGATAATATTAGCTAGATAATTACTAATGCTAATTATAATGACTCAAAGAACATACCTACAACATGATCTCACATATGACTGCAGGCGCATGAAAGGAGACGAGCTCGACGAATTAAACCTCGACGAGTTGAGGAAACTAGAAAAAACAATTGAGGCCGGTTTGAGCCGTGTTATTGGAACAAAGGTTGATTTTGTGCTTTTTTGTTAGCTCAACATGGTCATCTAAATGAAAATGATATAGATATAGATATGTTGTTGTGTATATTATAAGAGGTTGACATGGTATGTGTTTATCATATGCATATTATTTAGGATGAAAGAATGATGGAAGAAATCAATTCTCTGAGGAGGAAGGTTAGTGCAAAGCTTTGCATTGTTGCCAAACAAATTTATTTCCGTGCAATATTTTCTTTGACTAAATCATTTTGATTATAAGTCAGTAGATCAGGGATATATTTTTTAGAAGTTTATGGTAATTAAATATAATACTACAAACACCAAGATATGTACTTGTCAGACTTAATCCACAAAGTGGCCATCAAGTCATCATTGAACTAAAACTTCTATTATTGAACTAATTCTGGAGTAAACTTTTTATTTAACTTGATCCTTTATTATTAAACTACTAAATTTCTTTTACTTTTGAATGTATGCAAAGGGAGATCGGCTACTAGAGGGTAACCGCTATTTAGAACAGGTACTTCATTGTTACTATATTTGCCTACTAATTTTGAGCTTGAACTTCAAAGCGAATTATTAGTATCCTAAGAATAATTAACTTATAGCCACTGCGGAAAACTTCAGTTTTAGTCAAACAAATAAATCTAACGGTATACATTACTAGCTATGGCTTTTTCCAAAAGTTTTAGGTACAAAATATTTGTGTCTAAAATACTTTTAGTGACTACAAATTCCATGATTGAATAAAGTTATTGTTACTAAAAAGTATATTAGTGACAAGGTATAATGAGTTGTGACCAAAATATAATTTAGTCACAATTTTTTTGTTGTGACAAATTTTTTGTAGTTAACACAAATCACTTTGTAACTGTTTTCTTCTCCTCCTTGGTCGACAGATGATGGGAGGAAAATTTCTAGTGCAAACAGATGCAATCGATCAAGGCCAGTCATCTGATTCGAACACTGAAGTCTGCAATTCGATTGACCTACCTGAAGACCATGATAGCTCGGATACTGCTCTTAAACTGGGGTAATTAGTACGGAAACAAAGGAAATATATAGTCTATAATCGAAATGCTATTATTGGCCAAATTTCGTATGTATCGATCGCGATTTTCTCTTGATCTAACAAGTAATAATTGAGATATTAGTTGCATATATTAACAGGTTGATCATGTTTTGATTAGAAGCTATATCTTATTAATGGCACGCTTGTTTATGAAGCACTGATATGAAATGTCTTCGCTATTTTGCTCAAAATAATGAACAAATTAACGTAGGCCTACCTTTGTTAATTATTAAGGGGAATTTTCTTTTGCAGTTTACCATTCCCTGAGTCGAGATGAGGACAACATCATGAGAGGTGGAATTAATTACAAGGAAAGCTATTATTAGGTTAATCAAGAGTGGAAAGCATGTTGTCTCGCTTGGTATAATTAAGGGTATTATTTCCTATGAAGTTTTGATATTCAGAGAGAGAACTTAATAGAGAAAGTACATTCTTTAAAAATAGAATTAAGAATAGGCCTTTCAAATGGAAGTGTCATGTGTGAGTGATAACTTGTAATTACAGAGCATATGTGTGACTGCTCAAGTATATGCTAAATATTGAGATGTGTTATCTAAG
Organism: Boehmeria nivea var. tenacissima; assembly: GCA_018132145.1. Lineage (NCBI taxonomy): Eukaryota > Viridiplantae > Streptophyta > Magnoliopsida > Rosales > Urticaceae > Boehmeria > Boehmeria nivea. The sequence continues at coordinate 18,602,242 of CM030878.1, read as the reverse complement.
TGTAATATGAGGGTTTATAGAGATGTTGATATACTTTATTATTGGATGACACTATGGGAAATCTCAGGGAGATCATGTATATATACTAGTTCTATCATTATTGTGTTTAAGTTGCACATGTGGTAAGCTCTTTGCAGGTTATTATTTGTCACTTTACTTTCCTTTTTCGGATGAGAGAAATAGCTTTTTATGCTTTTTAAAGGATATTTCTTAAGTGGAAGATGTTCACTCGTGAAATATGATTCTGAACCTCATATCTTAAAAAAATATTCCCAGTTGAGAAGGTATTCCCGTTTAAGTTAATTGAGGGGAAGAAAAGAAAATGATCAATAACTCTATATTAAAAGAGATTTTGAAGGTTTTAGTCAAAATTTTGTCTAATTTTCTAGGAAGTAGTTGTAAGTTTCATAAAATTAAGAATTTAGCCGTTTTCATATATGATACACGCTATATATATATATATATATATATATATATATACACGTGTATATATATATATATAAATAAAAGCCATGTACGATAACTAATTATTGAAAAGGGGTATTTGCCATTGTTTCCCTCTAGAGGCCTCATCCTTTTGAAGATAGAACCTCCCCTTCGAGTAAAACTGTGAAATGGCATCGGCGATTTTGGTATTGCAAAGCTTTCCTTGGGCTTTAAAAACCAGATTTGACTGTCCGTACAGTATCATGTGGAAACAGGCCTTGAAAAATCAATTGAGAAAACTCGGCATAAAAAGACACAATTGCTTGACAAGGAGGAGCACTTCAAGACTGTCATATAATATATGTCTCTTCTAGGAAGACGCTCACACATTATATTGCGAAGTTAATAATAATATCCATTATGGGTTCTGAATTAATTCATGAATGATATTATTGATGAGGTGACCAATAATTATTTGAATCGTTTATTCTACTAGTAAAAGGTGTTGGGTATTGGGCATCCAAAACTTGGATTAGTTTAGAATCGTACGGTAATTTCGTCAATGTCAATTCTTTTAAAATTTGGAGGTTCATAAATATCTAAATATTAATACTGTTCATTTTCTTGTACCTTTCTTCATGTTTAGTGTCTTTTTTTAGTATCCTAATTCTCGCGTATGTAAGCATGTAATCTAATATATTTGGTTTTTTCTTATTTATTTATTTATTTATTAAATTTAGTAGAATATTGCTCATAAATTGAAGACTAGAAAAACTAATAACACTTCCAAACAAAACGTGCAATAAATGAGTTCCCTAGTATTCACTTTTGGGTAGATCTGCAAGTAGCGAAATTCGATTACATGGTTCAACCAACCATACATTACTCTTTCGAGCAATAATATTCATTCTTATATATAAATATAAATATATATAAATATATATATATTAACCAAAAATAGTGGCTTGTGAGCAAGACGTACAAAGGTGGGGACAGACCATCTTTCACAGCGACGTAGATACGTACGTGTATTTGTGTATACACTATATATGCACACACAATGAGCTAGGTTTAAAAAAGAGTGAAGTAGACAAATATTCAAAATTTATATAACAATAAAAATAAATACCCAAATTTTTGAAGTAATTGAGTTTCTAGTCAATTTGTGAATTACTTGCATATGCTTTTGATAACAAAGTGAATTACCACCATTTATCACTGTGTAAGTAATTATATCTTTTGGGTAATTAGTTACATTTTTCAAAAATTGGGTAATAACTTACATTAAGTTTTAAAAATTGAGTATTCACTATAATTTCTCTTTAAAAAATAGAGGAACAAATCTATTATAGAACTCACGTCCACAGACGGTCCAGATTGGACCGACTTGTCTCATTAGTATTTTTCTTGAAAAGTATTATTTTTATGATTCGGCAAAATGCCAAGAGTACTCTTTCCACAAAATATTTCCATCCTTAGATCTCTCTGACACGATTAATATATATGTATATACATTCAATTGGATATGAACTAACATTTCTGCTCTATTTATAATGTTAGTACTTGCGTAATAGTTATGAAAGATGTGGCTACAATAGAATATGTTATTATATATTAAAAAAAAAAATTACACGGGGAGAAAGTTATGATAAGAAAAATACGAGATAGGGTTAAGATTTATAATTTATAATTTTCATTTTTTATTCACTTGAAAAATATGAAAACCTTGTTTACAATAACACACAGGTTTATGGACCGAAATAGCTAATTTGGCTATATATTAAAAAAATTAGATAATTTACTTGACATTGAAAAATATGAAAAATTTGTTTACAATAACACATAAGGTTGTTTATGATGGCATTTCTCTAATAATTTTTTTTTAGATAATAATTTTAGATCGTCAAATTTATTTTTTTAAGATATAAAACTATTAAAAGAATAACCTCATGTTTGGGCAAATCATCTAAATCATTCAATTCCATTCCATACTATTTTAAACCATTCAACTTTATAATCCTACAAAGCATTCCAATTCATTTCATTTTTTTCACATTTTTTTTTCAATTTTTCAAATCTCTATATAATATATTTAAATTTCAACCATTTATATCACGTCGAAATTCGCAAAGTCAAACTATTTTACTCATTTTTTTAACTATTTCTCAAACTGTTCTTAAATCATTTTGACCATCTTAAAAGATAAAATAGATGGGCAAAATGATTTACCAAAACACAAACTAAATTTGACTATATAAAATTATTTAATAAAAAAAACTCACTCGAGAATTCTCGTATTTATGGACCAAATAGCTAATTTGGCAATTCAAAAAGGGTCGAATTTGATGATATAATATTTCGTAAGTGCAAGAAAAGGAAGGTTTTATTTGTTCGAAAAAAAAGAAAAGAAAAAGGAAGACTCTACCAAGTCAAGTTTGCTCAATTTGGTTAAAAATAGGATGTTGATGTGATGTGATAGGTGGGTCCCAAAATTACAGCCACTAGAAAAATCAACAGAAAGCCCAAATTCAGCTTTCCTTTTTTTTTTTTTTTTTTTAATCATGGTTGGCTGTGAAGTGTGAAGAAGCCCAAATGTAGCAGCTTATAGCTTATGGCTTACTAATTTGGTTGGTGTGGACTAAAGTTTAATTGATTGAGTTGGCAAACTTCCTTCCTTAACAGAGAGGAATGCAATTTATCAATGATTCGTTCAATATATCGTCAAAATATCGTATCGCGATAAATATAAAAAGTCGGGGAACAAGGCGGGTACGAGGGTACAACCATGTCATAATTTCTTCAGAGCGATAAGGCATGGCCTATCTGCACGGAAAGCAGCCTCACCATACATATTAATTAATATACCAAATAAACGTATGAATATGAATGGCGCATATATATATATATCACTTTCAAATTCAGAAACAAAATAAATAAATAAATTTATTTCTTTAGAAAAGCTAATCCTATATTTGGACAAATCATTCTACTCATTCTAAATTATTCAACTTTCTAATCCTATAAACCATTCCATTCTATTTTATTTTTTTTCAACTTTTCAAATCCTTATATAATATCTTTAAATCTCAATCATTTATACCATATCAAAATTTGCAAAATCAAACTATTCGACGTTATTTTTTTTCAAAACATTCTAAACCATTTTCAAACTATTTTGACCATTCCAATAAATGAAATGTAATGACCAAAATAATTTGCCCAAACACAAGCTAAAAAAATCATGCTCGGTGATCCACTGCACTATTAAACAAAAACAAAAAACCAAAAGAAAATAAAACGAAATGTCTAAATCAAATCCCACTATCATATATTCATATGAGTATGTCCACTATTTTCCTTGTATGTTTTTTTTTAAATTAAATTTTTATAAATTTTTCTCATTTTATTTTATTTTTTCAATTATTTTTTTAACTTTTTTAATCCTTATACAATATCTTTAAATCTCAACTATTTATACTATCTCAAAATTTATAAAATCAAATCATTTCAAATTATTTTACAAATCATTCCAAACTTTTTTTCAACCTATTTTTTTCATTCTAAAGAATGAAGTGGAATGGGAACAAGAGGTTAGTTGTGCTCATGTGTATAGTACAACAGTTGATGATGTTGTATTTATAACTCTGAGTCTGAGATAAATAGATCTATAGAATACTTAGCAGAAAGAAAAAAAAATCAACATCAATTAATTTGGATAAACAATCACATTTTTAGTCATTGAATTCGGTAAATAATGACTTATAGAAGTTTTTTAAAAAGTCAATATGATAATTATTCGTAATCATCTTTGCTAGAATACTAGTACAGTAGAACGTGTCGGGGCACTTTTTAAAAAAAAATAATTTTAAAGTAATTGTTAGTTGTGCGGCCAGAAGAAGTTATATTGGAAAAAATATGGATTAAAAAATTTATAAAAAAAAACTATTGTAAAAGTAATCATTTAAACATGATGTACTGTTGATTTTGAGTTATTTCTCGGAAATACTACTTTTAGGTAGCAATTCATGAAAAATATATTGTTTTACACATTAATTTTAGTGTATATTACAATGTAATTTAAATATAAAAATAACATCTCAAAATATTAGCCAACTGTTCTATATACTTTTTGGCGAAGAAAGACATTCTAAAATGGTTATTAAGGTTAGTTAAGTGATACACGTCATGATGTTCACGTAGAGCACTCGGTGGGTATTTAAAAAAAAATGTAGTAAACAAACTATGTCTTACGACATAAAATAATTTTAGGACCTGTTGGATAACCATTTGAATATATTTTTTTAAGTTTATATTTGTTTAAGAAAGATTTAGATTTTAGCTATGTTTAGGTTTATATTTCAAAAATGTAGTCGTAGTTTAACGAAATTAAGTAATTAGTTATTTTCATCATGTAACAAATTTTGATATACGTATAATAATTTTTTATGCTCGTGTAATAAATTTTGATACACGATGAAAATGATTAATTTATTAATTTCGTGAAATTATGGCTAATCTTAAGAAAATAACCAAAAATTTGGCTAAATCCTTAAAAATCTCTATCTTTTTATTACAATATTATCACTAATAAAAAATTAAATTTAAATCCTCTTGATACAATAAATGTGTTGTTAATTCCGATCGAGTCTAGATCTTCTGCCTTTTTGTCTGTCTCTTTTTCTCTATATCTCTAATAAAATTTTGACACGTAAGTAAAAATACTTAAAAGTCTCAACCACTTTACATAAATTTATATTATAATAACGATTTTTGCTTACGTATCACAATCTTATTGCAATGACTGAAAGAAAATAGAGAAAAAAGAGACAGAAGATCTGGATTATTTAATTCCTATCGAACCGTAAAGCCCTTAAACTATTAGATATATATTTTTAATATATAAAAAAACAAACCTACACATCATATTTATTTCTCATAATTGTGTCCATTCATTAGAAATGGACGAATGAGCAGTTTGTTAATGTCAAACTTGAGAATTGAGATTCAAGTGGAATGTTTATGACAAATTTATGGGTTCTTTGAGATAAACATCCGATCATTACATTTAAAATAGTTAATTTTGTGAATTTTGATGTTGTATAAATGATTAAGATTTAAGGATATTGTATTGAGATTCTGAAAGTTGAAAAAAAAAATGAAATAAGGAAAATGTTAACCCCAAATAAGACATTAGTTAAATAGTATTATTAACATAGACTTGTTCTAGATAATTAATAATCTAATTGCTATCTTTACTCAAGTGTACATATCATCACATAAACTTTCTTAAAAAAAAATAAAAAAAAATCAGGGGGTGAGTAAGTTTCAAATCAGACCATTTTGTAATAATTTATTTCTCTCGAGATCAAAGTCAAATAAATATATAATAAATATTACTTATTTATCACGTGATAGCTTGTTACAACCTATATATAATATGTGGCATTTGTAACTGATAATTGATACCTAATTAAGTTCATATTATTCTCGAAAATTTTAGTCAAATCTATTTCGTTTCTATCACTTATTTTTATTTTTATATTTTTATTTCTTCTCTCTCTCTCTCTCTCTCTTTCTTTCTCTCTCTCTCTTTTTATTTTTATATATTTATTTCTTCTTTTTCCCACTTTTCTTACAAAGATTTGCACATCACTACTATTGCTTGGCCAAAAAAGGAATCTTATTTGTTGTCGCTCAGCTCTCTTTCTCTCTCTCTCTCTCTCTCTAGACAATTGGTGGCTTTTTTTCTATCTGGGTTCATGCACTGAAGTATCCACCGGCTATAAACGAGACAAACACACCTGCGAGTGTTGCAAATTAAGAAATTGAGGTAAAACTAGCAGAATCATCACAACCCAAAAAAAAAAAAAGAAGTCTTTGGAAAATTCCACAACTTTACTTTTCCTGTTTCAAATTATTTTAAAAACTACTAATAAACTTCAGCTTATATATTCCTCTCCTTCAAGTTTTAAACACAATCTAATTTGGGTGTGTTTTATTTTTTGTTTCTTTAACCGTCTAAAAGCTAGGGTTATACATTCATACTAAGTTCTCATCTAACAAATCAAATATGAGCTCATTTCAGAAGAAACATCAAAACAAAGCTTGGAATATAATTATCATGTTAGTCTGAATTTTTTTTTTTTTGTGGTTTTGTTTTTTTGCCCAAAACCCTAACATTTCTAATCAGATCGTACATACCCTTTTGTTGATCCGATGTTTATAATAGTTTCCTCTAATGGAGATCTTGTTTTTCTTGGCCTTTCTTTTCTGGGTATGTTTTGATCTAGCAATATATAGTACACTTATATTTTCTTGTTGTTGTTTTTTTTTTTTTTTACTGTATATTTTGGGGTTTCTTTGCAGGAAATTAAAAACCCATATCATCATGACTAGGCAGAAAATAGAGATAAAGAAGATTGACAATATAACGGCAAGGCAAGTGACTTTTTCAAAGAGGAGAAGAGGGCTTTTTAAGAAGGCTTTAGAGCTCTCTACTCTTTGTGATGCAGAGATTGCTCTCGTTGTGTTTTCTGCCACAGGAAAGCTCTTTGAATATGCCAGTTCAAGGTTTTATTTTATTTTTATTTTTTAAATTTAATCCCTAACTAATAATTTCAATTAATATATATATATATATATATATATGTCTATGTATATATATGAGGCATTTCTTTAATTTTCTCTGCACATTTGTTACTAGTTGCACTAATATCATGAGTACTTCACACACAAAAACTACTATTGTATATGATCTTATAATTAATTCATTAATTTTATTCTTAGCTGATTAAGTGAAAACTGCAGGTTGATCACAAGTATAGATTTGAGGTGGCTCTTGTCTAATTGATATTTTGTACCTTAATTGTTAATATTAGTCAAATTTAATCACGACTAGCCTGGTTTTTGTGTGTTCTTATATATATATTGCAATGCCATTAACTTATTCCCCAATTAATTAAGCGTGATAAATTTTTGCAATTAATGGAGTTACTATATATACATATATATGTTACAGTATATATTCCTGTAATTGCATGTACCTTAAAGTTTAGTACATTTTCTCTAGTGTTTTTTTTTTTTTTTTTGTTGAAACTATATTTTCTCTAGGGTCAAGTAGTAAGTACTTATGTATTTTCCTATCGAAGTACTTTATGCATTAATTTTCTCGAGAAAAATGTACTATATTTTACAAAGAAGAAGAATAAAAAAATCTGTTATCATTAGCCACAACAGTATTGTTAATTACATTGCATTGCTACTTGCTAAAAATTCTTCTGATAAAAATATGTCATATATATAGATTATAGAATCAACTTATAATAATTTGTACCTAAAATTGATTTTAATTACAACGCACTAATTACTCACCAAATAATAACTATTGGTCTCTGATGTCAATTAGTATATTATTTACCAATCGAGTCCAAGAATATTTGTTGTGCATTGACTAATTTTCCTTTAAATGTCGCGAAACTTTGGCGAAAGAATGTAATTAGCCAGGATATGTGCTTGGCAAATTATCCATGTTTGGATTATATAGTATTTCTGTTTTGATTTAATTTGTAATCAAAACCATATACATATAAGAAGCAAGCTTATTTAGTGCCGTATTAAGTCGTCCAAAATCGTGTTATGTGCTCTCTTTGCATGCACTTTAACTTTTGTTTTATTCTACTATACATTAACATGTTTGGTCTATATCATGTGTGTAGATACAGTTTGGTGCGAGATTTGGGAACTATTTTTTAAACTTAGTTAATCAACTCACTTTTCTTGAGTTTGGGATTAATATTGCTACTATTATTAATTTATTATTTATTGCTACGATCTACTATTATTTATTAGGCGTTAGCAAATACTGTTTAGTTTTGCAGACTGGGAAAGCCAAACCAATACATAAAACCCAAAAAGGGTAAAAAGAGAAAAAGGAAAAGAAGAAACATAAGCATTATAATACAAATGGAATTAAATCAGAAAAGGAATCATATTATGCATACTCGTTAATTCAAAGTCCCTTCTTCTATATTCACATGATTGTCCGAGAGTAACAACATATAGTGCACAACTCTACGCAGTTCTCTACTGTGAAACAAGGCCGTAGCTTTATAAATCTTATAAATTTCCTTAGAATGTTGCTTTCCTAGTAATTTTGTGTTCGTTTTATTAATATTTCTGTGTAATAATCTTGTATTCTTTGTTGTTGTTTAGTATGCAACAAGTGGTTGAACGATATAGTGCTCATTCGGAAAATTCTGGCAATTTCATCAACCAAACATCCGTAGATGCGCTTGAGGTATCAATGTTAAATATACATTGTATATAGTGATACATGCCTTTTTTACCCTTTCAAGATGTGCACTTTGAATATTTCTTTAAGAAAGGAATGCTTTGCGAGTTGTTTTCGCTAGCTAAATTATTTATCATGCCAAACACTTTCAAAAAGAAAATTAGATGGTGAAGGACTTTTTTTTTTAACTAACTCTTTTTCTTATTAAAATATATATTCGTGATATTATTGCATGATTTAATATCTTATGCGTATGTATGTATGTATTTATTTATTTTATCTCTATATATACACAAACATGTAATGCGTGCACATATATATGCACTTATACAAAATTGCATTGCCTAATTTATCAGTAAGAGATGGTGTAGACATTTATATACACAACTGTACTTCTAACTAAAACTAAACACCTAGTACTTAGAATTCCCATGTCTTAATAACCGGCCTTTAGATAAATCAGCAAGACTAAGTCTAAATTCTATACATGGAGTGTGAGTTAGGAGATAGTCCATGCAAATCACTATGTTTTTAGAAATAACGTGTACTGCGTTCTATAGTAGGGTACTTTCGGTTTACTGTGTACATTATATTTTTTATGGCATTGTATCGTATTGTATTGTGCTATACTACACTATAAGTTATATGATTTATATGTTGTATAAAGATATTATATACAACAATAAAAAAACGGTCTTAAACATTAGAGTAGATAACATGATCTAATACAAAGAGTTTTTAAATATTAGATAACACAATTTGGATTGTGTTATGTGTATTTTTGATTTTATATAATATGATATTTTAACATCTCAAACGGCGTATAACTATATTAATTCAAATACAATAAGCCTAATTATATAGTGTGTTAAACGTGCTCTAAATAGCTAAATCTCAGTTAAAATTATATAATTGTTGATTTTAGAATAGAATTTAACCACAATTAAGTACAAAGTATATTCCATTTATATTTGCTAGCCATCTATTAAAATCACTAGTTGACAATAGCTATTTGTGACAATTTCGGTTTCGAGGACTATGTAAGAGAAAACTTTATTATGACATATGGAGGTTGGTTAGCCATGCATATATATATTTAGCTCGTTAAAATTAATATAGACTTTGCAATCTAGATTAATAATATAGGAAATAGCTGTTACCTATTCCTATTTCACTAAGTGGTTATGTTTTGAGGTTTTTGTTGAAGTAAAAGGATAAAAAAATATATCCGTAGCTAGACAAAATAAAAGTACTTGAGCATGATAATTAAAAACATCACTTAGCTAGAAAAACTTACTCATTTTTCCAAAAATGATCCATATGACTTCTATACATGAAAGAGAACAGCTATATCTAGGCATTGCATGAGAGCAAATGCAATAGTATGCACATTAATGACAAACCTTTGATGATGACATATTCCCTAATTATTTAGTTTCTTCTACTTTTTTCTTAACTTAGTGCGAAAGAAATAAATACAAGTCGTTGAAGATAAAACTTGAGGAGAAAACAAAGGAGCTAAGGTATAAGTATATTTGCGTAACTATCAATAAATTGCTAGTTTTGCCTTATTATGATAGTATTCTCAATTTGATTTACAGGCATATGAAGGGTGAAGAACTCGATGACCTAAACCTTGAAGAGATTAGACGGCTAGAGAAGACGATAGGGAAAGGATTAGACCGTGTCATTGAAATGAAGGTTTGTTGTCTTTGTTTTTTATGCTTAGATTGATCTACTACGTTAAGACTTAAACGGCCGTGAGATGCTATATTGAGTAGGAATTTTTTTTTAGACCAAGTGCAAACTTGATTATTGAAAGGCGATATTCTCTTCGTTGAAGGAAAAAAGGTACTTCTTAATTAGAAGTGTTATGTATACGACTTCTTTTGGCTTGTCTCAGGATAAAAAATCTGTAGACGAGATCAGCTTTCTTAAGAGGAAGGTTAGGTGCAAAACTCTTCTCTGTATTAAGTTGAAAGTAATTTCGTGCATTATATGTGCATATGATCTTAATTAAGCTTACCGTAGAGTAGAAGTATACACTTTGGTTTAATGATGTAAGAGAAGTGCATATTTAGTACTTTAATTTCTTGCTTGCTTTTATATATATCCAAATAGGCAATTCAAGTGGCTACAAGTGCTGCTCTAAATGCTTATAATATTGGAAAAAAAAGAAAATCTTTTCCAAATAAAATAATGCACCTTCAAATTATAAGAAGAAACATTATAAGCTAAAAGAGGAACAAAAGACAAGGGTTATAGAATTAGGGGATTTGAGACTATCTATAGCAAAGAAGCAAACTTATCCACTCATAAAAAGTAGACTTTCTCTGTATGAACATGCGAGTGCATAACAGGACTACACACTATATCTCTTAGAGACAAGCCTAATAATTGTTGCACTTGAAAAAAAAAAAAGAAAAAGGGAGCAACAACTTAATAATTAGGACCACTCTCTATATGCACAACTCACTTCATGATTTAGAATAGGATCCTTTTCTAATTATCCCTAGTAAATACAAAAATTAAACCAAAAAACAAATTCCTGTTTATGAGAAAAAGAATTTGTTGCGACTAGATGTATTATTAGTTGTAACTAAAAGTACCAGTTAGTTATAAAAGTTTGGTGTAATGACACTAGCATGTAATTCCACAAAATTGACTTGAGCCTTGAGGAGCTCAAACCCTTGAGACCAGCGCTAGAGTTTATAAACGTAACTAAGCCATCAAAGCAACGTTAAGCTAACAAATAATAAGATCGGATAAACCGGAACTGATCTATGAAGATTTATATACATCATTATTGATAAAAAAGAAAAAAAGAAAAAAAAAAGCAGGACTTGGGAAATTGTAGATCACTAGACTTGAAGCGATAAAAATTGATGGTGTGAGTATTGGCTACTTGATTTCCTTCACATAAAAGACTACAGGGACTTTGTAGGTTACTGTAAAAGAAATGGTGAATAGCAATGGATGATTAGCTCAAAAAAAAAAAAAAAATTCCACTCAACTTTTCAAGTGATCTCTGAGAGATAAACAAATTGACAACATTTAAAGTCAACTCAAATTTAGTTAATTTGATCGAAAGAAAATTCAAAAAAAAAAAAAACTAATTTGAAACCATCGATATAGCAGATCATTGATATGATTCCTAAACAAGCAACCTTTAACCTGAAAAGCATGGATAGAAAGACATATAACACAATATACTAATATTAACACCTTTACAAAATGCATGTCACCCTGATGAAAACTTCAAACAAGAAAAGTGAAAAAAAAAAACTCTACATGCAAGACCTGCCGCGAAAAACTCAGAACTTTTGATCAAGTTGCAAGATGTGTTTATACGGGTCGATTTTGTTGGTATAAAATATCTGAACTACATCAATATATATATATATATATAGCTATAGGGTTAATTATAAATGCGGATCTTAGTTATGATAAACTATACACATGTACTCGTGAATATCACCATGATCACAATGAAAATATAGGGGAGAATTGTGTCGCGGAAATAGCAAAAATCTTTACTCTTTGTTGTTGTTTTATTTAAGATCTGATCAGAATCAACTGATTAATATTGTACTTTTAGGGGCTCCAGATAGTAGAAGATAGCGACAGGTTGAAACAGGTAATTTGATTATATATATATATATATATATATATATTTTTTTTTTTTATGTCCGTGTGTATATTAAGATGCAAATGAATATGTATTATATATGCATGTTTGATGTTCATGTATATGTATGTATTCAGTTTATTGCGTTCTCTCTTTTCCCTTTTGAGATAAGAAATATTTCTTGCTTTTTTTTTTCTTGGCAGATGAGAAGCGAAGTTGAAGTTCAAGCGGATTTGGTGGAACAAGACAAGCCAATGGAGTCATTTACTAATAATATTTTCTCAAGAACAGCAAATCCTCATGATCATGGCCATTGCAGCTCGGACACCACTCTCAAGTTGGGGTAAATTAATATTATTTTTAGTAGTTGTACATGATGTGTGAGCAATTACTAAATTTTCAATAAATATTAAAATTCATCAGTCTCAAGTTGGAGCAATTATATGCTTATATTATATAATAGTTATAAAATGTGCATGTGTGTACAAGATTGAAACCTTACTTTTAACACATGTCCAAGACCCCCTAAAAAAGTTCTACTTTGACACTCCTTTTCAAAAGTCTTATAGGGTCATGAATTCTTCTAACCTTGATCAATATCTAGATAGTATTGGTGATCAGTGTGAAATGCTCTAAAACCGCTTAATTTCATGTAATTTGTTTCGCGCAACAATTATATCTTTTCTTCATATCCATATTTATACATACGGTTAGAAGGCATAAAATTTCTATGATTATCAATTTTGTGCTTCTTTTTCTAATTCTTTTAGTCATAGCAGGAGAGTCTATTTAGAGAAATTTTGCTAGATAGTCTATTTCCATACCATAATAATTTAAGAAAATAACCTCTGTAACTATTTTAACCAGCTATATTGTCTATCAATAAAAGAACGGATCATTCGCCTAAAAACAGAGGTTGTAGATAGTTTTTTAAATAAGTTCTAGCATTAGACATTTTGCTTTATTTTATCCTATATTGTCTACCAATAAAAGAACGGATCATTCGCCTAAAAACAGAGGTTGTAGATAGTTTTTTAAATAAGTTATAACATTAGACATTTTGCTTTATTTTATCCTTACGGCCACCCTATTTATCACCCGAAGTACCCCAATGACGCCCTTTTCTCTCAAAGACTGTCTCTCCTAACCCTTTGACCCTATACCGGCCCCGACGCCTCTCCACCATCCATGTGTAACTTCACCTCTTCTCCGTACATATATATATAGCCCCGATTGAGCACAGTTTCATGCTAATGTTGAAATAACTCCTAAAATGATAGATTTCCGCGTGCTAACTTAATTGATCTAAATTAAGTACTTTTCCAAATGATGCTTCTTTCTAATTTTCTTAATGCAGGTTACCATTCCCCGAGTGATCATGAAGAATTTGATTAGGCATGTCTATATAGAAGAAATAGTGAAATTATTTTACCTTGCAATCTTGCAGAGTTTAATTGAGAGTACGTATTTGAAGTGGAAGCCTAATAAATTAGAGTATTATTTTATTTTGAAGGCATAAAGAAGCTGTGCTAATAAGCAATTTCATGCGTGTGGAGATCGTAAAATTAAAATCTTACCTAGGAAAGTGCATCAATGGCATTGCTCAATGATATTACCAATACATGTTTTATACATGTGTATATATGTATTAGCCCATCGAGAACGTGATGATTAATTAATTATTGATTAGTTGCTTACTTATATTTGATATTTAATATTGGGTGAAGTGGCTAAATATAGCATTTTGAAGAAGGCTTTTTAAATTTTATCCTAGTTATATGTTTTGAAAAATTAAAAAAATAGTCATAGTCAATGTGCAAAAATGTATTAATGAATTTTATCCCTTCTACTTGTTGATTATTTTTTCAATAATAAAAAATATTGATCATATTTTTAAATCACGTAAACGATATGATTATTTCTGATAATATTCTTTTAATTTTATATTGGAGATGCTCTATAAGTTTAAAGTCTATATTGATGTATTAAATATTTTCTCATACCTTCTTAATTCTGAGGCTTCTTTCCTCTTATATCTCGTAAGAGCTTATGATCAGCTGGAAAATGCCAAGGTGTTAATTAGTCTCTTAATTTAAAAAAGATAGGGGATTAAAAAAGAAAAACAAAGTGGCATAATTGGCATCAAGGCCTCAATCATTATTGGCAATTTATTGGCAATGTTCTAGTGCATCAAGCCATCAAGTCTTACTCGCACAAATTAAATTCAGTAATCTCAGTACTATACATTTTCAAATAATGATTCAAAAAATGATAACAGATCATGATGATATAATTTTCAGTCAATTATCAATATAAAAAACCTAAAGTTATTTAATCCCTCATATTTTGATTCTTGTATTTTTCTTTTATATATGCTACACAGAAATTAGTTACTTCATTTTTCGTCTTTCTCTTTCACCTTTAAATTTTTTGCTCGCTTAGGTTTATTTGTTGTTGGGAAAAATTGCCACAGACCCAGAGCAAAAAATAGAAAATAAATTAGTTAGAATTTCAACCGAAGGAATGTTCATGATAGTTCTTTTCATGCTAAAAGTTTGATAGTACGTATAATTTTTTTTTTGGGTTAATTTTTTGTTTGTATTACGTAGTTATAATCATTATTTGGTATGAACAATTCGTTACGGTTAGGTAAGTCGTTGGGATCAGTAAATCTCAGACTTAGACGGTAATTAAGTAACAAAAAAACTAAATAAAAATAGTAATACAACAAAAAGATAGAAAAACGACAACATATTATAAAACGACAACTGAAGGTGAAAAAATACAAATAAAAAAATGACAGTGACCATTGAAAAACGAGATTAATGGAAAGAAATGACATAGATGACAAAAAAACTAAAAAGACAAGGAAATAATAAAAAAGACTACAGTAAAACAAAATGACAGAATAGTAGAAGAAAAACGACAGTCAAATTAAAAACGACATAAAAAAACATAAACGTAAACATTCGACAAAAACGGCAACTCAAGGTAAGACGAAAATGACCATTGGAAAACGACATAAAATAATAATAAACTAAAAGCCGACAGTAATTAAATAAAAAAAAAACTGCACAAATTAAAAACGACAGTAAGCGAAAACGACATTTATGGTCAGGATACGATATAAAATGACAACGAAAATAAAAAGACAAGAAGATAAACTAGTTATTAAAATATTAAAGATAAAAAATTAGAACAACAATAGAGATCACAAGGACAGCTAAGTTAAAAACGGCATAAAACAGCAAACGACAATATGTTAGGCAAACGAATGGAAAATGACATAGGGGAGGGGAACAATAGACTAAAAAATGACTGTATCACAAAAATGCCAGGAAAATAAAAACTACATAAATAAAAAAACGATAGCTGAAATGAAAACGACAGGAAACATAAAAAACGACAGGAAACTAAACGACGGGAAATGAAAAAGCAAATTAACTTCAGTTTATCTCAGTTCTCTAGATTTTCAAATAATGATTCAAAAAGTGATTACAGGTTGTGATGATATATTTTCAGTCAATTATTAATATCAAAATCGAAAGTAATTTTCTCTGCGCTTAAGAACAGTATTTTCAGCGATAATACCCAAAATAACCTTGGTTAAAAACAAAAATATTATAAAAAAAGAAAAGAAAAAGAAACAAAGACAAGATGAAGTCATTCACTCACAGTACCGAACCAAATATCTTTCATTCATCCCAAACCTCTTGCACTTCTTTCTTTTGAAATCTGAAACCAAGTAATATCCTTATGCTCAAGGATATGTGATATGATATTATTATTCCCTTCAATCATGCAAACAAGATCCAAATATGTAGTTTTAAAAAATAAAAAAAATCCCAAAAAAAACGTCGTCACATCGTGGAAGCTCCGTCGTCAACTCCTTCTCCTCCAAGGCTGGCGTCGCCGCTGAGGCTAGATTTGGGTTTATATATGTTGTTGTAATGGGTTTGAGAGGATTTTAATTTGTTGTTGTTGTTGTTGTTTTTGGCATATTTTCTCATCTTTCTATCAAGACATATTGATTGCTTCAGCCTTCAGGACCTATATACTACCTATACTGATCATGGGATATTCTTCATTTCTGATTCAAAATACACTTCTTTGATAAAGCCATATTGATTAGTTTTTTATATATGGTACACACAAATTAGTTACTTCACTTTTTGTCGTTCGTTTTCACCTTTTTTTTTTTTTTTAAACTCGCTTAGGTTTATTTATTGTTGGGAAAAATTGCCACAAACAAAGTGAAAAAATAGAAAATGCATTAGTTAGAATTCAACCCAAGGAATGTTCATGATATTTCTTTCCATATAAAAAATTTGATTGTAAGTAGACCTTTTTTTTTTGGTTAATTTGTTGTTTGTATTATGTTAGTTATAATCATTATTTGGTATGAAAAATTCATTATTGTTAGGTAAGTGGTTGGGATCAATAAGTCTTAGACACAGACGGTAATTAAGTTACAAAAACCGACGAAAAAACTAAAATAAAAATAGTTAAAACAACAAAAAGATAGAAAAACGACAACATGTTAGAAAACGACAACCGAAGCTGAAGAGATATATAGAAATTATAAAACGACATTGACCGTTGAAAAACGACATTTGTGGAAAGAAATGACATAAGCGGACCAAAAAAAAAAAAGACAATGAATAATAAAAAAGACAATTAAAAACGACAGTAAGATAAAAACGTCTGTCAAATTAAAAACGACATAAAAAACATAAGCGTAAACATTCTATAAAAACGACAACTAAATGTACAACGAAAGTGACTATTGGAAAACGACGTAAAAGAATAATCAACTAAAAGCCGACAGTAATATAAACTGCACAAATTAAAAACGACATTAAAAGTGAAAACGACAGTAAGAGGAAGCGACATTTATGGTCAGGTTACGACATAAGATGACAACAAAAATAAAAAGACAAGAAGAAGATAAACAAGTTACTAAAATAGAAAAAGGTAAAAAATTAGAACAACAAAGAAATAGCAAGGTCAGTCAAATTTAAAACGACATAAAACAGAAAACGACAATATGTTACGAAAACGAATGGAAAATCATAGGGGAACAATGAACGAAAAAATGACTATCACAGAAACGTCAGGAAAATAAAAACTACATAAATTAAAAACAACAGCTGAAGCGAAAACGACAGAAAACTTAAAAACGCAGGAAATAAAAAACGACAGTAAACGAAAAACGACATTAAAATAAAAATAAAAATAAAAGCAAGCGAAAACGACAGAAAACTTAAAAACGACAAGGAAATGAAAAACGACAGTAAACGAAAACGACAGTAAACGAAAACGACATTAAGAATAAAAACGACAGTAAAATAAAAATAAAAGCAAATTGGAAAACATCAAGAAGTTAGATAAGGACATAAACTACTCGTACCATTCTCTTTTCAATTCTCTTTCTCTTCTCTCTCTTTTTCTCCTTCTTAGCTTGCATGGGGTCTTTCCAAAATACTTTTCGAAAAATAAGTTTGGAGTAATATGATGTTTCTTAACTAAATAATAATAATAATAATAATTTACAGCATGACCCTTGAATTTATCAAAATTTGATAAGTTGTCCGTTAGAACTTTTATTCAAGCAATCAGCACCCGTGACCTTAAAAAACTTGACAAATAAGTAAAAAATAATTGATGAAAAATAATATTTTCTTTTGAAATAATTTGCGTCAACTTGCACTTGTCAAGATTTAAGAAGTTGCTCTAGAAAATAATCTACACCGTACGTTGTCCAATTTTCAATATTAGTTATAAATTTAAACTGATTTGTCAAGTTTATAATAAAATCAAATGATTGCTCTAAAAAAATTTCAAAGAGCAAATTGAGCAACGGCGCAAAATTACTAGACATTTAAAAACACAAGGGCCTTAAGAACAATTAAAAAAAAAAAAAAAAAAAGAGCCAATATGGCTTGTGAAAGTGAGGAACACGCGCTTAAAGCAACGTAAACGTAGCAGAGAATTATTAGCAGCATAGAGTGAGAGGCAGAGCTTGGACATCCATGCGTTAGTCTCGTTAATCTCAATCACTTCACCGCTAAAGACTTGTTCCAATTATCCTAATTAATCACATCTTATAATTGATTCCATTTAATTAATCCATCGTTCTCTTTCTCTCACACATAATTGCAGTGCTAATCTCTCTCTCTGTCTCTTTTGAATAATTAACCTCTCGTACCGGCATGGACGAAGAGTACGACGTCATCGTCCTCGGAACCGGCCTCAAGGAATGCATTCTCAGTGGCCTTCTCTCGGTTGATGGACTTAAGGTATAACTAAATTTATTCATCTTTATTATTATTTTGATTTTGTTACATGTTTCTTTCTCCTTTTTTCAATTTTTTTTTGTTTTTGCATTAATGGTTAGTTACTTAAAACAGGTATTGCATATGGATAGAAATGACTATTATGGAGGAGAATCAACCTCTCTCAATCTCACCAAGGTAATTGTTTATCTCGCACACTGTTTTTTAATTTTTATATATGATGGATGTTGTTTATTAATTTTTAATTATATACGTGTAGCTTTGGAAGCGTTTCAGGGGAAATGGGAATCCCATAGAACAATTGGGCTCAAGCAGAGAGTACAATGTTGATATGATTCCTAAGGTAATATTTTTACATATCATCTTGGTCTATGTATCTTTTTTTTTTTTATCGAAAAGAAATTTTTTTAGTCACAATATGGATAAAGCTAAAAACTAATATGCCAAAAAGATTAAAAAAAAATTAGAGAATTTTAAGAAAATAGCCACGGTTTACAAAATGATTTTAAAAAATAGCCATTGTTTCAAAAAAAAATTTACAAAATTTTTGCCTAGTATCAGAAATTTCTGATAGTATTTTTATGCGTATTTTTGTTATTGTTAGAAATTTCTTACAATTTTATGACTGATTTTTAAATTTTTTAAAACTGTGACTATTTTTTTAAAAACACACAGTCTAAAATGGCTATTTACCTAACTGACTCTAAAAATTAATCCAAACTAACAGCCAAAGGTCCAAGGTAAATAGATTATAATCATTGCCTCATTTATATATTTTCGCCAAAAAAAAAAAAAACTTGTGCAATTATTCGGATTTTTTTTCGGTTTTTCGGTCTAGTTCATGATGGCGAATGGAGCGCTAATTCGTGTCCTAATCCACACCAATGTGTCAAAGTACTTAAACTTCAAGGCCGTCGATGGTAGCTTTGTCTACAACAAAGGAAAGGTACATAAGATAAGAACGCATTTCAACCGATATGTTCCGAAATCTCTTGATATCAAACGTCTTCTCTCGTTGTTTATTAAAAAAAAAAAAAAAAGAAAGAAAAGCAAAGAAAAGATACGTGCATTAGAGTTTTCTAAGCACTAAATTTTCTTTGTAACGCTATTGAAAAAAATATGATTGTTGTTTTTAGATATATAAAGTTCCGGCAACCGATGTGGAAGCACTAAAATCACCGTTGATGGGACTGTTTGAGAAGCGTCGCGCGAGAAAATTCTTCATCTATGTCCAAGACTATGAAGAGAGTGATCCAAAATCTCATGAAGGCTTAGATTTGAACAAAGTCACAGCCAGAGAGCTTATCACGTAATACTACACCTATATACTTCTTTTCACTTTGTATTTCTTTTGCTTTTGTATTGTAGTTTCTGGTTCGGTTGACTTGCATTCAAGCATTAACTCTTGTGGTATTTTCTTTATTTAATTGGGGCTATTTAATTTATCTTATTAAATATTGAGTGCTTTTTAGGAAATATGGTCTAGAAGATGACACAGTTGACTTCATTGGTCATGCCTTGGCGCTTCATATTGATGACACTTACTTGGATGAGCCAGCCATGGAGTTTGTGAAGAAAATGAAGGTTGTTGAATATTATCAAATAATTGTCATAATTTGAAAACTAACAAGTTTGGTTTTACTGGGATAGTTTCATCTTGAGGCTTGTAATATTACATTGTCCTGTTTCCTATTGTCCAATAATCTATGAGATATGTTCTTAGGACTCAAATTTGCATAACTTTCTTAAGAAGAATCTATGAAATATCCCAACATATATTATGCTAAGCATTTTTAGGGATATTTCATATTACGATTTTGAGTAAGTTAATAAAATTTTCTGAATATCATGTGTTAGTGGCTAATTTTTGCCATCTTTGGTAATCATTCTCACTAGACATTCTTGTGTCCTTTGGTTTTGGGCTATGGTCTCATATTCCCAATTCCTTTCACAAAGCTCTATGCAGAATCTTTGGCGCGATTTCAAGGAGGGTCTCCCTATATCTATCCGCTCTACGGTTTGGGAGAGCTTCCTCAGGTATATATGTTACCGTCTTTTAATATCTCGCGCGCATAATTCACCGATAACTAACTTCTCACTATTTAGCGCAGGCATTCGCTCGTCTAAGTGCGGTCTATGGTGGAACTTACATGCTCAACAAGCCAGAATGCAAGGTAAAGTAGTTCCACACATTCTTAAATAACAAGATGAATCAAATCGAATCGAACTATCATGAACCTTAACACGGTTGCGCAATCAACTAGGCCAAGCCCATGATCAAACAATACTTCATTCCTCTTGAAGTGTGTTGGCCTTAAAATTCATTTTCCAACGTGTAACAATTTGTATTAATTTTTTTTTTTTGTGGCCTATAGGTAGAGTTTGATGGTGATGGAAGAGCAATAGGAGTGACCTCTGAGGGAGAGACTGCCAAATGCAAAAAAGTTGTTTGTGATCCATCATATCTACCTGACAAGGTATCATCATTTAACAAACATCTGAAGAACATAAGCTAAAAACAAATCGGAAATTATGAGCACTAGTTATGCGGGATTACGGGTTTCGGGTAATTGGAACAGGTCAAGAAGGTCGGAAAAGTTGCTCGCGCTATATGCATAATGAGCCATCCTATACCAGACACCAATGACTCCCACTCTGCTCAGGTTATTCTGCCGCAGAAGCAACTTGGTCGTAAATCCGATACGTACGTGTCGCTTCTCTTTCACTCGTTTTTTCTGATTTCCTTCTCAGCACTCAATAGAGAGAAATGCACAAAATGTGTCCGCTATTAGTGAAATTTTGGAATTTATGAAGGTGTAGCAAGTGTGACATTCGTCTTTTCCTTTAACTAATAAGATGTAAAAACAATTTGACATTATTTGCTGTGGCAGGTACTTATTTTGTTCCTCCTATGCTCACAATGTAGCTGCAAAGGGGAAATACGTCGCTTTTGTCTCGACAGAAGCCGAGACTGACAACCCTGAGGTAGAATTAAAGCCGGGAATCGACCTACTTGGACCGGTAGACGAGATCTTCTACGACACCTATGAAAGATTCGAACCTATAAACGACCATGAAGTGGACAGTTGCTACATATCAACTGTAAGAATGCACAAAATTTTGTTTACAATAATCCTTGATTAAAATTTATGCCATAATAGTATAGGTGCGTTTTATGGTTTGTAACTCGTAAACTGATTAAAGATTTGAAATTTTTGCAGAGTTATGATGCGACAACGCACTTCGAGTCCACGGTAAAAGATGTACTTGCCTTGTACAGCAAGATAACTGGAAAGGTGACATTTTTTTCTAATGATTAATGATGTCCATTTATACAGCTTGATCAAAGATTTCAAATTTTTTTTTTTGTTTATTCAGCTTTCTAAATTGAAAATATTCTTTTATAAATTAGAGATAATTTTTTGAACGTAATAGAAAGTTTACATGATTGTGAAGACTTGAAGTGATCATAAATCAAATCCATTGATTTGGCAATGCCACTTGAAACAAACTAGATTCTAAAGTTCCAAATAATCAGTAATCAGCATTAGATAGTTAAACTATCACTTCTAGATCAGAAAAAAAATATTATAGTTTGTTTTGTAAAGGTAGTAACCTATTAATATTTCTTATTTATTTATTTCTATTTGTTATTTAATTGTTGAATTTGATGATTCAGTCTCTTGATCTATCTGTGGATTTAAGTGGTGCAAGTGCTGCTGAAGTTGACAAATAATAAAGCCCTTCAATTGCCTTCTCTTTACACAATGAAAGCTAGAGGAAGAGTGTTATTTGCTTCTCGGTTTTTTTTTTTTTTTTAATTCTACTTGGTTACTTTTGTTGACTTATTACCTAATTTATGCACTAAATAAAATATCTTAATGCATCATTATTGGCGCTAGATGTGTTATTGTACTAAAAATCGTATATAATAACCAATTTTGTATTTTGTGCCTCAAGTTTGAAAAAATAGTAACACTAGACGGAATTAGGTTCAAATGGTTGAGAAATGCTAGTTAAAAAAAGGGAAAAAATTTACTGAGTACCCACTCATTTCGTTTTGCCTCTGACATTACGATTTTGATCAATTTAGGCCTTTCTGTTAAATTTTGGATGGAATATACCCACATAAAAGTCATATGTGGTTTCATACTTTGAGCCTTGTTCTCCGAATTTTTCCCCTAAAAATGAGAGTCTCAGCAGGGTTTGAATTTGGAGGTTATGGTGGTTGATGTGTCTTCGGTGGAGGAAAGACGCTTTCTGTTTAACTTAGGGTTAACAAGCATATATGCTCTCTAAACTGATAATTAAACCAACATAATGTCAAGGAGCATATTTCATAAGTTTTTAATATTTGGGGCAAAACAAGAAGAATGTCAAATGTCAAGGGTACTTGGTAAAAAATTTTCTTATAAAAAACTAACTCATCAAAGTATTAAATAGCCATTTCTCGAAGGAATTTTAAGAAAATAACAAATATTTTAATTTAGAAAGTATTTATTTTTTAATTATATAATAGATTGATTTACCTTTATATCGTTAGTTTTGTACCAACTATGGACTAGTTTCTTAATTTTTTAAAATATTTAGTCATTTTCTTAAAACATATCCGAACTGCCTAGTCATCCAACATAAATATGAAACAAATTTTCATATAAGTGACCAACCAAACGACACCTAAAATATCCCAGAAAAAAAAAAATTAAATAAACCTAAAAAACTGAAGGGGTATTTTTGTCATTTAATTTGTTTTTAATTATGGGCATTTTAGTCGTCCATTTGAAATCAAACTTCTCTCGTACTCTTTTCTCTTTCCTTCTTAATTGCCCCCAACAAATTAAAAGGCAAACACTCACACATATAAGTAAGTACAGACTACAGCGACAGAGAAAATTCGGTTTCTTCATAATCGCATCTTTCTGCTTCCGAGTCACGACTCAGCCATGACTCGGCCTTCCAAGAAGAAGAAATTCCAAGCCTTCGAGTTCAACGAGGACGACGAACTCGCCGAACTCGCCAATAAAAAGTTTCGCAGCCAACTGCGAAACCGCAAGATCAACAACACCACGGCGAAGAGCCGCGACGATTCGCCGATCAGCAAGTACATTTTTCTCCAGAGCTGTGAGTCCTCTTTCTTCTTGTTCGTCTTTTTTTTTTTTTGGTTGTTTGAGTGTGACTGTGTGCTGTTTTTTCTCTAGAAAATGCTCGGGGGAGAGTTGTGGAGTTTTTTTTTTTTTTGCTAGGAATTTCGATGGTTTGTGTATATAGAAAGTGATCAAGTTACCGTAGAAATTAGGGTAAATGAAGTTAATGAAGCATGAGAATGTGGTGGCGATAGTTTAGTAGGGAAATTTATTCGTTCGAACTTGTAATGTGGTTGTATATTTCAGTTTTCTGGGCTGCCAAGCAAGCGATTGTAGATTCAATTGACGGTGAAGCTGTTAGTGTTAATGAGACAGATGTTATTTGGTAAAAATGTTTTTTTTTTTTTTTTTAAATCGATGAAGGCCTAGAGTGTAATTTCTAGAATGTCAAAGAAATAGTTCAGTTTGAAAATATCTTATATAATTAGGACTCGGAGACTTATTGAAATCCTTTATCAAAGATTGTTTATGTAACAACTTCAGGAAGGCGATTCTTGTCGCCTGTAGGTGCCTCCACTCTGAAATGAGTCTGTGACATTTTGTCATGCATTTTGAAGCGTTTTTGAAATTCAATGCCAACTTATGAGCCATTTTCTATTCGCATCACTTTATTTGGATGGCTGTTATCTTTAACTTCATTTGGTATATCCATATCTGAACCTTTCTGGTTGTGCTAAACATTTTAGTGATGGGATGGTTTTGACATCGAGTTTTTACCAATGGCTGTTAGCTCTAAAGTTCTCTTCCTCTTTAGAAATACAGAAATGTTCTTATGGTTTATTTTATGCATCAATTAAAAGAGCAGTAGGTTTTTGAAGAAAGGGTATTCAATAAGTGAAGAGCCCTTGAAGTGGAGTTTTCCCTGATCAGTTATGAGTTTATTATGGCTTAATAAGGGGCAGAAAAGCTTAATATCCTTCCTTTATAAGCAAGAAATAGTATGATTCTTTGGAGCTTGAATTCATCTGAAGGCATTTTTCTGATCATATGGGCATATCCTTTTCCAAGTTTTGAAATTTAAAATTACTACTCTTATATCCTTTTTGACTTTTTCCTTTTCACCATGATTAGTTTCTCTGAGGTTTACTAATGATGAAAAGTAATGGAATGGGGTTGTGGAATGATTCTCTTTGTTTTTTCTATATTTTCGTTTTGGGTATAATCTACGTGAGCTTGTGTGATATTATGGTATCTCATGCTGATACTTTTTTTACTCTATGGATCAACTTTTTGTGAGTTGAGAGTCTAGTATTATTTTCAGACAGTTCTTAAATTCAATGCTACATTTAACAAGAACTGTTAAATAGATTTTGGTTAAGTTTCTCTGAGCTGTTGGTCCCAGTTGCATCATTTTTAATATTATATGTTTTTGAATATCTGTACAATTACTCTGCAGTTGCATGTGGAGACCAGGATTACAGAGGTGAATCAATTGATGTCGATGCTGAAGGTAGAGTTCATATTACCCAAATCTTTATTCATCAAATTTAAGCTTCTGAGGTTTTTTTGTTTCTGTAGTTCCTCAAGAGACAAAAACCCGGGAAGAGGATTGCACTGAATTGTTAAACATTGATGGCTAGCGATAAAAGTTGCGAGCGTGCAAATCCTGTAATGTATTTTAAGACCAGGCAACTTGAAGATGGCCGTGTAGAAGGGGAGATGTTGAATACCCAGTCGACATCCACTTCTTCATCTTGTAAAGTAAATCCCACATCCTTAATTTTTCTTATTTTTTATTTTGATTTTTTGTAGTCTATCTCCTTAGCAGTAAAGCCTAAAATTAGGAGGAACTTGTAGAGAAGGAAAAAGGAGGAACTTCTACTTGCCTCTGCGATATAAATAATGCTTTCTATTTCTGTATGATGTCTGATAGTGCTCTTGGTCTCCATACGATATTAAAGTTTCCTTGTTTTGTATTTATTATGAAGTAGTCAAATATTCTTAATTGGCCTAGTTTTTGTTATTGCAGACAGAACCAGTTGGTACAATATCTTTTGAACCCAGCAGTACTCAAGCAACCTGTTCAGCAAGTTCAACATTTTGTATTGCAGGAAATCAAGGTTTTGCCCCTTCCTTTTCTTAGATAAATAAGCTTTCCACCTAAGTATTTAAAATTCTTTAAGAATTTGGTTTGGTATAAAGTTATTCATTGACTGACTTGAAACCTCTTCATAATTTCAGTTCCACTTGAAAAACAACTAACTGAGCCAGATTCTGGTGGATGTGAAATTGTAAGTTGCCCTGACTTGTTTGTTTTTTCCAAAGCTAAATGAGGAATTCCAAGTCATACTTGTGTACAATACATTTGAAAACTTACGAGTAGCATACTCAAGTAGCCGGCTCTTTACTATGAGTAGTAAAAGATCCACAATGTTCTCGAGTCAGAAAATGGGTTGATTTTGTCACTATTTCATACCTTGTTCTGCTGTTGCTTTTTAGTGTGTCAACACAGAATTTCATATCCCTGATTTTTGTCCCTTTTTTAAATGCAAACCTTGTAGTAGAAAAAGGCGTGAGTTTAAATACCCTGTGTTGTTACTGTTTGTCTACTTGTATGCCAACAATAGTTTCATTATATTTATATGGTATAGATGTAACTTTGGTAATTAAACTTCTCCTCGCTATCCTTTTGTATTATTCATACTATTATTTGTTATTTTTTGCTAACATTTGATTTGTTTTAATTTGCAGGATGAAGAAAATATGACCGTTAAGATCTTCCCCACTATTACTTTATATCGAGATGTATCATTACTGGAGTCTAGCTTAACCTTTTCATGCAGTGGCATCAAACTCGAAGGATTAACTTTAAATGAAACCAGGAGAACCTTCTGCTCTGAGTGGGCTATTAGTGATGTTATGAATATTAAATCAGAATGGACAGCATCGGTGAGTTACAAATGCTTTCCTTTTAACTTCTATTCTAGTCAAAATCTAAATGTTTTCTGGATGTAGGTGAATACTGCCACTATTAGCCTTTATCTTAGATCAGAGAATTATAAAGGAGCTGGAAATGCAAATACAACTTCAGGTGAGTGAATGTGTATATTGTTGTCTTTGTTAACACTCTTTACAAAAGCTTCTTTCGCAATTGGAAAAGATTTCTTAGATATTGATTGATAGTGGCTCTCCCTCAATCACATGCAGGTGTTGAGCAGTTGAAGTTTGCATTTTATGACCCTAACTGGGCCAAAGGACAGGAAGCAATCAAAACATTGGATGTGAGATACAAGGATCTATGGAATATTGATTTTGAGTACGTTCGTGCCTACTTAGTATACTTGTTAGGACACCTCTTCTCTATTGTTTCGGTGCTATTACTGTAGAACTGTTTATTGAGTAAAGGTTGTTTAACTCAATCATACCAGTGAATGTATAGGACTTTAGTTTGATTTAACCTTTTGAAAGACATTTGAATTTCATTTTCTTTTTCTATTCTATTCATATAATTCCCAAGACTGTCACGTTTTTTTGGCATTCTGATCAGAAGCTTAATTATGATTAGGCTTTAAAATTGTTCCTGGGATTAAATTTGTTGTGCAGTTCTTCAGTTGCTTTCAGATTAAATTATTCTCATCTGAAATTTGAGGTGTTGAATAAATATTTTTCATTTATTCTCTCACAGTATTGACACGGTAAAGGGTGGAAGAGAACTGTTGGGTCAGATTAGCATGTCCTCTCCAAAGCAGTATGTTTCTGGGTAAGTTGAAGAGGCATATGCTCACTCTTTTCTGTTTGTTGGTGCAGAAACAGCTGTCCAGGTTTGACATAATTTTCTAACAGTTTGTCGATGTATGTCGAATTTTATTTCTGTATTCGCTTTTTCTGTTTTAAGTGATATAATTTATTGGGCACTGCTGGTTCTATGGTGTATTATATGTGGCATTCTGTAACACGACTTTAGAATACTTGCAAACTTATCTCTTAAATACACTCAGAATCATCCACAAATTGTTGCATGAGTTTATGTTTTTGAGCTTATCACACCTTGGGTCTGGGGAATATGATTAGATTAGTGAGCATTTGTGTCTGAAAAATTGATTTTTTTTTTTCAAAGAATGTTTCAGAATTTCACATATTATTTCGTAATCCAACCTTACTTTTATGCTGATTTAGTTTGGGTTAATTTCAGTTCTGATCAGCCATTTGAAGATGTGATATATCCAAAGGAGATCCTGATGCTATTATCATTAGTAAGAGAGACATTGAGCGTCTTAAGCCTGAGACATTCATCAACGACACTATAATCGACTTCTATATCAAGTAAGTTTTAAGATAAACTATGCCTAACCCAGTCAATTCTTTCAAGTTCCAAGTAAATAGTTATTAATTCTCTCTTTATCTCTCTCACTAGGAAAAAAATTCCTTCTGATAAATAAAGGTTTTATTTAATAACATTATTTTTTTGATATTCTTTTTTGTTTGACCTACAAAATTCTAACTCAAAAGTATAATCATTAAACAGAAACAAAGAACTTGAACTTATGTAATTCTATCGAAATTCGGAAAAATACAATTAATTTTGTATTTTGGAATTTAAGCTAGTATAATTTTCTAGGCTTTAACAAGGGCTGGACAATGCAACTGCAAGGTGTATTAAGTTTGACGTGGAACCTTAATATTTTATGTTTTTAAATAATAAATTTTGACTGTGAATGATTTCTTGCGTCAAACAAATAAGATTCTTGTTGATAATAAGTATCCTGTGAATGATGTTATCCTGTCCATTTCAATAGCAATGTTGTTAAAGATTTAACATGCCAATCTATGTCAACTGTTTTCACGCATATGGTTCGACAAAACAATAATCAACTGCTTTTGTACAATTTGCTGAAAGCACTGGCTATTTCCATTTTTGCTTTTACGTGATTGTGCTTAGTAGTTTTTTTTAGGAATTCTGACGATGAGTTCTTGCAGATATTTGGCCAGCAATATTCAATCGAAAGAAAAGCAAAGGTTCCATTTTTTCAATAGCTTTTTCTTTCGGAAGCTTGCGGATTTAGACAAAGATCCATCAAATGCTTATGATGGCACGGTAGCATTTAAGCGTGTCCGTAAATGGACGAGGAAAGTCAATATTTTTGAGAAGGACTACATATTCATTCCAGTAAATTACAGGCAAGAAAATATTTGAGTTCTTTTTCTTGAATCTCTAGAGATGGTACCTATGGTATTACTTTCGGAAGTGAATTACTAATGCGACTTTCTCGCAGTCTTCATTGGAGTTTGCTTGTCATCTGCTATCCTGGTGAAGTGCCTAATTCCAAAGGTGGGAATATGTATTTTTGCACTTTTTATCTGTCTCTTCAAAGGTGATAAGGTCGTTACTCGTTATATGTTTCACTATATATAGATGAAGAGTATGAAAGCACATCCAAAGTACCATGCATATTGCACATGGATTCTATCCGAGGAAGTCACAAAGGCCTCAATAATCTCATTCAGAGGTTAGACTTTTGACATCTGCTCGCAGATTGGTCACTAAAGTTGCATTGTTCAATGGCTAGTGAAATAAAATTTTGCAGATCGTTAATAATTGTTTTCACATATATTTGAAACTTTGGTTTTTCATGACCGCGGTCAATGCTTTTTCTGAATGTTTACAAGTTGACAGACAACCCATACATTGATTTTGAATACCAGAAACAATGTGATATAATAAGAAATTTGTCACCATATATAAACAAAATAACATCAAAAATTTGGTTTGGACACTTATTTCAAAACTGTCCATTTCTTGAATCAAATAAAGCTTAATAAATCTCTGGAATGCTGGAGTATATTAAGGTAGTTGATTCAAATGGATTTACCCCCTATTTTGTAATCTGATTTCTTCTGTGTTCTATCTGTAGGTTGTTTCCTACTATTGAATTTTGTTTTTTCACAGAACAATCTTCATGATCTGGCTATTATATGGCTGCCATATCAATACTCTGATCAGTCTTTCTATGTTTGCATCTCTTGATTGCAGGTATCTGTGTGAAGAATGGAAAGAGAGGCACAATGGTACAGAAGCAGATGCTTCATCAAAGTTCCTAAGTTTGAGATTTGTTCCACTGGAGGTACTGAGAGCTCCAAATTTAAATGCAATTATGCCCTGTGGCTTGCTCCTTGTATGGATGTTACAAACAACGATTCTGAGATTATGTCTACGCTTATTAACTCAATAATGCTTTATTTAAATGAAATTATTGAGCTTCTTGGATGGCTGCTTCTTCTTCTATCTCTCTCTCCCACTCCCTCCCTGTAGCTCTCTTCTATAGAAAGCCCTTGTTACTGACTATTTCATTTGTTTTGATTTTCATTCAGCTGCCTCAGCAAGAAAATCTTTTTGACTGTGGCCTTTTCTTGCTCCATTATGTGGAGCGGTTTTTGGAGGAAGCTTCCCTTAATTTCAGCCCCTTTAACATCACAAAGTTCTCCAACTTTGTAAGTAATCTTATTGTTTTCAAAGAAAGCATGAACATTAATTTATTTATTGTTTTCAGAGCAATGGTAATTCGGTATTCTATGCAGCCACATCAATCTTGTTAGGTGCAAACTTGCTGATTGTGATAGTTTTTAAAGTTGCGGTGTTTTTGTTTAAGGGTGTAAAACTGTACAAGTTCAGATTTGGCCTGACCTTACTGAATCTTAAATTTTCATCTTAACTTATCATGTTCCATCTCTTTTTTATGATTTGAAGGGTATGAATACCCTACAAGAATTGACTGTACAACATCTAGGTCACTATATTGTAGTAGTAACCGAGTTGAGAGTTTATACACTGTTATGTGAGAACAACTATTATATTGTTAGCCAATTATATTTGGTTGTTTTCGCAATCATATTGACTTACTCTCTTCATGAAGCATTGACGCATTAAAAACATGTTGACTACTTTTCAGTTAAGCATAAATTGGTTCCCACCTCAAGAGGCTTCTCTCAAAAGATATTTAATCAAGAAGCTAATTTATGAGATCCGTAAAGATCATTCTCATAACGCTCCTTCAGCTGACAGATACCCTTCTGAGGTACTGAATAGAGCAGGTGATCAAGAAGCCGAAGTAATCGTTCTTGAGCGGGTCGGTGGTTCAACAAAAACAAGTCATGACATTTCTTTGGATCTCAATGCTGAGCAAGTAGGAAGATCTTCGTCAAAGTCAAGGGGGGGTCATTGCATTAGAGAGCCGGACTTTGTTTCTTCGGAGTTGTTTGAACAAGGAGCTTGTTCGAGGTCGAATACTAATGCAGATAACCTGCAGTCCCTTTCTCATCGTGGAAACGACATGTCACCAATTGAGGTAATTGTGTTATATTCTTATTAAAAGTTCTACATCTTAATACTTCTATTTATTTTTGGGTGGTTTTTTAACATTATTATACTTTGCATAATTTTAATAGGAAATACATCACTGCTCCACTTAGATATTAGCATGCATGATAAACATGAGCGAAATTCTAAATCCTATGCTATTGTTCATGGCTTGACAGAAATCAACTTCGGTTAGAAGTTATGAAACATGAAGGATAGTTTTACGCTAACTGTTTTGCTCTTCAAGTTCAACATTGAGCACTCAGAATTGAGTCATTGACACCTAAATAAATACAAATCCACTGTATGTTGGTGTTACACTGGGGTTCTGCTGCTCAACATGCATTTTTCTACGATGGTTTTCAGGTATTACGAATCCTGTTCAACCAACTGAAGTCTGGACTTTGTTTGCGTGCAAACAGGAAGTTGAGGAAATTGACGAGCAAGTTCCAGAGTCCCCACTAGACATGGAAGATTGTGAGGAAGTAGCTGATTTGGAGACACTTGGAAGGCATGAAGTTTCTATGCAAAGTAGGAGACTTAACAAGGATAATTCTGTTTCTGGAACGTTTTGTGGGTCCCCGATCTTGTCGTGGGTAGGAGTAGATGTAACTAAAGAGCGGCAGGAGACTGAGGGTTTTGACTATCAGAGTGAATACTACAAAGAGGATTCTTCAACCTCGTGGAAGGATTTTGCCGATTGTGTCGTAAAAGATTCTGAAGACGAAGAAGATAGCGTGCATGATAGCGATGAGGTTAGATTTATTCCCTTTACCAGCATAGAAAACAATCTCTTTTATAAAAAGGATCGGTCAACTGAAAAAATTATGCCAAAAGGAAACAATATGTCAAGAAGCAGGGACAATGCATTGTTAGTATCAGATGAAGTGCGTACCTCAAAGAATCATAGACTCATGCGATCTGAAGGTAGAAGACGGCTTATTAGATAGAAATCTCTAGAACACGTTGTAGTTATAATTGCTCTGTGAATAGAATTTGGCAATATGTACTACTAAGATGATATTTGTACAGATTTTCTTCAAGTACTAATATAGGTATATGGAAGTAAAGAAGTGAACTTCAGATACAAAAGAAAAGGGGGAAGAAATTAGAGCTTTTATATTATAGGAACTCATCATCTTTGTTACAAATGTGCTTTCAAAGGCTCAAGTTACCATGTAGCCATGCTTGATCGAAAGCAATTTCTTTTGGTCATCATCAACTGTTAAATGCTTATATTGTTTCAAACGTGAGTGGTTTCAATCAATTTGGCAAATTGGTCTGTCCTGCAATTGCTTTCCCTTTTTTTCTTGGAGAAATAGTTGGACCCTGGTGATTGAATCCAAAATCTTTTTATAATCTCATAGCGTGCTTATGATAATGAAATGAAATGTTAAAAGTTCTCGAATACCCATTTAGATTGTTTAGATGCTAATAGCCATTTTGGCATTGCTAGAAGTGTGAGGTTATAAATAGCTCTACTAGTATTCCCACGAAGAAGAGGTCTATTAGTCCCTAATCTTTTGCACCATCTGCAACTTGGTTTAAACCAATTTTTCTTGAGTTTTAAATCTCCAACGTTATATTTTAACGGCTTCCATTTCCATGATCTTCCTTCCTAAGTAATCATACGTCATTTTTGTGGCATGTGCTTCATGCAAAGGCTATTAGTGTGTTAGGCGAGTATACCCAATTGGGAATACAAGTATGTCAACAGAGTAATTCACAAGAGATGAGAGGAGGATTACTGATAAATTCAAGGGTTAAATTATAATTTTTGAAAAAATATTTTGTGTTTTTCAAAAACTCATGGATATTTTTTTTATTGTTTAGTATATTTGACCAAAAATAAAATCCTTACCAATATGTCTATTAGTGTAATTTCTATTAATACCTAACTAAAAAGCAATGGAATTAGTCCAAGAAATTGTAATACTTAACTAAACAGCAACGGAATTAGTCCAAGAAATTGTAACAAGATAACCAATAGAGTCATAGAGAGAAATTTGCACTCATGGTTCTTGAATTTGTTGGATTTTTGAAATAATTTATATCATTGGCCCTTGAATTTTTTGTCATTTGGAAAGTTATCCTTGAAATTTGATATTTGTGACACTTTGCACCACATATCTGTCTAGTTAGTCACGCCCGTTATCAATTTATAGATTTGTCAAATTTTTTATAAGTTTACGATGCTGATTTCTACAAAAGAAGTTTTGGCAACTTGTCAAACTACAATAAATTCAGGGGCACTGATGCAAATTACTCGTAAGTAGATACAAGATAGATAGTGAAATTTCGTTTGCGGGTCGTAGTATCTCTTCTCCGCCCTCTCTCTCCATTCCTATTCGTAGAGAGAGACAAACAAGAGAGAGAGAGAGAGAGAGAGAGAGAGAGAAATGGGAGACGAGACGGTAAAGACAGAGGCTTTGCAGATAATCGGAATGTTCCAAGTCCTGCCGAGGCTGGTCGTCTTCGATCTCGATTACACTCTCTGGCCTTTCTACTGGTATATCCAAATCCAATTACCCTTTTGTTTGTTTCCTAAGAAAATCCAAAAATAAAAAATAAAAAAAAAAACTGATCTTTCTTGTCTTGTTTTTGCAAAATTGTATTTCTTTAGTCAATTGCAGAACAATAAGGGAACTTCTCTTATCCCCTTATTATTATGCAAATTTCAATTCCATCGGAGTTTTGCAGTTTTTTTTTTTCTTAATTTTTATTTTATATTCTTTTCTGTGTTTCCTTTACTCAATGTTTTTAAGACAACGTGGTAACTTTTTCTTGATAGTTGATAGTTAATACCTTCTTTTACAACTGTTGTGGAAGTTTTCATGTTATAATATATATATATATATATATATATATATATACTTTTTTTTTAATTGCTGTTTACTTCTTTAGATATCATTCTTGGTAGCTTTGTATTTTGTAACACTAATCATTTTTCCAGTGCTCTGAAATTTCTCATCCCAAGTGATGGTTTCACCTATATAATGTAGCTATATATGACATGTCAACATTCAACTCTCAACGCCCATTGTTTTGATATTTAGAGGCCTTATTTAATAGCATTGAACGTCTTCATTGCATGTTTGTATTGCAAATGTTAGGTACAAATACAATATTGTAATCAGCAACAACAAATGTCTGATTTTTTTGTTTTGTTTTGTTTTGTTTTCAGTGAATGTCGCTCCAAGCGTGAAATGCCGTCTTTGTATCCCCATGCTCGAGGCATTTTGCACGCGTTCAAGGAAAAGGGTGTGGATGTTGCCATTGCTTCGAGGTCACCTACCGCGGACATAGCCAAGACATTTCTTGACAAACTTAATATTACCTCAATGTTTGTAGCTAAGGTAATTTGGGGAGACGGGTCTCTCACTTTAGTCAGAATCATGTCATTTAAATGCTTCTAATTGTTCCAACATTAGGATTAAGGGGCTATTTGATAATCTGGTTGACTATAAGTTTCAGCTGTAGCATATTAAAAAGCCTACTTATTTTTGGTATTAAGAGTACAATAGTGAAGGAAAAGTAAGCTAATGTAGTATGCCCATTCAATTTGAATTTCCTTTTTCTTTCTTTTTATCAATATTTCGAAGTTAGAATTATTGTATTCCTTCATGTGCCATGATATTTTCCTTGTAGTCTATAAGATGATTTTGGGTGTCTTAAATCTGAATTTCTAAATTTCTCTATCGATAGTTTGGTTGGATTGTATTTCATTATGAGGGGTGACTTTTGCAATCGGATTTCATGAACTGCTTTACTCGATTTGTTTTTTCCTTCCACTTTCATATTAAGTGTTTTTTATTATTTTGATTTTGCAGGAGATTTTTTCTACTTGGACCCACAAAACAGAACACTTCCAGAAAATTCATTCAAGAACTGGTGTCCCCTACAGCTCCATGCTGTTCTTTGATGATGAAGATAGGAACATCCAATCGGTATGATTAAGTTTTCTGTTCTTTCTTTTCAATGATTCCCTTTTAGTACATAGGTGGTTACAGTAGATTATAAACGACTGGTTAAGACTTGGTTTTGTATGACATCCCTGTTTTTAAGTTTTGCTGCTGCTAATGATTACAGACTTCGAAAATGGGGGTGACTAGCATTTTGGTCGGTAACGGTGTGAATCTTGGAGCATTAAGGCAGGGTCTCACGGAATACTCTCAAAATGTGAACGCCTCCGAGAAGAACAAGCTGAGATGGCTAAAAAAATTCTCTGGAAATTCAAGCTCATCCCGGAAAAATGAGAAACAATGAGTATATCTTTAGATATCAAGATTTGTACTTCTAATTGAGATACTTGAGTATATCACAGAGAAGCCTTTTTGGAAAACCTCATTGGATTACGATTGATGATATTGAGATGGATTTATACATTGCACTAGAAATTGCTTTCATGAATTCTTGTCACCAAATTAATTTTACTGCTATGACTGCCACTTGTAAACTATACACCGACCAAGTAGAAAACCTGTTAAAAGCTTAAAAATGCTTCATTTGGCACATCTTAATAACTCGGCTTGATTATGCATCCGACTTAATTGTGTTTATTATAATCTGTTAATCGAAACGAATGACTGAATGAGTGTCTCTTCGTTTACTTGAAAAGTTGAAGGGTCGGTGGATATGCTATGCCTCAAAATTTACGTACCTCCACATACTTGCCAAATCTAATGAATTTGTAGCCTTCTGGTGCTAAATGACTTCTTAGTTGTTCTCTCTCGCGAAATTTCTTTATATAAAACCTCAATATCTTTTTAGTTATACATAAATAGATTAATAGCAAGGTAAGCCAACTTTAGATTCTCCAATGTGCCAAAATTTTTCAATAGGCACAAGAAAATTATCAAACTTTTCAATTTTGGAAATGAGATACAAATCTTATCCAACATGTTTATCCCCTGGGAGTGTGGAAACAAAAAAAAAAAAAAAAAAGTTCAAAATGATATAACGGAATCTCCTATTTCTACCAAAATATTTTCTGATAGCTAATGATAGATCAAAAAACAGACATCTATTGCCATTTCCCAGTTCTAATTTCATAGAAAGAGGGTATTGATGAATATATGTCAAACCATAGCTGATACAAAGCCACGGCTTCCTCAAGACACTCCTCTTGGTGGCTTGGCCTGTTGTTGATTTAACTGCACAAAGAAGACATAACACTAAGATTCATAAGAATCAATATTTTCATCTATCCTGATACTCGCTAGTATACTTAGTGCCTAGAGGTTTTGTAAAAACATATCAATAAAAGATTACTTTGATCAAATTATTTTTTGCAGGAACCAAACAATAAGCAATGACTTACTCTGCTGAAACAAGAAATAAGCAGTGACTATCTCTGCCACAGATTGACCTCTTTCAATGGCGATCTTTCATTGTCAGGAGCTTCAAATTTCATTGTTGTGGTTGAAAAATTAGTGCCTGCATTCTCGCCAATAGGATCATGGAATTCGTGTACCATCAAATCCATTGCTGGTTCAACCTTTTCCTCGGACATTGGCAACAACTTTCCTAGAGTTCCCATCATTTCAACATCCTTAGTTGAAAACTCACCAATGCTGTCACAAACTTTTTGTAAATAAGCCAATAAGCTTTCCCTTTCTACAGAGAGCTTCAGGATTTCTTGAAGGAGACGCCCTTTATCAGACTCAAGCTGTTTGAGTGTGCCCTCCATTTTCCTTTTTTCATCTATAGACTTGTTGATTTCTAGTTTTTTAGATTCCACCGATGCTTGAAGTTGCTCCACTTCTTGTTTCAGGGATGAGATATATTTCTCCTGCTGTGTCAAACTCTGGTGCAAACCACGTACTTCTTTCTCCAAATGAGTAATTAGCTTAATATTCTCTTCTATCTCTAGATCTGTGGCATACTTGTGCTTCTCCATAGCTTCATTAAGTGCATCAATCTTCACCTGCTTCTCTATGGCATCCGAAAAAGAAGAGATAACTGAACTTGTCAAGTCACTTTCCAGCGACGTTGCCAAAACCTTGAGTCTCTGCTCTTTATCAATAATAACTCTTAACAACCTCTCTTTTTCTTCGGTGAAATCTCTCTCTGTGTCAAACCGAGCAAGGGTTGCAGCTTCGAACTCTTTTCTTCTGAACTCCTGTTCCAGCATAGCATCATCTTTTTGCAGATTCTCTATGCAAATTTCCTTTTCCTTTGCAATCTGGGCTAAATTCTCTTTGGCTTCTACTCCAGCCTCCATTTCGTATGCCTTTGCAACCAATTTACCTTCCAGTACTACAATTTGCTGAAGCAGATCCTCAAGCTTTCTGTCTTTCTTGCGCTCTTCCTCAAGTTCAAGGCGTGCGGTTTCTAGAGCACTGCAACTCATTTCTAACTGAGCAGTAAGCAGAGAAATCTTGTCATCTTTCTCTTTGTCGAACAGCTTCATTTCAGCTTTCCCATTATATGTTGTTGAGTAAGCCTCCAAAAGCTCAGATTTCAAGACCTCTAAAATTATCGAAATCTCTTCATTCAATTCCTGAATTGTACAACTACAGCTTTCCAGCTCCATCTGAAGCTTCTTTATTTCCTCTTCTTTACCCTCCAAATCATATTTAAAACTGCTTGCATCTTTTTCGATCTTCTCTACTTGAGAAATCAATTCAGATTCCTTTTCTTTCAGCTTTGCAGAACAGCTACTGTGAACCTGTTCCAAGCGTCTAAGCTTGTTATGTAGTTTTGCAGATGAACCACTTCCAGCATTTTTTATCTGATCCTCCTGAAGTTCTTTGAGTGATCCTATTAGCTCCTGATTTTCTTGCTCAAGGTGTGCAATTTTAAGTTCCATTTCCTTTGCAATTTTCTCCTTTGTTCCCATCGCGTTTCTTAACTTCGAAGTCTCCTCGGTACTTTCGATAGTCAATCTTTGGATCTCTGATGTTTCCTCTTCAAACTGGGCAGAGACCTTCTGGAAATGTGATTCGAAATCAGACACCTGAATCTCCAAAGATCTCCTTTTTCTTTCTTCATGAGCTAGAGCGTTGTTGCACATTTCTAAACGTGTTTGAAGACCTTCCACAGTTCTAGTTTGAGAATTCAGTCTTGACTGCAATGAACAAATTTCCTTGAGTAGCACTGATTTTTCCCTCTCCCAGTCCTCCTCAGTCATCTGGAACTGGTCTTGAAGCTTGTTGTGAGCTTCTTCAAGATATTCAAATTGTTCTTCCTTCCACTTCAACTTATTTTGAACTTCATTCTTTTCCTCTTCCAGCTTAACCATCACCGCATCTATCTGTATCATTTCTTTAGCTCCTTGAGCTATTCTTTCAGCTTCCAAATAAGTGGTCTCCAAACCCAAGAGATGACTTGTAAGACCCTCAATCTGCTTCCTATTGGCACAAACATGCAGCTCAAGTTCTTTGTTTCTAGTTGTCACTTCATCTAAAATAGAAACCAAATCTCTATTTTCTCCTTCCATAGTTTTCAGCTTTTGCTCAAGGTCAGCTTTTGCTTTCTCACTCAAAGAACACAAATTCCTAAGAGACAATTCTTTTTCTTGCAAACTAGACTCAATCATCTTAGAAAGTTGCCTTGCATCAGCAATTTCTTCATACTTGACCTTTAGCTCCTGAGATTGTTTGTCAGTCTTCTCTTTAGCTTCTTCAAATTTGAGCGATTGCTTGCTGTGGGCTTTCTTCAGGTTCTCAAAAAGCTCCATCTTAATTTGATATTCTGCCTTCAGCTTCTCCAGCTCATCTTTGACAGAAACTAATTCACCATATACATCCTCCATTTTCCTTCCTTTTAGCAAATGAAGCTTCGGAAAATCCCTAACGACGGCAAATGAAAAGGCAAGCAACATGTAAAGCGAATAATTACAAAGCCAATCCACCCAGATACAATAGAAATAGATTCAAAATAAAGCGCTACAATAGTCCACATTAAACAATTCAAGGTTAAAAAAAAGTGTAACTCATAGGGATAACAGAAAACTGCGAAGTGCTATGTTGACCTGAAAATTTAGCCTTTATGTTGTAAGCCTTCAATCCCGCCAAAGTCTAAAAAAAATAAATCAATTCTCAGTCAAATTTAATAATCAATGATTGATCTAGTTTCTCCAAAAAACGTTCTTCACTTTTTTGCGTAAATACACAACTATTTCTCATTTATTGTATCTAATATCTCCTCTATATGTCAACACCTTACACAAATAATTGATAAAATATCATTTTTCAGAAAAAGTTACTAGAACCAAGATTGCTCATATTATCTTAAACACATAGCATGAAAATTCTAATTCACTAACCTCATTAATGCTCGAAGGAGAGAAAATTTAATATCAGAATTGAAATGAATAAAAAAAATATATAGGCATTAATACCCCATATTGGCTCTAAAAATGGAGATTTCGGAGAGACAAAGATCTAAACTCCAAGTGCAAGAAATTATACAGATCTTCAAACCTCTCCTTTCTTTCCAATTTTCTTCGGAATTACGAATCTAAAAGATCTGTGCAATAAACATGAACATTGTAGTAAATTTCGGATTCAAAGTTAAACGAATCGCCAAGTCTCCATTGCTGTTTTTCTACTGTATTTGCGATGGGAAAGAAATCCGAGTAAACAAGGAAGAAGATTTGTGGAAGAAATTCACCTGTAAATGTCAAGCAGAGTCAGAGTCAGAGATACGCCATTAGAGAGAGAGAGAGAGAGAGAGAGAGGCGGGAATGTGGCGGTGATTTGTGGGTTTGAATATTCAGGAAGACGATGGTACTACTAGGGGTAAAATGGGAAGTCCACTTCTTTGTTAGGGGTTTATTTTCTCTCTAATTTTTGTAATTTGATAAGTAGGTTCTTAGCAAAAAAAAAAAGTGAGATAATTACAAATTACTTATCAAGTAAATTAAAACAAAATAAATAAATGAATAATAGAGATGTACTAGTGGCTTTATTTTTTGTAATTAATCATTTTCTTAACTATAATGTAGTTTTACTTTTATGTCTTTAATTATTTTTATGTACCAATGACTAATAACTTAATTTTGTCATTTTTTCAAAATATAGACAAAAAATGACCAAGTACCAAATAGTTATTAATTATTAAATTTATCAAGTTTGAGTTATTTTTTTAAAATAAACTTTGAAAATGACTATTTAGCTCCTTTTTTTTATTTCTTTAAGTAATTTTTGCACACAAAAAAAGTCACTATTTCCTTTTTAAAAAATAAAATAATTGCACGCATATTTTAATTTACACCAAAATCATTGGGTTCAAATTTACACCAAAGATACTCACTATTTCCTTTAAAAAGATAGAATAACTGCATGCATATTTCATTTTAGAGATAACAGAGAAGAAATAGGGGGGGAAGTTAATTAATAGAACTTTAGTTATAGTTAAAGCAAATATATCTCTGTTGTAAACGGAATTGCATTGTATACTCATGCAAAATGTGCATAACCAAAATGAATCTTAATTACTCTTCGTATATCAATGCTTATTACTTACTACTATTAGTCATGGGGGTTTCTAGTTTTTGTTTTTGTTTTTGTTTTGTTTTTTTGATAAATCACGGGGTTTCTAGTTATTTCAAATTCACTAAGATTTTATAGTATGTCACGGTCCAAAATTTGGTAACATCCCATTATCCTTGGAGAAAAATATATAAATAAATAAACAATCTCAACATAAGATTGATCAACACTTATGATAAATTACATTCTTCTTTTTATCTATTGCGCCAGATTCAAAAGTGAAGATTGAGCACATATCACAATTAAAAAAATAAAATAAAAATTGCGAGTGTATTAACGTTGCTGTAAAGCAAATGAATAATGTAAGAGATTGGCATTGGCAATCAGCTTATTCATTTCATAGATCGTAACAAAGAATATTCTTTCCCCTGCTTGCTTAATCATGAGTTTATACAAAGATACAATAGTGGTACAGGTACAGCAGTCCGTCAAGAAATACTTAATTGAGTGAAGCAAATTGAATACAGGGAAAAAGAATTCAGTTACCATCGTACCAATGATATTGAAGAATGTTTCTAAGAAGTTGCGGGCTGAAAATTTTGCCGTCTTGGCGTACGAAAGAAATTGTGCAGAAACAAGCAATTTAATGTCTAATATACATTTCATTTACAGAAAAAAAATAGGCTTACTCAAGCCAGGTTTCCAAGCTAATGAAAACAAATGAATCAAAGCTATGAAAAGCAGTCTTACATCAAGTTCGTAGAAAGGGTCAACCGAAGTAGTTTTTCTCGTCTCTAGCAACCCCAACAACGATACACATTGCAGTACTACTCTCGCAAATGGTCTCAAACTCTTTCATCTATAAGCAATTGTTCAAGTTCCGCTCTTTGTCTCTCCAATTCCTGTGGTTGTAGACAAATCCAAGTCAATAAAATCAAATCTATGAGCTCAAACAACAAGCCTATTGGAAAAAGTCCATGATAGAGTAAACCGCATCAAATTTGATGTCATGTTTAAAGTTGAAAGATTCTTATATCCGGGGTTAGAAACATACAGCAACACGTAGGATAAGTAAACTATTATGGACCCTTGTCTAGGCAAACCTGCAAATCACCTCTGAAATTAGATTATGATTAATTACCTCAAGATCCCTTACTGCTTGCTCCCTCGTAATTTCTTTCTGCTGTCGAGAACGTTTGAGGAGGCCAATGCATAGGATTCCCTTCATATTGACAAAAAGAAATCAAGCAGTGAAAATCTGTAGTTTTTGTTTTTCTCTATAAGAGAGAGAAAGAGAGAGAACATAGCATTGCGTCTATGCACAATAAACAGAAATGCAAATTTGCTATTTTATTCACATTCTTTGGCAGGTTAGTTGAATTCGAATCACTTGACTGTGATGAAAAATGTCATACAACAATGGAAACTCCAATCAATTCATCAGGGGAACTTCTGATGGTATGTCCGGGCAACGGCAATCAATGGAACATTTGCATGCATATATCGTATATACCCATCTCTCATAAATTAATAGATGTAAGACTTTTTTATTTGCTTACCGAGATAACGTAGACTACACCACAAGCAAGAAGCATGTAGCTTGCTATATTCTGAAGAAGAACTAGCTCCTTTCTCTCACTTGTATAGTTGGGGAACGCTCTGGTCATCACTGCAACACTGGAATAAAAAAAAGTTGACTTAAAAGGACTAATTAAATTCACTCGTCATATTACAGCGTCAACATGCTACAACTGGCTTCGAGCATTTCAATGGAAGATCAACTCCAACCGCTAATCCTAAATTCACATTCTTCTTATTTGCCAAAAAAAAAAAAAAAACACTATTGCTATAGAAAACAATGCCCTTGGTGTGTCTACTGCGACAGATACTAGTTTAACTGTTTAAGCTCTATATTCATCACTGCATCAACCTAAAAGCATCTTGAACACTGAACCAAAAAACAGGTGATCTATTTGCATGTCGACGAAAAAAGAAAAAGAAAGTCTTTCAACAAATTCACAATATAGTTGGATTAATGTGAATCTTGATCTAATATTTTGAAGTCTTACTAAACACATACAAGATCTGCAGCATGCCTCTACCAGCCCAATACTCCAACACCTGAAAAGGGATGGTTGAACGATGAAATCAGACGATTGTCAACGACTATAATCCAAAGTTGAGATTTTCATATATTGTGAATCTTAAAAGGCCTTAATAAGTATTTGGAATCTTGAAGTGTTTGGGCATTTTTGCTCAAGAAATTATAACATAATTTAACCAATTATCATTGCCATCATAATTCAACTCTTAAAAAATTCCATTTAAACTCTCTAATTCGGCGCACAGATTGGAAAACTATAGCAATTCATTTTCAGTAACAAAATTTTGTTAGGCATTAGAGTCCTGTGATAATGGTTCTCAATTCCATAGAAAGCATTTCACAAACACCAAGACAAGAAAAAAAATCTGAAAAAAAAAAAAAAACCTTTCATATCACTTCAATGGGTATGACTGAAAATAAAATGAAATCTTTTTTTCTAAACTATGAGCTCAAATGACTTATTTTTTACCAATACGAGCAACCAAAGCTTCAAAAAAGACGAACCTTCCAGAACTTGACGATAAATCCCCATTCAGTCTCGGCCAAAACCACAAAGCAAGCTATCAAAACCGCGTAACATCGAAATATCCCATCGAAAATCTGCAATCCAACGCCAAAAATCAATACACAATCACAGAAACCACAAAGACCTAGATTTCCAGAATTTCAGATACAGAGAGAGTACATCAGAGCCGTTCTTGAAGGATCTGATCGCCGAGAGGACATTGACGGCGATGCAGAGAATCGCAGCGACGGAGGTGAAGAAGCTGAAGCACCGACAGGCCACCAAGAACGGGTCAGGCCTCTGTCTGAGCAATCGATTGCTCGACGACGACGCTCGAGGAAGGCCCTCTTCTTCGCCACTTCTCGACATTTTCCCGAGAAAACTCTCTCTCCTCCGAGAAAATCAACTTCAATATGTTCTTCTTCGCCCCAAAACCGGAGAAAAGAAAGGACAAAAAAAAAAAAAGCGGGAGATTAAGAATCAGTTTTGACGTGGCAGTTTCTGATTGGATTACAATGGTGGTCCCCTGATTCGGTGCTTCTCTCCCGCCGAGTGTTCGATGGGACGGACGAGTTAGTGGACACATGGCGTTCATCTTACGACCTGAATGGCAGATAAGTGGGGTCCACAAGGTACCTGACTTTGATCTGTATAGGAGCGTAGTTGGGTTTGGTACGTATCAAAGCATCAGAGCATTGACCAGCAGTTGGGAATTGGGATTTATGTTGAAAGTTTGTCTGGCTCGGGATACAATTTCGGATACTTGAAAAAATAGAAGGGGGAATGGAGGGAATCAGGGGATAATAGAAGAGAATACTAATCAGTTTTCTGTGATCAATAGTTTAATTTTAGAAACATTGACTATTTCTTTAAAATATGAACCAAGAAATAATCAAATACCAAATAAAACTTTGTATATATTATGCTTCTCTTGTTGTTAAAGAAAAGGCAAAACTGTAGTTGTTCTCCTCCAGGAACGAGATCTCAATATCCTTCTCTTCTAATTCAACTCAAGCTACGAGCAAATTGCTTTTGCACTGAATCATCTTTAGAAAAGATAATTAAAAGAATACAAAAGTTTAACATAAACCAAATATAACATGAGGTATTTTTTTTTTTATTTGTTTTAGATTGGAGCTAGTGAGTACTAAAATTAATAAGGTACTGCAAAAGCATGGAATGACAAACTGTTTCTTCTTCCAAAGCTAGAAAAAAATTGTAACGAATAGAATTCTTCCTAGGCATAATATGGTAAAATAAACTATTTTTGGAAGTTAGTAGAAAGAATAAAGTTAGGAATGTAACACTAATTCCATTTTTTTTTTAATACGACCCACTTTTATCAACAACTTCAGAGCCAAAGTAAAGCACTCATGGTTGTTATAAAGTAATAAAAATGAGTGTCAAGAAAAGAATATTAATTACTTGCTGGGGCTGTTTCTTTTATTTTATTTTATTTTTTATTATCCAGTTTCTTATCAGGCCAGTAAAGAATTTAATCATTAATTTATATTGTATAATACATGTATAAGAATATTACCACAAACATATAATTAGTTTTCCTTTAAA
Source organism: Boehmeria nivea var. tenacissima (assembly GCA_018132145.1). Taxonomy (NCBI): domain Eukaryota; kingdom Viridiplantae; phylum Streptophyta; class Magnoliopsida; order Rosales; family Urticaceae; genus Boehmeria; species Boehmeria nivea. The sequence continues at coordinate 18,557,549 of CM030878.1, read as the reverse complement.
TCTCTGCGGACTGCCCCACTCGAATTTTTAAGAGTATACTCGATACGACACCTACACACATCCATACATAATATATATGTATGTATTTGTTTTATTATTATTTATTATCTTTAATTTGCCATTATATATAAATAAAATGTGTGTATGTATATATATATACATGTACAGACACACTCACACACACAATCCAACAACTCGATACAACTCACATATCCATCTATGAAAATTGTTCTTTTGCATTAATTAATCAAGTCAAGAAAATTTGAGAGAGAGATCAGAAATGTGGATGCCATTACAACATTTCAGTCATGACCACATTTTGGTACCATTCACCGGGTGGGATTCCACGGGATTCAGCTGCGGTATATGCAACCATGCAGACATCCCGGGCGAGGACAGCGGCTACGGCTGCATCGATTGCAGGTATTTCATCAACAAGGCTTGCGCAGATTTGCCGCAGCACATCGACGATCACCCGTTGCACCGGCGACACCTTCTCACGCTGGCAAAGAGATCAATTTCAGGCAAAACCAACACTACCACCACCAGTAGCGTTTTTTGCTATTACTGCGAAAAGCCCTTCGAAAACGATCAGTACACCTATGGTTGCGAACAATGTGCTCTGTACATGCATATGAGGTGCACCACCATCCCGCTCCCAACTATTAAAAAGCGCGATGATGGCGATGGAGAGGGACGAGTTCAATTTCTTTGCCATGGAGCTTCGATGGGGCCGGCCAATGACGTTGACATTAAAGGAAAAGTGGCTTATAAATCATGCTTCGCTTGTCAGTCAGGCTGGTCCGGTCCAGCCTATTGTTGCAGCGCCGAAAAATGTGACAATTTTTTCCATCAATCGTGCGCGGATAAGCTGCCGCTTGAAATTCAGCAACATCCTTTCCACCCGCGCCATCCTCTCGCGCTTCAGGTCAGTAAGCCTCGGGCTTGCCTCTCGTGCTGCAAAAGAGATTGCAGGCTCGTTTTCGGGTGCTGCGAAGAAGGGTGCGACTTTCACTTGGGCACGGAATGCGCTTTTCTTGAGACAAGCGTGAGATGTCGAAGCCACGATCACGATCTTTACTTGATTAAGGAAGCGTCGTGCGACATTCACTGCTACGCTTGTCAAAAATCGTACAACAAGTGGCCCGATCGAGGTGTAATTCCCGACGAAGTTAATCGAACTCGATCTTTCCAGTTTCGCTGCTTGGGGTGCAATTTCAACCTGCATTTTCTATGCGGTCCACTGCCAGTCAGAGTTAAATATGAGTACCACGTGGATGTGTTGACTCTCGTTGATCATTCAGTCACCGAAGGTCATTCAGATGAACATTATTGTGATGCGTGCGAAGAAGAAATCAAAGATCCTCAATTTCGGGTTTATTACTGTCAAGATTGCAAATACGTTGCTCATATACATTGCGTCTTTTCTGAGGTATATATGCTATTTCGGTCTTTATCAAATCATTAGTATAGCTAGTTTTTATTTTTTATTTTTTAATTTATTTAATATATTTTGGTAGCTTTGATAGTTGTTTGTATACTAAATCGCCAATTGATACTAAACTACGACAAAGTAGGTAAATACTCAAAATTTATATAACAATAAAAATAAATACCCAAACTTTTGAAGTAATTAAGTTTCTAGTCAATTTGTGAATTACTTGCACATGCTTTTGGTAACAAAGTGAATTACCACCACTTATCACTGTGTAAGTAATTCCATCTTTTGGGTAGTTGGTTACATTTTTCAAAAGATTGGGTAATAACTTATATTAAGTTTTAAAAATTGGGTATTCACTATAATTTCTCTTTATTGTATAACAAATACCATATTTAGCTAGGTAATTTACAATTTTACCTTAGATATATAGCGATTATTTACACACAAAAAATAATAATAAAAAAAAAACAGATTGTACCAAAAATTTAGGGGTCATTTGGTAAGCATATAATCAAAATACATATTATTTTGATTGAGTTGTTATTTGACAAAATTTTGTAGGGTCAGTTAGGTAAATAACTGTTTTGAACTATGTATTTGTAAAAAATAGTTACAATTTTAAAAAATTTAAAAACTAGTCATAATATTTGTAAGAAATTTCTGACAATAACAAAATTACACATAAAATTATTGACTTATTATTTGACAAAATTTTGTAAGGTCAGTTAGGTAAATAACTATTTTGAACTATGTATTTTTAAGAAATAGCTACAGTTTAAAAAAATTTAAAAAATAGCCATAATATATATAAGAAATTTCTGACAATAACAAAATTACACATAAAATTATTGTCAGAAATTTCTGACACGTATAAGAAATTTCTAAAAAGGTTAGTTTTTAAATTAATTGTGACTTTTTTTAAAATTATTTTGTAAACAGTGGCTATTTTCTTAAAATTTCTAATTTTTAATTCAAATTAATATTTAGTTATGAGTTTGGTTGTAATAATTAAATTGATATTGTAAGAGAGAATATTTGTATTGAAAATTAAAAAAAAAAAAGCTATTTTTGTTAGTATAGAGTAGTCAAGTTAAAATTTTAGATAGTTTGTAAAAATATTAATACGGGAACAAATGTACTTGAATTATTATTATTTTTATATTGAATTGCTTATCAAACAACCTCTTAATTATTAACAATCTATTCTGAAAGGCCGGATAGATTACATACTGATAAATAAAAAAAAAGAAGAGAAATTATAGTAAATACCCAAATTTTAATACCTCATATAAATTAATACTCAATATTTTGAAAAATAAAACAAAATACCTAAATTATTCAATTACTTACATAGAGTTAATTTGTGATAATTAACTTGGTTACCAAAAACATGTGTAAGTAATTAACGAATTGACTAGTTATTCAATTACTTCAAAAATTTAGGTATTTATTTTTATTGTCGTGTAAATTTGGGTATTTTCTTATATAATAATTGTTAGAAGATATAGTTTGCTCATTTTTTGTGCTTATATAATAAAAGTATCCCTAACTTGATCATTACTATGTGCTTGTACTACATGTCAGATTATGAATATATTTAAGAAAGACACGACCAAATATAAGAAGCTCAAGTCATTAGGAGAGGATCGATGGGAGAGGAGCATAGAATTGCTGGATGAAAAGGCAGACAATGTTGATGACCCGACCCAGAAAAATGGAGAGACAAGGGAATTGAAAACTCTCAAGGACATATACGAAAGCCTAACCAAAGAAGAAAAGGACAAGTTAGCTGATCCTTTTGGCTTTGATCGTCCATCGCATAGTGCTTACCGTCAAAACACATACAAATTTTACAGAGAACAGAATTCAGCTCGATTCGGTCGCCAAGCCTCCATCTTCGATGACATCGATGTGGTTCAACGACTTCTCAATTTCAACTCTGGCAATGATTTTTACGACTTCCTTTGGGAGGTTTGGAATTACACTCCCGCAGAGAATCTGAAACTAGATGAAGGGTTTTTGAGGCAACATGTTGAGGATGTCAAGGGCTACAAGGTCCCGAAGACGCTCGCGCATATCTTGGATGCCCTGCTTCGCAACCGCGGAGATCTCGGCGGCCACCGAGGTCTGACGCCAGGACTGAAGAGCGTTGGGGCTACCTTTATATGTATCGTCGTCGAAAAAATGTGCAGAATTAGGGCAGAGGACATTACTAAGGATGACCTCACAAACTGGTACTTTTGCCTGGAAGCTATCAGAAAGATTACGGGCCTCGAAATCATTGAGTTGGATTCTTTTCCACGCTTTGTTGTCCCAATCTTTCTTGGCTTCGAAGCAAGAAGGCTTAGACATGAGGTCAATGAAGCTCTGGACCAGAAGATTGCAGCGTTGAAAGACGAGTTGAAGAGATGCGAGGAGAGCCGCGAGAGGCTGCAAACGCATGCGTCTGAAACTGCGGCATCGAGTTTCATGAAGGACTGCTTGACCGAAGCTTCGGATTGGAAAAGGAAGTTCTTAGGTGACAAATGGTTCTGATCGATGCTTCTTTTCCGTCTCTGATAATGTATTTTTTTTTCCCTGCTTTTTAAAGGAATTCATATATATCATGCATGAGAATAAGACCATATGCCAATGTCAAAATTAGCATGGAAAAAAAATAGTTATATATAACATTGAATGTTTCAATGCATTTATGCTATTCTAAATGTCATTTCGTTATTTTATTATTTTTTTAAAAATAAACTTCATTAAAAATAGATATCATAAGACTATCCCTGATGTAAATGTAAATGTAAATGCAAATGTCAATGTCAATGTTAAATTTGACACTAAAAAATATAAAAATATTATATTTAACATTTAATACTTCAATGCATAAATGTTATTCCAAATGATATTTTGTTATTTCATTATTTTTAGCTATAAAAACAAATAAAAGTAATTAATGCTAACAAATAGTCGATAAGACTACAAATAATCATAACAACTTCTTAGTAAGAGGAAATTATTTTGAATATAATATTAATTTTTAATTAATTACATAAAAGTTGACCAATTAATGCTCTACTTCAAATGTTAAATTTTTTTGCATTATGCTATAGTTGGTGCCAAATTTAGCAACTTGTATGGCATTTGTCAAATTTAATGCTAAATTTGGCATTGCATTGGATAATATTTTTTATATCAAAATGCTAAATTTTGGCGTTGGCACACAATTTAACATTGCGATTGGAGATGCTCTAACTAATAGATAAGAGTACAAATAACAGATTGCTTTTGGGTAGAAGATAGTATTTTATTTATAAAATTACAAATCATGGTAACTTTCTTATTGGAAAAAATAACCAATCAATCATCATCTTCAAATGTTAAAATTTGACATTATACTAAATTTAGCACCAAATTTATTATTTTTTGAATTTGCCATTGAAAATAGTATTGGATTGAGAATAATTTTTTCACTCAAATGTCAAATCGAAATTTTGCATCGATTTATCAATTTGACATTGCATTGAAACTGCTGTAACATTGCATTGGAGAAATTATCTTGCACAAAAATACCAAATTTTGACGTCGATACTTCAAAATAATATTGAATTAGAGATATTCTTAAAAGAACTTTGCTACTTACGATGTGCATCTGTGATTTCACTTGATAATTATGTCAATATATATAATATATATAACTTTTTCTTGGCTTGTTGATTCTATCTTATAAGTAGATCGTACATAATCTGTATAATCTTGCATGTATATATATGCTTATTATATTTAATGTACAATTTTACAATATTTTAGGTCTGTTTGGCAGAGCGTTTTAGAAAGCACTGCTTTTGGTTGTTTCTGGTTTCTTAAATTCAAAAGTTGATTCTGAGACTATTTAGTTGATATTTTAGAAGTGTTTTGACCCTGTAGAAGTGCTTCCTGTAAAAGCCCAAAAATATATGGAGAAGCTCTTTTGAAAAATCTTTAAAACTAATATTAAATAAATAAAAAAACCTATAAATATAATATTAATAGTTTTGTTATTTATAATTATCATTTTTTATTAATTGTAAAAAATTTTAACTTATCTTCTTCTACTAATAAGTTAATGATAGTAATTGTGTAGTAATATTTGTAATTTTAAGAACATGCTATAATTATATAGCATATGCTGTCCAGATACATACTATATTTGATACTTAAGAACAATCAAAAAATTTTTATTAATGAATTTGAAATGAAATTATAAGAATGTATCCCAACAAAAACTATTTAGCACAAGCACCAACCTGCTAAATTAAAAGGACATGGAATAAAATTAATTTGGAGGAAAAGAACTATAGTTTTCTTTTCAGGTTGGGAAGCCTAGCTAGGTTCTTTTCAACTAAAGCGGGGAATAGAATGTGAACATTTTGAGATAAAATATGAAGTATATCATACATCACAATTAAGTTAGCGTCACCTAATAACTCAATTGTGAAAAAACACTATTATCTTTAACAAAGAGAAAAGAAAAGAATTACTAATTAGGGAATTATACTTTGCCCTAGTAAAGAAAAGAATTGCAAAAGGAATTATTCTTGCCCTATCCTAGGGTCTAGGTGCACGAGCATAAGTACTCAAAATTATAAGGGGAAAATGGCAGTTAATTTTTCTCTTAAAAATTTGGCAGAATTTTAATTTCTTAGTTTCCGTTTTGAAAAATACTTGTAGTTAGACACAAAATTAATTTTAAGAATATAGTATGAGAGTATTGATATTACATTGGAGCTGCTTTTTAGAAGTAGACTTCGATCGTTACAAACTTTTTTGGATTAATTAAACTCGAAATAAAGTTAAGTTTGAGATCATCATGATATGCCATGAAGATGTTAATATCTGTAACTAACATTTTATAGTCAGGTTTCTGTAAATAAATACGTTTTTATAGTAAAAGAGTAACTAATCTTATATTGTAAGTAAAGTTTCAGGTAAGCAATAATCTTATATTATACATTAAATAAAATAGATTTTTTTAGTCCATTGGAACAAAAAAAAAAAAATGAACGTTAAATTTAGTCGATCGTAACTATTTATAACAACAATACTCTAACATTATATTACAATTAAATTTTAATGACAGAATTTGTTTTGTAACTAAAACTACACGTCACAAAAACATTACTTTTTTCGTGAAAAATTACAAAATATCATATTTTAGCACACAAATGTCACTTTTAATATTCTCAAGAATAAGCCTTATTTTTAATTAGTCTTTTTTCTTTTTTGTGCCGTGCACATGAAAACAAGCATTTAAGCTTTGTAAGAACAACTATATGAGTACGTGTTTAATGGCGTAGGCTGTTAAGAACAAAAACTCTTCCCCCTTATAAATACTACTTTCTTTTGCTAATTAACTTGAGAAACATTATGTCAGGAATGTCTTTTTCGCATTTCAGCCATATTGAGCACCCTTTGGGGCTTTACTCAATCCCAGAGGGACTAATTTGCCAAATGTGCAATCTCCCATTCCTAGATAACGGCACTGGTTACGCTTGCAGAGATTGCCTTCACATTATCCACGAAAAATGCGCCGATTTTCCTCAACAAATCACCAACGGCCACTCCTTGCACAAGCACTCGCTCACTCTAGCCAAGACAGCTTCTACTAGAAGCACTTCTTCTTGCTGCCATTATTGCGACAAGCCCGTCTCCGAAGAAGAATACGCTTATGCATGCGAGCAATGCCCTAATTTCCGTATGCATATGACGTGCGCCGCTATCCCCCTGCCCATCATGCTAGACGGCAAAGGCGGTGATGCTGGATATAAGTGCCACGGGAACCCGATGAAGCTCGTCCCCCGCGATGAATTTAGCAAAGGCGAAGCGAAGTGCTTTGCGTGCCAGACGCCCTGGGATGGGGGCTCGGCCTACTCGTGCGCCTCCTCGACGTGCGAGAATTTTCTTCACAAGTCGTGCGGGGAGCTACCTAGGAAAATTCAGCACCCTTTCCACCGACGGCACGCGCTCACGCTTCAGGTCAGTAAGCCTCGCACCTGCGATTCGTGTTGCAAAAAGGATTGTAGGCTCATCTTTTGCTGTTTTGAAGAAGGGTGTGACTTGAGCTTGGGCTTGGAATGTGCTTGTTATAATCACACATTTGTCAAGTATCAAAGCCACGATCACTCGCTTGCTTTGGTGGAAAACGCATCTTGTGACATTCACTGCGAAGCTTGTCGAAAATCTTACAAGAAATTGAGCGACGTCGATCAGATTCTTGTTCCTAAAGAAGTCGATCGGACTCGATCTCTACTATTTCGCTGCATGGAATGTTCTCACAATCTCCATTTCTTATGTGGGCCATTGCCGTTTCGCATTAAATATGAGTATCACATACACTCGTTGACTCTCGTTGACCATTCGACCGTGGACGATACTGGTTCAGATGAATTCTATTGTGATGCGTGTGAAGAAGAAAGAGATCAAAACTTGCGTTTCTATTACTGTGCGGATTGCAAATATTCTGCTCACATCCACTGTGTCCTAACGGAGGTATATACACATTGCTTATCGTTAGAGCTTTTACAAATAGTTATGTTTGATTTGATTCTATTCAAGTCCAAATTTGGAAAAGAAAAAAAAAATCACACATGATAAACTTATTGCGATCGAAAATAAATATCTCTTAGGTGTCGTATGTCCATTTCTTATACTTTATTTAATCGAAAATTTATGCTGCTTTCATAATTTGTCTAAGTAATTAAATATCTAATAAACAGAATAAAATCATGGAAAAATTTGGTAGATAACTAAACATTTATCTTGTACGATTAATAATAATATTCATAGACGTAGTATATAAAATCGAGTTTTTTAAGGACTTAACCAAACTTTAAACTAATTTTTTAGGGATTAGCCATAGTTTTAGAAATTTAAAAAATTAACAATTTTTATTTTTTTTTAATTTTATCACAGTCGATGAAAATTTTGATAATGATAAATTTGGTTTGCTATTTTAAGTTGAAAGAGCTAAATTTTTAGAGATTTTTTATTTAAAAAATTTAATCGCTATTTAATGGCTATTTCTTTAATTTTGACATTTTATGGCTAAATCCTTCAAATTTACCTTTAAAATGATTAATTTCTTAACTGGCCCATATAAATCGTGGGGAAGTTTAAATAATGCCACTTTTCAACTCATGGTTTGGATATATATGTAGCATTCAAGTTTTAAATGACCAAAATTGTCATCAATTTTATTCCGTTTGATAATTAATTAGCTATAGTTTTGGCTCGTGTCACATCAGATTATAAAGGTGATCAAAGAGGATGCTAAAGGTGTGGACCTCAAGGCCTTCGGAGAGAATCGATGGGACTCCGAGAAAGAACTCAAGGATGATCACAAAACTAACACTACAAAAAGTACCTTGAGAGACATAATGGATGGACTAACCGAAAGCGAAAAGAAGATGTTGATCAATCCGTATCACGATTCTTATCCGTATATTTTTCGGTTAATCGCATATCACAATTATGTTCAATGTAACACTTGTTTAGACCGCGAAGGATCGGTGGAAGATATTATTAGGGCACCGCAAATTTTCAATTTTCACGTTGCTCATTTCTTAGATTTTTTCGGCGAGCTAAGTTACTTCTCACCTGCCGGTGGTTTAAAGCTTGATGACAATTATTTAAGGCAAGAGGTTCAAGATGTCAATGGTTACATGGTGCCGAAGACTTTGGTTCCGGTTCTAACAACGTTGCTTCACGAGTACGGATATCTTGGCGAAGACTCGAGTTTGTCGCCTGAAATGAAGAGCGTTGGCTCAACTTTACTATGCGCAGCGGTCGAAAGAATGTACAGAACTAGGGTTGAAGATATCACAAGGGATGATCTTAGACACTTGTTTTTTAACCTACAGGGAGTAGCCAAGATTGCAAACTTCAAAGCTACTATGGGTTACTTGGATGCCCTTACGGCACACATTATGCCGGCTTTTCTTGGCCTGGAAGCAATGAGATACAAGAAGGACATGAGAGAAAAGTTGGATCACAAGATTGCGACGCTAGAAGCCGAGTTGAAGAGATGGAAGGAGAATCGAGAAATGCTCGACAAATGCGAGGCTGAGCCGTCGGATTTCATGAAAATGTGCTGGGCTAAAGCATCCAAATGGGGGCGCAAGTATTGTGCTGAAATTTGGCTCTGATATAATTCCTAGTCAAAATAATTGTGATTTTCCTTATACTAATTTGAAGATGTTTCCTTATAATTTCATGATCTTTCCTTTTTTTTTTTTTTTTCGTCTTCGTGGATTAGTCAGATTATTAATGTGATATATTGAACACGTACTCTCAGTATTCAAAAATAAAAAGTAAATATAAAAGCCATATGTTTCTCTGTCAATTTTCATGGATGATATGGAAATTATTTTGAAGTCGGATTCGTGTGTGTTAGAGAGAGACTTTGATTAAAAATAAATAAAAATAAAAATTCTGGAACCATATGTGTATAATTTATTAAATATACATGACATACGTGCATTTAAGTATGATTATATTTTGCGTAGACGACAAGACCGATGAGCAAGCCGTCGTGCTTGGCTCATGAAACGACAACGCTTTCATGGTCTTGCGTTGCGTGATTTCTTCACCATCTTGCCAAGAAGTGAATGGGCAGCCTGTTGCTGTTAATGAAGCTCGCTAGCCAATCGCTTAAGTAACTGAAAATGGATTGACGGTTTAGGATCACGAAAGAAAAAGATTTTTAGAATCTGAGAATATATATGGTTGCTTCTTGCGTATTCTTCTTCTGTTTTTCTTTTAACAAAAAAAAAAAAAAAAACCACACCATCGAATTAAATAAGTCATTTCGGAAAATATTTTTAAATTTTAGCCAATTTTGTAAAATAGATATATATGTATTCATATGGATGGGAAAAACTTGGTGCCAGACACATTGTCGTTTGCATATCTCAGGGAAGAAGCGAGGATGTTGGATGAATAACTTTGTCTTTTACTAAGAAATTGGAACTTACACATTGCAAGATAAGAAAGAAGTTGAAGCATTTATGAATTCTTGAGAAGCCCAGCTGTGAATTAAGAAAACGACAATATAGCTACAAACGACATGTACGGAAACGACAATAAAATGAAACGACAGATGAAATGACAGGAACGGCAAGCGAAAGGGACACGGCCGTGAGAAAAATGTGGACAATATTTATTTAAAGGACGATAGTTTAGCACATGTAGTCCAATAAGACCAATACGACGGAAAAATAAAAAACGACAATAATATATAAACGACCATATCATCACAGTAAGGTGGAAACGACATAAAAATGAGAAAACGACAAGATCTCTGCAGGAAAAAAAAAAATCGACAAGAATACAGGGAAAGACATAAAAATTTAAAAACCACAGGAAGCAGCGATAAAATAAAAAGGACAGAATCATAATAAAAGTGAAGAAAAAGTGAAACGACAAGACGCATGAGGTGAAAACGACAAGAAATGGAGGACGGAAACGACAGGAAAATGAGAAAACGACAAGATACCTGCAGAAAAGTAAAACGACAAGATTACTAGAACTGACAGTATCTCAAACAAGCACAAGCAGTATTGAAACGGCATAAAAAATTAAAATAAAAATATCCAAAATTATGATACAATTTATACTTCAATCTCTTTTGTATTGCATTTACATTTCTACTATCATTGCATCAAAAAGATGAAGTAAAAATAATATATATAAAAAAGCACACTGATAAATTTGTTTAAAGTCTTTTAAAAAGATGCTTTTCCTAATTTTTCTCATTTTTAACTTCTAAAATTCAACATATTGATCTAAAGGGCTATATTAGTCATTCGGCCACATTTTGGGCCTAGTGTTGAAAACTCCGCCCACTATGACATTGGAACTTTATTCTAATAGATAAATTTTGCCAAAATAAATAATCACTCTTTCATTAAAAAAAAAAAAAACATTTCAGATCTGATCAATTAACGAAAGTATATTACATGTAACAAAATTTGATAAATACAATCTCGCTACCAATATTTTTTTTTCTTTTTTTACACATCAAGCACGGAACTTTCCGAAATTACATACATGCCATTACCATTACCTACCCCGGCCGCAATTCTCGCCCTTCTAGGCCACCGTCCGGCAGAACCGAAGCCGAAAACACCGGAATCGGCGAGTCCCGACAAATCGGACACATCGGACGAAGCTTGAGTGCACTGATCCACACACTTGTCATGGAAGAAATTGCCACAACTAAGCAACAAAAGAACCATATCAACAAAAGATCGGGTTCAACATTTTTATTATAACTGGGTTAATTCGCGTTATATATAGACTCAACTTCTATATGTTCATAACAAATTCAAGGTTTGTATATTAGTTTATGGTGATGTTGTCATGCGCTCATTTTTCACCTATTTCTTTGATCTTTCTAAGTTTATTCTTCAGAGTTGTCTTGACCAACTCTCCACATTAAAAAAAAAATGAAAACTTAAGTAAATAACTATTTTAGTACTGAATTTTTTAAAGTATAAAATCATTAATTGTTTATTTACTTGATAATTAAATGTAATCGACGTAATTATTAGAGATTGATTGTTTTTAAATAAAAATATTTATTATTTTTACTAAAAATAAACTACAAAATTTTGATTTTTTATCTATTTCAACTGGAGACTGTGAAAATTTATTATTTTAACGAATTATTAATTAATCGATAAATGAATAAAATATTAATTTATAATTTATTACTTTATTGAAAATTTAATAAATTATTAATTTATAGAGGTATGTTTTCTTATTCATCCATGTATACATCCAATTGGAGAGTTAGGAAATTGCTCAAGTGGGGGTAAAATAAAAATAAAAATTAGTGTGGGCTTAATTAGAAGTCTTAAATTTTAGTGGGGGCAAAATAATTTTTTTCCCTACAAATAAAGGGAAAAATAAAATTTTTCAAAAGTTGAGTGAGGGGCGGCTGCCCTGCTCGCCCGCCATGGCACAAGTATATTTCAATATATAGCAAAATAATAACGAAGCACACGATTTGATTTACAGTTTTACACACAGATTTGCAATACAATACAATACATATACGCATATCGGCATGTGGGAAAAACTTGGTGCCAGAAACATTGTCGTTTGCGCATTTCAGTGAAGAAGCGAGGATGTTCGATGAATGCCTGTCTTTTACTAAGAAATAGGAACTCACACATTGCCAGATAAGAAAGAAATTGAAGCATTTACGAATTCTTAAGAGGCCCAGCCATAATTTAAGGAAACGACAAGATAGCTACAACGACATGTACGGAAGCGACAGAATACTAGAAACGACAGATAAAATAACAGGAACGGACAAGCGAAAGGGACACGGCATTGAGAAAAAGGCGGACACTATTTATTTAGAGAAAAGGAAGATAGTTTAGCACAGGTAGTACAAATACGACGGAAAAATAAAAACGACGACAATATCGTCACAGTAGGTTGGAAACGACAAGATCACTGCAGATAAAAAAGACAAGAATACAGGGAAAAGACATAAAATATAAAAACGACAGGAGGCAGCGAAGCGATTAACTAAAAACGACAGAATCATAATAGAAGTCAAGAAAAAGTAAAAAGACAAGACACAGGTGGTGAAAACAACAAGACATAGGAGAAGGAAACGACAGGAAAATGATAAAACGACAAGATACCTGCAGAAAAGTAAAACGACAAGATTACAAGAATTGACAGTATCTCGAAAGAGAAGATTACTGAAACGACGTTAAAATTTTTTTAAAAAAAGAAGACATCGAGAAACGGCGATGAAATTAAAACCCCAAGAAATGGGAAGCTACAATAAAACAGAAACGACAATATATATCGCAGATGTTGATGAAAAATAACGTCACGAATTAAAGCGCAGTGTAAAAAATTAATATAGAATGATGACAACAACAGGAAAACGACAAATTTCTCGATATTGCTAGGAAAAATGGATATCATATGACAACGGAAATGAAAAGTGAAAAACTATAGCGACAATATCATCACAGTAGGATGGAAACGACAGAAAAAAAAAAGAAAGAGAAAACGACAAGATCACTGCAGAAAAAAAACGACAAGAATACAGGGAAAAGACATAAAATCTAAAAACGACAGGAAGCAGCGATTAACTAAAAACGACAGAATAATGATAGCAGTGTAGAAAAAGTAAAACGACAAGACACAGGGGGTGAAAACGACAAGACACAGGAATGGAAACGACAGGAAGATGAGAAAACGACAAGAAACCTGCCGAAATGTAAAACGACAAGATTACTGAAAATGACAGTATCTCTTAAAACCATTAAAAAAAAATTAAAAAAAAAAGACGTTGAGAAGCGCCGATAAAGTGAAAACGACAGTATCCTAATAGAAGTGCGGAAATACATGAAATTAAAACCCCAAGAAATGGGAAGCTACAATAAAACAGAAAAAATAAATAAATAAAAAACCTTCAAATTAAATAAGTCATTTTAAAAATTATTTTTTAAATTTTAGCCAATTTTGTAAAATAATAATAATTTAAATATAAGATGCATATATGCATTTGTAACCACTTGATGACTATTTTCTTAATAAATAAAAATATTGACCATAATTTTAAATCACCTTAACAAAGTAATTATTTTTTAATAAATCCCTAAAAAATAACTTTTCAACTAAACCGATTGCAAATATATTAAATTTTACAGAACCTTACATAAGCTACTATGTTTCTCCTCCGTTTTTAATTCAATATTTTATGACACATCTTTGTTTGCAATGGCTGGATTATATTTGGCTAAGTGATGCTCCAATCAAACTAGAGCATTAAAGCCAAGCCTTTTTATAATTATGTGTTAATTAAAAAAGAAAAAAACTTAAAATATAAGTGGTAATATAATTGATATTTAAACATATAGTCCTAGAAAAACAGGAGGCTCGTCCCTTAGCAGTACCCGTTTTTTGCGGGAAAACGGGTAAGGACACCCGTTTTCCCTATTAATAAGAGGCGGGTTTCCCATATCTATTTAAAACATGTAACGAACCCATTTGTTCCTTTTTCACCTCGTTTTCTTTTCTTTTGTTATAAAAATATTAAATGAATTAAAAAAAAAACTAATTTTTTTCTCTGGCCATTGGATCCTCATATAACAGTTCAAAAAAAAAAAGGAAAACGGGTCAGAAAGCACCCGTGTTTCGTTAAAAATGTGTAAAAAAAAAAAAAGGACCATTTTTTACATAAAACAGGTCATCCCTTATCGGTTTTTGACTAAATACGAGACCCGACCCGTTTTAAAAGGGAAACGGGAGTCGGGTACCCATACTCGCCCCCATATTTATAGGACTATATACGGGGGAATTCTTTGGTAGTTTTTTTTTTGTGGTGGAAAATAATTCTGGACCATCAGATTAACCTTTTTAAAATGCAGGACCTACGAAAAAAGTAAATCTGACGGACCAGAACTGTTTTCCGCCACAAAAAAAATCCACCGAAGAAGTTCCCCTATATACGTATTGACTGCATTTATTTGATTCTTCTTTAATTTTACAAAACAAAAATAAATGAAATAATGAACATGATTTTTTTTTTTGCTACTAAAATAATGAACATGATTGAGGTACTAATTAATGATCGTCATCATCGAAAGAAAGACAGTCGTCTCCGTCACTTTGATTCGTCGTTATTTGTATTTCAGTGTTCTCTTTCTCTACTGTCACAAAGGATACTAAATAAATAAATAAACCTCATACACAGACACAGACACACACACAATTCAATCAACAATGGAATCAAAAGCAGACCAGAAAGCAGAAGCAGAGAACGGACAAGCTCAAACGAACACCGATTTGGGAACCATGTGTGGCTACGACTCGCTTCACCAACTCCTCTCTGCCAATCTCAAACCCCATCTCTTCCAGGTCCAATCAAATTCTTTCTTTTTCTTTTTCTTCCTGTTTTGGTTTTTTTTTTTTTAATTCATTTTTTGGAGTGACTTGATATGTGTTTCTTTATGCGGTTTTAGCTTTACCTTGTGGCTCTGATGAGCTTAAGATTCCGCTTTTGCAGGTTTTCCTTTTCAAACTTTTTGTGTTTTGTTTGTTTATTTGATGACTATTATCTGGGGTTTCCTTTCGTGCTGTCTGTGGATCAATCAATATGCTTCAGGGTGATAAAGGCGACAAATTATTATTATTATTATTATTATTGAACATTTACAGTTAGTTAGCTTGAGTGAAATTGAATGAATTGCTTCTTCTTGTATCGGAAGTATAGCTTGATCAAGGTTTACCAATGGCTATGCTGTAATATTGCGTCAAACAGGGAATTTGAAATATTTTCCTTTTTCTTTCTCAATTTTCAAAGTGTAGTTCAGTTTGATAGAGAGTATTGTTTGATTCTTTCTTATAGCATGATTAAGGTGAGACGATGTGAAAGTGAGCTCTTTTTAACCAAGAGAATCAATTTTGTCCTCTGCGTGTTTTACCGAAGCCGATCCATATGATTTTTCGCTTGCATTTATGGGGTTGAGACTTCATTATTGAACTTCCCTATAATTTGAAATTCCATAAAGCCTTTTTCTTCTTTTTTTTTTTTTTTGTCTTATTGACCAATTTGCTTACCTTTTCTTTTCCAGGAAGTCAGCCGCTTGCTTTTGGGACTCAACTGCGGAAGAGGACTCGAAACAATTGCACTTCCAGAATCTGCTAAAGCCCTTTCTTTGAGACACGATTTCGATCTCCAGGTGGTGCATTCATTCCTTTGCATTGACCTCATACCATATCACTGGAGGACTTAATTCGATAAATTTTTTATAATGTTTTAGTTGGGATTTTTTTAAACATGATCTATTGGATGCATCTAAGAGAGTAGATTATGGTAGGAACTTTACATAACTTCCAAGTATCAAGGTTTATCCTAATCTGGAACTGAACAGTCCTTTATATGTGACTTTATATATTGTCTGAACAAAAAGGGAACTAGGAACTAGCAGATGGTGTTCTTTATGCAGTCGATGTTTTTGTTTAAATGAAAGGTGTTACTGTAAGAATATTGGATTTGTGTTTTCTATCTCAATCTGACTAATTTGACTACCGCTTGCCGGTATTTTAAATAGTGTTATTAACTAGATGGTGGATGAAGCTTAGGTGAATCGAGTACATTAATTTTGCTGTTTTTGCATTTGACGAGTTAAACCACAAAAACTATCATGGTTCAGAGGGTTATGATCTATATCCTTCTCAATGAGATTTTATTTGTATTTCATGTTGTTCATGAGTAATTATGTAAAAAGGTCGATGCTTTATTTGCAATAAGTATCTTTAAGTGAAAGCAATTCACAAAATGGTCGAATACCGTTGAATTCTGATATGTTGTAAGACAGATAAAAATGAAGATGGTTGTATACCAAAACCAGGATTTAGTCACTTTATTCCCACTCATAGAATGAGAGTTCTTCTTAGTTAATTATAATTCTTTCAGGCTTTCTCCTTCGATGCTGATAAAGAGTTACTGAGAGAACCCCGAGTGGTTCGAGTTGGCCTTATTCAAAACTCAATAGTTCTTCCAACTACCGCCCCCTTTTCGGACCAAAAGAAGGCTATCTTTCAGAAGATAAAGACGATTATTGATGCCGCAGGATCTTCCAGTGTCAACATATTATGCTTACAAGTAATGCAGCCCTCATGTGGTTTTCACTGAAATGTGTACTTAATTTTTGACATTCTTCTAATATCAAGAGCTACAAATAAAATTTTAATTCAGGAAGCATGGACGATGCCCTTTGCTTTTTGCACACGAGAAAAGCGATGGTGCGAGTTTGCAGAGCCTGTTGATGGGGAGTCGACGCAATTTCTTCAAGATCTTGCGCGGAAATATAACATGGTTATTGTAAGTCCAATCCTCGAGCGAGACATTAATCACGGAGAGACTATCTGGAACACTGCCGTCATAATTGGCAATCGTGGCAACATAATTGGCAAGCATCGGAAGGTAAACGTATCTATCCGATCTACTTTTGCTTTGATAGGCCTTTTGGTTTTTATTTTCTTCTCTGTTGAAGTCGTAGTAACAATACCATTGGACAGAACCATATACCAAGAGTTGGTGATTTCAATGAGAGCACGTACTACATGGAAGGAAATACCGGACATCCCGTGTTCGAGACAACATATGGAAAGATCGCTGTGAATATATGCTATGGGAGGCACCACCCTTTGAATTGGTTAGCTTTTGGCTTGAACGGTGCGGAAATTGTTTTCAACCCTTCTGCTACTGTCGGTGAACTCAGTGAACCAATGTGGCCCATTGAGGTAATCTTCTGTGTTCTTTGGCTACTTTCTACATGTCCATGATTCAATTTATAGTTTTCCTCTTCGAACTCTTCAATACCAACTTGGTACATCGTTCCTTTTGATGACTCTGATGCAGAAATAACAGCCGTATATGTTTGGAACCTTAGTAGAAGCTGAGATGATAAGGAAAAATTTGTGTTTGTCAAGGGTAAATCTTTCGAAGAAGCTTAAATGTTCTGTTCATTGAACATTATGGAAGTTGTTATGGGCAAGGATATTGGCCATTTGCAGAATTGCTGAATGTGGCTTAAAGTGTGTTCGGTCATGTAATCTTTAGCTTTCTTCTCGGTTTCTAATCAAGATTTTAGTTTCGATATTCATGCCTTCATATTATTCTCCTAGTGAATAATCGCCGCTGGCGCAATTAAGGACCGCAAAAATTGCTGAAGGTGTAATAGTTGAATAGGAAAAAGGTCATGAACATTATGGATTATATAATAGTGGCTTTTTAAGCATATATTTTTGTGTATATTCACTGTCGATTCGATGCAATCACATCATTTTACGTTTCCTTGCAGGCCCGTAACGCAGCAATAGCAAACAGTTACTTCGTTGCGTCGATCAACCGTGTCGGGACCGAGACATTCCCCAATCCATTCACCTCTGGCGACGGGAAGCCGCAGCACGCAGATTTCGGGCATTTCTACGGTTCTAGTCATTTCTCGGCCCCTGATGCCTCCTGCACACCCTCCCTTTCTCGCCGCAGGGATGGGTTGTTGATCTCCGACATGGACCTGAACCTCTGCAGGCAACTCAAGGACAAGTGGGGGTTTCGGATGACTGCGAGGTACGAGCTGTACTCGGAGATGCTAGCCCGCTACTTGAAACCGGACTTTGAACCCCAAGTCATCTCGGATCCCTTGTTGCACAAGAAATCTTTCTGAGTTTCAGTTGTCAATTCATCAAGCTACATTCTGAGTTATGGGACAGAAAATCACTCTTTGTAATTATTCAACTTTTAGAGAATAAGCAATTTCGCTTGTTTTGTACAAATGGAATAATGGGAAATTCTTTGAACCGCTTGCGAGTTGAGACTCGATAAAATCACTTTCTAATTAAGTTTTCTGTTTCACGTTCATATTTTCCCGGGAAAGGAAGTTGCAAATTTCTCTTTTTATGTAACTAAATCACGAGCAACTTTCTTGATTCTAAATCTTCTATGTTTCAAGCCGATGTTTTAGGCTTAGAATTTACAAGTTTGATTATTTAAAGGTATTCAGATTAAATAAATAAATAAACAACAGATAAGATTAGATATTATTGTTATATTGTAGTGCCGGAATAAGAATTGGTTTACAACTTTATATTATGCAATTTGTTTTTTAATTTTTTTTATAACAATTTGCGCTCTAATTGAGAACTAAATAATCGGGCTGAAATATTCACAATCGGAATTTATTTTAAATTTTTAAAAGTTGGAACTATTAAAAAAAATTTATTAGCCAAATTATTAATATTATTAAAATGTAATAATTCAAGAAATCATGGTGCAATTTATTCAATATTTATTGTGTAAATAGGATACTTCATGTGCGAACAACCGAACAAATGTATCTTGTTTTGACTTGTCACACAAAGCAAATCAGCAACTGAATCTTATTTATTCTTTTTAATTTTTAATATAATATATAATTTTCCTTTTCAATATATTCGCTATTTTGTTTAATATATATTTTTACCTTGTCGAAAAATCCGTTCCTTGAGCTCATCCATGGCGTCTCCGACTGCTCACAAGCTCGCTCTCCCGAGCCCGCTCTTCTCTCCGCCGTCGTCCTACTCGTCCCCTCTCCGACGCCATTCCTCGTCGCAGTCGTTCTCTTCTCGCTCCAGGCTCGCCGATTCTGCCATTTGCAGGTGCCAGAGCTCGTCGCCGTCGCCGTCCGGTTCCTCATCTTCTCCTCCTCGCCGGAGCTGGGAATCGGCTCTCGAAGACGCCATCAAAATCGCCGCCAAGTACTTCGATAACTTTTTCCGTTCGAGCATCACGAGCCCCCCCGCCGACGCCGGCGCCGATTCCCAGCCCGTCGCGGCCGTCAAGCCCGACTGGAGCTGGGACCGGTGGTTGCGCCACTTCTGCGAGGTCGAGGACCAGGAGAAATCGGTCTCCGCGTTAAAGGTCTGGCCTTTCGTTCCTTCACGCTGTGAATTAGGGATTTTTCGATCACCAATTTGACGATTTTGTTTTCTTTTGGTCAATTTTGATTGGGTTTTCGAACAACAGTCTCAGCTTGAAGAGTTGGTTCGGTCCGAGCGATTCGAAGATGCCGCGAGGCTGAAAGCGGCGATCTCTGCAGCTGCGTCGAACGACGTCGTTGGTAGAGCGATTCGCGAGCTCACTGTAGGAATTCAACGCCTTCCTTTTCTGGGTGTTTCTGTGATTCCCATCTCTGTGGATGACTGATCGTGTGTGTATTTCTCTGTAGAGAGCTCTGGACGAAGAGCGATACCAAGACGCGGTATATATGAGGGACAATGCTGGTGTTGGCTTGGTGAGTAATGGAACTTCATGAGAAAACTTTTATATATATATATATATATATATATATATATGTGTGTGTGTGTGTGTGTTCTAGTACATTATGTTCACCGTCACAATACATGTGAAACTTAATCATCGAAAAATCAGTTGCTAGGTTTTCATGGAATTTAGCTGCCAATATTTACTGTAGCTCCTTATTATGCTTGTGAAGAAAAAAAAAATGATAATAATATACAGTCTAATACGAAGAACTTCTTTTGTATGTGTTGTATTGAGTGTGTTGTTCGTATTATATACAGTATGTGCTTGTAAGGTGCACCAAACCTACCCATAGAGTGATGCAAAGTCGTGTTTTTTCGTTCATTCTGGCTTCTAGGTTGGATGGTGGTATGGCGTCACAGATGAGAATGGTTATACTGGTGGTCAAATTATACGAATCACCGCAGAATATGGAAGATATGTGGCAACAAGTTATAGCCCAGGGTAAACCAAGGAATTTCATTTTGCATGTTATTTGTGGTAACTGAGTGCTGCTTTAGCTAATAAGAGAGAAACAACAGTTCTGAGTTTTTTTTTTTTTATTCAACTCAAAGAAAACTATTTTACCTTT
Organism: Boehmeria nivea var. tenacissima; assembly: GCA_018132145.1. NCBI lineage: Eukaryota > Viridiplantae > Streptophyta > Magnoliopsida > Rosales > Urticaceae > Boehmeria > Boehmeria nivea. The sequence goes on along the minus strand of CM030878.1, from coordinate 18,536,669 downwards.
TCTTCTATTGAAGTCAATCTCCAGTTCTCAACCTCTCATCTACATTTTTGTTTGTTAATTTTCCAGGGAACTTACTCATGGTGGAGCTGGTGAGCCTTTGTTTGAGATTTTCTTGACAGAGAATAAAAATGGTCAATACAAGCAACAGGTGCCTTTGTTCACTCACTTAAATTTCCTGTATAGCTAAAAATTTGAGATGGAGTTACAGTTTTCTTAATTTTTTATGTTTTAGTGTTTGGTTTCCCATAAATCTTGGGATTTGGGCATTTTAGAAAATCGAAATGACATCCATTAGCGTATTATCGCTCTATTTCCAGTAATGCAAAGCTAATACTTAAATTTCTTTATCTCATGCCCATTAATGTGTGATTTAATCCCTTGAGCCTGCAGCTGTGAACGCTGATTGATAATTAGGGACATGCACAGCATATTTACATAATGAAAAAGCTTGTGAGAATGAGCTTGTAATAATATGTATTTATTTCACTAATTCTGAGGTTTTGTGGAACAATCTGACTAACTTGCAGACACTTAGGAAATATATTTGAAATTTTAAATATTCTGTAATCTGTCTAACAACTCACTATAAAACAGGAAGTAATTACAAACATAAATCTGAAATGAATAAAACTTAAGAACTAAGTAGCTAATTTATAGATTTTCAAATGTATTTTCACTCCTAGGATCGATTTACAGATAGGGGTTTGAGCTGAATTGTCTGTTTTTGATTATTTACCATGGTTAATAGATAAAAAAAAACCAGCTAAAAATGGTCGATATTTCGTCCACTTACCTTGGTATTTTGTCAATTTATCAAAGAAAAAATTTCGGTATTTAGATTATTTACCATAGGTTAGTAGATAAGATACACAAGCCATTCGCCTAATTAAAAAAAGTTGTGGCCATTTTTTGAATATGGTATAAAAAATAGACTACCTACCAAAATTTCCCTTACAGCTATTATACTTCTAATCTTTTTGGAAATCTCATGGTTTTCAGGCTGTGTATCTAAAGCGAGAAAGACCTTCAGTTTCCTTCATGGCATCATGTTTAGAGAGAAATTTCTATCCATTGGATCCAACTGATGATCTACTTGTTACTGTCGTTGAAGATGGTGAAGATGCAGACAGTGACAAGGATGATGTTGCTGATCCAACCAAAGAATCTTCTGCCTTAAACAAGGCATTGAAAGATGCGAATCCTGGTGCAAAAGTCAGGGTTTTAAAAGTGACGGTACCTGGGAAGGTAGATAAAAATCTAATAGCCAGGGTTATTGATCAAATACTAGAGGATGATGAAGAAAAGGATGATGATACAGGAAACTTAGATGGTGATAAGGGTAAAAGTTACCAAGACATTGTTTTGATTGAATTGGATGCTAGTCCTGGAGTTGCTGAGAGTAAAGAACGAAGTAAAATCGCACATAAGCTGTTTGATTGCGTTTATGATTACATGCGGGGCAAGCAAGCTAAATATAAGCTTCGAGTGCCTGCTAAGGTAGAAAAGGATGGAAGGTCGTCGTTTTCACTTTTCGTAGATGACAAGAATCAGATTTCAATGTTCACAGAATCTAAATTATTAGACCGGCCTAGCTTTGATGATATTGTGCTCGACCTCACTAAGTTTATTGGTGGGGAGAAAATACCATTAAAGGTGAGCCAACATTGAGCCATACTTTTGAATATATATGTGTAGAATATGACATCATGTAATAAGCAGCTTGTTGTCTTTCTGAAATTTACATCCTTTTATGCACAAAAATCTTGCATTTCTCATGTGTAGTTTAATTCAACTTATCAGGCGCTTAAAGACGTGCACGAGTCGATAAGCCTCAGATTGGGCTGGTTTCATAGCTGTCATCCACCACTGTCAGGATCAACAACTTTCAGCCGGATTGAGTCGCCAGCTTCTTCAGATTGCCTGAATGGTAATTCATTCAATGTTTATGTTCTAGTTAAGTGGCTTAACTGTGTATCAGATCTTGTAGCTGAGTTCCTCTGATTTATGGATTATGGTCCTGTTCTATCAGGGCTATACATTGGGTCACGTGGGCGTAACTCCACTGAAGTCATTCACCTACAAAGAAAATTTGGTCAATGGAAAGATGACAGTGGGACCACAGAAACTTCAAATCTTGAGTTTTACGAATATGTAGAAGCCCTGAAAATTACCGGAGATTCATGTTTACCAGCTGGTCAGGTAAATTATTTAGATTTGACTAATTGTCGTCCTCTATGTGAACTTGTAGAGCTAAACATGAAAGAGCCTTGTGACAAACTACAAATGTGTAGTAGATTTTCTTCACGGGTTAATGTTATCAGTTTAGTATTTATTTATAGTGTGAAAACATTGATGATTTGATTTCGAATTGGTTTGTGCAGATTACTTTCCGTGCAAAAGTTGGTAAGAGGTACCAACTTCCTATCAAAGGGCTTGTTTTTGAAGATATTGGAGTGGTATGCTGTTAGATTGTCTATTTATTTTTCTTTTGTCATTACACCTTCCCTTTTTCTTTCTGCTAAATATCATTTTATCAACTTTTTTGCCAACTTAGATTGCTCGATACAAAGGACAAGGAAGACGTTCTCCAGGTCCATGGATGGATGGTGAATTTGTTATTTTAGATGGAAAGGTTTTGTCTAACTTCATATTTTCTAGTTACACTTTATTATTGCTACTATTTCATATGGATACTAACTATGCTAATATCGTTTCCGAATTCGTCAGCACGGGCCTGTTGTTGGTTTCCTGTTTCGGGCCCCTGATTTTCAGTCCTTCTTCTTCTATGATCGGCTGAAGCTTCAAGAATGAAATTAGCTCACATTGTACATAACAGAGCCTTGATTTTTGGTTCATGTTTATAGGTACGTTCGTTCTTTTCACATTGTACATAACAGAGCCTTGATTTTTGGTTCATGTTCATTGGTACGTTCGTTCTCTTTAAGAAAGTGATTTTGTTTTCAGTCACCTTGCCAAAACTGATCTAGACTTTTGGATCATGTAACAACATGCTCGTGTATTTCTAGTTTGAAAAAGGTGATTTATGGGTTGTTTTTACGGTTACGGGTAGGTACTGTAGCTGAAATTCCTCGAGTCCAGGCTGTTTATTTTGTTTGTCACATTTACATAGGATACCTAGCTTAGCTTGCTTTACTTTCAACTAATCACGCACTCTTTCATTTCATTAGGCACTTAGAACTTTCTTAATTGATTTTTCCACTTGAAACTGCAAGAATGATGGGTTTTCCTTCATCTGTATTATTGCACAATCCTAAATGGTTATAAATTTGAAGCTAGGTCTTCTAATATGTCTCTGCTACTCTGTTGTTTTTTAGTTTGTTAGATGTTTATTTCGGTAACATCATTTTCCAGCATTAAGCCATCCGAAGATCTGGGGGTTACCTATTTGACGTTCGCTTGACTGACTAGTAACCACAGAAGTAACTACAGAGCTTTGGAGATTATGGCCGTCATAATTTCTATTGCTTCTTATTTAGAAATATGTTTTATCACCTAATGTATATGGCCTTTTGGTGTATGATAAAGCTATGTTTCTCAGTTATTTAGTCCACTACTTAAATTCTATGCGAAGGCTCATAGGCCAAATAAGCTCAAATTGCTTTGATGGTTCCAATTGATTCAACGATTTAGGAATTTTTAATTAGAGATTGTGCATAGTTTCGCCCCTGTAATTAAACAGACTTTTTCTTGTTAATAGTACATAATTTAAAGTGAATATATTTATTTCAATTTCTCTTCCTTATTAATGACGGGCGTCATGGCTCATTTCCTTACTTGCCACTAAAGGGTTTAGCTAAATTTTCTTGTTATACGTCGTTTCTTGTGTATTATTGTTAGAAGCAAAAAAACACACATTTTGAAAATTTGCAAAAGCGAAGAGGGACAGTTTGATAGTATAATTTATTCTTGACGCAGTGACTTATTTAACATAACAACCAAGAAAATATTTTCGACACAAATTTGGTCTAACATCACACATGGTTCACAAGATCTCGTGCTAACCATTTTTGATAGAGGTCTCTCTCCTTCCAATTATTAATTAATTACAACCTTGAAAGGATTCATAATTAGGCTCTAGTGTAGCTTGGTGCTGTATAGTATTGGCGTATAAAAAAGCTCATGCTTTTCCAGCTCCAGCGAAGGACACTTCACTTGCAATTTTAGCACCCCTTTCTTTTGCCATGTACAAACCTACGTGATGCATAAACTCCTGCGAAACAAATAATTAATATAAAAAAAAAGGGTGAAGTAGGCAAATACCCATAATTTATATAACAATAAAAATAAATATCCAAACTTTTTAAGTAATTGAGTTTCTAGTCAATTTGTGAATTACTTGCACATGCCTTTGGTAATAAAGTGAATTACCACCAATTATCACTATGTAAGTAATTGCATTATTTGGATAATTGGTTACATTTTTCAAAAGATTGGGTAATAACTTAAGTTTTAAAAATTGGGTATTCACTATAATTTCTCTTGAATCACAATGTATAGTGTGACAATTTTGTTTTTTTTATCATTAATGGTAGGAGTTTGTATTAGAGTCTATTTAAAAAAATATTCATGATTTTTGTTTTTTAGGAGAACGATCCGTTTTCAGTATATAGATTATTTATTATAGTTAGTAGACAAAATACTAGCTAAAAATGATTGATATTTCGTTCACTTACCATGCTATTTTGTCTATTTCTCAAAAATCAAGCTATTCACCTGATTAAAAAAAAAGGTTGTGATCATTTTTTTTAAACATGGTCTAAAAAATGAACTAACCATCAAAACTTCCCATTAATGTAATAACCTTAGGATAGGTTTTTTTTTTTTTTTTTTTTTGAGAAGCGCGATAATTTAAAAAGTAATTCGACCATGTTTAGTATTTAAGTAATCATATTATTATATATTATGTATACATATGTATGTATATATATGTCTTTATATTAGTAATCATACTATGTATATATATGTATGTATACATGTCTTTTTTTTGCTGGAAAGACCTCAGTCATTTCGTATGTATATATATGTCTATTGTCAAAAAAATGTATATATATATATATATATATGTGCACGAATTGTTACCTGAGGATGAGCTAAAGTTCCTTTGGTGTTCCTAGCAACCTCAAGAGGAATATCAAAAGTAGCACAGGCACGAGAATAGACCACAACGTCCTCTAGAGGCCCAAGAAACCCTCTGTTTCTTGCTGACATTGTTGAGCTTACAAAGTCTAACACACATATATCTGTGCACACTCCTACAACCAATAACTTCACCACCACAATTCATCAAGCTATATAGTCAGATTCTATGGCCTTTCAATTCCCAACACAAACACACAAGATATCAACCCAAAACAAAAAACAAAAAGAGTTATATTTGACAGTGAATTGTGCGGTTCGAGAACTGTCATGTGCATAGATATATGTATATATGATCTATATTTTTACTATACTTACAGTTTTGATGTGATTGCTCTTGACCCAATCCACAAAGACATTAGAACCATCAGCCTCCATTGAACCCAAATACCCATCAAAGCAATCCTTGCGTCTGATTGTCACATTTGGTTCTTCCTCAAGCCACCTCAATGCTGCAAAAGTTTTCATTGAAAATAAAAAACTAAGAAAATCGAACTTATATAGAATAGATTACTTCTTTTTGTTTTGTACAGACCAGGAACCAAATTTGACTCATCTGTCCCAGCAATACAGTGAGGAGGGTAAGGCTCTTCAGGCTTGTTTGGCTGGTGAGAATCAAGGAAAGCCATGATCGGCCAGTTTTTCTCGCAGAACATTCTCGCGATCGACTCTGACTCGCCGATCATCCCAGTTATCTGATTATTGGGTTCTCTTGGAGCCTGAAAAAACACACACAGCATAACACAACACAACACAACACAACAAAACACAAAACATTTCCAAAACTGTTGGATTCAATGACAAAAGTGTGCACCTTCTTACCCACACAACACAACACAACAAAACACAAAACATTTCCAAAACTGTTGGATTCAATGACAAAAGTGTGCACCTTCTTACCCTTTTCAGTTCAGTTCAAACTACTAAAAAACAATGGTGATAAAAAAAAAAGATCAAAACCAACCCTTTTACTACAAATGAATTCTAATGTGATCTAATGTTCAAGTTTTGCAATAAAATGTATTTTTTTAGTAATACTGACAAGTATATCTGTTAGAAGAGATAATTTACCAGATTGCCAGCACCAACAGTGCAGAAGCCATTGATGATATCCACAAGAACAAGACCAGTAACAACATCTTCACGCAGATTCACAGTCTCTTGCTCAAGTGGAATTTCATTCCTCAACAGATCAATAGTCTGAAGCACCATATTTTCCATTGACCCTGAAAAAAATATTGCCTCTTCAAAGTAACTAAATGCCAAAATGGCTTAAAAACTGTTTCTAAAAGTTTCCAAAACATTGTGGCCCTTGTCATGTTTTACTTTTCAATGCGAAGTAGTGAAGATATTTCTGATCTTTATGTCATTGTCTTGAATCCTAGTGATAAGAATCCACCAGTAACTAGGTGGACACTCTTGTCTTTTAGCTCCGGATTTCAAAGTGTGAAGTGTCATATTAGAATAAAAGATGTTATTTTCTTCTGTACTTAAAGAAACTTTAGAATAATGAATATGAACAAGACACAGTAGTCAGTGTTTTTACGCAACGGTGACTTTTAAGTCGTAGCTAAACGAAAGAACAGGGCATTGAGTCGGTTTTACTTTACATGGCTTGGAAGCTTTTTTTTTTCCTACCTTCAAAAAAGGGCTAATGAAATTCGATGGTTTGTCATTTTTTATCACACGTTCATTCGCGCTCACTCAAGTTCAAGCGTCTCATTACTTCAATCATTCGTTTGAAGCCTGAGGCATCTCGAGGCCTATCTCTAAAATAGAACAAATTTTGCACAATTATAGTGTAACTTTTGCATCAAATTATATTACCATCTCCAACTCATTGCACCGAATCTTACACTACAAAGTAACATAATCTTTTCATATTCTTTTTCTCTTATTTATATTAATTTATTTATTACCATACGCATTAAAAAATTACTTTTTTAATTGACAACAAACTGTTAAAAAATAAAAAGGATTCACACCAAAAATAATAATAATAATAATAGAGTAAGTGATAGTATTTGCACCAAATTGGTGAAACACTATTCACCAATTCCATTTTAGAGCATAATTTTGGAGCTCGGTTGCAGCAGGTTTTTGAGGCCCTTATTTATCTTTTAAAAATTGGAAGAATATCAAAATAAAGTCATTCTTTATGCCACTTAATAATTTATACCCCATGTGGTGTGCTCTCTTCATTTTACTCTATGTAGTATAAATTTTGGGGTATAAATTAAAAGTGCAATATATATAGAGTATAGATTATCATTGTGTCAAGAATGGGGTATTCCTTAAAATCTCCCTTTTAAATTTAGAAGTTGTTTTAAAGATTGTTTTAGAGTATTATTTCAGAAGCATTTTAGTTTTCCAAAAGTACAAATTAAATCCGCAAGATATGACAATTTTTTACCATGATTTTGAAAACATAAACTTTTTGTGAAATCTTAATTATACATTTTGAATATTAAGTACATTTCAAAATATATGGTCTGAATTTATGAGAACATGAAGTTTGGTATTATGAAATTTTCGTCTAATCACAAATCACAACGTACCAAAAGCCCATGTGTTATTTATGAAAATTTTGTGGCACTAAATGCTTCATTACATAAACAAAATTGGTACAACTTATATCTAGTTTGCTTAGTAACAAAGTTACAAAACAAGTGCACGTCAAAATCTCCATCTCAAAAATAAAGAATCTCACACCACTGCAAGAATAGCAAGCAAAAAAAACCACCTAAATCGGAAAGAGCTCGACAAACTGATCTAAATATAGTACACTGTTAGTTACAAGATCATATTACAAATATCTCACAAATCCGCATGAAGCATTGGTTGGGAATTCGACATCTATGGAGATTGAATTTCTCGAATTATGCGACTCAATGAACTTCAGAACTTTCTTCAACTGGATCGAGATCGTTATGCCAATGGCTGCCGTCATCCATATCAGCCACCGGCTGCAACATGGGACTGGGAAAGAGCAGCTTCAGACGGAAAGCATCGACTCCGTTCAGGTAATAGCGGAATAAACGCTTTGCCCTAATGAAACCGAGCCGACCATATAGCGCCAGCGCTCCTTTGTTTGTGACTTCTGCCTCTAATGTCACCTTAATAAATCAAAAATCAGGACAAACAAAAACCAATTACGATGACATGCCTAAATTCATCAAGCAAAGGCAACGGCATGATCATAACTACGCAATTACTTTTCCACTGCGATTGTGTCTGTAAACCTTAAGAACCAAAAGGTTTCAAAAGCAGGAGTAAAGTGATTGAACTACAATTGGCCACCACAAGAACAAAAATATAAAACTTTTTCCATTTTCATGTCAGATTATCCTTTCTTGCTTTCTTTTCCTCAAATTCAGAGAAAACGGATGCAAAACTTAAGAGACCATCAACCACATAATTTAAATTCTGTCCCGACATACCTCTTCACAGCCCGATTCCATCATGACTTTAATCGATCTGGTAACAAGCTCTGTAGCTGCAATTCGGAACCGAGAAGAAAAATATCAAGGCAAGGATTACAAGTTCATAGAGTTGCCCCATCAAACAAATATAACCAAATACAATATCAATTGTCAATAGATACATGGAAATAGGAAAGATAATAGTTCAATCAATTCAGTCCTCAAGAAATTTGTGCTTTGAGAATATGAGCATACACAACAAAATTTCACCACCCTCAAAAAATAAAAAATAAAAAACCCCCCACATCCTATTCAACTTCAAGTTGGGTTTTTCTTTTTCAAGCAAGAAAAACAGGACTAAAATAAACACTAGGAAATCAAGATATGAGATTTATAACCCAAAAAAAGTACTTGCTAATATAAAAATTACAAATGCCTCTTCCTCTGTAGCAAAGACCATACTTTAATCAATCCTCAGTCCTAATAATTTTTGTGCTTGTATTTGTACAATATGATCATACACAACAACATTTCAACACAACTTCAATTTAGAAAAGAAGAAAAACAAATCCAAATTTCAACGCAACTTGAAGTTGTGTTTTTATTTTTTATTTTTCCCAAACAACAAGAAGATGAAACTTGAACCAAAAAAAAAAAAAAAACTCAATGATATAGAATTACCAATGCCTTTTCCTCTATATGGTTTGATCACAACGAGCATGGCAATGTAGCCTCTGAAAGTGTTTCGATGATCGCCCATTTTGCAAACCACCGTTCCCACGCATTTCCCTCTATGAAAAGCCTTCAATGGAAAACAATCCCAAAATAAAAAATCTAAGCGCTTTTTCTTTTTCTTTTTTCGAAACCCTAGAAATGAAAACTGCGAACGAAGAAGAGTGTACCAGGAAAGAGAGCTGAGGCCAGAGATAGACGAAGTAGCGGTAGGTGAAGATCGAGTAGGGCTCGCTGAGTTCGGAGTCGACGAGTCCCATTATCAGAGGCAAGTGATGTTCGCCTCCATAGCTCACGTACTCGATCTCCGATGCCCTAATTTCTTCTTCTTCTTCGCCTGGTTCTCTGTGCTTGTTCTCTTCCATTTTCTTTCTGAGCCGACCTTTGCTGTGTCAACGATTCTTCATTTTGAGTATGGCTGCGAAATTATTTACTCAGGAGGGGGCATAATCCAATGATACTTTAACATGGTGTCGTAAATAGAAAGTTTAAAAGAATAGGGGCGAAATAGTAAGAATTTTTCTTTTCTCTTCAGTTTCAAGCTTCAGCTTCACTGCTTCAGCTTCAGCCAGCCCTCAGAGGAGATTCCTCCAAAAACGACAATGTTGTGAAAGCAAAGAACGACAAAGGCAACTTAAATATCATTTAAAAAGAGTTTTTTAAACAGTTAACCGAACTTTTGAGTAATTTTTTAAAATTTAACCATGTAATATTTTTTATAACATATAACATATATATATGTAAAAATTATAATATTAAATAATTACATTTAATATTATAATTTTTACATATATATATGTTATATATTATAAAAAATATTAAATATTATGACTAAATTTCTAATTTTGTGAAATTATAATTAAATTTTTTAATTTTTATTTTTAAAATAATTAATTACTTAATTTGTCCTTTTAAAAAATTAATTATTATAAAATATCATTTAAAAAATAATTATTTGCTCTTTCTCTCTAATTCATTGTATAATTTTCTTACGGTGTTTTATTTTTTTGCAAAGAATTTTCCTACAATGCTTTTATTTACTTGATGTTACGTGATTTCACTAGTATTATATTCATACAAGACCAGTGGAGAGTATTTTTTTTTTTTATAAATATTATATCCTTAATTTCTTGATCATATAGTACAACATTAACTCCGACAGAAGATCTTATCCTTTTAGTTTTAGTCCTTCCTACCGCTGGAGCTGAAAAACCTCAGATTCTGAGTCTCACTTCTTAGTTTTACACAATCTTCTATAATTATTACTCTCTCTCTCTCTCTCTCTCTCTCTCTCTCTCTCTACAAATAAACAATGCAACTTTTGCAACCCAATTCAAAGGCATTATCACCATCCTCATACCAACCTCTGATTTCCCACCCAAACCCCCACAATTTCCCCCCAAAAGCAACACCACTCAATCACAGTCACAGTCACAGTCACAGACAAACCTTCTCAGGGATTGCCCTCAGACCATCACCACCAAACCCAGTCATGGCCTCTTCTCTTTCTTCTTCTTCTCCTCCTGCAACACCAGCGACGACGACAACGTCGTCGCCGAGCGGTGAAAATGGTGTTTGGACTCTGACGGACTACGTGGGCAAGAGGGGAATCGACGCCGGAGACGATCTCGTCGTGCTGTTCGCTCACATCCAACACGCTTCCAAGCGAATCGCCGCTCTCGTCGCCTCTCCTTTCGCTTCCACTCTCGCCGTCGCCGCTGACTCCTCCGCCGGCTCCGGCAGGGACGCGCCGAAGCCGCTCGATATTGTCTCGGTGAGTTCGGTTCGGTTTCTTAATTCCAAGTGCGTTAATTTTACGAATTCTCCCCTAAACGCTTAAGCTGTTAAATGGTGAATTAATATTGTCTTGAAAAAGCTTAAGCCAATAAGAAGTTATCTAGCGTTGAATTTTGTAATTCTGTGTTAGGAAGTTTCATAGCCCAAAAAGTGATTTAGGATATCTATATTACATTTTCTCTTAGAAATTTGAACTTGTTTTATCCTCTTAGTGTTGATTTTAATGTAATACTACTTTTACTAAACCTGCACTGATTGTGGTATGTTCTCACTTGCTGGCAAATATTAGAAAATCTAACTTAGTTCGTGTTGGTGCTCATTTTTTTTTTTTTTTAAACTTAAAATCTGAATATCAGGACTTAAACTTGGTAGTGTAATTCTTTGAGAATTAGCAATTACATCCACAAAGTAGAAGAAAGACCCATTGAAATATTCGTTAAACTCAGTTAATTATCCTCATTGGTATTCATTCATTCATCTACAAATTTCATTTTTGTTCTTCTCATATGATATCACTTGGTTTCGATTAGCGAAGAGAGAGAACCGTTTCTAATTATTTAACTCGCTTGATTTTCAGAATGAAATCATCTTGTCAGCTCTAAAAAACTCTGGGAAGGTCGCCGTAATGGCATCCGAAGAAGACGATGCTCCAATTTGGATAAGCGACGATGGGCCATTTGTGGTGGTAACTGATCCTCTAGATGGTTCTCGAAACATCGATGCGTCAATTCCCACGGGAACAATTTTCGGGGTGTATAAGCGCCTCAAGGAGCTGGATCATCTGCCCATTGAAGAGAAGGCTCAGCTGAATTCACTTCAGAGTGGAACTAAGCTCGTGGCCTGCTGGCTACGTTCTCTATTCGTCCGCCACGATATTCTGCACCACTTTTGGCTCAGGAACGAATGCGTTCACACTGGATCACTCGACTGGGGATTTTGTTCTCACACATCCAAGCATTAAAATTCCTCGTCGAGGTAACGAAATCATCAAGTACGTTTGATGGTGAATGCAAATTTGAAAGTTCCAAACAGAAAAAGGTTCGACTTTTAGATTGGAAATTTGTGGAAATAGAAGACATGTTTGCAAATTTGTTACTGGCAAAGGATCATTATGAGTTGAGCTATATTTTGGCTAGTCTAGGTTTCTTTTTGATCTTTAATAAGAAGTAGAATTGTGTTCATAAACGTCCTGGTTATTTTTTCTTGCTAGAGATAGAGATAAAAAGAGAAGTATTTGCTCTGTTAGAGAGAGTAAAGAAGTAGAGTTTAGGCAATCTACAACAAAGCGTAGACTCTTTGATTCCATGAATCTTAAATAGTACATATTATAAGAAATAACAATTTCCAAATCCTCATAGGAATTCCTGATTTGATTCTGTTTGAGTCGTTTGAGGATCTAGCTTTTGAACTAAACTTATACTCCATCAAGTAAACTCTACAAATGCATCAGCCTTCTGAACGTTGCTATGAAATATATTCACATTTGTTTGAAACAATATCATTTCTAATGAATATTCTGTTCCCTCAGGACAAATATATTCTGTCAACGACGCTCGGTACTTTGATTGGCCCGAAGGACTAAGAAAGTACATAGACACGCTGAGGCAAGGGAAAGGCAAGTACCCCAAGAAGTACTCTGCTCGTTACATTTGCTCTTTGGTGGCTGATCTCCACCGAACTCTCTTGTATGGGGGAGTGGCAATGAATCCGAGGGACCATCTTCGTTTGGTTTATGAAGCGAACCCTCTTAGCTTTCTTGTGGAGCAAGCCGGAGGGAAAGGGTCGGATGGCAAACACAGGATTCTCTCAATCCAACCGGTGAAGTTGCACCAAAGATTGCCATTGTTTTTGGGGAGTTTAGAGGACATGGAAGAGTTGGAGAGTTATGGAGATGTGCAACAGAAAGTCAATCCTGGCTATGAAGTTTAATGATGTTGAAATCAACATCATGCTGTGAGTTTTGACATTTTCTTGTACAAGAATTTAGGCACGAGAAATCAAGTGGATTTTTTTTTTTTTTTTTTGGTATGTTCATGTCTGGTATTTGTGTAAATAGTGCTTAACTTGTATGGTATGTACTTAGCCATTCTTTTGATAAAATTCCAATGTCTTTGTGATTTTCCACTCTCATTTTGCAACTCAAATTCACTTGATTTGAAGCTCAGGTGTAAGCAAAAATGATCAAGTCAAACTAAAATCGATTGGTTTGAAAGAAAAAAAGAAGTTTGAATTGGTTTTGGACGTTGTAAGTTATATTTGATTTGATTTGATTTGTTTTTTTTAATTTTAATAGGAAAATCGTAGGAAATAGTAAAAAAAAATTTCGTTTTTAAAGTCTAATCCATGTTTTAAAAAATTAAAAAAATAGTCATGTTACGAATTGTATAACAGAAAAGTATCAAACAAAATATAACACATCTGTAAATATTTATAAGATATTTTGTAACACTTTAAGTTTTACTCATTATTTTTTGAAGTGTTAAATAATATCTTATAAATATTTATAGATTTGTTATATTTTATGTGACACTTTTTTGTTATACAATTCGTAACATGACTATTTTTTTTAATTTTTTGAAACACAAGCTATCATTTAAAACAAATATTTAATTTTAACCTATTTTTGCAACTCACCCATTTTAATATGGGAAATTTGGGCAGTATATGTTTTAGACCATATTTGAAAAAAAAAATGCACAATTTTTTTATTATCAAGTTAATGGTCCGTGTTTTCTAAGAAATAACATCACGTGAAGCATGAAAATTGTGGACATTTTCTCAAACTAGCTCTTTACACTTACGGAAGATTCTTCAATAGTGCACGATTTTTTGCACTATCGATAGTGCACGGTTTATAATAGCTTAAAAAATGCATAAAAATAATTTTTTTTTCGTACACATAAGCACATTACATCCTCTATTTACATATTATTGATTCATTTCTTGAAGTTTAACACAAAAAATATGTTTTATAAGTTATGAAAAAGATGAAAAAAAAAGTTTGTCTTTTTCATTTTTTTTCTTGTGTTTCTGTTTTCATCTCCGATTGAGTATAATTTTAGTTTTAAATGTGGTAAATAAATTGATAACATAAAAATAGACTATGTAATGTACTTATGTGTAAAAAAAAAATATTTTTATGTATTTTTAAAGCTATTATAAGCCGTACACTATTGATAGTGTAAAAAATCGTGTACTGTTGGAGAACCTTCCTACACTTAAAATTAGTGGAAAATAATTACATTTCCCTACTACTATTTATCGCTGACGTGCACAAGCACGCACGTAGCAAATTCCCACGGCGCACGGCGTACCCTATCCTCTACCCTCGGCGCATTTTAGCACTTATCCCGATCCCATCCTCTCTCTCTAAATTCTCAGAAAAGTCTCCTCTTCGATCACCGAAAAACTCGCAAAATTCTCATATATTGAGATATAACAGACCTTGTTTGTATGTGTGTGGGTGTGTGTATATATATATATATATATTTATAGAGAGAGAAAGTGATCCTGAACAGAGGAGAAGGTTATGGGAAGCGGCTCTGCGAGTCTCCCAGCGAAGCGTTCCCTGATGATCGACCCGAACAGCAATAACCCTAACAAGTCCGCCATTAACGGACCTTCGACGAAGCGATCCAAGAAGAAGAGCCACAACGCCACCGCGGCGCCGTTGGTGGTGCCGCCGGGCCACGTGTCGTTTCGCCTGCTATGCCACGCATCGCGCGTCGGCGGCGTGATCGGCAAGGCCGGCGCCGTGATCAAGCAGCTCCAGAGCGCCACAGCCGCCAAGATCCGCGTCGAGGTCGCCCCGCCCGAGTCGCCCGACCGAGTCATCTCCGTCGTCGCGCCGAGTGGATCGACGGCCAGGATTTCCCTGAAGAGTCCGGTCGCCGGCGCCGGCGCCGGAGGAGGGGAGGATGCGGCGGTGGAGGTGTCGAAGGCGCAGGAGGCGCTGCTGCGGGTGTTCGACAGGATTCTCGAGGTGGCGGCGGAGAGCCGGTGCTATCGGGTTCGGCGTGGTGTCGTGCCGAGTGCTGGCGGACGAGGCGCAGGCCGGGGCGGTGATCGGGAAGGGAGGGAAGGTCGTGGAGAAGATCAGGAAGGAGACCGGCTGCAAAATTAGGGTTTTGAAGGAGAACTTGCCGGCTTGTGCTGCCTCCGCCGACGAGATCATCGAGGTAATCGCTGCTTTTGTTTGCATTTTCGGATGATTAAGATTGACAAAAAGCTTGGATTTTTGGTTTTAAGAGTTGACTATGGTAATAGGGCCTACTGTGGAAGGGTTTGCATTAGGTTATTGTGCTTAGATGGAGGAAGGAAAACTTCGTAGCTATAGGAAAACTGGTATTTTTGTGTGTTTTTGGATTTGAGATTGAAGAAACCTTGGTACTTTGTATTAAGTTCGATTGTGAAAACTAGGCTTATAGTGGAAGGGCTTGCATTAGGCTATTGTCCGTAAATGCACAAAAACTTCGAAGCAATAGGAAAGCTGGTTTTTTTGGTTTTTGTGTGCTTTCAGATAATTGAGATTGACTGAAGCTTGAAGCCTCGGTGTTAGGATAGATTGTGATAATGCCGCTTATAGTGGAAGAGCATGCATTAGGTATTGTGCCTAAATGCAGGAAGAGAAACTTGGTAGCTATAGGAAAGTTGGAATTCTTGTGTGTGTCTTATGATAATTGAGAATGAAGAAAGCTTGGAACTTTGGTATTAGAATGCATTATGATAGTAGGGCTTATTGTGGAAGGGCTTGCATTAGTTTATTCTTCTTAAATGCAGAAAAAATTTGGTAGCTATAGGGAAGAGTTGTATTTTTGTGTGTGTTTTTGGATAATTGAGATTGTAAAGCTTGGAAATTTGGTATTAGGATAAATTATTTTATAATAATAGGTTTACTTTGAAAAGGCTCGGATTAGGTTATTGTGCTTAATGCAGGATTGATAGGTATAAGAAAGTTTGTATTTTGGATTGAAAAGTTTGCTAGCTATAATTGGTACCTAAGAGAGTAAAGAATTTTTTCTTATTTTATTGTATATGAGGGAGTGAAATATTTTGGGACTTCATTGATATTTGAATTTCTCGAAGTTGCTTCTCTCTCTTTTTTGGCTAGAATCCATGTAGGAATATTTATGTCATTAATTGTTATATTACTAAGAGGACAAAACTTGATAACTATGGGCAAGTTCCTATTCTTTGAGATTGAAAATTTGTCCTCGCTGTGTTTTATATCTAGTTTGTGGAGGAATAGTTGAGAGAACTTTTGGGATTTCACTGCTTCCAGGATAGAACATTTGCATTGGTATGTTTTCTGTAATCAGTGCAGCTGTCCATGATAGTCATGAGCTTCATGCTTCCAAAAAGATATTGTCAAGTAGGGTTGGGTGGATTTTTGAGTTTAATAAACAATTTATGATAATCCTTAATCGGAGAAGAAACCTAATAGCAACAGGAAGTCATTGCCAAATGCCACTTGTAATCTATCTTGGATAATCTGATGAAATGTCATCAATTGTTATGTATTTTGATTGGTTTGCTTGCTGCTTTCTTATCTGCTTTTTGTATTTGTTGATTTCGTGTGAATATGATGACTTCCTTTTACAGATAGAAGGAGATATCTTGGCTGTTAAGAAAGGGCTTGTTGCTGTCTCTCAGCGTCTTCAAGATTGTAAGCAGGTTGATAAGACAAAAGCGATTGGAAGTAGACATATTGAGGCAGTTATCCAAGAGACTATACCTGACCTTGCATGCAGATTATTTTTCTCAGAGGAACTTTGTGGTCCCCACTTTAGCTAGCAGCTCTATCAATCTTCCGAGCAGCTCAGTGAGTTATGCTTCAGGGCTGCATCCATTGTCAATTGAGTCTGAAAGGCTTCCTACAGTTGACACAAAAGTGCAAGTGCAAGACATAGTTTTCAAACTTCTTTGTGCAAATGATAAGATTGGGGGTGTAATTGGAAAGGGAGGCTCAATTGTCAAGGCTCTTCAGAATGAGACAGGCGCTAGTATTAGTGTTGGAGCATCTATGGCTGAGTGTAGTGACCGATTAATTACGATCAGTGCATCAGAGGTTGTTCGTTCTGCTGCTTTTTCTAACATTCTTCTGCCTTCATTCTAGATGCCCAATTCAGGTGTATGTGTACTTATATGATCTGCTTTTTTGTTTGCTTGTATTTGCAGAACCCAGAATCACGGTACTCTCCGGCACAAAAAGCAGTGGTTCTTGTTTTCTCAAAGTCTATTGAGGGGGAAATTGAAAAGGATTCTGGCTCAAGTAAAGGATCATCTGTCACCGCCAGACTTTTAGTCCCGTCAAACCAAGTTGGTTGTCTATTGGGAAAAGGAGGTGTTATAATTTCAGAGATAAGGAAGACAACTGGTGCTAGCATAAAAATTTTTAGTGGTAACCAGGTTCCCAAATGTGCCTCAGCAAATAATGAAGTGGTACAGGTGTGGTTATGTTTCTTTGTTTATTTAGAAATGTTGCAACATTTGTTCTTCTGATTTTGAGGCGGGGAGTTATGTTGGGTTGTTCCAGTTGAATGGATTATTCTGATGAATTTATACAGTTTCTTTTAGAAAATTGAACATGGACTTTTAAACTTCGTGATTTACAAAAGTTTAAATCTTCTTCCCCCTTGCCCCCCTACAGATTTCAGGAGAGTTTTCATGTGTGCAAGACGCATTGTACAATGCCACTGGTAGATTGAGAGATAATGTGTTGTCAAACGCAATAAACAGTGTTGGAACAAGAAGTGCTCCAACTTTGATAACTGAAACTAGTCTCTATGAAAGAATGAGGGAGCCTGAAACTAGTCCCTTCGGAAGAATGAGGGAACCTGCCCCTCTTATTTTTGTTACTAATGAACCTCCCCCTCTAGAGATTAATGATTCCCCATCTTTCGGTGTTACAAATAGTCACAGTCGAAATAATACACTGAATCAAAACTTGGATTATCTTGGACTTCCTTACACAGTAGATCGTCCTCCTTCACCAAGACCATGGGCATCACAGGTAAAGCCTCTTTCTTATCTTTGTGTGTTTTTCTTGTGAGCCTGAACTTTTCAGCGAAATCAACTTACAAATTGATTGCAGATGGTTGCCGGAGTTAGTTCAAGAGGAATCCCTGATATTGGCAGGGGAGGAATTTCTGAGATTGGAAGGGTAGGAATTCCTGAGATTGGAAGGGGATTAACTTCTCTGAAAGGTGGCTTAGAGCTCGGCAGGTTGGTAATAGGGTATTAATGCATCAAATTTCTAGAATAAGCCGAGCTTAAATTGGTATAGGAGCCCTGCTGAAGGCATGGTTCCAGAGCAAGAAAACTTGTGATAAATATTGTGTAAGCTCAATATGGTTGGATTTTCATTTTTATCTCACGTTTAGCTTATCATTGAAGTAGAGTTACCTAAATCTTGTGGTTTCTAGTAGACTACAAAAAATAAAATAAAAGAGGTAATTTATGTTGACAATTTTACCATTTAATACAAAATCAAGAAGATTTTCAGAATTATTATCCTTTGATTAACTGGCTTTGTAATTTTTTTCTTTTTTGGTGTTACAGTGGAAACAAATCAGCTATTGTGACAAATACAACTGTGGAGATCATAGTTCCTGAAAATGTTATTGGCTCTGTGTACGGGGAGAATGGTAACAACTTGACTCGTCTTAGACAGGTACTTGCATATGGGACTTGTATGTCTTTATTTCAGTTGGCATTGTTTTGTCTACATATATGCTGTTCCTTTAAACTAAATGAGAAGTGGAATACATGAAGCTGTCTTACTACCACGAATGAAAGGTGTTACTAAATTTATTAAATTTAGACCTCCTGAGCATTAGAATAGAATCTTTTACTTTCTTGTGTTCAATCTCTCATAGTTACAGTCGTGGTAATAGAACAGACCGACTCCTTTTATTTACCCATTTGTACTCAACCTCTCTCTCTCTCTCAAATCAGATTTCAGGTGCCCGGGTCATTGTACATGAATCTCGGCCTGGAACAAGTGGCAGAGTCATTGTCATATCTGGTACACCTGATGAGACCCAAGCAGCTCAAAGTCTGTTACACGCATTTATTCTCACTGGACCATCATGATAACAAATGTAAGTGATTTTAACTAGTCGCTTGTTAAATATCTTTATTTACACAATCAATTACCGTAAATGAAGTTGCTTCTCTTTAGGGAAAGAAATACATTACCAATTTGCATGCTTCTGGTTTTTCCAATATTATGAGTTTGGTGAAACAATGCAGCTAAATATGTTTTACATGTTTTTATAGTGTAAAACAATGTCGAAATCATGGTATTCAATCCTTTTGTATTCTGCAGGAGTGAGAAGACAAAATTTAAGAAGAAAGTACTTTTCAACCATTATTTAAAATCCTACCCAAAAAAAAAAAGGACCATTGCTTAAAATATCGTCTCAAGTCTTGTAGGTTTGGGTACCACCCATCTTCCTTATCAACGTCTCTGCAATAAACAGCTCAGGAAGATGAAAGAGATATACTAGGCCTCATTGACACCTCTAGCCGCTGCAGCGTACCATCATATGTTGCCTCTTTCCCCCTGGAGAGAGTGTTTTCTTCATGAAGTTTAAAAGACTGGAGCATTTTAGGCATTTTGGGCTACTGTTTGAGGTATGTCAATAGACCTAGAATAGTATTTATGCTCTTTCTTGATTGTTAGTGATACAATTAAATGACAATTATTTGTTATGTACTCTTTGCTCTTTTTGCCCACAAAACATAAAATTTGATCTTGAAGTTAATTCTTGGAGAAGCTCGGAGCTCAACCAGGGGGAAAAATAAAAAAGAAAAGAAAAGAAAAAATCAAAACAAAACAAAACAAAAAGAAGAAAATAAACCCAAGCCCCCCAGTCGAATCCTAATTTTTAAAGTTTATTCTTGAATAATCCTACTGAGTAATGTTGATCTTGAAGAATTCTCATAGTTATGTTTGCCTCAAGGCAGAAACTAAACTAATGTTACATCACCAATCTATAGCTGCACTATATAAGAGTTTCAATTCCTTGAATTCGGATTCATAATATTCTTGAGTGCCATACGTTACATGTACATATTTGTTTCAATAATAATCCTCTATGCTCGGTAGTACAAAATTATAGAGTGAAAATAATCATGGAAAACGATATGATTGGCCCTTAGTGACTATCAATAAAAAGGAATCAAAATCCCTTTTTGTTGAAGTAGAGCGCTGAGAACACTGAAACATGGGAGTTAAATTTAGTGGATTTCTTATTACTTCCCTTTTTTTTTATAGTGCAATTACTCCTGGGTTCAATTGTACAAAAGTTGAGAAAAAGTAGTATAAGTCGCCTTAAGGGGCAAAAAAGGAAAAAGAGAAATTGGATATTAAAAAATTGCAGAGCTAGAGACAATGGAAAGGGGCCGTATTTCAGGCTCAATACGCACTATAATGAGATTTCCCACATCCAGAACCTCACCTGATCTTTTATGGGTGCCTTTAGAAATCATAATATGTTGCACCATGTCGAAAATCCAAGCTTATCTTAAAACCAAAAAAACAAAAAAACAAAAAGAATCATGAAATATAGTTAAGAAAAGTTACTGTAGAAATCTCTATCAGTTTGTTAATGTTTTGATAATTATACCACGGCACTGTTGTGAACTATTATATGATGTAATGGAAGATACTTATTAGTAGCAGTACTATTGAAAATGCCTTTTTAGTTATTTCAGTGAAATACAATAGCCCCCAAGGAAGCGTCTTTGTTTGTTGCCTTTCTAATAAGAAAAAAAAAAATGGACTACTAGCAATGCTATTTATACCTGTCGGAGATGTATCACTGCACGTGTAAAGAGAACTATGCAGCGACAACTCATATGCACACTATAGTGATAATATACATCACTAAAAGTCATAAAAAGCATTTCGTAAAATAACATTTCAAAAAATACAAGTGTTCAAAGCTATGCCCAGAAAAGATAAAAAAGCATAATTAAGCAAAACCTTATCGCTAATTTCAGTCAACCCATTATGATTTCCACTTTGCAGCTACTTCCTTGGAAATATAGATTCGGACAAAACATTGGGCATAATGGCATCATTTACCGTGAAAAATATTTCATAATGACACTACTTGCAATTGCGACGTTGAAATCTTTATTCCAACATGGCCATGGAGTTCCGACTAAGGTCTCTGTGCTGCTCTTTAATGTTCCAACCATTGCTTCAAATCTATGACTAGCAGACCGTTATTTTCAAATAGAAATCAAGATCTATGTTAGCAATATCTGAGGATTAAAACATTTGAATCAAAAAAAAAAAGCTTCAAGTTTAGCAGCCAAAGAAAAAAAAAAGCTTCAAAGGAACCAAAAAAGAAAAGAAAAGAAAAAAGAAAAAGAAGAAGAGTTCTTCAACTTCAATCTTGAAGTTCACTAATTAGTGAATTGTCATCTCTTTTGTAGAAGAAAACAAGCATCAGATCTGAATTTATCGGTTGCCTCCCTCAAGAGACTAGAAATCTAAAACATTGCCGAAGATTCTCAGCCATATTGCTCCGAGCATAGAAGATTTGAACCATTGTTTCGCCGTCAAATCAAGAGCTTTTATACCATTCAAATAGGCTAAATCAACCTAGAACGCTCTGCCATAAATTAGCATGCTGAGAAGTTGCTCTGGCTTCATTCAAATTATCATATCACTACGGTAGAAAATCAGCTACCCAAGCTCTTAGGGAAATCCCATCCTCCTCTACTTTACACAAGCCTCAGCACTTAAACAAAAATTAATAAAATAAAATAGAGTAAGCCCCATTTTTACTAAAACTAATGAAATTTTATCGACACATTTTGCCACCTCTAAAAGCCATTATTAGAATATTGGACAAATTTTTGTCACAAACTTCGCGTTTTGTGGCTCATGCTCTTACAGTCTTATCCTAAATTGCCCTCCTGCAGACGCATAAATTCCGTTTTGCTTAAACTCGAATGTTCAAAACAAAGTAAACAAGGAATTTTGAGTTTAGTAGGAAAATTGACCACCAAATTTTCGGGGGCTTCTTTGATCGTATTCATTTGATGAGTCCTTGCATGAATAAATAATAACAGGGACAGCAAAACGTTGAGAAAGGAGACCCACAGCTTCCAAATAAAAAATTAAAATAATAATAAAATAAAAAAAGATTGACCTGCAAGTTGTAAGGTTGACTTTGTTAACGACGAATTGTTAGAAAGTGAATTCAACGAAATTCGTTTTGCAATTATGTGTTCTCTAATCGGATTTTCAGCTATGAAATGATGGTTCACATTCGATTTAATTTTACAACACATAATAAGAAGATATGATCCATGTGGTCAAATTATGAACCTATGAATTTTTATCGGAACTATATGTGGGGACCAAGTTGTGCATACTTTGTTACGTCTTATAAGAACCATGACATGAAATAGAAATGATGCTTATGTATACTTTCTAGTACAATTTTAGGTTCAACAAGTCGTTTATCAAGTTTTATATTCTAAATTATGTGAAATTAATAAATGATGTTAAAGGTAATTACAATTTTTGTTTAATCAAAATAAAAATTGAAATATTCTATCGTATCATTTGGTATCTTAAATTTTATAAACGAGTTGGCACCCATAGCATTACTTATTTTTAAGTTTTTTTTGAACTATGGACTATTCACTAATACGCCCACAAACCAAAAAATAAAAATCCAATTTGAAGAAATATTTGAAACTAAGATTTCAAAGATGTATGATGGAAAACATTACGTTTTGACCCAAAAATAAAGCGATGCAAACAAGCTATGAAATGAAACATAGAGAAAATGTTAGCTTAGCTCACCTCATAATCAAGTGTAAACAATATTAATAATAATAATAATAATTAATTATAATTAATTAAAATCCAAGATGCGAGGAAGTGCCAATTTTGATAAATACAAAGCTAATATAAATATGTTAACAAAAAAGAATGGCATGACTTTAACATACAAATATTATCAACTAAGAATTAGGAAAACTCAAGGTTAATGTTTGTAAAGCAACGTACCCAAATTTCCTAAAAATACTTGCATAATTGTAGCATAAAACCATGTTTAAAACACTGTTCCATGATTCATTTTTCACACCTTGTCTCATAACTTTTGGTATTTCATGTAAGGCTCTCACCATCGGATCAAGGTATGCCTAGTTTATAGCTTCGAGACGGGGATCGGAAACAAGTGTAATCTCAGTGTGCACTTTTCCATTTCGGGTTCCATTTGTTGCTGCATTTTCTCATTCTGGGCCGGTGGCGCCATCTACTGATTGAGGTACGTCTCTAGATCCATGATGCCATTATAATTTCTAAGCTCTTGATTTGATACACTTCAGCTTGAGAGTTTGAGTATGGTGTTTTCTCTTTTATCTTATTTAGTTTTGAATTTTTTTAGGCGCCGTTACAAATAGCTTTATAACATTTTTCAGAAGTAACAAGACATTAGAATGAGTTGGTTTAGGCCCTGACCGGACAATCGAATAACTTGTAAATGGTATAAGAATATCTTGATAAATGTTGATGCTAGGGTCGAAAATGTCTAACACGAACACCAGATTTAGGATTTTAGTGTTCTGTGCTATTTGGAAGTGTATACTTTTGCATACGACATTTCAGTTAGATTGCAGCAAAGTGTAAACACAGAAGCATTCCTACCTGTCGAAGCACACATCTCAAAATTACCAGATCAGAGGTGGCAAGCTCATCAAGGCTCTCACTTACTTAGAGACGAAGCTGGTTTGAATAGCTATGTAATGATCCTTTACTGTACCGGGTGATGTTAGAGCATCTCCAGTGAAATGTTATTTTGGAGTAAAATTTGGCATTTTCATGCAAAAAAATATTCTTCAATACAATGACATTTTGGTGCCAAATTAGCATTGATATTTGCATTGGAGATAGTCTATATACTCGAGCTAGTTATTGAGAGACGGTGAATTATCCCTTGCACATAAATGAATGTCATTTGTTTTCAAGGAAAGCCCATTGTGCTTCGTCATTCTCATTGTGAAACCTAATAATATGGCATTCTCGTGGATGTGCATCCACATTGGGTTGAACCACGTAAATTGTTATCTTGCTTTATTCTGTTATTGCTTTTCCCCTGCTTTTGACTAATCTTCCGCGATTGTATGATTGTGTGGGATTTTCAGTTTGATTTCATCGTAAGTAAACTAATTAATATCGCGTTTAAATTAGAAAATCTCAACTATCCTTATGAGTCCTCTACTCTTTGTTTTAACAGTTTCACTTGATCGATAAACGAACAAAAACAGGGTTCGAAACATATATAGTTTCTTTACACTCGAATGCATTTGAAATGAGATAGCAGCAGCAGAAGATTTTTATTAGAAGAAAGCTTCTCAGAACAACCCTGAAAACCCAATCAACTCTTTGCAACTGCATCACCGGTTGCCGTTGCAGCTGCTGGCAGTTCGGTGGTGCGTTTGAGCACAATTTCCACGTTGTCGTGGACTCCTTGCAGTAGCAGCTCTCCGTCATAAGTCAGAACTTTCCGCTTCTTTGCTGCTCGCAGTGTCCCGACCAGCGCTTCGAATATGTTTGCGCAGCGGTCGTCGTGGAAGAGGACACCAAATGTTACCTTCAAACAGGAATCAAACTTCATGTCAGGCACCGTATTCAAGTGATAAGAGCTTCAGGGATACAAACGAAACAAGGACGCAAAATAGCCTCGAACCGAACCATGGTCGGTGTTGAGAAAAGACAATGCAAGAAAATAGATTTTAAAATGCGCTATATCAACAAGTAATGAATTTATTACAAATTCAGGCAATCCATAACACCATAAACTCATTCTTGACGGAATTTTTTTTTTTTTTTTTTTTTGGGTTTCGTCAACATGACACCATAAACTCACTCTTGAATAGTCGAAAGAAATTTATTCACTTTCGCATCTTAAAATGAATATGAATGTTTGAATGCAATAAGATCAAAGAAGTTCAAATCCAGCAAATGATTTGATATGTACCTACTCATTTACAAATTGCAAGAACATAGAGCATGGAAATGACAATTTAATATGTAAATGCCAATGGGCAATGGATATATATTTCTTAGATATCTTAGAACCAAATATCCAAGTACATTATCAAAGAATCTAGAAGTGGTCAGTGGACAAATGTATTTTGGCAAAGCAAATTGTAATCTGACACAAACAAAACCCAAAAAAATCCCAACAAAATATCAGATTATAGGATCATAACCTACTAAACGGATTTCTCTACATGAATTTGTTCAACGATCAGTAAAAAAACAAGATCTTATGGTAGATCAATCCATTTCCGATCCAGATTAAATCACACAGATCCATTGGACCAGACTCAAAAGATAATCGCTTGAAGATATTAATAAATTAAAAATAAAATAAAATAGAATTTGAGAACAACGCAAAGAGAAGAGCTTGAAGAGAGAGAAAAAGAGAGTTTTTTTTTTTATGGTTGACCTTGTAAGAACCATCGTCCTGAATCTTTCCGAGCCTTTTGATCTCTTCTTTGAGTCGCTCAACCTCTTCTTCTACGTTCATGGCGTTTTCACTCTCAGATTATCCTTTTTCTCTCAGAATATGCCAACCTCTGTGACTCTCTGTGTCTATATATATAAATATAAATCTCTTCCACAAAAATAAATAAATCACCGATTATATAACCGAAAACGAAACGACAGACCATTTTTTTTTTTCTTTTTATAACTACCAATAATAGAATATCTTTAATCATTTACTCTCACCTTACAGCGAAGACCTGTCGTTTTCAGTTTCTTATCCAAGTAATTCTTTTTTTCACCACTAGATTTATATTTATATTGTTATTACCTAAAAAAATTACTTCTAAGTTCTAACAACTCTTTCATGATGTTCAATGATGAGCACTGAGTAGAGTCTGAACCTCCCATTACTCATTACCTGCAAAAATAAATGTTTTTCAATTGTCAAATTTTCACTAGATTTTTCCGGAATTTCGGAATTAATTTGATATCCATCTATCCTCATAAAAAAATGTGTCCTGTTAATCAAAAATTAAACCGGTGCAAATAAGAAAATTTTAAAAAAATAGTCATTTTTAAAAAAATAATTATAAAAAATAGTCACAATTTTAAATTTTGAAGAAATAGCATTTGAGAAATTTATTATCTCGGTAAGAAATTTCTTTTTGCTTAATTTTATGTGTAATTATGTTATTGGGGTAAGAAATTTTTATGATTAGTCTTTAAAACTGTGACTATTTTTTTAAACACTTTATTAAAAATAGTTATTTATTTAACTGATTTTATAAATAAATATGCAATATTTTAATATTATAATGAAATACTCAAATAATTAGATTGTGTACTCAATTGTTTTAAAAATAAAAATAATAATTTACTTGCTTGCTTTGATGATAATTGATTGAATTATGTAAAGATAATTGATTAATTAACGATTTTCTTAAATTACTCTAAACATTAAATATTGTGTAAAATTTTAGGTATAGTTGCACTTCATCCCATAATTTTTATGCGTCAAACATTTAAAATACTTCAACAAAATGATAAACATACTTAATTAGTAATTGGTTTATGCTTTTTTAATAATAAAAAATCTATTATTTATTGCCGTTTTTTATGGCCTTTATTTTTGTTTTTCAAAAGAAAAAAAAGAGGAGATTTTTTCCTTTTTTTTTTGCCTTTCCTATTTCTTACAACAAAGGAAAGCTCAAAAGCAGAAAAAGAAAATGGCTTCCCACTCCCTTTGTGGTGGGTTGTTGATGCATTTTCAGCTGCAACAGCAACAACACAAACAACAAAAGAAAGAAAATCCTCTCTTCTTCAGAAACAAGTTTCAAAATGGTCCCAAATACAATTCACTTGACACCACCAACAACACCACTATTAGTACCAACAACAATGGGACTTCATGCACAAACTACCCTTCTCTCAAGTTTGCCTGCAATTCAAGTAGCTCCGTCACCGCAGAAACCGCAGGAGTGTCACCTGGGGAAGCAGTGGGGTTTGGAGAGATAAAGGAAAAGTGCAACAAGTGGACTTGGAAGGGCCAATTTGCAATCAATTACTTGGTCTCTCATATTCCTCAGTCTCATCAAGACTCATCATCATCATCTTCAAATCCCAATACAAATCCTCCTTTGCTTCTTGTTCATGGCTTTGGTGCTTCTATTCCTCATTGGAGAAGGTATTTTTGTTCTTTGGTTTATCCTTGAGTTTCTATGGACTATGTTAGTTTGTGGCCACTTGTTCTTGTGTTGTCTACCACACATTCATTATCTCTTCTTGAGTTTGACCTTCTAATTGTTGTGCTCTATATATGTTATATAGAGTGTCCAATTTTAATGTTTGTTTCTAATCTATCATTGAAGGTAATTAACCTTAAAACATGATGTTATTGCTCTCAAATTTTGAGTCTTTTTGTGGTAGCTCTAGCATGATGTTAAAACACAGATACTGGATTTTTATTGTTATTAGTAATTCTTAGTCAAAGCCCTTGATTAGAAGCGAAATTTTGTTAAGAGAAAAATGACTACAAGATTGACCGATCACAAGTATTGAAATAGAAAGAAGAAGAAACAACAATGCGACAAATAAACCTTCCGAAGAGTTTCATACAAAACCTCTAAAGAGAATAAGAGATGGTCCTAAAAACACACTGTTCAATTCAAATGGCCTTGAATCTGACTTTCGACAAAGAGGACAAACACATAGCTCAATCATGGTTCAAGCTTTAAGCTCGGTTTAGTGATTCGAGTTCTGGCGCTCTTTCATTAGTCCAAGTATAGTAAAAACCTTAAGAATCTCACCTTTCTTTTTATCAAAAAATTTAGAAGCCCCTTTAGCTCTTAGGCATAGCAATACAGAAATTATGCCGGTCCTCGACAGATCAATTGTTATTCACTTCTTTTGGGAGAACCAGGAAAAAGAAATCTGCGCTTTGAGTTTCCATGAAGCAACAACCAAATATCTCCAAAACCAAATTCATTTCTTCTACTAACAAGAACAAATATGAAGAATTTGTATACAGTAAGTTGAAGTGAAGCACTTTTTTCAAGTTCTTAATCGGTTTTGGTTTGAACAATTTAAATTTGTCAGGAATATCCGAGCCCTATCCCAAAATAACACTGTTTACGCCATTGACCTTCTTGGATTCGGCGCTTCAGATAAGCCAGCCGGCTTTGCTTATACAATGGAAACATGGGCTGAGGTAAACCTTTTTTTTTGCTGGTTTTTCTTCCATATTTTCTATGAACCCATTGCATTGTATATCTTCCTATTAATTTAATAACCTTTGTAAACAGTTAATTTTGGATTTCTTGGATGAAGTTGTTAAAAAGCCAACAGTTTTAGTAGGGAATTCTGTTGGAAGCCTTGCTTGTGTAATTGCTGCTTCAGGTATTGAAACAAATTTTTGCATTCAAAAGCTATAATTTTGCCTTTTTGTCTATCTCACCCCATTTCCATTCTCCAACTAGAATCTAATCCATCACAAGTTTGCGGACTCGTGCTGCTAAATTGCGCTGGTGGCATGAACAATAAGGCAATCGTCGATGATTGGAGAATCAAGCTCTTGTTACCTTTGCTTTGGCTAGTTGATTTCTTGCTGAAGCAACGAGGAATCGCTTCGTCTATATTCGAGCGTGTCAGACAAAGGTACTCATCTTTCACTAGTAATTAAAAGAAATGTTATAATGTCCAAGGATTGACATCATTAAAAATCCAATAATGCAGAGAAAATCTAAGGAATGTCTTGATGTCTGTCTATGGAAATAAGGAATCCGTGGATGATGAATTAGTAGAGGTACAATTGTTTCTCCTTTTGGTACTCTTTAACTAAATTACTTTTGTCCCTAAACATCAATTCTAATCGTCCAAAATACAGATCATTATCGAACCGACATTTGACGAAGGCGCATTGGACGCTTTCGTGTCAATTGTGACAGGTCCCCCGGGGCCAAACCCGGTGACATTGATGCCGAAACTCTCCATGCCGGTTCTAGTTTTGTGGGGGAACCAAGATCCATTCACTCCCCTAGATGGACCAGTTGGTAAATATTTCAGCTCTTTACCTTCAAAACTACAAAACATAAGGCTTTACGTATTGGAAGGTGTAGGACATTGTCCTCATGATGATAGGCCTGAATTGGTCCATGAAAAGTTGTTGCCATGGCTGGCTCAAATTCAAGCTTCATGACAGAAGAAAATGAATATATATGAGTCTCTGATGTATTTATTTCCAATTTAAAGACGTGTTGATGTAACAGTTATTGTATATTTGAGTGTACAAATACTATAAATTTTGTACCAGCCAACATAGAAAGCAGAGAAATGGTCATTTGCCAAATTTGCCTTTTTGGTGACACATTTTTATCCATTAAACTGTAAGTCATATCTTACTTTAATGTAATACATAATTTCAAAACGTGTACATATTAGCACTCGATTAACCATATTATCCAATTTTAATCATTTTATCGACAGATGTGTTTTTAAACTATTCACAAAAAAACAAAACAAAAAAAACCTCACGAGATCAAACGTGAAATGTTATTTCAATATGACACGATCAATTAAAAAAAAAATAGAAATCCATATTAAATATTAATCATGCTCTCGCGAAATATCAGATTATTGACTGAGAGGACTGAAGTGGACAACTTTATAAACTGGAGATCAGTTTAAGCATATTTCAAAAGTTAGAGACTTTAAATGATATTTGACGCATAGCTAAGGGTGTAAACTGTGATTAACCAATTTTTTAGGTATCCATTTTCAATTTTCTAAACTCCCATTTATTTTTGCAGAAACTATCTACTTTTGGTGGTCTAGACTTTACAAGCCGAATTGCAATACACACACACAAACACACACACACACACACACACACACACACACACATATGTATATGTATGTATATATACACAGATATATACAGTCAGAGAAGAGAAGCGAGTGTCGGGATTTCAGAGGAAGAAGAATGAGGACAAGCCAGTTGTGTGAGGCATTGCGCTTCATACGGCGTTTGGACTTCTTGAGAATGGCGGTGCTTTGGTCATGGAGTCTGGTTTTCTCTTACTTGCAGGTTCTGATGCTTCCATGGCGATTCTCTCGCAATTCCATAAGCCATCGTCGTTGTTCCGTTGCGACGACTTCTCCGACCAGACCTCTCTGCATTATCACTGGTGTAAAGCTCTCTTCTTGGTCTCCGATTCGCTTGTGTTGGTTTCTTTAGGTTATCATAAAGTTATGATCTTTGATTCCTGCGAGGCTGAGCTCGAAAAAGCTCTAAGTTGATGTAATTGTCCTGAAATTGTGCTTCTTTTCACGTTCCATAAGAAAGTTATGGTGAGTTTGAATTGGTTAGGATTTTGGAAAGCTGAAGAAGCGTGAAAGAAGTGGAGTTTCTTGTTCTTGTTCTTAAAATTTGAAACTTTACGAAATTTGATTAGTTTTCGACTAATTTGGATAGAACTTTAGAAGTTTGATAAATATGTAGTAGATTTGGTGATATGGACCAACTGCTAGTAGAAGTTTTGTTGTTGTTGTTGAGGTGACATATTAAAAGATGTTTGGATTGATGGAGATTGGGATGATAAAGTAGGTGAAGGAATATGCATATCCCATGATAATATTTCTATTCAAAAACTCATGAATATTTGGAATTTCAGATTTTACATGAAAGAGTGAATTGAATCCGAATAGTAATCTGATCACAGTTCTCCAGAACTTTGGGACAGTTGTTTTTTTTTTTTTAATTGTTTGGGGATGAAGTTGGTACTTTATAGAGTTTAGGAGAGAAAGTATGTTGTAATACAAAGTCTAAGGGTGTTAAAAATGTTTCACTCTTAACTGGTTGTTGTTTTTCTCTAAAATGTTAGTTTTTCCTTGACTGTTGCAGGCTACTTCTGGTTTGGGTGCTGCAGCTGCTTATGATCTTTCCAAGGAAGGCTTCTATGTCGTTCTTGGTATATTTCATTGTTGTTGGTTTAGTTTAATACAGTAAAAGTAGTGTCAGTCTGGTAAATTACAAATTACAATGCTGTGTTGAGTCATGTTAATGCATTAATTCCTTGTTGGGAGAGTTCAACATACATGTAATCAAAATAAAACTATCCTATCATAGTCCTGTTTTGTTAGATTGTTGGACTCAGATTTGGATGCTGAATGCTACAGATTCTAACCCCCTTTCTATGTGACAAGATACGAATGTGAAAGAATTAGCCTATTTGAAGCAATTAGAATAGCCTGTCAGCCTATGTCATGTATATCTGAAAGTCATGTGATGTATGCAGTTGGACGGTCAGCCGAGTTGTTATCAGAGGTATTGCTTCTGTTGTAAACTATAGCTGTGGATATGCGCCCTCCGCATTACGCAATCCTGCTTGCTCTTGTTTCTTGTGTGACAGACAATGAGAGAGATTAAGACTAGGAACGAGCATGCCCGTCTCAAAGCTTTTCGAGTAGACATTTCATCCTTGCTCTCAATTGCAGAGTTCAAAGAATCTCTTGAGCATTGGCTTTTGAATTCTGGTATGCATTCTTCGGTTCAACTCTTGATAAACAATGCTGGGATATTTGCGACATCACATAGACTCACAGCTGAAGGTTATGACGAGTAATGTCTTTTGTCTTTCCTTGAAGTAGTCTTCAATATCTGCAACTATTTTTTGCATTTTGGGTAGATGTGCTGAGCAGTTCTAACAAACTTTTTGAAGCTTAAATTAATCTTCATTTCCCAGAAAATATGACTCAGAATTTTATAGTTTGCAACGGCACTTCACACACAGTGAAAGATTGGTGATGGAACTAATTGTTTTGTGAAGTGCCCATTGAATTATTATCTTCCTTTCTTTGTCTGCGGTATTTCGTAGTGTTATCTCAGTGCATCAACATGGTAGCTCTTTAGTTAAATCGGATATCTGCAGAGTAATGTATTTTGGCAGTTTGAATTTTCTTATTTGTTTCAGATTATCAACTTCATCTTCTTCCTTCCCATTTGCGATTTCACAACTAGTTTATTTATGTATAAATATTTCTGTGATATCCAGAATGATGGCTACGAATTACATTGGAGCATTTTCTCTGACAAAACTACTATTACCGCTTCTCAAAAATAGTCCTACTCCTTCACGGATAGTGAACGTTACATCCTTTACGCATCGAAATGGTAAGCACGTATCGGATATGTTCCCTGAAACTTTTGTCAGTCCAGAACTGGACAGTGGACTCTCTCCAAAAGAAAATAAAAGAATCTTTTATAATCTTTTCCAATCGTAGCATATAAAGAAAAGGGTGCTAAAATTCTATTCTGCTAGGTGGTAATGTTTTCCTCAATGGTTCAAGTCAATGCATGCAAGCATAGAGTTGTTACCTAGCATTGTAAGCTAGCACAAAAGCTTTGGGGAATAGTTAGATAATGGATTGTTTAGATGTCCAGTAAGCACGGTATTGTAAAATTAGTGCTTGATTAATTTGCAATAGTAATCTTTGACTTACCAGATATTCCATCAGGTTGATTTGTTATTTGGAGCTGTAATCTGTTATTGACCTGATTTTTTTAATTTTTTTCCCTTCTATTTTTCTTTTTCAGTATCTAGTGTACAGGTTAACAAAGATGATGTTGCCGGGAAGAGTTTTCTGAGATCACAGCAATATCCATGTGCTCGTGTTTACGAGTATTCTAAATGTAAGTTGTTACTGTTGCATAAGTTACCATAAGGCACAAGCTATGTTTCTATTGATTTTAACATCCACTTTGCATGCACCGTTGCAGTATGCCTACTGCTATTCTCTTATGAGCTTCACCGTCAACTTGGCTTCAAAGAAGAATCTCGACAAATTTCCGTCGTGTATGTGGTTTTGAATTCCCTGCAGAACTAAGCATAAAACAACCTGTTAAACTTCCTTCTCTTTTTCTTTCTTCGCTTCCCTGATGATTTTTACTTTCTTTTTTTTTTTCTATAATATCATCACAAAGAGCTGCGGATCCCGGATTTGTGGAAACGAACATCATGCATGAAGTTCCTGGCTGCATTTCTCGTATGGCATTTCTCGCCTTCAAACTCCTGGGACTTTTGCAGTCGCCTGAGAATGGCATCAACTCTATTGTCGACGCGGCCCTTGCCCCACCAGTAAGCTTATCTTCTTCTAATTATCTCACATATAAAAAATATCTATAGATAAATGAAATAATTGCTGATCTAGGTGTTTGCAATTGGTCGCAGGAAATATCCGGGGTCTACTTCTTTGGCGGAAAGGGTAGGACTATCAAGTCTTCCAAGCTTTCGTACAACAGTAGACTTGCACAAGAACTTTGGACTACCTCATCTGATCTCATTTTGCAGTCACAGCTAGCTATCAAGTAAACTTTCAGTTTTAAGGGCTTTTCTCTTATAAGCCAAAATTTGAGGATACATTAAATAGATGCATGGTTTCTAGAGTTAACTATGAGCTCCGCATGGATTAGCCGTTAGCTTGCATCAGAGTATATTCAAATCCTATTTACATCTTGTTGTTAATCTTATCTTGTCTCGCATAAACGTATCTTTTCTGTTATTCTTCTTTTGATAATATAAAAGTGTAAGGTTGATGAATTTGATGTTTCTGTTGAAATTCCCTTTTAGTCCCCTCACGTTATAAAACACAGCTTGGACAGAATTAAATACTTCCGTAAGACTGGCTTGACAATCAAAATTATATTTACTAAATTTAACTTTAACAATAATGATTGAGCAAGACATGAATGCTAGAAACACAAAAGTAATAACACGTAGATTTAAGTGGAAACGCAAGATAGATAGTACAAAATACAGAGAATATGCGAACTTGGTAAAAATAATAATAAAAAAAATCTTAATTCGAAAGGTCTATTGTTGGTCAATCTTTTAACTACTACAACAGATCCTTAGTTTTTCTCAATCTTCATAAAAGTTGCAGTGTCGGGGCCAGAAGAATTCGGGCCATAAGCTTCAACATTAGGTGATTGAAAAAAACATTAAAATATATATATATATATATATATATATTAGACATGAAGTTTGTTGGTGTTTTTTTTTTTTTTTTTTGCTACTCGGTGAAGTTTGTTGGTTGAAGAGTTGGAATCGCAAGCTATGATGTGACTGGTTAGTTTTTGGGTTTGCCAGTTGTGTTGTGTTTATACTTACAAACTATTATAACTTTTTAATACAAATCTATGTGGCGAGTTGGTATTACAAACCAATTAAGAGGAGCTAATTAGAAGATGACATGTAATGTAATATCAATTCATATGCCACATTGGTTTAAAAAGTTGGTAAAATAGCTTGTAAGTATAGCATTACGCTTAGAGCAAATTTTGAGTCCCACATCGACTATGGTTGAAGAACTGAAATGCTTATATGCCAAGAATAAAACTGTAATTCATTGAGAATGAAGAAACTAAAAACATGACAACAGGTCGAAACAAGAAACGACAACTAATGGAAACGACAAGAAATTCAAAATGATATCCAAAGATACAACCACAGCGTGGACCGCAGGCAGAGAATTGAAAAAATGACGTGAAACGACAAGAATTTGATAAACAACACCAAAAGCAACAACCACACCCCACATAACAATTGTCAAATGATAAGCGACTAATAAACGACAAAAAAAAAATCAACATACAACATCGGAGATGAAAACGACAACCAAGGGAAACGACAGGAAACAGGTAAAAAGTTATAACGACATAAAAAAGTTAAAAACGACAATCTAGAGCCATGGTCTAAGAATAAAGTGACAAAATAAGAAACGACGATAAAGAAATCAACACACAGAATTAAAGTTGAAAATGACAGCAAAGAGAGACTACAAGAAATTGGTGGCGAAGTAAAACGACATCAAAAGTGAAAACGACATTATAGAACCATGTTAAGAAAATAAATGACTGAAATATAAACGTCTGGATAAGAAACGACAAGAAATTGACAAATAGCATTAGAAGTAGAAATGACAGCATATGACAGTGGGCGAACAATACTTAAACAATAGACATAACAACCAATAAAGTAAAAATGACAATAATACATTAACAACATCAAAGTTGAAATGACAATAAAGGAAAGCGACTATAATATGGTAAAACCAAATACAAGAAGATTTGATATCAAAACAACGACAAAGGGAGGTGAAAAGAAACTGTTGACCCCACAAAAAACTATTACTCCCTGAAACGACAGATTTGACAAACGACATTAGAAGTAGAAATGAAATTATGAAAGCACAAAACGGGAAAACAATCCATACACGAACAGGAACCAAAAAAGAAAGCAAAATAAATACATAGTAATTCGAAACCATGAAGAACCGCAAAACGACAATAAAAATCGCATCAAAGTATAAAACAGCAGCTAAAGCGAAACCGCATTACATTGGTAGAACCGAAAAACGACAAGAATTGACAAGCGTCATCAAAATTAAAAATGACAGCATACTACAAGGAAGAGAGTATAAAAGGCAGAAAAAAAACAAAAACAAAAACAAAAATAAAAACAAAAATAAAGCGAAAACGACAGTCATAAAATAATAATTAGGGTTATCTACACAAATGCCCCCCAATGTTGTGCTATTGTTGCAGTTTGCACCCTAATGTTTAAAAACTATCATTCTTGCCCCCTAAAGTATTAAAAACTTATAGATATGCCCCCTCTGTCACAATTTGTAAAAAAATAGATTAAATTAATAATGTAACATTAATCTGTTGGCACCTGTATAAATTTTTAAAGATCATCTGCCTTCAAATTAAGAAAATTATAGCAATTAATTCTATATTTATTTTCACAAACACCCCCTTATGTCGTCTTTTCTTCTCAAAATGCACCTCGATCTTTTAAAATTTTGTATTCATACCCTTAAAAAATTGTACAGGCGCCAACAGATTAATGTTACGTTATTAATTTAACCCATTTTTATTACAGATTGTGACAGAGGGGGCATATCTATAAGTTTTTAATACTTTAGGGGGCAAGAATGACATTTTTTAAACATTAGGGTGCAAACTGCAACAATAACACAACATTGGGGGGCATTTATATAGATAATCCTAATAATTATACAAAAGACAAAAATCTAGTATCGAAGCTAATTTAGGAAAATTATAAAAAAAAATATTTTAAGTGTCACTTAATATTTTATATTTTAAGTATTTTGCTCTTTAATTTTTTATTTTTTATTTATAGTGTAAAAGTGAATAAAAATTATAAATATAACACAAAAAATAGTTTATTGTATAAAAAAAGGGACATTCGTTAAAGATTATTCACAAATCAATTCACAGTTGTACAAACAAGTACAGTAGTTTTTTCATAACATTAACAAATCACCTTATATTTTTGTGCTACTTTTTCAAAATGCACCTTATCTCTTGATGCGCTGCATTATTGTCTCTCAATTTATTGAAACTATACCAATTTACATTTTCCATTTAAATGTATCTAGTTTTTCGTTTGATTTAGTGATGAGGCAGTAATTATTAAGAAATAAAATGATAAAACAAGTGTCGAAATCTAATTAGAAGAGGAGTTGGTCAAATTAGGATTTATTCATATCCCCAATTCGCAATTTTAGCTTCACCCTAAACAAAAATACCAACTTGGACTTGTTTGTTTATCAAGAAAGCATTTCACAATTTCCGCATTTTTTAACTACTAGGCATAAATTATACAAATATTCGGTAGTAAAACCAAAACCCTCCAAAAAGATGAACAATTTGTGGAAGACCTCCAATTCCTTAGAGCCCTATCATCTCTTTGGTGTCTCCACGACCGGTCAAGGTTTTGGCTCGAGGTGATTTGTTTCTTCAATTCTGATTTCCTAGGGTTTTAGGTTTTCAAGTTTTGGTAAGGTTGGAAAGACAAAGGTTTTTTAATCTGCGTGTGTTTAACTGAGTGTATGAGATAATAAACCCACATTCAACAAACCTCTCTTTTAAATAGGTTTTGGCAATTGTTTTACCACATTGAACCGGACGAAAAACTAAACTGATTTGAACTAATGGTGCATAATGGTAGAATTTTAATAATTAGGGCAATAATGCAGCACATCAAAGAATTATGATCGTTTTAAAAAAGTAGCACAAAATGGGGGCAAAACAATAATTTCACTCTCCTTTAAACGAAAAGACCAAATACCCCACTAGAAATTCTCCACGTTTCATCAATGTCACCCTCAAACATCGGTAACTTTATCGCTAACAAATCACAGGACACAGAAAAATGGAAGATAAAAAAATAAATAAAATAATAATAATAATAATAATAAATTTAAACCACAACACTCGCTCCGTATTGTCGTCTTCTTCAACAGAGCTTCAATTTCAGCTCTCTCTTCTCTTCATTTCATTTTCACTCCCTTAGTGGCACATCTCGTAAATACCTCCGACTTCCAGGGTCATTTCCTACACCACTCTTCTTCTTCTTCGTCTTCCATATCCTCTCTTTCTCTCTCTTATCTTGGCCTCCAAAATCAGATTCAATTCCCAAACCTTCAAAACCATCAAAATTCAAATTCGTTCTGATCTAAAGAAACGATCTTTCTTCTGGTTCATATTAGGGTTTCTGGTTCCGAAACCCTAGCTTCTCCGTCTTCGTCTTTGTCTTCAAAGATAGTTCTTTTCTTTTGAAGGTAAATGAGATACGAAAATGGCGGAACCTAATAACCAACAGGCGTCAATGTACGGAAGATCGGCCATGGCCGAGGACAACAATTTGCAGAGCGGGCAAGTGGACGACGACGGCGACGACGTGGCGGCCGGAGAGGAGTCGATCGAGAACGTTCAGATCCGGTTCGATGACTCCGGCGGCTGCATGACGGTGGAGGCGCCAGCGGTGATGAACGGAGTTCAGGACGGCTCCTCGAGCGTCCTCTACGTTCCCGGCGGCGTCTCCGACTACGCTCCGGTGGCCGAGAACGGAGGCTCCGACCAGCTCACGCTCTCGTTTCAGGGCGAGGTTTACGTGTTCGACGCTGTTTCGCCTGATAAGGTAATGGCTTTTTTCATTGGTGCACTGGTAATTCAGCTGAGAAAAGTTTGCATTTTCTTAGCGTTTGGTTTTGTTTGAAAATATTCTCTTGAAAGTTTCGTTTCCGAGTTGTTTAAATTGGTTTGTATTATATCAGAAACTCTTTAATTGTATCTTTATATAAAGATTTTGTTTTTAGGTACGTAATTCTTATAGAAATGTTTGTGAGCTTTTTGTAATGTTGCATTTCTGGGAGGTAAGTTTTAGACTTGTTATGCTGGAAAATGGGCTATTTTGGGCTGCCTTCATTTTAGTTTGACATTTGTCTTCGTTAAATTGTTAGAAAGAACTTAGGCTGATTTTGAAAAGTTCTGTAACAGGGTGGTTTTCTGTTTGAATGCGCCATTTAGGGGGGAACAAATGATGCAATAAATGGATTTTATATTTGCGGAAATGATGTGATTAATTTTATTCCCTTTTCAATGTATCAATTAACAGGTGCAGGCAGTGCTGTTACTTCTAGGAGGCTATGAGATTCCTTCTGGTATACCTGCTGCGGGAGCAACCCCTGCTGGTCAATGGGTACGTGCGCAAAATGTCGCTTTTTGGCGGTTGGATTGGAGAAGGAAATGTTGAGATAAAGTTTCTATAATCTGGATGTTTTTAATTGTGGAGAGATAATGAAGTCTGAAGAGAAGTTAAAGCTTCGTGTCTTTTTTCAAATCGTACTTTCTCTTCCAGAATGTGCATGGCTGTTTAACGTCTTTGCTGCAATTTATGTTTACTCTAGGGTATGGGTCAATATGCTGCAAAACCAATTCAACCGCAGAGAGCTGCTTCTTTAAATCGGTTCCGAGAGAAGAGGAAAGAGCGTTGTTTTGACAAAAAGATCCGTTATGATGTCCGCCAAGAAGTTGCATTGAGGTACATTGACTGTCTCCCTGACAGTGTTGAATGCTGCCTGCTTATGCTTACCAATAACCAATTTGGTATAGCTAAATAGCTGTTTTCTCCCAATATCCTGTAGAATTCTTATTCTGCGAGAGTGTTTTCAATCCAGAATATTTTAAGTTCGTGACATGTGGCTGTTTCAGGATGCAGCGTAAGAAGGGTCAATTTACATCGTCTAAGACTAGCTCAGAAGAGACGGGCTCAGCTTCATCAGGTTGGACTGGAACACCAGGCACAGGACAAGATGAAAACATGCAGGAAACCTCGTGAGTATCATCAACTTTTAGTAATAGCAACACTTTTCAAGTCCTGAAGTTCATAAATTCATTTTTCCAGTCCCGTGTCCATGCACTTTTCCTGTCAAGGTTGTGTAGTTCTGCTGTATTGCTCTTTAAACTTGTTTTATACTGATTTGCAGGTTTTAATTAAGTATGAAATTTATTTTTTTCTTTGGTATCAATTACAAGCGCTGAAGTCCTTTGACTCATGAAATCTTTTGCTTACGCGCAGGTGTACACACTGCGGAATTAGTTCAAAGTCCACACCTATGATGCGCCGTGGGCCAAATGGTCCAAGGACATTGTGCAATGCATGTGGGCTGAAGTGGGCGAATACGGTTTGTATACTATTGCAGTTTGTTGTTTTTCAGTTTTTACTTTCTCTTCAGCACTAAATGAATATTAAAGAACCATTTGGATAAAGTACATAATTTTTAGTGTTTAGGGAAATTATAAAAAATAGCCTTTTTGCTTAGTAGATTTGAAAATATGGCCAATATTTTCATTTATTAAGAAAATAGCCAACAAGTAGTAATGGAGGATGAAGTTCATATATGCATCTTGTACTTGAATCATGGCTATTTTCTTAATTTTTGAAACATTGGCCAAAATTGTAAAAACATTTTCCAGAATGGCCTAACTAATTCACCCTTTAGTTTATTATCTGACCATATACTTTCCGTATATAAACAGTATAGTTTTCATGATTTGAGTATAGTTTTATTTGATATTGGTTGTTAAAATTTTGGGCTTAAATATAACTGTGATGTTTCATTAGAGATGATGAAACAGTGCTGTATAAGCAGGAGCCAGTTAAAAAAAAAAAAGAGAACAGTATCTGATAGGTCACACCGAGCATAAAAGTTAATAAGTTTGAAGAACTTTTTGTGAAACATGCGGCCAGTGATCTTATTAGGGAAGCTTGACTTTTGCAGGGAGTCTTGAGAGACCTTACTAAGGTTCCAAATGGCAATAACGGGGAGGCTTCAGTAAAGGAGACTGAGAAGGTACGACCGCCATGCTTAAAATTGTCGAAGTTCTTTTGATTAATAGTATCATTTCTCCCTACCTGTTCCCTGAAAAGAATGTGTGCGCCACAGCTTTTTTTCTTTCTTTACATTTTTTATTTTTCTTTTTCTCTTTCTCATGGTTGTTTATTGCAGAGTGAAAGCGACGCTAATGATTCTGATGCTGTAGCCGTGACCACCAACGTTGTCTCCTCCAACGGAGATGTACAAACTACTGAAACAGCTTAAACGGCATTTGACAAGTTGATTCCCTTATAGCTGGTTTAATTGCATTTGTTGTTTTAGCAGGGATGTGAAATATTGTAATGTTTAAGGTAACAACTTCAAATGATTGAGTGTACATATGGTTCAATCACTTGAGAGATGAATATTTTTCCAGAAATTTTGCTTTTCGCATTAGCATTTGTACATTAATCCATTGAATGAGTCTTTGATCGCTCTTTCACAGCAAAAGCGGATGTATCTTTGTAGAAAGAGCTAGAATCTTGATGGTCAGAACCTGCTCTAATGCACGGTTTTCACATAAATGTAATATTTTAGTTTTCATGTATTTTTTTCTGATCATGTGAGTCTATGACATGAAAATGCAGCTTTTCGTGTCCTATACGCATGTTCGTTATATGTATATTCTGAGTGTGCGGATGCAGCTATAAAACATTTCAAATTAGGAACCGACGTAAAAAATTCAAGATAATTACCAATTTTTAACGGAAACCAAAATCTGATCCGTGCAATAAGATGATTAATAAGTGCCAATGACCTTTTTCCCTGTTCTTATGGCACCATTTACTCCTATTTACGTCCTAGATAATGAATTTTATGCCATGTTCATAATCCAGTCTGTTCATTAACAATTGTCTATTACTGATGACAATCTTTAGACCTTGATAAACATGATTAAATAACTCAGGAAAATTGATTCAGGAAGACAAAGAATACCATACATCAAGCTAAAAAAGAAGGATCCTTTTTTAGCTTCTGCAATTAAGGGTGTGAAACAGTTACAACAACAAAAGAAGAAATACTTGATTGGCTCATAGCCCAAATGCCACTCTCTGAACACAATCAGGGCGTCTTTTGCTTGGCATCCGAATCAGCCCTGTGATCTGTAGCTCTGTCACTGCCCTGCAAAACCGTGCTTGTATAGACGCTTCACTCTGGCTTTCATGTTCGTTTGTTTGCTTCCTTTTCTTAGGCAGCGGCGACTGCTTCCCCCCCTTCCGCTTTTTTGCTTTGACAGTGGAGTTGGTCACAATCGTCTTGAAAGATTGGAACCAGTCGTGAAGATTGATAAGATCACCATGCTCCTGCGACAGTGTATACCTAATAGATAGAATAAACATTTATCTGATAAACTAATGTTTTCCATTAAGTTCACAAATTCATACTTATAAGTTGCAAATACAGTTAAACTAGACAAATAAAATGTCAAACATAAAGATTTTGCTCTCAATCAATGCTTCTAGTAAACCTAATGAATTCAGAACAGAGCAGTTAAATTTTTAGTGAAAGTACATCTGTATCTGAACACTCAAAAACAAATTTCTGAATGGTGTTTTATCACTGAGCAAAAACAATGGTGGTTATTTGGATCCGAAATATATACTTACATAATTGAGGTATCAGGCATGGATGGTAAAGGAATATTGCAACTCCTGCTGCAGCAATTACACTGTAGGAACTTGCGGAATTCTAAAAGGTCAACTTGAATCCTTCTTCTTGGGTCCCCAATTAAAGCCTAAAGAATAAGTGACAATGAAAATAGCTAATTAAAGGAAAAATACAATCATTATTGCTAGGATATATCAGTAAATCATTATTACTAGGCTGAATGCAACAGAAACATAGCTAAGGATTGTGATAGACATGATAATGCTTCAAAGAGGTAAGCATGTATTTTAGCCCTCTGGCAGAAGATGTAACTTAAGCCGGCCCTATTGTACTCCTATAAGTTCCCATAAGTATGATCTAGTTGATTATAAGACCAGAAAGTTAAATCTTGGCACAATTCTAGACTGAATTGGATTTTGGTTTAAGATTTTACTATCAGCCAGAAAACGCACTAAAACAGATATCCTCTGTGAATGTGACTGACAAACATACAGTATAAATCAAATAAGTATCACCAATCAACTAATGCGATTAACAAATATGAGATTTCCAATGATGTCGATAACTTGCCCCTAACTTGCTAATCTCAATTTCCGGTTGCCAAAATAATGGAATGAGTGCAAGAACTTTGTAGAATGCTTACCAGTTGAAGTTTTTCGACATCTTTGAAGCAAACAATTTCGTGAAAAGGAATGCATTCAATAGGTTTCATAAAATCCCTGTTTCCCACAACAATGATAACACAATAAGAAGTCGTATTGTGCAAAAATATTGAGCAGAAGTCCGAAGGAAATATGTACTATTGAATAAAATGATAAGATCATGGAAGTGAAATATTAGGAAAATGGATTATAAAGAACCAGCATAATGTATTTACCTAAAGAAGCTAATTATTAGGGTGACAGCTTTTTCATTTGTTGTTTTTGATTCCTTTACATTGGCTGGGCTCCGAGAAGCATGTCTCCTGTCACATAGACAAAATGATAAGCATCTAAATATGCAGGAACAAATATAACCATGGAGACAAGAACACATTCCAAAGACAAGCACATCATAAAAACATCTTTCATGGTTTCTTTACATTTCTCGAAGTTCATTTTTTAAAGTAATCAGGTTCTGAAGAAAATCATTAGAGATTTTTTAAATACAAAAGAAAACAAGATGGAGTATGATGTTACTTCACTATGTCCGCAAAATCCTGCTTCATAGATCTTCCCTCTTCAAATTTCATTGTACGTTGCAGTTCCTTGACTTTGTCATGGATCTGTCAAGCAAATGTAAAATGATAATTCAATTTACTTATATGAAAACAGGCTATTTCCCTGACATTCCTGCTTAACTTGTCAAACAAGATAAAACGCAAACCATAAACTAGATTGCAGGAATCTGCTTATGAGTTGGGGAAAGCTAAGGGCTTTCTACTAGAAATGACAGTTATTGGAAGAAAGCCAATAAAAATAGATTGGAATAAGTACATTCAGCCTAGGAGTAGTGCAAGTTAAGCGAAATAGAAGTGGTGGGACGTATATAAAAATCCCAATTAATCAAAAGATCCTTTTTTAGCCGTAAAAAAAGATCATTTCCGAATATCAGTGTTTTATGGAAGCAGAAAGAAGAAATAATGTTAGTGTAGTAAGCACAAAATATCTTCATAGCCATCTCTAAGTGGTTGTTTTACCTCTGGAATATCCATGGAGAGATTTTCCCAACTCTTAAGCAATTGAGACAGCAATGGTGTTGGAAGATCCCTGATTAAATTCATGGCGTATAAGAATCCAGTATTATTTTAATAAAATGTAAACTTTGGGCATGCTAAATTTTGCCTGTAAAACTAGAGTTTTTAAATGGAGTCTGCTGAACTGGAATGGTATCAACAATACATTTTACAAATGTGTTCCAAAGCATTCCACTCCTACGAACTATATAACCCACCTCACTTTATGAACTGCCTGATAAATAGGACCACCCTTTCTCAAATTATGTCGAGGCATCAACTGATCACTAGAAGAAGATATTTCCAAACCTTTTCCTGACCTAGTGTGATTATCAGAAGCCATGGATTTGTACAACTCCGGATCAAGTGCCTCACAAAATAGATCTAGCAATTGGATTTTGTTATGCTTTCCGGCTTCATAAAGGCACTGCAACACACTTTCTACGTATAAGAGACTTAATACAAAAGCCACATTAAATGTAAGCAATGATAGTTGTTAAGGACATCTTGCCATTGGAACAACAAGAAGACGGAACTGCTGAACCTATCGAGCTAAAAGTTTATGGCTGACTTAAAACATTGGCAATTTGGCATAAATATAATGTCCCAAAGGTGCATAGAATTGTCAAGTGGAAATATTAGCAATTTGGCATAAATATAATGTCCCAAAGTTGCATAGAATTGTCAACGGGAAGGATAAGGAAGTCTATATGATAGTATTGCTACATTATTCGGAAACCTTACCATAACAACAGTGGCCCAGCACTTTTGAGAGTGCTTTAACTCCGTCAAACCACGGACCAGTTTACTATCGATTTGTGCTGCCACTTCAGATGACAAAGCAAGTCCCTCGTCCTGAAATGATTCAATGACCAAATGCTATTATTAAAAAAACTGAACAACTAATTAAATATTTCATCGCGAAAAAAAAAAAAAAATGCACACACACGCAAATGATAACTAAATAAATGAAACAGGGAATACATTTGTGAAGAAATGGGATGGAGAGGAAGAAAACAAGAAAGATCAAGCTGTCGATTTTATTGAAAATACATCTGCAACTGATTGTAAAGAATGTAAAAGATGTTTCC
Organism: Boehmeria nivea var. tenacissima; assembly: GCA_018132145.1. Lineage (NCBI taxonomy): Eukaryota > Viridiplantae > Streptophyta > Magnoliopsida > Rosales > Urticaceae > Boehmeria > Boehmeria nivea. Next base: position 18,491,876 of record CM030878.1, on the reverse strand, counting down.
GATGAAGGAATGTTGTCCCCTAACAAGTCAGAGGGACGAACAGATAAATCACATTTGATGCCCAGGAGAAATCAACTAAGGATTAATAATACAGACAGGGTTGGAGGAAGAAATCTAAAAATAGAAACAGTTAGTAGACTTCGAAGAATCGAGTATTTGTCTGTCTGTCACATGCAAAGAAAAAGACAAGATAGGGTTCATAAATAATACCTCGCTGTCTTCTTCGGCAAGTAAACCCAATATAAAGCTTGAAGGCTCTGCAGAAATATGTTGTGCACATGCTATCTGAAAGATAATTTCGAAACATAATATAAGCTAGGTCCTAATCATGCTGAAAATACCAATACATAATATGAGGTGCTGCATTGTAAAAACAACAATGGCATAAAAGTTCTGAGCACAAAGTGAAAAATGAAAACATAACATAATAGTTCTCACTGGTATAAACTTGTTTACAAACCTTCAAAGCTCTAATGAAAGATGTCAATGTTCCGTCCTGATTTATGAAGAAATTCCTCAAGAAAACTGCGACCTTGTGACTAATACTGAAACCAGAACACCACCTCATGAGAGCAGCCTCAATGACCGCATCCATCCTCTCGGCTGGTGATCCCAACATGAACTTACTAGGGGATAGTTGTTGTAACACGTGTGAAGGAAGTACAATTTTTGGAGCTTCCAGTGTTGTGACTCCCATTATTAAAATTATTGGGATCTTAACAACCCATTCACTACAAAAAGAAACGGGACCTCAAAAAATCTATTTATCTGTCTACTGACTCAGAAAATAAAACAGATTCACAGGTTAAGTAGAAAGTTAAAACTACATACCTCAACATGAGGATTAAATCTGACAAGGCAGACCGACAACATCGTTCCATATCATCTATAATTATAACTACTGGAGAATCAGAGTCTCCGTGTTCTCCGTACCATGATGCTAGGACGGATATATCAGCTGCCTGTGCCAAAACAAGGTTAAAAGCAAAAGTGAAACACCAGATGCCCAAGTAAAATACTATTACGTCTATATAGATCAAGGAAAGATCAATGCTCACACCAAGCTGGATTGGACAAAACTTACATCTAATGTAGTCATTAAAAACTGCCTCAACAAACTTCTCAGACAGCCTCCAACTCCATTCTTTGTTGAAAAGTCTGCTGAGGACAGGTTAGCCACATGACACCCATGAGATTTCAAGCAAAGACCAAGCTCTTCAAATGTGAGTAAATCATCAACAAACTCCAGGTTCTCTGCCAAGAAACGATCCAATCACAAATCTACAATTAGATGTTAAGAGAAACAAACATATAAAGCAAACACTATTATCATTCATATAAGTGATCTCCACTACAAGAAACCAAAAATAGTCCCTAGTAAAACTCACGGGACATTCAAACTTACTGATGAGAACCAGCCCAGTAAAGAGATGCGTAGAAGTAGCATTATTCAGAAAAGGAAAAGACCGAGTTGCTTGAGCAAATGTAGGAATTCCAGATGATGTTATTTCGAGGAATGACTGCCTAACCCACGAATGTATTTCATTGAATACATTAGTATTTACATCCCTGAGAACATCCTGGCCACAACAAGTCGAAAGAAGAGGAAACTAATTCTCAGCTGATGTAACACTGTCCACCACAGTCAAAAGAAATGTCCATTGCAGTTATGCCACTGAGCTATGAGCTTTGTTTATTTTCCAATTTCATAATTCTCACTAACTCTAAATTTGAAAAATCGTCCCAGCCATAAAATTTCTGTTATAGTTTGAGGCATCAGCAAAATTAATCCAAAAAAACGATAATCAAAAGGATGAAATGAGAAAGCAATAATAGAATAAACCTTGATTGTGGAATGGATTTTTGACCAAACGGACTGAAAAGCTTTGTGCGTGTCCGATTCCGCTGAGGAAGAAGTGGCGGCGAAGGGCTTCGACGGAGAGAGGTCGATCCTCCTGGCGGCGCCTTTCCTCTGCGAACTCCGCGACGAAGCTTTGTGAAGAACAAAGAAAGGCTGTCCATTTTCATCACCATTGAATCGGAAAATGCATTCACGTCAGTTCTCGAAGAAATCCGCTATTCTGACTTCGTATCGAAAAGTGAAAATCAGCGAGAGACAGAACCTGGATATTGTCGCTGCCGGAGGACTCGGTAGCTGTGGCCGGAGGCTGTGGAGCTGAATCGGAAAGTGCCGTCGCCGGAGACCGTGACATCGCGTCTCTCTCTCCCCTCTCGTTGCTTTCTCTCTCTAGCTCTAGCTCTGCAAGTGCAGGGAAAGTTTAGGGTTCAGTTTTTTTTTTTTTTTTTTTCTTGTGCGTTATTTGGCGGGAAACCATGGCTACAGGGCTTGATTCCATACGGTTTGCTCATGAAGACAGTCTGTTAGGTACGCCTTCAGATTGCTGACACGTGTAAAAGGTTTGACGGATTGCCAGCAATGAATATATTGACGGTCCTTTAAAAAAAGCTATAGGGTTATCTATACAAATGCCCCATAATATTGTGCTATTATTGTAATTTGCATCTTAATGTTTAAAAATTATCATTTTTGTCCTTTAAAGTATTAAAAATTTATAGATATGACCTATCTGTCATAATTTGTAAAAAAATAGATTAAATTAATAACGTAACATTAATCTGTTGGCGCCTGTACATGTTTTTAAAGATCAACCGCTTTAAATTAAGAAAATTATAGTAATTAATTTTATATTTATTTTCACAAACACGCTCTTATGTTGTCTTTTTTTCTTAACTGCACTCCGATCTTTTAAAATTTTGTATTCATACTCCCTAATTTTATCTATTTTTTATCTTTAAAAATTTGACGGGCGTCAACAGATTAATGTTTTGTTATTAATTTAATTTATTTCTTTAATGTGAAAAGAGGAGGCATATCTATAAGTTTTTAATACTTTAGGGAGCAAAAATGACAGTTTTTAAACGTTAAAGTGCAAATCACAACAATAGAAGGCGTTTGTATAGATAACCCAAAAATATATAGATATATATATATATATATATATATATATATCTCCGGAGAAAAGTAGATCTCCAGTGTCACCACGCTCTCTGTTTTCATGGTCTTTATTTTAGGAGCCGAACTAAAAAGATTTAAGCTCAAATGATAGAGCTCGGCTCAGGTTCACTTCCACCATCACAAACCCAGTGCCCCTCAAATCTCAAATCTCAATCAATTGATCGTTCTTTAAAATAGGACCCGAGGACTCGAATATTACTCTTGCTGCTACACCAACAATGACGGCCACCAATAGATGGCTAAAATGAGATTCTCTTTCAGAATTTTTTTTATGAGGGACTAAAATAAGATTTACTTAAAAAAAATCAAAGATTGAAATGAACACAACAATTTATTAAAAGGGAAGTTATCGAGTGGAAGAGATTCACTGATGGGAAAATACTCTATATCGCCAAAAGGATAAAATCCAATGGTCCTTGAGAATCTCCCCTTACTAAAGGTCAATGAGATAATTCTTTGCTGTATGATGGCACAATATGATATTAACTTGCATGATCGTAGAATTAAGGCAGAAATACCATCAAACATGTAGCAAGAACCGAGAAAGAATTTACTTTACTGAGATTCAAGTTCCCACAATAATAACATGTGTCCCCCAAGTCCTCCACACAAGGGATTATTCAGCCAATAGTGACCATGAAAGACTCGTTTAGTCATAATGAAAAACATAACATAAACCAGGATTATAATGCAAATATGATGAGCTGAATCCCTTAAAGTTGAATTGAAAGGCCATGCTTAAGCGCTCAAAGTGCCACCAGAGTTGTTCCTGCACTGGTTCAGCATATCCATGTAGAACTGGCACTTGCTGATGTCGCTTCCATAGCTGTTCACACACTGCACCCAAATAATAATAATAAAAAAGGTATTAATAGTGACTATTGTCATTCCAAAAGCCAAGATCTACCCAAGTGTTGTAATTTCAAGCATACACATCATTTGACTTACAAACGGTGTTACTTTGTGCAACTCATTGAAATAACAAAGATTTTAAAACTATCAAGGGTCAAAACAACACGATAAGTAAACCAATAAAGTTTCAGATCACACGCGCACTTTTCATTTAACCCATTTCAGGGAGAAAAATGATTTGTTACTCAAGTACTAGTCTAAATTATAAATATTAAACAGATTACATGAGGAGGTGCTTGTGCCAAATGATAAAAATTTAACACATCGTAAGATCTTGAAGAGATTTATTTTAACACATATTTTGTTACTCAAGTACTAGTCTAAATTATAAATATTAAACAGATTACATGAGGAGGTGCTTGTGCCAAATGATAAAAATTTAACACATCGTAAGATCTTGAAGAGATTTATTTTAACACATACTCAATGAAGATAAGCTTTAAAGATAAATACACGGGGGACTTTAACACAAATTTAAGAGATTGAAAATAAAAAAAAGAAATAAGATATATGGCATGCAATAAAATGGTTATTCCAAACAATAATAAAGTGAGTAAATTCCATACATCTTGGAATGCCTTGGTATGAATGTTGCATGCATCAGCACCCATGCTACTTGCGGTAGGTGCTGGGGCTGCTGCAGCCTCAGATACCACATTTTCATGCTGAATGGTACGAGGACCAAGAACAGCATCCACAGCTCTGTGTGCCACTGCACTTCCAGTGCCAAAGGCCATTCCTGCAGGAAAAAATAAATATATATATATATATTTACACTTTTAGCATGAATGTGTCGTCATGACCATGAGCAATGATAAGCAGCTAATATTCTCATTAAAGAAAAGAGTCAAACATAAAGTACCCTGAGCAATTGTGGATCCGATCCCTCCTAGCAAGGAGCCACCACCTCCAGCTTGTTGAGCAGGTGCCGGAGGAGGAGCATGGTGAACTGCACCAATTCAGACAATAGTTAAGGAAGTACAAATGGTCTTTGCGGGCACGCAGGCCAATAAACACCAAGCATATAGAGATTAGAAAGGTACAAATTCTGCAAAAATCTAAATCTATTTTTGGTACCTGGTTGAGGGCGTGGTGCAGCACGGGGTGCTGGGCGAGGGGCAGATCGTCCTGCGAAAAGATTTATAAGCAATAATATGTTTAATCAAATCATATGCACAATAAATAACTTTTGGCACCAAAAACTCCTGTTTAAATAAGGTCCTATAAATCAGCTCAGTCCTACGTCATTTCAATATCATTGCAAATACATAATCATCAGCGGCTTCTACTGATCTACATGAATGTAAACACCTTTAGGTTCAAAACATCAAATCAGGTTGGGAAATAGAGGTTTTCCCGCATAAGGTAATCAAAAAATGTTTGAACTATCATGGAGATGCAAAAGTTTATACAAGCTATTCAATTGAAGTCCACATTTTTTTTCTCCGGAAACAACTTGTACATGTTATGTTGTAAAGGAATTCCAAACAATCTTTCAATTAATCACCCACACCCAGATACGCATAAACCCTCATAACCCAGTTCTAAAGACACAATCTCATATCTTCAAACAGCATAAACCCATATCTATTAGCAAATATTGTAAACTTATAACAAAATTTCATCCGCAAATCAGGTAATGACACAAACGGCAGTTCAATAATCATACAATTACAAACTATAACAAACACAAATAAAACCCCTTTGAATAAAGGAAAGTTCACAACTTCAATCAGGTAAAAGAAAAAAAACAAAAAATAAATAATAAAAAAAAACCCTAAGCCACAATTCAAATCACGGAACCCACGACTTCGTACACACAAACCACATGATTTTATTTCTCCTCTGCAGTCTAATATCAGTTACCAAGTCTTCACAAATGTAATACCAAGAAACGCTAGAAATAAAACAAGTAATAGATACACAACAATACAATAAATTGAATATGTTCAATACTAAAAGGAAAAGTATAAGAAGCTAGGGGGTTCTGACCTCCTGAGCGGCGAGGCATGACTTTTGGCGGCGAAGGAGATTTGCGACGACCGTGAAGAAAAACCCTAGATCGAAGAAGAAGAGTCTAGAGATTGATTTGGGCGAGAGGGTTTCGTTGAACTCTTCTTAAATGGCCTGAGATTTGTCCTCTTTTATATTGAAGCGACCTGTGCTTTCGTGCGGTCGAGACTAGCGATTACAACACGTGTCAATTCTTTGTTGGACAACTTGACGCAAATCTCTGTCGGCTAATGAACTTTAGTGGGAGATCTTGTTTAGAGTAGCTGGGTTTGGGTCTACCTGATCTAAGCTTTTACGAGCTCTTAACTTTTACACTGTTTGGTAAGAGGAAAAAAAAAAGGGTGAGTTGAAAAAATATGTCAAAAATAAATGTGTCTTTTAAATGATAGTCTATGTTATAAAAAATTAAAAAAATAACCACTGTAAAAAAATTTTGTAACAAAAAATATCAAATAAATATTTACACATCTATAAACATTTGTAAGATATTGTTTAACACTTCAAAAAATGATGAATAAAAGTTAAAGTGTTACAAAATATCTTACAAATTTTTTCAAATGTATAATATTTTGTGTAACACTTTTCTGTTGTATAATTCGTAACATGACTATTTATTAAATTTTTTGAAACATAAGCCATTTTTAAAAACATAAACTTTTTTTGGCTATTTACTATAATTTCTCAAAAAAAAAATTAGATAAAAAGGAAAATAAAAGGTGGAAGAAAATAAGAAAGAAATGAAAGAAAATATTTTTTTCCTCTTTGTTGTTTGGTATAGTAAAAAGGAAAGAAAATTTTTTGTTATAAATTTACCATTTTATCCATTTATTTTACTTTTTATAATTAATTAATAGACAAAAGAGTAATTTTTTCTTTGTTGCTTTGATAAAAAAAAATGTCCTCCATTTTTCTTTCTAATTTTGTGAGAATAAAATATTATGGGCCCCACATTCATTTTTATCCTTCATATTTTCTCTTCTCACCTATTCTCTATCTTACCAAACAACTTACCTTTTAAACTTACATCCCAAAATCCACCATATATTTTCCATCCTCCCACTTTTTTTTCATACAAACACACCAGACCAATAGGAAATGGAAGGATATTTTTTTATGCTTTGTTTGCCTACACCATCTAAAACATTTCATTTTATATTATTTTTTTACTTTTCGATTCTCCCTTGTTTGGGGAGCTCATTTTACTCATTCTATTTCATTTCTTAGAATGAAAAAAAATGAGTTGAAGAATGGTTTAGAATAGTTTGGAATGATTATGAAATAGTTTGACTTTGTAAATTTCGATGTGGTATAAATTATTAGCATTTAAGAATATTGTATAGGGATTAGAAAAGTTGAAAAAATAGAATGGAATTGAAGGAATTGTAAAGGGATTTAAAAAAGTTGAAAAAAATGAAATTGAATGGAATGAAATTGGAGGAATGAGCTTCCCAAACAAGACTACCCGTTTAGATGTTCTTAAATCTCAACCATTTATATCACCTCAAATTTTATAAAGTCAAAACTATTTCAAATATAATGGTTTGGATGTTTACCCAAAACAACTTTTAAGACAATTTATAATACAAATATCACTGCTAATATTAAACTTGACACTCAAAATGATAAAAATACTATATTTGATATTTGATACTCCAATATATAAATATTATTTCTAATGTTATTTTTTATTTTATTATTTTTTTAATAGCAAAACCCAATAAAAACAATTGATGCTAACCTATTTAATTTTTTTAAATTTTTCTTTTAAAATCTAAATCTCCATTTTATTTTAATAATTATTATGTCCTATGTCTAGCTTGAACAAAAAATATATCCTTAAAATTATAGTTTTATGTCTTATTTGGTTAAATGATATTGCTGGAATGATTTTAAATAGTATAAAAACACATAATTATTAAAAGTAAAAATGATTTTGAATAGATATGTAAAATGAGCTCCCCAATTAAGAGGAGAGGGGAGGGTAAACAAGATTTGGTGTGGCAAGACGCACGTTATCTTCGTGCACTCTCATTGATACCCAATAAAAATAGTTGCTCTGTAACTTCGCATCGGTCAGCTTTTTCCTTTCTTCCCCAAGCGAGAAGTTCCCAAGAAAAAGGGCATTTTTCAAAATCTCCTTCAGGTTCCAAAGGCAAAGAGGCCCAAAACAGCTCAAAAATCAAACTCTCTCTCTCTCTGTCTAAACAAAATTCAAAAACCCTAGAGCTTCTCTCTCTCCTTTCTTCTTCAGCTTCTCCGATCCATCCATGGCGGACGAGCCATCATCGGCGGCGCAACAGCCTTCGTCGTCGTCGGCGGCGCCGCTGGGGAGCTCGGTGATCCCGATAGTGAACAAGCTCCAGGACATCTTCGCGCAGCTCGGAAGCCAGTCGACGATCGAGCTCCCTCAGGTTGCCGTGGTCGGAAGTCAGAGCAGCGGCAAGTCGAGCGTCCTCGAGGCCCTCGTCGGCCGCGATTTCCTCCCCCGCGGCTCCGACATCTGTACGCGCCGCCCGCTCGTGCTCCAGCTCCTGCAGACCAAGCGCACCGCCGATGGCACCGACCAGGAGTACGGCGAGTTTCTCCACTTGCCGGGGAAGAGGTTCACCGATTTCTCTGACATTCGGAGGGAAATTCAGGTTAGGCTTTTGGTTTGTCCGGATTGGATTAGATCGTTAGGTTTTTGTTGCTCTTTTAATGGTTGTTGATGAGAAATGGTGGAGTTTGAATGGAGTGATTGAGTTTTTGTTGTTGGGAAGCCAATGCAAGAGTCTAGTAGCTTCGTTATTTGCAATGAAGAATCTAAGAACTTTGTTTGGTTGAGATATTTCATCGGAAATTGGTTAGCTTTACTTATGCTTGGAGAGAGAAAAAAAAAAAAGCGAGAGAGAATGGAGTGAATCAGTGTGTTTATTTTTAATTTCAATATCAAGTCTGCTTAAGTTATGCCGAAGAGTGCCAAGCCTAACCGAGTCTATAAATAGAAACGGAAAAGAAAATCTTATTTCAAGTAGAAGTTTAAACTAAAATTGTACAAAAGACTAAAGCGGACAAACGTAATTTCAAAGACAGACCTAAGCATTTAGATTGATTGGTTGGGCATTTAAGTTGTTTGAAATTTTGAACATTGTCTAAAGATATAGAGACTTGAAATTAACTGTCTTGAAGAAATGCTCGCAAAGATTTAATTTTCTTTCAAATTTGCACCAGTATTGTTGTATGTAATGTCATTTGATTATTTTCTTAATTCCTTACTTCATTAACTGATATTAACCAAAAAAAAACCTCTTCTATGTTGTTAATAAAGAACATAATTTTACTTTAAGGTTATTTGAGTTACAAAGTATGTGTTGAACATTTGAAATAGCCATTTTCAATGGTTTCCTTCACATAGGCTGAGACAGATAGAGAAGCTGGAGGAAATAAAGGTGTATCAGACAAACAGATTCGCTTGAAGATATTTTCACCAAACGTTCTCGATATTACGCTTGTCGATCTTCCTGGTATAACAAAGGTTCCTGTGGGTGATCAACCATCTGATATTGAAGCGAGAATCAGAACAATGATCATGTCTTATATTAAAGTTCCAAGCTGTTTAATTTTGGCCGTTACACCAGCAAATTCTGATTTGGCAAACTCAGATGCTCTTCAGATTGCTGGAAATGCTGATCCGGATGGTGAGTTTTGATTGTAATAGCACCATGTTGAAATTGTACTATATCTTTTTTCGTACTTCTAGTGGCATTGTGGTAATTGGTACTAGGTATCTAATGTTATGGTCTATTTGCATTTGGCAGGTTTGAGAACCATAGGAATAATCACAAAGGTGCCACATTTTCTGTTCTTGAATTTTTTGAATTCGTAACACAGTGGTAACATTTGGCAACTACAATTTTTCTGAATTTCTGCTGTTTCTCTCACTCTCTATGATCACAGCTGGATATCATGGACAGAGGTACTGATGCCCGTAATTTGTTGCTTGGAAAAGTGATTCCCTTAAGACTTGGTTATATAGGAGTTGTGAATCGCAGCCAGGAGGTAATCTCATCTATTACAGATAATACAAATGCAAGTTTGGTAGTTGCATTGCATTCAATAATTTTTTCTTATATTTTTTCTGCCTCTCGTGGAATAGCATAACATCTTGGAATCGCCCAACCAACTCATAAGTTATGAGTCAGATGGTGTTATTGCTTTTATTATAGACTTGTTAGTCCCTAAACACCCTTGTTCCTGCATGTTCATGAGTAATAGTTGATAAAAACAACCTCTATAATGTTTTATGCACTTCACATCTTTCTTGTTTAATGGAATGCTTTTTTTATTTTTTTGGTGGTAGCTTAAATTGCAACTAAACTCTCTAATGTCATTCTTGAAACAGGACATTTTGCTCAACAGGAGCATTAAGGATGCACTTATTGCTGAAGAAAAGTTTTTCCGCAGCCGTCCTGTATGACTATGAGTGCCTTACACTACTAAATTACTTGGCATGGCCTTTCTCCTTAAGGAATCCCAAATATATTATGTCCTTTTTTTGTAGGTATATAATGGTCTAGCTGATCGTTGCGGTGTCCCTCAATTGGCCAAGAAGTTGAACCAGGTAGATATTGTGGCAGCTGGTGATGGTCTAGCCTCATGTAACATAGTGAAACAGTTCAATATCACATGTGTTTAGCTTCAGCTGCTGCCTTCTTTATGCATGCAAAGTAACTTCACGCGTTAGTGGTTGACACTGTTGTTGATGTTTAAAGGTCTAGACTGACCAAAACAAAACAAATAAAAAAGCAAAAAAAAAATAAAAATAAAAGAAAAGATGTGTTCTGTACAGAATGAAAAGTGTCTTGCTTAGATTTGGCGTTTTCCTCATATTTGAGCTTAATGTGAGATAGTATTTCTAAATTTTAATTGATTCTCAGATCCACAGATTAAAATGTTATAATTTATTTGCAGATTCTAGTGCAACATATTAAGGCTGTTCTCCCAGGCCTCAAGTCACGCATCAGCTCTGCGCTGGTCTCCGTTGCCAAAGAGCATGCCAGTTATGGAGAAATCACAGAATCAAAGGTTTGTGTAGTTATTAAGATCAGTCCCTAGATGTGAGTTTTTAGGAACGAAAATTGAGAAGAATAAAATTGCGGAAGTAGTGATTTCATAGTAGAAGAGAGAACTAAGAAGAAGAAGAATTAATAGAAGTAATGAGAGAAAAGTTGAGAAAAGAGGAGGAAGAAGAACAATAAACTTTATTGACTACATCTTTGTAGAATTGGTTGAATTACATTAGTGTGGCATAACCCACTATTTATAATACCAACCTAAATAATAAAATCCTAATTGAATTCTAACTTATTGAAATCCTAATTGAATTACACTTACATGAAATACTAAAACAATTAAACCTAATATAAAGAATCCTATTAGGATAATGAATGACTAAAATTTAAATAAAACAAATTAAAGATAACTCTACAATTTAAATAAATGTATAACTTATCTCATATTTAATTGGATAAGCTCTACACTTAAATAAATTGATAACATAATTTAAAAATCTAAACTACGTTTTCCCACACTAGATTATTCATAATTCATTATGTGCATATAGAGGATTTGCCAAATTTTTCATTTCAATTCTATGTTTGAGGATACTCTATGCAGTTGTGTTATTCCCGGTAGTTTTGGTTTCTTGCCTTTGATTATGTCTTTACCGAGTAGGAAGGTTATTTTTGGCCACTCGTGAAGTTGGCATAACCAATTGATTTTCAAAGATCTATGTTGTATTGTATTTGTGTATACTTATCCTAGTTTTGATTGTTGGCAGGCTGCTCAAGGAGCTCTTCTCCTGAACCTTCTTTCAAAATATTGTGACGGTAATGTAGTTTACCTCCTTTCTGTTGGCACAACTTATTAATGTCCAAACTCATGTTGTAGTCCACTGTCTGCTGTCCATCGTAAAACACTGAATGATTGGTAACTTATATATTGTTTGAAACAGCATTTTCTACAATAGTGGAAGGGAGGAATGAAGAAATGTCAACATCTGAGCTGTCAGGGGGAGCAAGAATGCGCTATATATTTCAGTCAATATTTGTCAAAAGTTTAGAGGTTAGTTTCTTTTAGCAACTATATCTGGATGTCATTATCTCAATTATATGTTGTCTTCCCATGACTGGGGTCTTTTTTCTACAAATGTTGTCTTTTACCTTAAATGCTATTGTTTTCTAACACAAATTGTCTTTTGTATCCTATTGTATATTTTTCAAATTTCTGTAGTTTCACTCGGATGTTGTTTATAATTATTTGTCATTTTTCAACTTTGCTTGCGTTATCGCTTTGATATTATTTGCAATTTTTATTGTTATTTTACCATGCTGATATTGGGGTTTTTTTTCGCTTTTTATTATTCTTTTCTGTCATTTTTTGTCATTTTGTTTTTCTTGTCACTTTCCATTGTATTGTTATTTTTCTTCATTGACAGCATTACAAATTTATAAGTAGCTCAAAATTTCAATATAATAGTGGTTTTTGGGATCTCCAATTAACATGTATGTCTTTGGCGTTTTGACTTGTGCAGGAGGTGGATCCATGTGAGGACTTGGGTGATGATGACATTCGAACTGCCATTCGGAATGCAACTGGCCCTAGGGCTGCATTATTTGTACCAGAAGTAGGTCTTGAATATCTTTGCCTTTGAAATTTTCCAGCTATTTTGTCTGGAAATGTATATGATTAGTGTTGTTGTTGGGGTTTTGGAAAGTTAATATTCTTTTTAGAACTCCATCGCGAAGAGACTGTCTCTTCTCGTTTAAGAGGTTTGGTACCGTTTCAGCGCATTGTTTAATGTTCTTTTGTCTGTACATAGGCGCCTTTTGAAGTTCTTGTTAGGAGGCAAATAGCTCGTTTATTAGATCCAAGTCTTCAGTGTGCCAGGATTATATATGACGAGTTGGTAAAGGTGAGAGATATCTAATATGCAATTTCTTCAGTTACCCTTACTGTTCTTGTTTTGTTTGAATTTCAAACAATATTTTTTTCTTCACAGATTACTCATCGCTGCCTAGCAAACGAGTTGCAGCGGTTCCCGGTTTTGAGAAAGCGGATGGATGAGGTTATTGGAAATTTCTTGCGAGAAGGTTTGGAGCCTTCAGAGACAATGATCGGACACATAATTGAGACAGAGGTATGTTGTTAACTTGGCATGACAATAGCTGGACTTATACTGCTGCATTCCTGTTGCTACATGCTATTGCGCAGAAATATCGTTTTCCGAAACTCATGCTTAAAGTAATATGTTAAAAAGGAAAAATATTCTTCTATTCAGAATCAAATGTTATTCTTGCTGATTGGTAAATGATTGGATTTCTTTTATTGGTATGGTTGAGTTTCTCGTACTGTAGCCGCTCTGCCAGAATGCTCTTCATAGTCTTTCGTTTCTGTATCTGTATTTGTTGGGGTTATGTTCTTGCTGATTATTGCACTTTAGCAACTTATAAACTATTTATTGATGCATCTCGTGTTGAACATAATGCATTTGACAATGGTGTGAATCATGAACTTGGATAGAATGTTTAATCAATTCACATGACTAAAGTGATCTTGCTACTTGCCTGCATTTACTTTCAGATGACACTGTTTTCACTATAACTAGAAAAGAAACATCATTGACTGCAAGCTAAAAACTATCGGCTTTTTCTGCATTTCAATTATCTTAAAGCTGTTGAATCTTTGTGGAAATTCTTAGTGTTCTGTTTTTGTCTATGTTTCTGAAAATATTTGGCTGTTGACATTATTAGTAACTATACTGCAGATGGACTTCATAAATACTTCACATCCAAACTTTATTGGTGGGAGAAAGGCTACTGAGATTGCCTTGCAACAGGTCAAGTCTTCCCAGATCGCTGTGTCTATTTCGAGGCAGAAGGTATATGCTTTAGATATCCATATTGATTAATAACATTTTAATTTTCACATACTGTTGTAAACAGTTGAATTACTGCATGTCTTCTTCTTCTTTTTGTTTTGTTTTTCTGTTTTTGGTCTTCGTGTCATACATTTTTTCAATCATTTAGGATGCTGGTGAACCTGACAAGGCACCAACATCTGAAAGAAGTCTGAAATCCCGAGCAATTCTTGCCAGACAAGTCAACGGAATTGTGACAGATCAGGTAAGAAACTTTCTTCGTTCAGGATAAATAGGTGCAGTTTCTTCCCAAACATCACGCTGCATAATCTGTTTTGCTGATCTACTTTTGTATAGTTCCATTTTTGGCATTTGCAGCTTCCAGCACGATATAACCACATTTTAGTTACACTGATTAAGTTTGTCTAATTTATGTACAATATTCTGTTTGGATGGTGACAGGCAGTTCGCCCTGTGCCTGATGCTGAAAAAGTTGCTCCACCTGGTAATATATTATATATGAATATAATTATCTTCTTATTTTATGTCCTTAACTTTATTATCAAAAATAAAAAATTATGTGGGACATTTTAATGAAAGCATAAAATTGACTACCTAAAAAAGTAAAAGAAACTGATCCTGATAGGCATGATTGTGATCATAACATACGTTATGATGTGCGTCTATTCATGATTGTTTAGGAAGCACTAGCAGTTCAAGTTGGGGCATTTCTTCAATATTTGGTGGGGGTGAAAATCGTACAACCATTAAAGAGAACTCGGAGAACAAAGTCTTCAACGAACCTACTCCTATTCCTATTCACAGCATGGAGCAATCTGTCTCTATGATCCAATTAAGAGAGGTAATATGTCTCGGTCCAATTTTCCTTTGCTAATGTGCTTCTCTTCTGTTGAAAAATAAAATACTTATCCTAACATTTATTTGTTTCTATTTAGCCTCCAACTGTTTTAAGGCCTTCAGAAAACCACACGGAGCAGGAGGCTGTCGAAATTGCAGCCACAAAATTGCTATTGAGATCATACTACGATATTGTTAGGAAGAACATAGAAGACCTTGTTCCTAAAATAATAATGCATTTCCTGGTAATTGTGCATTATTTCTCGGCTTACTTGTGTTATTTGCAATTCTTTGTAAATCATCCTCATCTTATTTTCTAAACTCCCAAGACTTCTGATGAGTTAAACTGTGATCTCTTGGATTCCAGTATCGTGAAGCATTGTTTCCATTTTGTTCAACACCATGACCTTTTTTCAATGTGCATATAGTAGCCTGGCTAGAATTTCTCAAACATGACAGTCATTGGCTCCACTTGAATGTTTTTAGTGCTTTGTGTAACCTAATGATTGTCAACTTGATGTTATCTATATCTGTATCAACATACGAGTTTGATAGATTATGTGTATAAAAATGCTTGGACGAAACCATCTTAAACAGTTAGATATCATTTAAATAAACATCTATCCATCTGCATCTATAATGCCGGTGTTTGTGTGCAATCCTGTTACAGCTATGTACAAGCTGTAGTTCAAATGTACCGACCTGAACCCAATTCATTTTTAAGCTCTTATGACCTAATGGATGTTATCATCTCCAGGTATATCATACAAAGCGTGAGCTGCACAATGTGTTTATCAAGAAGCTTTATAGGTACCATCTAGAAAAGCAAACAAAATATCAGATCTTGATTTTTTAATTAAATTCATTTAATCGCTCTGCCCTTAATTTGCATTATTTTACTTCTCTGACCTGCCATTATTTTCACTTTTCATCTGATTGTCATCAACAGAGAGAATTTATTTGAAGAGATGCTGGCAGAACCTGAAGAGATAGCTTCGAAGAGAAAGCGCACTCGGGAGACACTCCGGGTTCTTCAACAGGCTTATCGGGTTAGTTTTCAATGATTCATGAGGTGTAAGGTTACACAATCTTTTAGGGTGGTCGTTTCTACTAATGCACTAATCTGTGCATTAGTTATCAGTTCAATTGTTAATTTTGAATGGTTCAACTGAATTGATAGTATTTAGACTACAAAATCCGCTGTTCTCACGGATATCCGTGTCTTGGTAAAATTAGTGTTAGCCAATTGTGATTCTAGACTGCTACATTTAGATGCACAAAATTTTCAGGCTTATACTATTTTTCTATTTTGATAGACGTTGGATGAATTGCCTTTGGAAGCTGAATCAATTGAAAAGGGTTACAGCTTGGGAAGCGATGCAACAGGGTTGCCGAAGATCCACGGACTACCCACATCATCAATGTACTCCACTAGCAGCTCTAATGATTCTTATACAGCATCTCCTAAGAACCCGAAGTCCCGAAAATCATCTCACTCGGGGGAGCTTCACTCACCCTTTTATGGTGTTGCAGATTCTAATGGTGGCGGGCACAATTACATGACGGGCCTCTATCCGACCATTGAACCATAGGCCAATACCCAACTCATTGCCTGGAAAGCCATATGCAACGGCGCTTTTAATCATTACATTTATTCAATTGCTCTTCGCAGCTTAGGAGGTGATTGACATCTCGCTATTCAGAGTGGAGTGGTTTGTTGGAGTAAAATATTTTCTTCCATCTAGATTTCTGCAATGCAGATATTCTGCTTTGCTCTTTGTTTTGTTCCGTCCAACTTCCATATAAAATATAGGCTGATAATATATTTTTTAATAGGCTCCAAGAAAAATAACAAGGGAGCAGATAACCCCTTTCCTCTCTTCTCTTCTCTTCCATGTCTTTTGAAAATAGATTGTCTTTTTTCATATATTAACATTTTTGGTAAATTCATTTTCCTGCCTGCCCAATATTGTACGGGCTTAAAATGGTTTTTGTTCTCAGATGTTTTTTATAGCAGCAAATTGATGAGTGTGCCTCGAAAATCTTGTATCATTCTAGGCTTGTTCGATAAACCAATGACAATTTAGACATAAAAGTGCCGTTGGCTTGTGTGTATTCGAATTCCAAGTCGCAAGGTTCCATATTTTTCCGAAGTTAGCCTTTTAATTGTTGAGGATTAATGATCATGTCCATAATTGCTCGGTTTATGGTTCGACATTCATCACCGGCAATTATCAAAACATTAACAAGTCGACAAAAGTTAAACCAAAAAAGTCGTTCATGCTATAACATATTATGTTGCATTTTTAAATTTAATAGAAATATGTAGAAGTGGAATTTTTCAAAATTTCCACAACTTTTTGTAACTTGTAAAATTGAAAAGGTAGATTTATAATGATACTTCACTTCGTCTTCGGTACAAACATTTGTAATTGCATATAATAAAAATGCATCTACTAAAAATGCGTAATGCTTGATGTAAATTCTTCTTTTGAAATTAGGCTAGAAGTTTGTAAACTACTATCTACATCATCATAATCATAATTCCTAAAAATATTAACAATAAAACTTTTCTTCTTTTTTTTTTTTTTTGGCAAGGAAAACTTTTCTTCTTTTGCCAAGATAATAACAGCATTATTATTCCTATATATCTCTAGGAGTCCTGTTGATCATGACTTTTTGATCAAAATTCTATGCCCAACGACAAAAAGTTCCTACTTTTCTTATTTTCTTCTTTAATACCAATCCAATGTCCCAATCCCATCCAAATTCCAAACCAACCGTCCAATTCCGTAGAGTCCATCTTCACACAATTCTCTCTCCACCCACTCTCTCTCTCTCTCTGCTTCTTTTTCTTCTTCTTCCACAGATCTACAAATTCCCACGAACCAAACAAGAAAAAATGGAGTCTCTTCTCGCTCAATTCACCCTCCTCTCGAACCAAGCCCTAGCCGACAAGAGCTTCGACCCGTCCACCATCGAAGACCTCATGAGGCTCTTCGAGGTCGAGGCCTACAACGC
Organism: Boehmeria nivea var. tenacissima; assembly: GCA_018132145.1. Classification (NCBI taxonomy): domain Eukaryota; kingdom Viridiplantae; phylum Streptophyta; class Magnoliopsida; order Rosales; family Urticaceae; genus Boehmeria; species Boehmeria nivea. The sequence goes on along the minus strand of CM030878.1, from coordinate 18,474,138 downwards.
CTGGGCCGCCGCGGAGCTCGAGCACCTCCGCGAGGCCGACGACGCCGACGCCGAGCTGCGTGACGCCGAGGCCGAGCTCGACTCCGCCATGGACGCCGCCATGGACGAGTTCCACCGCTTCGAGGCGGAGATGGAGCGCCTCGCCGCTGCGGAGCTCGCCGGCCTCGTCGCCAAGGCGGAGAAGGCCAGGGCCATGGGGAATCTCATGGAGAAGGCCGCGAGCCTCGCGTCCAAGCGCTACGTCGAGGCCGCGCTCAGCGCCGCCACGGCGTCGATGCGATCGGCGTGGAAGGGGATTTCCTCGAAGAAAGTCCATCCTTCGTGAAACCCTAACCCTACCAGCTATTTTCCGATCTCAGTGGCGATTGAATTTGGTAATTAATAATATGAGATTTGTGATTAGTCTTTTCCGTTCTTTAAAAAAAAAAGGAAAAAAAGGAAAGAACGGTGATTTGTACTGAAAATTGTATAATTAGAAGTTTGTGGTTCTTAAGAAATAGACGCCATAAATTAATATATATATATATATATATTTTTTTTTTATGAATATATAGGTGCTGTGGAGTCTCCACATATAAAGGATACTTGTGTCCCTGAATCTTGACTCCTAAAATAAGATCCAAGCTCCAATTGAATGTGCTAAGCATGACATGTATTTCGCGGTAGCCAAATGCTATTGTTTTTACAAATAAGCATTCTACACATTCTATTTTATTTTTTAAAATAAAAAAAATAAGTTGAAAGTTTAAAGATATTATATAAAGATTAAAAAAGTTAAAAAAATAATTAAAAAAATAAAATAGAATTAGAGAAATTATATAAGAATTTAAGAAAATTAAAAAAAATAAAATGAAATGGAATAAAACAGAAAGAATGAGCTCTCCAAACAAATGGTTACTTTTATAAAAAGTTGTGTGATTCCAGCATGATAGGGTTGAATGTTTTTTTTTCGTCTTTTTCTTAATTTTTTTTAATAAAATAATTTTAGATCGTTAGATTTATTTTTTTTAAATAAAAAATTTATAAAAATAAAAAAAAATAAATCTGACGATCAAAATTTATTTTCTAAAAGAAAAATTCATCACAGAAGTGTTTTATTTTAACTCTTTCCACTTTTTTATTTCTAAAAGTTTAAACACTATTATCAAATAACTTTGTACTCGTGCTCAACTCAAATATAAACATGTTGTGAATTTGTTACAATTATATATTTTTAAAATAGAAAAGGGATAATATAACATAATCAGTGTAAAAAATTCAGAAGAAAAAAAATTAACTAAGAATGACAATTTTTCTTTTTTTTTTTAGAGGTCTAAAAAATGAGGATTCTCAGCTAGTTTTTTTTTTTGTGGTGGGAAACGATTATGGATCGTCAGATTTACGTAAGACCTACTGAAAAGGTAAATCTGACGATCCATAATTATTTTCTACCAAAAAAAAAAAAACCCGCCGAAGAAACACCGCTAAAAAAAGTAGGGTGTTACATAAGTTTTGTAAAAAGAGTGAGGAGGTAAAGGTACACAAATTTTGTAAAAGAAAAACCCCAATTTGTAATATTTTTCATTAATTTTTTTTATTTTATTTTGTGCTTTGTAAAAGAAGAATGTTAGACAAAATTCATTTTCAAAGTGTGTTATGTTAATTTATATTTTTAATAACATTTTTAAAATATCTAAAAAATGGTAAAATCTTATAATTATGATCATATTATATAATTTATGATCGGATTTTCGAAACAAGAATAATAGAGATCATGAAACAGAGTAGTTAGAAGTAGGGGATGGCAATTTGTCTTCGTATTTTGTCTTGGTCGTGTTGTATTTTTTTAACACGAACACGACACAACCCATTTACTTACCATATCCAAAATTCGAATAAAAAAACACCCATTTAATTTTTGTGTTACCCAGACTCGACCAATTAAAATCTATTTAAATTTAATAATCGTGTCTTAATAGATCGTGTCAACCTATATATGATTCATATGATAAACAGATCTTAACAGAGTTTACAACTCATTTTGACCCATTTACGACCCATTTAGACTCATTTACGGATTACAACCCACTTACGACCCATTCATATTAAATATTAATAAATGAAGACAACTATAAACATAACATGTTTAAAATCAAAATCTAATCATATTATAAAACAAATAATTAAATTCAAGAAACAACAACAAAACTAATAAAGTATCAATCCAACAAACAAACACATAGCAAAACCATAAACAGTGCTAAAAAATTCCATTGCGTCAATTGGAAGAAGTTCAACACTTGGTTGTGATTCAACACTTGGAAGAAGTTCAACACTTGGTTATGATTCAAGATCAATCTTCATTGCGCCTGTAAAAGGTCATAAGGAGCATAATGACAATGCCCTTTTGCTGAGCTCTACCGCCCTCTCACCGAGATTCCATTGTCTCCTATATCACCATACTCTTGGAGATTGATCTTGAATCATAAAGTTTGACGAAGAGTATAGCGAGAGAGCAGACAGTGGAATCTCGGTGATAGGGTGGTGGAAGGCTCGATGAGAGGGTGGCAGAGCTCGGCGAAAGAGCAGTAGAAACATAGAGGAGATGAGTCGCACTAGGAGTCTCAGTGAGAGGGTGGTGGAGTCTTGGCGAAAAGGAGATGGTTCGAAGTTCGACGAAGAGGGAGGCTGAGAGTGTGAGCGGCTAGGGTTACACAATTGTGAGAGAAAGTGTGAGTGAGAAGAGAATGACCTAATTCCTAAAGGTAAGACTCTAAAAAAAAATGAAAAACAAAATAAGACTAAAAATTCAGATTGTCTCATAAAAATGTGCCTATTGTTGCATTAAATACATACAATGGATGTCTGTAGGTGTTAAAGAATATTTTCATTTGATGATCCTACTATAATTTCTAATTGTGCATAGGTAGTCATGAAAATATGGGATGCGAGTTGATAATCCGCCTTTCGTTTCCCTTATTAAAAGGGCATAGGAGCTTGTTTTTCGTGAAAAAACGGGTACGGGCTAACGAAAAACGGGTACGGGTTAAACTGTTTCTCGTTTTTACGAAATACGAGTTTCTTTCATTTATTTTTTCGAGAATACGGGTACCCGTACAGCTCGTTTCCATTTTTTTTTTAAGAAATGAGATTGTTGGATATAGATCCATAGTCATCCACTACTCAAGGATATTTTTTAAATTGAAAATTATGCCATGTAAGGAAAATGAACAAATGTAATATTAAAAAAATATTTGTACATATGTGTAATATATTATCTGATATTGAACGATTGTGTAAATTGTTCAATTTCAATTGTAAGAAGTTAGAAGGGCACTTTGATTAGTCCATATTGAATTTTCAAGGGAAATAACTAGTTTTTAAATTTTTGAAAACTAAGGGTATTTACTAAACTTAGGCTCAAGATGGCCAAAACCCTAACTCGCCTTTGTTTGAAATTTTAGAAATGGATTTTTTAAGGTTTTTTTGTTTGTATATTTCGGTATTTTATTTTGCGAATGCCAACAATTTTTACGCATCTTTCAGTTGAATAACTCAAGATTTTCATCTCTCGAGTAAGTTTTGTTCGACTTGCAATTTTTTTTTTTAATTACATTCATTAATTGTTGTTTGGTCTATATTACAATTGTGGTTGATTTTAGAATTTTGAAAAATGACATTTCACTTTTTAGAAACAAATTTGATTCAGAAAATCTATTACAAAAGATATCTCAATTAAAGTTTCAAAGAATGAATTGGTAATTTTAGATGAATTATTAATGACTTTGAATGTGACAGTATCTAAGAAAAATATTTTAGTTAATCATAAATTGTTAAGTTTATTTTAATTCCATAATTATTTTTTTCTATAAAAGTGAATTGAATAAAATATGGTCCTTTGTAATAACTAGTTTTTAAATTTTTGAAAAACTTGGACTATTTACTTAACATAGAGCCAAGATCGCTAAAATCCTCACTAGCCTTGATTTGCAATTTTAACATATGGATTTTTAGGGTTTTCTTATTTATATATTTCTATATTTTCTTTTTCGAATGCTAGTAATTTTTATGACTCTTTCAGCTTATCAGCTCAAGATTTTGATCGATCTCTTTCTCTCAAGTAAGCGTTGTTCCACTTGCATTTTTTATTTAATTTTTTATATAATTTTTTTTAGTTTCATTTGTTTATTGTTGTTTGGTCTATATTACAATCGTGATTAATTTTAGAATTTTAGAAAAGAGCATTTGAGTCAAACAAAGTTGATTCATAAAATCTATTCAAAAGCTATCTCAATTTAGGTTTCAATGAATGATTTGGAAATTTTAGATGAATTATTAATGACTTTAAGTGTGCCAGTATCTAAAAAAAGCAATTTAGTTAATCATTAACTCTTAAGTTCATTTATTTCCATAATTATTTTTTGTGTAAAAGTGAATTTAATAAAATGTAGTCCTTTGTAATACTAGTTTTTTAATTTTTTTAAACTTGGGCTATTTACATAACATAGGCCAAAGATAGCTACAATCCTAACTAGCCTATGTTAGTAATTTTAACAAATTGATTTTTAAGGTTTTCTTGTTTGTATATTTCAGTTTTTTCTTTTGTAAATGGCAGTAATTTTTACGCCATTTTTTGCAGATCAGCTCAAGATTTTTATATCTCCCTTTCTCTCGAGTAAGTATTGTTCCATTTGTAATTTTTTTTTTCGTTTCATTTGTTAATTGTCGTTTGGTATTACAATTGTGATTTTTTTTAGAATTTAAAAAATAGCATTTTAGTGTTTAGAAATATACCAAAGGTAAGTGCTTTTTTAGAAAATATGATTTATATCATACTAGAGAATTTCATGTGTTCTTTAATGGACTAACAATTCAATGGTTTTTTCATTAGGTGCTGAACATGAGAGTATTGCATACTTTGGTTGATGGCTGTACTCTGTGGAGTAACTTCTATTCCGATCCGATAAGGCACTTATAGAGGTCGAGGTCTTCCTTGGTTTAGTTCAGAAATATGAGAGGGTATTGCTTATTGCTATCGCTCATAAATGTATTTAGTTTATTCTTTAAACTAAATAATAATCTCTATTTTCAGGATGAGAATGCATGCTTTATTGATTACGCAAAGTCTCACCTCAAGTTCTCAAAGCTGGGGTATGTGGTTATTCTTCTTTTTTTTTTCCTTAATTTATTTATTTTTCTCTTTTTAGTGATAGGTTGTTGAAGTAGTATTAGTGCCAAGTTATTTATTAAATTATCGAAACCAAATACTATAATTGGAGAAATGTTAAAATGTAGGCATGTAGCTATAATTAATATTTAAGTTATTTACATAAATTTTGATTAACTATTTTTTTTATCAAATTGAAATACTTTTGCATATTTTAATTCAATAAATAATTTAGTATCATTTAAAACCACTCAAGAATTATTCTTATATATATACATACATATACGCGTATTTTTATTTTTATTTTTTAGTTTCTAATATCACGTATTTTAAACTTTTCAACGTCCTTATGATTAAATGACACAAATTTGCCGACGCATAGATATTGGAGATGGCGATACCACGACTTTACTACGGACTTTTTATTGGAAAACAACCTTGCTATGGACTTTGCTCTAAGTGTTTTTGATACACCCTAGCTTCCTAGACTATTTTCTTAATTGTTAGCATAGTTAGATGAATTATTAATGACTTTGAGTGTGGTAGTATCTAGAAAAGTAATTTAGTTAATCATTAACAGTTAAGTTCATTTTATTTTCATAATTATTTTTTCGTACAAAAGTGAATTTAATAAAACATAGTCCTTTGTAATAACTAGTTTTTAAATTTTTTGTAACTTGGGCTATTTACATAACATAGGCCAAAGATGACTAAAACCCTAACTAGCCTATGTTTGTAATTTTAACACATTGATTTTTAAAGTTTTCTTGCTTGTATATTTCAGTATTTTCTTTTGCAAATGACAGTAATTTTTACGCCATTTTTTGCAGATCAGCTCAAGATTTTTATATCTCCCTTTCTCTCGAGTAAGTATTGTTCCATTTGTAATTTTTTTTTTCGTTTCATTTGTTAATTGTCGTTTGGTATTACAATTGTGATTTTTTTTAGAATTTAAAAAATAGCATTTTAGTGTTTAGAAATATACCAAAGGTAAGTGCTTTTTTAGAAAATATGATTTATATCATATTAGAGAATTTCATGTGTTGTTTAATGGATTAACAATTCAATGGTTTTTTCATTAGGTGCTGAACATGAGAGTATTGCATACTTTGGTTGATGGCTGTACTCTGTGGAGCAACTTCTATTCCGATCCGATAAGGCACTTATAGAGGTCGAGGTCTTCCTTGGTTTAGTTCAGAAATACGAGAGGGTATTGCTTATTGCTATCGCTCATAAATGTATTTAGTTTATTCTTTAAACTAAATAATAATCTCTATTTTCAGGATGAGAATGCATGCTTTATTGATTACGCAAAGTCTCACCTCAAGTTCTCAGAGCTGGGGTATGTGATTATTCTTCTCTTTTTTTTTTCCTTAATTTTTTTTTTCTCTTTTTAGTGATAGGTTGTTGAAGTAGTATAAGTAGTGCCAAGTTATTTATTAAATTATCGAAACCAAATACTATAATTGGAGAAATGTTAAAATGTAGCTATAATTAATATTTAAGTTATTTACATAAATTTTGATTAACTATTTTTTTATCAAATTGAAATACTTTTGCATATTTTAATTCAATAAATAATTTAGTATCATTTAAAACCACTCAAGAATTATTCTTATATATATACGTACATATACACATATTTTTATTTTTATTTTTTAGTTTCTAATATCACGTATTTTAAACTTTTCAACGTCCTTATGATTAAATGACACAAATTTGCCGACGCATAGATATTGGAGATAGCGATACCACGACTTTACTACGGACTTTTTATTGGAAAACAACCTTGCTATGGACTTTGCTCTAAGTGTTTTTGATACACCCTAGCCTCCTAGACTATTTTCTTAATTGTTAGCATAGTTAGATGAATTATTAATGACTTTGAGTGTGGTAGTATCTAGAAAAGTAATTTAGTTAATCAGTAACAGTTAAGTTCATTTTATTTTCATAATTATTTTTTCGTACAAAAGTGAATTTAATAAAACATAGTCCTTTGTAATAACTAGTTTTTAAATTTTTTGTAACTTGGGCTATTTACATAACATAGGCCAAAGATGGCTAAAACCCTAACTAGCCTATGTTTGTAATTTTACCACATTGATTTTTAAAGTTTTCTTGTTTGTATATTTCAGTATTTTCTTTTGCAAATGGCAGTAATTTTTACGCCATTTTTTGCAGGTCAGTTCAAGATTTTTATATCTCCCTTTCTCTCGAGTAAGTATTGTTCCATTTGCAGTTTATTTATTTATTTCATTCATTAATTGTGGTTTGGTATTACAATTGTGGCTTATTTTAGAATTTTGGAAAATCGGGGCTTCTGCCTTGGGGAAAGTTTTTTTGACAGACCGGTGGGAAAATTTTATTTTTGACCGTTGACTTGATATCAGAGGGTTGGAAAATGCTAAAAGCCTAAGTTTTTAAATATGATTTTGTTTGCATATGATTTTTGCTTTAAAAACACCTCCTTCCTAAAATCGGAGAGCCCAAGAACCTTTCGATTTCCTCTCCCTCACTACCCATCCTCTACTCCGGATACTCCTGCACGCCGAGCAGTTAGCCGCGCATAGCTACACGAGAAACAAAGGTGCGAGAAACTTGCAAAGTTCTCAACACTCGTCGGTGTGAACATAACTCTATCCGAAAAGATCGATCGGTGTGCTCCCATTGGGGTTGAAACATTGTCCTAGCCTCGTCTCTGACAACTTCCACAGTGGCATCGAGCACCTCTCCGATGAATCTTACGGCGGCCTCGATCTCACTGCAGATTTCGTCGGCAGCGAGTACAACTTCGACATTTCTACGGCAGCCTTGATCTCACCGCTGATCTCGGCGACACGAGCACAAACCCCGACAACCCATGGCGATCTCGATCTCGCCACAGATCTCGACGACAACGAGCAAACCATTGACAGCTCCACGGCGACCTTGATCGCGGCAACCTCAATCTCACGGAACTCGACGTCTGGTTCGACCAGCTTATCGTTGAGAAAGGGTGGCATCACGAAACCAATCTCAACTAGCTTCTAGAACCCAAATAAGTGTTATTAGCTTCGTGACTAAAAAAAAATCTGTTAAATTCTAAAGTTGTATTTGTACATTTTTATTCATTCAAACAGATTTAAGGTTTGTATAAAACTTTCAATAAACAAACTTATTTTTTGCTTTTCACTCCTTTTAATTTTATAAATGCCAAAATATTAGAGGATGTGTGGATTTTAAGTTTAAACCATGTCTTTAGCCAAAAAAAAAAAACAAAAAAAAAAAACAAAAACTGGCAGTCCGAAATCACTTTGACGAAAAACAAGAGGATGAAGAAAGGAAAAAGATTGGATGGAGTGAAGACTATGCTAATTATTATACACTTTGTTGAGAGCCAATTATATTGCTTGAATTGTTTCCCACCAGTCTGTCAAACAAATTTTCTCCAAGGCAGAAGTCCCCGTTTTATATAAGTAATAAGTTAATGGCCCTCTCTTTCCAAAATTACTGCAGGAAATGAGCGTATTCAACGCTTTTCTTTTCTTTTTTTTTTATTTTTTTATTTTTCTTTAAGAGGTACAAATTTTTTTAGAGAGTAGCACCAAATTCGCCGTCGGATCAATTCTTTGTTCATCAAACGATGGCGAAACGTGGAGATTCCCACGCTACCCTCGTGTCCCCACACATCCCGACACACGGCGTCCATTGCACGTGATCCATCACCAATCCCCTCCACAATCCGACGGCCCTGATCTTCTCATCTCATATCTACCGTAACGCCCAAAAAATAAAACCACAAAAAACTAAAAAAAATAAGAATGAAAATCAATGAATATTTAATATATAAATCGAAATAACTATATATATATATATATATATATTATTGCCCTCTCTCTCACCGTCTCAGCTTGGTTCCTTCTTTCTTCCTTGTAAAGCTCTAATGGAGTTATTTCTAGTCAAAACCATAAAAGAAAAAACTTTAGCAATATTCCATTTTTGCGTCATAATTCTTAGGCCGACAGATACACAGTGAGCGTGAAGAAAGTTAGGGTTTAGTGTGTGAGTCAATTTCAGGTCGTTGACGAGTTGAAACGACTAGAAAACTTGTTGTTTTTCTTGTTTGTGTTTGGGAAGCGAGAAAATTGTTCAGAGACGGGAAAGAGCAGAGAGTGATGCTCGAGGAATGGCGATGATGAATCCTCAGCCGCTGCAAGCGAGGCCGTACGTCGACGGCGGGGCTGGAGCCGTGCCGATTCCGATGCATGCCGTCGGCGGCGGGGACTTCGCCGGCTTCAATGGAGGTCGCGAGGAGGAGTTTGTGAGCGGAAGAGCAGCTCAGGAAGCGGCTGCGAGCCGCAATTTCGGCTCGGCTTCGCGGACGAGCGAGCTCACCATCGCGTTCGAAGGCGAGGTCTATGTTTTCCCTGCCGTCACGCCTGAGAAGGTTGGTTTTCTTGTTTGTTTGTTTGTTTGTTTGTTCAAATTTGAAACTTTTTGAGCGCTTTTTAGTTAATTTCAATGGAGACCCGAAGTGAAATGAAAAATAGACTACAGTTTAGGTGGTTTTTTTTGGGTGTTTTTTGTTTAGTGCTATTTATATTTAGAAGAAATGAGCAAAATTTAAAATTTAATTTAATTTAAAGGCTTGGTTTCGTTATTCAGAGTGATGATTTTATATTGTAGTCCTGAGAAATTGTATTTTCTTGGGGCTACTATTATCAATATGTGGTTAATTTTGTCTGATATTTTGAAGGAATTGAACAAAAGAACCACTTTGAAGCACTGAAATTGTTGGTTAAGGATTGTTAATGTTGCCATGGTGTTAGAAACCGCTACTTCTATGGACATAGGTCAAATTAACTTAGCTTACTAATTGGATTTTCTTGTAAACATGTGCAATTGTGCATTTGGTTGGATTCCGATTGTGTAATTTGAAACTTAATGAGCTAATTAAATTTTATGGTAAATTTGCATGGTTTTAGAACTATCTTTTGATTTGTAATGAGTTGGAAATGGAATATGAATCCGCTGCAGGTGCAAGCGGTGCTATTACTACTGGGAGGTTGTGATGTGCCTGTCTGTGCTCCTAGCACTGAGTATCTAGTGCAACCGAATAGCGGGGTATTCTTGTATGAAGTCTCATTTCCTCTTGTTTTTCTTTTGAGGTAAATGGTTCTGTTAACCGTGTTTCCTGTTTAAATATTAATATAGGATATGGATGACATGACTCGGGTTTCGAAGCATTCGAGAAGATTTGCATCCCTCGTTAGGTTCCGGGAAAAGCGGAAGGAGAGATGCTTTGAAAAGAAAATTCGATACAGTTGCCGGAAAGAGGTTGCTCAGAGGTGAGGTGATAGATACGGTGAATGTTCTGATTATTACTCTTATCTGATCTTATTTAGACTGAAAGTAGCTTCTTTTTAGTACAAAATGCACTTGTGGATCATGCATGTATTATTACAAAGATAGGATATGCAATAGACCTTGAGGAATGTCTATATTCTTCTCTTACAGATATATTTTTATTCAAAGAGCGGAATGACCTTCATTTTCAGAATGTTTCTGTAAAGAATTATATGTGCTCTTTGCCTTCTACAAATTTGATTCGTATAGCTTGCTGTGATACATTTTCTTATGATATTACCTGTTTTCCAGGATGCATCGCAAGAATGGACTGTTTGCTTCATCAAAAGATTCCTCCAAAATTGATGTAGGAAACTGGGATTCAAGTGATGGCACTCCTTGTGCAGATTCCGAGTGAGTTAGAGAGTGGGCTTTGATTAGTTAAATTTTCAGCTATGCATAAATTATGATCTCCTATAAGGATTTTGTGGGCTTTTGCTTGTGCTATCACTTATGATGCTGACGTTATCCGTATTCTGGATAATTTTGAAGAGATCGTAGATGCCAACATTGTGGGATTAGTGAAAAGTGTACTCCAGCGATGCGCCGGGGACCAGGTGGTCCAAGATCTCTTTGCAATGCGTGTGGACTCATGTGGGCAAACAAGGTAGTGTTTCTTATTCAATATAAAAGATAATGCGAAGTTTCTGTGCCCCTATTTGGTCATATCTTTTGTATTCTGATGCTAAGCTGCTGAATCTATATTTTGGCAGTCTATCTAATTTCTAATTGAAATTGTTTAACTAACAAACACACACACACACAGAGACACAGCATATGCACACATAAAGAATCATTTCTTTAAATCTTCAAATCAGTTGCAGTAGCTCTAGTTACCTTATTTTTATTGCCATAGTAGGACTAGTACAAGTCTCTTGATATTATAGTTTGTGCTTTTCTGTAGCTTACGCTTTATTTTTTTCACTTGAAGGGAACTTTGAGAGATCTTACAAAAGCAGGAAGGGCTATTACTTTTGATCAAAATGACGTGGTATGTGTTGTGAGCCATGCTCGTGGTATTCCTGGTTTGACTGTAACTAACTCATATTGGGAAACTACTTTTGAATTCAGACGTTATGTAATCTCACATGTTGCTCTACGCAGCAATGACCAACTAGTTATAAGCTATCACTAAAGTCTGCTCTTGATACATTGCCATTCTTATTTTTGTGTGGCTGTTATATTTTATACTATTTAGAAAAAAAATATGTTGTAATATTCTCTACTCAGAAATCCTTTTGGGAAGGTTATCACTCACGATGCTTATATGGTCTTTAGGATAATTCAGCTGATGTCAAGCCTATGAGAATTGAGCCAGAAAATTCCTACCACAGCGAAGATGAGCAGGTTGAGTTCACTAATGTTCATTAAGCATGAAAATTCTGCTATGGCATGACTTTCTTGCTTGACCTGTGATTTTGAATCATCAGGGGAGCCCAGAAGAGACTAAGCCTGCTTCATTGGATTCTGATAATCCTTCTATCAGGCTATGTGATCATGTATGTGTCTTAATAGAGCTCAATTGTGCATGATCTTTTTAGTTCTTTTTTAGTCAAGCATAGTGTATCTACTGGAAGTATTGAAATATGTTCAAAATTTCATCGTTTTGATTTGCTATGTTCAATATATCGTCGTTTTGATTTCAAATTCACTATGTTATGATTTGTTCGATGTGGAGTTCACATTATAGTTTATCCCAGGGTTTGCAGGATATGCAAGGAACTGATGAACTACTAACTGATCATGTGTCCATTGAAGTTAAAAATTCATTACTCGAGCTTGACGATCAGGTATTCGATCTCAATAATGCATAATTTAAGTATTAAAAATTGTATCGGAACGATTTGTGCCCAGTATTCTCGACCAAGTAGTCTGCTCGTTCCTGCATTTTTTTAACCCTCAGTGGTACTCGCATCTCTATGCTCCTACAGTCCTACTTACGCGTCCATGATCCTAGAGTTTCATAAGTGCCATGTTGCCCATCATTATGTGTCTCTCTGTTGTCAATTGATTACGTTTTCTGAGACTTCATATCTCGGTTTGGTTTTCTTTTTTGCTTGTTTCTTCTATTTTCATTCTATCTGTGTCCTATTTTTTATACCTTAAAAAAAAAAAAGTAGAAGAAGAAGAAGAAGAAGAAGATGAACCATAACATTTCATTTTCTTCATGCACGTACATAATAATTTACTGGTCTGTCTGTCGTACTATTTAATGCATATTAAATATACCTTATGATGTGTTTATTCTTGTGATTGGTAGTTAGGAAAGAAATCAATCAATCAAATAGTTGGATCAGTAGTTATTCTAATCTTAAAAACATGAAATCCTCAGTCCTTAGTTACCTTTTTAACAAGATTCAGCATAGAACATTCTTTTTCCAGCATCGTTCTATAACCTCGTGTTATATATTCCCAAATGCTTCAAATTTCAGGACACACTGGATGAATTTACCAATGCTTCAGGAACCGAATTCGATATTCCCGATAACTTTGACGATCAGATGTCGGTTTTTAGCAGTCTCACATGAAAAATAGGACGCTAACCAATTGATTCGGCTGATATAACTTGGTCTAAAGGTGCACTGCTGATCAAAATCCTACTAACCGGAATTTGTCAGATTTGGTTTTATGTTTATAGACAGACACAGGACACACAAAAGAACTTTGTGTAACTCAGTAGTTAGACATAACTGTGGAACTATAATGATATAATGTTTAAATTTCTGATTTCAGTCCATATTTCTCTTCTACTTTTTGGGTTAATTTTTTCTTTATTGTCTTTTATTTCAATCTATTTGTTCGGTGTGTGGTGATGCTGATAAACACGCAAGGCTTTTTGTTTACAGGCCTTTGACTTGGCTTAAATAATTTTCCCTTATGTTTGCTTTTATAAGAATAATTATAGAGGGAACTGTATTCTTCAGGTTGTGAAATCAGTTCAATAGCAATGAAAAATACGGCTCGAAGTTCAGCTAAAACATTTTAGACGCTAATGCACGTGTCAGTGCATTATCTTGAGACAGATAGCAATGTTGCACAAATATTTGCCTTCTTTTTTTTTTTTTTTTTTTTTACAAGGACACGAGTTCTCGGAGGGATTTAAATGAATTTTGAATTGGAATTATTTATAATTTGTCTAGGTTTGTAAAATCTTGTGTGTTTGTGTCATTGTGTGTATTGTCTTTCTTTGATTACTTTATCTTGGACGGCATAAAAATATCCATCGTTTATTTCGCTATATTTCCTTCTTTGTAATTGGAGAAGAAAATGTTATTAAGCTGAATTTGTTCTCGACTAAAAGTGATGCAGAAGGGTATATGTTTGAATGTTGAGTTGGGTTCAAGTAATTTTGAATATATTTGAGGGAAATTATAAGAAATGGCATTAAGTGATTTAAAAATATGATCAATGTTTTCAATTACCAAGAAATTAACAATCAAGTGAAGTTTATCATGCATGATTATTTTTTTAATTTTTTAAAATGTATTATTTTTTGAAAGACTCGTTCAATTTTAGTCCATCTTTGCAACTTTATTTGTGACTTTCATTTGTATGTATTCCATTTTATGAGCCCTTAAGTCTGGTTTAAGTGATTCTGAATAGCATTGCTATGGAGTTAAGTGTATATATAAAGATTTTCCATACAAATTTTTAGGCATCTTTTCTGTTTATTAAAATAACATATATTAAAAAAAAAGGAAGACAAAAACATATATTCTTATTCTTCGGTAGATACCTAGCTATTTCAATAGACTATTATTTAAGTGTTTTCTGCATTTAGATGTCTCGGCTCCTTCATTACAAAACTCCGATCCACGTGCAATGGCTATAATGTGGCATCAATCAAAATCCCAAATCAATGACTTGTATACACTTACTCATTTAAATAAATTCAAAACATGTCAAGGACTCGGATATTTAGGTGAGTGACATGTAGGATAGTAACATTATCATTTTGTGGTTAAAAAAATTGCTAAAAAAAATAAATAAATGGCATCCTTATCGATAATGACTTCATGTTGTAGCAAATAATTAAAAATTGTTATTGCTTTTCATCAATTATTATCTTTATTATTATTTTATGACGATGGACGCCATATGTTACGCTGCAGTGCGGATGTGAACTCATCTAGTAAATGTTATAAATCTATCGCTAACTAAGCATTAGTAGTGTCTTAGTCATCTTTGCTACTTCCAAAGTTCATATAGGTATAAAAGACAACCTGTTTTGCTTTGGTTTGTTCTTCTACCTACCCATTTTCTATAGAATTACATAGGTATATATATATTTATCGTTTTAACTTTTAAATATGTTTCAATGCATGTACACATTTAAGATTGTCTCTACGGTTCTTATATGCCACTACTGATGATCAAAGGAGAACTTCGTTGTTACGTACGTGCATTAGTACTATCATACATTAACTTGTAATATAAGACCTGTAAAGACAATCTAACACTTCAGATATATGGTCTACTAGGAACGTGATCATTTTAGAAGCTAATATCGTCGTGATAATAGTGACATATGTGCATGTTGTCGGTTGTGTGCACTAAATAAATATAATCTTCAAAGATTGAGAGCTAAGTGATTGTATTAAGTTGAAACTAATACTGATAAATCAAAACCAAGATTAATAACTTTAAAATGATTAATTAGCCCCCACGGATTGAAACCCTCCGACCCCATTTGTGTGTGTGTGTGTGTGTGTATGCCTAGTTCAGTGTTCATTCCACGGTATAGGCTATGATTGTTTGATGTTTCTAGGATCTAAAGATATACGTTAGGATGCAAACTACCTTTTTTTCTTTCAAAATCCAATATGTTTGAGCACTCAACCAATTATTCAAAAATGTTTGTACATATGCATGTATATGGGGAGATTTTGATGAATGCATTTTTCTAACACACTATTAATCTATATCCATTTTTGTATCGTGTTTATAATTATTTTCAGACTTTTACACTATGAATAGAGTAAAAATAAAAAAAATGGACATAAATTTAAGGGGTACACCAATTAAGTCAAGGGGGAATTGCAAAATAAGACCATTATAAGTAGTACTTAATAATTTATGTCCCAAATAATATATATATATATATTTTTGTTTCTACTCTATATTTCTAGTGCAAAATTTGTGACATAACTTAAAAATGCAACGCAAATAGGACATAAAATATTAATGTACTTCCTCAAAATCCCCGTTAGATCAATCGTGCAAATATCTCACTTATTATCTTTTTTGTTTGTTTAAAAAAAAGTCAAATTAGAAATCCACGGCCGGAACATCATTAAGTAAATCAGGGTTTTTTTTTTTTTTTAATGAAAGATCACGAAGAATATGCGCTTAAAAGGAGGTGTTAGACTTCTAGTGATGTTGATTATTTGTGATTTTGATTTTAATTATGAGTCAACCTTTAACGAAGCTTAAACAATCAATAAACAATCAATCTTTAAAGTCAACCACAATATTGTAGACTTTTATAATTATTGCAAGAGATAATGTAATAGGAATTCATTAGAGCGCCTGATTAACAGTCGCTTCGTTTGCTATTCTTTCTTTTTTCTTCTCGTAGGTTCATGTATCCATGTTAAGGTACATATATTATTCCATATGCGAGTATGTGACTCTTATACTTTTTATTCTTGTTTAATTCAATTTGGAGCTTCCATAATGGTCCTTTTTTGTTTTTGCTATATTTCTTCCATGATGATTATGATTAATATGATAAAATATTCCGCAAAACTCTCTCTCTCTCTCTCTCTCTCTCTCTCTCTCTCTCTCTCTCTCTCTCTCTCTCTCTCTCATGTCGGCAAGCATTATTTATACAAATAAGACAATAAAACATGGATGTTTAATAACAAAATGATAAGATAGTCCTACAAAATGTTGGAGTTTTTCTTTCGAAATTGTCCATTAGTTTCAATTAAGTAGTTAACGGGCTAGTAGCAAAAAAAAAAAAAAAAAAAAGTAGTTAATGGGCATTCCAATCACTTTTAATTTGTGGTGCAAATTAAATCACCAAATTCAGAGGAAACTTAAACATGAAGAAAAGAAAAAAAAAAAAAAAACATGATTGACAATAAGATCTAGATTTTTATTAGCATGATTAAGTAGTTCATGAGCTTTAAAAATTCTACTTTTGCTCATTGCTTGCTACAACAAACACTCCTTCCGAAAAGCTCTTACATTGCAATTTCTAAACACTCCATATATACATACATTTTTTTTCCCTTCTTGAAAATTATTTAATTATTTTCATAATCATAATCCACCCTTAAGAAACCTAACGCAAAGCCTCTTCCACGCCTCCCTATCGGGCTCACGCGCCTCCACCTGTGCCTTTAATTCCTCCGATTCGGAGTCCTAAAACGAATTAAAAAAATCAACTAAATTAATATATTGAAAGAAAAAAAGTAGTTATCATCAGCCAATCGATATCATTGAAAGAAAATGTAGTTTGATCCAACGGTGGACATACCTCGATGTGATGGAGCTTGACTAAGCGATCAATTAGGTTAAGAAGTATGTCCTTAGTGTACTCAGGGTGGCCTTGAATGCCCATAATGTGGTCACCGTACCTAAAAATCTCCACTTTAGTCTTATCAGACCATGCAATCACCTCAGCCTTTGGAGGAAGCTCCCAAACCTAAGTTTATTACCACCAAAAAAAAAAAACTTATATTATTAAAAAAATATGAGCCGCTTTGTAAGGATTTTTTTTTAATTATTATTAAAGAAAAGTGAGTAATGTAACGTGAGGGATTTTTAAGTAGCTCATCCAATCTCATAAGTGCGATTCTCGTCATATTTAATTATAAAGTTTTGGTGCGACCTGGTGCACTAATATTGATATGATAGCACCCCTCGTTAGTATTAAGGGTTTATAAAGGATTGTTGATGATGTGGTTCGCTATGGTTTACTTGACTACCCTTTTTTTTTTACTTTTATTTTTTATATATATATATTTTTGTAATTTTGAGTACAATACCTCATCGCGGTGGATTTCGTAGATGGACAGTAGGGTTGGCATTTTGAGAGACGAGAAGAGTTTCGACGATGATGAGAAATGGACGGTTCTGATTCCTATGTCCCACCCCGTGATTGAACGGCCTGATTTTCCCCCCAGTGCTCGGCTTAGTATCTGAATACATACCATAGATTAACCACTTATGCGTCAAATAATAAGAAAGTATGGACAATCATGGTTGCTTTCCAAACACATTTTTCACATTACAAATTAAAATACATCCAATAAAATTAAGATTAAAATACTATGTATTACGTTGTCCTTACGCAACGGGCAAATGCTAATCTTGTGATTTGCCTAAAGTAATAAGAAATATATGATTCATCTCTCTCTTTTAGGTAGCCAAAAGATTTTGCCACATAAAAAGCGACTTCTGTTGTGTTGTGTACCCCAAAAGCAATATAATAAAAAAAATAATTTAAACAAAAAAGCATGATATACTTCCTCAGGCCAATCGAAAAGCATGATAGACTTTTTTTGCGAACAAAAGGATGATAGACTTTGTCAAGAGTGCTTAGGCACTCTAGAAAATAATGCTCCGTGGTGTTGGAAACCTTCTCAATTAATATAGAAAAAGACGGAGAAAAGACAACTCAAATCTAACTGTATTTTTATTCAACTCTTATGGCCTGATATTTTTCTTCTTCCTTTGACGACTCTTTAATTAGACCTTGTGACACCCAAAAGATCCAATGAAAATCGTACCATTTGTTATCTCTTTTTGCAACAAAAACGAAAAAAAAAATGGTACTAATACAATAGACTTAGCACAAAAGAATATTTATATATATATATATATATATGATATTGAGTGCAACTCTAAGTACTATCACCAAAGCAAATAAAGCATCCAATAAAGGGCAATCAAGCAAACTTTCATGGAAATCATGTTCAAAAGAAGAAAAATGAAATATAACATTATCCTAGTCATTAAGTTCTGCCACCATGACACCTACATATGGTCCAATATAGCCAATAATTAGGCAAGAAAAGCACACTTGGATTGTTTTTATAACTAAATCTATTCAACTCTTGATATATTATTTCAACGTGTGGAATATAGTCATGTTTTGTGGACCCTTACCCTACGAGATCAATAGAGTATAACCCCACAAAACATTTTGACATGCCACCACGCAAATGGCGTTTGGTTTCATGGAATGGACATATATAATTAATATAATTATTATGGACTACCCTAGACCTAGAGTAACGATTTATTATCATTTATGTACATTTTTTGGCTTGCAAAAAAATATATATAATCACCACGTTTTACCACAAGTTGAGATTTGATGTTGTCGACCGACAACTGTGATATATGTGACATGCATTACATAACCCTAGAAGGATTTTTTGAGCACATAATCATAATATATATATATATATGTGTGTGTGTGTGTATTATATGTATATGTATAATGTATCCTCTTAATTTGTCAAGACATATTAGAATATTCCAACCATATTTTTGGGTAGACATAGTTTGTTTTGGCACGCTAAGAATAGAATGACAAAGATGCTATGTGGAAACTTATCCTTACAAAACTATTTTTCATACTAATTATTGCAAAAGGCTCTCTATTAAAAATATAGACTATTGGATGTGTTTAATGCAAGAACATAAAAGGGAAAAAAAAAAAGGACTTTCTCTTTTCCTACAAGCAATTAAGAACTTTGGGTCTTATCAATTAATAAGACCAACTCCAGCCTGGAAACGCAAACGCAAACACAAATTTGCATTTAGGGTCTAAAAAAACAGCTCCAACCACACACCTATTCACATACCCAAAATGAGTTTTGTTAATAGTGTAACATCAAATATGATGTTGCACTATTCATCAAATTCATTTTTGGTTTAAGTTTTGCTATTTATAAAATGACTCATTGATTTTAAGATGTTTTTATTTTATTTTTATCTAAATCATAATTTTTAAGCAAGATTCATATTGATTCTTTGGTTTTAATATTTTTAATTTTTTGTGTTTAATTTATTTAAAAAAAACTCATCATTTTTAGCTTTTTTATTTGTGTGTTGCAATGTATTTTTTTTCAATTGAATGAACGTTTATTTTAGGCAATGACATAATTTATTTGGAACTAAAATATTTTATTTTAACTAAAATAGTCTAATAATTATAAATAGTTTTTATTAAGTTATTATAAAAATAAAATATAAGTGAGTCTAATTTGTAAAATTGA
This sequence comes from Boehmeria nivea var. tenacissima, assembly GCA_018132145.1. NCBI lineage: Eukaryota > Viridiplantae > Streptophyta > Magnoliopsida > Rosales > Urticaceae > Boehmeria > Boehmeria nivea. Next base: position 18,454,371 of record CM030878.1, on the reverse strand, counting down.
TAAATATGAAGCTATTATTGAAAATTAATATAATAAGTGATATGAGAAGAAATATACTCAAAATATTTTATTTAGTATTAAAAATATATAATAAGTTGGAGATAAATTAGTATTTGATATGATACTTAATGTATTTTGATATTGAGAATGAGAAAATAAGTTAGAGATAGCCTAAGATCTTATATACCAAAAGTTAAATAAGTGCCGTAATTCCCACTAAAATGCCAACTCTGGCATATGCCTTTATTTTGATGACTTGATTCCACATAAGTCATTTCAAGGTTAAGTATTTATTTTGCCTGTGAATGGTTCTAGCTGGCGCAGTGTAAACCATGTGCAACAACTGCCCACCCCACCCCCCAAAAAAACAAAAAAAAACAAAAAAAAACAAAATAAACAAAACTCAAGTAAAAAATAAAACAATAATAAAACAAACCATAAGCGGACAAAGTAGGGCCTCTAGTAGGACCTACACTTACAAATCTACATTTACGGCCCCACATGATCTATTTAAATTAGATGAATTTGGTGGCAGAAATATAATAGTTAAAAAAAAAAAGTTGTGGCAAAACAAAAAAAAAAGTTATTCGTAATTAAACGTTGTGGTGTGTCGGAAGAAAATGTCAAGAAAAGAAAATATTAAAACACGTGAAATTTTATCAAGAATTTAGATGATGACAAAAAAGGTTCGAGTTCAAAAAAAGGTACGAGTTAATTAAAAAAATGGGAAGTCGAATGTAGGATATATTCACAAGGCAAATACTGAAAAATATACTCAGACTAGTTACCTAATTAAGCGAACTTATATTTTCTTTATCTTTCATTTCCAGAGAAACTTTCCATTTGAGCCGACAATAAATACATAAATGTACGAATATATTCCTATCTCGTGAGCCTCTTTCCCCTAAAACCATGATAATATTTACAAAATGTACAAAACTATAAAACCAAAACTAAAGTCTACAAAACAAGTTTTATAAAGAAATCTCCAAATTTTCTAAAAGCAATTCAAATATAATGTCAAATTATGTATTAATGTCAAAATTTAATATTTGAGTAAAAAAATTATTCTTCAATCTAATGGTATAGTCAAAGTTAAATTTAGTAAATTGACACCAAATATAACATAGTGTAATATTTTAACATTTAAAAATGAGCATTGATTTATTAGTTTTTCATCGCTAAATGTGCAAATAATTATGATTATAATTTTGTATTATAAAAAAAACTCTTATATTAAAAAGTTATTATCACTACATATAGTCTATTGTCTTTAATGAAAATATCATTTTAAATGACACTAATATTTTATTATTCTATATCAAATATAATATTTTGATATTTTTTTGCGCCAAGGTGGCGACGTTTGGCGAGTGGATTTGAGGTGGGGCCAGTCAGAACATTAAAATTAGAATCTCAATTAACAGAGAATCTGAAAGTAAATCAAAGCCGTTGACAACATTGAATTCATATTGGTCCCAAAATAAGGTCACAATCGTACGGACCACGGGCCACACGTTTGTTGTCTGGTGGACCACATGCTAGGTATTCTTCCTTTACAGCTTTGATTCTCTCATGCTTTTAAACGACATGTCGCATGTCTTAATTTAATTTAATTTTTTTTGCTGGAATTGTATGTCGTAATGAAATGACCATGATCTCCTTTACTTTCGCCAAATAAAGTCAAGTTCAATTTTGTCAATAAAATCTCTCATGGTCCTTTTTTTTTTTTTTGTTTGAATTTCCACTATTTTCTTTGTGGGAACTTTTATGGTGGATTTTTTTTATGATAGAAAATGATTCTTATTCGTTAGATTTGTTTTTAACATATTCAATCCAGTAAAAAATAAATTGACATCAAAAATGATTTTTTTTTAAACCAAAAAAAAAAACCCACTAGAGGATTATCCTTTTCAATAACTAACGTAGGACAAACATTTTTTTTTTTTTTTGTATTTTAGTAGATTCTCAAGTGGAGAATGTTCATCGGTGGAAAATGATTACGAACCATCAAATTTATATTTTTGACGAACTTCACAGTTTAAAAAATAAATTTGACAATTTAGAATAAACTTCCCTGGTTAACGTCCCAAATTTGAGGATTTCTCTTTTTTTTTTTTTTCTTTTTACGAGGAAATGGAGAAACTTGTCTAAAGCATTTAGTCACATGATTGAATAGAAACAAATCTCTCAGCAAAAAAAAAAAAGAAACAAATCAAAAGACACCCAAATTCCACTAATTTTTTGGTTACCTAAGTCATATTTCTATTGACTACGGAGTTGAATTATGTAGAGAACAAAAAATGTAAAAAAATTTAATGATATGACTACATAGTCACACTCATGTCACGAATGATATGTTATATCAACTTTCAAATTAGTGTACAGAAACGTAGTTATATCAAAAGCGTGTCATATCATTCCTTTTTTACTTACCACCTTTGTAAATGTTTTTTTTATTATTATTATTTTGGAATGTCCGATTTTTTATTTACGCTGGCATACTTTGTTTTTTTTACGGAAAATCGTAAGAAATAACCAAAATAAAACTTTACTTTAAAAATCTAATTTATGTTTTAAAAAATTAAAAAATAGTCATTTTATAAATTATATAATAAAAAAATATCATATAAAATATAATATATTTATAAATATTTATAAAATATTTATAACACTTCAAGTTTTACTCGTTATTTTTTAAAATATTAAATAATATCTTATAAATATTTATAAATCTATAATATCTTATATAATATTTTTTTTGTTATATAATTCATAATATGACTATTTTTTTAATTTTTAAAATACAAACTATCATTTAAAACAAATATATAATTTTGACCTATTTTTTAACTCACCCTTTTTGTATAAATGTTCATTATTTAATGAGAATGTCAAAATCCGGCCTGCACATCGACGTGTCTAAACTGTCATACCACGTCAACTACATAGCAAACCAAAGAAAAAAGTGCTTTTTAAAATAGAAAATAAAACCATTTAGTTTGAGTTCATTCACTTGTTTTAGAACCACAAGATTTATTATTAAAACCTCAGAATCAATAACTTAGCAAAAATATATATATATCAGAATTAATAATAGAACTACAGTATTTGAAAATGTAACTGAGGAGACCTTTATCAACCGCCAATACATATTAATGTAGAGTACAGTCACAAAAAAAATAATAATAATAATTAAGCAAACTCGACATAACCAAAAAAAATTGCAAAACAGTCATTATTTCACTCCAACCATTAATTAACTACTATACAGAATTTTGGTCAAATTTTTAATCAAGCAGCATTATTCTAATTTAGTGTCACACATTACTCATCCCTAAACGGATTAAATAAGCAACTAAACTTGCCCGTGATACGTCATAAAACATATAATGTGCCATTTTTTTAAATAAATAGATTGAAACTTTTATCTTTTTCCAACACTCAATATTCTCTTAATTATACGCCAAATAAAAAGAAAAAAAAATACTATTATTATTTTTTCCTTGCTCTAAACATACCTGGTGTCCGAAGCAAATGCCGAGAACTTTCTTCTTCATGGAATCGAGGGTCTTGAGAAATCCTAAGAGCTTGCAGATCCACGTGTCGTTACCGTGAGCGTCCTTGCTGCTCCCGGTGATCACGAACCCGTCGTAGGAGCCGATCTCGTCGCCGTCCGGTAGCTCGCCACGTGTCACTCTGTAGAGGTCCCACGTCTCTCCCTCCTCCTCCAGCATTCTGGCGAAAACCCCGAAATACCCCCCGTACACCTTCTTAACGTACTCCGTGTCCTCGGCGCACAATAGCACCGCGAACCTCTTGTTCACCCTCCCGCTCTCCTCACCCATCGCACTCTCTCTCCTCTCTCTCTCTGCTCTTCGATTCCTTCGATTGTGGTATATATCAGTGAGGAGAGAGAAAATGAGAATGGAATGGCCTGAGTCTTTCTCTCTCCTCGAGTTTTCCGATTCCCGGAGAGAGAGACAGAGAGAGATTGACAAGCCGATGGTGAATGCTGGGGCTTGGATGAAGAGAGAGGAGTCACATTTTAAAGAGTTGTGTTTACCAAAAAGCCCATGTTTGATGGCCTAATTACGATTCTGTCCAAAGCTGTATTTCGTTTCGTTTACCCACAAATCGCAATTACCAAAATTGCCCCATATGGATGGACCTAGTGGTAGTGGGTTATTGCTGTGATGATTGGAGCGTTTTGTTTGGTTTTTTTATTGAATAATGTTTTAATTTTAATTGATAATTTGAGTAGTGTTGGGGATTTTAAAATTTATCCAAAACTTATCATACTTACTTGGGTTTGCATGTCTGTTTTTAGAGAATTATGTGTCACATGTGTTAGGTATGAAATTTATGATAAATTTCGAGATCTTTAGTACTATTTTAGTGATTTATGTTAACTGGTATGTTCTAAACGTGCCTTAAGTGGATAAAGTTGTGATGGAAATGAATTCTGATGATCAGATTTTTTTTTTTAAATGTGTGATCTACTGAAAAGGTAAATTTGATGATTCATAATACATTTTCAACCACAATTGTTTTTCACATGAGAATTTTGCCCTTTTTTAGATTTTTTTTTAAAGGAATATTCTTTTTGTTGTATAGTAGAAATAAAAATTAAAAATGTAACGCAAAAAAGAAAAAGTTAAGGACTGATAAGCTAAATTAACTATTTCTTTATAATAATTTTTAAATTTTAACCTAATTTTTAAAAACTTTAAAAATAATCATGATATATATTAGCAAGATGCATTAAAGAAACTACTTGATGATGATTATTTTTTAATATATTTTTAATTAAGTTACTCTTTTATAATTTTCCAAACAATTAATAGCATGTGAAAAAAAAAGGCATTTGTTTTTCTTTTGGGGTGTATTTCTTTCTGTCTCTTTATTTGAGGGTGATTGATTTTCTTTTTATTTTTTATTTCTTGGAGATGGTGATTGATTTTCATTATGGTGTATACAGTGTTTTGTGAATCTTCCTTGGTTATTGGCCTTGATTTGAACCATCCATGTATCTTGACTGAGATCTTACTCCGTGTTAATTTTCTTTATCAACCACAAAAATTTATCACCGAATTTGGATTCTTTTTATTTGTGGGGTTTTTTTTTTCTTTTCTTTTGTTAATCTAAATAATTATATGTGTGATTATTTTTGGCATATCAATCTGTAGCTGATTTCCAATACTGGGTAATGTTGAATCGTTTATCAGTGCAAGTCATTTTCTGCCTAAAGTTTGAGTTTGTTAATACGAGGCATGCCACATGCTGACATGCATATTGATTGGAGCAGGAATTGAGTGTGGTTTTGGACTTTGGCTAAGCTTTATAATTCCATTGTTATCAGTCACAAATCTTACCACTAAAACATACTTACATTAGAATGATTGTAATTTGTAACCAAAAATTAAAAATTGAAATTGTGGTGACAAAAATTGGCTTTAGTTAAAAACAATTTTCAAACTTTCATATCTAGAATTATGTTAGTAAAATTAGCATTAGATTAATAAAATAAGGGTGAATTAAGAAAATATTCAAAATTTATATAACAATAAAAATAAATACTCAATGTTTCAAATAATTGAGTAATTACCAATTAATCAATTATTTGCACATATTTTCGGTAATTCACTCAATCACCAATTATCACTATGTAAGTAATTAAATCAATTCAGTATTTTGTTATACTTTTCGAAAAATTGTGTATTTATAAATTAGGTGTCAAAATTTGAGTAATCACTATAATTTCTCTGATAATTGTTTTTACTAGTGCCTCCGCTCTTTTTATTTTTATTTTTATTTTTGTATAGACCATGTAGAATAAAATTTATCAAATAATCAGAATGCATTATCATCTAATTCGGAGAAAATTTTATTATTAAAAAAAACACATTGATATATGTTTTTCTTAAGAGATAATTTATCATCAAATCCATTGATAAAATATACTTCTATACCTATCAATTCATTTTTTTTTCTGACTATACAGATAAATATATATTTTTATTGGTACTAAGAATATTGACTAATATTGTATATTGGCAAATTTATATGCAGATTTTATTTTTAATATATCATTTTGGTCATTGGGTGCATGACACTCGGACGTTTGATCAAGCACCGTGTTATATACAATAAAACAGATATAAATTATTCACATTAGGACCAAGAAAATTTATTAATTTAGCAAATTATTAAATTATTGATAATTTAATAATTTATTGATGTATTTTTTTTTTATCCAAATACACATTTTACAAATTAATACTATAATTTTATATCTTTACCAACTAAGTAAAATCTATTTTTTTTTCTATTAAAACTAATTAAAATAGTTTTTAGCAACCAAAAATAATCTCGAAACACCCGCAGCCTTGTTTTTTGCAATTATTAATGGTCGCCGATATTGAGTTATCGGCGATCATGTTGAATAATTGCTAGCTGAAACAATAGGCTAATAATCACTGATATATATATATATATATATACATATATTTGTAGTTTGAACATGTCCAACGTTATATTTTATCATCTGATACAATAACGTAAAAGTTTATAGATGTACCGTAGTTTTTGGAGGTGTGTATATTAATATACTCAAGTTAATTAACCACAAGAATTAATTGATGCATATATTTTTCATCCTGGAAACAGAATAAAGTTCTCAAAATCACCTTGTAATTGATTGATTAGCCACTCTACTTTCTTTAAGTGTGTACTCCACTAGTCCAAGTCTCCAATATATCATCCATTAATTGAAAAGAGTCCCAACAAAATGGAATTCACTTTTTTTTAATCATCGTGATTATTCATTTCCCAAGTACTTTTATTTATTTTGTTTCAAAACTTGTTAAACCGTTTTTGTTTGTTTTGGCCTATATATTCGAGTTTGGGTGGAATCTCAGTGTTCACTATAATGGTTTTTTCACGGTGAATTGTTATATGATGAAATTTGTCAGTTTTACCTCACATTCGAGTCTAGATCTTCTGTCTCATTTAACTGTCTCTTTTTTCTATCTCACCAATAAAGTTTTAACACGTAAGTTAAAATATTTAAATTGTCCAACTACTTTGCATAAATTTATATTATAATAACTACTTTTACTTATGTGTCAAAATCTTATTGGAGGAACAGATAAATGATATAGAAAAAAATGACTAAAGATCTGGATTCCTCATGCACATTCAATGTTTTAATTTTTGAAGATGCTTTTTTTCATTTGTCATGTTGGCAAATGTGTTTTATATATGAAGATTCTCTTTATTTATATAAATAAATAAATTTATATATATATATATATATCTTTCATGTCGTCAAAGAACAAGACTAAGTGAAGAATATACGCATGGGAAATATATATATATATATATATATATATATATATATTGATGTAATTAAAGATGTTGAAAGAAAATGACATATCATATATATTATATATATACTTCCATTCCACTCTGCAATGGACATCACATAACTATATTAATGTTATTATTTTTTAAGGTATTAACTACGTATTATCCAATCACTCTATTACGTGATGATATAAAAGAAGCTAGACCTAGTTATCCATGCCGATGGCATAATAAATGGGGCAAGTTGCGTAAATAGGTCAAAATTAAATTAATCTTTTAAAAAATAATATATATTTCAAAAAAAAAAAAAGAAGTCATATACTCCAATTTCAAGATGTATAAATGAAGTTCATTATTTTTTATAATTAACTAATTAATGATTGTTTTCTTAATAATTGAAAGTCATTTTTAAATCACTTAAACAAAATATCATTTCTTATAATTTTCTTAATAAATTATAAAAAATATCAACTATATATATATCCCCAGTACTACGTGTACATCGCTAGTCAATATCCAAGAGAGTCAATTTTTCATGTATCAAGCAGCCAATACGTAGACTTTACAATAAGTATGAACTAGTTTATCGAATCTGTTAGAGAAAAGCAGCCATAGACTATCAACTAGATAATTCTTCTTCAACACTTTCTTTGAGTCATTAGGCTTGACTAACAAACTATGGTAAGTTTGACTTGATTCTTTATAAACCATCAGATACGTTAAAGTAGAAGTATATCTTATATTTCTATCTATATAAGAATTTAATTCTGAATAAGTTATTAATTATATTGGAAGCTAATTCCTTTCATTATTAAATTGCAATTTTGTGAGTAGGTGCTTCAGTCAATTTAGGTGAGTTTACGACTTTTTTTTTTTCTTTTTCTTTTTTATAATTGAGGGGATTCGAATTCAACACATTATTTTTTGGTGGAGTTAGATGTCAAATTACCGATAAACCAAGCTTACGGTCACAGTTAATCAAGATTAAAGTAAGGTATAGTTGTTATGATATAATTTTTTTTAAGGAGAATATGATTTTCATTTAATATGGTAATAATTTAATAAACAGTAAACACAATCCGGTTCACAGTAACCCAAACAATAAATATGAATTTAATTTTTGGCCAAGAATTTCTCATTATTTTAATCTCCTTTCTTTTTTTACATTTTGTTTGGTGTATAAATTTGTTTTTGTCTCTCCAAAGTCCAAACTCTTGCTTTCCTAAATCTCTGTCATGGAATCCGCATTGTGTAAGGGATAGATGTCAGAGAAAAAAATGGTACATGGAACTCATCACGTGATTTTCTATCACATTATATATTCTGATCACGTGTAACGTAATGACAGGATTTCACAATACACGGCGTATCACTTTTAAAAATAGTATCTATACAAATGTCATTTGTTGTACTATTATTGTAAGCTACATCCCAATATTTCAAAACTAACATTCTTACTTGGTAATGTATTAAAAATTTATAAGCATATTCCCTCTATCATAATTCGTAAAAAACTGACAGAATTAATAACGTAATAATAATCACGTGACACTTGTATATATAATTTTTAAAATATCAAATATCTTCAAATTACGAATATTATAATAACTAGTTTAGAGTTATTTTCACAAATAACCCCTTATATTGTCTTCATTTCTCAAATTGCACTGATCTTTTAAAACTTTGTATCCATATCCCTAGATCCCGTGTATTTATTTATTTATTTTTGTTTTTTTATGAATTGAAGCGAAAATGGTGAACTTGCAATGTTTTTCAAACATCAAGAGGCACAAGTGTTAGTTTTAAAAGATTAATGTATAATTTGCAATGATAGCACAACATCAATGGGCATTTTATAGATAATCCTTAAAAATGTATGAGATCGTATGATTTCAGACGTAAATTAAAAATTTAAATTAATTCGATTTGATTTAAAATTTAATGATTTAATATTTAAATTATAAAATTAAATTATTATTTGATTATAATTTAAATTAAAATTTAAAAGAGAAAATTTAAATTAAATATACGAAACTATACTTTTTACTATAGTAAAACTACATAAATATAAATATAAATTATTTTAAAGAAGACATCCAAATAATAATTTATAGTGTGGCAAGCCATTTAAATAAAAACTCAATGATCTAATTCTTTACCAAACAACTCCTAAAATGTGTATTCCAATTAAACCAAGGGTGAAGTAGGAAAATACCCATAATTTATATAATAATAAAAATAAATACCCAAACTTTTGAAATGATTGAATAACTAGTTAATTCATTAATTACTTGCACATGCTTTTGGTAACTAAGTTAATTACCACTACTTACCACTATGTAAGTAATTCAATCACTTGAGTAGTTTATTATATTGTTTAAAAGATTGTTTATTAATTTAAATTAAATGATAAAAATAAACCAACACATGCATGATTTGATCACGTATTTAGGTTTCCTGTAATCTTAAATAAATGAAAAAGACAAAATAATCCAATCAGATAATAAATATTGCAAAAAATTGTTGGGAGCAGTATAATAACGAAAGAAAGCTTACTCATTACAATAGGGGAGAAGCCAACATACGCCTTGTGGAGGGGGGCATATGCCATATGGCCCGCTCAAATTTTAAAAGTTAACTTTGTACATTGAATTTTTAAAAAATTTCATTTATGCCCTTTTTAAATTTTTTCATAAGTACCCTCAAATTTTCAAATTTAAACTTTATTCAAAGAGTTTTTTTAATAATTTCATATATGCCCCTTAAATTTTGGAAGTTTAACTATTACACATAAATATATGTTGAATTTTCATAGATGCTCCTCTGAAATTTTGACAATTTTATGTTTATAAAATTTGTTTGTAAAAGTTTCATCTAACGCCACCCCTATTACAATCACTTTCAAAATGAAAAAAAGCCTAGATGTAACAAAAGTAGCTAATGGAATTACATTATAGGGTGGAGAAACTAACCCACTATACCTACTCCAAAATCAGTCATATAATTTATTTATTTTTGTTAAGAGTCTCTCCGAGATTTAATAAACGTTAATAATTAATTAATATTGAGATATATATTATATATCAGTTCTATATAATAAAAAACTTCATACTTGACCAAAAATTTTAGTAATCAGGTTGTCCTACGTTAAGAAAAATTGCCTATTTATTAAGGAACCTTTACTTTTAAAATTAATTTCTAACTTGCACACTACGTACATAGATAGATACATAGTTATTTAAACACATTTGATATATATATATATATATATATATATTAAATGCGTAACGTTTCTCAGTGGAGAGAGAGGGAGAGCAATTTCCCTGTCTAATAAAGAGAGCATTGATTAAAGGATGAAGTTTTTAGTCCCCTTTGTCGCATGCAAAATGGGATTGCTTTAAGCTAGCTCCAATTCGAATATATAAATCCAGTTTCGTGTGTGTATATATATATATTAAGTTTTTGCTCTCTATAGTAATTAGTAACGTAAGGAAGAATTATTGGCCAGCAATATATGATTCGACCTCTTATATGTATCTTTGTCCGTGTAAAGAATATTATCTTTTCTTTTTCCCTTTTTTCATGCTTTAAAATTTGACGTTGCTCAAGGAAAGCTAAAGGCGTGGAATCTTGTCTAGTCTTTAACGTATGCTTTTGCAAACTTTAACGTAATTAGACGCAGTCACGCAGATAAACTACGATTTATATATATATATATATATATATGCATATTTCGTGTATATATATAACATTGTATATATATTAATATATATGCATAATATTTATATTGTATATGTATATACATGATATTATATATTATTATATGACTTTTTTTTTTGTTTTTTGTTTTTTCATGTGTAAGAGTTTGAAGTTTAACGTGTAGAGAGAGCTGAGATGCTAAACCATAATTTTTATCCAAAAAAGTCTTAGTGAGAATGATGCCACTTATTTATTGGATAAAATAATATTAAATGCATTGAGAGCTATGTTTGACAATTAATAAATGAATGTCATTTCACTATGATTATCATTATTTTTTGATAAATTCCTAGCTGTATAACATTACTCAGTATATAAACCCTTTATAAGGCTTGAGAAAAAAAAAACTTTAATAAAAAGGCTAAATTAATGTTGTTATTTTATAACTATATATAATCATATATGTTAAATGTATTATTAAGTTCAAACAACATTAATGGAACATGATATTTATTGAAGCTTGATTACAATATGAATATATAATTTATTTTTGAGTCTTAATATTGTTTACGGAAGTCATTATATTTAAACATCATTAATTCTTGATGGAGAATTGGTAAAAGTACTCCGGCGTGATACAAAATATTCCCACGTTATAGATCACATAAATAGGATATATAAAAAAAATAAAAAATTTAAATGCTGTCGCCAATGACTGTGAATTATGATGTATCATTATTCATATAACAAAAGTGCCACATATATAATGAACTAAATGAATTGAGTTATGCTGATGACATAGCTTCCAAACATGCTCCGTTGTTTCCTTTTTCAATACAAGTCATGAACTCATTGTTTACCAAACTTAGTGGAAGCAAAGTGTAAAGGCACCAGCTAGTTTGCTTCTAAGAAGTATATATTGGTTTAAAATATATATCATATATATACATACACACACATAAATTAATAATCATGTTTATGTACTGGTGGATATCTGATACACCCTATCATTTATACTATTTTCTTAATTGTTGGGATATAGTTGGTTAGATAGTTAATTAGTCTTATTAAACCTAAAGACTATATAAAAATGTGTCAATATATTTTAGATTGAACAATTGATGAATAAAATGAATTAGTCTCCATTTTCTCTCTGTCTCTCTCTAGTCTCCCTTTCCCCTCTATCTTTCTCTAGCCTCTCCCTTTCTCTTTTTGATTCTTAGGAGTCCACACTCGCTCGAAGAGTATCTATCCCTTACGACTGCCGGAATAATCGCCGGAGGTCGTATTAATATCACAAGCTAGCTAGTGCCTATACTGTGTTTAATTTGATTCAGATCTCCACAAAGATTAATTACGAGCCATAATAACTATATGAAAGAACAAATTAAAAAGAGATGAAAAGAAAGATAAAGCAAATTGCATTTATAATGACACTTAAGTGACAAAAAAGCAGCATATACTACGGCTTCCACGTGTTATTTATTTGTACTTTATTTATTTATTTTTTTTTCCTTTTTTGCTGGGATTTACATACGTTAGGTTTCTTTCAATTGGTTATAATCACAAGTTTCTTTATATAATTTTCATCTACAACGATTTGGGGAGAGGGAAATTAAGTTTGGTTCATAAGTATATATATATACACACAACAAGTACCATGAAAGGAATTAAGGAACAAATATTTAATATATGCAAAAAGGTACTATCAAATAGGTTTCAATTTTGAATTTATCTATAGGTTTATATAAAAGTAGCATCGGCTGATCTGCAAGAAAGTAATTCCCATGTTTTAGCAATAAAGTAATACCCATGTTTTATGGCTCTTAATATTACGTGATCGTCTGTATCAAGAACATTGGAAGATAAAAAGAAGAAACATTAAAGGAGAAGGATATTAGATAAATAGCTCCTTAATTTTTGTTTTGTTTTTTTTTCAATAATTACATTATAGACCTTAAATTTTATTTAGAGCACTTGCGAGTAACCTAAACTAACTTAATGAATAGTCGCACAGACCACCAAGTATCTTAAACTCAACCATATAATATATATATTTGAAGTGAAATGTACTCACCAAGATTTGAACCTGAGACCTCAACCTCTATGTTGGAGGAATCACGATACAGATTTTAGAGTTTCAAGTTTCACCATATACTCCTATAATCACAATCTCTTCACTTTTAATCAATTATAGACTAATTTTTTTATCAATAATTTTCAAAGTGCTTACTTTTAGTTTTTTGTAGTGAGAGTATAAAGTTTAGGGCCAGTGCAAATATAAGTCAATTCAGATTGTGCCTTTTAAATTATACTCGAGTTTGCAAAAGTTAAAAAAGTAGGCCTTAACTTTAATATTTACGTAGAAGAAAGTATGAGAATGTCTTTATAATTATATCATTCATTGCAACAAAAACATAAGAAGTACTACTTTTTAAATAGGGAAAAATAAATAAATAAAAATAAACTTATATGGCCTAGTTTTTTTTTCCCAATATTATTGGATTAAAAAATTTTGCTCTCAAATTAATACTATTATACTAGTATGTCTAGACCGACGCAAAACCTGAAGAAACTATATTACGCCTCAATAAAAGACCACCAAAGTTCACTATATAACAGTTCTTTCACGTGATTTATTCCGAAAATTGTCGATTATTATAATTTCTAAATAATTTAAAAACATTTTACGTTAGCCCATCAAATCTGAAATAGACGCGTGCGAAAAAAAGAAAAAAAAGAAAACGACAACGTTTTCAATGTGGCATGCAATTATTATTATTATTTTATTAGTTAATATAAACGCGTCCAAATTTACTTTCTATATGAATCTTTGTTGGGATCAACTTATTTTTTCTAGTTTTCTTTAACACGTCAGTCAAAATTATCACTTATTTAATAAATTTGTGTTTTGTTAATGGACTACTTTTAATTCTGCGATTAAACTTTGAAGATTGACCTTTCCCACTTGATATTTTTCTGATGCAAATCAATCATAGAAGGTTGCACTTTTTTTTTTTTTGGCACTTGCATTATGAGCCACACTTTGCTGCGATTGGAATAGGAGATTGGTGGTAACTAATGAATTGGGTAATTATTCAATTATTTAGAAATTATGAGTAATTATTTCTATTATTTTATAATTTATGAATATTTTTCTACTTTATTTCTTTTTATATTGTACTTATAATTTCTACTCTTATTTTTATTCTATAAATATAGAGTAGGAATTAAGAGAATACAAGAATCGATGCATAAATTATTAAGTGACACTTAAAATGTCTTTTTTTTTTTTTTTGGATTTTTTTTGCAATTCTCTCAAATTGATAGAAATGAAGATACGTAATTTAATATCTTTAAAAGACAAAATAACATAGTCGGGATGTTCCTTTTTCCTTGATAATATTGAGGAAAAATTTTAAAAATACACCCTTTACTTAAGGTGTTGTGTCTATGTGCTCCATATACTTGAAAACGTCTCAACCGACACTTTAAACATTGAAAAAATTTCAATTATCCCCCTATACTTTAAATATGCCCTCTTTACTTAAGTTGTTATGTCAGTATGCCCCATATGCTTTAAAAGTGTCTCAATCGATACCCTAAAAATAGTATATAACACTTAAAACTTCATTGTAATATATATATATATATATATATATATATGTATATGTGTGTGTGTTAGTTTCGTGCATTTTTTTTTAGAATGTAATAAGTGTTCAAACTTATCTTGGTTATTAAGTGACGTTTTAAGTATTACATGCTCTTTTTAAGGTGTTAATTGAGATATTTTTTAAGTACATAGGGCATATTGACATATCACCTTAGATAGAGGGGAGCATATTTAAAGTATAGGGGTAACTGAAGCTTTTTTAATGTTTAAGGTGTCGGTTGAGACGTTTTGAAATATAAGAGCATATTGACACAACACCCTAAGTAGATGGGGTATTTTTAAAATTTTTCCTAATATTGAATGTCCCTTCTCTTCATTCAGGAAAAAAAAAAAATTTGAAAGACGAAATCTCCACAGTTTGTAGGAAATAATTATAAACAACATTCAAGCGAGCGACTACCAAAATTATACCAGTTCAGAAAAGTATGAATTGACAAGCACACACGTATTCTCAAATAAAAATGTTCATAATCTATCACACATTACATTTTCACATAAATAGTGGCTTTTTCCAGTGCCACAATTGCCATTGCCATTGCCATTGCCATTGCCAGTGTCGGCCGTGGAGATGGCTCGCGATTATTTGTGTCCAAGAAAGTGAAATAATTTCTCTTTCATTTTGAGGTTTTTCCGAGTTTAAGCACCAATTTTTAAATAATTATTAAAAACATGAAACAAATATTATTTGTTTCAATTTTTTTTATAAATAGACATTGTTGATTTGTATGATTCCGAAGATTTTGCTGAGATTTGAGTTGAACTATATTTTGGATTGTATTTGAATTTATTTGATTCCATATATAATCATGTTTTAAAACTGTTGATACAGACCGATGAGTAGTCAGGATCAATTTGTCATTCATTAGTTTAGCAAAAAAAATTTGCCATTCATTAGAAACTTGCCACTTTAAACCTGTCGTTTAAATTATTTATGTCGCTTATAATTTATGCAATTTTCTTTGTTACGATTGCTGTCGTTTTTTTTAAAAAAATTTAATTTCGTTGTCATTTTAAGTTCCAGTGTCGTTTTTATATTTTCTTGACGATTTCCTAAATCTGTCGTTTTTAATTTTTGATGTCGTTTTTCAGCCTATTGTCGTTTTTGGATTTGATGTCGTTTTTATTTTTCTGTCGATTTTATTTCTGTCACTGCTAGTACGTTGTTTTCTAATTTTGCTATCGTTTTTACCCTAATTTGTTGTTTCTACAAGTTTTGTCGTTTTTCACAAACTTTAAGTTTTTTTTTGGTCGTTTTTATGATCTATGTCGTTTTTACATTTTTACTTTACTTTTTTTTTTTTTTCAATCTTTATGTCGTTTAGCTTAGCTATTTCTTTGGCTTGTTAATCATGTACTTACCTAAACACATTTTATTTACATACTAAATAATTTATACAAAACAACAAATTTTCAATATAATATAAACTAACCATCAATCAATAACTTCTTGGTTTCATTAGTATGGATATAAGTTATTTTCATCGATAACTAAAATATACAATAAAATTATTCACATTATCTTTTATATTATTATTACCTTATTTTAGTTATTTACTTTAATTTATCACTAACATTTTTTTTTTTGCTTCGTAGACGGGGTGGAATTGACATTCTTTTGTTTTTTGTTTTTTGTATTAGTTCATAACAATGTCGTTTTTAGACTAGTTTTGCAAGTTTATGTCGTTTTTCCCTTTTTTATGGTTTTATATTTTTCTTTTGTTTTTCAATTGACTGTCGTTCTAAAATTTTCTGTTGCTTCTCCATTTCTCCATCGGTTTTAAGCTTTTTTTTTTGTTTGTTTCCTTTTCGGTTTTAATGTCGTTCTTCTATTTCATTGTCGTTTTCATTCTGCCGTCGTTTAAAAACAATTTTTCGTTATTAGTTTCCTTTTTTTCTTCTTCTTATTATTCCTGTTTGTTTCTTTTATTTTTTGTTGATTTCTTCTGTCATTTTTATGTTTTATCGTCGATTTCATAGCCCCTCCATTCTAAAACTTTATGTCGTTTTCTAATCTTTGTCGTTTGATATTTTAACTATTATCGTCGTTTTTAAGTTAGCTGTGCCTGTCAGTTTTGATTTCTGCCTTCATGATATGTTGTTTTTAATTTTTACTGGTTTTTAACCCTAAGTTGTCGTTTCTTCATTTTCTGTCGTTTTTCAAGTTTCTTGATAGTAATAATCAATTTAGTTATTGTTAACAGTAAATGTCAAGAAACGCAATTCAAAATTCGAATAAATCAATGATAATGGGATACTGAGATAAGGGGTGTGCAAGAAACCCAATAACCCGATCAACTCGCAATCCAACTTGACAACCCGAATTCAATTCGGGTACAACCCAACCCAACTCGCATATTTTCGGGCTTTGGATTAACCCGACCATTTAAAAATTAAAAATTAAATCTTGTTTATTCTTAGCTATGATTTACTTTTTGTTATGCATTTTAATTTTTTTTTTTGTTTTTTTGTTTTAATGAAGATGCTCATTTGTTAGTTTTTTTCTTATAAAGATAAATCTAACTTTTATTTAATCATGTACATTATGTTATTATTATTATTATTTATTTTAAAAAAAGCACCGACCCAACCCGATATCTTAACGAGTTGGGTTGGGTTGGGTTGAGTTGAAATTTTTTCAACCCAACCACATTGGGTTGGGTTGGGTTGAATAGGCTAACCCGTCCAACCCAACCTGTGCACAGCCACAACTGAAATAAAATAAAAGGGAAGAAGTACTGATTTGTCTTTAAAAAAAAAAAAAAAACCAATGACACAAAATTATGGCTATTATTAAACATACGCCTTTTTTCTTTAGGATTTGAGACATTAAAAATAAAATATGCTTTACTTTCCTCCCCGAATGAGTCTTTCTTTTTCTTAATTGAAAGTGCTAGCAAGTAAACTACGTGAGACACATAGATACGTGATCTGGTATCATATCTTCAAGATGTAAAGCATATATATTTTTGATAACCACATTCTTGGCTAAATCATTGCCAAATCTTTTGCTAATTAATATTTCTGGCACGGAAAAGATTTAGAGGAATGACCAAGAAAAAAAAAAAATTTAATCTCGTGGCCGACTAGTAAATATATATAATTAATTATGATTTAATAATAACAATTTATCAGGTCTTTATTCAATTTAACAGGTCTACAGTCTACTCATCTGTCAAAAAAATAAAAGTAATAGAATTAAAAGTGATTGTCACTAATTTAAAAAAATTTTAATATACCATATCACATGACTTATTTATTTATTTATTTTTATTATTTTAATTTTAGCTTACAAATACAGTGGTGTGCTAAATAAAAAACTTAATTTATTAGGTGGAATGACTATATAATGTGTCCCAACTTTCTGCCACTTTGTCATTACATAAATCAATAGAGTAACAATCATAGATAATGAAGAGCGTTGGTTCTGTTCCCTTAAGGGCTGTAGCTCTATTAATTTTTGCCGGTTTCTTGATGCATTGCGCTGCTACTACCGAAGCTAGGAAGCTTCAATCCTATGCCTACTCCGTCACCTATGCCGCTGCCCAAGCCACTCGAATGCTGTTGCCGATGCCATTTCCAGTGCTGCAGGTACTGGCAATGGCTCGCGGTGAATTATGCTAAAGTCACTGACATAATTTCTCTCCTGTGTCGAGTTTCTCCGAGATCAATGAGCGTTAAGCTCAGCGCGAAATTGCTTTCAGAAATCTTTGTTAGGAATATTAGTTCCAGATTTGAATTGTTGTTTGTTAAATGAAGACATTTATATATTGTTATCTTTAAGTTTTAAATAAGTATGCGTTGATTGGTTTGGTTGTTAAATCTCAAGATATTGCTGAGATTTGAGTTGATCTAATATTCTTGGATTTCAACTAAAAATAGGAATTTATGGTTGGCCGGAATTTTGGTTAAACAGTATGAAAAACTGAAATGTCACCATCTTTTTATTATACGCTTCTTGAATATTGTACAATTTTTATGGAGCACGGAAAGTGTACTTTTATTGATAGTTCAGAGTCTTAGGGCTGTACAATAAAAGCTAGAACTAGCCGGAACACGGCCAACCGACCCGACAAGAAAAGTTACATGACACCAACTAGCCACAAGAGCCTATTCCGAACTCTAAAGCCATTTCGTCGTTCTCTCTCTGGAAATGAAATGAGTCTTCAGTGACTACGCTTTCTGAGAGGTCGGCATTGCTAGGTTAACACTAGTTCCACCCGGTAAGTCCTTCCATTGCTGAGTTACTGTTTTGATTTGGGTATAGAAGTTCACTCCTGCTTTGCCTGTACATGAGAACTCGACATAAGGTCTTTACAGGACCTGGCTAGGCTCGAATAACATTTTACTATATAACACGAACAAGTTTCTGGAAAATGTTGCTTACCATAGAAATTTAAATCTCCCGCGAACGATGCTTTGGAACCGGTGAATGAGAAAAAGGGTAGCGGGACTGGAATAGGAACATTAATTCCAACCTGAGAGACAATTCAAATATGAGTTGAGAGATTGTTTTATAGTTAATGCACACTTTGTATGAAGAGAGAAACCTCAAAGACGATTGTTATACCTGCCCAGCCTCGATTTCAGTCTGAAATTTCCTAGCAGCAATTCCAGATGTTGTGAATATAGAAGCTCCGTTTCCATATCTGTCCCAAAGAGTAATGCTCGTAAACTAATCAGAATAGTTGCTATGAAACAGTGAAAATTGAGAGAAAAGATAATAATTACGTACTTGTTTCTGTTAACGATGTTTATGGCCTCCTCTAAGCTGTCAGCCTGACATAAAAAAAAAATTTGAAAAGATTTCTAACATTCATATCTTAATAATGAAAACAAGAAACATAACTAGCATGAAAACTGCAAGAGTACAGAGACTAGTGAACAAACCTCTAAGCAAAGAAGAACTGGTCCAAAAATCTCTTCCTGCAAAAACAAGATACATAATGGTCAAAATTGTTCCAACAAACTTGGTTCAATTCTTTTTCTTTTGAAATCTCATAACAATAATAGCAACTTATTCAACCAACTAATAACCCCTGAGGTTTCTGTACAGAGCTCGCTCTCTTCCATCGTGAAGCCAAATTCACCATTCAGTTATTGACACAAGCAAATCAATTTTATAAAACAAAAGAGGCAGATTCAAGGATTAATAATTTAATATACCTTGTAGCACTCCATGTCTGCTGTGACATTTGATAAGATGGTGGGACCAATAAAATTTCCATGTTCATATCCTGGGACCTATTTGTCAGCCATAATCAGCACAAAAGCTTCTCTTTTAACAAGTGTGAGTCAAGTAGTATAACAATCAACAGTATTTTTTTTAAATAATTTAATCATTCAAAATAAAATGACCCAAACTTCAAACTTGTATTTTTTAGCTTCAAACTTGTACTTGAACATGTAAGAGTTTATTCACAAGAGTTTATCCACGACATCCCCGATATACAATTCTACAGGTTAAGCTCCTGTGCTACCAATTTCATAAATATATTACCATGTGGGAAATGGTGCAAAATTTGTTTAAAATTTCTCTGAGGCTGAGCAGTTTAATCTTCAAGGACCTTAAGCATGATACCCATTTAAAAGAGATGATGGTAAAGATAATTTTTACATTAGGAAAAAAAAAAAAAAGAGAACAAAACTAATGCCAAACTCAACTTAAAAACCTATATATTTAAGTTGTGAAGTTCAAATATCTTCACTCACTCATTATTTCAGTTCATGTTTCTAATAATCTCCTAACGGTCCATCTATCTTGAAAACACAAGAGGGAAAGTGTGTCCGCTATATAATACAGAGTGAGTAAATCCTCATTCCGCTATTTGATACAAAGTGAGTAAATCATCATTCATCAGAACCGAATAGGGAGTTCAACGAACATTGGAAACAAGATATATAGATAATGATAGAGAGATACCACAATGTTTCTTCCATCAAGCAGTAACTTAGCACCACTATCAACACCAGTCTGAATTAATCTGCATATTCGTTCCTTTGCCTGAGAATGAAAATTCACCAGTCTGAATTAACCTCAAGAATAAAGCTTCAAGTGCAAGAGGATTGTAAATTGTAAAACTATAAACTATTTCCTTATTGGTATAGGTGTATTTGTTAGAAACACTTAGTAGCAAGAGAATTCCGGGTGTGGGAAAAGAAAGCCAAAAATACGTGCTAACCTGTTTGCTAATGACCGGACCAAGGTCAGTATCAGGTTCTGTTCCTGCATTTACTTTGAGAACTTCGGCACGCTCCACTAGTTTGTCCTCCCTGGGAAAAAGGTAAACGGTTACAAAATTACAGATCTTCACTCTCTTGAGGAAAAAAAAAATTACAACTGTGTTCAGCGCCAAGAGGCTCATTTCTGAATACAAGGCAGATACGCGAATTAAATTGAAAAATCAAGAAAAACTATTGGTATTACCATTGCTTTGCACCTCCAACAAAGACAACTGTGCTCAGTGCCATGCATCTCTGTCCTGCTGCACCGAACCCGGCAGCAACAATGGCATTTAACGTAGCATCCAAACTCGCATCAGGCAGGACAATGGCATGATTTTTGGCTCCCATATTGGACTGAAGGAACCAAGGAAATTGTATCAATTGAACTTCAACCCTTACATGATTACAACAGTAGTGATATGGTACAACAGGGCTGTGGTGTATTCACATCATGACATATGAACAGTACAACCTAAGAGTCATGTTAAGACTAGAACTCGTAGAATTAAATGGTTTTAGCAAATGAGCTGAAGGGACTTGCCTGGACACGTTTCCCTTTAGCTGCTGCCCTTGAATATATATGCATCCCAGCCTTTAATTGCAAGGTTAAGGATCAAAAACAAAGGCCAAGACAAAACAGCATTGAGAGGTTGACAGATGCATCACTAGACGTGATTTAAAAAGAGGTAAACATATTGATTCAGGTACTTACAGTATTAGACCCCACAAATGATACAGCTCTGATATCATCATCGTCACAAATTGCGTTAACAATATCCTGCCACAGGGATATACATAGAACTGTCAGACAAAAATTATAATATTAAAAAAAAAAACTCACGAGTTATATCTTTAGAAAAATCACTACAAAGATAAGAAAGTATATAGAAAACAACATAAAGGTCAAGACCCATAGAAGAGAGAACATATTGACACCAATCCGGCATTAAGCCCTTTTGCTTCGTAGTTTACACAAGATCATGCCCTGATAAAGAGCCTTTAGGTACCAAAGGCCTTTAAAACGAAGATGAGGTACACAAGAGCGTTTATCCAGCTAAGGCTAGCATCTTACGTTGCAATGTTATTTATGTGAAAATTGAAGATCATAAAAATATGGCAAATGAATAATCAGCGGTCACTAAAGGCAAATCAAGGACGATGAAACATGAATAACATACATGTGTGCCATGAACAATATTTAATACACCCTTAGGTAAACCAGCTTCCATTGCTAGCTCTGCAAGTATTATTGAAGCCCCTGACAAGAAGACATATACATGCAATGAGATTACAGTAACAAGTTGCAAAATTGAAATATAGCCAGCGGTATATAATTAATATACTAGCAGGTACCTTTAGAAATAATACCTGTTTCCATGTAGGAAATAAAACTAACAGACAATTGTTACATTAAATAAATATCATAACAATTGCTTCATATTTGATTTATGATAACACTAAAATATGTGGGAAAGCAGACTATTTTGAAAATAATATCATACCAACTAGCCAACTGACCAAATACCAAAACAAATACATAACAGATGTAATATATGTAGTCAATGTTGCATCCTGTTAAAATTGAAAAAGGTGAAAATGTAGATGAGACAAGTCTAACAGATTCTTCAGTAGCAATACTTCAGCAAAAAGAAATATTCTTGAGAAAGAACTCGTAAGTCAAACATTAATCATCATCACCTGGATCTTTTTCTGATGGCTTTAAAACATATGTATTGCCACATGTAACTGCAATTGGGAACATCTGCGATAAGATTACAAAACAAATAGTTAAATTTCACATCACTATTTTGAGTCCGATGAAAGAAAAATCATTAATACCAACAAAAACACATTACTTCTCATGCTTAGAAAATAGGATTAGTGTTTTAAAAGGTCCCCTGGGCATACCCATAGCGGAATCATTGCGGGAAAGTTAAAGGGACAAATCCCAGCACAGACACCAAGCGGCTCCCTGACACTGTACGTGTCGATTCCGTTGGATACATTGGAAACATACTCCCCCATCTGTAGTGTTGCCATGCCACAAGCATGTTCCACCACCTCTATGGAGAAGAAGAAAAAAAAAAAAAGATCAAAATTCACAGGTTCAGTCGTCACTAATGAGCTCCCAAAAATCTGCTCGAAACATAAAAGTAAATACACGTACCCAGCCCACGAAAAACATCTCCCTGTGCATCCTTCAATGTCTTGCCCTGCTCGGTTGTGATATTCAGAGCAAGCTTATCCTGAACAAAATAAGTGAGATGATTATAGTAAGTTACTCAATCTAATGTCCTGAGTTTTTGAACCCGAAATGACTTCATATTGTTGAAACACTTGAAAAGATCTGTAGTTGCCTAGTCAAGGACCATTCAATCACCGACGTCGATTGCAGTAGGCCCCACATGGATTTTGTATAGAACACATAGCCAAGAATAGCTGAGGTCGAGTTTCTTATACTCACCATATCTCTACGAATAAGCTCTTGGAGCTTGAACATTATACGTTGACGGGTTGTAACGGGTGTGTTGCGCCATGACAGAAATGCCTGCTTCGCTGCAGATACCGCAGCCTTAAACTCTTCATTCGTAGTCAAGGGAACTTGCGAAACAACTTCTTGCGTCGCCTATAAGCATTTTCCCCCCAATTAACTCTTAGAAATGAATTACAACTTCAAGTTAAATCAATAAGGCAACTGCGAAAAAGAGTCTTAGCATGTTATGCACTCACAGGGTTTATGACATCAATGGCGGCCGATGATTGCGAATCCACAAAACTACCTCCAATTAGATTCGGAACCCTCTGGAATATAAGATACAACTTATTAAGATATTTAACAAATACAAAAGGCTATGTCTTTTACGGCCAAATTCTTGTTTAACATCCAAAGAGCACACACAAATGGAAAGGCTTCGAATAGAGACGAGCAAAATGAATTTCTCAGTTCTGTTAATTTGCTCTCACTTTCTCGGATACCAAACAAGATCACAAACACAAAGACTACTATTATTCATTTCCCAGTCACCTTGAAGTCAAAGTCACTCAGTCAATCAACCAATCAATAACTACACACGCGTGTATATCATACGCGCCGAGAAATTTTCCCGAATAATAATAAAAACAAAGCTCTCGAAGAACCGAATTTTCTGAGGAAACAAACAGATTTTAGATTACCGGTGGATTAGTCTGCTTTCTTGATGGCTCGGCGGCTGTAGAAAACCCAGAGCTTCTCAGAGCGAAGATCTGAGGCCTCAAAGATTTCAAATTCCTCACCGCAAACACTAATCCAAACCCAAAACCAAACACAATCAATCAAACTATGAAAAATCAAACACTTTTCGATTCTAGTTGAGAAAGTTTTAATCTTTATTTTCAATACCTCGTTGAATCGAAGATTGTGACATTCTTTCTTGTTTCAACTCTCTCTCTTTTGGGACTTTGGTTGAATTTGAGGTTTGATTGTCACTGAGCTCAGCGATATGTCTAAATGAGTCTGAATGTTTGTTTGTGTACGTGCAGTTTTTTAAGAGTGTTGATTGCGACTTGATAAGCAATTTCTGCCATCGATTGATCATTAACGATGAATCTGACGGTGAATATTAAAGCGAGAATTTTGATTGGTACCATTAGTTTCATTTTTTATTCGGTATATGGATTTTGGATGAGCACAAAGACACGTAAAGATCCAGTCACGTTGCAACAAAAAATATACATATATATAATAAGAGTGGAGATTAAAGAAAAAGGAGGGTTTTTAGGACTGAGAACAGGGAATCAAAAGCGTGACAAGAATCTTTTATAGTAAAGTAGGACATAATTTTAAGAACAATACGTGATACTAAAATATTTCTCTGATTATTTACACATACGAACTGATCTTAAATGTTTGTCTGGGCATGCATTTTTATGTACAGAGAATATGTACTTATATGCTAAAACAAGAAATTTACGCAAGTACAAATTTACAAGAACGTTTGAAAAATAAAAAAACACCCTTCTATCTAAATCTATGAACTTGGCAGTGTCAGAGACCCTTCATCACTGCCAAGTAAATCTTTCCATTGTTGAGTAACAGTCTTCACCTGGGTGTAAAACTGAATTCCAGCTTTTCCTGTAATTCATAAAGATTTCTCAACCATAAGCTTCGATTTATTATTTCCAAAATATCGATAAAGAACAGTATAAGATGGATATTTGTTCGACCGTTTAGATTCAGATCAGCAGCAAAAGACGGCCTCAAACTGGTGAATGATGAAAAGGGCAATGGGACTGAAATGGGAACATTAATGCCAACCTGTGCCAATAATAACATTAAGTCGTAAACAAGAATAACTCAGTAGATCCAGCACAGTAATGCGATATACTAAGGATGATGGAAGGTTATTTTTACCTGCCCGACTTCAACCTCAGCTTGGAACGTTCTTGCCGCTATACCAGATGTCGTAAAAATAGAAGCTCCATTGCAGTGTCTATAAGATTGAACAAGGAGGCATAAGCTCTCAAAACTTGAACAAAAATGGTGGTCAAGATTTGAGACTAGACATTTGAGCGTACTTGTCTGAGTTAACAATTTCTATGGCCTCCTCAATGCTCGCAGCCTGTGTGAAAATAATAAGATACATAACAAATTTTGATATACTAAAACCAACCACTAGTTACATAGGTAAATGAGAGGAATATCTACCTGCATACAGAGGAGAACAGGACCGAGAGATTCCTCCTGCAGAGAGAAAAAAAAAAAGGTAAACTAATATTAGCTTAAGATTATTAATCATGTGCTGAGTTAGTATAATTTCAACCAAGATACACAAGGCCTTGAAGTTTTTCATTTTAAAGAAATATCTAATAGACCTTGTAACACTCCATGTTAACCGTGACATTGGATAAAATGGTGGGCCCGATGAAGTTGCCATGCTCATATCCTGGAACCTGTTCTTATCATGTTAAAAGCAACGAGGTAAAAAAAAGCAAGGCAACTATAGAAATCCTATAGATCATCAAAATAAAATAGGAATATACCACAATGTTTCGTCCATCAAGTACAAGTTCTGCACCACTATCAACACTTGTTTGGATTGATCTGCATACTTGCTCCTTTGCCTGTCAGGCACGAATATCCACATAAGCACGGCAAAGGCAAACACGAAGTGCCTAAGAAATTTATTCGAAGCAATAACCCTTTGTGCTATCAGTTTGCGACATTGAATGTTACTTCAACAAAAGCTTGAATCAGTTTGTGCACCTGCTGACTAATAACTGGGCCAAGGTCTGCATCTGCTTCTGTTCCGGCATTTACTTTAAGTGCTTTTGCACGCTCCACTAGTTTGTCTTCCCTGTTTTGTTCTTTACATGAGAAGAAGAATAAATACTTGAAACAACAATGATCTATGCTATAGCTATAAACCAATCCAATGAGCTATAACATACCATGATATCCAATTAAGACAGAAATGGAGAACCTTTCATACCTACGTAACTTTTATTTAGTTTTTGCCTTCTTTTAACATTAACATATATATATATATATATATATATATATATATTAACTAATTCGTACAAAGTCTATTCCATTTGCCATACCAATTGGACAATCTGAATCGCCAACCCAGCCAATTTTCATTATCCTTTGATAGTGAAAGGAATGGAAAATAGTCGAAAATACAAGGAAGACAAACTACCACACCATGGATCTATGCCTCCAACGAAAACAACTGTACTGAGCGACGTGCACTTTTGGCCAGCAGCACCAAAACCAGCAGCAGTAATAGTGTTCAAGGTAGAATCGATCCTTGCATCAGGCATAACAACCGCATGATTTTTGGCTCCAACGTTGCACTAATAATTAAAACAGTGAATCAGCCAAATTTAGATGGACTCATCGCAATAGAAAAAAGTGAGCAATGACATTCCTTATTGTAGCAAATGAAGGCTATTAGAAGGTATGATAAAGCTACCTGAATATGCTTCCCTTTTCCGGATGCTCTAGCAAATATGTAAGCCCCAACCTTAAATTTTAGTAGGGAAAAAAAAATAAAATAAAAGATCAACCGTTAAAGACTAAGTATGTTGGAATTGACAGGGAAAAAACATTATATAATTCTAATGCAAATTTTAATTCAAAACTGACTAGTGACTTACTGTACTTGGACCAACAAATGAGATAGCTTTAATATTGTCGTCGTCACAAATTGCATTGACAATGTCCTGTAAGAAGCAAAGTTTTAGGCATAAGCATTCATAGAACAGAAGGACCGTCAGAGTAGGAAGGAAAACAGATGTTATCTAATCAAATGTCGTGCAAAAACGTAAGCAATCACATGTGGAAAAATGCATAGATAAACAATAGTATAACTGTTTCTGGCATTCTAGATATCGTATGCAAGAATTGTGACAAAACGAGCACAAATCTCATCAGCCCTTTCATACATTTCTTCTTTCCTGATATACAAAAAATGATGGTAATTGGATAGATTAATAAACAAAGACAACAGAAAAACATACGATACATACATTAGTGCCATGCACAATATTTAGTACACCATTAGGCAAACCAGCTTCGACGGCGAGCTCGGCCAACATCACAGAAACCCCTGAAAAGATGCAAGACAAACTTATCATTTATATTCATGCTGATGTGGTTGGTGTTTGTCCTGGCCCCCTTTTTTGTTTTGCAAATCTTTTGTCCTGGCCCCTTGAAGTAGCTAAGATGTCTTATTTTGGCTCACAAAATGGGATGGAGAGTTTGTCAGTTAGATTCGTTAAAACAATCTGGCTTATAATATGAACATTTTTTCTTGGTGTCACGGAACATATATATCAGACTATCACCATAGTTTCTGTTGTAACTGATGATACTTAGGTAAAATCTAACACATTTTTATATAGTCACGTACGATTGACATATGTGAAACTCTACCAGTTTATGAAGCCAACAAAAACCAAAGATTAAAATGCCTTTCGTAAATGACTTCAACGCATGACATACAAAAATTTTCCAAAATCAACTAACTAGGAGGGTTCTTCAAATCACCTGGATCGTTTTCTGATGGCTTTAAAATAAATGTATTGCCACAAGTGACTGCGATTGAAAACATCTGCATGGAGAGTGTACAATCACGTCAAAAATGACTTTCAAGATATAAAGGTATGAAACAAACTTTTTAAATATAGCGAGCTTTATTCTTTTCATTTTCCTTTGTGGTATCATAAATCCATCAAGCAGACACGGAACATATAGACATCCCAAAGTTTGAATCATTCAGTGAGGAAGAGAACTACAAAATCAAACCAAAGTGGAAAAGGATTTACATGATTTTCATTTCTGCTTCTTGACTAACTATGTCTATAGTATACGACAGCTCATCCCATCTTAAACATGAATTGCTTTGTTATTCTATTATTTCTATCTATATTATGGACTGGGTAAATAGCACAAATGTAGCATCCCTAAACCCAACATGAGCAATCTGAAAGTTCTGAAACCAATTAGATCCAAAATGTATATCACCGGAAATATAAAGGGATTAAACATCGATTAATTGAACTACTTAGGTAGTTGTCTAAATAGCCAGCATGGTATTCTAAACAATTTGATCAGCAAAACAGACCGATTGCCAAAAGGTAATAACAAGGATGACTACTGTAGCAATGATAATGGATAAGAAAAAAAGCGTACCCACAAGGGGATCATAGCTGGGAATTCAAAAGAGCAGATCCCAGCACAAACACCGAGAGGCTCTCTGATTCTGTACGTATCAGTTCCATTAGACACATTGGAAACAAACTCCCCCATTTGCGCACTTGCAAGTCCACAAGCACTTTCCACCACCTCTATGAAAATAAATATTTACAAGTATACAGAGAACAATAACCACCAATAGAGCACTTAATATTCCCAAAACAAACAAACAAACAAAAAGGAAAATAAAGAACTAACCTAAACCATGTGAGAGATCAGCATATGCATCTTTCAATACTTTGCCATGTTCTTCAGCAATGCACATCGCAAGCTTATCCTAACGAAAACACAGTTATAGTCCCATTTAGAAAACTGTGGCTTGAATACAGCAAGCTAGAACAAAAGGATCAGAGTAGTTACAATGTCTCTTCGAATGAGTTCTTGGAACTTGAACATTATCCATTGGCGAGCTGTAATTGTTGTGTTCCGCCAAGATGGAAAAGCACGCTTGGCTGAAAATACAGCAGCTTTGAACTCCTCATTTGTTGTCAATGGAACATGAGAAACAATTTGCTGAGTTGCCTATGATTTACAAAAGTGAACAAATCAGCTACCAGTTATTTTCTTGTTAACAAATACATATAGGAGAAGCAATTACAAAAACAATTTCCTTACTGGGTTTATAACATCAATAGAAGCAAAAGATTGCGAGTCAATAAATCTACCGCCAATGAGATTGGGGACCCTCTGTAATACATGCAGAACGAGTTCAAATCCAGTGAGCTAAAAAAGGATCAAGAAAGGGGAGGACAAGGAGGAATAATAATTATTCAACAAAAAAACACTCATAAAGATTTTAAAATTCGATCTCAAATTAGTTAATGTTTGCACATAATTTCAATCAGCAAAAACATGTCAAACTTTTCAATAGATGTATTGGTGGTTAGATTTCTGAAAGTTTAGCTAATTCATTTAAGAGAATTGGTTAATAGTTGGATTCTCGCCTCATAAATTTCTAGAAAAGAATATTCACCGATAGAAATCAGGTAACTAGTTGAACGAATTTTGAAATAGAGCTTAACTAAAAACAACTAGTTAGGTTTAAAGACAGTTTTCAAAACAAATGGCTTATTTAAGTTCCAAATAAGCCTTGTTTGTATGTTTGCGTATGAATACGTGTACCGGTATATTCCTAGTGAATGTATTCAGGCTGTCGATCATTGCATGATTCATGTTCCAGCTTACCAGAGGGTTATGTAGCCTCCAAGATGTCTCAGTAACTGCATTGTGATCGTTCCTAACGGCAGGTGTTTGAGGCTTCAATGACTTAAAGTTCCTGACTGCAACATGAACATTGCATAATCCACTCTAAGGAAACTGAACTTATGTCCTTAATTGTCCAAAAACCATCAAACTGGCATGCTAATTCTCTGTCACAAGCATTCCAGTTTTTCGTGTCCGATTTAAAGTAGAAGTAAGGCAATAGCCCTTTGCTAATAACAGTACACAAATTATAATTATACCCCGACCTCGTTAACCACATTACAGATAACAGATATTCTTATTACAAATTCTGAGCAAGGCTTACTGAATACCAGTTATATTTCCTTGTCTGATTTTCGCTTTCACATTGTAAACATGTTTTGGAGTTGATAAGAGATCCGGGTTGCTTTGTCGGAGTCTCTTCAATATCTGGCGAGGCCTTAAGCCAGATTCCGACATCTCTTTGATCAGCAAAACTTCTCTCTCCGTAAAGCGACGGGCAGAAGGATGCTCCGACATGTCCTTTAAGGGCTCATGGTTGTGTGTCTCATTCCTAATTGTAAGTGTCCACAAGCCATCTTCCTTCTTGCCAACAGCTTCAAAAGGACAGTTCGTCAGCCGAGAACCCGTCTTTCTCTTCCGGGCATGTTCAGCAGAAGACTCGTCAGCAGATTTCCGCCTGTTGCGATAAACTCCTCCCCGGTCACAACCGAGGACAACAACTCTATCCCTCTTTGACTGCTTTATGGTTACCACATATCCCTGAGATACAGCGAATTCGCCCACATGTTGAATAAGCTCTTCGCGATCAACAAACGTCCCCGGCAGAGGTGGTAGCATCTGTAATGATCCATTCGAGTCCATTCCACTCCGACTTTCCATCTTTAACATCACATGACAAAGCCTGCGCAGAGGCAGGAAAAAAAATCCCATTACCCCTTTAGTCAATCACTGCCTCAATCAAGATTACAAGCATCTTCAAGAGCTTCATTAAATGATCTAAATAATTTATTTAAAAAAAAGTACGGGATAATCGTACCCATTTCACTCATACAAGTTACAACTATTAGATTATCAGATAACTAGTAGTAATCCAAAAATCAAAATGAAACCTTTCATGAATATATTAATGTAATTCAGTGTGCATTTGTAATGGTTACTGTATTGCTTGAAGGATTCCAGTTATTCAATTCTGTTTTCCTTCGATTTCTCGGGAAACGAACAGAGAATCGGCATTGAAATATATGAAAGAAAACTCTCACCGGCAATAGGACTCTGGCTCTTCCTCTGTGATACGAGAACGAGACAGACTTCAATCTGGTAAGCACAAAATAAATTTAATTAACTTCTCAAAAAAAAAAAAAAAAAAGGAAAACGACAAGTTAATTATCATTCGTGTGAAATACGACATGTCGTTGGACGCTGAAAATTTATTGTCGTTTAGTTCCTTGAACGACATGCCATTTATATTTGGTTTCAGGGAAGCATGTTCTCGTTCATAAATCTTTTGTCGTTTTTGGAATAATAACGTATTGTTTCATTTCTACTGAAAAAAAGCAGATGTTAAATGGTCAAAGAAAATGTTGTCGTTTGAACAATTTTTATGTCGTTTGCGTATACTACTACGACATTTAATTTACCTTTGACTTGCTCTTCTTAACATACTTTAAAATTTTCGTTTTTTTTTTTTTTTTTTGGGATGAGAAGTTTATAACTTGGACTTGTTAATTAAGAAGATTTAGTTTGGCCTCAAAAACAAATGTAGTTGTTTGGCAAGGTTTGATGTCGTTTACAAATATACGACATGTCGTTTCCCCGTGGCACTGCTGTCGTTATCTCCTTGAACGACATGTCCGTTTTTTGGACATTGCTTTGTTAACTAAAAAGAATATGTTGTTTGCTTTCAAAGACAAGTCATGTTTTTTTTTTTTTTTTTATTTTTTTATAAATCTTCACGCTTTTAGTGGCTGAAGTTTGAGAATAATTCAGCTACTAAAATTGTTATGGAAGAAGCTTTCAAGGACTAAACTTTTGACAAGATTTATGAAAAAAAGTGATAAATGAAGATTGTAACTTTTCTATCCGTATTTAGATGTTCCTTTATCAGTTTGAGAAGATTTATAGAGATCTTAAACTTAAAATTTAAGGCTATAGAACAAATAATAATAATAATAATAATAAAAGTGGCTCAATGCACAAAGCGTTACCGAAAGACAAAACGTGTCATCCATGTAAACGTATCTTATAATTAAGAATAACCTAATTTAAATCACTACTTATCGTTTGATCCTTGCAAACTATCTTACATCAGTCTCTATATATGAAGATTGATATATTGTCCACAAAAGTACAAAATTTGCAACAAAAATATATCATCAAACATAAGCTTCAAACTGATATACAATTGTAATTAACTTTCAAAGATTGAGGTCTCAAAATTAAATTCCTCATCTCATTGTATAAGAAAAATCTAAACAATTGTTTGACCCATGTATAATAGACACACTATAAAATTATTAATCATTGATCATTTTACCTCATCATGAGAAATTAGAATATCATTGATCACTACTTAATTAATCATTTCCTTCGTCAAGTTTTTCTTGATGATCACCAGCCCTAATTACCTGGACAGCCCTCAACTCTTCTTCCAAACGCCGAATCTCGCCTTGCTGCGCCGCCAATCTCAGCTCCAAACCGTCGACGAGGCCCTCATAGAACTCCTGCCGCTCCTTGGTCTTCCGCCGGTGCTGCTTTGCTTTCATCTTGACGCGGCCCTTCTCTGTCTGGAGCACCAAGATCATGGCCATCACCTCCTTCACCGCCGAAGCCGAGGCCAGCCTCTCCCTCTCCAACTCCTCCCAAGCGCGCTCAGCGCGCCTCCTTTGCGCCTTCACCAGTGCCCTCAATGACGCCACGTCAGACTCTTCGTCCTCGTTTCGTTCATCGTCATCGTCATCGTCGGAATGTACTAATTCTTGCGAATTACCTGCCGCGCTGTTGACATCCGAACCACTCTGGACCGCCTTTTTCGCAGCCAAATTGTAGAAGAAGCTATCTGCGATACACTTGCAAGGAATAATCCTCTGATCAAACACTTCCGAGAGACCACATTTCGGAGAAACCGCACTGTAATTACTATTTCCCAAACCACTAATGATCAAAGCCTTTTCGCCTCCAGAGTTGAACAAAAGTTGCACCAAGTTCGAACCTTTGAATAACCGACTGACTTGCAAAAACTTGAACCTCCCAAAGCCAAACACCAGAAACAAAACCAACCCAATAAATAAGCCAAACACTTGCGAGCCAAACCCCAAAACCACAAACTTCAAGCAAGAAGCTAATTCCATTACTGCGAAAACCCCGAGAGTCAAAATCTGACACAGCTCGAGAACTGACCAAGAAACGATCAAGAAACAGCAAGAACTAATCAAAAACCTCTCCATCACAATCACATAACACACCACATATATTGATCTATAGCTTCAAATATATATATATACTCATGAATGAAACTGGTATACATGATATATCACTACAATGATATACAAGAAAAGAAAAGAGTAAATAAAGATTGACTTTCACTGAAACTCATAAAAGAATGATATAAAAGATTCTACAACAATTGGGTAATCTAGAATGTTTTCGATATATAATATATAATATAATATAAACAATGATAAAGTTACATGTGGGAACATAAAAAATGAGAGAGGGAGAGAGAAATGTTATATAGAGTGTTTAGAATATTCTTACAGATGAGATGAGATGAGATGAGATGAGCAGGGTTTGGAGTGAGACGAAAGTAGTGGGGACTGAGAGTGGGCGTTTATTGGGAAGCGAAAAAGTATATATATAGGCGAAGAAATCAAGGCCAGTCAAATTAAATTAAAATAAAAAATAAAAGAAAGACAGAGAACAGTTTTATTTTGTTCGTTACCAGAAAAAAAAAAAATGTTGTGCATTTATTTGAGAAACAAACGAACTGTTTCTGTACTAATTATTCTTACATGTTATCCTTTCATTAAAAAATAAAAAATAAAAAATATTACGTATTTGCTGTGTATTTACTGTTTGTGATTGAAAGGTAATTTAGTCTATGGATTGCACAATGATAAGGTCAAAGAGTACATTCTTGGCTTGTCAAGTGTATTTAAGGAAATTCCAGTCAGTTGTGTGTATATGTTTTTTTCAGAGGTAATGGATATACTTATAATTAAAGGTAGGAAAGGAAAGATATAATTACAGAAAAAACCTTTTTTTTTTTGTCGCATACTTTCATTAATTATACATTATATATATGGAAATGCAATGCTACTTTTTTTTTTTTTTTTTTGTTTCCACTTGATTGGTTGTAGTACAAATCGTACGTCGTAAAATTGCATTTTTTAGCTTATACAAAACTTTTGCATTTGGTTTTCCATGATTAAAAAAAAGGGAAAATCTCTATTTAATCCCTGAGTTTTACTAAAATTCTCGTTTAGTCCTTGTATTTTTTGAAATTCTAAAATAATCCCTGTGTTTGTTAAATTATGCCTATTACATACCTTGTACTCGAAATTTAGGCAAAATCAAGAGCCAATTTTACTAATATTCCTATAATACCCTTCTTAAAACGTGGATAAGAAAATTGATACCTATTATGCCTATACCATTTTTATGGCATTTGTTTTTTAGGATAAATGATTGATTTTTTTTTTGGGTAATATGAGCATAAGGAAGAGAAATAAGTGATTAACATTTTTAGTAGTTTGATTTGTAGTTTGTTTAGGGTTTGACATTTTGATTTTTTTTTTTTGGAAGAGAAATATGTGATTAACATTTACCCGTCGTTTTACTAAAGGGTAAATTTAGTACATCAAGTCATAATTCAAGCACAAGGTATGTAATAGGCATAATTTAACAAACACAGGGATTATTTTGAAATTTTCAAAAACACAAGGACTAAACGAGAATTTCGGTAAAACTCGGGGATTAAATAGGGATTTTTCCAAAAAAATGCTACCTGTCTCAGTTAAAAATTTAGCCATTTTGCAGTTTATGTTTTAAAAATATAGCCAACGTTTTGAAATATTAGCAAAATAATCATCAGGTCAACATCTAAAAATCTATGACTATAGAAATAAAATTTGTGACCAAATAAATAAAATACACAGTCATAAAATTTGTGACTATAGTCACAAAAGTCAGAAAATCTGAAATAAACACAATAAAAAAAATTAAACATCAATTAACAAAATAACCAACTCACAAATAAATGATTGCCTATACAACCAATTTCAGAAAAACTTATTACTAAAAAAAAAATCTTATAAATAGTAAAAAAACATGCAGCCAAAGAAGTCACAAATTTCATGACTCGAGACACAAAATTTTAGACAATATTGTTTGCAACAAACAATAAAAACAGAATTCAAAAACCTGATGACTGCAGTCTCAAAAATCTAAACACAAATGTATGACTATTTTACTAATAAAAACAAACATGAGCTAATTGTTAAAAACAAACATAAATATACGACTATTTATTATAAAAACCGAAAGATAAATACTTGCTTGACCAATTTTTCTAATTACAAATTTTTTTTTGAAAAGGTTTCTAATTACAATTAAGCCTTAATGTATATGTACACCACATATATGCCAAGTTCTTTAGGGGTATTAGGATTGCATTTTCCTATTTGAAATCTTCATGGCTCATTTGATGTTTGAGCGAAAGAAAGAAAAAGGATGGTGATCCTAATTATTATTTATAATTAGTGCTACCAATTAAGCTTGCTAGTAGCATTAATTCGTGTTGAGACAAATTAACTTAAAGCCGTATATACCAATATCACATCTGATTTCTATATATTACTAAGTTATAGTAGTCACAAATTTAAGTCGTTTGTAATTACCACCATATATAGATATGATTTTCCCATCTATTAATTTCAGTTTCATAAGAAGAATATTATCAAGGCAAAATTTTTTCCACATATTTCTTAATTATATATAAACTCACATACACACAAACTACGAGATGTTACCGATTAATCAACCTTCTGAGATTGGATCCTTAAAACTCTTTGCTATTGACGCAACAACTTCCCAAACTGTGGAACTCACATTTCATGATTTCATCAATGAGATATGAGACACTCTTGATGATCATCTTTATCATCCCTTAGGACTTAGGAGATACAATATATATATATATATATATATATATATATATATATATATAGATATATGTGCGCGCGCGTGCGCGTGCGTGTATGTGTTGAATTTATCACTTTACAGAGGTCCATGTTTTGCACGCCGCTCAAAAAGATTGTATTTGGGACTCGGTACCATGCAAACACCATGCAAACAAATATAAAAGATACGACATCAAGTTAACAATTAAAAAAATATATATAATTATACTACTTTTGAGTACAATATTTCAGATTGGCATTTTTATAATTAACAAGTTTTAATTTTATTCTTCATTTTTTTATGTAACCAAAAGATTGTAATTAATGGAATTTTTATCTTATTTGTCTTATTACTTATGTATGGTCCTTGTTTGGATTCAGAGAGAAAGAAAATCATAGAGAGAGAAAAAGAAGAGAGAGAGATAGGATGAGACGATTGAGGGAAATATTTCTAATTAATCAGAGCGCTTATATACAGTTTAGGAGTTGTGACTAACTTCATAACAGAGAATTAGCTCGAACTAACTATTAGAACAGCCTGTACACGTCACCTAGCGAGCTCACGTGCCCTCACATGTCTCACACTCTATAACATAAGATTAACTAAGGCTAATTAGTGATGCTAATCAGGTCTATTATATTCTTTATATCTCTCTCAATGATATATCTTAATAATTCATCAACTGTTTATAAAGAAAATATAAACGTGTTAAGAGGGATAGGAAAAAGGATTATAGTATTTGGGTTCAATTTTTTGTTATTTAGAGAGAGGCTAGCGCTTGTTCGTTTAAATTGCCTTTTTGTGTATGTCAATTGATGGATGTTTAATTGTGTATTCCCATATAATTATGATAATAATAAAATCACTTTGGATGAATCATTGATTTGATCTTAGCAGAAATTAAAGAAAACACGCGAAGCCATAATTAGAAAAAAGGATACGTATAATATTGGATTGAAATTTAAAAAAAAAAAAAAAAAAAGCCCGTACAAGACATGGCTAATTATCTGTTGTATCATACTACAAATACTATTTGTTGAGTGTGGATTGAGTCGTTGGCTACCTCAAATTTAGTCGAACATCTGATATCTGTGAACAAAAGTACTAATATCAATCTGAAAAATAAAAATCCAAATTAACGAACATCTTATTTCCTTCTTTCTCTTTCTCTCTCTCTCTTTGCGGGATATCTTATTTCCCATAATTGAATGATGATGTTAATTAAGTCTTCAACGAGATAGTTACTCTTATACACGCACTCAAACATTTATGTAGTTGAGATATAAAAACTAATGTTGGCCCATTTTCCATCAGTTTAAGCTTTTGAGATGAATATAAGAAATCTCTTTCCTTCTATTAATCTCTTTTCATTCTGTTTGTCTGGGATTTTAACATGGTATCAGAGTGGGAGGTCCTGAATTCAAACTTCTGCGAATTCACACGCTTTAACCCTATAAAAAAAGTGTCAACGTGTAAGGCATAATCTAGCCTACACGTGAAGGGAGTGTTGAGATATAAAATTAATGTTGGCCTGTCTCCCATCAGTTTAAGCTTTTGGGATGAAGCGGTGATTTAACATGTATTATGTAGAAAAGTTTGTTATATATATTAGTTTAGATTAAAAATGTCAAACAACAAAATTAATTAATTGTTTTTCCATATATAGACAGGCCAGAAATTAATTACTAAGAACTTAATTAAAAGTTGTTTTTAATGTAAGACATGCATTTGACCAAAAATACTAGTATCATATTCCACGTGATATCATTAACTAGAAATAGCTTTTGAAAAATTCGACTCTATAGTGCAGAAGTACGAACATGCGTGATATGATGGGGTTGGGTTAACAAATTAAAAAATCTACTTAATTAGCATGATTAGCAATGTTTTGTGACTAAGACTACGTTACTAGTGGCAAGTGGAAAAGGCTGAATATGTGACACACTTACTTTCCTGTTTTTTTTTTTTTATGCATAATTAATTATAGTGTTCAGAATTAAAGAAAAGTGAATGAAAAAAAAATAGATGATAAAAAATAAGAGAGAATTAAAGAAAATGATTTTTCTTTATAATGTTTGATATATTATGAATGAAAAATATGTTTGATTAGATAATTATCACCTTATCTATTTATTTCATTATAATAATTTAAAATTATGGATAACATGATAATTTTACACTTGTAAAGGTTGAAAATAGTTTTCGCCAATTATTGAAATTTGAATGAATAAAAATTGGTAGGCTACACATATTTTTTTTTTCCCTCCCTTTTTCTTTCCTTTTTTTCTTCCTACCAAACAAGAGCATTTGTTGCCTTATATCTAAATTTTCTTCCACTCACTTCATTCCTTCAATTTTTCCACTTTACCATGGAAAATATACCAACGTCAAAGATGTAAATATCTATTCAGTTTCATATCTATTTAGTCAGAGAGAATAAATGTAGAAAGGTAACTAAAACGTTTAATGATTACGTATACTGACTTATGATTTCAAAAATTGAAGCTTTTCGATAATTAACAAACAAGAAAATCTCTGGCATTTAGTTTTAAAAAAAAAAGGAAGAGAAAAAGTTGCTTTCTTATCCGAATCTAAAGTCAGTGATCGATATGAATATGATCATATGGTTGTTAGATTATCTCTGTCATATGCACTATTTACCATATCTAGCCTGTAAAATGTTTTTTTTTATTATTTGTTTATCATATATATATATATATATGCATTGTTGAGATATAAAAATTATTGTTGACCCATCTCCTAATCAGTTTAAGTTTTTAGGATGAATAGATGATTTAACATGATATCAAAGTAGGAGGTCATGAGTTCAAACCCCTGCAAACGCACACTCTTTAACTCTATAAAAATTGTCCTTTAACTCCTAATTTAGCCTACTCATCTACTCGTGTGAGGAAGAGTGTTGAGATATTACTATCACGTGTAAGGCCTAATCCAGCCTACTCGTGTGAGGAAGAGTGTTGAGATATAAAAAATATTGTTGGCCCATCTTTTATTAGCTTAAACTTTTGGGATGAATCGGTAATTTAAAGTGCATGTTTATATCGATGAATATCATTGCTTCATAATAAATTTATTAGGTGGCAAGAGTTTTACATTTTCCTATAGTACCATATATAATAGAAAATATGTCGTTGTTATTGAGGCTGGGACTTGCTTATCTCTTTTGCGACTTTGAGCTACAAGTTGAAAGCCGATACCACTAACACACAACAACTATGTTATTTATTGTTATTATTAGTTGACTAAATCAAAAATCTAAAACTACTGCCACCTAATAAATTGCAAAATAAAAAGAGAAACTTGATAATGATATTCTACCAATGCACGTGCGAATCTTTAGTGCACCAGAACAATAAATACCAAAAAAATAAGAAAAAAAAACCTAAGAGTACTTTTCTCATTTTCTTTCCCAGAACAATACTTCGGGATCATAGAAGCTCGTCCTTGAGAAATATTAAGGAGTTAATAGCTAGTTCTTGTCACAATAAGAACAAAATCAACATAGGGGCTTCCCATATAGAAAAAGCAAAAAAACTAGGGGCTTTTTTAATAATTATTTGAAAAATAATAAAAAATAGTCATTTTGTTTAAATGATTTAAAGATATGGTCAATATTTTCATATTTATTAAGAAAATAGTCATAAAGTTTTTTTAAGCTTGTACAAACTGCTAAAAAAGCATTCTTGTTTAAAGAAATCTTGAATTGTCACGTACTATTTTAGACCATTAAATTTTTTTTTATTAGTCTAAAAAGTGTCATAATTAATAGTTTTGATAGGATTTAACAATCTTTAGAAGAAGGGGAAAAAAAAAAAAAAACCCTTTTAAGAGCCAATTATCACATACTAGGAATTGAAAC
The DNA here is from genome assembly GCA_018132145.1 of Boehmeria nivea var. tenacissima. NCBI lineage: Eukaryota > Viridiplantae > Streptophyta > Magnoliopsida > Rosales > Urticaceae > Boehmeria > Boehmeria nivea. Next base: position 18,414,408 of record CM030878.1, on the reverse strand, counting down.
AAAAAAGTATGGAGTATACAATTGAGTTGATAAAATCATCAAATGATCAAAAGTAGGAAGATTGAAGGTTTTCTTTCATTTAATTTTCTGTCTTATATGCACGCTAACAAACCTATTAAAGAAAAGATAACGTAAACTATTAACCAACTAATATCATAAAATTTATACACGGTGACAAGATAGCATCATTTATATTTCACTACTACAAGAAAGGACGAGCTAATGAGTGCAACATTAATAGCACGAAAAAAATTATAAACACATACAAATGTGGATAAACTTTTGCTTTCGACAGTAACTTCTCATTACTTGTGTGCCTACAAATACAACCACCACCTTCCATAGTTTCTCTCCATCACAAATCCACATCAACACCAGTAACATTTACACATTATTCCTCGCATGTATATGTCTAGAGAAAGCGAAAATAGTTAATGCTCATAAAAAAAAAAAAAGATCAAAAAACCAAAAAAAAAAAAAAAGATAGAGAGAGATGGTTTTAGAAGGTCAAGAAGTTGCACCATTCAAGGTGACCATAAGAGAAGAAGAGGTGGTGGCAGCGGTGCTGCCACTGCAAGAGCACTGGCTGCCGCTGTCGAACCTCGATCTCCTCTTGCCTCCGCTCGATGTCGGCCTCTTCTTCTTCTACAAGAAGCCGGGAGCGGGGCCTCGGCACGACGGCGGTGCCGCCCCGTGGCCGACCTCGCAGCACCAGGTTGGGGTTCTGAAGAAGGCCATGGCTCAAGCCTTGGTGCCATTCTACGCCTTCGCTGGCGAGGTCGTCGAGAACTCCTCCGGCGAGCCGGAGATCCTTTGCAACAACCGAGGCGTTGACTTTGTCGAAGCGTTCGCGGATGTTGAGCTTAGAGAGCTCAATTTCTACAACCCTGATGAGAGCGTTGAGGGCAAGCTTGTGCCCAAGAAGAAGCGTGGAGTCTTTGCCGTGCAGGTAAATATTTGTTTCGTTTTTTTTTTTTTAAATTTATATTTTATTTGTTGGCAAGGACAAAAAAACGTTGGGTTTTAATACTTTTATTGGTGACAAAAACCGAAATCGTCACACAAAGATCACATGTGAACTATTTAAAAATTTTAATGACGAAGAAACGTACGTACCAGGAACTATTAATTCATAGTATTGCTCCGGCCTCCGAGTCTTGGACTTACACATCTAAATATTGTTAGAGAGAAAAAAAAAAAACCCTAACTTACTCAAAAATTAGCGATTTAAAAAATAGAGCTATCTGGCTTGCAAGCTATGCATAGAGCTATTTGGCTTGCAAGGCAAAAAGAAGAAGATGATCGAGATTGAAAAGTGCTACTCGAACCGCATGCAATCTCGTAGAGAAGCCTGTCCATTTTCTTGGCAACTTTCATCTTTGTTCCTTAATATTGTAGTCTTTCTATTTGGGCTAGAACAACAGAAACTTTTGGTTTCCCTTCTTTTGGGGAACTATCAAAATCTGTTGTTACTGCCCTTTTTTCTGATTATTAATGAAAGACTGTTTTTGCCAAGAAAAAAAAAATAGTGCGCAAACTATAATCGACAACTCATTTACTTTTATTTAATATATATTTTTAAGATCTTAGATGATAAAAGAAAATAAATGAGTTTCAAATTGTACTATGAAGGAATATGAAGGAACAAGCAATTGGTGGGACAGCAGATTTCATTCACTGTTGAAGGATTTAATTTTACTATAACCATATTAATTGCCACACATGCATGTCAATTTTTCTGAAGGAAAAAATCTTTAAGTAATTTATGTCCATTCCCAAAAGATATAAAATCTTAGAGAGAAAAAAATAAATTTCAATAATACCAATGAATTTGATTGTAATAATATGTATAATACATTGTAGGGTATTTCGTACGTACATTTATTATAGTATAGTAGTTGATTTAATTCATTTTTCCCTTTGTTTTATATGTACGTACCTTTTGTTTAAAAAAATTCCAGGTAAATTTGTAATCACGAATTTTCTAACATACGGCGCCCGGGTAAGAGTTCCAGCTTGTTGATATTTTTGTAACCAAGTTCTATTATTTTAAATGTTACAATATTTTGTTATATATGTTCATGTTCATGCACGAACGCAAAGTCACACGATGAATCAGAGTCCCAGCTTATCGATTACAGTTTTTTCAAAAACAATAGAAAAAAAATTAATAATATCGAAGGAACCAACCAACATTTCTAAAACTTATTATAAAACTGCTTGAACCTTTTTGTAATAAAAGTTGGATCAAAGAATTGGGCGATGAATATGATTGGTACTAATTAGAAGTTAGTTATGAAAATCATAGCAATACTTCTACTATTATCTAATTAGCTTATCGTTATACGGAACATCCGTGGAATACAACTTTTGGACCCTAAATGGATTGACCTATCAAACTGGAAGTTTTAACTAAGTTTTAAAATGAATAAAATTGTAAGAAGTTTGACAATAGAGTGCATAAATAATATAAAGGGTGAGTTGCAAAAATATGTCATAATTAAATGTATCTTTTAAATGATAGTCCATGATTTGAAAAAGTAAAAAAATAATCACTATAAAAATTTTCGTAACAAAAAATGTCAAATATAAATATTCACAAATCTGTAAATATTTGTAAGATATTGTTTAATACTTCAAAAAATGATGAATTAAAGTTAAAGTGTGTTACAAAGTATCTTACAAAATTTTACAAAGGAGTAATAATTTATGTGACACTTTACTGTTATATAATTCGCAACATGACTATTTTTAAAATTTTTTAAAACATACCGTAACATTTAAAAACATAAAAATAATTTAGCTATTTATTACAATCATATTATCATCATAAAACAATAATCATGGATATGTTAGAATAATGCTTGACAATTGAGCGTCATGTCCAACCCCACCCCCACAACCCAAAAAAAAAAAAAAAAGCGCTTTTAAATAATAATCATGGATATGTTAGAATAATGCTTGGCAATTGAGCATCACAAGTAGCATGTCCCACACCCCCAATAATGCTTGACAATTGAGCACCACCACCACCACCCCCACCCCCCACCCCCCAAAAAAAAAAAAAAAAAAACGTGCTTTTAAATAGGGAAATTGTTGCTACTGTTAGTTATATGTCTATTTTTATCTTTTTTACATTTAAAGAATTTTTTTTTCTAAAAATTATTTATTTAACAAAATACATTTAGATAAACCATCGGTTTCTTAAAGACTGATTTCTTACAACTACTTCTTTCATATCCCTTAATTAAACTTCACAATTTCTATTTTATTATTAGAAAAAAATGACGTAAGATTAAAACTTATAATAAAAAAAAACTATCCCTAATTAATTAAAGGGTAAATTAAGTAAGTAGCCATTTTGGATTGTGTATTTTTAAAAAATAACTATATTTTTAAAAAATTTAAAAATTATATAGCTATAACACATGTAAAAAATTTCGGAAAGTGCTAATTTTTAAATTTTTTTAAAATGTGACTATTTTTAAAATCATTTTCTAAAAAAATAGCTATTTTCTTAAATTTTCTTTAATTAAATTAAATTGAGGATTGATGTATTATTATATATGTCAATATATAAACAATTCTATAATAATATAATGCACAGGCAACGGAGCTCAAGTGCGGCAGCCTAGTGGTGGCGTGCTCCTTCGACCACCGCGTCGCCGACGCCTACTCCGCCAACATGTTCCTCGTCTCGTGGGCCGAATCCGCCCGCTCCAAAACCCTAACTCGCCTCCCGTCCTTCCGCCGCTCCGTCCTCTACCCCCGCCGCCCCGGCCATGCCGATCCCGCTTACGAGCGCATGTACGTCCCTGTCAAGGCCCTGCCGTCGCCTCCCTGCACCTCCGCCGTCGACGATCACCGCCTAATAAGCCGGATTTACTACGTCAAGGCCGAGCAGCTCGAAAACCTCCAAGCCCTAGCCAGCAGCTCCGGCGGCTGCAGGAGGACGAAACTCGAGTCCTTCAGCGCCTTTCTGTGGAAGATTGTCGCGAAATGCTCGCCGGAAACCGACGCCGAAAAGCTCTGCCGGATCGGGATTGTTGTCGACGGAAGGAAGTGGCTAGGTGAAGGAGACAAGGGTTTGAGCATGGATTCATATTTTGGCAACGTATTGTCTATTCCTTTTACTGGCAAGAAAGTCGGAGATCTCGTCGAAGAGCCTCTGGACAAGGTCGCCGGAGAAGTTCAATGCTGTTTGGGAGGAGCATTGTCGAAGGAACACTTCCTGGGGCTGATAGACTGGGTGGAGGCTCTCCGTCCGGTTCCCGGGATGACAAGGATCTACAGTTACCGGAGGGAAGAAGGGCCGTCCTTCGTGGTGTCGTCCGGGCAGCGGTTTCCGGTCTCCGACGTGGATTTCGGGTGGGGGAAGCCGTTTTTCGGGTCGTACCATTTTCCGTGGGGCGGCGAATGCGGCTACGTCATGCCGATGCCGAGCACGGCGGCCGGCGGCTTCGGCGGCGGCGGCGGAGATTGGGTGGTTTACATGCTCCTCTTTGGGTGGCAGTTGGAGGTGATAGAGAAGGAGGCTTCTCACATCTTTGAACCCTTGACCTTTGATTATCTGGTCAACAATTAATTAATTATGTGATCACCAGATAAGTTATATTAATCTCCAAATTATTTTGGAGTTAAAAAAATAAATTATCAGAAAAATGAAAAAGGTTTCAATCCCACTTTGCTAGTTGGATCTGCAAGTAATAATATGTAGATTGTACCTCTTCAGCAAAATGTGTATATATGTATTGAACCTTGATCGTTTGCTGTTTATTTGTCGTTGTTTTGTTTGACGTAATTCCAACGTCAATTATAATTAAGTGCATATAAATAAATATTTATTTCTATTCAGTAATATATTATCTCTGGATATACACTTTATTGTATCACTATAAAAAATTTGACTTTTAGTGGCAACAAAGAGAAACTATAAGTTGTGTTATCACTTGGTATGTCACTATAAAAATTTGATCACTTTTAATCAAAAATATTAACGGGCGTTATTGAAACTAAAAATTGTGTCGGTAAACAATAATTTACCAACTAAAAAAACTAATGGGACCGCCTCGAGGTTTTTTTTTTTTTTTTTTTTTTTTTTTTTTTTTTTTTTTTTTTTTTTTTTTAAATGGAGGGCCTCCAAATTAACCTACTCCAAACTACCCCGAATATAAATCAAATTACAAATCATCAAGAAACAAAACGACCCCGCAGGGCGCGTGCAGAGGGACCACCTCGTTCGTTCTATAATGTCTTGAAGTTTAGATATTATTGTTTCTCAAAAACTATTCTATATTACCATAAGTTTTTAATTTTTAGTCCCAAGAAAATAAGAAGCTAAAAATTAAAGTTTGTCTTTAATTATATAAAAAATTTGTTACTTATGTAATACAAAATAATTTCAATCACGATAAAGATGCAAAGTAGCATTTTTTTTTCATCTCATCACGTTTTAAAGATTAAAAAAAAAAAACATTAGATACAGGCATAAAACTAAAATAATATTAAATGCAAACAATAATTCAAAAAGTAGCATTCCATCAAATTTTGGCAAGCCACGACATCACTTAACAACCAATAATCACAACGCGTGTGGCCCAAGGTTATGCCCGAATTAGCTGGGTCAATAATCATAATAAACAATTCATAATGAAGCTATTTATGTAATGTATGTTAACAAAAATAGAATATGATACATGAAAAATAAAAAAATAAAAAAGCCTTGCAATTCAAGTAAGAGAAAACAAAACAGCATGAACTTGGTGTATAAATACAGTCAAACCTCTAGGCTTTGGCCATTCCACTGTTCCAATACCAAAGTCAACACGACGAAAATGAAGAAGAAAAAGAGCACAAATCAACGAAACAAATCTCCACCAAATATCGAAGCAACTCCATGGCCGAATCTTCCACAACGGCTCATCAAGCACATCGCGAAACACCCAAACGCTCTACAGAGCATCAACTTCGGTGTCGCGACCAAGTCATGGGAACATTCCTCACCGCATTGCCACCTCAATTCCGACCAAGCACAGCCTCGCCTTCTCGTCTCCGACCGCTTCGACGCGCCGGCGTTGCCCCAATACTGCGGCATCGAGTTTCCGCTAGGCGATTATTACTGGTACTGGTACATTCAGAAATGGCGTCGGCCTCCTTTGTATGTCTGGACTCATTTCTTAGGCTGCTCTCACGGCCTTATTTTCTCCAGACCGGCTGCGGCGGTTGTAGCGAGTTCGACGGCGCCTCGGAGATTCAATCTCTTCCGTCCGAGGGAGCTCTGGACCGGAGTTTCCTGGCCGGGGTGGGAAGATGGTTTCCCGTTCGCGTGCGCCGCCTTGTCGTCGGCTTATGCCTATGGTGGCGGAAGTTGCGTCCTGATGGTCGCCACCGGCGTCAGCTCTCCGGCTTTCATGTTCTGCAGACTGAACGACGGAAGGCGCGAGTGGATCGAGAAAGACTGCGGGATCTCCGAGCCTGATCAGAGGCGGAGCAAGCGAAACGGCGAGGATAAATTCATGAGGTTTACGAATTTATTAGGGTTTGAGGGAAAGTTCTACGCTCTGAGCTCCCAAGGAACGCTCGCGGTGATCGAGAAAATAGATCAGGATCGGTTCGAGATCGTGGCTTTGGGGAAGACTAGGGCCGTCCCTTCTGTCCCGGCGAGGGGTTTTCAAGAGTGTTTGATCGAGTCCGACGGGGAGATTCTGCTCGTCTTTCTTGTCCACGGAAAGAGCTCGAATGCCGTAGATGGTATCGAGGTTTATCGTCTTCGTTTCGACGATCTCTCGTGGGTTAGGATGGAGAGTCTGGGAAAACAGAGGACGTTGTTTGTTGGGAACGATTGTTGCGTGTCGGTTCGCGCGGAGAAAGTGGGGTGCAGAGGCAATCGAGTGTACTTCACGCGGCGGCGAGGCGGAGGCTGTGGCGGTGGCGGTGATTGGTGGGAGCTCGACATGGAATGCGGAAGCATTTCGCGGCCGGATTGGGCGGAGCGAGGCTCAGTCAATGGGAATTGTATGGAATGGGACAAACCTATTATATGTAACGAAGATGTTCAAGACTCATGACTCGTGAGGCCTAATACTACTTTACTATTACCAACATTATTGTAACGTGACCTACGCTAATTTAAATATAATATATTTTATTTAGGTGTATCTCTGTATGCTTTATAATAATGTTCCAATCAGGATTCAGTTCCGTTGCATAGGTTGTCTTGTTTACTCCTCTGTTATCGTTTCCAACGCGTAGCAGTGTAGTTTCTTATCCGACTTTACTTGTAGATCACTCTCGATTTTGCACGCCTTCATTTTTCTTAATGTGCATTTTTGTCGTTTCTCATGCATTATCGTTTTTTTTTTTGTCTTTTTGTCATTTTAAGTCCCCTGTCGTTTTCTTACCGGCTGCCATTTTTATAACTTTTGTTTATGTACTTGATGTCGTTTCCTATTTCCTGGCGTTTCTTATCTGTCGTTTCTTATTCTGTGTCGTTTTCCATATTATGTCGTTTCTTTGTCTTGTTGTCGTTTCTGTCGTTTATAATTTCTTGTCGTTTTGAGATGCTGTTTCTCGTTTTGTGTCGTTTTCAATATTATGTCGTTTCTTCACATTATTGTTTACTTTTCTTTTTTGGCGTTTTAAGCCCTCTGTAGTTTTCTTACAGGCTATTTTTATACATTTTGTTAATTTACTTGATGTCATTTCCTATTTCCTACCTTTTTTTGTCATTTCTCATTTTGTGTCGTTTTCAATATTATGTCGTTTCTTGCGCTTCATCGTTTATTTTTATTTTGTCGTTTCAAGTCCCCTGTCGTTTTCTTACAGGCTGCTATTTTTATACCTTTTGTTAATTTACTGTCCTTTCCTATTTCCTGTAGTTTTATAGCAGTCGTTTCTCATTTTGTGTCGTTTCTCGTATTATGTTGTCGTTATGTCGTTTTTCATATTATGTCGTTTCTTGCTGTCGTTTCTCATGTTGTGTCTTATCCCATATTATCTCGTTTGTTTGTCCTGTTGTCGTTTTGTTTCTGTTTGTCTTTCTCAAATTGATAGGAAAAGAAAATTTCCAAGATATCCAAATATGCCTTATGGTAAAAAAAAATTAAAAATTCCAGTAAATATTAAGTACTCAATTTTCAAATTTTATTCATATAAAGTATAAACACCTCCCAATTTAAAGTTCTTTGGCGAGAAACTCATATTTACTTTGTAATTAAAGGAATTACCAAGAAATTTTGTTTTGGTAATTCATTAAATTATGAAAAAAAATATGAAAGTAATTAGTATAATTACTAATTTTAGCGATTTACAAAAGATAAATTATGTATAGTGAATAATTAATTTCTAACACCTAAATTTAATTAATTATACTCAATTTTTTTGAAAATATAACAAAATATATATCTAAGTGATTCAACTACTTACATAATAATAATTGTAAATTGACTTAGCCATAAAAAATATGTGCTAATAATTAATAAATTGTCTAATTACTTAATTATTTTAAAAACTTTAGTGTTTATTTTCAATTGTTGTATAATTTTTAGGTATATTCATGCTTCATTTTTTTTAATATTTTTATAATGTACTATTTAAAAGAACACAAAAAATTGTTTTACTTGTTGTATTCCACACAAAACAACAGAAATAAATTTGAAACGATAATCTAGAGTAATAAATGACATTACAAAAAAAGGAAATTTAGAAAAATGCCACTATTGAGATGTATGGTTAATTTATGTCATTTTTAACTTATTCTGGCATCTTATACCACTTTTTAAAGAAGAAAAAATTTACATAAGTTGTAAATATAAGTCTAAAATGACATAAATCAAAATACTAATTCAAAAGGTGGCATTTCATTTAAATTTATCCAGAAAAAAATTGACACCTATCAATAACCACTTTGTTTCAGACAGTCAGACTTAACATTAGTGGCCGAGCAACTTTATGCCTGGGGCATATGATATCCCCTGAATTTCTTATGTTTAGTGTATTTAATTAATTTATCATATTATGTTTGATATTTGTAAAATAACTTCAATATAATATTTTTTTTAAGATTATGCCCCTCCTTAGCAACTAGTAATAATTATAATAACAACGTGTGGCCCAAGGTTATGACAGACTTATAACTGATGGGTCAATACTCTAATAATAACAATAATGTAAACGATTTCCTTTAAAAAATAATAATAATAATAATACAACTATACAAACAAATGATGAAGTTATTCATGTTTTTAAAATCGATTTTACAAAAGACCTTGTAGTCCAAGAAAGAGTATAAAATTGATTATTGAACTTGGTGGCCACGCTTAGGTCTTGTATAATCACCCTCTCCTATATATATAGGCCTAGCTATTCCAGTACTGTTCAATCATATATCAAAGTCAACAATGACAACAATGAAGAAGAAAAAAAACACAAATTCACAAAAGGAATCACCACAAAACAAGCAGCACAACAACAAAGGAACTCCATGGCCGAATCTTCCAAAACGACTCATCAAGAACATAGCAAAGCATCCAAACACTCTAGAAAGCATCAACTTTGGTCTCGCAACCAAGTCGTGGCGATTTTCCTCATCTCAACATTGCCTCAATTCCGACCAAACACAGCCTCGTCTCATCGTCTCCGACGGCGCCGACACGCCGGAGGTGCTGCCCCACTTCTGCAGCATAGAATTTCAGGAAGAATATTGGTGGAGCTGGTACGATAGGAGGTGGAGGAGGAGGTATTGGCCTCATTCGGAATCTTGGACTCGTATCCTCGGTTGCTCTCACGGCATTATTATTGCGGCGGACTCGAATTCTTCGTCAACAGAACTCTATTGCACTGATCCGAGAAACCGCTGGACGAGCTACGTCGGGGCGCTGGACGTCGGCCCTGGCCGCGACGCTGTCCCATTCCGATGCGCCGCCTTGTCTTCTGTCTATGTTTCCTACCCCGACCTAAGTTACGTCATGATGGTCGCCACTGGAGTTAGCTCTCCGGCTTTCATGTTCCACAGACTACACGGCGAAACGCTCGGGTGGATCAAGAAAGACTGCGCGATCGCTGAGCCTAATAGCCACTTTTTGAACAACAATTTCCGGCGGCAGAGCAAGCGAAACGGCGAGGATAACTTCATGAGGTTTACGAATGCGATCGGGTTTAAGGGAAAGTTCTACGCACTGAGCTCCCAAGGAACGCTCGCGTTGATCGAGGAAATAGCTCGGGATCGGTTCGAGATCGTGGCTTTGGGGAAGACTAGGGCCGTCCCTTCTGTCCCAGCGAGGGGTTTCCGGGAGTGTTTGATCGAGTCGGACGGTGAGATTCTGCTCGTCTTTCTTGTCCATGGAAAGAGCGCGAACGCTGTCGACAGTGTCGAGGTTTATCGGCTTCGTTTCGACGATCTCTTGTGGGTTAAGATGAAGAGTCTGGGAGAGCAGAGGACGTTGTTTGTTGGGAACGATTGTTGCATGTCGGTTTGCGCGGAGAAAGTGGGGTGTAGAGGCAATCGCGTGTACTTCAAGCAGCCGCGAGGCGGCGGCGATGCTTGCTGGTGGGAGTTCGACATGGGATGCGGAACCATTTCGCGGCCGGATTGGGCTGAGCGAGCCTCTGTCAATGGCAGTGGAGGAAATGACAACTCTTTGGAATGGGACAAACCTATTATAAGTAACGAAGATGGCCAAGACTCGTCAGGCAAAATAGCAACAATGTAACGTTGTGCCTTTATTGGTCTGATGTTCTAAATATCTTTAATTTATGTGTATCTTGTGCTTTATCAAAATGTTCAAATCACTGTTAAGTTCGGTCTCAGCGGCTGTGTTGTTTATTCCTCTGTTGTCGTTTCCATTTGCTTTCCAACGTATTGTTTTTCATTTCCTCTTGTTTATTCGTTTGGTTTTTGTTTCTCAATTCTCATCCACTGTCTTTTCTTAAAAGATGTCGTTTTTGTACGCCTTTCAATTTTTTATATGCTGTGTCTTATTTCCCGTCTTTTCCTCTAGCTTTTGTGTTTCTGGTCTGTGTCGTTTCTTCTTTCATTTTTTTATGCCATCATTTTAGTTTCCCATTTTTTGTTGTTTTTCATATTTTTCCCCTTTGTTGTTCGTTTTTAAATTCTATTCCCCAGTCGTTTTCTCATTTGTTGTCGTTTCACACCTTGTGTAATTTCCTGTTTCCCGTCTTTTTTTGGTAGCTGTCGTTTCTCATTGTTTGACGTCTCCAATATCATGTCGTTTATTAGTTTTTCTGTCGTTTTCTTACCGGTTTTTTATTTTTTTTTTTGACAATTTTAGCTAAATTATTTGATTTCGCTTCGAATTTTGTGTTATGTTGTCGTGTTTTAGCTGTCATTTCTTATTATATGTCGTTTCGCGAATTCTGTCGTTTATTTGTGATTTTGTCGTTTATTTGTATTTTGTCGTTTTTTGTATTTTCTGTAATATTTTAGTTCCTGTCATATATTCTCGAGTGTGTTGCTTCCCTTTTGTATATTTTCCTGTTGTTTAGTCGTCTAGTTGCTACTTTTATTTGTTTATGTGATGCTGTTTTCAATTTTTTCTGTCGTTTCTCGTATAATGTCGTTTACTTGTCTCTTTGTTGTTTTTAGTCACCGGTCGTTTTCTCACAGGCCGTCAGTACCTTCTGTCAGTTTATATGATGTCGTTCACAGTTTGTATTGTTCTTATATTAAGTCGCTTACGTATCGGTCGTATCTCATATGGAGTCGTTTCCCATATTCTGTCGTTTATTTTTATTGTTGTCGTTTTTTGGTCCCCTCTCGCTTATGTTTGTTACTCTCAATTGCCGGGGGGCGGCAAAAAAAAATGCAAAAAAAAAAAAAAAAAAACACTAAGATATACAAACGCGTAAATGATGACCGTAATTAGGACAAGTCCAGCTCGTTCCTAGTCATTGCAAGCTTACTAATGCGAAAATATATCATATTAGAAAAATCGAAATTTCATTTTTATGACCACAAAAACGCAAAAGAAATACATTGCTTGGAAAGGCTTTTAATAACATCATTGAACACAATTGTCCCCTCTGCAATTTCACAATTCAAATCGAAACAGAGACTCAAACAAAAACAAGAATGACGTACACATATATTCGGGAGTTCCACTTTTCAAAGGAATAAAGCCAATAACCGAATTCTTATTTCTTACAGCCTATTCCAGACCTTACTAACAGTCACAACCAATAAACTAACTGACCACACTAATTGGGTCCAAAAAAGCAAACTCAAGCAGCTCTTGATTTCTTTCGAAACTCTCCATCTCTTCGGCGCACAAAGACACCAACACTTCTATTCCATGGCTATCTCTGGTGTCCATCCTCACAAACACATCAGCAACTCTTAAGTTAGGAACACACACCCACACCGGCTTTCCCATCCGAAATCCGCATCGTAAATTGGAAACCTGCACCAGGTGCTGGCCACCAAGTGGCGGACACCGCCATCTGTCCACAGCGCCGATAGCTCTTTGCAGCTTCGGGTAAGCTCTTCGGGCCGGACTCCTGCTCTGCAGGTCGCCTTGAGTTCCTCGATCGCTTTCCTCAGAGCAGCCGCCAAATCCTTCAGTTCGATTTTGTCTCCGGCTTCATTGGTGCTTTTGATGTTTTTCTTCGCTAGGTACTGCCACACCATATTCCCCACGGCGTTTTCCGGCAAAGGCGGCTTTACTACTTTCCTGTAATTCACACCTTGGATGGCGCATTTCAAGATCAATGCTGAGACAGCCTCGACGCGTGTCGGGTCTTGCACCGTTGAGCTAACGTCTGCTTTCGACCTGAGAGCACCGATTCTTGGGCCGGGAAAGACAAGCCTTTTCACTCTGACATTCTCTTGAGCAACTATTTCCTGATAAGACTCCAGAAGCGAGGCCAAGGAATCTTGTGGAGGGAAGATCGAGGGAGATACATACTGCAGAATCAACGCGGCTTCGAGCTCGAGTATCGCCGTCGCAGCTGCCCAGGAGTTGGGGAACGTGCTCAGCGTGGAGGCGTCGCCGGACTTGTGCGAAAGGCACAAGCCGATGGCGACGCCGCCGCAGCCGAAGAAGTTGGCCCAGACTCGCATGAGAGGGCCAGTGAATAGCGCCTCCTTCGGCAACGCCTCGCTCGGAGTGAGGCTCGGCAGCGCCTCCTTATTTGTTGCTGTTTCACATCTCGTGTTATTTCCTATTTCCTGTCTTTTTTTGGTAGCTGTCGTTTCTAATTCTTTTACGTCTCCAAATGTCATGTCGTTTATTAGTATTTCTGTCGCTTATAACCCTGTCGTTTTCTTACCGGTTGTCATTTCTTGACAATTTTGGCTAAATTATTTGATTTCGCTTCTTATTTTTTGTTGTCTCGTCGTGTTTCAGCTGTCATTTCTCATTATCTGTCGTTTCGCAATTTCTGTCGTTTATTTTTAATTTTGTCGTTTTTTTTGTATTTTCTGTAATATTTTAGTTCCTATCATATATTATCGAGTTTGTTGTTTCCCTTTCGTTTATTTTCCTCTTGTTTAGTCGTCTGGTTGCTACTTGCGACCTTTATTTGTTTATGTGAGGTTGTTTTCAATTTTGTGTGGTTTCTTATTTATGTCGTTTACTTGTCTCTTTGTTGTTTTTAGTCACCTGTCGTTTTCTCACAGGCTGTCAGTACCTTCTGTTAGTTTATTTGGTGTCGTTCACATTTTAGATTGTTTCTTATATTATGTCGTTAATTATCTGTCGTTTCTCATATGGAGTCGTTTCCCATATTCTGTCGTTTATTTTTCTTGTTGTCGTTTTTTAGTCCCCTGCCGCTAATGTTTGTTACTCTCAATTGCTAAAAAAAAAAAAAAACAAACAAACAAACTAAGATATACAAACGCGTAAATGATGACCGTATTAGGACAATTAACTAAGATATACAAACGCGTAAAAAAATTATGCCGTATGTGTGTTGCACTTTTAATTTATATTCCAAAATTTATGGTACAAACATAGTGTAAATAAAAGGAGCACATCACTTGAAATATAGATTATTGAGTAGCACTAGGAATGATCTTGTTTTGCAATTCTCTCTACTTTTTTTTTACATATGCTAATAATAATTTTTTTTTTAAAAACAAGAAATTGAAACAATCATATCAAAGAGATAAGTCTCAAACACGCTGAAAGTATAGGCGTGCACCAACTCAAATATAGGCGCGGGTGCACAGAATCATAGATCACAGAGCTGAAAGTAGTCCCAGCAAAGCATTGAAGTCTGTGGTGCCACTTCCACTAGGAGACGAGGCATCAAGGACAAGCTTCTTCAAGTCAAGAGCTCGCTCACTCATCCTTTTACCCTCTTCTTCCTCCAATACCATCCTCAACGCCTCCATAAGCTCGTTCTTGGCCAACACTTGAAGTCTCACTCCGATCCCCCAAACGCTCTCAACCATCCTCGCGTTCATCTGATTATCTCCCCAAAATGGCCGCCCGATAATGGGAACGCCATTGGCAATGCTCTCGCTTACGGCGTTATAGCCGCAGTGAGACACGTGTACGCCGACCGAGCCATGTTCCAGCACTTGAACCTGGTTCGTCCACTCCACCATCTTCCCACGGTGTCGTGTCTTTTCGGCGAACTCACTCGGCAAAAGCCTCTTTAGATGGTCCCGGATAGACCAGAGGAACGAGATCCCAGACTCCTCTAATGCCTCGGCCGTTGCTTTTATCTCATTCTCGGAGAGCTCGATCGCAGTTCCGAAGCTAATATACACGACGGAGCGAGCCTTTTGGCCGTCAAGCCAAGCCAGGCATCCCGTCGGATCGGAATCCGGATGAGGCAGAGGTGGCGGAGGGACCGAGACGGTGAGAAACCCAACGTTGAGAAGGGTATGAAACTTGGACTCCATGTCGTGGTTGAGGTCATCGGGATTCAGCTCGCGGAAGGAACTCAGAACCACAGCCGAGGCTTGAGACAAGGCTTGGCCCAACCTGGACAGCGCTTCCAGGAACCAAAATCGCTCTTCTAAGTTGCCGAGGAACATTTCCCTCGGCTGTGCATCCGAAACTCGCATGCCCGCTAGTCCCGGGACGAAGTCTAGGGCTGGGTCAGCAACAACATCAGCGTCGCCGATGGTGGCAGCTGCGGCGCAGCGTTGGCGGATAGCGTCGGCATGGACGTAGGCGGAGAGAAGCCAAGGCGCAGCCGTAAACACCGCAATCCACGGCACACGGGCGCCAAGGAGCTCCCCCGCCTCACGCAGGAAGACGACGAGCGACGCGTTGACGAGCATGCAGGAGACGGCGGCCCCAGCTGCCGCCGCAGCACCGTCCAGGGCCGCTTTGAGGCTTCCGGGACGGAGCAGGGCCCCAAGGAAGAGCTCGATGGCCTCGAAGTAGGATATCTCCAACGGGTTCCGGCCCTCGGTGTCGGCGACGCCGTCGTGGAGGTCGTAGGGTTTGAGGTTGGGCGGGAGCTGGGCTATCTTATTGAAGAGAGAGGCGTTGGAAGTGGGAGTGTTTAGGAATGTGAAGTGTGTGTTTGGAGAGGAACGAGCCAATCGGACCACAAGGCTGTGAAGGCTTATTGAATGGCTTGTGAACGGGAAAGCAATCACGGCAACGTGTGCGGTTTTGGTGACTGACATTAACGTTTCCATTTTTTGTTTGTATATGGATTAATAATATGTGTTGTATTATGTATATGATGATCACGCAGCTGTATATGTTGTGTTAATCTATCTATTAATTACTTGATCTATTATCCTTTGAATCCACGATCAATGTTGGGATATATATAATGGCTAGCTGGCCTAGAATATCACAGCCTTCCTCCCATTGATTTGAAATTATATATTGCTTAGAGCTAGCAAGGTCCTCTATAATAATATTTTTCTGGTAAATCACGATAGTTGTCGTAGGCCCATAGCGTATCAAACGTCATGAAGATTGTCATATCTTCAAAAAAAAAAAAAGATAAAAAAATATATATTGTATTCCATTTTATACGCTTCTAGTTGCCCGTGGAATATAGGTTGTTCGGCTCTAATATAAATGCTAATGATATTATTAAATTTCAAAAAAAAAATCAAAATATTATATTTGACATAAAATACTCTAATGTACAAGGATCATATTAATACTATTTTTATTATTTTATTATTATTTAGGTATACAATTCATTATAGATATAGACAACAAATGTTAACCAATAGTAAGATACATGTAGTAATAATAACTATTTGATATATAATTTTTTTATAATATAAAATTATAATCATAATTAATTTTATATTTAATGATGAAAAAAAGTAACTGATCAATCCTATTTTCAAATGTCAAAATTTGACATTATGTTACACTTGGTGTCAAATTTAACACCAAGTTTTGCAATTTACCAAATTTAACATTGGATATAGCATTAGATTGGAGAACAATTATTTTTGAAGTTTAACACAAATAAAAATGCGTTCTTTTATCTTTTTAAAAAAATGAGGCAAAAAGTTTTGTCCTCACCTGGACGAAAAATCCATCCCATGAGATTCTTTGAATATGTAATTAAAAACTAAGAAATTACACATTGAAATATTGACTACTATTGCGACGCCGGCATTATCTTGTTAGGATCTAAAAACAAACAAAATGAATACTTCAGCCATTTTCAATAAGTGAGGGACTGCTTTTAATTTCCTATTGTTTATTCTAGCTTATGTTTTTTTTTTTTCTTTTAATCATCATCATCATCACCTTTGTTGTTTATAGTTTCGGCATTGTTGTCTTCTTCTTCATTTTTTTTTTTTTTTTGGTCAAGCAGATTCGGCGTCGTTAATTCATACACCTTTTGTTTATTTGTTATGTCGTATTCAATTTCTTGTTGCTTTTTCAGTTGTTGTTTCTTATTACGTGTCGTTGCTCAATAATCTGTCGCTTATTTTTCTGTAGTTTTCTTATTTTTTGAAATATTTTGTAAGTTTATTCGATGCCGTTTAAGATTTTGTGTCGTTTCTCACATTCTGTCGTTTTTATATTTTCTGTCGTTTTAGTCCCCCCTGTTCGTTAAAAATATTTTGTTAGTTTACTCAATGCCGCTGTCATTCCTCACAGGCTGTGGTTTTCTTTTATGCCTTTCGTTAACTAATTTGATGATGTTTCACATTTTGTGTCGTTTCTCGCATTCTGTCGTTTTTATTTTTTTCTGTCGTTTTTAGTCCCCCTGTTCGTTAAAAATATTTTGTTAGCTTACTCAATGCCGCTGTCATTCTCACAGGCTGTGGTTTTCTTATGCCTTTCGCTAACTAATTTGATGATGTTTCACATTTTGTGTCGTTTCTTATTTCTTGTAGCTTTTCTTCAGCTGTCGTTTATTGTTTTGTGTCGTTTCCCTTGTTCCGTTGTTTATTGTCTTTGTAGTCATTTTCATATATGCTGTCGTTTTATCCATTTCGTTAAGTGATTATATGTGGTTTCACCTTTTTTGTTGTTTTTTAGACCATCTTATTAAATTTGTCACAAAAAATATCAAAATGCTATATTTGACGTCGAATATTCCAATGTATTAGTGTCATTTTAAATATTATTTTTATTATATTATTATTATTTAGTTGCACAACATATTCATGACAACAAATATTAGCCAATAGTAATAATGAGTTGTTTATATAAGAGAATTTTTATATTATAAAATTGTTTTATGTTGTTTCTAATTTTGTATGAGTTCTCATATTATGTCGTTTATTCTTGATTTTGTCGTTTCCCATTCATATAGTTTTCCCCAGTTGCTTTTTTTTTTTTTTTTGGTCTTCTACTAGTTTATCTGCTGTCTTTTCCGTCATTTAGTTCATTGTAGTTGTTTTACTGTCCTGTCATTTTAATGTCGTTTATACATATGTAGTCGTTTTTTGTTGTGTTGTTTGTTTTGATTTTCTGTTAACTCCGTCTGCGAGTTTCTTATTTATTTGTCGTTTTTCAGTAATTGGCTCTTATTCGTGGGTATGTCGTTTTCTCATAGACTGTCGTTTTTCATACCTGCCTTTAAAATGCGTTGTAGAATTTTATGAGTAGTTGATCGTCGTTTTCCATATCTTTGTGCTTTATCAAAATATAAAAATTATGATGAACTAAATCCTCCCCCTCCAAGTCTTGCAAAAAAAACAAATCCTCCCCCTCCAATTATTAAGAAAAAATAAATCCACCGTTCACTCTTCGATAATTTTTTTGTTTACTTTAATGATATTTGATTTACACGAGAAATCACAAGCGCATATTTTATTGTCAGAAATAACGGATATTTTTTTTGAGGAATAAATGGAAGAAAGTTGAAAAATATCAAATGTAAGCAGTACCAGCTACTTTGAATCATACTTAAATTAAAAGTCAACTCATCTACGATTGGTCACCGTTCAAGAATAAAAACAAAAAACGAAAAACAAGACTTTGTCAAAGTAGTAAAACTATCGGTCAAAGAATAAATCGGCATACAATTAAGACTCGGAAAAGTAGTGATAAAATAAAAACAACAACGTGAAATTAATAAATAATTCTTTGAACCGTGGATTTGTTAGAGAGTAAATACCAAAATGTTTTTAAAATTGTAATAAGTTGGGTAATAACAAATAATTCTCATCATCGGAACAGCACCCTTAGAGAATTAGCAACCGAATAGTTCTTCGAGTTCCATGTTTAGTATTTTGCTCGAGAAAGAGAGAAATTAGTGCAATTTAATTAGGAACCCCTTTCCATGAATAATTCACTCCAAAGAATTTCAATAGAATATTTCAAATAAAAAAGTGGCATTTTTTACCCAATAAAATAAAAATATATATGTTAATGGGAAATTGTAATAAATAACCAAAAATTTTTATTTTTTTAAATGATAGCATATGTTTTAAAAATTTAAAAAAATAGCCATGTTACGAATTGTATAACAGAAAAAGTATTGCACAAAATATTACACATTGTAAATATTTGTAAGCTATTTTGTAACACTTCAACTTTTACTCATCATTTTTGTAAGTGTTAAACAATATCTTACAAATGTTTACATATGTGTAAATATTTATTTGACATTTTTTGTTATCAAACTCTTTACAATGGCTGTTTTTTTAATTTTTTGAAACATGAGCTATTATTTAAAAAATACATTTAATTTTGACTTATTTTTGCAACTCACCCTATGTTAATTAATAATCATGTTTCATAAACAATAAATGAATGTGATCAAGTCATTTTGGTTAAAAATTCTGACTAAATTTTTCAGTGTACAATTGTTCGTTTACGTTTGAGTACCCCACAAATAAGTTCAAAAAGACAAGTAAAATTAGGTAATCATTTACATCTAGTTTCTTCACTCACACATGATAATTACATTTGAGCCAAAAAGGCCTTGGTTGGCCAGGAATATACAGATGAAGCAAGCTAGAAGCTAGTGATAAAGACATCCAAACAAAACATTATCCATTAAAGGATCAAGTTGAGATCTAATTAAATAGGAGATTGTAACATTATATAAAGTACTCTAACACGGTGATATGGACAAAAATTACTAGAATAGTACTAGATAGCTAGATCAATCTTTTCATACGAATGAACGCTCTTGATTAGAGACCTAAATTATAAGCATTGAATTGTGTTGAACATTTAGACTTAAAATAATTCTACAAAAAATTAGGATCGGTAAAATGGCTCGCGTCGCTGCTCGAAAAGGACTTGGTTTGGGTATTTTGAGCACTAGTATATCCACTTGTAATACTGCTTCTATGCCCAACTTTAATACTTGAAGATAGAGATGAATAAACATCCAAATTAGGTGGGAAATTAGGCAAAGGAGCTTGAAAATCAAGTACATGACTTGCGTGCTTTATTGAGGGCCTAAAACCCCAATCTGGGTGGGAACACCAAAGCCCCACAATAATTAGTCTCTCCATTTGCTGCCGATCAAACTTCCCTAGCAGTTTCGGGTCGGCGGCTTCAAGAATCTTCTCCGCCTCGTGCAGCTCCCAAGCCCACTCCACCAATCCCTTTTCGTCGTCCTCCGACCCCACCCCAATCGCTTTCCTTCCGCAAGCGATCTCCAACGCCACAACACCGAAGCTATAAACATCGGATTGCCTAGTGGCCTTGCCAGTCATGACGCATTCGGGGGCAAGGTAGCCAAGGGTCCCGGCCAGCATCGTGGTTTGGGACCCTTTTCCATGGTCCACAAGCCTAGCCAACCCGAAATCGCCCAACTTAGCGTTGAATTGGGAATCCAACACTATGTTGTTTGGCTTGATATCCCTATGCAAAATACATTTTTCGCATTCTTCGTGTAAGTATCGCAACGCCGATGCCAAGCCTAGCGCAATGTTATACCTTGTCTCCCACGTTAAAGAGCAAATTCCGCTTTTGAAGAGATGAGAATCTAGGCTTCCATTCGGCATGAACTCGTAAACGAGTAAAAGATCTCCCTTTTTGTGGCACCAACCGACGAGTTGCACCAAATTCTTGTGCCTCAACCGGCTAACAATCTTCACTTCCGATGCGTACTCCTTTATCCCTTGCGTCGACCATTTGGACACTCTCTTTATGGCAACATAAGAGCTCAAGCTCTTTAGAAATCCTCTATAGACCTCACCAAATCCTCCCTCCCCAAGCTTCTCTTCTTTGGCAAAGCTATTCGTTGCCGAAAGCAATTCGTCGTAGAGAAACCTCCTAGCCCCACTGCTCCTTTCAAAATCGTCGTCCATTGACACATCAAACACCAAATCATCAGAGCTATCTTCTGTTTCAGGCCTCCTCTTATTTTTCCAGAAGACAAAACAAATCAAACCAAGCACAGAAATAATAACGAAACCGCCAACGGTGCTCAGTCCCGCCGCCAATTTGGCGCCGGAATTCGAGCTTTGTGATGTTTGCAAACCGTTGCTAGGATTTTGTTTGGTTTCTATCTCTAGGGTTGAGTTAAAAGACCAAGAATTAAGGATGTGCTTAGAAGTGAAAAGCCCGTTTGCAGCCGAGAAACCAAAGGTGACAGACTCTGGCAAATAATCTGCTAACCTAATCTCATAAAAAAGACTTTGCCGAATCGGGACTTCCTCTATGTAACCAGTGAAAACAACACTCAAATTCCTAGACTTAGAAGCGTAACTCACAGTGGCGTTATACACTTTCATGGAATTGATAGTACAAGCCCAAGCTATAGTCTTATTAGAAACCATAGAGTTCACATTTATACCTACGTGTTCGACATGATCCGGCGGGTCAAAAGTGTTTCGAAAAGTGTCGAACTCCACGGCGACGAACGGCGTAGCGCTTGAGTTCAACTCCTCGTGGCTGACGAGGCCGATCCCGCTCCCGTCCGTGATCTCCGGCATGAGAAACGGAGGCTGCGCGAGGAAGAAGGCGATACCGTCTCCGGGAGCCCGGTCGTTCGAGTAGACGGAGAACGAGAACTCGGTTGCGAAATTGGCTTCTTCCACTGTCCCTGACGAGTTGTCCCAAAGTTGAAACGGTTGGAAATACCTGACTCGGCCGATTTGGTCGGTATGGTTTGTGGTTAATTGTAGTTGATCTGAGCTCAAGTAGGTTATGTTTCCTTGAGTTATCAAAGAAGGGTTTGGTTGGGTCATTGAAGGGAAATTGAATTCCAAAGGAGTTGAAAAAGGGATTAGAAGAAAGATCAAGAGAGTGTTGATCAAGAAGAGGTCTTGTGATGAACATGTTATTGAAGATGAGTGTGCCATATTGGTATAATGAGGAGTGTTAATTATTTGGTTTGTTACAATTATTCATTGGTTTCTTTATGTAGTTGAATAGATGCTATTGAAATACATGTTTGAGCAGCCTTGGATATCTGATTGCTGACCTAACAATTATAAATTAATCTCGTCAACTATTTAATTCAACGAATAATACTTAGTGTATTTCTCGGGTAATTAAGAAAAAAACGTTTATTTTTTAAAGGAAAAATAAAAAGGGGAGAAAAAAACATCTTTATTGTTGTAATTGAAAAAGATAATTTATACGGAGTGATTATGAACTGTTCAATTGGCAAGGCAAGAGAAAATGAAAAAGTTACATAAACGAGCTGGCTAATTAAAGTGACTTATAACTCGTGGCATTCACATTATAATAAAGCTAGGCGGCATGGTCCATATAAACTGGCGGCTAAATATAAGTCCATTCAAAGTCCAAGTATATATATATATATATATATATATATATATATATATATTGGCAAACACAAAGTCCAAGTATATATATATACACATTTATATCATTTTTTTGGTCAACCATGACAGTGTTGCCGCTGAGTTTCCATTACATAATGATTATTTTTTGCAAGGAGAGTTTCCATTATTGTGAAAACAAAGAAAAGAATATGGGCTTTTATTTCTTCTTTTGTTTAGTGACAATAAGATAGAGCGTAGCGTAGCCGCCATTATATTATTATATAATAGGAAGAATTACAAAATAATATCATTTTTAGTGGCACTTAATAATCTATATCTCGTATAGTGTGTTATTTTTATTTTCACTGTATATTTATAATGTAAATTTTGGAGTATAAATTAAAAGTGCAACACATATGAAAAATAGATTATCATTGTGCCAAAAAATAAATATTCCTCAAAATCCTCCTATATAATATAATAATAACAAATAAATGTATTGATTAGTTGAAACTTGAAATAAGTCGATTCGTGTACAACATTTGAGAAATTTAGACTTTAGTTAATTAAGAAAAATTGAAACGCTATTTAACTCCGTGAAATCTCACACAATACTCATGCTAAGATATCTCGAAGAATTAGCTCATCTGGTACTAAGTCCCCGCGCGCGCGCACATATATATATATATATATATATATATATATGATTTCCCTGTTTCTAGTTGAATGAGATTCAAGTTGAATGATATATAGTGTGTTGAAACAATATGACTAAATTTTGGTCTTAATTGTAGTTTATAAATACTAGAAATGTTAAAGAATTTCTAACAAATATGTGAAGATTTAAAAAAAAATTGAAAAGTATTATTTTATGTTATTTTTAAGAACCTCACTTAATTTTAGCTTATTTGTACAATTTACCTAATTAATTACAATATTGACAAGCAAATTACAGATGATAAAAAATCTAGTTTAACTTTAAGGTGGAAACAAGTCTTTCCGCGTCTGCGTTATCAATTTATTATTTATTGATCTATTAAAAATATTTGTTGAGATAATATGAAAAACATTACATGTTATTTGGATCCACGGATACCAAATTGAATGCCATATTCATGTTAAACTAGTGAGTACCACACAGTAATGTCGAACATTGAAAAAAGCACCGATTAGTATACATAAAGTAAAATGAAATGAAAATAAAAAAATAATCCACACTCATCAATGCTGAATGTTAACAAAAAAAAAAAAGGTATGTAAACTATATGTTAATTTATTCCGATAACGATGATGAATTTATTAGATGTCACATATTGGAAATTTGTCGTCTAATAAGATTATTTTCTTCTCTCTCTCAGAAAAATGTCATAACTAGTTGAATTAATTAACATCTTTTTCCAAGGGTAAAAATCCTTCTTTTTAATCTGATTGTCAATTTGACAGGGATTTTTACCCAAATTGACCTACTTGTTGCAAAAAAGATAACTCCTTCAACTGACTTTGTTGCTGATTAATGTGTTTTGTAATGCATGTGTAAAAACTTTCAATGATATTATGGAAACTTTTGTAAGTTTTGATGGTATGTACATGGAAGCTAATAAATTAGCATTAGTTATTTGGTACAAAGTAATTAATTTACAAAAACGACAAAAATAAATCAAACGACAAAGACAACAGTAAAAGGAAAACGACAGAAGTAAAGTAAAAAACTACAAAAATTAAAATAAATAAAAAATTAAAAAAAAAAAAGCAAAAAGATAAAAAACGACAGCAAATGGGTAAAGCGACAAAAAAAGAAAACGACGTAAATGACCATAAAACTTAAAACGACGATATATCTAAAAACGACATTTCGTCGAATACGACAGGAAAATGAAAAACCACAGTGATAATAAAACGACAGTATAATGAAAACGACAAAAAAAGACATAAATGACATGTCGTTTTTAGTCATATTGAAAACGACATAAAAATAAAATGACATAAATAACAATGAAACTTAAAACGACATTACGACATTTTAATTAAAAACGACAGCATATTGAAAACGACATTTCTTTGAAATACGACAGGAAAATGAAAAACGACAGTGGTAATAAAAACGACAGTAAAATGAAAACAACAATAAATGACAATGAAAACGACATAAATGACATCTTGTTTTTAGTTATATTGAAAACGACATAAAAGAAGAGCACGGCATAAATGACAATGTAACTTAAAACGACATTTTAATTAAAAACGACAGTATATTAAAAACAACATTATAACTAAAAACGACATTTCATTGAAAAGCGACAGGAAAATGAAAAACGACAGTAAAACGCAGTAAAATAATAAATGACAGAAAACTAAGAACGACAGTACAATTAACAAAACAAAAACCAAAAAAAAAAAAAAAAACAAAAACAACAGAAAGTGATAAAACTGATACTAGTCTCACTAAACGACATAGAAATGAAATAAATAAAAGAAATGAGAAAAACAGCAATTCAACCAGAAATCGGAAGGCATAAAATTTTAAATTATATAATCGATAATGTAAATTAATTACAATATTAACAAACGGATTGTTGATGGAGTAGGTACGTAATCTTAGCTTTATGGAGAAGAAAAGTCAAACCGCGTCTGCGTTATTAAATGATATCAGTTGATTCTATTATATATATTTGTTCAAATAATACTTTATTCTCATAAAAAAAACGTCACATATTAAATTATTAGAATTCGTGGGCATCAAATTAAATGCTATAATCAAGTTAAACTAATAATTAACAACAAAAGTAATTGTAGCAATATTCTCATTTGGAAAGAAGCATCAATCAAAAAATCCACATGTTAATTAACAATCAAAAAATTGACCAAAGGTAACATTAATACATATATGTTACAGATCAAAAGTCAAAACTATCGGGACAAGTTACCATTTATGATCTGAATTGAGACTGTACTTGACTGTGTCACGCTAATTTGGCTTCGATCAGCCTGCTCCGACCAAGCGTACGACGACGAGTCCGACACCACCGCCGGCGAAGGGTAGAACTTAGGCACCGGAACGTGAGAAGGCAGGCTCGGCAGCGGCGACTCGAAGTTGAGAACCTGAATGGCCTTACGAATTGAAGGCCGGGCATCGTGATCCGGATGAGCACACCACAGCCCGACTTTCATCAGCCGGAGCATATCATCGCTGTCGTAATCTTGTCCGAGAACCTCGTCGGCGGCTTCGAGAATTTCGCCTCTGGAGTTCAGCTCCCAAAGCCAACTCACCAGGCTGATCTTCGACTCCCCCGCGGCCGGCTCCACCGCCTTCCGCCCGCAGGCCAGCTCCAGCGCCACCACGCCGAAGCTGAACACGTCGGACTCCTTGCTGGCCTGGCCCGTTATCAGATACTCCGGCGCCATGTAGCCCATGGTCCCCGCCACAACGGTGGTCATTTGCGAGCCCTCGTGGTCGTGATCGACTAGTCTTGCCAGGCCAAAATCGCCGAGTTTCGCTGTGAAGTTCGAGTCCAACATGACGTTGCTCGACTTGATGTCCCTGTGGACGACGCATTTTTCCCATTCTTCGTGAAGATAGAGCAGCCCCGAGGCCAAGTTTTGCACGATTTTGTACCTCGAATTCCACGAGAGAAGAGGATTAGTACTAATTACCGAACCTTTCTTGGGGAACAAGTGATTGTCTAGGCTTCCGTTGGGCATGAATTCATAGACCAGAAGGAAGTTCCCGCGCTCGTGGCTCCACCCGATGAGCTGGACCAAATTCCTGTGCCTCAGACGGCTTATCGTCTTGACCTCGGAGATGTACTCTTTCTTGCCTTGCTTAGAGCTACTCGATATCTTCTTCACCGCGATTTCCAAGTTCAATTCCGGTAGAAACCCTTTGTAGACGCCTCCGAAGCCTCCTTGCCCTAGCTTCCCTTCTTCGGAGAAGTTGTTCGTCGCCGCGAGCAGGTCCTTGTAGGAAAACCTCTTCGGTCCCGCTCCCATTTCGAAGTCTTCGTCCACGGAATCTATAATATAACTCTCATCATCATCTTCTTCTTCCTCCTCTCGCATCTTAGCTTTCCTTGTTCTCAACAAAATGACAAACAAGACCATTACAAGAAGTAGTAATACCACCAACCCTACAATCAACCCCACTAACCAAATCTTACTAGAACTAGTAGTACTATTCCCTTCGTCATTGATCGTATCCAATGTTGATGTGAAATTCCATGTCCGAATCAACTGGACCGCAATCCTGGTTTCACTTGATCCGGAGAAGCCAACAATCACTTTCGGAGGAAGTACTTCTCTCAAATCCACAATATAACTCAGTCTCAACGACCCATCATCCACCGGAACTTGCGGGTCTTTCAAGAACACACTGAGCTCTTTAGAGGACGAGTTGTAAGAAACCTGAGCAAGGTAAATATCGCCACTAACCATTGTGTTATTCCATGTCGAATTTCTCCGGGACACAATAGAGTTGACATTTATGCCAACATGGTTGTCACTCGGATCCCATGAGTCCTTGTACGTATCGAATTCCACGGCCACGATCCGGTTCGAGGAATTTCCGTCGTTGGTCTCGTTGAAGAGTCCCAGCCAGCCTCCATCGGCGTTGAGAGGAATTTCCATGGACTCTTCGGCGGCCAGGAAAAAGGCGATGCCGCCGGAGGATCCGGTGCTGCTTGGATTGGTGAACTGGATGGAGAACTCAAATGAAGTGTTGAAATCCGTGGTGACATTTGTTTCAGGGTTCCAGAGCTGGACGGGGTTGAAGTAGTAGGCCCTGCCGGAGCTGTTGAAGACTTGGCTTCCGGCTCCGGTGGACGTGAGCTTTATCGAGGGGTGGTTTCCGGGTGAGATGGTCTGCTTCACGGCGGAACCACTGACCTGGATGCTGATGTTGTTGGCAGAGAAGGAGGAGAAAGAGAAGCTTGTGGAAGAGCTTGTCAAGGAGAAGCAAAAGCAGAATAATGAAAAAAGTACTAGCGGTGGAAATGAATATTGGTTATGACAATGAGAATTCATGACATTAATTTGGGGTCTGAAACTAAAATGATGATTTTTCAAGAACAAGGTTGATGTTTTATAGAATTAATGAGATTGGTAATTTGGATATCTAGCTAGTTAGTTTTTTCTTTGGTTTGTCATAAGCTTTTAAAGTTCGTAACGCGTGTATATTTTTGTCAATCATATTACATTTCTGACTTGGTAAACTTGTCCATGTATGTGTGGTATTGAATGGAAAAGGTCTCATTTTTCAAAAGCTCACAACTTGGGATTTTTTTCTTAACCTAATTTTGATGATCGGTGGAAAAGTTCATTTATTCCTCTAGATGATTCTTCTACTTAGAACGGCACAAATCCGACTGTTTTGATAAACGTACTTGTATTTCTACAACATGTAAAATTGTAATGCCCAATTGTGATTGATCATCATATAAGTGCATAGACTTTTATTATCTAAAACCAACTCACAATATAAAATACAGTCCGAAATTAATCACTCTTGTAGTGGTAAGAGAGGGAAAAGCATAAAATAACTAGACAACCAAAACCAATGTTAAATTCGCTAGTCCATTAGAAACTATATGCAAGTACAAAAAAAAAAAAAAAAAAGCCTACTAGATCATCGAGCCACGTTCACGCTAATTAATTATGTGGGTCTTTTGATGAATTTGTGTCTAATTTCCCCAGAACAAAAAAAAAATTATAATTATACGTAGTTGCCTTTGAAGATTATGTGAGAAGTGATGTTGGAAGTCCATCAGTAACTTTATTGACCCCTTTTATTGCAAAAATTATATATATTTCTCAAACAGCGTACAAAATTGGTCGTACTCGTCAACCTTTCTCTATTTATGTATTGGGACAAAACCAGTCAATCATACTGTTTATTTACCCATACATGATTTTTATATACGAAAATATAATATTAACATCTAAAACGTAACATTTGACTGGAATATCTACTAAAAGAATTACCTTCCTGAAAAATGATAAACAATAAGAAAAGTCATAATTAATACCACAATATATCCTAAACATATAAAGTGTAAAAAAGTGTTCATGTTCACTCAGTTACTGTTCATACATCGATTAAAACGTGCGTTTTGGTCCTTTTTTTTTTTTTTCCTCGGGGCGTTACTGTTTACTTTTTGAAAATATTGTGTTTTTTTTCGAGTACTGTTCACTTTTGATCTTTTTTCCCTGTTTAAGCACTGTTCACTTTTTTTTGGGTTCAAACACCGTACACTGTTCACCTTCGCACGTGCCTTTGACTAGTCATACGGAAAAAGTCTTGATCAACGTGGGGGATACGTCATCAATAGAAATATGTTGTTATCGTTCCATTAATAATGCGAAATTGACACAGCTTTTTATCGTTCCATTAATATGACACATAACTAATTATAAATTTTGACAATAAAATAATATTACTTTTTAGCTTTAAATTTTCTTGGATTTTTCTTATTGTCCAATGGATCGATTTTTCTTGGCTCTCTCCTCGTGTAAAACATATTTAAAATGGTTTATATACATGAAAGGAAGGATCATCATGGAAACATTACCATATATATATATATATATATATATAGATATATATATATATAGAAAAATATATTTAAAAAAATGCTCGTTGGGAAAGAAAAACCACAAAATTACACACAACAATCCATATACATTTAATGATTCTACTGTATTTAATACTATTCTATATAATATATTATGTGCCAACAGTGTTTCTCCAAAGTTTTGTAGTGTTTTTTTTTAAAGTAATTTCGTGGCTTTTTTTTTTTGCGTTTTTCGTATAAAAATTCATTTTTTAGGAGGTTAAAATGAATTTTTTTTCTTCAAAAATTAGGTTTTTATAAAATTTTTAAGAAGTTTAAGGAGTGAAATGAAATTAAATAAGGATATAAATGTAAAAATGAGTGACTTAAAAGCAAAACAAAAAAAAATCCAGCTCGCGCGTGGGGCCCTTATGTCATCAGCTTTGTCCCCTCATGCTCCCACTCTCTCTCTTGGGCGCGTACAAGAGCTTGCCAGTATATTTTTTCTTTTTCAAAATTTTTTTTTTTCAAACTTTCTTTTTTCGTTTTTTTTTTCTTCTCTATTTTTATTTTTAAACATATATTTTTTTTATCTCTCTCTCAAAAAAAAAATCTCTTTTGATATTGTAATATTTTTTATTTTTATTATTATCTTGATTTATAACTTTTTATTTTTATTTTTAATTTAAAATATTGTTTTTAATTCTTTTTTTATCTCTCTCAAAAAAAGTTTCGCTTTTAATATTGTAATATTTTTTATTTTTATTATTATCTTGTTTTATAATTTTTTTATTTTATTTGTAATTTAAAATATTATTTTTATTATATTTTCAATATTTTTTCTTCTTCTTAAACTTTCTTTTTTTATTCTTTATTTTATTTTAAAACTATATATTTTTTCTTTCTTTTTTATTTCTCTCAAAAGCGTGCGTGCGTGGTGTTCATCTTTTTTTTTTCTTCAAATTTTTTTCTTCTTTTTTTTTAATTTTCCTTTTTTTTTCCTCCTCTATTTTTATTTTAAATCCTATATTTCTTTATCTCTCACAAATTTTTTTGTTTCTCTCTTGATATCATAATATTTTTTATTTTTATTATTATGTTATTTTATGATTTTTTATTTTATTTAATTTAATTTTTTATTATTATAATTTTTAAATAATAATATTTTTATAATATATTTTTCTTATTTTTTTATTTTATGATTTAATAAGTTAATAAAAAAATTATGACACTTGAAAACTAGTATTAAATTAATTATCAATGAATAATTCCAGAAGATGTCGTGAGTTGTGAAGAAGTCGTGTGTATTGGTTCGATTTGGTTGAATATTAATTGGATTCATATTAGTCATACAATATACAATATATATAATCCAAATTTTGTGTAATTGATTACGTTTCCCAGCTAACTCCGTACTGTTGCATTTGTTAACTTTATTTATTGCCACGAGTGATGATTTTCTCTCTGTCACATTATTAATTAAAAAAGATAAGAAATACTCTATTCAATTCAACTCAAGCACAAATCTTATAAATTATGAATGTCACTCAAATAAGACACAATTTCAAGTTGCCTGAGCCTTGATCAGTCGAACTTAACTTTAACATTTTGCCTAGTAATATACCTACATAAATATAATTAACACTAGCAATAACACATATAATTGTGACCTTAACGAAATATAAACAAATAAAAACTCTATACGAACTAATTATAATGTGGACAAAAGTTATTTTCACACGATGTGACTGCATATTCACTAAGGACTAACACATTGACGTGTGGACAAAAGTGCCGTGGAAGGAGAATTTACCCCAGAAGACTGGGTGAATTGTGAAGAACTCGTGTAATTGCTTGAAGAGTGAGTCTCCCATCCAATCTCAAAATTACTTTTACCGGTCCCGGAAAACTGAGAAGATTGCTCGGCGCGACGAGCTAAACGAGGAAGATGTGTAACTTCAGGCATATCCCTTGGCAGAAGAGGCAAAGGAGCTTGAAAATCAAGCACATGAATCGCTTGCTTTATCGACGGCCTCGAACCGGGATCAGGATTAGCACACCACAGCCCGACAATCATCAGCCTCTCCATTTGCTGCTCGTCGAACTCTCCGCCGAGCTTCGGATCCGCGGCTTCGAGAATGCTTCGCGTTCCGTGCAGAGCCCAAACCCATTCGATCAGCCCGACCCGCGCTTCTTCAGCATTAGGCTCGATGGATTTTCGCCCGCAGGCTATCTCCAGCACCACCACGCCGAAGCTGTACACATCCGATCCCCGACTCGCCCTCCCCGACACGAGACATTCCGGCGCCATGTAGCCTAGCGTCCCTGCCAGGGCCGTCGTTTGAGACCCTTTTTCATGATCCACAAGCCTCGCCAAACCGAAATCGCCGAGCTTAGCGTTGAATTGCGAATCTAGCAATATGTTGCTTGCCTTTATGTCCCTATGCAACACGCATTGTTCCCACTCTTCGTGCAAGTACAACAAAGCCGAAGCCAATCCTCGGGCTATGTTGTACCTCGCCGGCCATGGCAACAAGGTTTTTCCCTTGAAGAGATGAGAGTCTAGGCTTCCATTCGGCATGAACTCGTAGATGAGGAGGAGATCTTTTCCCCTGTGGCACCACCCTATGAGTTGCACCAGATTTTTGTGCCTCAATTGGCTGATGATCTTCACTTCCGACGCGTATTCCTTTATCCCCTGATCGGATACGCTCGACACCTTCTTGACGGCGACGTAGGAGTTCAAGTTCTTCAAGAAGCCTCTGTAGACCCCGCCGAAACCTCCTCGCCCGAGCTTTTCGTCTTCTGCGAAGTTGTTTGTCGCGGCTCGTAGCTCGTTGTAGGAAAACCTCTTTGCCCCAGTATTCCTCTCAAAATCGTTATCCATGGACAAGTCAAATACCAGATCACCACGCTCTTCCTTCCTAGTCCTTTTTCTCCGCAACACTAGACCGATCAAACCGAGCACACTAGCCAGAACTAAGCCCCCAGCGGCCAGTCCCACAACCAATCCCGTCTTCGCAGATTTCGAGCTTCCTTTTCGCGGCGAAGCACTTCCAGTAGTACCGCTATCCGTTCGGGACGTCGAATTAAAAGACCAAGAACGGAGAATATGCCACGAAGTGAAAAGTCCATTCGCAGCAGAGAAGCCAATAGTGACCCAGCGGTTCTGAAAAGTATGAGCCAAATCGATCTCATAAGAAAGATGCTGCTTGATAGGGACGTTATCTTGATAACCTGAGAACACAACACTCAGATTCTTTGATCTGGAATTGTAACTTACAGTAGCATTGTATACCTTTCGGGAGGTAATGTCACAAGACCATGCCGTAGTAACCTTAGATATCATCGAATTCACGTTTATTCCCACGTGTTCGTCAAGGTCTTGTGGATCATACTTGTCGTTGCGAAAAGTATCAAACTCCACGGCAACCAGAGGTTGTAAAGTTCTGTCTAACTCGTTGCTTCCCACCAACCCGA
This sequence comes from Boehmeria nivea var. tenacissima, assembly GCA_018132145.1. NCBI lineage: Eukaryota > Viridiplantae > Streptophyta > Magnoliopsida > Rosales > Urticaceae > Boehmeria > Boehmeria nivea. Next base: position 18,382,281 of record CM030878.1, on the reverse strand, counting down.
TTCCACGTGCGTCGGCTACGTCTGTAATCTTGTATGGACGCTGTGCTAAGAAGAAGGCAATCCCATCTCCAGTCGGCCTTTTATCTGCGTAGATGCTGAAGGAGAACTCGGTGGTGAAGTCGACGGGCACGACGGTTCCTGACGTGTTGTCCCAGAGTGGCACCGTTTGGACGTAGCGGATTCGGCCGACCTGATCTGTTTCGTTTTTGGTGAGTTGGATTTCTGAGCCCAGGTAGGTAACGTTTCCTTCAGACATCAGCATGTCGTTCTTCTCCTCTATTTCTGGGTAATTGAATTCTAATGAAGATGAGAAATATGGGGTTATGATGAGAAAAAACAAAATTAGTATAAACATGAGATGAGAAAGGGATGAGATAGGGGAGAGAGAGGGAGCCATTTGGACAGCTAGCCAATATGGAAAGAGGTGATCAATGGAGGTTTCTTTTCATGCTTAGTATGTTTTATTATTTGGCAGGTGAAACTAAACACAATATTAATATATATTTTAAAATATTGATATATATATATATATATATATATATAATATCATCTAGTCAACCTTTAGGTGTTTATAGCTCTTGACTCAAGGAACGCGTGTGACATGGCAGGGACGCCAAAGTTGATTTTTTCTAAACGTACAAAACATAGGTATAGTAATATTTTTTGAGCATTTTTATCAAATTCTTTTTTTTTTAATAATTCGTTGCGTATGTGAAAAGAAGTATAAATATCCTCATATGCTAAACGCTCGTTAATGAGTCTTGTATCCTCAGAATTGTAACCTTTTCATGGAATATAAGCTACTAATACATTTTTTCCCAAAGCGAATTCGCCGTCAACTGTCGCAGCGCCATATATCCGTTAAAACATGTCATTTTTTAGTACATTTACCTCGCGCAATTTGGGGTTTTTGATGCATACAGGTATCAAGAGATGGCTGTCGAAGATTTTTCCTTTTCCCCAGTGGACTATATTAACAGGAGCACAAAATTTCATATAATTTCATATATATATATATTACCGAAATTATTGATATTGCTCTCATTGAGTTTCATAATATTGAACTCTGTATATATTGACCAGAAATATTATCTTTGTTCAAACAACATAATTACTAGACTGTTCAAAAATTGATAGGGCCAAATTAAACTAACTAAATCAAACTAAATAAACCGACAACCTACCTCAAACCGATTATCATTGATTTTATTTTGTTTGAGATTTTCCAATTTGTAATTAGCTCGATTTGATTTGTGTTTGACCCTTCTAAGAAATCAAAACAAATTAAACCTATTTTAATTTATATATTATGAATATAATTACATAAGATATTTCTATAATATATTTTTACAAATATAAATTATTAATGATTATTTAAAAAAATAATTTAGTGACTTAGTCTTAATAAATTTTATCGTTATTATTGTAGGGGGGTTTAAAATTTCTAATTATAGTGGGAATAGAATCATAATTTTCTAAGAATCAAAGTACAAAAATGAATTTTAACGAGTTCGAGTGGGCGGCCCTAACATAAACGCCCTTAGATTAGGACCAAGTCCAAATTTTCAAAAGAACCATTTACTAGCATATATATTTTTGTAATACTGGCAAGCATCCCAGTTGCGTAGCTCCATTGTTCACTAGCACAAAGAATGTATGTCACAAGAAAGTAAATCTTTCCAAGTAAAATATGAAATTAAATAATTACACAAAATTCCACATAACAAAATTAGAACCATTTACATGGCAATTGATTTACAACTCAATTCTATGTAATTAAGAGGAATGTAAAAGTGACCTTGAGGGAGAAGAAGCAGCCGAGAGGGACGACCCAGTGACAAGAGAGGAATTGGTGTCATAACCATAGCTTGATTGTCCTTGTGAATAATTACTCGTGCCACAAGAAACCGTTGTTGTAGAGGCAGTCATTTGGATAATACTAGGCATGACATATGTGGGCACAGGCATTTGTGGTGGCAGAGAAGGCAATGGAATTTTGAGACCAAGAACTTGAATCACTTGACTCATTGAAGGCCTGAGGCTATAATCTGGATGTGCACACCAAAGCCCCACAACCATCAAGCGCTCCATTTGTTGCGCATCAAAATCACTCCCAGTAAGCCTTGGATCCGCGGCTTCTAGAAGCTTCCCTCTTCCATAAAGATTCCAAACCCACCTAACGATGTCGACTTGATCTTCGGGCGCCTTGGGCTCGAAAGGCTTCCTTCCGCAGGCTAATTCCAAAGCGACGATCCCGAAGCTGTAGATATCCGTCTCCTTGCTTGCCTTGTAAGTAGTGAAAAATTCAGGAGCCATGTAGCCCGGTGTGCCTGCCACATTGGTTATGGTTTGGACCCTTTCGAGTGGTCCATGAGCGTCGCCAAACCAAAATCGCCTAGCTTCGCATTGAAATTCGAATCCAACATTACGTTGCTCGATTTTATGTCCCTGTGGACCACGCATTGCTCCCATTCTTCGTGCAGGTACAACAGGGCCGTCGCCAATCCTTGAGCGATTTTGTACCTGTCTTCCCAACTCAACAACTTGTGCTTTTCCTTGAAGAGATGGGAATCCAAGCTACCATTAGGCATGTACTCGTAGACGAGTAAGAGATCTCCTTTCTCGTGGCACCACCCGATGAGTTGAACCAAATTCCTGTGCCTCAACCGGCTAATGATCCTAACCTCCGCCGCATATTCTTTGATTCCTTGGCTAGACCCTTTCGTCACTCTTTTAACGGCGACGTAGGCGTTGAGATCCGGTAGAAACCCTTTGTAGACCCCACCAAACCCTCCCTGCCCTAGCTTCGCGTCGTCCTTGAAATTACTGGTTGCCCTAACTAGCTCGTCGTAGGAGTACTTCTTCGGCCCCGTGCCCTTCAGAAACTCATCATCCAAGTAACTATCCATCGTTTGTGTTTGATCTTCTTGAATATCTCCTTTTTTCTTTCTCCACCAACCTAAGTACAAAACTAAACATAAACCACAAACCAATCCAAACCCTCCGATCCCTAGCCCCAAAGCTAGCCCTAACTTGCTCCGGCCAGGACTCGGTGGCAGGGTGTCGCTTGAGGGGCTGATCGGCGCCGTGGGATTAGTTGGAATATTTGAGACTTCTAACGTCGATCGGAATTCCCAAGAATGAACACGATGCATTGCGGACTGATTTCCGGTGGCCCCGGAGAAGCCAAAAGTAACTTGTTCCGGTAAGAGACTCTTGAAATCGACATTGTAGCTGAGAAATCGCCACACCGTAACATTGCCCGAAAAGCCAGTGAAATTAACACTCAGCTCTTGCGTAGTAGAGTTATAACTTATCAAAGCTTCATTCATCTTCCCGTCCCTAACACCACTCAACCACGTCATATTAGCCACAGACCTCATAGAGTTGATGTCAATACCTACATGGTCGCGCACCGGATCATAGGGGTTCCGGTAGATGTCGAATTCGACGGCGACAAACGAGTTGTCGGCGGAGGCGTTGAGGCTCTGGTCGTCGGGAAGGAGGCCGAAGGAGCCGCCTTTCGTGGTGGCGGAGGAATTGAGCGCAGAGCCTTCCCGCGCAAGGAAGAAGGCCAGCCCGTCGCCGTAGCTCGTCCGGTTGTTGGAGTCGATGACGAAGGTGAAACGCGTCTCGAAGTCGGTGACTCGGCCGGTGGCGTTGTCCCAGAGATTCATGGGAAAGGCGTAAGTGGCCCGGCCGATGTTGGCTTCGCCGTCCCGGGCGAGAATGATGGCTTTGTCTCGGGCGAAAGCTCTGTCCATTGTGATGTTGTTGGTGCTAGAGAAGTCGGGGAAGCTAAAGGACAAAGCATTTGCGAGTGGGACAATGGAAGAGAAGTGAAACAGCGTGACAATATTAATGGCAAAGACGAAGATCGAGATGAAGGGCTTTGGAGATTTGGAGATCATAGCCATTGTTGAATAATATTGGAACATCATTTCTGGGTATGAAAATTTTGAAGAGAGACGACTATAAATGTTAATTAAGTGAACAAAGAATTTAATAAGATTATGATTAAATAAGAAAATATAAAAAAGAAATGGTCAGTCAACTTTGCTGCACGGAAAACGAATCAGTGTATCTATAAACAAGTTGGTATTAATTTATAGTATACCTTTTGTATAGTTTTTTTTTTTTTGCAAATAATCCTAGTTGTATAGTTACATTTAATTGTGTGAACATGGAGGGAAAATACCTATTCCTCTTTTTTTTTTTTCTTTTTTTTTTTGTCGAATAAAATAAAATTGTATTTGAGTTTTTGATTTTAGTCGAATAATTTTTTTGTTTTTGAACGGATCCTTATGCAAAAAGTTGTTTAAGTTTAACCGCTCTGTCACAAATTTATTAATTTAAACTAAAATTTATGATATCAACACATAGTAAATAGTGAGAATTTTAAGAAAATAGTCATTTTTTTAGAAAATAGTTTTAAAAATACTCACAGTTTAAAAAATTTAAAAACTAGCCCTTCTAGAAATTTTTTACACGTATCAGAAATTTTCTTACAGTAATTTTTATGTATCATTTTGTTATTGTCAGAAATTTCTTACATGTGTTATCACTAGTTTTTAAATTTTTTTAAAACAGTTACTTTTTTTAAAACACACAATCTAAAATGACTATTTACCTAACTGACCCATAAATAATGGACATAAAAAAAAATATTGACAAAGCATCACTTTATTTATAAGCTTCTTTTTATATAAATAAATTATTTAAGGGTGAAGTACGGAAATATCTAAATTTTACAGAACAATAAAAATAAATAGTCAAATTTTTGAAGTAATTGAGTAACTAGTAATTCATTACTTGAACATGTTCTTTTTTTTTTATCACTAAGTCAATTACCTCCAATTACCACTATTTAAGTAATTGAATCGCTTGTGTATTTTGTTATATTTTTCAAAATATTAAATATTTATTTAAATTATGTGTTAAAAATTAGATATTTATTATAATTTCTCAGTTTAATAAACTATTGATATAGAGTTAAATGGCATAATACAAACTCGTATAAAGAATTAAAAAATATATAAAAATATATAAATTTTACTTATAATAAGTGACGCTTAAAATGTTTTTTTTTTTTCTAATTTCCCCCAATATGTGAGATTTTGATGAATACTCTTTCCATCACACACTATTAATCTATATCAATTTTTGTCTTGCACATATAAAAGAGCACATTACATGGGATTAAATCCTAAAATATATTTTAACCTCTGAAAGCTTGTTTGATAAATAAAGCTCGTTTGGCAACGTATTTTAAATCTAAATTCATCTTAATTAAAATCTAACCCAAAATAAAATCATCAAAAAATTTTATACCACCTCTTTTATTTTATCCATTTAAATGAGTCATTTTAAAATAAATCATTTTAATCACTAATAATAAAATACTAGTAAAATAATTTTTAATAGTTCTAAATATAGTTCACTCAAACAACTCATTAATTTAAACTCCGAACCATTAAGCAGCCGGCTGGATCTCTTACCATAATTCGTCTCGGTCCTTTTCACTTCGGCAGACTTTTTGTTATCTTCTGGATCTTGATTATACCGGCCCACATTATTTAATAAGGCCGTAACTTTAAAAATTAACATAATACGTTGAAGTTGTCCCCTCTTTCGTTATTAAAAAAAAAAAAATGTTGTCCCCTCTTTCTTTAATTAAATAGTTTGGAAAAAGTCGCATAAATTTTTTAGTATTCATCGTTTAGAAAAGAAAAAGTGATCGTATACGCTTTAAAGCTCGAAGGAATAAATTAATAACCTGACCAAGTAAAGCTTTCGTGTTGACCATCAAGTTGAATATAAAAAAAAAACACAGTAGCCAGGTAAAGAAGAGTACTGGAAAGAGTGGGGACAGTCGCCTCTTGCTCAAACTTTATGAAAAATATATATTAGTTTTTCGTATTGCATTTTTAAAAAAAATAAAAATTGATTTTTCCTCATTAGAATTAAAATTTTCAAATATATATATATATATATATATATATTACCGTTTAATGAAAATCTAACATATATTTGTATAATCAATATTTAATATTTATTCCTTCTTGAGGCAGCTGGCTCCACTGTTGACCCATGCACAAAATATAAATACCTTCACATTTGGAGAAAATCCTATCCACTGGCTTACACGTATTTATGGTTATACCATTCCCATTCAAATTTTAGCAACATAAATGGATAAAAAATAGTTTGCTCCTTACTCTTAAAAAAAATAATATCAAACTAGCAAATCATTGAAGAACTATTACTCAAATGAAGAGGAGGGGAGGGTTGTCTTAAATATTTTAGCTTCAACCATATATAAATACTTAATATAATATTTAGATGATTTTTAGCCATCAAAATTGAGCATAAACAGATGGGACAATTAATAGTCCGACAAAACGTTAAAGTATTTTTATTGATAATTGAATTAATCTTTACAAGTTGACCAAGTAAAGCTTTGGTGTTGATCATCTACTTGAAAGAAAAATAAAAAAACAGCATAAGTTAAATTAGTAAATCATTGTAGAACTCAACCTTAGTTTTCATTGGACAAAGTATTGATACTCATGTGTTCTACGATCAATAAGTAGATGCCACAAAGTAATTATGTTTTACAACTATTGATATAAACATAAATGTGTTCTACAAATTACAAGACAAAATAAGCGTGTTTTACGGTTGTTTTTTTTTTACTTTTACGTGGTTAAGCTTCTTTCCGTCATTTTTCACTTTTTACTGGCATTTTTTTGTCGTTTTCTATATTGTCATATCCTTTCCTTGACACTTTACAGTTTTTTTTTTTTTTTTAAAGAAATGTCACTTTACAGTTTTACTGTTGATTTCTCAGTCGTTTTTATTTTCCTGTCGCTTTTATTTAAATGTCGTTTGTTAATTTTCGTATCTTTTTAAGCTTTACTGTTGATATTCCTGTCGTTTGTCATTATTAAATCATTTATTAATTTTCCTTTCTTTTTAAGTTTTAATATTGTTTTTCTAGTCATGTCGTTTATCAAGTTGTACTGTAGTTTTCATTTTCTTGTCGTTTTCTGTTTCCTGTCGTTTGTCGTGTTTTTTTTCCTGTCGTTTGTTAATTTTCGTTTCTTTTGAAGTTTTATTGTTGATTTTTCTGTCGTTTGTCATTTATGATTTTTCTTTCCTTTTAAAAATTTAATATCGTTTTTATAGTAATGTCGTTTACCAAATTGAACTGTAGTTTTTCATTTTCTTGTCGTTTTCAGTTTCCTGTCGTTTTTTATTTTTATTTTCCTGTCGTTTTTATTTAAATGTCGTTTGTTAATTTTCGTTTCTTTTTTCAGTTTTACAGTTGATTTTTCTGTCGTTTTTTATTATTATACCATTTATTAATTTTCCTATCGTTTTAAGTTTCAATGTCGTTTTTTTAGTCATGTCGTTCACCAAGTTGGACTGTAGTTTTCATTTTCTTGTCGTTTTCTATTTCCTGTCGTTTTTTGTATTATTATTTTCCTGTCGTTTTTATTTAAATGTCGTTTGTTAATTTTCGTTTCTTTATAAGTTTTACTGTTGATTAATCAATCTGTCGTTTTTTTCCTATCGGTTTTTATTATTATATCATTTACTATTTTTCCTTTCTCTTCAAGTTTTAATGTCGTTTTTCTAGTCATGTCGTTTACCAAGTTGTACTGTAGTTTTTATTTTCTTGTCGTTTTCTATTCCTGTCGTTTTACCTAATTATGTCGTTTTATCTAATTATGCAACCCAAAAAAAAAAAATCATGGACTTAGAGGCACTACCTAAACACCCTATAATCTATATTCTTTTAATGTCAATTTAATTTCACGAACTAAACCATACTAATTTATAGTATAGCCTAATTATACCCAAAAAAAAAAGAGGAGAGAACCTAATTAAGTAATAAAATTAAGGAATTTCTCTCAACTAAAGTCTCCATCAGCTTTACAAACTAGATGAGATTAAGCCATTATATTAATCATTATGTTTTACAATCAATATATATATGCATGTGTCAGTACCTAAAGCAAAATAGCATTAGTACTGGGAACATGTAACATAAAACATATAATATATGCATAACATTAATTTGCATAAGACGATTATACATGTTTATAACGAGAGAAATTAATCATATAATAAACAGGTAAATTGTGAGGACTAGCGTAACAACTAGTAGTACCACCCATAGTCCATAGAAGACTGGGTTCTCTCAAGCCTAAAACCAAAGCTCGGTTCATACCTTAACAAAGCAGCCAGTTAGGCCCGTCATAACTTATACTAGGTAATATATATATATATATATATATATATATATAGGAGATTAAGTTATTGCATAGTAATTATCGCTAGGCTCGTTTTTGGTGATAGAATTGGTAAATGAGCTTGGAAATAAGTACTTGAATTGCTAGCTACTGTACGTTTCAACTTCAAACTCTTAACTAGGGGATAAAACAAAAATGATTTGGGTCTCATTTACGTCCTTATATTTACCAAAAAAAAAAAGAAGAAAAAAAAAGGTTAATATCTGAAAATAACAGTCATATATTATAGTTCTCTTATTATTTACTTGTTTCATTGGAGCTAGAGAAGGAATATAAGTGGACACTGAAAAGGTAGATAGATGATACAGTACTGGATTCTTAGATTTACATAACTAAAAGAAAAAATAAAATGATACTATATAATATTATATTGTTATATTTATTTTTAAAAATCAATTTTATTTAAAATTCTAAATTATTTTTATTTAAAAAATATATTTTATCATTTATTAAAAAAATTAAAAAAAAATTAAATTTTAACTTAATACAACAAATAATTTTTGATAGTGTCACCAATTAATTTTTTGATATTTTTTTATAGTGTCATATTATTATGTTTATGTTTAAAAATTAATTTGATTTAAAAAATATAATTTATGGTTCATTAAAAACTTTTTAAAATAATTTAAATTTAATACACCGAATAATTTTTTATATGTTTTTTATTGTGTCATATTATTATGTTTATGTTTAAAAATTAATTTTGTTTAAGATTATAAATTATTTTTATTTAAAAATTTAATTTATATTTTTATTTAAAAATAATTTAAATTTTTACTTAATTTATTTATGATACAAAATATGATTGTAAAAAACAAAAATATATTATACACGTGCGTAGCACGTGATTAAAACTAGTAATCATAAAAGTCTTAAGAAGTGCCTTGCTTTTTACGTTTTGTGACCAAAAAGCAAAGCCGAAGATTCTATATAATTGCGTGTATATTCTGTCTAAATGTAATATTTTGGGAGATTTTGAGGAATGCCTTTATTTTGACACAATAATAATAATTTATATCTCATGTGTGTTGTATTTTTAATTTATGTTCTAAAATTTATACTATAGACATAAAGTGAACACAAAACGAGTGTAACATTTGGAGCATATATTATTAAATAACACTAAGAATAGTCTTATTTTGCAATTATACGAATAATTATGGCCCAAATACAAAATGCATAGATGAACTTCATCATTCAATTTTATGGATATTTTTTTTTATAAATTAAAACATTGATCATATTTTTAACTCAACCAAACAAGATATTATTTTTCATAATTTCTCTTATTAAGTTATTATTATTCGGAGATTTTCAAGTAGGTTTTTTTTTGTTGTTATAATATGGAATAATTATAGATCGTCAAATTTACTTTTTTAGTGAGTCCTACATCTTAAAAATATAAATTTGACGATCCAAAATTTTTTCTTATCACCAAAAAACACAAGAATTCTCAGGTGGTTTTTTTTTTTTTTATGGCGGGGAACGATTTTAATCGTCAGATTTACACAGGACCTACTAAACAGATAAACTTGACAATCTAAAATCGTTCTCTACCATTAAAAAAAAAATCCAATTAAGAAACACTGTTAAAAACACCGATTATTATTGGCGTTTATTATATTTCAAAAATAAAATAAAAAACGCGCAGTAGTCAAATACTCCATGGTCCATTCCCATTAATTAGCATTACGAGGAATAATACAATCGGTACTACACACTCCCACTCAAGCAAATATTATTCTCATTATTAAATTGTGCTGTTTTTTTCCCAACTTGCTCGATATATATTGGAAAGTTTCCTTTAATTTCTATATTTTTTTATTGCCCGTTTTAATTTCATCCTTAGCTAATAACTCAGTGAATTAATAATACCAAATTGAGCACTAGTCTATCTAAATATATTAAGTTTGTATACGTTTTTTTCAACTTTGCCAAAGAAACTTGTGTTGAGAGAATGACATGTGACGTTCTTTGTAGACGACATGTGACATTTTTTTTTAAATTGTATTTAGGTGCCTATTTTAGGGGTTTTTTAGCAAATTTGGAGGGTTTTTAAGCAAACATCAGAGGACTTTATTGCAAATTCATAAATTTAAAAGGATTTTTTTACAAATTCTCTTTCTTCTTTTTACTTTTTGTTTCAATCGTTTGAACAGCTTTTTCTTTGACGTAATGATCTTGAATTTTTTTTTTTGCACGGTTGGATTCAGAATATTTTTCTCAATCATTTGACATCCATTGTCATATATTTTTTTTAAACGTATCTATTTTTTATTTTTTTATTTGTTCTAAGCTTTTATTTTTATTTTTTAAGTTTGAACAAATTTACAAAAAGCCCTTGTATTTATATTAAATAATAAAGTTAACCCTTTAATTATTAAAAATTACAAAATTATCAAATTTTCTTTAAAAATTAAATAAAAATATACTTTATTATTCTTAGATCATATTTTTCAAACGTTTTACACGTGAGTCACACGCACGTAATGCGTGTGTAAAAACTAATATATAAGAAAGTGGAGAAATTATCATACCACGTGTGAAAATAAATCATTCACATTATATATTTATTATTGCTTACCTAACTACTTTTGTCTGCATGTATTAAAAGAGCATGCACTTTCCTTGATGAAACCTCGCAATTGATGTATTGAATTTTCGTTCCAAATTATTAAGAAAATAATTTCATAATATATCATCAACACTCAAAATCCATCAATCTCAGCTCTCAAATTTTCCTTCAGCAAATATGGCTATCCTTATTCCCAAATTAAGCAACACCAACAAAACTTTACCATCCTTGCAACTCTTGAACATCAATAATATCCTCTTATACCTCTCCACAACGCTAACCATTTTCACTAGCTTTTCCAACACAAACGCTTTATCTTTCAACTTCACAAGCTTCACCAAAGATCATGGCAACAACATAACCTACGAAGGATCAGCGTTCCTCTCAAACAACCAAGCCATCATCGAGCTCGCCGGAACCAACCAAGCCATGATGACAATGGGCCGAGTGACCTACTCGAAGCCCTTGCGCTTATGGGACAGAGCCTCCGGCGAGCTCGCGGACTTCTCGACCCACTTCTCCTTCGTCATAGACTCCGAAAACAAGACGAGCCACGGGGACGGCCTCGCGTTCTTCCTTCAACCAGCCGGCTCGAAGCTGAACCCTAACATCACCAAAGGCGGCTCTATGGGCCTCATCGCGAACGAGCAACGACTCAACGCAACCAAAGATCCTTTCGTCGCGGTGGAGTTCGACGTGTGCAAGAACCACTACGATCCGCCTGGTGATCACGTTGGGATCGACGTCAATTCGATGCAGTCTAAGAGGAACTTGACTTGGTTTTCCGACGTCCCGGGAGGGAAAAGGAACTATGCGTTTGTTAGGTACGATTCGGGTGCGAAAGAGCTGAGCGTATACTTCACCGGTTTCCGCGGCAACGCTACTTTCTGGCAGAGCCTTGCCTATCAAGTTGATCTGAGGACTATCTTGCCGGAAAAAGTTTCTCTAGGGTTTTCGGCTGCGACCGGAGTTCTTTCGGCAGCTCATGCCATTTATTCTTGGGATTTCACTTCAACAGAAGTTGGTGAAAGCCCTAATTCCTCGAATAATAGCGGACAGAAGAGGAGGAAGAAGAAGAAGATCATATCGTCGGGATAGCCGCGGGGTCGGCCACCGGAGGATTATTTCTCCTCGGTTTGATTTTGTTCGGCTTGTGGAAGAGGATCAAGAGACAAGGAAACAAGGAAGATCAACGAGAGTTCGATAAGTACTACTTGACGGAGAATTCGAAAAGGGAGTGGGACCGAGGAAGTACTCGTACCACGAACTAGCTCGTTCGACTAACAATTTCAGCGACGAAGAGAAGCTCGGGCAAGGAGGCTTCGGCGGCGTCTACAAGGGCTTCTTGTCTGACCTCGAAAAGCACGTCGCCGTTAAGAGAATCGAGAAAGGTTCTAGACAAGGCGTCAAAGAGTACGCCACGGAGGTTAAGGTCATTAGCCAGCTGAGGCACCGGAATCTGGTGCAACTCATCGGTTGGTGTCACGAAAGGAAAGAGCTCTTGCTTGTGTATGAGCTCTTGCCTAACGGTAGCTTAGACTCTCATCTTTTCGGAGGAGACCAAGTGTTGCCTTGGGAAGCAAGGCACAGAATCGCTCAAGGACTAGCCTCGGCGTTGTTGTACTTACACGAAGAATGGGAAGAGTGTGTTGTCCATAGAGACATAAAGTCAAGCAACATAATGTTGGACTCGAGCTTCAACGCCAAGCTCGGCGACTTCGGCTTGGCGAGGTTTATGGACCATGAAAAGGGGGCTTACACCACTGCCTTGGCGGGCACGAGGGGCTACATGGCGCCCGAATGCGTCGCCACGCGCAAGGCGAGCTGCGAATCCGACATGTACAGCTTCGGTGTCGTCGCACTTGAGATTGCGTGCGGGCGAAAGCCCGTGGACCCTAGCGCGCCACGCGGCAGGGTTGTGATGGTGGAGTGGGTGTGGGAGATGTACGGCGGAGGGGACCTTCTCGGGGCCGCGGACCCTAGGCTTGGAGGCGATTTCGACGCGGCGGAGATGGAGCGGTTGATGGTGGTTGGGCTGTGGTGTGCTCATCCGGACAACAAGCTTAGGCCTTCAATAAGGCAAGCAATTCAGGTGCTTTATTTTGGAGCTCCCATGCTTAATCTTCCACTAGAAATGCCCTCATATCTCACTCCTTCATTCAACACGCCTGAGTCTTCACTTATTTCCTAAACTACGCAAGCCTTGTTGATGGAAAGGTAATAGAATGTATATTTTTTAAAGTTGAATTTTTTTTTTTCCGTTTTTGTTTTTTGTTTTCTCATTGTCGTAACGAACGGTTCACTCTAGTGTAAATTACTATCACAATTAATTAGGATGCGTTCATACTAAGATCGACTTTTTGGAGAGAAAAAATACCATCCCAATTATATATATGTTGTATATTGAACTATCATTTGTTAGGATCTAATTAATTTATTTATGGATTGCCTATCAAATCATTTTATTTTGGAATGATTTAACTTTACGAATTTCAATATAGTATAAATGATTGAGATGTAAGAATATTGTATTGTGATTAGGAAAGTTGAAAAGAAAAAATAATAATAAATAAAATATGGGGATGCTTACCCAAGTAAGGGGTTATAAGTTTTTGCAATTACCAATTATAAAGCTGTTGACTTATGACTCTGACCAAGTCAAGAAGTACTAAAAGCAAGAAAGTAGCCAAAGTTTTGGGGTAATTTTAAAAAATTGTCATGTTTTGAAATTTTAAGTAAGCAGTTATTTATAAATTTTATTATCTTTGTAAGAAATTTATTAATTTTATGTGTAATTTTGTTATTGTAAAAAAAATTTTTATTGTTATTTTCTAAATTTTCAGAAATTGTTATTATTTTTTAAAAACACATCATTTAAAATAACTATTTATGTAACTAACCCAATTAAATAAGTAGATATTACCTACGGTTCCCAAAGGGTTTTTTTTTTTTTTTTACCAAGTACAAAAATATTACAATTTGTATTATTATATGTTTATTTTCATATGATATTTTACTTTGATCAATATATCAAATATTATATTGTATTCTGTTATGTAACATCATAGATTTATAGGTTTATTAAACGTATCTACATAAGGAAACGTATTCAAATGAAGGTGAACAATGATGCTTCCAGCTTAATTAACAAAGAATATAAAGATATGCATTGCAAAATCAATCCTTGTTTCACTCACATAAATATATAGAAATTCAAAAATTAAAATAATTAAAATATATATATATATATATATATATATCTATCTATCATGACTACTTTTAATTAATTCACACGTTGTTGTGGGTTCATGCGAATTGTGATCAAAGGCAAACTATTCTGAAAAAAATATATATATACTACACAAGAGGAAATTCCAGTGATCATCATGAATTGACCTCAACTATTTGATTAACACATCTGGATTTATATATCAATCAAATGCTCATATATATATATATATATATATATATACACACACACATAATATCAAAACTTCATCATAAATGATAAGATCACGCTCAACGACCGATGTTGATTGACGAATAACTTATAGAGGGCTCACTAGTAGACGATGGGTCGACAGATTTAAGAGGTGAGTCATAGTTTGGGACAGGCATTTTCTTTGGAAGAAACGGCAACGGTGCTTCAAAACCAAGAGCCTGTATGACCTCTTTAATGGACGGTCTTGATGTGTGATCAGGGTAAACACACCACAATCCAACGGTCAGCAAGGCCTCAACCTGTTTCGCTTCAAACTCGGTACCCAATCTCCGATCAACCACATCAAGAAGCTTCCCATTCCCATAACATTCCCAAACCCAAGCCACAAGAGAAACCCTATCTTCCTCAAAACGGTGCTCCACTGACTTTCTCCCACATGCCATCTCTAGCGCAACCACGCCGAAGCTGAACACGTCCGATGCCTTGCTCGCCTTCCCCGTGCTCACGTACTCAGGCGCCATGTACCCGAAGGTCCCGGCCAGCCCTGTCGTCCGCTGCCCGGCCGCCTCGTCCACCAGCCTCGCGAGGCCGAAGTCCCCGAGCTTGGCGTTGAAATTCGAGTCCAACATCACGTTGCTGGACTTGATGTCCCTGTGTAGAACGCATTGCTCCGACTCTTCATGCAAGTACAAGAGAGCGTATGCCAAACCGAGGACAATCTTGTACCTTATTTCCCACGAAAGAATGGCTTCACTCTCGCTTCCAAACAGGTGGGAATCAAGGCTTCCATTGGGGAGAAACTCGTAGATGAGAAGAAATTCACCGTTTTCATGGCACCAACCAATTAGTTGCACTAAATTCTTATGCCTTAGTCTACTAATTATTTTAACCTCCGAAACGTACTCTTTTCTGCCTTGTTTCGACCTCTTCGAAACCCTTTTAACCGCGACGTTGAGATCCAATTCCTTTAAGTAACCTCTGTAAACCTCTCCAAACCCACCTTCACCAAGTTTTCCTTCTTCTGAGAACTCATTGGTAGCTCTAGCCAATTCTCCATAAGAGAATCTCTTGGGCCCTGAGTCTTGCTCGAATTCGCGGTCCATTTCGTCACACCCTGTAACGCTATGATCTCGATTCTCCGTGTCCTTAGCAGCTGATGATCTCTTTCTAAAATAGCAAAATGCAATGAAAGAGCAAATGTCGAAAACTAGCAAAGACCCTCCAACGGAACAAGCCAGCACGAGCGACAAATCCACTTCTTTGTCTTCCTTTGAGGGTGAAGAGAACTCCGTCGAGTTGAATTCCCACGAATGGATGTCGTGTGCCCAGGTGGAGAAACCGGTCGCTGCCGAGAACCCGAAATCGACGCGTTCAGGGAGGACTTTTGAGAGATCGATCAGATGAGAAAGCTCGTAAGTCAAGTTGCGGTAATCGAGGGTGACAGAGAGGGTTTTCGTCGAAGAAGTGTACCAAACCCTAGCTACACCTCTCGCTCCGGAGATCCAGGAAAGATTCAAGCTCACGGTTTTCGCCGAGCGTATCGAGTTCACGTTGATCCCGACATGACCCCGGCCACTTGGATCGTACCAATTCTTGAAAGAGTCGAACTCGACGGCGACCGGCCTGGTCGCCATGGCGTCGTCGCAGTTGGTGATGAGCCCTAAGCAGCCCCCCCAAGAGTTCGGCGGCACGCGGGACCCTTTCTTGGCGAGAAAGAAGGCGAAGCCGTCTCCGGCAGCGTAGGTGGAGTTGAGCGTTGTCATGCTGAAAGAGAATGTTGTGTCGAAGTCCAGCGCACGGCCTCCGGTGTTTCGGTCCCACACGACCAACTCGTCGGCGAACACAGCCCGGCCGATGCTGTCGGAGCTGCTCGAGGTCTTCCGGTTGTCGATGAGCATTAGGGCTCCGTCGGGGTTGACGGCGGCGTCTCCGTCGAGGTAGATTTCGTGCCAGCCTCTGAAGTCCGTCCGGTTGAAGTGTATTGCATATGCATGGAGAGACATTAATAGAGGAAGAAGAAGATGAAGAAGCAAGAAAATTGCATATTGATTCATTCGGTAATTGTTGTGATTTTTTATGTTTTGTTTTTTGCTCTACAAACTTAATTAGATAGAAAGAGCAACGAGTTTTGCGTCTTTTAAAAGGCCTTCTAAAACTTGGTGTACTAATACGCGTTTTATTGGTAATTTTTTTGTCCATTTCTCTCTTTTTTTTTTAC
The DNA here is from genome assembly GCA_018132145.1 of Boehmeria nivea var. tenacissima. Classification (NCBI taxonomy): domain Eukaryota; kingdom Viridiplantae; phylum Streptophyta; class Magnoliopsida; order Rosales; family Urticaceae; genus Boehmeria; species Boehmeria nivea. The sequence goes on along the minus strand of CM030878.1, from coordinate 18,365,728 downwards.
ATGTTGACTTAGTTTTTGAGTGCTTTCTTACAAACCTCAAACATTATTTGGTCAGTTTTGTATAAATGAGACCGGCTCAGTAAGGAAAAGTACGCCATGGATCCGCTGACTCAGCTTTTCAAAGCTCGTTAAAATGTTGAGAAGGATATAAAAATAATTCTGGAATTGGAAAGAGTCAAAGATATTTTTTGTTGTTTGTCTTTTGTTTGACCCGGGAGATTAATGCCAAATTGACAACTTTATTAGTTCTTTTTTTTTACTTTTGATGTACAAAACTCTTAAATATATCGGCCATTTAGAATTTTGTCTATTAATCGTGATAAATAATTTAAACACCAAAAATTGATTATTTATCTAAAAAATAAACAATTATAGATATTTTTTTAAATAAGTTGTAAATGAAGTCATTTAACTACGAATCTTATTTTATATATATGAAAGAATACAAGGCATTTGGATGTCTTTGAACTTTTTTTTTCCTAGCTATTTGAGAGTAACAATCATAAACGACATATGAATAAAAACGACAAAAAGACAAATAAACGACATAATACGGGAAACAACGCAAAATGAGAAACGACTCTTACAACAAACGACATAAAATAAGAAACAAGACAAAATAATTAGATGCCACAAAGTAATTATGTTTTACAACTATTGATATAAATATAAATGCATTCTACACCTTAAAAGACAAAATAATTTGCGGTTGTTTTTTTTACTTTTCTGTGGTTTTAGCTTCTTTCCGTCATTTTTCACTTTTACTGGCATTTTTTTTGTCGTTTTCTATATTGTTTTATCCCTTCCTTGTCACTTTACTGTTTTACGGTTGATTTTTCTGTCGCTTAAATTTTCTTATCGTTTTTATAAATGGCGTTTGTTAATTTTCGTTTCTTTTTAAGTTTCACTGTTGATTTTTCAGTCGTTTTTCATTATTATATCATTTATTTATTTTCCTTCCTTTTTAAGTTTTAATGTCGTTTTTTTAGTCGTCATTTTCCAAGTTGAACTGTAGTTTTTTTTTTCTTGTCGTTTTCTGTGTCCTGTTGTTTTTTTCCTGTCGTTTTTTATTGTTATATCATTTATAAATTTTATTTTCTTTTTAAGTTTTAATGTCGTTTTCTAGTCATGTCGTTTACCAAGTTGTACTGTAGTTTTCATTTTCTTGTCGTTTCTATTTTAATGTCGTTTGTTAATTTTCGTTTCTTTTTAAATTTTACTGTTGATTTTTCTGTCTTTTCATTCCTGTCGTTTTTTGTTATTACATCATTTATTAATTTTCCTTTCTTTTTAAGTTTTAATGTCGTTTTCTAGTCATTTCGTATACCAAGATATACAGTTGTTTTAATTTTTCTTGTCGTTTTATGCTTCGTGTCGTTTTTTTAATATTTATTTTCCTGTCGCTTTTATTTAAATGTCGTTTGTTAATTTTCGTTTCTCTTTAAGTTTTACTGTTGATTTTCTGTCGTTTTCTTCCTGTCGTTTTTTATTATTCTATCGTATTAATTTTCCTTTCTTTTTAAGTTTTAATGTCGTTTTGCTAGTCATGTCGTTTACTAAGTCGCACTGTACTTTTCATTTTCTTGTCGTTTTCTGTTTCTTGTCGCTTTTCGTATCTTGTCGTTTTACCTAATTATATCGTGTTCCTAAATATGCACTGGTAACAAATATGAAACAACATCAAATAAATGAACACAAGGTAGAAAACTGACAGCCAGAAAGAAAACGACAGGGGACTAAAAACGACAATAGAAAAAATAAACGACAAAAAATTAGAACAGAGAAAATAAAAACCGAACAACCCAAAATGAGAAACGACTCTTACAATAAACGACAGGAAAAAAGAAACAACAGAAACATGACGACACCAGTAAAATCAACAAAACGTAGAAAAACGACGGCCAAAAAAGAAGCGACATCAGATTAAAAACAACAATAGGACAAATAAACGACATTAGATGAGAACCGACAATTAAAACTAATACACAGAAGTAAGAAATGACACAAAATTGAAAACAGCATCAGATTAAAGGAAAAAATAAGGGACTCGACAGACGTCATTGGATGAAAAACGACAGGCAGACGAATCAACAATTTAAAATGAATAAACGACGCAGACCAGAAACAACAAAAGCTCGAACCACAGACAGGGAAAACCAAAAAAAAAAAAAAAAAAACAACGAACAAATTGGAACAACGTCAATTAAAATATTAAAGTGCGGACAAAAACGACAGCCGATAAGAAAAGACAGGGGATGACAAACTAGACAGCAGAGGAATGAACAACACAGTCTATGACGTGAAACTAAAGTACTGTTGATTCTGATTCATGATTTGAACACTAAAATTCAATGAATGCAATGTTGTTGTTATGCCTCAGTCTCACGATCGTCTTCGCTACTTGAAATAGGTTCGTCCCATATCCGAAGGGCATCCATTTACACCTCTGCCATTGGCTCGCTCACCCCAATCCGGCTACGGAATTAATGTTCCCACCAATCACCGCCCTCTTTTCTCCCAGATCTCTCCATCTTAATCCACGACATATATAATGGCCGAAACGAAGCCGTTAAACCTCGACACCATTGGCGGTATTCGAGCTCTTTTCATGGACAAGAAAGACGAGCAGGATTTCCCCGTGGGACTCGATCAAACACTACGTAAAACCACTTGCCGGGTTGGCAGGGCAATCCCGAACTCATCCTGATCAGCTATTTCCTCGATCATCGCGAGAACCCCCTGGGAGCTCTGATGAGCGTAGAACTTTCCCTCGAGACCTGACAGATTCGTAAACCTCATGAAATCCTTGCTGTTTCGCTTGCTTCGCCGCCGCTTAATTGCTTTCCAAGGTTCCGAATGAGGCTAATATATATATGCCTTTCGTATACCAGCACCGCCAAAAGTCTCGTCGCTCGTGGATATTCTATGACGCAGTATTGGGGCAGCTTCTCCAGCGTCTCGGCGCCGTCGGAGACGGTAAGACGAGGCTGTGTTTGTTCGGAATTGAGACAACGCGTGGTGAGAAACATCGCCATGTGACTTGGTTGCGAGACCCAAGTTGATGCTTTCTTGAGCGTTCGGGTGCATTGCTATGTGCTTGATGAGTCGTTTTAAAAGGTTCGGCCATGGAGTTCCTTTGTTGTTGTGTTGTTTGTTTTGTGGTGATTTCTTTATATTTTATAATAATTATTTTTGGTTCACTATCAAATTTTATTTGGAGAAAGAACAATGAGACATAGAAATAAAACAATCTGGATTTTTGTCCAACATTTAAGCAATTGCACAATAAAATGTTAACAAAAATTAAATTATTGAGCTATATGTTTTTTTATAAAATTTTAAGAAATGAATATAATGTTGTCATTTTAACAATATTAAAGACAATTTTATTATTTAATAGAATACAAGAAATACATTTAAAATGTTTCAAACACCATAAATAAATAAAAAAAAGTCTGTTAGTTAATGAGCCCATTAGCAAAATGTCCTGTTAAAATAACATCTTTTAAGAAAATGACCTAACTATTCAAAAATTAAGTTATTAGCCCCAAGCTCATGTGGACGGTCCAAAATACTCTTATTCGCCCAAATTTTGTTACAATCTGTAACAAATATTACTACGGATTGTAACAATATTTATTACGGCATGTAACAAATGTTGATACAAATCGTAGCAAACAAATGTGTGATAAACATAAGATATTTCACCCAAATTTTGTTATAATTTGTAACAAATATTGTTACGGATTATAACAATATTTGTTACAATAAGTAACAAATGTTGATACAAATCGTAACAGACAAATGTGTGATAAAAATTAGATATTTTGTTATATATGTGTATCAAAAATTGTTACCTATTGTAACAAAAAATGTTACAGTCTGTAACAATATTTGTTACAGATTGTAACAAAATTTGGACGAACAAGGGTCTGTAACATTTTTTGTTACAGATTGTAACAAAATTTGGACGAACAAGGGTATTTTGTGCAGTCTGGAAGTATGTGAATGGGCCTAGAGGCTAATAACTTAATTATGACAAACTCAGGTCAATTCCTTAAAACTAAAGCTAAAAACAGGCCATCTAGCTGAAAATCTCTTAGTTAATAGTCATTAATTTGGATGGTGTATTTTTAAAAAAAATTAAAAACTTACCATAAAAATTATTTCTTACACATGTAAGACATTTTTTACAATAACAAAATTACATATAAAAATTGTGGCTAATTTTTAAAAAGTCGTTTTTTTGGGAATTTTAATAAAATAGCCACTGTTTACAAAATGATTTTAAAAAATAGCCACAGTTTCAAAAAATTTAAAAACTAGCCATTTCAGAAATTTCTGACATATGTTAGAAATTTCTTACAGCACATTTTATGTGTAATTTTGTAATTGTCAGAAATTTCTTACAGTGTGTTATGGCTAGTTTTAAAATTTTTCAAACTGTGGCTATTTTTTAAAAACACACAGTTCAAAATGACTATTTACCTAACTGAACCCTTTTTTTTTAATTCCCAAATAAAAAATAAAAACCTAAAACAAAAGTGAAAATGAAATGATTTCTTGTAAAGAAAATATAGGACAATTGGTATAAAAAGAGATTGAAAAAAAAATAATCCAATCGTGTTAAAAAAAAATTCAGATCAAGAGAAAAGAGTGAGAAATTGTAAAAAAAAATAAAAATCTAAAAATTTGCTTGAAAAATCTCTCAAACTTGCAGAACAAACACAAAATGAGTTTTAGAGGGGGAAAAAAAAAGTTTTTTAGGCATTTAACCAAAATTTTGGGTAATTTTTTAAGATTTAGCTATAGTTTCACGAAATTAACGATTTCGCCATACCATGTGATATTTTATGTAATATGTAACATATATACGTGTAAAAAATATAAAATTAAATGTAACGTTACATTTAATTTTATATTTTTTACACGTATATATGTTACATGTTACATGGTATGGCTAAATACTTCAAACTTTACCTTTAAAATGACTAATTGCTTAACTGACAAAAAACAAAGGTTCTTTTATATGCTCAAGTTGTTTTCCCAAAAATACGGAGAGAGACTGTTTTCTTCATAAATATCACCCCAATTTATATTTGAGGTTGTAGCAGTACTCATAATTTTTTTTAAGCAATTACACGATAAAATGTTAGCAAAAAATAAATTAATAATGTATATTTTAAATTAATTTTCTTAATTAATTTAATTTTTGCTAATCATGTAATTAATTAATTTTCATAATTAATAATGTAGATTTTAAATTAATTTCCTATCATTGCAAAAAAAAAAAAAATCTATTAAATGAAAGTGACTTTGGCCATTTCGGTCAACTGATCAAGGACAACTTTATTATTTGAGAATCCTCATATTTGTCATTATATATTATTTTATTGCTGCGTTAAGGAAACATCGTATCTGCATAGGATTGCAAGAATCATTATCACATGACTTCTAGCCAATTGACTATAAGACGAACAAAAACAGTACTGATATTAGAAAGTGTCTTAAAAGTTGGATATATACACCGTCTTCGATCTTTTCTAGTATAGTTTAGTTTAACTCATATAATCCTAAACCATATAACATACAGTAATTAAAAAACCTAGCTAGGTTAATTTAATATTATCCAAAAAAAGTATAATAGTTGCTTAGTGGATGTATTGTACGACTGTTTGAAATGAACTTAAGGCATGCGCATTAAGGGATTGCTTAACACCAATGTTGTTATAATTTTAATGCGGTCCATGTGTATGTTTGTTTTTCATATAGAACAAAATTCATGTTATATAGAGTCGGTAATTAGATCCAGCATTTGTTTCCCATTTGACCAATTTTTTTTCCATTTAAAAAAAAAGGAAAAATTATAATAAATATCCTATTTTTAACACCTAATTTAAATGGAAAATTCTGTAGTGGGTTTTTTTTGTAGTGGGAAATAATTTTGAATGGTGAGATTCACAATTTTAAGATGCGGGACCCACTGAAAAGATGAATCTGACGGTCCAGAATTGTTTTCCACCACAAAAAAAACCCATCACAGAAGTACCCATTTAAATAAATACCTAATCTTTTGAAAAATATAATAAAATACTCAAGTGATTTAATTACTTATATAGTGATAGCTGGTGGTAATTAACTTAGTGACAAAAAATATTTGTAAGTAATTAATTAATTGACTAATTACTCAATTATTTTAAAAACTTGGATATTTATTTTTATTATTATATAAATTCAAAGTATTCAAATACTTTACCCTTCATTTTATGAACAATATTTTTAAAAATAAAAAAATTAATCATTTATTCATAAAAAACTAAGAACATAAAAGTAAAATCATAGCACCATGTAACTAACAAAAGAGTGTGTCTATTATCACTCTTAATCCTCTCTTCACACACCTTTGTTATAATCATGTTTATTAAATTCAATAATCGTTAAATACACACTTTATCATTCCAAAAAAATCCTAATGCTTATTAATATTTATTTTTTCCTCTTTACCCACAATTAATCTCTTTTATTTCTCTCTCTTTTTTTTTTATGTCCGAGTCTTTTTCTCTTTTCTTTTTCATATCTTCATTTTTGTCAAGTTTTTTATGGGCACTATTTTACACATACGTACACACATTACACACACATACATATTATATATATATATATAGTCTCTGCAAGGTGTTTGAAGATTTGTCTAACTTGATCACTTAATCCATAGAATTTTTATGCCAAATCTCAAACCCAAAAATATATAGATCTGACTTCCCAATTATATCGTATTATGAAGAAATAATATATACATATATATACGTACGCAGCGAGAAGATCTGTGCAATGAGAATTAGGGTACTTTTTTCTCGCTGAGATTGGTTTAGGCATTGATTTTTCTGTAGTGAAGTAGAAAAATACTCAGAATTTATATAACAATAAAAATAAATACTCAAAGTTTTCAAGTAATTGAGTTTCTAGTCAATTCGTGAATTACTTACACATGCTTTTGATAACTATGTGAATTACTACCACTTATCACTATGTAAATAATTGAATTACTTTGATAGTTGGTTACATTTTTTAAAAGATTGGGTAATAACTTACATTAAGTTTTAAAAATTGAGTATTCACTATAATTTCTCTATATAATTTGGCTAAAAATAAAAAACAAAAAAATAAAACAAAACAAAAAGCAAAAAACTTGAAGAATAGCAAATCAAAACGATAAGAAGCTTCTATGAAAACAAAAAAACTTAACATGTTAAATTCAATAGTTGAATTGTTATTTTCATTCAAATATTTTCCCTCAATAATAATACATTATTGGAAAGGATCGCAAAAGTCAAAGGGAAAGAACATTGTATTTGGCAATCATAAAAGAAGGTAAAAAGTGAGGTCTGTAAAGATTATTTCGTAACACTGTTGTACTTAATTGTAATTTTACAATACTCATTTAGGTAATTATAGATTTAATTACAAACAAAGTGGGTAAGAGCGTATCACTGAGAGGTGACATTAAACGCACTTTTAAGAAAATAACTATTTTCTTTAGGGTAAAGTAGGAAAATACCCAGAATTTATATAACAATAAAAATAAATACCCAAACTTTTAAAATAATTGAGTTTCTAGTCAATTCGTGAATTACTTGCACATACTTTTGGTAACTAAGTGAATTACCACCACTTATCACTATGTAAGTAATTGAATTACTTAGGTAATTGGATATATTTTTTAAAAGATTGGGTAATAACTTACATTAAGTTTTAAAAATTAGGTATTCACTATAATTTCTCTTTTCGCTTTATTAGTAAAATTAATATTGATTATTATTTTTTAAATATTAATGAATATTTGCTTAATAGTTAGTCATTAAGAAGAATACAATACAATTCTTTCATTTTTGTTGAAGAGACGTAAATAGTCATTTTTTAAATTAATATTTTGAGAAAATATAGCCAATATTTTCATTAACTAAAGCTATATTTTTAACAATTTTTTTCTTGTTTGTATAAACAAAATTTTCACTTCATTTTAAAAAAAATAAGTTTGGTAATAGATTTTTTATTATTTTTAACTAAATATAATCCAGCCGCATTAGATTAGATATCCCTTCCAAAAGGATGATATATCATGGGATGAGATAAAAATTATATGAACTCCACTTATTAAAAACTTATTAAATATAAAAAAGTTTTTATAATATTATATAATTTTCTAAAAGTATCGTTGCTTCATGTGATATTGTACACAAGAGAGATATAATAATGTAAATAACTGATGTAATGAATTTAAAATAATTATTACTACGTACTTTTATATCGTTACTAAAATTTTTATAATATTATTTTATCACACCCTGTAAGTGAAACATTACAGAAAGATCATTATTTTATAAATGTAAAATGTAAAAATTAATATTTCATAATTAATTAACATATATATTATTTTTTATTATTTAAAAATAAATACAACAATCCAATCTAATATTATGCCAAACACTACATAATAATATAAAATATAATCTAACCCAATTCAATCTCATACTATTCAATCCAATCACTGTTAAAATCACCGTGAATTAATTAATTTTTAATTATCACTTTTTATTGGATGTCATGATCGGTCTTAATTTGTCATTACGCGTAGAACATTTTAATTATAACTCACAGTGCTTTAGTTTCCTTTTGGCGTCTCATATTAATGTTGACATTTTGACAACGCCTAGTAATCTACCAAGTACGAACCAATCCGGAATTTATTATTTATATATAATATATATGATATCGGACCGGGATCTAGCTAACTCATACATTCAGTACAAATTATTATATATCATAGATCACTATAAGGAAAAGAAAAGTGAGTATCCAATTTATTTTTAAAGATTTTAAAGTGGTTATATATCTCTTTTAACAACCATCATTGACCGTTTAGTGCAAATAAGTTGGTCAGTAATTTATAAGCTAGTCTCTAAATTAGATATTCAGGCTATGTTTTGGTTAGAGCCTAGAGGAAAGAATTGATGTGTGGATAGAAAAAACAGTGGACTGAGACGGTGGTGGGTGGGTTGTTTGATACGAGGGAAGAGATAGTGGAAAGATAGAAAAAGAATTGGTCATTTTTTACCATTCCAAATGGTTTGAAAATGGTTTGGAAAATGGTTTGACTTTACAAATTTCGAGGTGATATAAATGGTTGAGATTTAAAGATATTGTATAGGGATTTGGAAAGTTGAAAAAAATGGTTGAAAAAAGTGGAATGGAATGGAATGGTTTGGAGGATTGAAAAAGGTGAAAAAATGGAATGGAATGGAATGGGTAGAATGGTTTTCCCAAACGGGGGGAATCCCCATGTTTGTTTACACCATTCTATCCATTCCATTCCATTTTATTTTTTCACTTTTTTCAATTCTCCAAACCATTCCATTCCATTCCACTTTTTTCAACCATTTTTTTCAACTTTTCAAATCCCCATACAATATTTTTAAATCTCAACCATTTATACAACCTCAAAATTTATAAAGTCAAACTATTTTTCAAACCATTCTTCAAACTATTTTCTAAACTATTTTCAAATCATTTAGAATGGTAAAAAATGACCAAAATGGTTTCCCCAAACGCTTTGTAAACTTCCTGTGAGAATGATTCTGATATATATATATATATACATAAATTTTCATGATTAGTAATGTATTAATTTTTTCCTCAATATATTAGAACCATAACATGCGTGAAAAATTAATGAGTACGTATGTGAGTGATCTGTTGAGTCGTATATTGTAATAAAAAAGAATATGGTGTAGTACAAGCATTTTTTTTTTCAATTAGATGTTAAAAATTGAATTTGTACTATAATAAAGTAGATGTAGGTCAATAAATTGCCATAGCGTAAAAGAAGTACAGTGGTACATAAGTTATAAATAAGCTTGATGTAAGGCAATATATAATAGCGCAAGGGAATATATATCATTAATATACTTTTGGAACTTTATATGATTTATTTGGTATATATGTTGGTACAGCTTAGATTACTAAGTTCAATAACTAAAATCCATAAGGTTTACTATTGTGTATTAACTGATATATTCGTCATTTCCAACACACACACACACACACATATAAATTAGCCACTAACTGAGATTAATTTGCATAACTTTGTAAGATAAATTGATAAGTACACTATGGGCTTTAAAGTTTGTAAAGTTTGTTCACATTTATTACCTGCCAGAGGAGAGAACTGGTCCATTAATTTCCATTCTGTAGTTCTGTTTGTACATGTGATTACTTTTAATAATCTACGCAAAGAAACTTAAATGGACGTCATTTCACAGCTATATATTAGTGTAGATATGCTCTAATATTATTAATTATTCTTCCAAGTTAAAGAGATCTTATATACTTTTCCACTAAAAATACAAATTACTAAACTTATTACATTTTCTCTTTTCTAAAAAAAAAGGGTGAAGTAGGTAAATACCCAGAATTTATATAACAATAAAAATAAATACCCAAACTTTTGAAGTAATTGAGTTTCTAGTCAATTTGTGAATTACTTACACATGCTTTTGGTAACAAAGTGAATTACCACCACTTACCACTGTGTAAGTAATTGCATTTTTGGGTAATTAGTTATATTTTTCAAAAGATTAGGTAATAACTTACATTAAGTTTTAAAAATTGAGTATTCACTATAATTTCTCAAAAAAAAAAAACACAAAAAAACAAAACTCACTGCATTTGTTTTTCTCTTTCTCCCGGTAAAAGCAGTAGTTCAGCTACTTTCAAGAAGCACTTTTCTCTTTAAAAACTAATAAATTTTAATTAGTTGAAAGAACATATTCCCTCATTATTTGGGGGTTGGCATTCTCTCTCTCTAGACATATACAAACATATATATGTGTGTAATATATATATATATATATATATATATTAATAAATTCAATATTCTATTCAGATACTCAAACCAAGAAAATTTATTCCAACGATAAACTAAGAAAGTTGCGATACTGATCTATTCCATTAATAAACATCATTATTTTTTTGTCAAAAAAAAAAGTCATTATTTATTTTGACGAAGAAATTATTCTCCACTATTTTATGTTCTTTTTTTTTTATTTTTTTATAATTTTAATAATTTACCCCACTGTTTTATATTCTAAGTCATATATAGGTGTGTGTGTGTGTGTTACTTAGTAATTGATTGACTCACGCTTATATATATTAGGCAATCCGATGCCTTGTGCTTTTTTCTCTTTTGGAAATCGAGTCTATATATATATAGATACGTTTTATGTTGGTTAGGTTGATTTTTTTTTTCTTTTTGGTGGAATATGGTTGGTAATTAGGTTGATTCTTATTGAATACTTTAAGTTCGCTTTTTATACACATTTTCTCATAATTAATTTAAGTTTTCTTTGGCGTGTGAACGAAAATACATATTTATAAAGTTAAATCTGAAATATTGTCCGTTGATCACTAAATTAATTAAAGCTGAAATGTAGCGTGTGAAATATATATATACATATGTGTGTGTACTTATAGAAGATATATACGAACCATGAAAATCCTTTTATGTATGAATAATGCTAAATATAGAACCAAAAAAAATTTACAGAAAAAATTGTATCAATTAACTATTAAATAAAATAAAGTGCATTGTTAAGTCCGTTAATTTTAGTCCTTTAGCCAGTACTTATAGTTTTAGTTGCAAACGCTTGTGACTTCTGTCAAGTTCTTGCCTATAAATAGTAGGCTTAATCATTGTTCAGACATACCACCAAAAACCACAACAAAGGCATTGTGGATGGGAATAAGAGAGCAAGTGTTCTCTTGTGAGAAAGAAGTGTTTTGTGAGTGTGTTACTAGTTTAGCTGTTTGAGCGTACAAAAATAGTGAATAATCCCTTGTTAATTTGTTTCTCACATCTAAATATTTTAATTTTTTTGAACTTTCCAAATCACAATTAATGCAATATTCTTAAATCTCAAAATATTTATACTACATTGAAATTCAAAAAGTCAATAACCATTTAAAATGATTTGCCTTTTGTTTGGTTTGGCCATTTTGGCCATCTTTGACCATTTATGGGGATGAAAAAAGTGGTTTGAAAATGATTTGTAAAAATGATGTAAGAATGGTTTGACTTTGCTAATTTTGAGGTGATATGAATGGTTGAGATTTAAAGATATTGTATAGGGATTTGGAAAGTTGAAAAAAATAGAATAGAATGGAATAGTTTGAAGGATTTAAAACGTTGAAAAAAATGAAAAATAGGAATGGGCCCAAGATTATTTAGTTCATAGAAGTCTTTATGAAACGTGAGGTTCATAAGCGGATTATTATATATATAGCCACAGCCCCACAATGGTCACATAAGTGATAAGGTCTACAACAAAATATATATTAGTTTCTACTAGCGATAATGTTTTTAAAGCTTTCCTCTTTTTTAAAGTAATATTTTCATTCAATCAATGTAAGCTTTAATTAATCAATCCCTCATGGAAACTGAAGGTCCAAAAAAAATGAACAATAGATTAATTACTAAGTCCACTTAAAAGAGTCTTTTTGGGTTATAAAATATATCGAAAAATTATATCTGACTCCACTTCCGACCCCACATTTATTTTATACTAATCGGTTCACTAATTCATTTTTCTTAATATAATATATGTTGCTTTCTAAGAAAATAAGGACAAAAATGGAAACGAAAGACACCGTATTTCTCTCCTATCTCATCTCTTGCTCTCTCTTACTCAATCAAAATTTCAAATCAAACCGGACAAGGGATGAAACTAAAAAAAAAAAAAAAAAAATCCCTAACTGACTCTACTAATTGGTGCAAATTGAAAGAACTACCTATATTATATAACTGTAGTCTAATTCCCCACTATGACGGGAGAACATAAACAAAAATAAAACAAACACCTGTAAATGTGTCAACTATTTTTTAATTCTTTTTATAATTTTTTTTCTCAAAAAAAGCTGTTGATAAATAATATATAAAAAGGCCAATCCCTTAAATAAAATAAAGAGAGATTCTAATATGGTAGACATTCATCGATAGAGAACGATTCGATACCATTGGACTTACTTTTTCAATAGACTATATCTTAAAAAGATAAATATGATGATACAAAATCGTTCTTTACTAGTGAATTTCCCCCACTTAAGTAATTTAGACCATCAAATTTACTTATTCAATGAAGTTTAAATCTTAAAAAATAGATTAACCTGTTCAAAATCACTTAAGGATTGTTTGGATTGCAATTTAAATAAAAAATTATTTAGTTTAAATCATGATAATACAGTAATTACACTAACAAAAATTCAAATTTAAATTATATTACTATAGTAAAATGTGATTATTTCGAAATTATTAAATAAATAGCCATTTTTGGAAGGATATTTTTAAAACATAACCATTGTTACAATTAATTAAATAAATAGTCATTTTTTAATTATAATATGCATTAATTTTACTTTTATATTCTTAATTTTATATTGACTAATGACTAATTTCTTAACTTTTTAAAAATTTAACTATTTTTTAAAATAAAATTAAAAAATTGACTAAATATCAAATAAACTACTTAAATTTCTATACAAACTGGCCTATTAATAGTCTCCGTCCTTGTAAAACCAGCTTAACCCTCAAAATTTTTCTTATTAAAAAAAAAAAAGCAAAAGGAAAAAAGTCCTCGGTTTATGATCTCCACGCGTCAGTGATCTATACGTCACGCCATCCAATCATCTCACATGTCCTTCACGCGCTCTGAAAATCCTAGGTTCTTTTTTCCCACCCCACTCGCTCGCTTTTCACCCAAAACTCTCGTGCCCTCTGCTTTCGACACGTGTACCCAGCAGTCCCTCTTCTGCGATTTCCTCAATCTCCTTTGATTCTCTTAGGCTGGTCAACAGGTCTTAGTTTGATTCACCTGACAAGTGTCAGACTCACAGCGCGAGTACATACCACTCTCGCCACACGCGCGCGTGGGCTCAGAGATCCAAAACCACCAAGTGGTTTTTGAGGTCCAAAAAGACCGCTCCAGGTTTCCTTAAATAAGTTGTTTTGTTATCTGTCACTGAAGACTTCCTTAAGCTTTCCAAATGGAGCATTATTTTTTTCTTTCTTTTTTCCCATTTTTTTAGTTATTATTAGTACATCGATATAAATTACAACATCAAAGAAAAGAAAGAGAAAAGAAAGATCAGTTTCTTCAGAGATTGTTCTCTTGTCTTCAAGCTTCCATTTGCAGGAAAAAAAAAAAAAGGTAAGCTCAAGATTTGACCTTATTTGTGAGCTTCGTCTGATAAAACTCTTTATTCTAGGAATTTTTTTGTCCCTGCTGCTTTTTTTTAGACTGTTTATTTTTGTTGCTATATGAGTATTGTGATTACTCATCAAAAGAAAATGCAAAGATCCGGTCTTACGATCCACTTTTTATCGCCGATCTAGCGAAAAATTTTAGGGTTTTTCACGGAAGATTATCGATATGGGGAGAGGGAAGATTGTGATTCGAAGGATCGATAACTCGACGAGCAGGCAAGTGACGTTTTCGAAGCGAAGAAATGGGCTGCTTAAGAAGGCGAAAGAGCTGTCGATCCTCTGCGACGCCGAGGTTGGTCTGATTATCTTCTCCAGCACCGGGAAGCTCTATGAATATGCGAGCACCAGGTCTGATTTTGACTCTCTCTCTCTCTCCCCAATTTCTTTTTTTTTTCCTATTTTTTTATTCCATTAAGTGAACTTAATTTGTGCTCAATGATTGGTCACTTCCATTTTTTTCACATTATATAAATATATAATTACTGATATTATCTGTGCAAGGTTTGGGTTAATTGTTGGACATTTTATTCGGTTAATATTAATAATTTAGGATCGAGACTATTATCGGGAGTTGTGAGTTTTATATACATATGTGTATGTATGTATGTATGTATATGTTTGTTTTTAATTTCTTTAGCATCATGTATATATAAATATTTATACACTTCGATTAAAAGTAAAATTACAAATATATAGTGTAGCTAGCTTGTTAGATACAATAATCTCATACGTGATGATTTGTTTAAGGATTTTTCACCCCAAATAATACTATTTCACCTCCTCAATTTTTGTTGAGCTTTATGCAGGAATAATTAGTGGTTTAAAGTCACAGAGAAAAACGAATGATTAATGAAATATTTGATTGAAAATGGAAATGCTTCAATTTATTTGTCGTGTTATGTCTAACATATGCACGAATTTTGCAATGGTATAATATAGTTTAACTCTCAGAATTATTTATCGATTACGTACTCTCTTTCTCCTCTAAAATATTTTTAAAAATAGCCAAATGATATTAAGAACTTTATTTATGTCTTAAAATAACATAATTAATACACTTACATTCTAGAACTCTAACGATCAGTTAGTTCTTTTAAGTACTCTAAATCATCTGCTTAAATATCACTCGATCCTAATTATAGATAACGTGCATGAATGTTTGCAACGTCTATATTTATTTATTACTGCATGATATATCCATTAATTACTTCTCCGTGGCTGCGTAAGTAAATAATGAATGTACGTTTGAGAACAACAATGTCGTAATATTAGAACCTATATAAAGCTAGTCCTTCCACGAGTTAAGTACATTTACCAATAAATTTTGGATAAATTTATTATGAGCTAACTACATTTAGAAGTGTTGAATAGGATATATGGGATATGAGTTTGGCATTGTTTCTTTCTCCTCAAGTAAAAATAGTATGAATACTCTTGGTTATCCTTTTTAAAGCCTTTTCATGATCTTGTTTTTGCTTGTATTAATTCTTTTATTGCTGCTTTAATTTAAAAAAAATTGATAATAAATAAATATTATAGTGGACAACGATTTTATAGCTTTCAAAATATAAGTATGACTATTTAGAATTGATCCTTCTAACAAACACATTCTTACTATTTAAATTATTTTTATTTGAGTTATTGTTCGACAAAATCTTGTAACTGAAATCGATGTTTGAGTAAGTATTTTGTTGTAGTATTTGAATTGAGATTATAAGAGAGAAAATTTACATTAAAAATTAAAAATGTTATTTTTAAATTTAGCAAAAATACTAAAACATTGTAAAATGAATAGTTAAATTATAAGTTTGGGCATTTAACCATAAAAATCTGAGCAATGTAATAAGGATGCTTGAATAAAAAATTTGTTGATTCCAATTGTTTAACAAAGACCTCTTAATACTATATGTTCTTTCCTAATTGAAAAGTGCATTTATAGGAAAAATCGAAAAGTGGGTTTTTCTCCATAAAGTTCATTCAATTATCAACTAAAGAAAAAGAGGGGTTTATAAGAATACTCACATTTAAAGAGTTCCCTTTCATAAAGCTCAATCTTAGTGTCGTAAGTTGTAACATTTAGGGACGTATCTATTATATAGATTCACAAACAAAAGCATATACTAAATTCATAGTCGTTTATGGAAAAAAAGTACTGCTGGTATTTCTCAATATTTTACTACTATTGGTGCTTGATAAACTAGGTTCCTCTTTCAAAATTAGAAGAGCATATTAATTTTACTTAATTGCTAGAAAGATTAATTGAGGGCATAGTTGTCATCTCAATTTTCAAGCACAAAACACCTAGCCATATATTATTTAACTCCTAATTAATTGTAGTTGTCACTACCGTACTTTGATTTGTGGATTAACACATAAAGCTCATTGTCAAAATTCATTGATTACAGAGAGTAGCAGAAAAATTGAAATTAGGAGATTTAAAATTGTGTTTCGTTTGTCAGTAATTAATCCGTTTCCATCGCAAACAGCAACCACAAACAAACTTAACTAAGGTTTTTTTTTTTTTTTTTTAGAGCAAAAGAAATTTTTAGGTGACATTTTCTTCTTAAATAAATTTATTTAATTTACCATAGTGTCAATGTGTGTATATAAATTATATGTATGTGTTTATACACCCAAAAGAGTTCTTCTAACTTAAAATACAAAAACAAAAGTAGTAGACATTTCTTAAATAAGTTATAAGATTAGACCATTTAGCTAATAACCCCAACTTAATCAGTATCCAAATTTTCCAGACGAAGTTCTTATTAACAAATAACAATAGTAATTTTGGCGGGAAAAAAATTGTTATGCCTCCCTGATCGATTTACAATTTTGTAAAGTGTGCTCTTTCACCTAGATTTATCAATTATGACTCAAACCTTTGAGGGCGAAAAAAAAAAAAACACTACGAAAGCCAAATCATCATGCACCAAATTCAACTGTAAAGAGATAAAAGAGTATTTTAATCCACATTGTGTGTTATAGTATTTTAATAATGTTATTCATTTAATCATCGTAGTATCCTTATATTGTTTCATGAAACTTATTTTCTGAAAATTGAGGATCATATGATCTAACCATGGCTGGGCTTTTCTGATCAGCATGAAAGCTGTGATTGAGCGTTACAACAAAGCAAAGGAAGAGCATAATCAATTGTTGAATCCAGCTTCAGAAGTTAAGGTACAATTCCACTTGCATCATTTACTTATCAACATAACATATTATAAATGCAAAAACAGAAACTAATAAAAGTCCTCAATATATATATATTTGTCTCTCGGTTCCTTTCAATATAATTAACAACCTTCAGAGATATTAAATTTACATATTAATTATTGCTCCACCAAGTTCTTATGCACACACATATTTAAGAGCATATATTTCAGACAATCGCTATATAATCTAAAAACATGTCCATTTATCAATTTGTTCACTGTACTATTTTGGACTTTTATTTCTCCACTTATGTTGCAGAATAGAAGCGTTACATGATCTTGTTATTTGATCTTAGAACAATCTTTGTTGTAGCAGCAATATCACCAATCTTCGACCTGTGTGGTATAAGAACATGCATTAGCTTACTCAAAAATCATTGTCCAAAATTAGTTATCCTTTTTTTTTTTTTTTGGTTATTCTTCTTCAATAGGCCAGTAATGTAAAAGTTAACAATTATTAGAATTCAGAATACTCAAAACTTTTAATTAAGCACATCCATATTTGTAACATCAAACTAATTACCGATTTCATGATTAATGGAATTAGTGATCATCATTCATCAATGAATATTAAATGTCATATTTATGGCGAGACATTAGATTTAACATAGCTATGGGATAGTTAGCCCTAAAAGTCCCAAAAGTTTTGATTTTGATAAAGGAATAAACCAATGCTTAAGTACAAGTCCTGATCTTAATTTCTGGATTATTATGCATATATTCCTCTTCCGGTAAATTATAGATTGTTTTCTTCATTTATAATAAGTTGTATATATCTTAAAATAGTTCAATAAAAAAATGCATATTTACATTTTAGTTTCTCTCTTTAGGTTAATAAAAATAAGCCAAGAACCAAAAGAGATAATGCAGAACTGATATTGCCATAATGGAATATACAATAACATTGATGCTCATGGAAAAACTGGTTGTGTATGTTTCAGGCTTTTCTTCATGAATGGACTAATTACATAAACATGATTAATATTCTTGGCTTAATTTCTAGTTTTGGCAAAGGGAGGCAGCAACATTGAGGCAACAACTACAATATTTACAAGAATGCCACAGGTGAATATTTTTCTTTTTTTTTTTTGTTGGGAACAAGTGTGTCATTTGATGTTCTTTCTTAATAAATGCCAAGGAATTGGATTATAAGTTACTAAGGCTAATTTGGTATTGTTGTAGCTTTTAGTTGTGTCGACGGAAGAAGTTTATGTGTGAATGATCATATTTTATATTGAAAATATTAAAAAAAGAATAAAAAAAGACTAGTATAAAGACAAAAACAGAATCTGAAAATTGGGAGTAAATTGCTTATGTTCTTCTTCTTATTATTTCTCACTTATGTTCTTCTCTTCTCTAAATGAGCATTCTATTTAGAGGAAAACGAAAGCTGCAGGGTGCTTCCTGCAATTAATGAAAGTTGCAGGGTTATCCTCGTATAAAACCTAATGAAAGTTGTGTGACATTTCCCGCATAATACATGATGAAAGTTGTAGGGTGCCTCATGCATAAAACAAGTTTATATATATATATACATTTATATATCCCTCGCAAAGCCTTTTTGGGAGACAAAGATGCTTGCTTCTCTCTGCTTGAATTCAATGCCGATCTAATACGTCATGAATCCAATATTAGTCATCTCAAACTCTCTTGTCATTGCTTTCTTAAACTCTTTGAACATGCTTGGGTTGCTCTATGTGAAGATCAAATTATCAATACATTAGGCAGATGATCATGATATCTCCATGCTCGTAGGGACATTTCTAGTAACCATTCTCTATGAGGTGCTTGTCGATCCAACTAATCCACACTCGTGGTGCTTGTTTCAACCTATAAAGAGCCTTCTTCAACTTTAAGACTTTGTCTTCTCGTCCCTTCACTACATAACTCATTGGTTGCTCAATATAGACTTCTTCTTCTTCAATTACTCCATTCAGAAATGCAGACTTCACATCCATCTGATAATACTTCCACTTATTCTGGGCAGCTTAAGGAAATAATTAACCTAATGGTCTCTAATCGAGCAATAAGGGCAAAAACATCATTGTAGTCGATGCATGCATTTTGACTGTAGCATTTTGTCACTAGCCTTGTCTTATGCTTTTTGATTTCTGTCTTAGCATTCTTCTTGCTTTGCACATCCATTTTTCAACGATGGCCTTGTGACCATTTGGAAGTGGAACAATTTCTCAGGTATCAATCTTTCTTATAGCCGCAATTTCTTCATCCATTGTGGTTCTCTATTTTTTTTCTTGAACAGCTTCTTTGAAGTTAATCGATTTACAATTAGCAAAAAGACAAAAAAGAGCAAGATTTTCAAGTCTTTCGGTGACTTCATAAATGTCTTGTAGACTTTCTATACGTTCTTCCTTTCTAGAACGAAAGTTAAAAATTCCAACATTTTGTTGCAACAGTTCCAAGATCGAAAGTAATATCTAGAAGGCAAATTCGCCCTAGATTCTACAATTAATATATGAAAAATTGCGATATATATTCCTTCTAATATGGAAGCATTACCAGACTGATCCTAGTATTTCAGTCAAAATTTATTTTGCATTGTAATGCCAGAAGTTCATTATCAATAAATGATAAATTTAACTTCTCTTAGCTGGAATCTAGACATAGTTCACATGAGGATTTTTAAAATTGCTCTAAGTTCCTTTATAAACTTTCAAAGAGTTCATCTTCTTTTGACCCAGTCTTATGGTTTTGTTACCAAACGTGTAGAGCGAACTCCCATGAAACAATGTTTACGAAAAATTTATTGTAGACTTAGTCTAAATGCTTTGGTGGCTGATTATTTGCACGTCTAGATGAACATAAAGAGCTAAACACTATAATTGTTCCCTTCATATATGTTGAGTGCCTATTTCCACATGTACTATATGCTGAGTGGTTTTTGCAGTTAGCAATTCTTTTACTTTTAGTACGTCTTTTTAATATCTAACCCAATGTATTTGATTCATCATTTAACATACCCCAATACATGTATAGTTCAACCTAAAGATACAGTTAGATTGACCCCTAAGGCAAATATATAGATTGTAGACGAGGAGATGGAGACAAGTTAAATGGTAGATCTAGAGGAACCAGAATTTTGAGCTTAAATCAACAGCGAACTCTCTTCAAACAATGTGGCAAATTTCCTTCCCTCATAAAATCACTTGATAAATAAATTGCAGCCAAGAACTTGGAACATTTATTTTTGTAGGTCAGTGAGCTCTAAAGATAGGGCAAACAAACCATAGCTTTCCCCAGGGAACTGGAGAAGTTTAGAAGATTTCTCATTTAAGAAAATGGACAATGTCAGTTACTCGCAAACTTGTACCTCCGGGCCTCTTGGAATTTCTGTTAATCTAGTACTTCTAGAAAATGGTTATAAGCTAGCTTCTGTGGTTTAGGCAGAGTGTAATCGTGTAAAGACAAAAATATGAACCATGTAAATTTTCTGTGAATTCCATTTGCTTCAATTCTCTATTTGGTCAGTTCATATTTCAAGAACAAAAAATATTCGTCCTAACATTTGAATCAAATCGATGTTTAGATAGGATTTTGGTTTAGATATGAGTTTAATATTAAATCAAATCGATGTATAAATAGGAGTTTGGTTTAAATAGGAATTTAGTTGTAGTATTCCAATTAAGATGGTAAAAAAAAAAAAAAAAAGAAGATTTGCATTGGGAATTTAAATAAAAATTGAATATTTTACTAAAACAAGAACATTACTATTGGAGTAAGGATACTTTGAATCTAATTTTTTGTATTTAAGTTAATTACCAAACAACCTCTAAGAATGGTCATCCACGCCCTCATGTAAGAAACTTATGATTGTAAAACAGTAACGATGACTTGCTTAAATTAAAATTTGATCTTCATTTAACCATCAATTCATGTGACAGATTAAATGTCCTAGTCGAAATCATAAACCGAAAAAGCAGGCTTGGTTGTGCTTTGAAAATCTTCGACTCCATAATCTCTTTGCTATGTTTGCACTGTTCAGGATCTACATAAACCCTCAAAAATCACAGTTTTGCTGTCACATTTTGCCTTTTTCACTCTCATTCTATATTTTTTAACCTTCCATCTAATTCCCCTAATTTTATTTTAATTTGCTCTACTGCATCCTGACATTACTACTTGTAAAGATATGGGTGATGCAATAGTGAAATCACGAGGTATAGTAGCCCTGGAAATCATGGTATCTATTAGAGCAATAAAAGTATTATATATACATGACATTCATAAGAACCGTAAAGCATACCCGAGTATTTCACTGTGATATATGCAGACAGTTAATGGGGCAAGAACTTTCCGGCTTGGGTGTCAAAGATCTACAAAATCTTGAAAACCAACTCGAAATGAGTTTGAAAGGTGTCCGCGCGAAGAAGGTATAAAACTCTTAGCCTTTGCAAAAACCTCATGATCCCTTTATCTTCTATTTGTTGAACATTATTGACCTTCGGGTTTCTTTCCTCTGCAGGACCAAATCTTAACTGATGAAATAAGGGAACTAAACCAGAAGGTCTCCAATGACTGGCTTGACTTCTTCATTCTTGCTCAGGACCGATCTGCAATAACTGGCTAATAATCATTTTTCGTTGTTCCAGGGAACTCTCATTCATCAGGAGAATATAGAGCTGTATAAGAAGGTAGATCTCGCCCGTAGAGAAAATGTGGAACTGCAACGGAAGGTATTGTCTATGCAAATTCTAATATTTTTGTTCTTTTGAGAAACCCAATAAGTATGTAAGCTCTTTCCTTTATTTCAAAAAAGGACCAGATGGTAAATTATCATAAATATAACAGAGGTAGAGATCGATAGGTAGATACGTACATGAATTGAGGGTTCCACGAGATAGATCTTTTTAGATAGAACTGAACCAAGCCATGAAGCTGAAAAGGTTATTCTGATGAAACCTCTCTTAGGCCTATGGAGCAAGTGACGAGGATCAAGTAAACAGAAGTTCTGATCTCACATTTGCATATCCTATCTGCAACGGACATGATGCACAAGCAACCATCCACCTCCAGTTAAGCCAGCCAGAGCCAACACCACAGCCTCAGCCCCGGAGTACTGAAAAAACCGGAACTGCAGTGAAACTAGGGTATCAACTACTAATGCTTAGCTATTGTGCTAGTAATACAGTTTGGATGTCAACACTGATAATATCTTGTCAAATCTGCAACAGATTAAAACTGCATTAGAAGAGGTTTCGACTGCTGTAAGGTTGTTTTCCATCAAAAACCATTTATCCCACCGCGAAAAGTCAGACCTTCCACCAGATCTTGTACTTCAGGTACTACAGTAGAAGCATCGAGCAGAAGAGCCATTAGACTTGGTATGATATGATCTATGAAACCATTTTTTTTTTTTTTATGATTCTACAAAATGATTAGTCAAACCAAATATCTGTGAAAATTTTTACTCAATAAAAAATGAATATTCGAGTGTTGCATATTGTTGTAGGAGCTTTAAATTGCGTGTGGTTGATGAAAGGACCGAAGTCAGTATTTGATGTATATATACTTTATTTCAACTGATGTCTGTCTATTCTCTGATCAGTCACCAATGTTTTCCATTAATGCCCATTGTATTTTCTCTCTCTAAATTTTTTAGGGAGAAAAAGTTCGATATGGAGAATGTAACTTAGAAGGTTAAGAACAAATTGCATTTCTAAGTATTATCTAGCTTATATGCAGAGCATCATAACATTTATAATAATAATTAGACTACAGCATTAATAGTTCTAATATTACCAAATTCAATGGCATTATGTTGAACCATTATGACTCTGCAATCTTCTTGTGTCGTAGTGTTTTGTTCAATATGAGAAATGATAACAAGCATGAAAGAATGCACTGACAGAGTATTGTGTCATACAAAATTGAAAGATATAGACAGCATTACACGTATTAATCAGATTTGGGCACTGGAAAGCACAACAAAGTGAACCTCGAAGACAATAAATAAGCTAATGCTCAACAGTCATCTATCAAGAGATTAGAGGTGAAAACAAAATGAGAGAATCCACCAATAATACATACAGTTACTCCTAGAATCTTTACCCTTATTTAGTTTTTTCCAGGAGAGAGAGAGAAAGAGAAGATTTAGGATCATTCAGTCTCTTACCTATTTTCCTTTTGTGCTTGTAAGTATTTCTTGGCATGTGTAGGAATGCCAAATTCCGAATTTCCCTCTCAGTGCCGATCCTCCAACATTAACTACATGCTTGTAGCAATTAGGATATGCCTTGGTATGCATACTAGTGATTCCAGTGGAACCCAACTCTTGGTCTCAAAATGCCAAACCTGAAACTGTACGGAAAGATAATTTATTTAAAGAATACATATATATAATTATATTTAAGAAAAAGTTATCTCTAAACCAGTGCAAAACAAAAATATATAAGTAAATCACACACACACACACACAAACAAACAAAAGAATTTATCTATTATATAAAAGTATCTAATTTTCTTACATATAACAAATAACATTAAAATAAAATAAGCGATTTTCTTATATGTAGTAAATAACATTATAAAAAAAAATTAAAAAAAAAACCGAGCATTGTCGTTCAGAAACCAAAGCTTTACTCTATCATGGTTCTGCTCTTTCCACCTTCAGATTAAGAGGGGGAAAAACTACAATCAGCATGCTATTGCCACACGAAAAGTAAAGAAACTCTCAGAGCAATGGCTTTCAGAGGATTCAATTTACAAGGATCCAGTAGACCTATGAAGATATAGAACTATGATGTTTTGAAGTAACAATAAGCAGAGGTAGGTTCATGCCATGTCTTGAAGGTACTTAAATATAAAATGTAGAGTTCATAATAATATAGCGATTAAATTCAATCACTTACAAAATACCTCTGAGGATGGAAAATGTATCAAATGCAGGAAGGACTGTCATTAGAGCTTTGGGTATTAAATTCAATGCAGTGGCTTTTTCTTCCAACTAGCATTCTAAGGAAAGATTTAAGCAAATTTTTGTATGATTTTATATTGGTTCCAGACTCACAAAAAGCTTGATTATGTAATTTTAGTAGAGTTCTCCAATGTCCAAGGTAACTATGTGACATTCAACTAGCAAAACATGATAAGCTTCACGGTAATGCAAAAGGGTTCAGCTTAAGTAGACAGCAACCGCAAGCTGCAAATGTTTCGACATTGACAGAGCATTGTTATTAGGAATCAAAAAGAAGGTTTTGAAAAGTGATCAAACAATCTTAACAAGGAAAGATGGAAACTATAGTAAGCGCAAACCAGTGAAGCTTGACAAGGAAAGAAAGATGCTTCTTCAAGTATGAATTCAGATGAATAACAGCGTGAGTGCTACATGAATGTGGATTGAGGACCATCACGGACTGTGAGACATTTCTCAGACCAAGTTTTTCAATGTAGCTGCAGCAAGTACATTCCTCAATTTTCTAATGCCTAGTGTTTCACAACAATTGCATGTATCAAGATTCTTTGTCTAATGGCAGGACAAAACCTAAACATTTAGCTCTCCAAAGGTAGACAAAAGACTAGGAATTTGTTAACAAATAAACAAGTATAAATGCCAATTTTAAAATAAGCACTTGATATATTCACACTGATAATCAAGTGTGTACGCTATCGTCAGGTTATATCACATACAAAAACAAATAAACAGACATTTAAAAAAATTAATAAATTTGCATCATAGATGACCACTCGCTAAACATGTCAAGAAACAAAATATTTCTTTTTTTTTTTTTTTTTTTTTGCTGAGAAACAAGATATTTCTAACTTAATTTTTAGAATGATATATATAGAGAACAACATGACATAAATTCTTTATTAAAAAAAAAAAAAAAGACTTGCTTTCCACGATTCTCCTAATTCTTAAGATTTGAGAAGAACGAGAAGATACAAGGCACAACAATTTTTTATATGTTCCCTACACCAACAGTTTTTATCCATCAGACAAATAATCTGAGTCAAATGCAGGTCCCAACTAAATACAAGCAAAAGAAATGTAGCAAATCCCTGAATGCAGAGGGCAATAAGAACCAAGATTCCACAGTATGCAAGTAAGGTTAGTGAATGTCTGAAGATCAAAAACAACAAGGTATAAAGATACACATAAGGAATATTTCTAACATGATGTTAATAAATACAAAAATTATCCAGACACTTTAAATAAGATATGTGCAAGGTGCAAAACTGTCACCGAGGATTCCATTTCCCTCCTCAGATAAACAAAATGAAATTAAAAAAAAAAAAAAAAAGTTTATATATCAGACTTCTTTGGCACTATTTAACACAATACTTCAACTGTTCACATGTTGTGTAAAAATTGACTCTAAATGCGCATTGCCTAAATCGTATTAGTTCCCAGCTCCCACTCCTACGCTATAAGGAAGCTTCTGAAAGAAGAAAAAATTCCTCATCTTGTTTTGAGTGCATGCTTCTAGCATCTTCTTAAACATAGAGATGCCTTTGCTGCACAAAGGTCAAATTATGGATCATTTGCCTTTTATAACATACTAATGCAGTAACTTTTTAACTTCTACATTCACTAAAACTGTATAAAATTTCAAGTCGCGTTGATATTTAGGAAATTTTAGACTCAGAAAAACTTAAATGGCACTAAGTGCAGGGGAAAACTAAGTAGAAAATAAAAGCCCGAAAAAAGAGGATATAGCGTCTTTATACAAACATTAATAGACAGAATAATTTTCTACTTGAAATTAGTTGACTCCTAGAACTTAAATAATTTCTAAATACAAAATCTTCTATAAATCCTAAGAAGAAAACTAGTACACATATTACATCATCTAACCTAAAATCCACTTTTCTACTTCATAACAAAACATATTGCTAGTTCTCAAGGAGCTAAAACAAACGAAGATAAAAGCCTGTTGGGAAAAAAAATTGTAACACACACGCAACAGAAGCACAAAGCGATTAAAATAGAGAAGACACTACAGTTTTAAGTGGTCTTAGCAAGTTACCAACGTCCACTGTAAATAGACCTTTATCACTATTCAATTTGGTAGAGATTACACACTCATCACGCTTGAATCTCTCACCAATCCTGTTAGAGTTCGATGACCCGAATTCGTTTAGCCCGACCCGAAAGTCTCACGGTGTGACCCGAAAAGGTATTTTTTGGAGACTTAGCCCGACCTATTGACCCGTTTTATTTTTCGTATTTTAAGGGTTTTCGGCTTGAAGTTAGTAGTTGATAATTTTTTCCCTAGTTCGAGACTACAACCATCTTTTGTACCAATTTTTTCGATATAGTGATTTCTTCTCTCTTCCCGTGACTTTTTTCCCGTCAAGGGTTTTTCACGTAAATCTGTGTGTTTATTATTCGTGCTTTATTTCGTTTTTTGTCATTGATTTTATAACAAACCCAATAGCCAATACGCTCTTTTGTCTATCCCTCTTCGACTCACACAATTCTCTTGTTTTTCTCCTCTCTCTCTTTCTTGGTGCGGGTGACTTACACTCTTCAACACTCACAATTGAGTTTTGCCGGCTATTTCAACGCTCATAGCTTCAGTCTCACTTTCTCAATTGCGACACTCACATTAGCCCCTCTTTTCACACTCGTAGCCGCATCAATTCTTTTCTTCGTCACAAACACATATATAGGAGCACATGAACCCTAAGAGCTACATAAAATAAAACTCCCTTTTCATTTAATTCATTGTTTCTCAACTCCTTCACTTACCGAAAGATAAACTTGAGTAAACTTTCCTAACAAAGCGAAACAAAGGACATGTGGAGTAAAGTTTTAATAACCAGGATGTTCATTAACACAGACTATATATTCTTTAAGCTTGTAGCTCAAGTTACAAGGCAAGGAAAAATAAAATCTTCTGTCCTAAACAAACATGTTTAATTAGGAGTTCGCCAATGCAAATGCATTATAAACAGACATGCATACAATTAATAAGAGCATATAATATATTCAAGAAAAACATATATACACAAGATATCAATATATTAACAAAGACGCTCAAAAGTAAAACTTTCTTTACCTAAGAAAGCACAAACCACAGAGCCAGTCCATCCTGGGCCTTCGTGGCGCTCCAAACTTCAACGATACGTCATCAAATCGCCAAATGAGATCGAACGAAAACTGAAAATGAAAATCACATCATCAAGCCAAGCAAAACCGAAATACATTCATCATAGAAGAAACAAAGAGTCGAGTAAAAAAAATCTCATCGCTCAAGGACATGAAAAGAGAAAAAAGCTCGAATCTTGCACCAATCGCCATGGAAACTCGCTGACGTGGAAGCGAAGCAGAGAGCGATGATCGGAGCTAGGGCAAAATGCGAAGACGATGAACCAGAAAAACGCGTTTCGATGAGAGAGAACGGATCTGATTCTCTCTGCGAGCGAGAGTGAGAGAAAGAGTGGGTGTGTTTGATATAAAATCGGCTTCGAGTGAGGAGAGAGAAGAAAATATCTGAGGAACGATAACGTCACGGGCCTTAAATAATGATTGGAATTCGCGCCAGGAATTGGGTGTGCCCAGATGTATGGTAGAAACCATACGCTCGGAAAGCTGTCGTTTTCACTTATGTCATTTTTTCTGTCGTTTTTCCTTAGGTGTCGGTTTCCCTTTTTTTTTTTTTTTTGTTGGTTCACATAATTATGCCGTTCATCAAAAGCTGTCGTTCTCTCCTCTTCATCATCCTGGTCAATTTTTTTTCTTATTATTTTCATTTTGTTTTCTGTCTGCTTGTCGTATTCTCATTTTTCCTCACTTCCACAAATATTCCTTTTTGTTTTATTTATTAATAATGTTATTTTCGCAACTGTGGTCATTCTCCGCTTTACTATATGTTATCTGTACAAATATCCGTTGATATTAGGTTAGTATTACAAGCTACACCCTAATATTTTAAAAATATCATTTTTGTCTCTTAAAGTTTTAAAAACTTATAAATATGCCCTCTCCACCGTAATTTGTAAAAAAAAAAATGATTGAATTAATAACGTAATAATAATTTATTGGTACCTGTATAATTTTTTAATGATCAAAAGACTTAAAAGTAAGAAAATTATAGTAATTAATTCTGGGTATCTATACATTTCCCCCCGATGTTGTGCCATTGTTGCAAGTTGCACCCTAATATTTCAAAACTGTTATTCTTGCCTCCTAAAGTTTTAAAAACTTATAAATATGCCCCATGTGTCACAATCTGTAAAAAAAATTATTCGGATTAATAACGTAACAATAATCTGCTGACCTTGTATAATTTTTTAAGGATCAAATGTCTTCAAATTAAGAAAATTGTAGTAATTAATTCTATAATTATTTTCACAAACTCCCTCTTATGTTGTCTTCTTTTCTCAAAATACACCCAGATCTTTTAAAATTTTGTATTCATACCCCCTGATTTCATCTATTTTTTTAAAGAATTAAAGTGGAAGGGGTGAACTTGTAATATTTTCAAACATCGGGGGGCACGAGTGCAAGTTTTGAAACATCAGGGTGCAATTTGCAAAGATAGCACAACATCGGGGGGCATTTGTGTAGATTACCCTTAATTCTATAGTTATTTTCATAAACACTCTCTTATGTTGTCTTCTTTTCTCAAAATACACCTCGATCTTTTAAAACTTTGTATTCATACCCCCTAATTTCATCTATATTAAAAAAAATTTGATGTGGAAGGAGTGAACTTATAATGTTTTCAAATATTAAGGGGCATGAGTGCTAACAACATCGGAGATATTTGTATAGATTACCCAAACTTCAATTTATTTGTCATTCTTTGAAGTCATTTTTTTCTATTTTATATACGTTTTCCTACTTGTAAATACCAGTTTCTAATTATTTTTCTTCTGTTAGTTGATTTTGTTTAGAGAAATTATAGTGAATACCCAATTTTTAAAACTTAATGTAAGTTATTACCCAATCTTTTAAAAAATATAACCAATTACCCAAATGATGCAATTACTTACACAATGATAAGTGATGGTAATTCACTTTGTTACCAAAAGCATGTGCAAGTAATTCACAAGCTGACTAGAAACTCAATTACTTCAAAAGTTTTGGTATTTATTTTTATTGTTATATAAATTCTGAGTATTTGCCTACTTCACCCTTTTGTTTATTAGCTTCCATATTTGTTCACACTACATTTCCTCGTGTCATGTTGCTGTACTGTACTCCGTATTTTCTCTCTCACTTATCGTTTTCCTTAATAAAATAATGTGACATAAGCCATTATTATTCACATTTTCGATTGAAACCCACAGTTGGAGCACGTATTGGTCGAAGAAATCGACGGCGACGCGTATCCTCCTCCCCTGCTCCTTTTTTTTTTAATTCCTTTACTTCCTTTTTTTTTTCTTTTCGAATAAAGATTTTGCAAAAAAAAGGATTGTTTTCGCAATAAATTTGCAAATTTGAGTTTTTTTTTCCTCCAAAATTCTAGTGTTTTTTTGCAAATCTTTCACGCTCCCTCCTTATCTTAAAACTTTTTTTGTTTTAATTGTTTTAACTTTATTTTTTAACTAAAATGATCGCGGAAGTTTTTTTTTTTATCTACACGATTGAAGTTTTTTTTTCAATTTTTGACCCTCTTTCGTAGTATACTTTTTAAATTTAAAAAATGAATCGCATATTTTATCAAATAACAAACTGCCCTCTAAATTAATTAATATAACAAAAATACATTTATTTTTTAAAATCTTAACAAACATATATTTTGTTTTAGTTTTGCAACATTTCAGTGTTAACAATTTTATAAAACTAATATATTTGAATGTATTTATCGTGATCATGGTTTGTGTAATTACACCTCCTTTACACTCTAGACCCAATTAATACAAGTTTGATAGAAAGTCTTCGATTCTTCTATAAGCCTTAAAATTCCTACTTATTTACTTCTCAAACGATATGGGATTATTTTAAGGGAAGATTTGGGTTTTAGCCATTTTTAAGCTCATGTTTCAAAAATTTAGCCATAGTTTCACGAATTTAAGGAATTAGCCATTTTCGTTGTGTAACAATTTTCGTTACACGTGTAACAATTTTCGTTACACGTGTAACAATTTTTGTTACCCGTGTAACAAAAATTATTACTGCGCGTAACAAAATTTGTTACATGGGTAACAAAATTTATTACACGTGTAACAAAAACTGTTACATAACGAAAATGGTTAATTCCTTAAATTCGTGAAACTATGGCTAATTCTTAAAAAAATTACCAAAAATTTGGCTAAATCCTTAAAAATCTCATATTTTAATTCTTTTATTTTGTCAAAACTCAACACTTTTTGTCCACAGTTCTACTATTGTTTTCCATTTGATATTGTTTCATTAATATCATCGTCTTTCATTGTCGTTTCACTTTATCATCACTTTCATAGTTGTAAAAAATAGTTGTTTTTACCTATAACGCGGTTTCTCACATTCGGTTGTTTATCCTTTATTGTTACTTTTACCTTTTTCTTTGCCATAATTTTTCTTATGCTACCGTTTATATTTTTATTGTCGTTTATCACTTCATGTCGTTTTAATTTTGTAGTCGTTTTCTCATATTTTGTGTTTTCACTGTCTTTGTTTCTTGTCTTCTATCATTTTATCATGCACGATTTTTTTCGTTTGTTATTGTATGTCGTATGCTACTTTTCACTTTTGTGACGTTTCTTATTTGGTTGTCGTTTTAATATCTCCTGTCGTTTTATGTTTCATTGTCACATTTTTACTCTGGTTTTTATTTCCGTCGTTTCCTTGTTTATCTTCTGTTTTCTTATTTACTTATTGTCGTTCACAACTTCTATCGTTTCACATATTGATGTCGTTTTCTTTTCATCTTCATACATTTCCTGTTGTTTCCATTTTGACTTTGTTTGTCATTCCCTGTCATTTTATTGTCTACTGTATCTCATTTCCTATTGTTTTCCGTTTTACTGTCGTTTCACGTTAACTGTCGTTTACCCCTAACCTGTCATTTGTATTTTTACTGTCATTTTCGCACTTATGTGGTTTCTCATTTTGATGTCGTTTTTATTTACCGTCGTTTCTATATATTATGTCGTTTTTTATTTTTACTGTTGTATACTCACTTTTTGTCTCTTTGCTCCCGTTTACCCTCTTTCTCTCGCTCTCATTTCACTGTCGTTTACTCTTCTCCTGTCGTTTTTATTTTTATTGTCGTTTCCTATACGCCTGCCTTTTCCTTACGGCGTTACTCATTTCCTGTCGTTTCTACATTTCTGCGACAATAGTCACAATATGAATCAATATCTACGTTTCCGTGTAACGTGACTGATCAGGCACAAGTCTTCAAAAACAATAAAAAAAAAAAAAAAACCTTCACGCACCAAGAAGAGAACCCAAACCGTTCCCAAACGATGAAGCTCTCACCTCTCCGGCAATGGCGGAACAGCACTGCTCTCTCTAACTCATTCCTCTTCTCTTCTCCATTGCCGCGACGCCGGAACTTCCGCTCCGACGCGGCGTTGGAAGCCATAGCCGGAGCTTCGCAGGACGGTGTCTCCTCTCTGGCTCTCTACAACTATCCATCTTTTTCCGGAGCTTTTTCGGCTCTCTTCGCTCGCCTCTTTCACTCGCGCCTCGACTTACCTAGCCTCGTCCTTCCCTTCTCTTCCGTCGACCCTCTCAGGTGCTTCTTCATTGCTCTTTCTCTATTGATTTCTCGCTACCAAAACACGTTTGAACTCATTTCTTTGATTTTTTTTTTCTTTTCGTATTTGTGCTTAGGGCTGAGGATTTGTGCATCGAAGGCATCGAAAGACTGTATCTTCTCGACTTCATTGGCCCGAGAAGATTTGCGGAGGTGATTTCGCGGCGAGCTTCGTGCAAGTAAGCTTAAATTTCGGATCTTTTCGTGATTCTTTGCTCTTGATGGTTGTGATTTTCAAGTGGAAATGAGATTTCTAGGTTTTTTTTTTTTTTTTTTTTTTGGTGTTTGTTGAGATATATTGTTTTTGTGGTTGAATTAGAGTGATAGCATTCGATCATCGGAAGTCAGTACTTCGTAATGTGCCTAGCAAGGAAGATTGTTCTGAGAAACTTGAATTTCATGTGAATGTTGAGAAGAGTAGCTCTGTTGCTGTGTATGATTACTTCTCTGCTAAGCTTGCAGAGATTAAACATTCTGATGTGAGTGAATGAAAACAAGATTTTCATTTTTCATTGTGTGGTTTTAGTTTTAGATTAGCTAAAAAATGACATGGTTTTGTTGGTTTCTTTTTATAATTTAGGGAAAGATTGCGAGTTTATTAGAGCCAAATGACCGTGGCCGTGTGGAGATGACTCTAAAGTACATTGAGGACGTAGATTTATGCCGATCGAGCTTGCCTGATGTTAGAGCATTTAGGATTGGACTTGATGAGTGGCGCTCGAAGTTCAATTGCTTAACCAATCCATATATGTACGAGCAGGTTTGACATTACTAAACTTGTTCTTTCTCTTTGGTAAATTCTAAAGGTTAAATTTTTTTTTTTCACTTTGTTTTATTTTTCTTTTAACAATGTTCAGCTGCTTTTTCATTTATCTATGTCAATCCACATTTTATCTTAAGCACCATAGCATGAGACACCCTAATAACATCAATCCATGTTTAGAAAGTAACAAAAATTGGATGGTCATTTACATGTTAGTATCAAAATATTATTTTGTGGTGTAAAATTCTAATAACTATTGTGTCAGATCACATACATTACACATTACACACCTTAAATTTTGATCCATCTGTTTTTTCAACTTTCAAGTGTGTTCCTTCAATCTCTTTTTTTTTTTTTTTAATTCTTTTTTAAAAAGGTAAGAGGGTGGACCAAGATCCAAATCAATTTTTATTTTTCTCCTACCCCCCCAAGAATCAAACTCATAAACGTTCAGCTGTAAACATGGCTACTTATTGCCTGAGCTACGCCCCGGGGGCTGGTGCTTCAATCTCATAAACTACTATATTTTTGCAGCTGTTGGAGATTAGCGCTGCTGACTTGATTACCAAGGGAAATTCTTATATTTCTGCTCGTGAAAAAGCTGCAGAGAAGTTGCTAGATAGAGTTTTCAAAGTTAGGTTGGGAAGAGGATTTTACGGGGAGTGTCTGGTATGATTAACTACTCCTTTTGAAATTTTAGCCAAAAACAGAAACAATAATAATAATCTTAGAACTTTAAGGTCATTTGCTTAATCTATGTTTCTCAAATTGTAATTTGAATTTTTTGATGAGTTAGAGTCATGACATATAGTCGTTCATATGCAACTGGCTGTCCCTCCATAGTTCTTTGCACTTTGTCTGAGCGGCATTTTGATTTGAACTTGTAAATATCAAGTGTCTAACTGGAACTTATTTTGTTGTTGCATATACAGGGAGTGAGAGCTGATGGGAATTCTGCTTTAGTAGATGAAATTGGTAAGATACTTAGTGTAAGAAGCAAGGCCTTAGGTCTCAGGTAATTTGCTCATGGAAATTTATATTTTGTGGGAGAGCATTGACTTTCAAATATGTTTGTGTTTCAAATCATGAAAATTAGATTTTACAGATTTATATATAGCATAGAAGACCTACGACTAGATGGATCATTTGTTTATTCTAGCAATAAAAAAGAATCAATCAATTCAGAGCTCTCTTATCTCAGAATTAAAAGTAAGAAAAGAAAAGGCTGCTTTGCAGACCGTATACTAGCCGCACACCAAACTCTTGGATATTGAAAGCCTTCACATCACATAAGTTACATAGTTAACTGTCATTACTTCTTGTTTATATGTGTTATTCATTTTTATTTTCCTAGAGAATGAAGCTTTTGACTTTGGCCTCAACCTTATTAACAAAAAAGTCTTTCCTATTCAAGTGTAGTCTAGATACATCTGATACTGTTACTATCCTTTATGCCAGGCCTATTGGAGCTGTTGTACTCATGCAACGGAATAACCTTAAAATGTGCTTGAGGAGTACTGATAGTGGCACTAATACCTCTGAAGTTGCAAAAGTGTGTACCATAATCCATGTACTAAAACCTTCTTCCCTTTTGCATTGTTTAATAATATCATAAGCAACGTTTTTTAAAAAAAATTTGAAATCAAGGCATATGGTGGAGGAGGATGTTCAAGCTCGAGCTCCTTTATCATAAGGATGGATGAATATAATAAATGGCTTTCTGCAGAACATCGGAACATTTAAAGGTGTGAAACACTATCTTTATGCAGTGGTAATAGTTCTTCCTTTGAATTTATTTTTCATTCATTTATCTATTGCCTATTATCATCCAAACTATAATTACACGTTATAACATTTCCTCCTAATATTTCCTTTTGACGTATGTAAATCTGCCAATTGCTGTGTATTTGTTAATCCTTACCAGCTACTGCTATTAATGACGTCATGTTCAGTTGTACCTTCAGTTGAGATACTCATTGTTCAATCCTAGTTATCTAAACAATTTGAGTTGATTCTTTGAAAGCCTGAAGTTATATGGTGCCTTGATGATTAGGAGGCAGAGATTTTAATGGTCAAATTCCTTGTTGATTGGTTTGCAGTCTATATGAATTTAGATATTTAAGGTGGAAAGAGTAGAAATAACAACAATAAGACGATAAAAGGATTGTGGGACAACAAACATTTTATATTATGGTTGTATTGTATTCAAAAGAACCACAGATACGAGCTTATGCACATATGTGTAGGAGAGTATTATAGAACTGTGCCTATCAAGATAACATAAACTACACCTATTAAGACAAATATAACGTCCACTTTTGTGTGGATTGATGAATCCGACCCACAGTGTATTTCTGAACGTATATAGTGCAAGTTTACTTCAATGGACAACCATCAACTACTATGCCTTTGGCAGTTGGACACTTTGCTAATTCGCAGTGTTCACCACCTGTTCCCCACCAGGTCAAGCCTTTTTCCTCCAGACCGACAGAGAAATACAGTAACACTGCCATGAAAGCCACCCCAGCATCCAGTGCAGCTGAAAGAATGTAATTGTATCTCTGCCACCATTGTTTCCTGTATCGGAAGACAAAGAAGTTGAAAATCGTCCCAACTAGAACCCAAGAATTGTAGTTCAATGTCGTTGCCGGTGGCATCATTGCTGTTGCTCCTAGAAGGACTGGAAGGTTGATCAATGGGATCCATGTTTGCTTGGGGAAAGCCTTATGTAGTAGCCAAACGAAAACAGGTCCGATGGCACCTCCTAAGAAGAACCAATTCATGGATGCGTAGTTTCCACGAGGTCCAAAGATACGCATAGGTCCCACTAATCCCCATATGACAGATGCATCGAAGAAGACTCTGTCCCCAGGACAAGTCCAAGGACTATCAAGGGGAAGGAGATCATCTTGGCATATGTTTTCCACAGTAGTCAACAACCACCATGCTACTGCAAGATTGACGGTTCCAGCAAGAATAGTTCCTATAAACTAGGTAACACATCAATGCAAAGAAGAGAAAATTGAAAATGTCAGGCCTACTATAGTATGGGAAAAAAAATACGAGTAAATTTATACTAGCAGTGGCGTAGTATTTCCTTAGAGATCGTAAAGTTTCTTTGAGTTGTTCAAATATCAACACCCACCCGCGACTTTAAATATGGCCCTTGATTTGCAAAAGTTGCTATATATTTTTAGGGTTATAGTATAAGTGGATGTACCTGAACTAGGAACATTGACCTTGGAGGGATTTTCATGTAATGCCCCAGCTTGAAATCACTGAGAAAGGAGACAGCTTGTGCCATGCTCATATAGCCATAGGTTTTGAAGCATACATTAGCAATTGGTCTTCCCGGATATATAATACCCATGACGTACTCTGTTATAATGTTCAGCCCTGGCGTCTGTATACAAGATATCGTAAAGTTAGCATGAATCACACAATGATATAAGTAATTATCATGAGATTCTTTGCTGAAGAAAAGAAGGATAAGGATAATGGTTGGATAAAGAATAACAGCCAGCTCAAATTCATTAGTACAATTTTTACCTTTCTATAACTAGCTCTTTATGAGCATGTAAGCTTCTACATTTCTGTAGTTGATGAATATTATAGATGAGAAATTAAATGTTGTAACTAACCTGGTTTGTTGTGGCAGTTATAATGCTGATTGGAAGGGTGAATATAAAGGCCATAGCACCGGCAAAGAGGAGCCCCCACCATGGCATCTGAACCTGGTCATTCAGAAAGATGCACAGCGCAAGCGAGACAGCGAGTGTCACCAGAAGCAACAGGTAAAACCACCACGAAGGTATTTCCTCGTATTTCCGCATTAGTTTGGTATGAATGTCCTCCTTGCCTTTGTAGGAAGCACTATAACGCTGATAGATTTCCCTGCCCAATTACTTAAAAGTATCAAAATCTGTTCATTTTATAAAACTCCTTTGAATCCAATAAAGACACGAATTCTTCCTTGAATTTGTGAAAATGTCAAATTTCCTTTTCATGTCTATTATTGGGATGCGGAATATAGGTTTAAAACACCTTTTGAAAGCTCAAACTGGAAGTAAAATGGTTTCAAATGGTGAAACTAATTGGTTTTATGCCACACGTTTTACCAAGTTAACGTGTTTGACAGAGGAAAGAAAAGCTGTATCAATGCCTACTCTTGCCTCTGCTTTCTAGAGATTACACCTCCTACATTCTTGTTATGTTGTAAATACAACAAACAGAAGAACATAGGGTTAAAAAAAAATAAAAAATAAAAACTTCTAGTAGAGTTTTTCAGGGTTTATGATAATGCATTACCTTCCATAGAACAAGGCCACATGCGTCAAGGTGGAGGCAATGGTGGCAAAACCGAAACCATAAGTGAGGGCAAAAAACATGCTCAAATGAATCCGTCCTTGCTCTTCGTACTTTGCTAAATCCAACTCGAACTTGTCGTTCACGATAGCTGTTATGTTGTATATTTGACCTTGTGCTGTGAACAGATGAGAAGAAAAAATGGGAAACCTACTTGCGTTGTACAAGTCCAGCCCCCAATATGCTATAGGAATGGCGACATAGATGATCAGCGCATAGCCCACAAAGACATTGGCAATGGCGAAGAAAGGGCAGATGAGGGGGCTGAACAAGAAAGACGCCACGGCCGTCCAGTCGAGCGTGAAGGATCCCAGTCCGAGGCCTCTCATGCCCGAGCCAATCTGCTGCGCTGTGACCGACTTTGAGAATATCCAACAAACCCATGAGATGTTGGTGAGTGTTGAGAATAGGTAACCCGGGAAGACGTACCATGAAAAACTGCAGACTAGAGCGATTACGAAGAACTTTGCCCGGGACATACGTTGCTCGTCTTTTTCATGCAATGCCCTGGTTTTTTTTATTTTTTTCCAACGTAAAAAAATTATCAGAAAAATATGTAACTCCTTTTAATCCGGCAGTGGATTTAAAATCTGTTATATGAATTAAACACATATAATATTGATGATGTATTATCGTAAACATGTTGTATGAAAGAGAGTAAGAAAGTATTGATTTTGATGCCACTTAATAATTTATACCTTAAGTAGTGTGCTCTTTTTATTTCTTCTACTTTATGTTTATAATACGAGGATTAAAAAAGTTGAAAAAAATGAAAAAATAGAATGGTTGAAATGGGAAGGCCAAACAGGGGGTAAGAGAAGGAACGTATTTTTTGTTTCATGATTATTTTTACAGCGCTTGTATTTTAATTTTTGTAATGTCTTTTTTTTTTCGTTTAAATTTTATGTATGTGAAGTGTATGTAAACCATTTGGTAGGTGCTCAGTATAGACAGACACTGACCACAATTTTCTAATTTTTTATTATTTATAAATCATGTAAATTTTATTCAGGTTCTGAATATAGAATAGAAATTATTGAAGGTTTATTTGAATTATAATAAACTAATAAAGTAAACAAAACACTAAACATTAAAGACCATGTCACGTCATCTTTTTTTTGTCGTTTTGCTGGACTTTTCGAGTGTGTTTAGACGGGCGGATGGAGCAGTGGACGGAGATGTGGAAGGAGTCAATCACTTTATTTGATTAGTTGGAGGAAGAAGATGAGGGAGAGGCTAGGTGGAGGGAGATAAATCCATCCTTTAAATTGCACATTTCTACTGATGGAAGGATGTATAATCTATTTTTAAACAATAACTTTACTCTTAATAATAATTAATAACAAATATTAAAAATACACAACATAGAAATTTTATAAATATTTATTATTTATCTTTTTAACTTTTCATTTTAACTACCAAACAATTTAAGAATTGCTATATTGTTTTTCATCATTCACACCTATATTGTTTTTCATCATTCACATTCTCTGTCATTTCAATAAGCTTCATCATTTATTCTCTTCGTCTACTCAACCAAACATTTTATTCAATTCTTATTAAATTTAATAGTATTCCATTCGAATTCAAAGATACAGAAACGAGAGTAGAGTCAGTAGACAATGCTTAGATGTCGGTGTCACTATACAAGCACAAATGTGGATGTCTTGTGTCCATCTGCATAACTATTTATGATATTGATCATGACAATCAAATTAAATGGTCAAGCGTCAAATGAAAAATAGCATTTGAGCCAAGCAACCAAGTCATAAAGTATTGGCCTCTTTTTTTTTTCTTTTTTTTTTTTTTGAAAGTCCAAGGCAATTGAAAGTATAAAATATGGTTCTTTCCACAGATGCTTCACATAGCTGTGTGTGAGTGTAACACTAAAAATATATATAGCAGTGATATTAAAACATGTAATAATAATTGTTTTGATCTTTCTTATATAATGTTAAGTAGAATATCGATGGATATGGAGCATTATCCTATATAATGTTAGGTAGAATATTGACGGGTATGGAGCACTACAGAATTACTCTTAATATATATATATATATATTTGTGTATGTATGTATGCAGTGAGAAATAAGGATGCTGAAGAAACGGTTGCATCATGTGAACTCTACCTTATTTTTTAATGTGAACTATACTTTAAAAGAAGTAATAAGGCTATTTTTTCTCAAAAAAGAAGGCTACTTTAGTTATATATTCGTCCAAATTGTCGTCGAGTAAAGTCAAATATTGCACAAATTTTAATTTAACAAGAGTGGGCATAGCAATTTGCAACTGCAAGTAGGAGATGTGAGGTCAGAAAACAAGCTTTTTATTTATTTATTTTGTTTGTTTTCTTACATGCATGTGACTCTTCATCTCGAGATTCACATCTTTTTTTTTTTTTTTTTTTTTACTTTTGGCTTCTGAATTTGATTCCAAACTAATGTATACATATGGGACACGGTAATAAATTAATAGAAAGCGATGGAAAGTGTAATAGGAAGAGAAATTTATTCCAAAAATTTAAGCCACTATGTGATAGAATACAATACATATAAATTTTGGATGTATTTAGGTTCACAAACTTGTCTAATTAGGTAGTGTATTTTTTTTATTTTTATCCTTAGCATATTAATAACAATAAAATAATAATAATAAATGACGGAAACTTTAGAAAAATGCCCCTTTCAAAAAAAAATGTTTAGATTTATGTCATGACTTTAAAATCACATCAAATAAAAAAAATTATTAAAAAAGTGACGTTTCATATCTATCGTTATTTGCAAGTGGTACCATATCTATCGCTCTATGATCTATCCATCTTCTTTCAAGTGGTAGTAAATAGAAAATGCGGGCGCCATTAATCATTTATATTTTATTTAGCGTATTGCTTATATGTTTAGAACATGTTAATTTGTAATATAAACTATAAAGTATGATAGAAATAATTTTGAAATTACCTTATATATAATTTATGTAAATGTTATACATACCGGAAAAGCGAGACTTGGACGAGAGTGGCCGGCCACCACATATGCGCCGGCTCCACCACATACTTCCTCAGAAGTCCGGCCCAACCGTACCCCAATACCTACACGCAGCTTGTATATATATATATATATATATATTACATTCGGTCCATGATCTACTGTATTATTTTAAATATTCCCAATAGTGTATAACAATTATCAGCAAGAAATATAAAATCAGTCTTTTGCAAAATAAAAAAAATATATATATATATATATATATATAATCAGTGGTATCTAATTAAATGAGTAAGAGATTTATAAATATGATAAGCTGCTCCAAAATAATGATTGTAAAGGAATAGAACAAAAAAAAAAAGGTGCAATAATTGATTTGGCCAACTTTGTTGCAAAGTTGTTTCAAACTTTCAATGATACCTAATATGGGACTCTTTCTTTTTTTTTTTTTTTACATTGAATTAAAGTTAGGCTCACATAGACCTTACAAAATCAACGACGGTCTAAACTACAATAACGATGGGGTCTGATTTGAACTGTACTATAATGTTGTTTCACTAACCATTTATTTAATATTTAGTTATTAAAATTTCTTTCTGCAGCCACGACAACAATACACGACCCTCCCATTAAACTTTTGCCTTGCGTGATCTTAATTATTGCTTAAAAAAATAATAAAAAAAGGCCTCCACTAATAATAGTAAGATTTTCCCAATTAAGAATTTCAGCAGCCCATCTTGAAAAAGGCTTTTTTTTTTTTTATTATTTCCTTTTTCCCTTGAAGAGATGAGCAAAACAAGCCATCTTCTAACTAGTCACTCAAGAAATCACTTTTTGTCACCAACTTTTGCTTTCTTCTAGCGAACAAAAGAACAAAGAAAAAGAGAAAGAGAAACTAAAGTTTTTTTTTTTTTTTTCCTTTTGGGTTTTCAAAATATTACCTGAGTGGTGATAATCAAAAGCCAGCCAGCCAAAAAGGAGATATTCCGGCGATAGAAGGCTTTGATAATTGTGACAATCCCAACAGCATAAGCTGAGCCTGAGCCAAAGGCACTACCGGCATTGGCAAATATGGAAATGAGCACGTGCTCTTTTATGTTAAACGGACCCGGGTTGAGCGAAAACCGCCGTGATCCGAACCCGGGCAAGCCCGAACCGGGTTCGCGGGAGAACCCGGGCCAGGAAGTGGCCTATGGGGAGAGTGGCCACCTGGACAGTGATTTGGGTTATGATTAGGGGCTCCGTCCGGTAGGCGAAGAATTGGTTGAGGAAAGAGAGCAGCCCACATGAGAGGAGGCCCAATAACCACATCCGGAAGGTCCACACGGGTAGGGTCGGGTCGTCCGTGTTCGTCACCGTCATCCGGACCTCCTCCACGGGGGAGATCTCGTCCTCGTCGACGCCGTCGCCGTTGTTTTGATCCCCCGCCGAGGCCACAATGTGGCAGCGGCTTTTCGGGTCGGGTTTC
Organism: Boehmeria nivea var. tenacissima; assembly: GCA_018132145.1. NCBI lineage: Eukaryota > Viridiplantae > Streptophyta > Magnoliopsida > Rosales > Urticaceae > Boehmeria > Boehmeria nivea. Next base: position 18,323,968 of record CM030878.1, on the reverse strand, counting down.
GGGTGAGGGTTTGGCGTTTCTAGTGTGGCCATTTGGGGTTTGGGGGGAGTAGGTGGTGATGTATTGGGCAAAATAATGGGAGAGGTTTTGAGGATATTTGTAGGGTTGAGTCTAAGTTTTCATTATTATTGCATAAGCTGTGTTAGAATTGACTGTGTGTTTCCAATGGGAGAGATTTTTTATTTTTAATTTTTTATTTTTTTTATTTTTACTTTATTTTGTAGTGGGGTAATGGGAGAGATAGGAATAAATAGAGTGGGGATTTGGCCAAAGATTTTTAAGATCAATATGTAAGGCTATATTTAATGGTAATGGATATACATTAACACATACCCTTAGTGCTTATTAACGTAAGGACTTGGGTGAGCTTGGTGTGCACATTGCGATCGCAAGAAGAATTAACTATTAAGATACCACATCTCACTTAAGTAGATATTAAAAAATAGATCTATGCCTAATTATTTGCTCAGTATATTCTATTTCAACCCAAAAATGCTTATTTTAATTTATTCTTATTTTAAAGGTAAATTGTCCTAACTGCTAATATAACTTTGATGGCGATTCTACAAATTTAATATTGAGATCTTAAAGATTCAATCCACTTCATCAACACAAAAGTGGGTATCTTTTAACATATTGGCTATTTAGCACTCTCTTGCTATTGAACTTGACTTGAGTTTTTAACATATTGAAAGGAATATCAATTGACCTTATTCATAAGGATCTGACTGTACTACCACAATTTTACCAATATGTCCTAAATAAATGAAATAAAATACAAGAGAAAAATAGTTAGTTTATTGTAATTAATATAAATAATCGTTATAATAAATTATTTTTTCGTATATTAGTCTTTAATACTTTTAATATTGTTATATTTATATACTAGGAAGGCGTACTTAAAATTGATTAGTACTATTTGTTTAAAAAACTCTTATAATAATATATCGTCTAATCAACAAGTCTAATATTATTGCGATATGTATGGGGTTATCTTTGTGCTACATGAGATTATTATAAATAGATTTATTGAATTCATGATGTGGTAGAAAACAAAAAATATCGATGTTCATAACTAGACTAATTTTGTACAAATTAATCTCACATTTTACAAGTTAAAAAGAGCAAATACGTAAGTCAATTGTGTGGTGTTGAGCAGACAAAAAGTTTTCAAAATTGATAGATTTTTGCTTTCCATACCATATAGTATCTTACTTGAAGTGTACATACCTTATTTTCTAGGTATATACAAAGCATTGCCAGCTTGTTACAATTAATGCCCATAAAAAGCAATATCAAAGTCACATGTTTCAGATGATTTACCAGATTAATTTTCCGACCAGATTGAGATTTAATTTTGTTAACTGACATTTGATTGGCTGCTATATATTGCTTATCAGTTTACGGTTGGATGGCAACTTTTATATACTACAATACAATAATATTATACAAAACGAGTACAAATACAGTGTACAACTTTATAAAAATGGGATTCCTTAGCATTAAAACAATAGTCGTTGATAGTTCATACCGATATTAGAATTTTTAATATTAACAGTTAGTATGAATTATAGGGAAAAAAAAATGAGGACGTATAGCTTCCTTATTATGCTATTTACGTCTTTTTTTTTTGTTTTTTTTTTCTTGGAACGAGATTTTATTAGCACTTTTTTTTTTTTCTCTTCTCAGTTCTCACCAATTTGTTAAATAAACACTTCATGAAAATTCAAAAATTTCACATTTACTATTGTCACACCTACTTAATATTTTTATAGTTGGATAAACAATATTCTACTGAATTGCCAATTTTAGAATTGAACTTTTAAATGGTAACCGAAGTTTCCAAAAAAAAAAAAAAAGCGTCAATAATTGCTGAGAACATTTTTCTATAATAACAAATTAATTTAACATAAAATTATTGTGATAAAATTAATGACTAAAGTTATATATGTATATGTATATGCATATATATATAATATATATGTATGCATGAGTGACTATTTTTAAAAATTTTAAGATGTTGGCTATTTTTTAAAATAAACCTTAAAAATGATTGTTTATTACACTTTTTCATATGCTTTCACCTCTATCATATCGTCAAGTTTTTTTTTTTATCTATATAATATAGAGTTTTTTAGGTATTTAACCAAACTTTTAGGTAATTTTTTAAGATTTAGCCATAGTTTCACTAAATTATGAATTTAGCCATAACATGTAACATGTAACTTTACAAAAAATGTTACATGTTATGGTTAAATTCCTAATTTCGTGAAACTGTGACTAAAACTTCAAACTTTATCTTTAAAATAGCTAATTACTTAATTGGCCCTATAATATAATAGTGATAAAATAATTATAAGTTTTGCTAGTATTTTTTTACGCATACTCTTCAAATTCTATTTTAATGATTTGTTTTCTTCGCCGTTGATAGATCTTGAGTCCTTACCTTTGCTTGTATATCTATGAGCATAATTATGAATGAAATACAATACAAATAGTCTACATGGCTACGTCATTATTCAGTCCTCGTACAATTTGGTACTTAATATAACCTATATATATTACTACAAAAAGTACAATTTAAGAAAATATTTAAATTTGGATATATATAGCGTGAGAGAGGAGAGGAAATAGTATGTGGAATATAAGTGATCCCTGAAGAGTGGAGATTCTTCGTGTAAGTGAAGTGAGTGATAAAATAATTGAATTAAATAGTATAATAAGAGGAATATTCTTTAAAATCAATTTATTGTTGCAGAAAATCAGGGTCGACCACGTGAAGTTTGAACAAGATAATACATGTATGAAAAATCAAGTATAAATTTCTCGACAATTTTTCTATTTTCTGTCGGTCTATATTTCCAAGTCGTCGTATTTATTACAATTTAAGAAGTGTTGGACTAGATATCCATGTTAAGTGCACTGTGTAAGTGTATCAGCTTGTCTTTTTGTGATATATTCATAGTCAATTGACAGTTGTCATCTGAAAAAGAAAAAAGAAAGGAAAAAAAAAGTCATGCATCACTCAAATATCAACGACTAATTTGGTTTCGTATCATATTTTATTGCCTATCATTTGAAATTTTGATTTGTTTTGGAGTGTAAAATTCAATCATGTTGACCCACATCTTGTTAGCTTATAACAGAAACTAATAAATTAATTATAGAGATTTTTGAGGCATTAGAATATTTCGGAAGTAATCTTTCCAATTTGTAACTAAATATAGGTTGAAGCGGTCGAACAGAGTATTTGAACTCATAGCTATTTTCTTCTTGGTTTAAATTTTTAAAATATCTAATAGTATTATAATTTTTCATATGTGTTCATCCACACAAACTAGTACTTTTATAGTATAGCAAAAAGTTGCAAAATGTAAAATGTAAAACAAGATGCTAAATTCGGTCATTTCTCAAACTAACTATAGATGGAGATTCCCGAAAAAAAAAAAAAAAAAAAAAAAAGAACACACTCTAACAACAACAACAAAATATCCAAATTGTTTTGCGTGAGAAAGAATGACGACTACGATACCATGGTCTTGTAATATTCTTTAAAGATTTTTTTTTTCTATTTAAAATTTACCCCTGCAATCGAGTAAATAAATTTTTTATTTAGAATAATCTATACATTATATGAACAATCGGATTATTCCATGAAAAAGTAACATTAAATCAAAATTTATAGATACTAAAAAAAGAAAATGAATGTATGATAGTACTCTGCAGCACAACTTTCGATTTCTGTTACATTTTATTTTGGGTGAAATGAGAAAATACCCAAAATTTACACAATAATAAAAATAAATATCCAAACTTTGAAAGTAAATGAGTAATTAGCTAATTCGTCAATTACTTGCACATATTTTTGGTAACTAAGTTAATTATCACTAGGTAGTATTATATAAGTAATCGAATCGCTTAAGTATTTTGTTATATTTTTCAAAAAATAAGTATTAATTTAAATCAGGTATTAAAAAATAGGTATTCACTATAATTTCTCTTTTATTTATTTAGATTTATCTTTGCACTCAATGTCATGTAGGTATGTAAGAATAACATGAAGTGGGAAAGTATAAAGTTGAGATAAGAAAAAAAATGGTTAAAACCCACATTATTCTCTATATTTTTCGGAAAAAAAAAAAGTTCGATAGAATACCATTTTTTAGCTATTGTTTTGAGTAATACCACTTTAAATTTATATGTTCACCACCAATTTTTTTTTGTTTTTTTCTAAAAGTTTCCTAAATTTTCTCCTCGAATCCTCTCATAAGTCAGAAGTTAGCGACCAAATAAATGAAAGTTCAGAAAAATGCCACTTTTTTTTTTTTTGAGACACGTCTAGATTTACGCTATATCCATGTATATTATGTGCACCTTTCAAAGAAAAAAAAAGAAAAAAGAGTTGTATTAGATGCATGAGTAAAAAACGGCATTAGATATGCAAACAAACAATTCAAAAAAAATAGTCTTCCATCAAATTTTCTTTAAAAAGTAATTAATATTAAGACAAAAATTTTGACGAGATAATATGAAGAATACCCTTATTTGATATATTGTTAATAATGTATACTTTTTTAATGTAAAAGTGAAGATATAAATTAAAAGTACAATAAAAAATTAAAAAATAAAAAATAAAAGTTAACAGTGTACCAAGAAAAGGGTGCATTTTTTGAAATCTCCCAAATTTGATCACCACTTTTCAAGGCCAAGTTTTCTTATACAACTAGTGGGCAATCACAAATGATGCCACTTTTTTTGTTAGTAAATTATTGTTAAAAGATTTTGAGGAATGCCCTATTTTTGTACAATAATTACTTATATCTCATGTGTGTTGTATTTTTAATTTATACTCTAAAATTTACACTATAAATATAGAATGAAAATAAATAGAACACACCACTCGGGGTATAGATTATTAAGTGTCATAAAAAATGACTTTATTTTGAAATTCTTCCATTATTGTTTCTTCTTATCTATTGTCCTCTTTGTTTTAGAAATAATAATAATAATAATAATAATAATAATAATAATAAGACAATACGATCAAATCCTTAGCTAAAAAGTAGCTTAGATTGTAATGTTTTTGTAGAATGGTAATTTTTGTAAAACGGGCACTGTGAAAATTTGCCAATATCAAGGGAAAAGTTTGAAAAATGTCACTTATAGTTATAGGCAACATATTTCCAAAATTGCCACCTTAAATGAAAAGGCGGAAGTCCACACTACTTTTTAGTAGTAAATTTAATCAAATTATCCATTTTCATAAATAAGGAAGATAAGAAAAAAGGGAAAATAACAATTTGATAATAAAAAGGAGATATAATTTACAACAGCAGCATATATTATAAACTTGAATTTCAAAAGTAATATTTGACCAAATTTTCTCAATATTTAAGAAAGAGATTTTGACAAATACCTTTTTTTGATACAGTTTTAATACATATCCATTTTTGTGTTGTATTTATAACTTCTATCCATACTTCTATTTTTATACTATAAATGATAACATAGGAATCAAGGCCACCTGAGACATAAATTTATTAAAGAATATTTGATTTCATGTCACATTTCACATTCAATTTTACAACTTATGTCACAATTGCATATCATGCCACTTTTCTCATATCAAATTACTATGTTGCTCTTTTTCTTTTTTGTCTTCCTCATTTATAAACGAAAAAGAAGGACAATTCGGTTAATTTACTATTAAGAAGTGTTATGGACTAGAATTGTTCATTTAAAGTGGCATCTTTCGAAACAAATTCCCAAATTATTGAGGGTTGCGGTTAAGCCCTGAATACAAAAGCCCAATTAAAAGTACGGCCCGAAATAAGAACGGAAAGCCCGACAATCAGATCCGGCCCAACTATGGGAGTGGCAAAATCGTAAATCTAAGCAAGGGTCTCTAAACCCTAGAAATATATACATTCGATAAGTAACAACCACCTCTTCTTCCCAAAGCGCTTTCGCTTCGGTCACATTCTGGTTTCTCTTCTTCAGATCCAAAGCCAAAATGGTATTTCTTCTCTTCCCTTAATTTTCGATTTTTATCTCAGTCAAGTCTCAAATTTCTGCTAAACATGCATGTGTTAGGGTTTTCCCAGTTTGTACTGTCATTTGTCTCGTTTTTCTGTTTTTTGAAATTTATGGTTTTGTCCTTTCTTCGTTTATTATCTGCTTAAAGTTTTAATTTTGATTCGATTTATGAATGGTTTGGTATCTTCTTGTGGTTATTGATTTGCCCTTTTAAAATGAGTTTTTTTTTTGGCTTGGAATTAAGCTGATAGAGTAGTTGCATTTCACTATTGTATCATTAGAGACTGTAAATTATGACTTCACGCACATTTCGTTAAAAAATCTAATTTTTTTAAAGTTTGTTTTAATGCACTTGTTTCACTGTGAGACCATAGTGTATTTCATGATTTAAAATTAGTACTTGTTATATCAAATAAAAATAATAAAAAAAAACCCTCAGGTTTTCAATATTCATATTATCCCTTAAATTGCTATATCATACATTTGTTTCTATCTGAATTTTTATACTTTCTTTCACATCGCAATTCTCTTCTTTGGTAGTATACTATTAGCATTTACTTGGTGTCTGGTTGATCAAAAGTCACCATTTATTTGTGGTTATACGCCAATTATAGTTGTTTGAGTGAAATCATGGAGTTTCTGATTATGCTCTTAGTGGTTCATGTTCTGTAACCCTTTATGTGATAACTTTGTTTTACTATTTTACGTTGGTTTATTTCCCGAGAATAAAAATATCGTAGTTTGGCGGATAGCTTGAATTGTGAAGTTTTATCATTATGTTCTCAAGAATTTTGCTTCTTGTGCTTCATATTGTATTGAATATATATGCGCTTTATTCATCATTTGTGTTAAGACTGAAGTATTGGCATTCATGATCTTTTTGAGGCAATGCAATACTTTCATTCAGTGTATTTTTAGATTGGGTTCAAGGTTTATGGCTATATATTCAGTGAGTAACTTTCTCTGAGGGCTTTGCTCTGATCATTATTTGTTTTATCTGCGAATAGCCGAAGCAAATCCACGAGATCAAGGATTTCCTTCTTACTGCAAGAAGGAAGGATGCCCGCTCCGTGAAAATCAAGAGGAGCAAAGATGTTGTCAAGTTCAAGGTTAGGTGCTCGAAGTACCTCTACACACTCTGCGTGTTTGATTCTGAGAAGGCCGACAAGTTGAAGCAATCCCTTCCTCCAGGTAATCTTTTGTTTCAAGCTTGAATATCGCCTTGTAGAATTAAGACGGATTTTATTATTATTTCCATGTGACAATTTAATTACGACGTCTTCAAATTTTCGTTGTCGAAATGACTTTGGTCCTTGGCATACTTCAGTTAAACTTCATTTTCCTTCCTTTGATGGTTCCTTCAAACTTTTCTTTGCGTAGGTTTGAGTGTCCAGGACCTGTGAAGAGTCGACCTCGTTTAGTGATTCTCGATTGCAATGGAATCATATTTATGTCATTTGGAAATTTTGAGAATTTTGTCTTTCAATGTTGAAGATTCTGCTTTTAGTTGGATTTTTGGAATACTTGGTAGTTTGCATGGTATTGAGGTGTGTAGACTTTTAGTGTTCAACGTAGTGCGTAATGAATGTATGAACGAAAACTGAGAATATTGTCTTTCAAATATGATTGCATAGCTATAGAAAGTGTTGCGGAAGATTGTTTGGCTTCTGAAAAATCGGTTTTTTGCTTAACTGCCTCAGTTTTGCAACAGTCCTAAGGCTAGTTCTTTCAATCCAAGATATTTAACTCTTACAATTTCTATTGATCTGTAGTTTCATTATGAAATGCTGTAGTCATTGACATTGCCATTTTCATCGATCTTTCTCTTTGCGAAAATTTTTCGTAACGTGTTTTCCATGTAGCGATATATACCTTGTAATCTACAAGGCTCGGACAGGAAGAGGGACAAAAAAAAAATAGTGCTCTAGGGACTAGGGTTTAGGGTTCAGAGAAATAGTTGACTTCAAGAATGAATAGATTTTTTCAGTTCATGAAAGCATTTTTGATGGATCTTCGTTTGCTGGTCCATGTGGACATCTTACAGTAAACAAGTTTTTAAACTGAAATTCCAATTTGCCATCGTTGGTTTGGATGTAGTGAAACAAATAGTAGTTTTACTTGATTGTTCAAGAACTACTCAATAAATCCTTGTACAACATTAGATCCAAATCGTTACTACGGTGATGATTGTTGTATTAAGTTCAATTTTCAATTTATCGGCAAATCGTGTGGTAAAGTGTGTGTTTTAAATCACTATATAAAAATATGTAATGATCAAATCCATATATTTATGGTGGACCGTTTGACTGGACTAACATTAAATGGGGTTATGTGAAATTGTGTAATTTGATCAAATAAAAAACTATAGTGTATAATGATGAGTTGTTTACTTGTTTAGGACGATGCACGTGTTTTTTTGGGTCAACTAGAAGAATGACAATCACTTAATTGGAAATTGTTGGGTTTTGAAAAGGAAATTCAATATTAATAAGAAAGTACTTATTATTAATCGGATGAAAAGTGTCTATTGAGGAGATTCTCAGGCTGTTTGATTGTGTCATTAGTCCATACTCCATATTGATAGCTCAAACCCAACTCAACCTGTCAATTGAAAGCCATGGGACCAAAAGTAATACATTTTTGCTTCGAGTGATTAATCACAGAAAAACAGTTTATAGGCTTCTAGATTATTATTATTATTTTCACTTTGTCCATGGCCAACATAACATACATTTATTGACTATAACAATTAAATAAAATAGGTAAAACCTACTTCATGAAAAGAAAAGGTAGGCTCTACTTACTTTCAACAATTTTTGAAACCACTACCCAACACACTAACAACAGTCTCTAATTCAATCTTTCTTTTTTGCCAAACAAAAAAAAAAAAAAAAACAACTCTCATTCACTTAAATATAGATTTTTGCCCTTTACTGATACAGTTAATAGGAAATCTCCTAAAAGTTGTTTAAGCGAGGCAGCTTATAAATCGTGTCACAAGTATCAATTCATTAGGTTTAAGTTTTTATCGAGTTTTGTTATCTTTATATATTCCGATTTTATTATGATTTCGATACAACTTGATGTTTAGCTGCTCATACATTTGTTGAAATGTATTAATATAATTTAACTTATGAGCAAAAAAGTGGGTCGCCGAGCTGTCCCAATAAACTGATTGGTTTGGCCAGCTAACCCTCATCAAGTGGTGAAAGGTGAAAGTAAATAGATATATAGCAAATTAATTTTATATGGGTTTTATTTGCAGCTATGGCCCCTTAACTTTGCGTGTTTGATAATTTGACAGCCTTTTTTTTTTTTTTTTTTGCATTAACCCCATTGAATTTAAAAATCGTTGCATTTAGCCTCAAATTGAAAACTTCCGTCCAACATTGGACGGAATATACCCCCAAATAAGCTATCACGTGTGAGGCATGTGCCAGATTTCGTTAAATTTTGAACGGACATTTTCAATTTGAGGCTAAGTGCAACTATTTTTAAATTCAGGGAGTTAATACAAAAAAAAAATGTGCCAAAATGTATAAACCCAATAAGTTGAGAGGCCATAGGTGCAAAAAAAAAACCCATTTTATAATAGCACTTAACAAACAACAATGCAATGTCCGTTACACAATCACGTCAAAGATTAATTTCATTCTGCCTTTCTTTTTGCCGAGTTATAATGTCTTGTTGATTTTTTTTTTTCCTTCGAGTGAATAATGTCTTATTTGTCTTGATGAGTTTTAACATTTTTAATAACTATTACCCACTCGAGACAATTAAAGCAAAGATTTTTTTTTTTCTGGTTTTAAAAAACAGTACATATTCGTACATTTTCAGGCAACAGATGAAAAAAATTGTAAATGATTTTCAACATGGTATTTGGAACAACATTTTAATGTTGTTGATATTAATTATCATCTTACTTTATTTTAAATTATAATTTGCACTTGCTCTAGAGTCAAATATTGCCATCATAAACAAACCCCTTTTACCATAGAATTTCACTCTTTTTTTGAGTTATTATTCAGAATTCACTTTCTCTCTGTGTCAAATTTGTTTTCTTGTCCTTTTGCAATCTAAAACACTAAAAGACCACCCTTCCTTTAGTTATATCTTATTACCACTGACTCATATCAAAGCTCAAGCTTTTGTTTTTACCGGTAATATAGTTGAAATCAATAATTTCCGTCTGACAATCTAGGTTTCTATTTATAGATGTTTTCCTAAATAACTTTCATTGCCATTTTCGTTTTTTTTTTTTTTCGGTTTAATTTCTTCCGAGAATCCCTCTTTTTCACTCTGTAGCTTAACAAAAATAAAATGAATTTCAAAAGAATAAAATAAAATAACATCCAAGCCAATCTTTCCAATGTTCTGTTCTTTTTTGTTTTTTTTTTCCCCCTTTTTTTGTCTCCAAATTTATAATGCAAATGAAAATGGATAATGACTATAGTATTATTTTTGAAATCTACGGTCGTAATCTTAAGCCCCCAGAGTTTTGAATAACATGTCAGGATTATTATTTTTTAATTAAGAAAAATAATCATCTTGTCAATTGGAAGTTTCCCAGAAGTTGGAACTCCTATTGGCAACACGTTTGGTTGATCCAATCAATACAAAAAAGGCAAAAAAGGCAAAAAAAAAAAAAAAAAAGAGGAAACCTTCTATGATTTCTCCGACACTTGACCATTCATTCAAAATTCATTTTCCAACGTTATAGCAAAACTATCCTCAATCAAAAGTTTACTTTTTTTTTTTCTGCGAATTTCTCTCTGTCCTCTTCCCGGTGATCTACTCTAATATGGGCTTCCTAATCCTTTGAATAAGGTAGTTTTTTTTTTAATATTCCTTCTTCTTCCTTTTTTAAACATATTTTGGGATTTTATTTGGTGGGTTCTTTGTGGAATGAGTGAAAGTTTTAAAGTTGGAGTCTTTCTTAACAGTTTCTTCAATGGATAAAATGGCCTTTATTGTTAATTGGCTGAGTGACTCTGGTTTCTTTGTTAATCTGGTTTTGTGGGTTTCTTTTGGATCTAAATATTGCTTCTTTGCTTTGTTCATCAGAGATCGGCAAGTTTGGATTCGAAAGAGATTGTTGACAAACTCAGACATCGAATTAGGATTAGTCTCTTTGCCTCGACTTGGTATATTTTGATGTCCAATACTTTTCATTGAATTAAATTTGTGCATTGAGAGAGAGAGAGAGAGAGAGAGATTTATGGAGCTAGCACGTGAAAGAGAGGCAGAGGAAATGGAGAGAGAGAGCTCTGCAGAGACACCTCTAAGAGAAGCCTCTTTCCACAGAAGCCAGTTCAATGGCATGGTGAGACAAAAAGCTATATCTTTGATGGCACAGGGAATTTCTACAACAAGGAATGGGATTTATCAGAGGGAAGAGGCCAGGAGTTCTGTTGGTACCATGTTGAGCTTCCCAAAGGGAACCAAAAACTCTCCCAATCCGCGCAATACCTCATTGGCGCCCTTTGCCCGCCGCTGAAACTCCAAGACATTCTCTCCCTCATCAGCAATGGCCCCTTTTGCGGGCACGTTGATGGGGCGCTCGTGTTCCGGGTCAACTCCCCTGGCCCGGCTTCCAGCGATTTCACGTTCAGGATTGCTGCTCGGATCACTGAGAACTCGGTGATCACTGTGTCTTTGGGCCGTGTGCCGAGGCTGGGGTTCTCTTCCCAGCTGGGGCAGTCTTTGCTGTCTGAGATTCCTAGCGTCGAGAGTCCAGCTTATGGTAGGGGTCAGCAGAGGGAAGGGAGCGGGACGGTGATCAGAGAGCATGTTTTGGAGTTCTTGTTGACGATGAACCACTCCGAGGAGGCTGACAATCCCGTGCCTAAATCAGTGTCGAATCTCGTGGTGCATATCATTGACACGCATGTGGATCAGCTGCAAGATATGGTGACGAAGCTCGAGATCGATTTGGATGCCGTAGAGCTCGAGTTGGATAAAGGTAAGTTTGGAACTTGCAATTGCTACTGAAGATTACAAAATGCTTCACACTTGACCACATTTCATATAAAGATTGGTATCTCGAAAGAAAAAAAAAATCGCCTTTTGTGATGATCTATTAGGAAATCAAGCCAATAAGGTCTCTTTCTCTACCTTAAGCAATTCGATAAATGCAATAGTTCTAACTTTGTACAAAAACCATTTAATTCACATTTTTAAACTTGATAACGTTTGAGGAATAGATTGTTATCTTGAAAATTTTGTTCAAATCTCTGTATTGGTTTGTTAGGATGATGATGTACGATAAGTTAAGCTCTTAAGAGCTGTTCTCTACATTAAGGCATTCGACTCGTTAAATTGTTAAGGAAATGCATCGATAAAAGTCGGAACCATGGAATGTACTTTCTTCTGTGGAAATAAAGAATTGTATGAATTGCCTGAGTGCAAAGAATTTTTGAGATTTTGAGCAAACTTTTGAACGAGTATTGCTGTGTACGCTCATTCGTTTCGCTGTTCTATGGTTTGAGTTGTGTGGTTTATCCTAGGGGTTAAAAGTAGGGCGCTTTTCGTTCCTGATTTCAGGTGGTTTTGCTTTGAAGAAACAAATGCTAGACGATAGACGATTTCCAAAAATGCATCTAAATCTGCAGCGCTTACTGCAGGTGATTTCTCGACCCCATTTGTCACCTCAATGGCCGAGATGAAGAAGAAGAGTCGTTAGTATATGTATATCCAAGCTTTTTATGGGTATATCTATGTTGCTTAATAGTTAGTTATGGTGTTTTGGTTTAATGATGATTTCTTGTGTTGCTTTTTCGGTGAGTAAGAATAGATCTACAAACGAGGGCGCAAAGGGAAATCTCGTTCTGTGATCTTGAGCTTGCCCTTGCATGGAGCTGATAATACAAACTTAGAATTTTTGTTAGCAAAGAAATATGGTTGATAGATTGTATTATTTCCCTGTAACTTAAACACTGTTACGAGACTCAAACTGATTGTTGTTTTTTAATTCAACGAACTCAGGTAATAGCTCACGGTGAACAAGTATTCCCTCGAGTCAAAGAAAAATCTGCTTCGAAGCCTTGGTTTGCCAGTGAAGATATTACAGCCCTCGAAGAGTTAATTGGACGGTTAAGGAGGCTAAAAGAGAACGTAGGATTTATAGCCAATCGTGTCACCGCGCTCCAGGCTGGCCTCGATAGCTGGCAAGCCGAGCAAATTAACAGGAAGCTCTATTATTTGTCATTCCTTTCAATCATATTCCTTCCTCTGTCCATCATCACCGGCGGTAAAATTCCCTATCTAATATCGTCCTTAGAACTGAATCTCAGAGGTCGTTTTGACGTATTTCTAGTGACCTTGAGCTTTTGACACCAATCGCTTACTTGGGAAACTTTTCTGCAGTGTTTGGCATGAATGTCGGAGGTGTTCCATGGACGGGACAGAGAGACCCGAAAATAAAAGATGGGTTTCGCAATGTCATGTTACTATGCGTGGCCATGCTCTTTCTGGTTCTGCTATGCTTCGTTTTTCCGTTCCTTTATTACCGCATAGCTGCGTGGCAGAGGAGGAGAGCAATGAAAAGAAGCTGGTCACTCAACAGGAAGTCGTTCCTAAGGAGAACCCTCGTCGGGCCGTCCCAGGAACGAGGGGGTTACCTTAGGATTTGAGGAGCAAATAAAAAGTACGTTCTTCGTATTTATTTCCCAACTTCGAACTGCTCATTGGTTAGTAACGAACACACATTTTTTATGGCCTCTTTGTTTGCATTTTCCAGGAAAAACTCGTCACGCTCCTCCTCGACAAGTTTGGCTACTCCGGGTTTCCTTCTGGGTGGTCTCAGCAACGGAACGAGACCGTCATGCCCACGGTAACCCGTCGATAACATCTTTAACTTTTTGGTGAACTTGAATATGAGTTAAAATTGTTACTCACTTGATTGGATTGTTTTGGAAGGCACTAATTAGTAGGCCTTGTAGTTTTGAGGTGAGCCTATTTTTTCACCATTTTGTTTCTTTGCATTTTTATGAAGCATGTAACTTGTACAGTGTTCAATAAAATTTTCATTTTTTTTTTGTCTCATATCAGAGCGATGTTGTACTATTATAGATTTGTATCTCATGAAATGGATTAGTCTTAGAAGAGACGAGGCATGCCAGAGAACTAGAACAGTTCTGAAATAAACATTGCATAGACTAGACTAAAATAAGGCTATGTTTGATAACATTTTTATTTTTTGTTTTTAAAAACAAAAATTTGGAAGTGTTTTGTTATTTTATTTTCAAAATTTTTAAAAACACAAAACATGTTTGGTAATCACTATTTGTTATTTGTTTTTAAAAACAAAAAGTACAAAATGATAATTTGTAACTAATAAAAAGGGAGTGAAAAGATAAAAAACGTAAAGATGAAATATGGTGAGAGTGTAGAATTGAGAGAATACACAAAAAAACGTTCTTAAGATTTGAAGTTTTGTTTAAAAAAATGAGTTTTTTACGCATTTAACCAAACTTTTAGGTAATTTTTTAGGATTTAGCCATAATTTCACGAAACTAGGGATCTAGCCATAAAATGTAACATTTTTTGTTACATGAAACATATATACGTGTAAAAGTGTAATATTTTATATTACATGTTACAAAAAATGTTATATTTTTTACACGTATATATATGTTACATGTTACAAAAAATTGTAAAAAATGTTACTAACATGGCTAAATCCCTAATTTCGTAAAACTATGGCTAAATCCTTCAAATTTTACTTTTAAAATGGCTAATTGCTTAACTGGCCCTAAAAAATTTTAAAAACAAAAATTTTTTGTTTCTTCTATTTTTAAAAATATATTTCCAATTAAAAAAAATAGAAAACGAAAACAGATTTACCAAACGTGTTTTTAAAAATAAAATTGCATTTTTTTGTTTAAAAAAACAAAAAATAAAAAATAAAAGTGTTATCAAACACACCCTAAGTTTTTAAGAAATAAATATAATGTTGAAATATCTATGTCCCGTGTTGATCAAATGGTATTATTGAATCCATTAAAGATGAGCAAAAATGTACATGTTCATGTGTTTGGGCAAACCATTTTGCCCATCCCATTCCATTCTTTGGGATGGGAAAAATGGTTTGAAAATGGTTTGGAATGGTTTGAAAAAAAAAATATGTTGAATGGTTTGACTTTGTGAATTTCGAGGTGGTATAAATGGTTGAGATTTAAAGATATTGTATAGGGATTTGGAAAGTTGAAAAAAATGGTTGAAAAAAAATGGAATGGAATGGAATGATTTGTAAGATTAAAAAGTTGAATGGTTTGGAATAGTATGGAATGGAATGGGATGGGTGGGATGGTTTTCCCAAACATTATTATTACGCACTGTTTATTAAGGAGATTAGGCCTTGGCTTCTATTCAGAACTTTTCTTTTAGCTATTAGCTAATGCACAACAGTACTTAAAAATTATATGGAGAAGCTATTAATTAATAATAACTTTTACTTTACCAGATTTAAAATTTTAGAAAAATAGTCATAAAATTGAAGATCGGGAGTAAATTTAATTTTTAAGGAAATGTAACAACTTATGAAATAATCGATTAATTAAATAAACAAGTTTTTTTCTTTGTTTAAAGTGTCACAAATCCAGTGTAAATTGTACCACATTTTATTAACCGAGCAGGGTCTGTAAAACAAAATTTCAAAGGCTCAAACCATCGATACATCTCTTAAAAATAATTCTTTATAATCGCTAAATTAATCAATGGATTAGTAGTTTGCACTAATTGTTGTTCGAAATAGTCAAGCAATACAAAATTCTAAGTGTAAACTCTCACCAAACCGGCAGGTCCACATGAACAAACACAGCCACGTCATCAACATTATTAGCAACAAATTACGCAAAACGACGTCGTTTGAAGCCCACACTTCCTTGGAGAACAGGAAACCAACGTTGACATCCTAATATAATACAATTAATTAAAGGAGAAATAAAAATAAAAATAAAAATCCCTTCTTTTTTTAAGAATTAGAATTTTTTTTTCTTCAAATTTCAAGAATGTAAGGTTTATTTATTGTGTTTACTAAATTCTTCCTTTTTTACAACATTGTTCAAATAATTATTTTCTTAAAATCTATTGTCAAAATAATATTTAATTTTTTTGTTTGTGAAGAATAATTATTTCTTAAACAAAAATTTTATATCTTTTTTCAGTCAAAATTTCAATAAGAACTAACTATTGAATTTTAATATAATTTTAAAAACATAATAAATAAAAGATGATTATAATAAATAAGCCTTTAAAATGGAACTAATAACAAAGTTTTATCAAATAAAAAAATAAAATTTCACAATAAAATTTATTAATATGATAGAATTTACTATAGTAAATCATCTATTTTTAGCGTTTCAAAACATGATTATTTAAAATTAATTTTCAAAATTACTATTTATTATAATTTTTTTCTATGTGATCATAAACTTATAAAACATTCTTCAAAACTCAAATCAAACATTCTTCAAAGCTTCTTTTTTATGTTTTTTGCATTTTCAGAAAATAGATGGGATTTTCTTTTTCACTTTCCCTTTATTATAAAACGAAAATAAAAGGCTTTTATATATTTTCTTTATATTTTCAGCTCTAGAACCTTCCACACCCATCTCTCGCAACCAGAACAATCTCTCTCTTTCTCATAGATATAAAAGCAACAACATTTCGGCCACAAAAACCCTAAACCCTAAAACCATTTCTCTCTCTCTCTTTCTTCTTCAACAAACAACTCTTCACAAATCCCTCACAACTCTCTCTCTATCTCTCTCTCTCTCGGTGCTGTTCTGGTTCAAATCTCAGTCAGCCATGGCCACCGCAGCCTTGCTCCGCTCTCTTCGTCGCCGAGACGTCGCTTCGGTGCCTCTCTCCGCATACAGATCTGTATGTATTACACGCATATATATGTACATATATCCTATTGTTCCATTTGGTTTGATGTTTGTGGATTATGGCTAGAAATTGATGTGATTTAATGGCTGTTCATTTCTTCTAGTCGGTGATTTGAATTGATCGTTAACATGTATGTAATATTCGCTGAAACAGTTCGTTATATGTGGTTCTTTCTGATTATTGATGTGTTTTTTCCTTTGATCTCGCTAGGCTGTACCAGGTTCGCAGTTTTTTTTTTCCAGCTTTCGTTTCCAAAATATATATAATTATGTATGTATATGTTGAGGTTTGCAAATTGAATCCATGTCTAAATACTTTCTTTTTTTGCGGTTTTTATTTTTATTTTTATTATTTCGTGTTAATTTTCGTTTCAGTGATTAGAATACGCATTCATTTGCAATTTATTTTTGTTGTATAATTAACTAGATTTAGATGTTGAAGAATGAGTGATTGAT
This sequence comes from Boehmeria nivea var. tenacissima, assembly GCA_018132145.1. Lineage (NCBI taxonomy): Eukaryota > Viridiplantae > Streptophyta > Magnoliopsida > Rosales > Urticaceae > Boehmeria > Boehmeria nivea. Next base: position 18,306,584 of record CM030878.1, on the reverse strand, counting down.
TCTTTGATTCTTGCACTTTGTTGCTTATCACTCGGTTTTAGTACGCTTTTGTCGACTTGTGTCACATTTTTTGAAAGTCAAAATGATTACTTATTATTATTGATCATAAAAATCTTACTCTATTGAAAAAGATGTGTTGGGGATAAATATAGAAAAAAAAAAACGCAAAAAAAGGTTGGGACTTTTGATTCTTACTATGCCACTGGTATATGTTTGTTGACTGAAATATTATGGGTTTTGCAGTTCACTAGCACTGCGAAGCCATCACAACTCAGCCACAGGTGGGGAAGCTTGGCAAGACCCTTTAGGTAAATTTGATCTCCTTGATTGTGTAATGCATTTGTATATGTTCTAGTTGTGCTCTTTGTGGGTGTCTTTTGTTTAATGTTACTTCAAATTCAATGCAGTTCAAAACCTGCTGGGAACGATGTTATCGGTATTGACTTGGGTACTACCAACTCATGTGTTGCTGTTATGGAGGGAAAGGTAGGAGTTTGACTTAGAGGGCGTCTCTTACAAATGTGCTCTGCCTTTCTGTTTCTACACCTTAACATGGTCTGATTGTTTATGATTTATTCTGAAATTTTGTAGAATCCCAAAGTTATTGAGAACTCTGAAGGAGCTCGAACCACTCCGTCGGTTGTTGCCTTCAACCAGAAAGGAGAGCTGCTAGTGGGTACTCCGGCAAAACGTCAGGCAGTGACGAATCCGACCAACACTCTCTTTGGAACCAAGCGTTTGATTGGAAGACGCTTTGACGACCCTCAGACGCAAAAAGAAATGAAGATGGTTCCTTTCAAGATTGTCAAGGCTCCCAATGGTGATGCCTGGGTTGAAGCCAATGGTCAACAATACTCCCCAAGCCAAATTGGAGCCTTTGTTCTCACCAAAATGAAGGAAACTGCAGAGGCTTACCTTGGAAAGACTGTTTCCAAAGCTGTTATTACTGTTCCAGCTTATTTCAATGATGCTCAGAGACAAGCAACGAAAGATGCTGGCAGAATTGCAGGTCTTGACGTACAGAGAATTATCAATGAGCCAACTGCCGCTGCACTTTCGTACGGAATGAACAACAAGGAGGGTCTCATTGCAGTTTTTGATCTTGGTGGTGGAACATTCGATGTCTCCATTTTAGAAATTTCCAATGGTGTTTTTGAGGTATTCAATTTGTTCTTTTATTTGTGGGAGCTCTTGTGGGAGTCTTTGTATTTGTGTTCTATTTGTTTTTTGCCTATAAGTTGTTCTTATGAAGACACTTCTCTGTTCTAGGTGAAAGCAACAAATGGTGACACATTCTTGGGAGGAGAGGACTTTGACAATGCTTTGTTGGACTTCTTAGTGAATGAGTTCAAGAGGACCGAGAGTATTGATCTCTCAAAAGACAGGCTTGCCTTGCAAAGGCTTAGAGAGGCAGCTGAGAAGGCCAAGATTGAGCTTTCATCAACATCCCAGACTGAGATCAATCTTCCATTTATCACAGCCGATGCTTCGGGTGCTAAGCATCTTAACATTACGCTTACTAGATCCAAATTCGAAGCTCTCGTTAATCACTTGATTGAGAGGACCAAGGCCCCGTGCAAGAACTGTTTGAAGGATGCAAACATATCCATCAAGGAGGTCGATGAGGTCCTTCTTGTTGGAGGAATGACCCGTGTTCCTAAAGTTCAAGAGGTGGTTTCTGAGATTTTTGGAAAGAGCCCAAGTAAAGGAGTAAATCCCGACGAGGCCGTCGCTATGGGAGCCGCGATTCAGGGTGGTATTCTGCGTGGTGATGTCAAGGAATTGCTTCTCCTTGATGTGACCCCTCTATCCCTCGGTATTGAAACATTGGGCGGTATTTTCACCAGACTCATCAACAGGAACACAACAATTCCAACAAAGAAAAGTCAGGTACGTTTTGATGTGACTAGCCTTTTGGTAATTAAAGCAAGGTCGGGCTATCAGGGAAAATGTTTGCGTCATGCACTGTTTTTCTGTGGTGAACGTTACTGTATTGATTCGCTTCTCTTCTGATTACAGGTGTTCTCTACTGCGGCCGATAACCAAACTCAAGTTGGTATCAAGGTGCTGCAAGGTGAGCGTGAGATGGCTTCCGACAACAAGATGTTGGGAGAGTTTGAGCTTGTAGGCATTCCTCCGGCACCCCGAGGCTTGCCTCAGATTGAAGTTACATTCGACATTGACGCCAATGGTATTGTGACTGTCTCGGCCAAGGACAAGGCCACTGCGAAAGAGCAACAGATTACCATCCGCTCATCTGGAGGTCTCTCAGATGACGAGATCGACAAGATGGTCAGGGAAGCCGAGTTGCATGCTCAGAAAGACCAGGAGAGGAAGGCTCTCATTGACATCAGAAACAGTGCCGACACAACCATCTACAGCATTGAGAAGAGCTTGGGCGAGTACAGGGACAAGATTCCTGCCGAAGTCGCCAAAGAGATTGAAGATGCTGTTGCAGATTTGAGGACGGCCATGGCCGGAGACAACATTGACGAGATCAAGGCGAAGCTCGATGTGGCAAACAAGGCCGTGTCGAAGATCGGGCAGCACATGGCAGGTGGCTCCAGCGGCGGCTCTTCCTCCTCTGGAGGCTCTCAGGGTGGTGAGCAGACTCCCGAGGCAGATTACGAAGAGGTCAAGAAGTGAGCGCAGCCCCAGGCAGTCATTCTTTTCTTGTTCTCGGTTTTGATTGGCTCTACAAAATCACTTGTCTGTTAAAAAGCGGATTTTTAATTATCAAAATTTCTTATAGGACGGGTTGTCCTTAACCGGTTTCTGTATCTAAACGTCGGAGTTTTTGAATGTATCAGATAGACCGTTAGTTAGTCCATTTTGGGGTTTTTGAGCAAGGCCAATAACAAATTAGAAACTGGCTCTTTAATGAGAGAGAACACATATAAAGTCAATATTGCTTCTATTTCAAGCTTATGTTTCGCTCTATTACTTTGATAGTTCTATTTACTACGACAATTCATAACTTCGAAATACGAGAATTACATGTTAGCGAAGCAACAAGCGTTAGGTGTAGATGGTTGGTATTGATGAGGTTTGTTGTCCTGAGAGAAGTTTTTTATTTGATTTCAATTGCAAGAGGATGTTTTTGGTTTTGATTTTCGAATATCGTTTACAGAGCAAATTGTATGTGGAATTTGGCTAAAATGTGGATTTTAGCAAACAATTAATTGAGTTGCAGATTCTCTTGAATCATAAAAAAGTACTGGTCATTTCGTCTTCCCTTCCTTACCGCGTACAAAGAATAATGTTAAATTTTGTCCCAAATTAATTATATTAATACATGTGGGGTATGATTTGTGAAATTTTTTATCTTAATGTATGTGGTGTATAATTTCTCAATATTTGAGATACATAATTATTTTTATCAATTATATCACAAGTGTAAAAATCAAGAATTTGAGTTCTATGTATTACTCGAGTACAAAATAAAAACAATTTTATTAGGAGATATTGAAAAAAATTGCTTAATATATAAAAATCTTTTAACTATTTATTTGCGAACTTCTAGTTTGGGAAACCATTCAGAACTATAGAAAAAAAAAATCTTAAAACATCTCTGTTATTGTAGAACTTAGAAGTTCAATTTCGTTTCTGGATTTTTACAAATTTATAAATTATTCCTCAATTTATCTAAAAGTTAAAATGTATACTTTTAATCACATATTAGAATTATATATAAAAAAATTGTACGAATACCCTTAAGAATCGGTACTATATAAGCTTTTAACTATTTATGGTGTTATTGAAAAAAAAAAAAAAAACTCATGTATAATTCTATACCAAAATTTTGAGAAGGTTAATACGTGAGAGTTTTAAAAAACCAAAAGATAATTTAGAAACTCTAAAAAATTTAGAGACGAAATTGTAATTTTGTTATTATTTTGTCAGACTGTAAATTATTTATACCATAACTATGTTTACTGAATTTATTTCCATCTACTGTCCACTATTTTTCTAAAAGCGATCAAAAGTTAGACTTTGTATAACTCACCCAATTAATGTGGCAAAGTAGAGCATTTCTCTGGCAGATAGTGTTCTGAATTTAATCTCATGTTATATTTGATATTTTAAATTTATAAATATTATGCTATTTTTTTTATCATCAAACTATTACGTTATCTTTCTTTTAATCTTTCCTCGTGTTATCTTCTTTATTTGTAAAAAAAAAATAATAATAATAATTGCATGTGCCGCAAGTGCAGAAGTGATATTTTTAAAAATTAGGTGAGTGATGGGCCTTAAATGGGCTTTTGATGGGCCTACGTGAACGATGCTAGGTAAGCCCGTTTATGTCTGAACACACTCAGCTTCTTCTTCGTCGTCGTCTTCTTCTTCTTCTTGTTGAGCAAAACCCCTTTCTTTTCTTAACTCTCTGTCGCCTACAACTACAATTTTCGTTTCTTTTCCATAACCAAAACCGAAGCCTAAACATTCACACAGGTCCGTTTAAACTACCAGTTTCTTCTCTCTCTTCTTTAACGTACTTGCTGGTCCATATATCTATATATTTTGTATTTGGTTTCTAATCTTCACAAAAAAAAGTTCCTATGCTTCTTTCTCCCCGGTAACGCTGGGTTTTTGTTTGTTTGTGTTTTTGGGCGATTAGGGTTTAATTATTTGCTATGAACTTCTATTGTATCTATATTTATGTTTGTGTTTTTGTTTTTTTTAAACCAAGCATATGTATATGTTATTACTCACGAGTCTGTACTGTACTCTTTCTTCAGTGAACTAAAAAAAAAAAAAAAAACAATGCGAGTTTGTATATATATTAGCAGAACTAGTTTCATCAGTTACTGAACGAGCTTTGCGTGCTTTAGTTAAGAAGAAAATAATTAATGCGTGTTTATAAAAATCTTGTCTTTTCAGTTATTTTGCATTTTGATTTAGTTGGGTAGGGCTGGTTTGAGTTCTTATTTATTGTTGTGGAATTGATTATGCAGAAGTTTTAATCAAAACGTGTGGAAGAAGATAAAACTGAGCTGTTATGGGTAGCAAAAAGAGGAGCTCTGAATCCGTAGAGGTTGAAGAGGGTGGATTGGATTCGAGCAATGAGGTTGTTTTGAGTAAAAAGCTGAAAAAGAAAGTGAAGGAGAAGGGGAAAGATGAAATATCGACGGGCGAGGAAGCCGGACCCTCTTCCGTGCCTAGTTCAGTGAAGCCGATGGAGAGGAGGAAGAAGAGAAAAGCCTTGGACAAGGAGAGGCGTCATTCCACTTCGGAGAATGAGGGGGCTAAGGCTCAGAAGGTGGATGTAGAGCCGAAACAAGATGGGACTCAGGCTTCTGTTGTGGTATCTGCGGCGGGACCCTCGTCAAGTGGCGTTCTGCCGGAGTTCCACATTGGGGTTTTCAAGGACTTGGGGTCGTCTGATGGGTCGGTGAGAGAAACGGCAGCAGAGAAATTGGTGACAGAGTTGCAGGAAGTTCAGAAAGCTTACGAAAGGCTCGAGAACAAGGATGTGATTGAGGGTGGATTGAAGTTGGAAGCGGAGAAGGATGACGGATTGAATCAGTGTGCACCCTCCTTGAGATATGCCGTCCGAAGGCTTATCCGTGGTGTTTCATCCTCAAGAGAGGTATGTTTAATAAATTTCTCTTTTCTTTATAGCGTTTATGATTTATCATTGTTTATTTCTCCATAAAGCATGTTGCAAAAACGGTTCTTAATAATTCACATTTGTCGATAGAATGGTGATGTAGTTATTTCACAAGTATTGTATTTCTTTCTTTTTCTTGTTTTGTTTTGCAGTGTGCAAGACAAGGCTTTGCTTTAGGATTAACTTTATTGGTTGGAACCATACCAAGCCTTAAATTGGACGCTCTGCTCAAACTCATTGTTGATTTGCTTGAGATAACTTCCTCAATGAAAGGCCAGGTGGGCAAGATCTTTGTATTCATTTGATTGATTTCTTCTATAACTTTTCTGTTATGTGTCTGTGTACGATTCTAAGAGTGATCTTCTGTGGCATTGCAGGAAGCTAGGGAGTGTCTTTTGGGTCGCTTATTTGCTTATGGTGCTGTTTCCCGGTCAGGAAGGTTGGCGCAGGAATGGAATTCTAACCGAGACACTACTTACATTAAGGAGTTCATCAGTCTTATCATCTCTCTTGCAGCCAAGAAGCGATACTTGCAAGAACCAGCCGTATCAGTTATTCTAGACTTGATTGAAAAGGTAATATCTGCTTGAGTGAACTTTGGATTTGATTTCATGTAAGTTAAACCCCATGTTTAACTTTTGCTCGTTGGACATTGGCGAAGATTTCATGATAGTTTAGCCAAGTGTTCCTTCTCGTTGGATGTATGAGTCCCTAAAAGGTTGGAGTCTAGGCCATGAGGAGTGAGGGAGGGTAAAATTAACTTAATCTGCCAATAACCTTCCTGTCCAAAGTCCAAATATACATGTATTAGGCTTCAGATATTCTTTAGACAAAATCTTTTTCCTTCGTCTGTGAGAGCATTTTGATCTCAAAGAGGAGGGATTGTGTCTAACTACTCCATTTTTGGTTTCTTTTTTTATGTCACCTGGCCGATTTGGGTGAAGGAAAAAATTTTCTTGATTTTTCATTTTATTTATTTCAAGTTTCATTATTGTTAACATGGTACTTTCTGTTGCAGTTGCCCCAAGAAGCCTTGTTGAACCACGTGCTAGATGCTCCAGGACTTAGCGATTGGTTTTGTGGAGCTGTGGAAGCTGGGAATCCTGATGCATTGTTTCTGGCTTTAAAAATTCGCGAAAAGACATCTCTTGACAATGCAGTGTTTGGTAAACTTCTGCCAAATCCGTTCTGTCCCAACAAACTTTTTTCTGCTGAACATCTATCCTCTCTTGCTTCTTGTTTGAAGGTAATTTTAATTTTTGTATGTTTGTTTCTTTCGTAGTGGTTTATATGTTGCTGTGAAACAAATAAAAAAGAACTAAAAAACCAAATTCTGGAATATTACAGGAATCAACCTTCTGCCAACCTCGAGTTCACAGTGTATGGCCTGTTCTGGTTAATATTCTTTTACCTGATAACCTCTTGCAAGTGGAGGATGTAGCCTCTGTCTCAAGTTCATTAAAGAAGCACAAGAAAAACCGCAAGTCTAGCTCTTCGGAGGAAGAAATTGCAAAGAACTTGCAATGTTTTATTGAAGTAATTATTGAAGAATCACTTCTTCTGTCATCCCATGACCGTAAGCACTTGGCACTTGATATTCTGCTACTTCTATTGCCAAGGTTACCTCCATCTTTTGTCCCAATAGTCTTGTCATACAAACTTGTCCAGTGCTTGATGGATATAATGTCAACAAAGGACTCCTGGCTCTTTAAAGTTGGGCAACATTTTCTTAACGTGTTATCTGATTGGGTTAAGCATGATGATGTCAAAAAGGTTGCTGTTATTGTTGCTCTACAAAAACACAGCAACGGAAAGTTTGATTGTATTACACGGACCAAAACAGTTAAGAATTTTATGATAGATTTTGGAACAGAATCTGGTTGCCTGCTGTTTGTTCAGAACTTACAGGACATGTTTGTGGATGAAAGTCATTCTTCTGAGGAACCTTCCGATCAGAGCCAAACAACAGATGACAATTCAGAGATGGGTTCAAATGAAGATAAAGACACAGTTGGGACAATGGGAAATTCTGATTTTTTGAAAACTTGGATTGTCGAATCCTTGCCCACTATATTGAAATGTTCAAAGCTGGATCTCGAAGCTAAGTTCCGCATTCAGAAAGAGATTTTGAAGTTTCTAGCCATTCAGGGCGTGTTTACTGCGTCTCTTGGCTCTGAAGTAACATCTTTCGAGTTACAGGAAAAATTTAGGTGGCCAAAAGTTGCCACTTCAAGTTCTCTTTGCAGGATATGTATTGAGCAGCTTCAGTTGTTATTGGCAAATGCTCAAAAAGGAGAGGGTTCACATGCTTCATCAAATAGCGTTGAACCGAATGATCTTGGTTCCTACTTCATGCGATTCCTTAGCACACTGCGCAACATTCCTTCCATCTCGCTGTTTCGACCTTTGGAAGATGAGGAGGAAGATGTATTTAAGAAGCTGCAAACGATGGAAGCTTCACTTTCTAGAGAGGTACCTTTTTTTCCTTAAAAAAAAAAAATAGAAAAAAAAAATCGTAGTAGAGATCTTTATCCCTCTATTGAACTTAATAACTCCTGTCACTGTCTTGAAGAGTTCATTTGGCATAATAAGCTCCTAAAAACAACTTAACATGGCAGGAGAGAAACTGTGGACTGAACAGTGATGCAAATAGACTGCATGCTCTAAGATTCTTGCTCATTCAGTTGCTTTCGCAAATGCTCCTTCGACCAAGGGAGTTCACGGAAGCTGCCTTTGAGCTGATTACATGTTGTAAGAAAGCTTTCCCTGCTCCCGATCTTCTTGAATCCTCTGGTGAAGATGAAAATGAAGACGATGATGCTGCACCGGCTGTAATGGATGTTCTAGTGGATACCTTGCTATCACTTTTGCCACAGTCATCGGCTCCCATGCGTACTGCCATTGAGCAGGTCAGATATTTGTGGGCTAAGTTTCTTGGCTTTTTAAGTAGCTTCCCGTCAGATTTCTCATGCATATGCAATTTGAATCGTTTTTAACATTATTGGATTTCTTGGGGTTTTATATAGTTTAGGTAGACTGCGGATTTCTGATATGCAGTCTTGCAAGTTTTCCAACTTGACAATTTTATGTGCGACGCTATTTTTTTAAAAGAATACTAGTTCATCACGACACTTGAAATTATGGTATGGACTATAAAATTTCTTCTACCATAATTGCTTTAACATGTCTTGGCAAGGGTGATTCATTAATCAAGAAATGGTATCTTGTCCAGAAATTGTGATTGTGATCTGAAAACAATTTGTCTTTGAAGGTTTTCAAACACTTCTGCGATGATATCACGGATGATGGTCTGCTGCAAATGTTGCGGATAGTTAAAAAGAGTCTGAAACCTGCCAGGCATCAGGTTGCTGAGAGTGACAATGATGATGAAGATGACGAAGAGGAGGATGAAGATTTTCTCAACATTGAAGAAGATGATGCAATTGATAAAGACGAGACCGGTGAAATTGGTGAACGTGAGGAGCAGACAGATGATTCCGAGGCTGTAGATGAGGCCGAGGAAGATGACAAAGAAGCTTCTGAGGCTTCAGATGATTCTGATGGAGGAATGGACGATGATGCTATGTTCCGGATGGATAATTACCTTGCTCAGATATTTAAGGAGCGAAAGAATCAGGCTGGGAGTGAAACTGCTCAGTATCAGCTTGTGCTATTCAAACTTCGCGTGCTTTCGTTGCTGGAAATTTACCTGCATGAAAATCCAGGCAAGCTCTGTCTCCTATAAAGTGTAGCTAAAATATGGAATGATATCTGCGTATGTATGAATCTATAATTACACCTACTATGCTTTTATTTATCGCTTTTGTGAATCTAACAACGAAGAAAAATTTGATTTAGAAATCGGTGGTCAATAAAATGTGCACATTTTGCTGGAATATTTAGCCTTAACTAAACTTATTCTGGGGGTGTCTAGTGATCCTGATATCTTAGAAATCCTTTGATGATTGATGATATACACTTTTATGATAGAAACAGTTTATTTCTATTTTCTCATTTACTTTTTTTTTTTTCTGGTTGTGTCTTATCTAACAGGTAAGCCGCAGGTTCTCTTAGTGTATTCACACTTAGCGAGAGCACTTGTTAACCCACAGACTGCCGAAAGTAGCGAACAGCTTGGGCAGCGAATATGGGGAATTCTTCAAAAGAAGATATTCAAAGCAAAGGACCATCCCAAAGGGGACGATGTGAAATTACCAACTCTTGAATCTTTTTTGCAAAAGAGTTTGAAATTGGCATCGAAACCAATTAAGAAAAAGAAACTTGCTAATAAGAAGCAATCGGCGTCTTTCAACCGACAGAAGATGATTGCTTCCCTTGCTCAGAACTCCACCTTCTGGATACTGAAGATCATCGACGCCAGAAATTTTCAGGAGTCTGAGCTGCAGAGGGTCTTTGATGTTTTTCAGGGTGTTCTAGCAGAGTACTTTGATAGTAAGAAGTCACAAATCAAGCCTGAATTTCTCAAAGAAATATTCCGAAGGCGGCCGTGGATCGGTCGTCATTTCTTTGGCTTTCTATTGGAGAAATGTGGCAGTACGAAATCCGAGTTCCGGCGGGTGGAAGCACTTGACTTGGTACTCGAGATATTGAAGTCAGTAGGTCCAGCTGAGGGAAGTGGCCAAGATGCCTCCAGAGAAATCTTGAAAAGCCACCTGAGTAAACTGTCTCGCTTGATAGAGGTTTTGGTTACAAATAAGGCTGAGAAGTCGTCAAGGAGGACCGATGTTCGGAAATTTTGTGGCAAAATCTTTCAGACCATAGCTACCCTTAATCTCGCCAAGTCTTTCCTCAAATCTTTGGACCAAAGTGCTCATGCCCTGTGTGAGTCCCAATTTCGTGATCAATTTCTTATTCTCAAGAAGCTTTGTTAGCGTGTATTGTTATCGACGAAAGCTCGTTACCGAGTGTTATTTACCTCTAGATTATATCCCAGTGCTTCGTTCTATGAAAGCTTATTTCAGTCTGTTCTAAAAGCAGTTTGTAAAACCAATTGCCAGTTTTGACTCGTCTAACAAGTTAAAGAGGTGCTTTTCTTTGCGTGATCTTGTGGTTTTACTTATTTAGCAAATTTTTTTAGGAGAAAGAGGATTCTTGTGTTATTCTCCATTACATACATTGCCGTTAAAGTGTTGAGTATTACCAAGTGCAACTTTTGTTTTGGCTTTTGGCTATAAGTTATAACTTGTGTTCTTGGCTTTCTTAAGTTTCCTTCTATGTTCTTTCTTGAAAAAAAAAAAAAGTACCAACTGTGACAATGTTTAATATATATCACAAAAGAAATTATACATCTTTTGCATCAAAATCAGCTACAAATGTGAGCCCAAAAACAAACAATTGAATTGTAAGTTATGATTGCCAAAGAGGAATAATATAAAGTCACAGCTCCCCTTGTATACCAATCCTACTTTTTGTCATGCAACAAATAGAGACGTGATATATATTCATTACTTTTATGAGCCATATCATTGATTATCACTTTTCATTTCGTTTCACGACGAATCTCAATGTCCATTTGATGGACTAATAATCGTGATTGTGTATTACTATTTACTACCGTGCGTGCATAAGTTTCTTTGCTTTTATTTGTTCTCTCACCTTTTTCCTCCTCCACTATTAAGTTCGACTATTAAGTTCTACGTCTTCCTTAAGTTAAAGTTGTCTTATGGCAATATGGCATTATGAAAGCAAAATTCTACTCAAAATCTCAACTTGCGCTTTATATTTGCATTGAATTGAAAAGCTCCTACGTAGTATCATTATCAACAAGCCTCTCTCAAAGTCAAAAGAGTGGCTTTTTCTGACTTAACATTTCCCTTTTTTTTCCTTCTTTTTTCATACTTCGTGGAAAAGCCCTGTCATTAACAGACAAAAACAATCCAATGGAAAAATCACATTCCATCACCATCCAAGGCATATATTGTCCCTCTACCTAGTTAACACGTTGGTTATCTTTGCTCTTTAGGCCACAAGCTCAATGCCTTTTCAGTTGGTTGGACCATCCAACTTTCTTATTAATTTTATACCCCAAATTCCCCCCCTTTTCTAATAATAATTTTTGGCTAGTAGGGACATTAATATATGACATCTAATTGGCATCACCAAGTGGGAAATTGGCTTGGTTGTAACGTTACAAACCGACCCACATCATGAAATCCAATGACTATTGATCTAAAACTTTACTTCCATATGAGAAAAGGCACATGGCCTGCCACTACGACATACATTTCCCCTCTTTAAAGCATCCAAGAACTATAAGACATGCCTCACTGACAGCTCATCAAACATGAAGATAAGTGTATTTTCTTAATCTTTGCGATTAGTCCTGTAAATATGTCAAAGTCAACGGTCCAAATCACAACCCAATTCCATCGCTCACTCACTAGGCTCATGCCCATATATTAATACCATTGCAAAGACCCAAGTAATGAAATTTGTTGTCCATTTTTGTTTCTTTTTTCTGTAAGTTTATATTATCTCAGATATCTCTTGTGGAAAGCAATTCGGGGCAAATGATAGGGAAGTAGGGCTAGATTCGCAAGAAGAAATTATTGGAACCACAACCAACTACTACTTCTGTATTGCTGTAAGATGTTGTTTTACATATTAGTGCTCACTCTCATTAACTCACTCACTCACTCACTCACTATTTTCTTCATCTAAACCTACCTCTAACAATCTAACTGTTACAATCTGTCTTCTATTTAACATCTCAAGACAGAAAAAAGGGTCCTCTTTACAATTTTCTCTTTCTTTAATATCAGTAAAAGCCAAAACACCGTCCACTTCCTTTAAACATGGCAACAACCACTTCGAGATCACACGAAATACCTCCCTAACTGCAATAAATAGTGAAGTTTGACAAAAGCACTTGTTAGCCGATTGAACGCAAAACCAAACCCATCAATGAATTCAAAGAAACCAAACACTCATGAGCAACAATTCTCAATTTTTACCTCAATCAAACCATCTCGGACAAACTGGTAATAAAGCCCACTGGGCTCCTCCATGAGAGGGAAGAGCGCGCATTGGGAAAAAAAATACTTTCTTTCTCCGAGATTGTTTAGCTGTGCATTAGTCCGATTCAATGCCACACTATAGAGATTCAGTCATCAATCAGAGACGAGACAACTCTACTACGAGTGAGCATTATCATCATCGGAGTCACTTCCGGAACTACTGCCCGAATCGGAATCTGTACACAAAAAGCCCACCAAAGCAACAGAAAGCACAATTTGAGCATCAGATTTGATCAAAGTATGCAAAAAGCTTGGCATCACCGAGAATCCACAATTGGGCATTCCATGCGACAATGAAACAAACCCACAAAAATTCAAAGCTGGGTTATACCACTAGATGAGGAGGAATCGCTGCTCGAACTGCTGGAGCCGCTGGAACTACTGCTACTGGCATGCCCACCGTCACCGCCGCCGCCACCACCACCGACATTGGTACCGGCACCTCCAATGCCGGCTTCTTTCTCATCTTTCTCGATCTCCACAGGCGGAAAACTGCTCATGGGCAAATCATCGCCTATGTCCACATCTTCGTCCCCAGCTTCTCCTTTCTTAGCCCTCTTCGGCTCCGCCACTGCTGTCGCCAATTCCATCTTCTCGCTCACTGGCATTTCCTTCTAAAAGACATCCCAAATTTAGATTTTCGATTAGCCAATGCCATTGTAAATAAATGTAAAAACTATCCGTTATCCAGGAAATCAACTTACCACATTGCCTTTACTAGGAGTGACATTGTTGTTAAGGTTGGTCATGAGGGCTTGCCGCTTGATCTTGCTGACCATCTTCTTCCAATTGGTGACGAGCCGATCAAGCTCCCACAGCGTCTCAGTGTCAACAGCCTCAATGTCAAGCTCGATCTCGTCTCCATCCTGCTTCAAATGCCCGTTCCTCTTCTTGATGATCTGCACAACCTGTTCCATCTTCTCCTGCGGCAAGCTCTGCAGCCCGACACCAAGCTTGTGCTTCTCTTCAATACTCATCTCCCTCTTGTTCGGATCCTTGGCCTTCGGCTTTGGCTGCTTCAAAGGCTTCACCGGCAATGGCCGCATCGGCGGCGATGGCGTCCGCACTGGAGATTGCACCAAAGGCGGAGAATTTGGGATCGGGTTCGACGAACTCGCTGGAGCAGGCACAGGAGCCGGCAGAGGACGCATCACCGGCTCGGGCTTCTTCTCCTCACGCTTCTTGGGCCTCTCCGACTCCACGTGATCCCACGAGCTCGCTTGCAAATCATAAGCTCGCTCGGCTCCCAATTTCTCGCCCATCGGTAGGAATAGCTCCTCGAACCTCGAGAGGAGCTGCTCGGCCATGGCGTGCACATCGTGGCCCTTTGGATTGTAGGTCATGGCGTTCTGGAACGTTAGCCTCACATCGGCGGCGAAATCGGTCGGCGAAGAGTAAAGATTCTTGGAAAGATTCAACTTTACCGTGCCAAGATCCATTGGGCGCTTGATTATGTCGTAGTAATCGTGAAGGCCCATCCCGATCACGTCGACCGGCTTGTTGAAGATCCACGCGTGCTTGTGCTTCATCAATTTCGTCATCAGCTGGCTGCAATTCTTCATCAAATTAGGGTTTTCCAAATGCGATCGCTTCGGAATCGAAGAGTCCTTGCCGTGATTGGAATTCACCGGGAAAGGCCTCTTCGAGCCGGAGAGTTTCTTGCTCGGAAACGGCTTCTTGGGTTGAGGATGATGAAGCAAATCTCCGGCTTCGATTCGGCTCTGCAATTGGCGAATCCGATCGAGCTCCGACATGAGACGGCTCTTGAGCTCACCGAGCTCCTTCTTGGAGTACGATCTTATGCTGAAGCTCACGTACTGGGAATTCCCCATACTGAACTCGCCCGATCGCCGGTGGTTGATCGACGACGCGTCGTCGGACGCCGTCTGCGTCACGGCCGGCGACTCGTCGATCTGACAACCGTTGTTGTAGTGGCCGCCACCCGACGACGGCGCGTGGACCTGGTGGAATTGCGATCTCTTGAGACCTTTAGGGTTAGGGTTAGCGAAAGGAACTTTCCCCATGAATCCTGCTCCGGCGGCGCCACCTCGGTGCTGCGGTGGCCAATCGGCGTCCTTCCGGTTGACTAGGACGGCCGAGGCCATCGGAGGACGGAGTCGCGATCGGAATCGGAGGTGGCCTTCTCTGCGGGTACGGCGGATCTCCGGCGAGGGATTCCAGGCACACGTGACGGATCAACCACCATGAATGAGCTCCGACGTGACCCTCACGCGCCTCCAATCGACCCCACGCGCCGCCGAGAATCAAGGCAGAGAGGAGAGAGAGAGCATTCGAAAGACAAGAGCAAGCTTAGGGTTTGAAGGGAAGCTTTACCCTAATCTGAGCGAGATTGAGAAGAGGCTGTGGTCGCTTCTTAAAGGCGTCGAGATCTGCCCGTAAAAATCACGGGCGAGATCATGACCGTCTGTTCAAGTCTCGCAGCCGATCTGACGGTTGGATTGATTATCTCTCCTGCCCGCGGTCATCCACCGTATGATCTGGCACGGACGGTCAGAGCACGGGGGCGTGTAGACGTGGCGCGACTTGGAGCGTCGGATGGTTTGCGAGATTCCCTAAATGAGCGATCCGTAATTTGGATTTGAATTTGGGGCGAATTTGTCGTGCATTTAGGGTTTTTCAAATTTTCCAGAGCCCGGGGGGTTGTGGGACCCAGTGCGAGATGACGTGGACAGAGGTTGGGCGGGTGAGAGGGAAGGTTTACGCGCGCACGAGGGCGGTGACGCGTAGGCAACACTTTCTTCGTAAATGCGAGGGCGTTTTCGTAAATATGAGGAAAAATGATTGGGTGCCATGAGTCTTATGACTCTTTCTTCGTGGGTTTAAATTACAGTATTACCCCCGTGGAATTGACGAAATGACTATGTAGCCCATGTACAAACTCTCTTTCTTTTCTTTTTTTTTTTTATAACTATTTATTTTTGGCGGAAAGATTGCCCGCGGAAGGACTTTCTTGGAATGTTTTACAAGAAGACATTTCTTATTCAGCGCCCAAAGAAAAAAGGATATTTCTTAAAAGAGTGATTTTTTTTTTTTTTAAGAAATGGATTAATATACGATTATACTCAGATCTTTGTGTGGAATGTTAATTTGATGTCTAGGATCTGTATTTATAAAACATCCTAGAGGCGAGATATTGGTGAATTTAATTTATTAGATTTGGAGAATATTACAAAATAGTGCAAAATATTGAAATAGTGCAATTAAATTCAAATCTTTTGTCTTTTTTTTTTCTCTCTTTATTTATCTCTTAACGCAGCATCAAATTATTTAATTTTTCAATCATTTATGTAATCTTATTTTAATACAATAATAATTTAGATAGATAAGAAGATTCTAAAAGACGATATAAGTGATAACATATGAGTTTAACTTAATTTAGTATAATTTTACTTTATCCATGTATAAAATGTGGTAACACACATAATTATTATATGAGACATAAATTATGAGATTACTAAGTAAAAAGTCATTTTTTTAAGAATGTTTTAAGAAAATAGTTAATGTTTTAATTAATTAATAAATAGCCATTTTTTAAACTATACGATGCGTTGATTTTACCTTTATACCTTTAATTTTGTTTGGCTAATGACTAGTTTTCTTAATTTTTTGAAACTATGGCCATTTTATTAAAACATAGATTAGAAAATGACTACTTTGTATTTAGGCAATATTTAAAATATAAAAAATATATATATAGAGAAAGAGAAAAGAGTTTCCGAGATATAAATTGAACAAAAGAATAAGCGAATAAAGAAGTATGCAAAGGTGATTAAAGGGCGTCCAAATTTAATTATAGGTTTTATTTATTAATGTTAAATGATCTTGCTTTTTTTTTTTTTTGAAAGATCTTGCTAATTTAGCAAATGAAAATTGCATTAAAATCTAATTAATTTTAGAAGATTTTTCCATGGTATTCAAAGTGAAATTCTCAATGGTAAGTGCATACATTTATTAGATCAAATGAGGTGTTTGAAGGTCTATCTAAAACACACTTGGTAATTACAAAATTTAGATAGACACACTTGATAATTGCAAAATTCTTTACAGTATGTCTAAGAATTTATAAGTTTCTTATCTATTGGGGTGAAAAAAAAATATTCGGCCGTAGAAACGGGTAAGTAAAGGTGTCGTGTATGCCTGTATGGTTTATAAAAAATAAAAAGGGCTTATTTTGAGATTTCTGGCAAGTATTGAGGAGATCTTTCGCAAGGGACCTAAATGAAGCAATATATTGACTTTAAGGGCCGTTTTGATATAAATTCAAATCAAAACTGTTTACTGTAACAACATGATTTAAGTTTGACTTTTGTTATTGTAGTAACATGATTTAAAAAAAAAAAAACGGATTGTGATCCAAACAACTCTTAAATTAGTATAACATTTCATTTTAGACACTTTTTTAAAAGAATTTTATTTTCTAACTAGTGACATTATGATTGCTCATCTCTCATCCATTATTATTTTTTAATTAATTGAAAAATGATTTCATTGTGAGACACGAGAGTGTGTATGGCGCAACAGTACAACGAATAGATACGCTATTCTAAATTTTAGATAAAAAATAATTGAAAGTTTTTATTCATGATGGAAAGGTACCTTATAACATAGGTTCTTAGTCCTATTTATAAGTCATAAATATCAATCCTATATAAGAAAATACTAATAATAAATAAAATTCTAATACACTCAAATAAGAAAGTCCTAATAATAATAATAATAATAACTAGAACCCTAATAAGACTCGAACTTGTCCTACATCAGTGTGTTTCAATGTAAAAAGTATCAACAAATAAAGGAAAAAAGAATCCAATTCTAAGTGCTTGTGTTTCATGTATGTTCTACCTTCTATGTTAATCCAAGATCAAATTTTGTGGTAATAATAATAATAATAATAACGTATATCTGATCACTTAAATTTCTAATCATTATGACTTTTTGTTTTTTAACTATTTGCAAAGTGTAAATCTTGATTCATTATGTCTGTCAAAGACTTTGCCCATTAATCTCATGCTATTTTTTTTTTTCTTGTTCTATACAAATGCGCTTAACTTGTTCTCAAAAGCTAGAGTGTTTGTAATTTATTTTTCCACCGTATTGTGCTGTATTTTATATGTACTTTGCATTTGGAAATTAAAGTACAAGAAAATTTTCGAAATAAAATGCAATTTTTGTAGTTGTGGGGGCCAAAAGAAAAGGAAAAAATTTTAATGAATAAAATACCATTTAAATTAGGACCTAGACAATATTTGGTCTAACATCGCACACAATTAGTGCAAATGATATTAACTATGGAAAATTTGCAAAATATCATTTTTTTTTTTTGCAATCAAAATATCATTTTTTAACGTGATGTTTTGCAAAATAATAACGCGATTAATAATAAAAGCAGTATGATTTGTAACAAAAGCATAGCATTACACTATAAATATAAAGAGAGAGAAAAAAAAAAAGATCTTTGAAACATAAATTATTAAGTGATGGTTGCAATTCTCCAATTTTTTACAATGAGAATTTCACAATTCCTCCAAACCTAACCCCACCATTACGAGCCCTGTATGATTGAATGGGTCGAAAGGCTATGGGCCTAGAGTTTTGTATGGCTCAGTTCATATTAGCCTGTTGCTAAAGCATTTATTTATTTATTTTTATTTTGAAGAATGCCCTCTTCACACAATGATAATTTATATCTAATGTATATTATATTTTAATTTATGTTTCAAATTTACACTACAAATATAGAGTGAAAACAAAGCAAAAATGGCATTGTTTTGCAATTCTCCTTTTTTTTTTTCTAGGGAAAATTACAAAATAAAATTATTTTAATTATCATTTAATAATCTATGCCAGTATGCCCTATGTGGTATGCTTTATTTGTTTCTACTCTATGCATGTAGTGTAAATTTAAGGACATAAATTAAAAGTAAAACATAAAATTAGCATAGCTTAATTTCTACTAAAAATAGTAAAAAAAATATCATTTTAAGTGTCAGTAAATAATTCATGCCCCAAGTAATACATTCTTTTAATTATAATTCTATAAACATAGTATAAAAATAAGAGTCTAAATTAAAAATATAATATAATCATGACATAAATTATAATTTATTAATATGTCAACAAATTTTATTCATCACAATTCCCTCTCGTTTAAATACCAAGAGCAGACTAAGGAATGACATTAGACGCACTTTTATTTAAATACCATTCTAGAGTTTTAAATGACAGATACATTTAGTGGACTACTAGGAAAAAAAAAAAAAGATATATGCGTTTTGTTAAGGACTAATTGTTATTATTAAAACATAAATAAAACTAAATCAAGTTAAGTAAATGCTTTATATATATATATATATATATATACACACACATACAAGTGCCATGTTTTATAGAAGTGTTTTAAGTGGCTCATTGATAAACATAGTACAAGAGTATGTAACCATGCAAATACAAGAGTCAACACACACTAAAACGCTAACCTATAATTGGAGAGAACTGAGAAGGGATATTTCATCACCAAAGAAGAAACTTTTTAATTATATTTATATGGAGGCAACTTATAATTATAGTGGTAAAAAATCATGTAATAAAATAAAGTTTCTCTCTTTGTTTTTCAAAGCAATGCAAATTGACATAACTTATTAACAGTCTTGCAAATAACAACCAATGAAGATAGAAATATGTGGATTGTGGGTGCTTTCATTTTCCCCCTAACAAGCATTATGAGACTTTTTAGGAATATTATAAGAATTCTTATAGTTTTTGTTTTTTTTTATTTAACAACTCGACTTTTTAAACTGTTAACTTTTTTTTTTTTTTAGAGTTAACTTACTTAATTTTCTTTTAAAAATTCAAGAATTATACTCAGTTTTTTTTTATTACAAATATATCAACTTTCATTTTCATTAATGATAGGGTTTTTTGCACCTTAGCCCTTGAACTTATCGCGTTTTCACACTTTGGCACCCCATTTTTTTTTGGCATTAACCACCTTAAATTTAAAATTCGTTGCACTTTGCCTCAAATTGAAAACGTCGGTCCAAAATTAGACAGAATTGTACACATGACTAGCACGTGATCGTTTATATAAGGGTATATTTGTCAATTTATAACAAGACTAAAATAAAATCAAAAATAAAAAAATAATAAAACCAAAAAAAAAAAAAAATTCCCCAAATTTTCTTGTTAATCTCTAGCAATCACAAATAACTCAACAACTTTCCCAGACCTTCCCCCTCTTAGTCGCTCATTCCTCCATCTCCTTCCTCGTCACCAAAATCACCAAACCGCATCGCCGCCCTCAAGCCCGTCCTCACGCGCGACATCGAGCACCAGTTTGTGGTCCGGTCGAAGCAGGCCAGCCCGAGCTCGTCCTCTGCCTCAACGACGCCGGCAAGCTCCACCACGAGCTCGGCTTCCCGCGCGACTGTAATGTCGCGTGCTTCCTCTAGCAACATCCTCTCTTCATCCAAACCTACCGCCACTCCGACGGCAAGATGTGGCTTGGCTTTACCGACCTCATGGAAGACCTTCTCCATGAGCAGCGAGATGACGTGGGCGGAGTCGAGCACGGCGGCGAAGAGGAGCTCAGCGAGGCACGGAATTCCGAAAGATCAACCTCGATGAAGCCGGTGAGCTCTGCATGTGAAGTACGGCGAGCTCTATAGGTGAAGGCGGCGAGCTCTGTTTTTTTTTTTTTTTTAGAGACAATTGGATAGTTATGAACTGTTCTCGATTTTTAGAGGGAAAAAAGATGGAAAAAATTATTAGTTTTTTGGAATTGTGATGGTTTTAAGTTGGCTGTTGAGTGTTGGTGGACTTGATATGAATTTGACTATGATTTTTATAATATTATGGGTTTTGGATGCTTAGTTTATGTTATTTCTTATGTGGCTTCTGGGTTTTGCAATATCTCTCTCTTTCTCTCTGTGATTGCAATATCTCTCTCTGTCTCTGTCGCCGCCGCCGCTGCCGAGCTTCTCGCCGAGTCCGGTCCAGCTCAAGTGCTCCTCCACAATGCCAGAGATTCCGATGAAGCTCCGCCGAGGCCCTACCTCGATCGCTTTCGCCGAGGAGGACGAGGAGGAGAGCGAGGAAGCATTACGGAGGTCGAGGGAGCACCGGAGGAGGTTGCGCTGACTGCGGGGCCCACGGCGGAGGAGAAGAATGGCGGCGTGGATTTAGTGCTTCGAATTTCGTAGTTTGAGGAGGGCGGCGTGGATTTCGTCGGAGGAGAAGAATGACGGAGTTCTGGCAGAGCAGAATAATGGATTTCGTGGGAGAAAGGAGAGAAACAATGGTGTTTTTTTTTTTCTTCAAATCAGATTTTGGAAAAAAAAAAAAAAGAACCAGATGAGAGAATGATGAAGGAGAAGAATGGGGATAGCAAATGACAGATTTACTCTTAAATAAACGTCCATGTGACAAGCACATGCCAAATTCCGTCTAATTTCGAATGGACGTTTTCAATTTAAGGTAAAATACAACGATTTTCAAATTTAGGGAGGTTAATGCAAAAAAAAAAAGATGGAGTGCCAAAGTGTGAAAACGCGATAAGTTCAGGGGCCATAGGTGCAAAAAACCCTTAATAATACAAAGGGTCAACTTTTTTTTTTTTTTTTTTTTTTTGTAAAAATAGAATCAAACATAATGAAAACTAATACAAATAGTTATATAACTTAAAAGACTTGTAAAATTTTATAAGTAAAACATTCGGTCATACACGAAGATAATTAAAACTATATGTAATTTTGTCATTTTTAATGAAATTGCATGTAGTTTTTAGAACCAGGTGACAAAACAAGTTTATTGTAATTTTTCTTTCAAATTACACTAAACTTGTTGTAGTTTTCACATAAACTACAACATTCATTCATCCTTCAATATTTCATTATTACATATCTTAACTCTTATTGGTACAAAATCATGAAATAAACAGCATGAGAATAAATTTAAAAATTACAATGAAAATTACTAAGAAAAATAGTTAATTAATTTCATAATTAAATGACGCGAGTCTCGTAAAATTGGTATATCGCATTTTAACTCTCACAACTATTTTTCCAAAGTTTCACACTAGTATAATTACAATTTACAACCCTAGGATTCCTTAGCAAATGCTATTTTGGGTAACAAAACATGGATTAGGCTCAGCCTTTTATCATATCACTAATAGCCTTATAAAGATAAGATTCCTCGTTAATGATAGTTGTTCTCTTTGAAATATTAAGAGCATCTTAGTTGATGGGCACAAAGTGCAAAATTCCACTTGTCTTACAACACAAAAATGATATGTGAAACTATTGCGTATTCCGTATTCCCAATTCTCACAACTTGTTGCGGAGATTGTAATCCAATACCCATAAGAAATTTGCCCTCTTGACAATCTCTAAAGTTAAATAATAATAATAATTTACATAAACAGTAAAATATGGTAAGAAATAAAAAGGGATTGAGCTTTCTCTAGAATAGTTATAAAGATAAAAATATAATTTGATTATAAATTCTTGCCAGTGACCTTGCATATATAACCGTTGCCCGCCTTAAGGATTGCAGTGATCATTCTCTATGTTATTGTAATTTGTCGATCTATTTTGTAAATTTTAGATAGATTTAAGATCTTAGCTGAGCTCGAACGATGAATGAAATTTGGAGAAAATTCTTATTCTGTCATCATTTTAAAACATCATAATTCATACACAAGACAAGGATTAGTATTGCCATTTTAAAACAACAGTTAAAACTTAAAACTGGTCTTATATAATATACACATGACTATTTATGTTTAATTAATAGGTGTGCTTTCTACAATTTTACATTTCAAGATAGAGTGATGGCATGAAATATACGGACATAATTTATATTAATTCTGAGGGGTTCGATTTAATTTTGATAAAAAGATCAAGAAAGAAGATCATTTACTAGAATGCACTCTAATGATCTCTCTGAGACTTAATTATTAAAGGATAGAAGTAGAGCTCAAATGGCGAATATGGAAGTGTGCGAGCTCAAATCTCGAAATGACGATAAGGTATAAATTTTAACCATTTGTAAAAACGCTGTTCAAAACAAATATTAGAAGAAATGTTTGACAAGAACGCAGGTGAACCTTCCACTAAAATTCCAAAAAAAAAAAGAAAAAAGAATTGAAAGATATCAATTCAACTGTGTGGATATACCAAACTTGCTTTCACAGTGTTCTACTTTAATTCCCATATATATATATACTTGGCTGAGTTTGTGAAAGATATCGATAACTTGTGCAAGTAAGAATAGGATAAAAGATTCAGCCAAAAAATAAAATAAAAAAAGAAAGAAAGAATAGGATCAAAGAAAAAGAACTGATCTGACAAGGAGTATGTATGTATGTAATCCCTCTGGTTTGGCTTTATGAAGGTTAGTACAGTATTTTATTTTCTAGTATGGAATTTAACAAAAAAAGTTAAATGAAAGTAGTGAACTGCTCAAATTTGGAATGACCGAATGAGATTTATGATTTTGGAGCTTCATTGAAGGCAAAAGGCGATATATTATAAGATCGGTTTGGTAAATAGCCATTTTAAAGAGTATTTAAAAAAAAAATAGTCACAGTTTTAAAAAATTTAAAAAATACTTCAAAAATACTATTTTCTTAAAATTTTCTATACTTATACCATAAACCTGACGATGGTGCTACATGTGTGCATATATATATATATATATATATTCTATGGAAAAATAAACTAAAAAATCCAATATTATATTGGGCACATAGGTATTTTTTGAATCATTATTTGAAAAAGTAGCCAATGTTTCTTAAAATTAAGTAAATAGTTATTTTTTTAACTGCATGATGCTGTCTTTATGTCCTTAATTGTGTATGGACTAGTGATTAATTTATTAATTTTTTGAAATATTAATTATTTCCTCTAAGTTTAAACATAAACCAAAAAAAGCCAAATACCAAATAGATTTATATATAATAGTTTCTGCTTTATAGCAATGTTCAGAGTTGTGATCTCAACTAATAAATGAAGTCAAGCAATTTGATTTTTTTTTTTTTTTTGCTAAGAAAGTCAAGCAATTTGATTGATAATGTAAAACTAGTTCCCAGTCAATCATCACCATGAGGCATCCGAAATTTATTTGGTGGAAAATAATGCAATAAT
The DNA here is from genome assembly GCA_018132145.1 of Boehmeria nivea var. tenacissima. Lineage (NCBI taxonomy): Eukaryota > Viridiplantae > Streptophyta > Magnoliopsida > Rosales > Urticaceae > Boehmeria > Boehmeria nivea. The sequence continues at coordinate 18,282,768 of CM030878.1, read as the reverse complement.
TTTTCATTCAAAATATCATAAAATTGCAAATCAATAATCAATAAAATTTTTGGCACACTTGAAAAGACATTGATTATCATTTTGACAAAAGAGGCTTTCCTCAAAATCTCCAAGAACAGAAAAGGAAAATTTTGAAGAATGCCTCATTTTTGGCATAATGATAATCTATACCCTATGTGTATTGTATTTTTTAATTTATATAATAAAATTTATACTACAAATATAGAGTATAAATAAAAAAAGCATACCACTTGAGGTATAAATTATTAAGTGACCTTAAAAATAACTTTATTTTGAAATTCTCCCAACAGGAAAATTAGTGACGAACTTTAATGGGCCAGATGGCCCAAACCGGGTCAGTCGCCAAATTTTTGTTCTACAACAAAGTAGTCAATTTTCCGAGGTTATCTTAAAACAGCCCCTCCAAGCTAAATGTATAGCTCAAAGACTTTTTAATGACCATAAGATTCCCAAGAAAATAAATATATCTACATAGCTATATATGTCCAACAATTTGATTTATATGATGTAGCATAAAAGATTTTTGGGGTGGGTATAAAGTGATTTTCATAGTCTTCATGGTCAATTTTATTTATTTAAAGTACTTATATCATTTATACTTATAAGTGGTAATTACAAATCCATACAAATTAGACGTTAGGTGGATAGCAACTTGTGAATTATAATTGAGGGGATTGGAATTTGAAACAATTAATGTAATTAGTCATTTTCGCTGACCAAATAAAACTTCTAATCCAGTCAATTCTCACAAGGAAAACTATTGGACGTGCTACTGCTTAATAATAAGTTGGTCTAACCATATTATGAAAATTCTACGTTGTCCTCATTATATACGCGACTTTTACTCGTTTGATATGAATCATAAATTTGGCATGTTTTGGGGAAATAAATCAGCTTTCGTATTTATATTATTGGATGTTTATAAATTATAAGATACGCGCTTATGGCATTATCTAATAGACCAATACATAATCAATTTTGGTTGAGTATTTTGATTTCTTCTTCTTATTCTTCTTCTTCTATTTTGAATTTGTGAGTAAATAGTCATTTTAAACTGTTAATATCAGGGAAATTTTTTATTTTTAAAAATTTTAAGAAAAAAAATACTGAAGAATTCTATTGTACTAATTGTGCTTTTAAAAAAAAACAAATTTATTATACAATTGACTATTTAAAAAAAAATAATAATTACTGAGATTTATTCAATATAAAATACAAATTGCAACATTTTTTTTAATTTATCTTTCCCTTTCTCACTCTGGTTTCGGGAAAATAAGAGAAAAAAATACTCTATTTTTATATAGTGTATATAAGATAGAATTATGTAATAATGCTTTCTCATTTTTTCTTTGTTTTGTTAAAGTAATCTCCTTTTATATTTTGCAAGAAAAAAATAAAATTGATCATGTTTTGAAATTTTCTAAGTCGATCATGTTTTGAAGGTGTACTCAACTATCATTCCCAAACAACAACCCTTCTCATTTATATTATATCTTTGCAGATAGAAGAAGTTTCTCAATTTTAATTAAAAACCATATATAAGATACATCAACTAAAAATGCCTCTAAAACCATATCTTCAATCTCTAATTTTTAAATTTCAGTTTGAAGACTAGTAGTGATTTCAAAACACAAAATACAATCACAAACCAAAAAAAAGTTAATACATATTGATTCTCCAATGATATGTTCATGAACTTTGTTATATGTAATTTTATTTCACTTTAAAAATAAGGTGCATAATTATTGTGCTGATGCCCGAAACCAATGAGGGCGGGGAGTGATCACCGATGTAAAGAGAAGAACAAGCACATACAATGAGCAAACTCACGCCTTAGGGTACATGAATGAACCGATCCCACACTGGAATGAGAGAGATTCTGAGACTGTGCATGTATGAGATGTGCAGTTGATGAACTCTCATACGGTGCATATTGAAGAACTTAAAGATTGTGCAGTTAAGGAGAATTTAAAAGATTTAATGAGTACTATTTTTGGAACTCATATTATTTAGGATGACATGTGTATAGAATAAGCACTCTCCGATGTCTTTACTTACAATAAAGTTTAAACCATATATACCTTCTAATTGTTGGCAATGTTCTACGTACCTTGTAAGAAATTTTAATTGGAATTAGTTGATTTATAATGGAAGTACTTGGTTCTCTGTCTTTAGTACTAATCAAGATGGCGTAGAGATACAAGGGAGAAACTCCATTAAGAGTTCTCATCCGTTTTAGACCAAAGATGAGGACTCTTAAGAGAAAAAATATTCTCTACCCACCTTGTTCTATTGGCATTGGTACCTTTTGATTTATTTTAAGGCTTTTTATTATTATTATCTTTTGCTTCTGTGAGAAACAATCAAATAATTTTTTTTTAAATGATCAAAGCGATCAATATCAAAGCAACCAAGGAAAGAACACTAAAACGATGCGAATGCCCAATAAATATAAATATATGTGTATATATATATATATAGTTTTGATGGACCAAATAAGTATATTTAATAATTGCCGATAGGATAACATAAAATAGAAGCCAACAGAAAGAATAAGTTCCAAAAACAAATTTCTTACAGTTTGCCCCATGATTTGGAGTCACAACAACTGGAAATACATCAACAAAAATAGTGCTAATGATTGATGAGACTTGAGAGAGCATGGAAAATAAGATAACAAGAAAACGACCTCTACCATTTTAATCATATACATACATGCATGTGTGTGTATATATATATATATATATATATATATCTACTCCAATTTCAAAAGGAAAGGAGTTGTTGTGATATCATTGGTGTGTTTGATTCTCGAGAAAATGGTACAACTGCGTATGTTTATCCCAGCTCATTATATGGTGGGCGAGGAAAGTCCACTTTCAGATTTCAGTCCAAATTCATTATCTTCCATGAGTACTTGAACACGTCAACAATAGATCACACTAAAAATTTTGATGTTATTTATTTATTTAATTCATTTATTTTCACGTGCAAGATTGTTGGTCATTTCTTAAATAAACAAGATAATATGGGAACAGGACAAAGGTCCTGTTTGCAATAAAAACTCTTGGTTCTGTCCTCTATAAATTATGCATATATACACAGCTCTACTTGATTTGAATGCTTTGTTGTTTTCAAAATTTTCTTCCTCTACATTAATCATATTAATTTCATGTCTTGCCGAAGAGGGCACCGTATATTTTTGTTCTTAATTACTTCTCAAACGGCACAATTGTACTTGATTTTTTTGGGTCTCCTAATTTCGCAATCATTAGTGATGATTTAATATACTCACTTCATTCAACTAACTAAAACATGTATATAAAGTTTTAGTACTACAATTTCATAGCCTTATTATATAATCAATCAAAATAATCACGGTGTTCTGTTGTTAAAAGTTTAAACCGATGGAAAAAGAGTCAACATAATATTTTATACTCAAACAACGTCTGTACGTATATAAGGAAAAAATAGGATATTGTACAAGAAAATTCTATGAACGTTCGCTCTTTTTATCTCGCAACTCAATTTGGAGTAATTCAAAACTATATAGTGTTAGTGTATATAACCCTTTATGAGTTTAAGTACGTAGAAGAATAATGATGGACTGTTAAAAAATTTTAATCAGCAAAAAATAGCTAGAATGATAATGAATGTTTATTAGATGAATAAAAACACAGATCATAGATGGATAAGATAAAGTAAAAGTAATAAATAACGTTCATATCATTATAATTTTTTATTTGTAAGAAATTATGACTATGTAACATAATTGCAGTTAGTGCGAAACAAAATTATGAGAAATTACAATGAAAGATCATTGTAAGTGTGACTAATGCAGATATAAATTAAAAGTGTAATAAAAAAAAATATATATTATTAGCGTATAAAAAAAGACACTCATTAAAATCTCCCTCCAAATAATCATCTCATTTTCTTAGCAAGACTTGTTACAATTAAAAAAAAAAAAAAGGTTTAGAGACAAGATTGATTTGTAAAAAAAAAAAAACTTAAAATTCAAAACAATAACGAAAGTTTTTTCATTCATATCAATAGGAAATTTATCACTCATATGCGTAGAACGTAGTCATACTTATTTTTTTTTTCAATCTTTTTCCTTTTCTTTGAGCAAATAAACACAACGTACTTTATTCACCATTTGAATGGGAAAAATAAAATAAAAGAAAAAAGAAAAAAAGAAAAATGTAACAATAATTCATAAATAAAAGGTGATCAGTTCAGATGATGAATCCGTAATCACACTGGACCCGGAACCTTTGCAACGACCAACTTCCCATCCAAACCCAACCCGCCACCTCCTCTGGCGGCGGCGGCACCGACAGCAGCCATGGGAGCAAACGAATGCGGCAGCGCCGGCACGGGCGGAGCCACCATGACCCTGCCCGGCGCCGCATAGTACACATGCCTCGGCGTCGCGCCTTCGTAGCCCACCGGTCCGTACGGAACCGCATCGCTGGTGGCAACGGCGAAGCCGCCGCTCGTCCGCACGATCCCGGCCGCGCTGTCTGCGTACGCGGCTGCAGAAAATTTAGGCATTTGAGGCGGGGCGGCAACAGGCGGCGCCGAGGCAGAGTAAGGCGGGACAGCAGGCGGTGGAGGTGGAGGCGGCGGCGGCGGCGGGGCAGCCGAGAGGGGTGGAATGTTAGGCAATACCGCACTCGAGATGGGCGGTATGATTGGCGATGCGGCGGAGAAAGGCGGAATAACAGCCGCTGGTGCCCCCGACACAGGCAGTATCTTCGTCGGCATGGCAGCAGAAAGTGGCGGCGGTGGCGGCGGAGGTGGTATGACGCCGTATACTGGCTTCTCCCAGTAAACCTCGGGAATGCTCCTCGGCGGCAGCACGGGCGGGCCGAATGCCGCTTGGCTGGCCTGCGCCGGGGTGACTGCCCGCCCCACCCGCGGGTGAAACACGGCACTGACGCCACCCGAGGACGGAATCACATACACCGGGTGCTCCGAAACTCCAGCCGCCGTCACAGCCGCTGGGAAACCTCCACTGACGATCGTCCTCTCCGGAAAGTACCCCACTGAAACCGGAACCGAAACCGCACCGCTCACATTCACCGGAATCTTCTCCGGAACAGCCCTCGCAGCCGCCGCCGCCGCAGCCGCCGCATAGTAATTATCCGTCGGATACATCCCGGCAAAATTGTCAATCCGGTTGACGGCGTGGCCCGACCGGTCGGCCCGACTAACAGCCGGCACAACCGCGTGTATCGGCGGAGGAGCCGGCGGAGCCGAGGGAGTGACGTACTTTTCCAACCCGAAGAGAAAGTCCACCGTGTTCGGAGCCTTGCTATTGGCCATGGCCTCCGCCATAATCCCCGCCATGTTGGGACCCAAATTCAGCGCCTCCACGAACACGTCCCGGTCGGCCCTCAGCCCTTCGGCGGCGAAGCCCGCCCTCGGGCCGTAGGCGGGGAAGAGGAAGAGCCTCATCCTGGCCGGCTTGGCGGCGGCGCGGTAGAGGCGGTCGTACTCGCACATCATGAGCTCGAGGTCGTCGTCGTTGGTGACGGAGATGAGGGCGTCGAGGTCCTCGCCGGGGAGCTGGTACTTGAAGGAGATGTCGTCGACGCCGCCGAAGAGAGAGGAGAGCTTGGCGACCATGGTGGGGAGCTTGATGGCACGGTCGACGGCGAGGATCTTGGTCTCGCCGCCGACGTAGCAGAGGCTGTTGTCGTGCGGGCGGGGCAGGATCTTCCCGCCATAGCTGCACATGAACTTGGCGCGGTAGTTCTGGTCCCACGGCGGCGGCGCCACGCTGTCGAACTCGATCTCCCTCGATCGCGGCGACGAGTCCCCCGAGTCCGCGTACGAGCTGTATGAGAAATTCTCCATTATCAGTTATGGCTAATTTCAAAGGTCTCGTGCTTTTTCTAATTATACGAAGAAGACGAATAAGAGATCAAAGAGAAATGTTATTCCATTGTTGCTATTTACACGTTTAGACTATATCTATGGACTATAGTCTATATTCCATAGAGAGAGAGAGAGAGAGAGAGATTGGGCTTTGACGTTTGAGTGATTGTGTTTATGCGGAGAAAGCATTACTTTGGAGATGTTTTTATGATGTGAATGGAAGAGGTGTTTGGTGTTATGGGTGTATCGGATCTTGGGGTGTTGGGACACGTGGCGTGTATATAGTGGTTCAGTGGTGAGACGTGGAGATTTTAGGGGTGGGAATTGGAGGAGGTGGGGGTGGTTGTGGTCCCCACCGGGCACTCATTAAGAGAGAGGGAGAGAGAGAGAGAGAGAAGGGGGTGTGTTTGACTGAGGGTCAAAGGGATTGGGCTGGCTTTTGACTCTGGCTTACATTTTTGGTAGGAGAAAGTATAACCGTTTACTAGATAATTAATCAGTAATTGTTTTTTGAAAAGGATGATTGATCAGTAAATTAAATGATAAAAAACCTCAAGTAATTATTGTTATCGTCATTATTAATAAGATGGTTTATCACTTTTATGAAAGTTGCATTACTATATGATAGCTTAAAAAAATACCGACGTTAAGAGGGAAAACTTGAACAGGATATATTGAATGAACGCACTTCTTGAAAAAGAAAAAAAAAAGGAAAATTAATAATATAAATTAACAACTCAGTAGTTACATTATTTGTCATGAAATATTTGATAGGTGACTTGCACTTCCATGTTCCATTATGAGCTTACACAGTTACACGTATGAGTACAGTACAATAATCAGAAGCTGATGCATAAGATTCATCCATCTTGATCTATTTATTTTTTAATTGATCAATTATAAAAAATAGCGACACAGTCGCTAGACTAAAAGTTGAATCGAAGTATTTATTTATTTATTGATTGCGGAGACTATTGTAAATTGTAATTGATTCTCGTTGTCTCGTACTCTCGTGTACCCGTGAAACTCCATGCAATATATCTATATTATATATAATTGTTGTATTACCCAAATTGTACGGTGGCACTACAGCTATAATCCATATGGTCTCCCACTTTTATGATTAATCCAATGATGGCAACAACTAATACTATAACAATGAGCTTCTCTAGAGGTAATAAATAGCAAATAAAATAGCAATATGTCCCTTTTTCCCCTAAAATTGGGATTCACTATAGTTTCACTGTGTATGCGCTTATTTATATTTAATAAGTGAGAAACAAGAAATCACAATTGTTGCTGCATTTACAGTTTTTTTTTTATTCAACTTAAATTTCCATTTAGTGAAAAACACAATATATAATCTCACCACAGTAAAAAAAATTACCTTTTTTTTTTTTCTTCTTAAATCTAAATTCTTAATCCAATGGTACTAACAATTTAACATTAATTTGACATTTTTCAACTCAAATCAAAATGATCTAATTGAATTTTTTAATTAAAACTGCGAGCAAAACAACTCCTGTGGAGCTAGGTGGGGGTGAGTTGAGACAATTGCCCACACTCATATTTTTTAAAATCAAATTTTATATTGTAATTCTTAAAAAAATTATAAGTATTCTCCCATAAAATATTAAAAATTCAAAACATACTCCCGCTCAAATTTTTGAAAACTAAATTTTATAACGTAAATTTTTAAAAGATTATGAATTTGTCCCCATAAAAATTAAAATTTTCTAAATTTGCCAAAGAACTGAATGAATTTATAGACATCTCCTCACAAATTAAAATTGTATTCTTTAAATGTGCCTCCACTAAAATAAAATTCTAGCTCTATCATGCCTGTGTGTGTTAGTTTAGACTCATGGCTTATAATTAACGTTGGATATAATTACGAATTAATTATAGTTAGATCAATGAATAAAACAAGAAGATCCTTGTAATGGTGATGATGACTAGAGCAAGACAACCCTTTATTTTAATACCAACAATAGAATAAAAATACGATAAGATCATATTGACACCCTTACTTATCAAAAAACCGACATTGTATGAAGTTTAAAAGCCATTTTATTCGAAAAAAAAAAGATAAACAAAATAAGATTATCCATGTGTATTGATAATAATAATATGGAGATCACAGCATCGCAACATGCAATAATTGTCTTCATTGACGAATCTCTCAGTTTGTTCATTTTTCTTTAATTTGATTTATTTAATGTTCTTCTGTGGCTATGGTCTTTTTTTTTTTTTTTTGGTGACTAGCTACACATCGCAGTACGTATATTAATTATCACAGAAAAGAAAAAGAAATCCGAAACGACACCAAGAAGAAAAAAAAAATCATGATATGATCTATATAAAGCTAATAATATAATGCACATTTTTCATCCATGTACATGTGCATACTATTTCTTCTTTTGGGATTAATCTTCTTGGACCAGCTTTTTATTCTTAATGTCTGAGATCTTCACGTCATGAAATCAGTGCCCACCTTATTAGTTGTCTCATATGTATTGTAGTTTTGTTTGGTATTTTATATATATATATATATATAGTAATTTATCATACTTATGAAACAAATAAGTAGTGTTTGAATATATAGTTAAACTAAGATCATATCAATATGGTCGACCCATATTGTACGTTCAGCCTTGGAAGGGAATTATGGATGATCAACCAATACTGCCATGCCAGCGAAGTTAGGAAAAAAAATAAAATTATATCATTAAATCATTTAACTGTTTACGCCATTATTCATTTTTGCGCCGACACTTGTTATTTCAGAATTTTGTAAAATCATTTTATAGTGTATATATACGTATTACAATAATGCTAGACATACCATCAATTTTTTAATACCAATTTATGTAACAATTGAAGTGTCATGTTTTGATTGGTATCCTTCTAATTAGATGACAAACACTCACCAATAATAATATGACACATAAGTTGGTATTAAAAAGTTAGTAAAAAAAGTTTGTATGTCTAGCCCTGCTCATGTATTAATATGTCCTTGCAACAAATAAAATGAAATTAATTCCTTTTTTTTAATGTAAATATAATAATTATAATAACAATATCATCCGACTCGCTTAATTTTTGAATTAAAACATACTCCCATATAATTATTTTCAATGTCTTTCCTTGAAATCAGGGAGGTGGTTTGGAGTTCCCTAGGGGGTTTGAATTCAATGTAATGCGTTTGCGCTTGGTTTGCGGTGCCTAGGTGGTTGCGGGGGTATTCTTCGAATTTGTCGGGGATTTAACGTAGGATGTCTTTGCTCAGGGCATATTGAGCCTATGCCTTTGAAGCTCGTGAGATTTATATTCGCAGTTGAGAAAGCCTATATGAATTTAAGATAAACTTGTGGGTAAAAACAGATTTCATGTGCATTGTTAACTTAGTTCATCTATCAGTGATGCCGGTAAGATTTCTCGACGCTTTTGCAATAGGTGGTTTATGGCGGTTCATAAAAGCAAAAAAAGATGATTTTAATTGTCTAGTAGACAAGGGAATTGTGCATCAGATAGACTTGTTTCTCAAGCTCCTTCTGCTTAGATAAGAGTTGATGGACAAGCAATCGAGAAATATTGGCTACACTTGCTTATAAAGATCACACAATTCTTCCGTTTTACAGATTTCTTTCTTTGCAATCCTAAGTTTGCACTCTTTTACTTTTTAGATTTTTTCCTAATGATTTTGATGAGGCCTCATTCATATGGGTAGACCCAATGGGATAGTTTTTTTTTTTTTTAGCACGTTTTTGCCCCATTTTAGTGGGTTTATCTGGCGGAACTATTGTATGATTTTATCTTATAGGAAGGTTTTGAGAAGAAGACCAACTTAATTATGAAGCTTTTGAGAAATCAGACATGCAGTACTAACTTTTTTAGCTCCAAACCAAAACAATTTTATCTATTAGATATATAAATTTGCAAAACAAACGAATAATAAAGCGTTGGAAAGCTTATCAATCATGTTTCACTCATGTGCTTTTGTGATCTCAGATTCTCAGTTGTTTTTCTTAGATATAAACAGAACAATAGTTGGAATTATCCTTTCTTAAATGTTTTATAGCGTAGCCCATAAATGATCCACTTAGTTATGATATATTAATGAGAATATGATCAGAGATCACATGATGCAGATATATATATGATCTTTGTTGGGGTATATTATATAAATATTTGACCAATAATCACCAACAGTTTTACTATATTCTTATTTGTTTAAACTGTGAATCCTATGTTTTTGTTTTTCCAAGCTGTACGCATGGTTTTCTCAGCAAAAAAGAAGAAAAAGAAAAAAAAAATTGTATGTGCATGGTTTTGCGGGTTTACACACACATTTCATAATATACTAAAAGGAAGACCCGGATCACTGTAGTTTCTACAGTGATTAGGTCGTTTACAAAAATGCCCCTGTGAAGATTGTGTTGGTTTTGTTATTTTTGGGTTTTTTCGACTTTACACGGTTTTTAACACAGCTTAATAAATGCAAATTACTACCTTGCCCATGACAGGCAAAATGAACCTATAAGTCGGCGTTATTTTGAGGGTATGGCTCTAGGGGAGAACCGTCATTTCGTCAAACCATAAATGCTATTTCTTCTCGATTGCTCCTTCGGCAAGGTCCATTGCGCCACTTCCTTTTTTTTTTTTTTTTTTTTTGCGTCTTTAATTTTTGTTTCTCTGTATCAGTGGCTCTGCCAACCCCACTTCCGTCAATGTTCTTCCACCTGGTCCTCCGGTTCACTCAAGCCCGGCTCCGGCAAGACCTCCCCCAACGGCTGCTCTCGCGGTTCTTCTTCTTGAAACCCTCGATCAATCGATCTACAGGAAGAAATTAGTCTCTGCGCTTACGATGAGTTTTTCTTGCTCCGCCGCAACTACGCCTCCGCCGCGATGCTTATCACGCCGCCAACGAAGACGACGACTACATCTACCGCTACGGCCGCCGCGATGCCCGCACTAATCGCACCGCTCCGAAGCCGAAGACCGCGATAGAACCGTTTACCGCCGCTGCTATTTTTTTGCCCATATTCTTTCTTAGGTTCATTCGGTTCCTCTTTCAAGGTTCGTTCACTTATTATTATTTTTATTCTCTGCGCAATTAAAGTTAAACTCAAACCATTTAACAATCAAATTTGCCTCTTTTGCTCAGATTCAATGAGTTCAAGATCCAAGCAGTGAAATCGACTTTGAAAATGACGTTTCCAAACGCCGTGATATTTTCTGTGGTTGGTGGTACATCAACGCCGGCGGGTCTGCCTTACTCAGATATTATTGTGGATCTTGATCCGTAAGTCCATCAATCTTTTTCTGAGTTTGTGGTTGTAATGATCTTTAAGTGTTGGATTTTGGATATTTTGCTTCAAACTAAATTTTTGGTTTTTGGTTAGGGTGTTCCCCTTTATGAAACCCTTCGAATGTTTTTTGGTGCTGTTGAAATCAATTTTGAGATATCTGCTATTCTTCTGTAAATGTAAATGTTCTTTTTTTCTTTTTTTTTTTCAATGTGGTTTGTGTATCATTGGTTCTAATATTTCTATTTTTTAAAATAATTTTGTACTTATTTTTATTACATTTTTTGGTTTGAAGATCAATTATTTTGTTGATGCCGCGTATCTTTGGCTGTTTGGCTCTCTTATAATCTATCCGTCCATATAATGGTAAGTTAATAGTCTCTGTTTTTCTCTATTGTCCATCCAGATTACCTTTGTCTATTTTTCTCTGTGTTGTTGATTGGCATATGTATATGTTTTTTTTTTTTAATCTTTGATACATTGAATATGTGTGTGTTTATTTAGGAGAGAATAATTTGGCAGAATAAGATGTTCAGTTTAAATATTGGTGTTCTATTGGCTGTTGATGTGGTTCCATTGTCGTTGTTGGTGTATAATGAATTTGTTTCCTCGATTTTGAATGAATTTTTACTTTTGAAAATGTTTTTGAATTCATTTGAAATGAGAAATTTGTTATTAGAAATTAAAAGAAATTTGTTCCACAGAGTTGCGTAGTATATATATTTTTGTCTTTTGTTCTCTTTTTATTGTTTATGAGTAGTGAATCTTTATCAGTTATTAATGCAATCAGTTTTATGGATTATCTGCTTTAAATGCTACACTGTTTGTTATCAGAAATATAAGCCTGATGTGTCCTTAAGCTCTCTCTAATATGTCACTAGATATTAGCTATTTTAAAATTTGTGAGTTATCTAGAATGATCTTCATATTTGCAATTCCAAGGGTGTACACGTGTTTCATTATTTTTTTGGCCTTATTTTCCTAAACTGCATTATTAATTGACTGTAAATAGAGATAAGTTTAAGATTTCTTTACCAGTAATTAATGCAATCAGTTTTATGGATTATCTGCTTTAAATGCGTCACTGTTTGTTATCAGAAATATGTGTCACTTTCGCAGGGTTCTTGAAGAAGTTGATAATTTTGCAGACGTTTAGGATAAAGAGGAAACACCTCTGCCAAGACGTTTTGGCCACGTAGCATGCATAACGCGTTTAGCAGTTGGAAAGAAAATTCGGTGTCAACATTTACCTTAAAAGCATAAATACTATTCTATAGACAACATATCTGAAGGTTGGGTTGAATACTACCCATGGTTGACGGGTTGAAGACTTGAAGTGGTTTGAAGTTGTTCACAAGTCTTCTCAATGAACCTTAGCTTTTTGTTCTTTGTTTATGAGTCTAAATTGTCCAAGTTCAAACATGTGAACCTAGAAATACTACATGTGATTTGTTTATTTAAAGGGTTAGGATATTTCATCTTTCTTTTTTTTTTTTCTTTTTTTTTTCTAATAACATAAAATATTGTAAATAAGGATTAGGGATAGTCCCTCTTAGGATTATGAATGATTAGTCAGATTGCTGTTGTGATGATGGAGTTTTCTTTTTAGTTTCAATACCTTTCAAAGCCGAGTTTTTTTTTGTTTTTGTTTTTGTTTTTGTTAATACCTTTCGAAGTTTAACTATACAGCCATTGAGCCATTTTCTATTATTATTATATGTTTAATTATTTGCAATGTTTGAAAAGAAAATACAATGAGCGCGTGTGATAAGTGCACGAAAGTGTACTTTTAATGTGCTTAATTGTATAAATTTACTAGAATTGTTTAAATAAAAATGAATATTTTCATGATTTTTAATGATTATTATTTTTGTTGGAAAATATTTATTTTAGTGTGTTATAATTTAATTTATATTTAATTTTGGGTTTAATTATATTTTGAAGGTTGGAAATGGAAGAAATATGGTCAAAATATCAAAAAGAACACAAAAACCCAAAGCCCTCCAGCCACTTCAGCCGACAAAAGGGGACCCACACGCCACGTGGCCCAATCCACGCGCACAAACGTGCGCTGCGTCAGCAGCTCGCTCCCTTCCTTCACCCACGCGCCAAGAGGCGCGCTTCTCGCCTACCAGCAGCGCCCATGGGGCGCGTTCATACAACTTCCAGCGCGCGCAAGTGCGCGTGTTCCACCAAGCCCGACACATGGGCCCCGCGCCGCAGCTCTCCTCCAATGAGGCGCAAGATCAGTGCGCCAGGTGGGCCCGGCTGTTCCCTTGGTCGGTCAAAGCTGCAAGTCTTCACCGAATCGCGGCCTGCCACGTGTCCGTCCACTTCAAAGCAACGAATAAGCTTGTGACATGTGGCCACTCCGAGCCCAACTTCTCTTCAGCGTGGAATTTCTGTCAAAGCTCCGAATTTGTCCAATTAATTGCCAAAAATCTCCGAAAATTATTTAGTTAATTTCCTTATTTTTGTATTCCCATTTTCTATTAGTTTCCCTTTCACTAGCCACTCTAAAACACTATAAATAGAGGTGTTAGCTAGAGTTTTTGCACCTTTAGTTTTATAATTAATAGACAATTTATTTCTCATATTTTCTCTAGAATTTGTGTGAGAATGCATTGGAGACTAGGCTAAATTCCTAGCAAGGCTAGGGATGAACTCAATTGTGTAACTTCACTGTCTCAATTTTGATTCCAAACTATGTGTTTTAAATGTTAGATTTTATTTATGAATTAAGTTCTTATCTTCTGAAAAATTATGTTCTTTTATTTTTCATATAAATTTAGTCATACTTGATTTATGTGATTTTTAGAGAATATTAATTTCATTAATGTGCTTATTTTTGTGAGTTGTTCTTTTACTGCAATATTGTCAAATTGATATATTGTAGATTTAGGAATGCTTATAGAATAAGTAATTGAATGTTTGTTTTATTTGATTATTCCTTTACTGCGTTATGATCAATTTTGATATATCGTCGATTTAGGATAGTCAATGAAATTTATATTCGTTGTTTAATTGAAAGAACTTTTTCATAATAAAATACATGTGATTAATTTTAATTCTTAATGACATATTTTCCGGTTACTTGTTTGGGATGTGAAACTTGTAATTGAGTAATTAATTGGAATTGAAATTGGTGTCAGTGAAGTGAAGCAATTGAGTGACTCCCGAAGCCTTGTTAATTTTTCTCATTGATTGTCTATTACATTTTACTCGCTTTCTTTGATCTTAAATTCTCATAATTTCCGATCTCTTTTTATTTTTAAGTTTTAGTTTTACCTCTTAAGTTTGTTTCGAGTCTTTTGGTTGTCTTATTTTCACCTCCTCGTGGAGACGACTCCGCTTCCGTTGTGCTACCAACGACCGCTTAGCTATTGCACAATTTGGGCGTGATCAAATTTTGGCGCCGTTGCCGGGGAGGTGCGACGATCAATTATTTGCCTTGAACGACAAGAGGTTAGTTTCCTAATTTTTTTTTATTTTATTTTGTAAAAAAATTAATCGTAGGCATAGAATAGCTTAGGTTTTATACATATACGTATATTACATAGCATTTTAGGTTTTAGTAGTTACAGTTTCTTTATAAAAAAAAAAAAAAAAAACATTTGTAGTTCTTAATCGTACTGTAGCTAGTCTTTAGTTTAAGTTAATTTTGTTTACTTATATATAAAGTACTATATATTAGTTGTTAGTTTTATCGTAGCAGGTTTGAAAAAAAAAAAAAAAAGTGGGTTGACGTTAGCTTAACTTTTTTTTCCTTTCTTTTTGTTTCTGTTTTATTTTTTTTTTCTTTCCTTACGGTTTCGTACTATAGTATATAATAGTATAATATATAATAGTAATTATATATAATATAATATATAATATATATTAGTATTATTTGTAGTAATTTTTTTTCTTTCCTTTCCTGTTTGACGTTTCTGTTTAGTATATATATATATATATATATTTTTTTTTTTTCTTTTCATGTCTTTATTTTAGTTTCTTATTAATTGTTCTTTTAGAAATAATTGCTAGGTTTACTTTTCTTCTTGTTTCCTTTTATTTATTTTTGGATAGTTTCCTTTAATTTTGCATCTTTATTTATTTCTGCCTAGAATAATTGTCATTTAATTTTATTATACTAGTTTCTATATCTCTTAGATTCTAGGTTTTAGATTAGAATTCTCTTTAAGTCAACTTTCCTTAAATTCTAGATTTAGGTTTCCTTTTCATCTTCCTAACACTAAATAAAATTTAAAAAAAAAAAAGAAAAAAAGAAAAAGAGAAACACTTGAGGTGAATGATTCCATATAGAGACGAACTAGGTCGATTTGCTAAAAAGCCAACTGAGGAACTTCCTATCGAAGGCTTACCTAAATTGTTGTCTTCATCTTCTGCTCCTTCTTCTTCGTCCTCCCATTCTACCCATTCACTCACACTTGCAAGCCCACAAGCCATGTCGCAACACGAGGACAACCCGCAGAAGACGATGATGGAATATCTTCACCCAACACGGACGGCCACTCCATCGTGCATAATGCTTCCCCCTAATGCACCGCAACTGGATTTCAAACCCGGCATGATCCAACTTTTACCAACTTTTCACGGGCTAGAAAACGAAAACCCTTATGTACACATTAGGGAATTCGAAGAGGTGGTGGCCACTTTCCATAGCCGTGCCGATGCCATAAACTCTATTAGGTTGAAGTTCTTCCCCTTCTCCCTAAAAGACAAGGCTAAGCTGTGGCTAAATTCTCTTCGACCTAGGTCAATTGGTTCGTGGGAGGAGATGACAATGATTTTCTTCAAGAAGTACTTCCCACACAACAAGACCAACGGTCTGAAACGACAGATCTCCACTTTCTCTCAAAAAGAAGGTGAAACTCTAACCCAAGCTTGGGATAGGTTTCGAGATCTGTTAAATTCTTGTCCCCACCATGGGTACGAAACATGGCGCATTGTCAGCTATTTCTACGAAGGACTCACAGTGCAAGAGCGCCTGTTCATTGAGAAAATGTGCAATGGAGAATTTCTCCAAAAAGATCCCGACGAGGCAATGGAGTATCTGATTGACCTCGCAGAAAAGTCCCACACCTGGAGTGAACCGAGTGCTACTGACGGCACTAGTAGGTCTCGACCAATTGGAATTTATCATCTAAGAGAAGAGGACAATCTCAAGGCGCAGGTTGAAAACCTAACAAAGCAACTTGAGGCCCTCAAATCCCAAGGTGGTAGAGGAATCCATACGGTCGCCAGGGTGGAATCATCCAACCCTTGCTTTGTCTGCGGAGGGGAGGACCACCAAGCTCAAGATTGTGCAACCTACAATGAGATGAGGGGCGTATACGAGGAACAATGTAATGCCTTAGGGAATTTCAAGAAGCCTTACTCACCCTTCTCTGAAACTTACAATCCTAGCTGGCGGAACCACCCTAACTTCAGTTGGAGGGATTCAAATCAACAAGCACAATCATCTGGGAATCAATGGAAATCTGAATATCAGGCTAATCCACCAAGGGCCTATCCTGCACAGCAATACAATGCACAACCAAAAAGAAGCCCACTCGAGGACACATTGAAAGCATTCATGGATGCACAACAAGCAACAAACCAAAAGTTTGAGTCTGTCCTCACGCAATTGGTGGAAGAGAACAAGGAGATTAAAAGCCAAATCACCAAAGTGACTAGTTCCTTAGCCATTCAGGAGCGCGGCAAGTTTCCATCCCAGCCTCAATCGAACCCAAAGGGACTTCAAATGGCAGAGACCTCGAACACTCCTGCTCAAAATGTTAAGGAGGTCAATGTCATAACTACTCGAAGCGGCAAGCAAATCGAACCATCTCAAACCACCACTTCGAGTAATAAAAAAGACGCTCCACAAACTGAAGACCCAAAAACTCCGGTACGAGTGCCATTCCCACAAGCTCTCCGATCTGGGAAAGTACTGGAGAACCAAGGTGAGATCCTTGAACACTTGCAACAAGTAAAAGTAAATCTTCCCTTGTTGCATGTGATCAAACAGGTGCCGGCTTATGCCAAAGTGCTAAAGGATCTATGCACCATGAAGAGGCGCCACCATGTCAAGAAAACTGCATTCTTGACAGAGCAAGTTAGTGCGGTCATCGAGCAAAAGACACCGCCTAAGTATAAAGACCCTGGTTGTCCCACAATTTCATGCTATATTGGGACACAATTTTTCGGCCAAGCATTACTGGACCTGGGAGCAAGCGTGAACCTCATGCCATACTCTATCTACTTGCGACTAGGATTAGGAGAGCTCAAACCTACTTCAGTAGTCCTGCAGCTGGCCGACAGATCCGTGAGGAAGCCACGAGGTATAGTTGAAGATGTATTGCTACAAATCGACAAGTTCTATTACCCCGTTGACTTTCTTATTTTGGATACTCAAACTGCGGTTGACACAGAGTCAAAGATCCCTATCATTTTAGGAAGACCTTTCCTTGCTACATCAAATGCTCTCATTAATTGTAGGAATGGTCTTATGAAGATTTCTTTTGGAAATATGACTTTGGAGGTTAATGTTTTCAACATCGCCAAACAACCGCAGGATGACGACGAGTGCATTCACACCTACATGATAGACACACTCGTCGAAGAGGAGGTTAATTTGCGGAAGAATCCCGATTCCCTTGAACACTTCCTCCACAATTCCAACTGTTCTGATCCTGATGAGTTAGAAGAAGTTTCAACTTTATTTGACGACTCACAGGATAGAAGAACTAAGTTTTGGCAACCACGCTTTGAAGAGCTACCAAAAGAAAGAGTAAAGCCGAAACCATCAACTGAAGAGACCCCGAACCTCAAGCTAGCTCAACTTCCTGAGGGTCTCAAACATGCATTCCTTGGAGCTGGTGATACCTTTCCCGTTATTATTTCGTCTAAACTCGACGCATCTCAAGAGCAGCGACTTATAAACATGCTGCGTGCTCATAAAAGCGCGTTAGGTTGGACGATTGCTGACATAAAGGGTATCAGCCCCTTAATTTGCTCCCACCACATTCATCTCGAAGAAGGGGCTAATCCAAGACGAGACCCGCAAAGAAGGCTCAACCCAACGATGAAGGAAGTCGTCAAGAACGAAGTCCTGAAATTGTTGGATGCTGGTATTATATACCCAGTCTCGGACAGCAAATGGGTTAGCCCAACACAAGTGGTTCCCAAGAAATCAGGAGTCACTGTAGTCGAGAATGAAAAAGGGGCTCTTGTCCCCACAAAGGTCGTGACGGGTTGGCGTATGTGCATTGATTATCGCAAGCTTAACGCTGCCACCCGCAAGGACCACTTTCCACTTCCATTCATCGACCAAATTCTGGAACGGGTTGCTAGCCATCCTTTTTATTGCTTTCTCGATGGGTATTCGGGATACTATCAGATAGAGATTGCATTAGAAGATCAGGATAAGACCACCTTCACATGTCCTTTTGGCACTTATGCTTTCCGGCGTATGCCATTTGGACTGTGCAATGCTCCGGCCACGTTTCAGAGGTGTATGATGAGCATATTCAGTGACATGGTCGAGAAATGTATGGAAGTGTTCATGGATGATTTGACCGTATTTGGAGATTCTTTCGATGCCTGCTTATTCAACTTAGAAGCTGTTCTTCAAAGATGCATTGAGAAAGGTCTTGTGCTCAACTGGGAAAAGTGTCATTTCATGGTTTCATCCGGCATTGTTTTAGGGCACATTGTTTCGGAAAGAGGAATTGAGGTCGATCAGTCCAAGATTGAACTCATCTCTAACTTGCCTACCCCAAAGAGCGTAAAGGATGTTCGCTCATTTCTTGGGCATGCCGGATTCTACAGGAGGTTCATACAAAACTTTTCAGCCATATCTAGACCGTTGTGCAACCTCCTAGCAAAAGATGCCACGTTCGACTGGACACAAGAGTGTGAAGATGCTTTTCGAACACTCGTGGCTAAACTGACTTCTGCCCCCATTATACAGTCACCCGATTGGAGCTTACCGTTCGAGATTATGTGTGACGCAAGCAATTTTGCTTTGGGGGCCGTCCTTGGTCAAAGAAGGGAAGGGAAGCCCTTCGTTGTATATTACGCAAGCAGAACTCTTAACAGTGCTCAAATGAACTATTCAACTACTGAGAAAGAGTTGCTTGCTGTGGTTTTTGCACTTGACAAATTTCGTACGTATTTGATCGGTTCACCTATAACGGTTTTCACAGATCATGCTGCCCTTAAGTACCTCCTTTCCAAAAAGGATGCTAAGGCGCGTCTTATAAGGTGGATCCTTCTGTTGCAGGAATTTGATTTGACCATCAAGGACAAGAAGGGAGTTGAAAATGTAGTGGCGGACCATCTATCTCGGCTTGAGTTCACTGACTCTTCCGACAGTCTTGCCATCAAAGATGACTTCCCAGATGAGCATCTCTTCGCCGTCACCACTATGCCATG
This sequence comes from Boehmeria nivea var. tenacissima, assembly GCA_018132145.1. Lineage (NCBI taxonomy): Eukaryota > Viridiplantae > Streptophyta > Magnoliopsida > Rosales > Urticaceae > Boehmeria > Boehmeria nivea. The sequence goes on along the minus strand of CM030878.1, from coordinate 18,263,131 downwards.
GTATGCTCACATTGTTAACTACTTGGTGACGGGCGAAATTCCGTCTGATTGGAGTATGCAAGACAAGCGCAAGTTTCTGGTCGAGGTTCGCAATTTCTACTGGGACGATCCTTATCTTTACAAGTATTGCCCTGACCAGATCATGAGAAGATGCATTCCAGAGGACGAGGTTACTAGTGTCCTGAACTTCTGCCATAACGATGCATGTGGTGGCCATTTTTCCATGAAGAAGACCGCCGCAAAGATCTTACAGTGTGGTCTTTACTGGCCCACTTTGTTCAAGGACACCGATCGTTTCTGTCGTTCCTGTGAGAGGTGCCAGAAGTTAGGAGCTCTTACTCGCCGTCATATGATGCCCTTGAACCCGATTCTTGTAATCGAAGTATTCGATTGTTGGGGGATAGACTTCATGGGCCCATTTCCACCTTCTTCTGGCTACCTCTACATTCTCCTCGCTGTGGATTATGTTTCCAAGTGGGTTGAAGCCGCACCATGCCGTTCTAATGATAATGCAGTTGTGATAAAATTCTTAAAGGAGAATGTGTTATCTCGGTTCGGTACTCCTCGTGCAATCATCAGTGACAAAGGTACTCATTTTTGTAATCGATCTTTCGAGGCACTGATGCACAAGTACGGCGTCATCCACAAGGTTTCGACTTCCTACCATCCACAGACAAACGGGCAAGCCGAACTAGCAAATAGGGAGATTAAGCAAATCTTGGAAAAGACGGTCAACCCAGATCGCAAGGATTGGTCTTCACGCCTTTCTGATGCTCTTTGGGCATATCGTACCGCATACAAATCCCCCATTGGGATGTCTCCCTATAGGCTTGTTTACGGCAAAGCCTGCCATTTACCTGTCGAGTTAGAGCATAAAGCCTATTGGGCCACCAAGGCCCTAAACTTTGATCTTAGTGCGGCGGGTTTCAACAGAAAGCTCCAATTATCTGAGCTTGAGGAGTTAAGGAACGATGCCTATGACAATTCCAGGATCTACAAGGCAAAAATGAAGGCGGCTCACGACAAGCAGATCCTGAGGAAGAATTTTGAGCCGAATCAACGGGTCCATCTTTATGATTCCCGTCTACATCTCCACCCGGGAAAGTTGAGGTCCCGGTGGACTGGTCCATATGTGGTACAACGAGTCTTTCCCAATGGTGCTGTTGAAGTTAAAGATCCTAAAGATGGGAGAGTATTCAAAGTAAATGGCCAGAGATTGAAGCACTACATTGAGCGGTTACCTGAGCCTGAAGAGATCACTCTAGTGGCTCCGGTTTACTCGTCCGACTAGTCTGATCACACCTCACCGTATCCTTTTGTACCATATTTTTCATTTTTATTTTCATTTGGTTTTATTTTTAGTTTATATTTTATTTTTGGAGATTTGTTTTTCAGGAAATTCGAGCTGTATATACTGTTGATATGGTCGCCATCCAGGTGTCTTCTTTTCCTTACTCTTTCACTTTGTATATTTTTCGACATTGAGGACACTGTCTGATTTTGGTTGGGGGTGGTGAGCATATTCATGTGTGAGCATATTCATGTGTAAATAGTCTTTGTTTGTGAAAATTTTTATGATTTTGCTTGAGTATGATATCAATTTGTTTACTTTGCATCAATTTTTGCTATCCTTTATTACTAGGAAGTAACTTTCAGAGTTTTTCTTTATGCACGTACTAAACCTTGTGGTAAGATGGATGTTAACACATTTGGCCTAGAGAAATTTCCTTGTTAGGTATAATTTTCTTTGAGAGAAACATATGTGAGATTGAGAAAACGGCTTTTAGAACTTTCATTGACATTTAGAATTGGTAAAATCACTGCTTTGAACATCATTACATGGTTTGTGGTTTGTTGGACATATGCTGAAGGGATGATTTTTGGTCGATTAGGAAGATTACATTTTTCAAAGAGCCTTTATCATTGTATTGGATCAATTTTGTAAAGTCATGTTCTAAAAAAAAAAAAAAGGAATAAGAAAATGAGAGAGAAAAGTATACAAAAAGAAAAAGATTAAAAAAAAAAAGAAAAAAAATCTCTCTCTCAAAAGTGAATACATAAAAAAAAAAAAAAAAAAAAGAGAAACAAAGAACATGACTATTTTTCATATGTATTTCCATTGTGTGGCTCTAATTCGTTATTCTAGTTTCTCTTGTTGACCATTAAGAAATCCTGAAGGTTGGTTGTGGTTTGATTGGTGGATTGTTCTGAGCAGTTGATTAGCCTATCTTTTTATCAATGATTGTTAAATTGCTTGTCCTAAATATTTGCTGTCTCACTTGAGTGTAATTAATTCATCATTCCGACTCCATGAGTGAAATCCTTTGAACTTAAAAATAAAATCTCAAAAAAACCCGTGAGGATTTGGAGTCGAGGCCTTACTTGGTGAATTTTTCGAAGCCGATGTGTTATGGTTTGTGGTAAGAAGGTTTTGGTTTAGAGCACACACACACAAACTCTGTTGTTATGACCGAACTAATTTTGATAGAAAATTTTGATGCTTACTAACCTTTTTGATTGAAATACTCAGGCGACGTTGTAATTATTTTCTATGACAGGATTGTTTTCGCTTGAATTGCTAGAGACTAGCAATAAGCTGGTTGGGGGTTGTGATAAGTGCACGAAAGTGTACTTTTAATGTGCTTAATTGTATAAATTTACTAGAATTGTTTAAATAAAAATGAATATTTTCATGATTTTTAATGATTATTATTTTTGTTGGAAAATATTTATTTTAGTGTGTTATAATTTAATTTATATTTAATTTTGGGTTTAATTATATTTTGAAGGTTGGAAATGGAAGAAATATGGTCAAAATATCAAAAAGAACACAAAAACCCAAAGCCCTCCAGCCACTTCAGCCGACAAAAGGGGACCCACACGCCACGTGGCCCAATCCACGCGCACAAACGTGCGCTGCGTCAGCAGCTCGCTCCCTTCCTTCACCCACGCGCCAAGAGGCGCGCTTCTCGCCTACCAGCAGCGCCCATGGGGCGCGTTCATACAACTTCCAGCGCGCGCAAGTGCGCGTGTTCCACCAAGCCCGACACATGGGCCCCGCGCCGCAGCTCTCCTCCAATGAGGCGCAAGATCAGTGCGCCAGGTGGGCCCGGCTGTTCCCTTGGTCGGTCAAAGCTGCAAGTCTTCACCGAATCGCGGCCTGCCACGTGTCCGTCCACTTCAAAGCAACGAATAAGCTTGTGACATGTGGCCACTCCGAGCCCAACTTCTCTTCAGCGTGGAATTTCTGTCAAAGCTCCGAATTTGTCCAATTAATTGCCAAAAATCTCCGAAAATTATTTAGTTAATTTCCTTATTTTTGTATTCCCATTTTCTATTAGTTTCCCTTTCACTAGCCACTCTAAAACACTATAAATAGAGGTGTTAGCTAGAGTTTTTGCACCTTTAGTTTTATAATTAATAGACAATTTATTTCTCATATTTTCTCTAGAATTTGTGTGAGAATGCATTGGAGACTAGGCTAAATTCCTAGCAAGGCTAGGGATGAACTCAATTGTGTAACTTCACTGTCTCAATTTTGATTCCAAACTATGTGTTTTAAATGTTAGATTTTATTTATGAATTAAGTTCTTATCTTCTGAAAAATTATGTTCTTTTATTTTTCATATAAATTTAGTCATACTTGATTTATGTGATTTTTAGAGAATATTAATTTCATTAATGTGCTTATTTTTGTGAGTTGTTCTTTTACTGCAATATTGTCAAATTGATATATTGTAGATTTAGGAATGCTTATAGAATAAGTAATTGAATGTTTGTTTTATTTGATTATTCCTTTACTGCGTTATGATCAATTTTGATATATCGTCGATTTAGGATAGTCAATGAAATTTATATTCGTTGTTTAATTGAAAGAACTTTTTCATAATAAAATACATGTGATTAATTTTAATTCTTAATGACATATTTTCCGGTTACTTGTTTGGGATGTGAAACTTGTAATTGAGTAATTAATTGGAATTGAAATTGGTGTCAGTGAAGTGAAGCAATTGAGTGACTCCCGAAGCCTTGTTAATTTTTCTCATTGATTGTCTATTACATTTTACTCGCTTTCTTTGATCTTAAATTCTCATAATTTCCGATCTCTTTTTATTTTTAAGTTTTAGTTTTACCTCTTAAGTTTGTTTCGAGTCTTTTGGTTGTCTTATTTTCACCTCCTCGTGGAGACGACTCCGCTTCCGTTGTGCTACCAACGACCGCTTAGCTATTGCACAATTTGGGCGTGATCAGCGTGACTGCATTTTTTTCTACTAAATTTTGGGACAACTTTTTTTTCTTTCTAGCGAACAAGATTCTAACAACTGCAACTAAAATTGTATTCATAAGTATTCGTTTGAAAAACCATACTAATAAGATGGCGTTTTACTGTTTAACTTAATAATAACTCCTCTCATAAAATCTCCAGGAATTAAAATGAGGTAAATATGAAAAATCACAAGACAGTATGTCTTTACAGTCTTGAGCAAAGCGTCAAAGTAAAATGTATATATTTTTTAAATTGGAGCTTAAGAAAGATTTGAATAATTAATTAAAGTACTAAAAGATAGAATTATTGTTATTTTAGACTCATATGCAAGAATCTAGATAAAATAATATTATTTGGAAAAAAAAATTTCAAGTAGATATAGCCATATAGGTACAAGAATTTTTAAAATATTATACTCAATGCTAAACCTGTATAGTCCAATGAAAATTTCGAAGAGGTAAGGAATATTGAAGCAAAGAGTAAGTTAAAAAAAAAAATTAGGTTTCTTAATTCAGAATTGATGGTCGGAATTGTCATTTGACAGGGAGTACTAAACACTATGACGTTAGAAATTTCAACAAATCAGAAGAGTGGCTTGCTTGGCTTCCATTTCGATTCTTTGTCTAAACAAAAGAATAAATATAAAATAAATCAAGAAAATACAAAGTAGTCATATTATATTTATATATTAGTACTAAACATTATTACCCATAGCTTTATATATTTAAGGAAAAAAAATTACATTGATTTCTTTGTTCTTTCATTTTTTACGGAGCTATAATTTAGACTACTGACCATATTGCAGGTATAGCAATTTTAGTGGACTTATTTTGCACTAATAAATTTGACACAACCATTGAAAATTCTTACTGGTAAAATATAAATATTGAATACCCTACTATAATTATCCATAAATTTAGTGAACAATATGATGCTGTCATAGGTCACACATCTAATAGGTGAGATTTGCTGACCAATATGATGTTTATAATTAACAACACAATTGACAAAATTTAGGCACTAATTATCAAATATCAATCATAAACTTTCTTAGATTATTTTTGTTAAAATAAAAACCCGCTGCAACGCGCGGGTTCCTAAGCTCGTATATCATATATATAAGTTTATACACAAAGGGATGATCATAGGGATATATATATATGAAAGGTACCATTGGGTTTATCAACATTGCCAAATATAGTAACTGCAATTATTTGATCAGAGAATCAAAATATACGTAACTCAGATGTGTGCTATAATATAATTAACTCGATATTAATATTATTAAGAATCCCCAACAGCAAGATTCGTTAAATAATATTTATTACTACAAATAATTATTTGAAAGGAATCTTATTCATGTATAAAACTGCACTTGCAAATACTTATATACATCGTTTCCTGGTTATAGAAAAATACATCAATATCGTTGAAGTGCTTATTGCAATATATATCAAATTATCAATTTTTTTAGGTCATGATATATACATACATATATATATATATATAATTGCCTAATTAGAAAGGAAATTTACGAGGATAGGCAAAATGTAGATGGATAGAATTAGAATTTTCCAATTATGTTAAAGATGATATCATGTTGACGTAGTAGTTGATACGTGGATAAAAATAATAAAACAGAAAAATAAAACAAGTTGACATTTATAAAGGAAAAGTATAGAATCTCAGTGAAAAGTATTACAGTACACTACAAAAAAAAAAAAAAAAAAGGTGAATTTAACCCTTAAAACATGTCTTCAGGTGTACTGAGCTAGTTAGCTAAACTTTTTTTTTTCTCTTTTTTTTGCAAGAAGTGAAAATAAAAGAGTGTATTTTGGAGCCTCATGTAGTAGCTAGTTTCTGTTCTTCTCTGAAGCAAATTCCTGAGAAAATAGTTAGAGGTCTCACAATGATTGATCGTGACCTAAATCTATTGTGAATTCAAGGTCATTTTAGCATCATTCTTCTTAATTTTAAAGGTCATTCACGATGAGCATGAAATTATTAGGACCAATTAAGAAGCATATACACGAACTTATTAAGAAGAATTCACATTTCAGATATGTTATTATATAATAAATCATGCAAAAGAAGGAGGACATCATGACGGGTTTTCATCACCGTTAGTGGATCAATAACATATTTGTCGCTACAAATTGATCAAGTTAAGTTCATCACTACATATTGATTTATAGCCTGTTTGGATCATTTTTTAAATGTTTAATCAGTTTGTTGGCTTTTCGGAATAATTAACTTCATAATGAGAAAACGTCAACAAATATTCAAATATATATAGTGATATTCCAAACATGCTATATTCACATGCTGAGAGTAAAATCAATCAGATGAAAAATAAAAGTTTCATGAAGTGATATATATACTAACATTTCAATCAAAATTAAGGTAATAAAAACTAATGGAAGATCTAGAGCTAAAAAAAATGTTAATAAGTTGCAATGATCAGAAATTAATAATTAGCTATCAAATATATCATACTTATAATCTTATCTCCAAGAATGTTTTAAAAAAAAAAGTTTTAGAAAGAAAATATTATAGGTTACAAATACAATATGTCAAGTGAAATAATAAACTTTTCACTAGTGCAACATTCAATCATAATTTATCTAGCTACTTATTAGGGTTAATTTATTGATATTCAGATAATCAAATGATTATTAGAGAACGTAAGCGTTGACTGGGCACACTCTTCAGAAGCTAGCTAGAGCTAGCAACATGTACACTATATGAAGTGTTTCGAGCCGTACGTACTTAATCTATGAGATGTATATATGAACTTTTCGAATCTATTTTTTTAATATTTATTATACATTATGATGTGGCAAGGTGCAAATTCTCCACAAAAATCTCAGAATATAATTTCATAATTTTATTTCATCTTCAACTGTTTTTTTTATTAACAATTCCGAGTTAAACTGACACAGTACTACAAACGTACGGTATTTTTATGCTAATAATGTGTTGCGTTACAATATATGCAACATATTAAAATGAAGACAATTATCTAAAATCAACCCCAAAAATGTACAAAATACATATATAGTACACTAATCAACACTCAAAACACACAAATATAAATTTAATTTGGATCATATAAATCATTATTAATAGCTAGATCTAACTACTGAAAAAAAATTGTTAGCTAGATTTAACTCAAAGCTATTAACCAGGACAAATATACCCATATTTTATATACACACACATAATATATGTGTGTACAAACATCCAGTGATCAAGAGATTTTCGATTTTCTTCAAAAGGAGCAAGTACAGAACAATATTCACTCATTGGCGAGTAAAATACATTTCTTTTGACACTGATTCACATTGATTAGGCTAATTAGAGTGTTTTTTTTTTTAAATAAAAAAACTACAAAACCAAAAGCTTACAGAGAATAAACTAACCGGCAACCCATTTTGAAAATCAATCCAACGGTATCGAGCTCCTCTATCTGAATCCAACGGTCCATATTCGGACACGTCGGTTTCTGTAGTTCCAAAATCCCGCCCAACGGACACGATCTCTCTCTTTCTCTCTCTCTCGCTCGCTCTCGCTCTGTGTCCCAACTCCTAAGTAACCGCCTCTCTCTCTACAAAACGAAAACTACCACAATCTGTTCAACCTTTATGTTTTTTTGGTTTCTCCTCACAACACACTTATATCGATCGCTCCGATTCAATGAGCAACTCAGCCACCGATCCCGATTCCGACCTCCGATTCGCCATCCAGCCCTACCACCCCCTCTACGACGTCGTTCTCAACTCCAACCCCAACGACGCCGTCGCCGCCACGTCATCACGGCTCGTCCCATCCACCACCACCAACAACAACAACAACAACAATAATCCGAAGAAGAAGCGGACGAAGGTGATCCGAACCGACTCGAGCCCTAAATCTCCGCCTCGGATGGCGGCGGCGAAGCGCGAGAAGGGGCCGGAGATCACGATGCCGTGCAGCGAGTGCGGCAAGAGGTTCTGGTCGTGGAAGGCCCTCTTCGGCCACATGCGCTGCCACCCCGAGCGCCAGTGGCGCGGCATCAACCCCCCGCCGAGCCTCCTCCGCCACCGCCGCCTCGGGAGCACCACCACCCTCTCTCCGCCGCCGATGATGATGCCCTTCTCCGCTGACGAAAACGACGTCGCCGCGTGCCTCCTCCTGCTCGCCAACGCCGGCGGACCGCCCAAGCCCAGCGACGGCGCCGACGACAGCGATGTCATCGTCGATCGGTTCGAGTGTTCGAGTTGCAAGAAGGTGTTCGGCTCCCACCAGGCGCTGGGAGGACACAGGGCGAGCCACAAGAACGTCAAGGGATGCTTCGCCATGGCCGCCGAGGACCACCAGAACGACGCCGTTTCCGACGCCGAGAAGAGGATGATCGTCGCCGACGCCTCGACGGAGCCGTTCTTCGGGTTTTCATCGCAGCAGCAGCAGCATCAGTGCGGGATTTGCCTGAGGATATTCTCGAGCGGCCAAGCCCTAGGCGGCCACAAGAGGTGCCACTGGGAGAGAGGCAGCTTCGAATACGACGCCGTTCATCCGTTGTCGGTGATCACGGCGACGTCGTCGACGAGCCGAGCTCTCGACTTGAATTTGCCTCCGAGAATGGAAGGAGAAGAAGAAGAAGAAGACGATCGATGTTGTTATTACTCTTCGACGTCGAATATGGAATTGGATTTGAGATTAGGGCTTTGATTTTTTGGTACTAATAACATTGCTGATCATGAATATTTTCTAGCTTAGGTTATATATAAGATTTGGTTGTGTAGTTTAGCTATATAGTGTAACGTGTATATGCGTATTGTGTAGCTATTTTATATGGATATATATACTTGATCACTTAAAACAGATATCGTTTAGCAATATTTTTGTTAAATATTTTACTTGTACTGATATTTGATAATATGTCATATGTGTTTCTCTGAATGAATAGAAAAATACATACATTTTGATGTCCACTGAAATTTTATCACAAAAGCTTTTATGTTGTTTGATTTTGCTATCTTTGTGCTCAATGATAATCTGATCATCATTAATTACAAGGTAATATTATACTGATATTGGCTTATATATCTATCCTGTTCTTGTTGAAGAGTACATATTTCATTTCTATTCATATTCTTATAGCTATAATTGAATAAAATTATGTAGATTCGTGATGAGAGCATATTGGAGGTCCACATGGTTTTTGGTTCAGTTATTGTTGATTTATATCTGAAGCTGCATGAAAATTTCGTTGGCTTTGTAGGCTTTTATTGTGCACTAGGTTGCATGGCTAGGAATAAATTATATGATATAAATGTGTAAGTTTAGTAGTATGTAAGTTTAGTACGTATAAAATCTATGTACATACAAAAAAAAATACGTATATCAATTTGGTATGCTATTTACGGTCTGTCCTTGACCAGTAGCTAGAGAAGAGTCAAAGTAATGTGACCGAACAATTTTAATATTGCACTGTGAGCATTAGTTGAGTTAGCTAGGAATATCATTAATTAGGAGTTAGATCCTAATTTGTTGACCAAACGCACACTGTCTAGTTTATTACGACCTTATTGATTTTAGTTTATGAAGTTGTTTGGTACGTAATGAATAATATTCTACACATCAATAACACATCAAAGGGGTTAAAGTGAAGTTAGTTCGACTTTAGTGTGAAGATTAATTGATAACCAAATTAGCAACTCAATTAATTATATATTTTGTAAACACAGTAATACACACCATATAGGAGCAGTGATGAAGCTAGCTAGGAATTTGTTCCAGTGAGGCATAGTTATTAGAATTTATGATGTATAGAATAAAAAATAAAAAATAAATTATAATTTTCCTCCTTCATAATAATTAGGCTTTTACTTATAAACATTAATTAATCTATTTAGTTCTTAGCTTTAACGTTGGACAGCAATTTTTTTTTTCTAGCTGATCTATCTTACTTTTGAGAAGCGCGTTTCACCATCGTTATAAAAGAAAAGAAGCGTATAATATATATATATATATATATATATAGATATTTGCAGAACTATTTACTTTTCATTATTCACTATAGTACTTTTGTCAAACTAATCTCATGTTAATTATAGCTTTATGCTCATCTTCTATGATTGTTATTACTAATCTAATTTTTTTACGTTAGAACTTTTCCCCTCCTTTTGAGCAATTTAAAACAAACAACTAAAAGACAAGAATATAAATGAAAATACTTGTCCTTAATTGTCATTATAAATAAACACTTCATAAGCCTTTGATATTTTAAGGGCCTTTTAAATAGTCATATAGCTTTTGCCCTATTAAAGTTTGAATGTTTGATAAAACGTGGAATGTTATTGGTGTAGTTTTTTTACTTCTTTTTTGCTGAAAATTATTGCTGTAGTTGAAGCAATTGGTTGCCTAATAATTATGCTCTTTAAGTAAGTGGAGCCTATCTTACTAAAAATGAATACGACGATAGGGTTTAAGCTATATAATTGTTTCTCAACCAAAAACTAAAATAAAAAGCAATTGGTTGCTTAACTATTATGACGTCGTCACGTAAGTGGAGCCTGTTTCTTGAAAATAAATACGACATTGACACTTGATAGTTCGAATTTCTTATTCATAAAATAAATAATATATATAAAGATCCTCAAATATCCGTCCAATTATTGAGAAGAACGACAATACGACACCAATTTTTTCCATCTTGACGGGGTTAATGCTTTTTGTTTCTACTTAGGTTATAAGGTCTCCTTCGTTAAACCAAAATCACGTTTTACTGTAATTAAATTTGATATTTTGTTAGTGTAGTTACTAGAACAAATAGTTTAATCATTTTTTTTTTCGAATCGCAATTTGAATAAGGCCCAAATCAAATTTGATCTCCATTTTTGTTTAGAGAGAATTTTAAAATAAAACCTTTCTTGATACTACTTAATGATCTATACTTTAAATGGTGTGTTCTCTTTATTTTCACACTATATTTGTAATATAAATTTTGGAGTATAAATTAAAAGTGCAATACATATAAAGTATAGATTATCATTGTATAAAAAATGAGGCATTCTTCAAAATTCTCCTTTTGTTTATTTCACAATCGGCCGATACAAAAATTAGAGGTAAAAGTAAAACAATTATATAGTCAAAATAAAAATAAAATAAAATATTTTTAAATTTTAAATTAAATTGTTATTAATTTGATCGAACTCTGTTCAGAGGCACTAGCATTGACATACAACTATTGCCTTATAGCACTCTCCCTCTAGCCTCTAGTCTTGCAAAACCCGCTCAAGTCGATTGTGTTTATAAGAAAAAATACGAATAGTGCGTTTCAGCTCAAGTTCGGTTTGATTCTCAAATAAAATTGAATCTCATGCTACACATAAAATTGACCTTTGCGTGTGAGTTAGATCAAAGTGTCGTTCGAATAAAAATCTAAATCATATTTTTTAAGATTAATTTCATCATTTCTCCCTCTACTTTAACCCGAATCTCAAATTGTCCCCTGCACTTTAATTTGTTACATCCGTCCCCCCTATACTTTTAAAACGCCTAAAAATTTGTCTTTCCGTTAACTTTTCCATCTAAAATTGTCATTTTCCATCCAAAGTTGCCATGTGTTATATAATTAGATAGGTTTCTGTGCATTTATAGGTGAAATTATGTTTTTGCCCCTACTTGATAAGTTTTTTCTTTTAAGATTTTTTTTTTAGATTGAATTTTTTTTTTTTTTTAGATTGAAAATTTTTTTTTCTTCAATCAAGTGTTTCTAGCACAAAAAATTAAAACTAAAATTATCAAATTTTTAACTGAAGAAAAAAATTAATTTTTTTTAATCAAGTGTTTCCAGCACAAAAAAAAAAAATTGAGGAAAATAAAGTATCAAACAATGGCAGAAACATAATTTCACCTACGAATGGACAAAAACCTCTCCAATTATATGACACATGGCAACTTTGAATGGAAAATGGCAACTTTTGATGGAAAAAATAAATTTGAAACGTTTTAAAAATATATGGAGAACAGACATAACAAATTAAAGTACATGGAACAATTTGAGATTCGGGTTAAAATAAATGGAAAAATGATGAAATTAACCCTATTTTTTTATAACATAATAATTTAAATTTAATTTTTTATTAATATAATTATAAGATGATATAAATTATTTTTTTTATTCGAATGGCAATCAATCCAAACAATTTTTTTTTTCTGAGAAAAAGATAATGGCATAACTAAGAGTCTAAGATGAAGAGAAAATGTTAAGTAGCTAGAAGTAAATAATTTTCAAAAATACTAAATGCACTCACAAGTGACGTGAGTGCATGTTTTCGATGACCGTAATACCCGCAAAACACCCTTAGTTTTACATTAGTGCCACTCCAAAAATACATTTAATTCCACGAGCACCTTCCTTTCCTACGTGCCCACGCGTATGGTCACGTGGGACATCCCCATTCCCGGCTTATCTTGTGCAAAAAATTTAGTGAACATGAAACTATAATTAATTTAATAATAATAATTATAACAATAATTTAAACAAACCTTGTCCTCTTCTTAGTCCAACGACTCACCCATTTGCGTAACTGATAATAACTACCTCGCAGACTCAGTCAGATGAGCTCAGCTAATTAAAAAAAAAAAAAAAACTGCCTTGTGACCCGATAACCCGACGCATTTCGTCTGCATTATATATATATATATATATATAGCTGTCCTGTTCAAGTTTGGAAGCTGTTGGGAGGTTAATGACAGCAATAACTGAGAGAATTGAGAGCAATTTAATGAAAAGACAGAGCTTGGATATTACAATATGTTTGTTGATTGAGTACAAAGAGAGAGATATTAGCTTGGATGTGGGTCCCACTTGGACCCGACCCGGATGGAGAGAGATTTCTATCAGCTCTTCATTTCGTCACTTGAATAGTTGAATGGTCGTTGAGAGAGAGAGAGAGAGAGAGAGAGGACTATAATCACTATATCAACGAGAAATATGACGTACCAAAAAAAAAAAAAAGAAAGTAAAAAGCCATAATTATAAGTCTGAAATTCGACAGTGTATGTGACAAAAGCGACAATATCCTCTGTGGGTGTGGGAGTGTCTTAAATTCCACTCTCTTTTCTCCGCGACGACACTCCCAATGCTCTCCTCTTTTTCCGCGACCTATTTTTGAGCACAAGATTTTTCCTTTTTTTAATATATATATATATATATATATATATACACGAGGTAGTATAAATAAAGGTGTGGTCTTTGTTGTTGGTTCTTTTTTAAATCTCACACCAAGCGTTTGATCATTTGCCTCTCTCTGTGTGTGTGTGTTCTTTTTGTTTTTCTCTCTTTTGCTGGTGAAGATGGGAAAGAAGCGAGTGATGGTCCCGGCGGAGGATTTGGACTTGTCTGATGTCAAGTACGAGCTTGAGGATGTTGAAGGTAACGATATTTGACCAACCCACGTTTGGGGTTGAATTTTTTTCTCTTGGGTTATGGTTCAAAATGTAAAAGTTTGGTGCTTTTTCTATGGGACTGAATTGTTTTTGTGTTTTGAATTTGCTAGCTCCACATTTGACTGGTTTGGGAATGAAGTTGTTTGTCGGGTTGCTCGAATCGCCGGGGATCGGGCCGTTGATCGTGTCTTTCTTGAAGAAGAAGAATAAGATGATTGAGGTATGAGAGTGTGATATTTGATTGAGAGTCTTGTTTTGAAGAGAGTGGAATTGCTTGGTAGTTTGATTTGTATCTGATAATTGGCAATTGTTGCAGAACACTGTGATACCCGAAGAGCCGATGTTCAAACCGGAATATCCTCCCCAAGGTTGTCCTTTTATTCTGGGCTTTTTCCATTGGCTTTTGTCCTGATTTTTACATGTTTATTGCTGTGACATTGGTCTGAACTCTGAAAAGGGTGTTTTTCGTTTCACTTAGTCCTCAGTTTATTGTGTCAAGTGTGTTCTGAAGTGATTGGGATGTTTATCTGTTTGTTATTTTCCTGTGTAAAAAAGTTGCTTGACAGAAAAGTAACTAGAAAAAAAAGGTTGATATGTGAGATGCCGAACTAATGTGGTTGAAGAAGCACTGTTTTGTTGTCTTTTAATGTGATGCGATGATGACATGAATTCAGAACCGGAACCAGCTGTTGTCATTCTTGGTGAGGATGGGAAAGCTGAAGAGAGAGTTTCGTTAGCATCGAAATGCCTTCCAGAGTATGATCCTGCTGCTTGCTGGAATGGTGATTCCAGTCCTTTCAGATATTGGAAGATTCGTGATTATGCACATGCTTATCGTTCAGGAATCACAACACCGTCAATAGTAAGTTGAATCGACTGCGTTAAAGTAGACACTTCATATTTTATCTTTCGCTACTAACTTGCAATCTCACCTGTATAGGTTGCAGAGCACGTAATCTCAGTTCTAGAGGAGTTTAGCCATAAGAAACCCCCGGCACCTTTGTTGATTTCCTTCGATGCTGATGAAGTCAGGAAGCAAGCTTCGGCTTCAACAAAAAGATTTGAGGAAGGTATTCTGTATCATCCACTTTTCATTTGAATGCTTGTACCATTCCATTTTAATATGTGCGAAAATTTGAATACCATTGAACATCACTAGTTATGACCTGGTTCCCACTACAAGTTTTATGAGCACAAGCCACTGGTGATAAACAGAACTAAAACATGTTCGGTAAAACGTCGTATCACAGAAGATCGCTTTGGTACGATGAATAGCATTGATTTACTAAAAGCCCTATTGGTTCGTGGTCTGTAGGAAATCCAATATCTATCATGGATGGAATTTTTATGGCAATCAAGGACGATATAGACTGTTATCCCCATCCAACTAATGGTAATGACTCTCCATTCTTATCTTTGCAAGGCTTTTTTTTTTTTTATAATATTTCTGTAGTGATATTAGCTATAATCACAATTCAATGGTAACAGGTGGGACAACGTGGATGCACGAGGTTCGCACTGTCAGTGAGGATGGAGTTCCTGTTGCGAAATTACGTAGCTGCGGTGTGATTTTTGTAGGAAAGGCAAACATGCATGAAATGGGCATGGGTACGACTGGAAACAATCCAAATTATGGGTGAGTTTATTTCTTCTCTTGTACTGAGAGGGTACATGAATTTTCTTTTGATGTTTCATGTTCACTCCCAAAATTATGTAATAATGACTATATTACTAGAGTCTACAAGTTTTGACTTGCACGCATGGAAGAAAGCATATGAATATGCTATTAGATGTGAAAGCGATACTGAGAGATGAGGCGGTTTTCATTTATATGTGTTTCATGCTTTGCTCGATTCCTCTCTCCAGTATTGACTGAGTTTACCTGTATTGTTTTGGTTAAAGAACAACAAGAAATCCTCACGCACCAGATAGGTATACTGGTGGATCTTCCTCAGGTCCAGCAGCACTTGTAGCTGCGGGAATATGCTCTGCAGCGATTGGAACAGACGGTGGAGGTTAGTCAAATTTATGGAGTTAATAGTATGTTTTCTGGTATCCGTACTGTATTTTCCGAAGCTGAATTCAGTATCAAAGTGCAGGTTCAGTCCGCATACCTTCTTCCCTTTGCGGTGTAGTGGGCTTGAAGTCAACTTATGCGCGCATTGACACGGACGGGTAAGCTCTTCACTGTAATGTTAAAAATAAAAACTATTGTTTCCTTTTGTGATGGTTTTCAATCTTAGCCAAATTCCTTGCTTTTAATGGATCTCACTTAGTTGGACTCGGATATTGTTTTCCGTAACCTTCAAATGTATATCAATCCTTACCATAACTAATTTTGTGCACATAAACAGAGTTTAAAAATGTCTCTTTACCAGTTACTTTCTAGTTTAGAAATGTCTGGATCATAGACATAGGTAGTAGCGTCAAGAGTGTGTTTATGATTAAATCTCACTAGTTGTAACTCTTCAATTTGGAAGTTAACTGAGAAAAAGAAAGTAGATTTCGGAAAGTACATTATCAAACTATAGCTTAATTCAGAACAGGTCATGCCTACCTAATTCCTATGAATATTTGTTTGTCTCGTGTCAAAATAAATCAAATATTTGTTTCATGTCAACTATGTCTTTACGGACACAGAGCAAGAATGTCTTAATTTACTGCTTTTATTTTTTCTTCTTCTTTTCCTTCTTGATAGGTCATTATGTGGCGGGACTGTGGAAATTATTGGGCCAATTGCATCGTCGGTGGAGGATCTCATGCTAGTGTAAGAAAATTGTGCCTGTGCAGTTCATCAGGCCTTATCCACCTATTTCCCCTTAAACTCAACCAGACATCTTTGTGATTATTCTCTAATCTTGTAAAATGCCACCATTTGATGATTTTGAAGTAACTATAGTTAGTTTCTATGCAAAGACACTTAAGGACTTCGTTTATGGTTATGTTGACGTCAGTGTGTGGTTATGCTTTCACGACGTTCGATGGTTAATGGACATTCGGTGAAAGCAATAGCTTAACTTGGGTTCTATTCTGATTTCACTGATAATTTATCAGGTACTCTGCAATGTTGGGAGCCTCTCTTGCAAATAGAATTAGTATGCATCCGGTAATACTTGTCAACTTTGCTCGATGTTATTCTCCCAAACATTGACTCAAATAATTATTTTCATACTTTTGAATATATTATCTTGTATATAACGACAGTACTTGTTTATTTTTCATATCTTTCTGGATAGTCCCCACCGTGTGTTCCGAACTTGTTATCGTATGACCATTCAAGTATTCTGGGGTCCTTGCGACTAGGGAAGTACTCGAAGGTAACGCTTCGATGAAAGTAAATTACAATCAAGTCTTTTACGTATCAAATTACATGGCATGAATATAAGGTTATTCTCACTTTCCCACAGTGGTTTAGTGATGTAAATTCAACTGAAATATCTGATAAATGCGAGGAGGTTCTTAGTCTTTTGTCAGAAACCCATGGTTGTGAAGTAAGTCTTCACTATCTTCTAAAACATGTTTAACTTTCTTATATAAGATTAAATATATACATTTATATGTACAACACAGTCAAATCCTGTTAACCCGAAACTTTATCTACTACTCGTTAATAATATTCCAAGGTGGAAGAAATTGTGGTGCCCGAGCTACATGAGATGCGCGCTGCTCATCTTGTTTCCATTGGAGCTGAGATGTTCTCTACATTAAATCCAGATTGTGAAGACGGGTATGTTCGTTGCTTCTTTACTTTTCTTATTCAAATAGATTTGTAAAACCCTATTTGCCATCTATTCTCTATTTCAGGAAACTTTCAATGTTGACTTACGATACTCGGATCAGTATGGCTCTTTTTAAATCATTTAGCGCAGGAGACTATGTCGTGGCTCAGTGTATTAGGTGAGGCAAAGTATTGAAAAAAAAAAACCTATTTATAGAGTTGAAGTTCTTGAACATCTATGCAAGCTAGCAACTCGATATTCTTCAGGTGCCAAAATTCTTTTAAGCTGATTATCGCGCATTAAAATCCATGCTAAATAAGTTCTGGTTAAGAAGCATGTAAGCGTGCTAGATTGTAGACTTGTGGAATAGGCCTAGCAGTAATTGCTTCCAATTTTTTTGATCGGAAAATTGCTTCCAATTTATTCTTTTGAGTTGATTATCATATATAATATGGATTCTAAATATGCGACTGAGTCAGTCTGGGTTATCCTTTTTTGTTCTGTTTGAAGTGGAAGTAGAGAATCTTTATAATGGAGTTTGACCACGTTTTTTAAGTTTGGTAATGTTTGCCTATGAATAACATTTTGCTTAAATAGAGTGTTTCCCTAAAAGATGCTAATTTGTCTTTCAAATTTGATTGGATTTCGTTCAGGAGGAGAATTATGTACCATCTCATGCAGATATTCAAAAAAGTCGATGTCATAGTTACCCCAACAACTGGGTAGGTAAAAGTAAAACTCAGCTGGATCACATAACTAATTAGTGCATATGTTAACAAATTGTACTACAAAATCAACATGCATTGCTATTTTCAAATTCAAATTCAAATCTTTATGACAATATCAGGCTCCGATGTACCATCATCAAGTCATCTTTTATCTGTAGTTAAACTGTGTGATAAGAAAAAAAATTAATTTTTTTTTTGGTTTTGCTTGGTCCAAAGTTTTACTTACAGACCAAGAACTTCTATTTTCTCGTTGTACGCATTTTGTTTGATCATTGAAATACTCGTAAATTTGACCTTGTCACGTCACTTTCTTAATTTTTAGTGTTACTTGTTTCTCTCGTTTGTGAAATAGAAGTCTTATGATACATTTTCTGTGCTTTGATGGATAACAGCATGACAGCGCCAATAATACCGCCTAGTGCTCTCACAGATGGTGAGACAGACATGCAGGTCACAGGTATGCCAGTTTATATTCATGGTCGCAGTCAGGCAAATATTTCCATTTTCTTATAACTTCACGCAGAGAACTGCCCAAGTCACCCGGGATTACCAGAATGCAATGATGAAAAAATGTTAAAGAAGCTCGATAGACAGAATTTGAAAAGTGTTAAGAAGCTCGATAGACCGATTTTGAAAAGTTACGAATCGTACTTTGATGTCCAGGTTACCTTATGCGATTTGTCGCCATTGCAAATCTTCTTGGACTTCCTGCCATTTCTGTGCCTGTGAGTGATCAATATTCTCTATCAGAACTGTTTTTGAAGCACTCTGCTTGTTTACAGCACATAATTATTTATCATAGTACCATGAGTTGAGCAGAAAGGACCATCCACTGTGATTTCATTGTACAAATCACTCATTGTCCAGTACTGTCTAACTAGCAAATCTTGAGTTCCGAATCTCAATTTCATGTTCGCTTAAAACAAAAGTTTTGTGGTTCAATATAGGACCAGGAACGACAGGCTTTTTAATACGCGTAATTCGCAGCAAGAATTTATGTCTTAAAACTGCCATCGGTGATATACATGATTTGATCATCTGCATTTCTGTATCCTGAATTCATATGTTGTGTTTCCAGGTGGGCTATGACAAACAAGGGCTTCCAATTGGCTTGCAACTATTAGGCCGTCCATGGGCTGAAGCGACGCTGTTGCGTTTGGCTTATGCAGTAGAGGTATCAGTTTTCGTACTCTCTGTTGTTCGAGTGGATTACTGAATGAGGATTGTTTTTCTTTCTTTCTTTTTATTTTGTGTGTTTTTGGCATTCACAATTTATCTGAGAAAGAAGGTAGAGTATTGTCATCGATCTGAAATGCAATCGATTTATTTCTTCAGGAACTCTGCCCGACCAAGAAGAAGCCCGTGCAGTATTTTGATGTTCTACGTAGCTGACTTCGAAGCCGTCCTTTTTTAATTCATTGCTGCATTATTTGGTTTCGCCTTATTATTCTCGTTCACACCTCTGAACGAAAATCTGTGTGAGGAAACTATTTTCGACTGGTTTTAAAAATTGAATAAGTGCATTTTACTCTCTCAGTTTCTCAGGTGATTGAAGATTATTATATACACCATTTTCGTCAACTACTCTTGAAATTCTTATTCTCACCGTTCTAAGATAATTATTTTTCGATATAATATTAATATTTTATGCTTTTAATGTAGTACGTATTTGTGTGGCTCATGGTTTGACATTCTTTCCGAGACAGCAAGTTTAATGTTATTTAAGAAGATATTTTATTTTATTTTTATTTTCTTAACTTGTAGACGTAACATCTATAGTCAATACTAAGAAAATAAGTATACGATAGATTAAAATTAAAGATTTAAGAAATAAGACCAAAAAAAAAAACCCAATGTTATCCAAGTGCGACATTATTCATCTCCTATTGTAAGAATTTAAGTCTCAAACCATGAAAATTACTTTCATTTTTTCCAACATAACAAAAACAGAACTGAAGATAAGATTATCAGACAAGATTTGAAAGGACATAGTCACTTATGTATATATACTTGTCATTCCACCTTAATCCAGAGAGTAGGCAAATCAAATTCCAGACTGTCTGTTCCTTCATGGTGATAAATAACACCTCAATTTCATGTAAGATACCGAAACACAAAAGCCGTTTTGGAGGTTAGATGGGGATGCCAACGTTTCTAACTAAGAAATCCGATGCATAAATCACAGTCAGAATCGTAGGAACTCAGCTTTTCTTTGCTTCCTTTTGCTTCTGTTTTGCAAATTTTGTGAATCAAGAATTCGAGCTTTCATTCTCAAGGTGGTTGTCATTTGCAATGTCGCTGGGGAGATCAATTCCACTAGGAATCTTTCCTGGATAATTAGTTGTTGGCGGATCGGAGCCTGCCATGCTGGAGATCGGAGAATTGTCATAAGAATCCAAAACAAGGACAGTCAGAGCAGTAAGATTGAAATATAATTCGAAGAGCTTCCATAAAAAGCTCCGAAGAGAAAAGGAAGAAGTGAAGATAGTCGGGCTAACCTTTTGTCCACAATGACCATAGATCGGAGCTCGCAATTCGCGAAGCTGCAAGCACGTTGAAAAGGTTAACATTACAGATTGAAGATGGTTTGAAGGCGATAAAACTATCGCCGAAAACTATAATCAACATTAGCATTAAGCATGAACACTTACGGTTTGCATATTTCCTTTTTAATCGACAGATGACAATCATTTCCAAATGCATTTAGTGTGTGAAACAAAAAGCCCCTATGAGTAACAATGGCGATCTCCTTCTCCTTCCTTGTCCACAACCTGAAAATACAATTTAATTGAAAGGTATGCGAGTTGTATGAATAAAACGCATATCCATAATATCGTTTGGTTTTAGTCAAGATAGCTGTACATCAAGTCATTACATATTCTCCTTCACTCAAATGAAAGAAACTATACAAGTATATGGAAGATTGCTGACATTAGATCGCATCTGCGATTAAAGACTGTACTTTTGAAAAAAAAAAAAAAACTGTACTTTTGAAGACACGGTTCAAGATGAAGATTTTCAGCTAAAGGAGTCTCAGAGTTGTTCTCTTTTCATCTGTTCTTGCAATTAGAACTATGCGCTTTAAATTTTCTTCCGTGTATTAATACTTCTTTATCTTATTTCCTCGCTCCTTATATCAAGACATACTCAAACCTTGTAAAAAAAAAAAAAAAGTTGCAAAGGAAGTTCAGTATCGTGCAACAGAAATTTTCATTATCCTAGTGGCAAATACCAATTCAAGAAATCCAATCCCCTCGCCGCAAGTTCTTCTTTTGTCTCTCTCACCGTGGGCTTCCATATCGTATCCTCATCGCTTTCTATCTGCACCAAAAAAAAAAAAAAATGTCATTCAACAGAGCACCCAAAAAATAGCATTAATGAAATAACGATCAATAACTTTTTGAAGATTATTTAATCTGACACTTACCAGAGAAAAATCAACTGCGGGAAATAGAAACTGATACTCACTGATGCTTCTCCTCTGATCACAAGGATGGACTCCCTGCAACGAGAAACATTCAAGATTAAAATTATAGGCCTAAAATAGAATTTCCATTTTTTCCTTGGTATGAAAATCAAACTGATTGTGCTAAACTCAAGTTCAACATAGCAATCTATGACAGAATAAACTTATTTTCATACACACTAATCATTGTACATCCATGCATAACTTGAAAGAAGAATAGTACTTCAATTCTTACAAGACATACCAAATGTTCGCGACAGTGCTCTACTGCTACAATGGGTGGGCAGTCGAGACTAGAAATAGCACCACGTTGACTATTACCAGCATTTGCCAGCATCATTGGCAGTATATCCATTCTATCTGTATAGCCGTCGCCTCCAAATACTCCGACAGCTGTTTGCAGTGTCCTACAATGTCAAAGTCAGAATGGGGAAAGCTTAGCATCTAAACACTGAAGAATGTCCTTTACTCTTAATGGTTTCGGGAAAGGGAAAGAAAAAAAAAAAAAAACCACAGCAACACGTATCAAAGAAAGAAAAATAGTTGAATAAAAAATTCATGCATTAAACAGTAAACCACCCTTGTGCAACTGAATTCTAAATTCCAAATGTACAACATAAATGGAGCGATTTTCGAAAATGATTTATCAAGTGCTTTCCTTCCAAAGAAGAATAAAATGGTTCTAATTCTTTTTTTTTTTTTTTTTCGTGGTTTACATCTGTAAATGACCCAAACCTTTATAGCGGAATGACCCAAACCTTTATAGCGGGCTCGAGTTCAGAACTGGAAACCCTGTAAAGAACTTTCATCTTTGGGAAGCATGAAACTCATCACTATGTGGGAGCAAAATTGCATGCCTCGCCACTGATTTAGCCCTTTAGGGTTAATTACTCTGACTCTGCACGTCCTCCCATTTTAATTTCCATCGTAAACTAAATAGTGACAACTTATCAAAATTTCAAAGTAGTTTTTATATGAACTTCGTGTTTTGTAACGTAACACTTGTTGCACAAGATAGATCTAGATTCAACTCTAGAATTTAAAACATTAATGTGACGTAATTCCTTGCAGAACTCAAACCTACGAACACACAACTTGATGACAAAATGACAATTAGTTTCCATGATTCAGCTAAAATGTTAGCATTCAGTTTGTAATTACGAAAAAGGTATAATTACCTTAGCAAAGGAGATGTAATGACTAAATCAATCTTCTTGTGGAGCCCAGATGATTGAACATGCTTACGCAGATTGTCTACCTGGCAATAACAAAAATATTGAATTTTACACCTCATGGTCATCGTAGTTTCACAGAACAGCTTAACTTTGTAAGAAACTGGAAATTGTTTTTCTTTCTTCTTCTAGAAAAGGAAATTTAGACAGAACATGAAATTGATGACTAGCTTCTTACTTGCTGCCAGCCAAGCTGAGTTAGGTGTGCGTCAAAATAGTCAGGATTCAAATATGCTTTGTAGTTCTTGTCTCCATCTACATTGTGGATACCTTGTCCATGCCTGACCTGGACGTGTTGTTTGTTAAGACCACAACAACTCAATTTGTGATTCAATCAAACAGCACAAAAACAAAGGCAACGATGGACTTTGCATCAAAATTGGCGATTAGAGTCGATACAAACCAGGTGAATAGTCTTGCAACGATGCAACGGGAACAGACTGGGACTTGCACCACTGTCCATCTCTGCAACTGAATCGAACAAACATCAGTGCTCTAACAAAGGGTCTGAGGTCTTAAAAAACAACAACAACAAAAATTTGAAACATACCATCAGTTAGTAATTTCAACTTAGGAAATATTGAACTTTAAAAGGCCTAGGGATTATCATTTTACGCAATGGTCCTATTGTAAAGGTGGTGAAGATTTTATAGAACAAAACAAAGTGAACAATAGGTGATCTTTTAATTCCTCTATCAAGCAAAATAGAATACAAAAAAAGCTAGTAGATTTTTACTAATTCAGAATTTCTCTAGGCCGCATGCTTATTTTTAACAGCTTCACATAGAACTTTGTATCTTTCTTTTAGGCACAACCCCACATTTAGTTCCTTACCCTTTTTCACTTAATCTCTATCCCACATTTTACAAAACCCAAACTCACACTTCGTCACCAAGAACTCACAACAATCATAAAAGGATCAAAAGATAAAAACGTCAACACAACCCGGTTAACGAATCACAATCTCAAGTTTCAATAAAGCTACTATAAACCCAAACCGTCAAAAATAACAAAAACCCAATAAGGCATGTTTGAAAAAGTCAAACACGCCACAAGTCTTCATCCTTGAAAAGTAATTTATTGGGTTCCCATATCAGATATACATATCTTAACACCCAATTAGTCTCTCAAGCCACCAAACTCATATAGAAACTCCGAATCAAAAACCCAAATCAAACCGATCACAAATCAAAAAAAGTAAGAATAATAAAAAAAGAAAGGCCCATTAGAAGCTAAAATAGATAGAAATAGAAGTAGAGATTGAAGAAAGAGAGAATCGAAATGGTTGAGGTGAGTTACCAGAAGCAGATAAAGAGAAGGGAAAAGGAGAGAGACGATGACGATTTGGGGTTGTGGTGGTTGATAGAGACCTGAGTGCAATTGGAGAAGAAGAAGAGAATGAAAAATGAGAGTGACTGGTAAGAAGGCCAATGGTCATGCTGTGTTGTTGATTGGGAATTTGGGATTCAACCAATGGATCTGTCTTTTTCTGACTTGGAATTCTTCCTATTATTTTACTGCACGGCTACTCACAATTATGACAACATTTTTTCTGTGTTTAGTTGGAATTTTAGGTCCCTTTATCTCAAGTAAAATTGATACTTAAGTAGATTTAATTTTAAAACAATTTAAATTTTAGCTTATAAATATATATAGGACAACAACTAGTATTTTAAAAAAGTGACATGCAAATTACTATTTGTTTGGGAAAATTATTTGAATGAATATTTTAAATAGTTAAATAATTTAATTATCATTTCAAATAGCTAAATAATTTAAGTTATTAAGATTTAAACATATTATATTAGAATTTCTTATAATTTAAATAATTAAGATTTAAATATATTATATTAGTTAAGAAAGTAAAAAAAAAATGATAATAGAAACATTCGGTTGTTTGGGTTATTTTCCACGTCAGTTTATGCCTTTAGTAAAAACGACACGGTTTTTATCCCAACGTTGGGCAAAGCAAATTATTACATGCCTCGATCGTCTAGTCTACATTCTACAACACGTTGCTTCTCATTCATGTCGTTTATTGCCTCCGAAAACGACATGTCGTTTCTTTCCTGAGAAAATGACATTTCGTTTTCCGCACAACAGCAGAGGGTAAACGACACGTCGTTTCTTAATCACTTTACTAAAATACAACATGCAATATGTCTCGAAAGGAAACGATGGAGTATTAAAATAAAAAAAAAACATGTCGTTTTTCATAGTTCTCTCAGGTGTTCTCTAGAACATAAAAACGACAAGTCTCGCTTTTTATTTTCAAAATGACCCCTCAATTTTCTGATGCGCAATCAAACAACCACTTTTTCTGGGTTTGTTTTGATTTCCCCCCCTTAGATCAGACACACTCACTCACTCTCTCTCTCTCATCACCTTCACCGGCAAAAACTCTCTCTCTCTCTTTCTCTCCAGACTAATGCGAACAAACCCTAACCCACAACAATGGCCCCAAAGCTCCCACCACAGCTCTTCACATGGCTGGTTATCATAACCACTCTCTCTCTCATCTTCCTCTATTCCTCTCTCCTTCCATTCCACTCTCTCTCCCTCTCCTCCCCAACTCCGCTCAAACACGCGACCGTCCTATGCAACCTCTCCGACGGCCGCTGGGTTGCGGACCCCACAGTGGGACCCACCTACGACGAAACGTGCCCGTTCCACCGAAACGCGTGGAACTGCCTGAGGAACAAGAGGGACAACATGGGCAAGATCAATTCATGGAAGTGGGTCCCACGGAGCTGCGATCTGCCGAGGATCGAGCCGTCTCGGTTCCTGGGTCTGATGAGGAATCGGAACATTGGGTTCGTGGGCGATTCGCTGAGTGAGAACTTTTTGTCTTCGTTTTTGTGTGTTCTGAGAGTTGGGGATATGGGGGCAAAGAAGTGGAAGAAGAGAGGGGCTTGGAGAGGAGGTTATTTTCCCAAGTTTAATGTCACTGTTGCTTATCATCGTGCGGTTTTGCTTGCCAAATATGAGTAAGAATATATATATATATATATATATATATATATATTTGTTTATCATTTTGGGTTTTGTGTGTTAAGTAAATACATTTGCTGAGTTTAATGTGAAATGAGCGGTTTCGTCTCAGAAATTATGTGTCTTGGTGCAGAAAGATGAATTTATAGGTTAAAGTTAGCATCTTTAGCTGAAAGAGACAATGTGGATTTTGGTTTTGGCATGATGAGGTTTTCTTTAGTGTGTGGAAAATTTGTTGGATATGTTAAGATCTTGATAGTTGCTAAAAATTTCTGGGAAATCGGCAGAGGCGTCGTGGCATTGTGGCGATGTTGGAAAGCTT
Source organism: Boehmeria nivea var. tenacissima (assembly GCA_018132145.1). Taxonomy (NCBI): domain Eukaryota; kingdom Viridiplantae; phylum Streptophyta; class Magnoliopsida; order Rosales; family Urticaceae; genus Boehmeria; species Boehmeria nivea. Next base: position 18,236,968 of record CM030878.1, on the reverse strand, counting down.
GGCTTGTTGATTTTGTTTTATTCAAGTTAGGATGAATCAATCTGCGAGCTGTGATGAGTTTTTCGAATTGGTTATTTGAATTAGGCATTTAGTCAATGATAGTGAAATTCAGATGGATTGCGGGGTTGTCAAATAAGTGTCCCCTATGTTGTCTAATTACTCTGTATTGTTAAGTATCCACTCTGAATTATGAGTTTAGACCATTGAGTTATAGTTGAATGCATAATTTATAGTACTTGCAGTTTTATTACTATTATTTTTTTATTGGTTGAGCTTTCCCCAATTTTGCTTGGATTTCTACATGGCTATTAATTTCATTTTACTCTAAAAGATTAGTCTTTGTTAGCAACCTAACATGCTTATACTAATTAATTCAAGGTGGCAGCCAAAAAGACCTTCACAAGTTGATCAAGATGGAGTTAAAGGAATTTATCGGGTCGATGTTGATATTCCAGCAGATGACTGGGCCAGCATCGCTGATTTCTACGACGTCCTTGTTTTCAATACTGGTCATTGGTATTTTTTCCTTGCTTTTTCCAATTAATTGAAGTTCTTAGTTCATAAACTAGTTCTTATTCATTGGCATGATAGACATACTTGTATAATTGTGTTCTATGGTGGAAGAATCGAAGATATTTGCTTCATGAGCTTATTTCTATCACACACATTCTATTTCGATCAACCTTCTGCAGAAATTTCCTTGGGGTTACTCATTAATTTGATCTTCACTAGGTGGGGTGCGGATAAGTTCCCGAAAGAAACGCCTCTAGTGTTCTATCATTCGGGTCAACCAATACTTCCTCCAGTTGAGATGTTGGATGGACTTAGGCTAGTTCTCAAGAGCATGGTTTCTCACATAGAAAAGAATTTTCCCCAAAAAATACTCAAGTTCTGGCGTTTGCAGTCACCAAGGCATTTCTATGGTGGTGAATGGAATCAAAATGGCAGTTGCTTGTTCGATGATCCTCTTGAAGAAACCCAGGTATGAATTAGCTGTAATTATCTTCTCGTATTACATTGCCATTTTAGCAATTTTGCTAAAGAAGAAAGAAATGCTCGTCTATGAATAGTACTGGTGAAAGAAATAGCAGTATTCATAATAACTGTAGTATTGCAAGTAACTTTTGTGTTATGTGCATCAAATAATCAAGATCACGGATCCAAAATCATTTCTTCTGTTACCATTAAAGAAAAATTTGTTTGTTATTTATTTATTCTTAGAAAATGAGATTATGATATCTCGACAGCTCGACTCGTGGTTTGATCCCAGGAACAATGGAGTGAATAAAGAGGCGAGACTTCTGAACGGCATGATTAAAGAGGCGCTGCGAGGCACTGAGATCCAACTGCTCGACCTGAGTCACCTGAGCGAATTCAGAGCCGATGCTCATCCAGCGGCATGGTTGGGGAAGAAAGACGCGGTGGCAATCTGGGGCCAGGACTGCCTGCATTGGTGCTTACCTGGCGTCCCAGACACTTGGGTCGACATCTTGTCAGAACTGATCAGAAATGGGGTAGAAACACCATGATGAATAGTAAAACAAAAGATATATATATATAGAATATTCAGAGTGAATACATAGTCAAATTCTGCAGAATTGGGTCCAAACCGTACAGATTCTTTCTATTCATGGAGCTTTAGCCGAGCAAAGTTGAAATCAACAGAATTACAACGACAACGAGTTCCAACTCAACGCTTGGACAGTTTTCGGATTGGTAAATACTTTTTCTTCTTCTAGATAGAGGTCAGAATGCAATTAGTACAGGCCAGGCTAGTTTTGAAATGTCTCCGAATCCAAATGTTTAGGCTATTCAATTATTCTGCTTTCTCAGATTGTAACCCTTTTTCCCTTTTTCAGTTTCTAAGCATTTGGAAGTTATTGGTTGATGAACATTTTTTTACAACCTGTACTGTAATTGAAATGCTTGTTTAGAGTGTTGTGCTGTGAACAGTTGTGTAGGTGTTAACATTTAGGATTCAGTCTTTCAAGACAATTTTGGCTTCACTAATCTAATTATCTAAATATATTTCATATGGTATGTCGTTTATTCCTTTAACCTGAATGTCTGTCTCTCATCAGTTGTTAGAAGAGTCGGAGAAAAAGAGAAGCAAAAATAAAAGAAGATGTAGAACGTGATGTGACGTTGCCTTCGAAATTGAAAAAAAAGTAAATAAATTGTCGTTAAAATGTTAAAGAAACGACATGTCTGTGTCCCTAAGTACTTTGTTTGAACTTTGAACTTGGGCAAAAAGGAAGGAAAAATGTCGTCGTTTGAACTTATGAAAAACGACGTGTCATTTACACACTGAAGTACAACCGTAGTATCGTTCGAGCGCCAAAGAAAAAGAGTGAGAAAAAAATATTTTCGTTTGAACCTTTAAGAAAGGACCTGTTGTTTATTTTCTGTCGTTTGAGTTAAAATGTAAAAATTATGTCGTTTAAACTTGGAAAAAACGACGTCTCTGTTATCGCCAGCGCACTATCGTTTATTCGTTTAGCTTTCATTCTCTCTCTTCTTAAAATAAAATAAGAATAATAAAAAAACCTCCTAGAAATGGCCCAGAGAATCACCGTCTCTCCAATTCAAGCTCAACCTCCAATACCCAAACCCTTTGTATCTTTGTAATGAAAGTTTAGAAATAAGAATTAATACAGTTGTTTTGTTTTGAAGACGATTAGCGAGTTCTTGCTTTTGCTTTTAATGTATTTGGAGTTTGGGACAAATGGATGGTGAGGATATTTACCATACCACATTTGTTCTAAGATTTGACTAATTTTACTGTCACATTATTTACTGCTCATATATGCTCCATCAGTGGTACTGTACTGTACTGTATACCAAATTCGCAATGCTATAACTATACTCTTACTACATACTGTACTGTACTGTATACCAAATTCGCAATGCTATAACTATACTCTTACTACAAACAATCAACTCGGAAACATTATTTGGAAAAGAAAAAAAATCCTCCTTAGAAGCATTCTCTTTCTCAAGATATAGTTAACCATTTTTTTTTTATACCCTTTTTTGGCCCACTCATTTTATTCATTTCATTTCATTCTATTTTTTTATTTTTTTCAAGTTTCCTAATCTTCTAAATCATTCCATTTCATTCCATTTTTTTTTCAATTATTTTTTTCAATTTTCCAATCCCTATGCGATATCTTTAAATCTCAACCATTTATATCACTTCGAAATTAGCAAAGTCACACTATTTTATAATCATTTCAAACTATTTTCCAAACCATTCTTCAACTCATTTTTTTCATTTCAAAAAATAGAATGGAATGAGTAAAATGACTACCCCAAACAAGGGGTTAAATTTGAATGCGTATTTCTAAGTTAAAAAGAGTTAAAAATTTGATGGTAAGCTCGTAAGTGAACAAGGTACATTGAAAACTGGTTAACCTGAGATTGGATTTCAAGAGACGACATCTAAAGTTTGTATGTAGTCACTATGCAGTTGCTCTTAAACTTGGTACAATGAACAAGTCTATGTACATTATTTTATCAAATGAATAGTCCTTTTAAATCAGAACATGGAATTCAGAAACAAATCTTATGTACAAACGCAATAATCAAAGGCAGAAAGATCATCGACATGCTTGGTTGTGACGATTAAAAAGAGAGATTAGCATAGTTTTCAGAAATAGAGCTGCCTGCATTGAGCAACTGAAGCCTCTGCCGGACAATATGGACACTTAAATGTTCTTGTGCTGCTCTTTGACAGCTTCATGATTGATTGCTTGCACAGAACGTGCAAACATGGCATCAACATCGGTGGGTTCTCTTCGCTGGCTTGATCTCTACTCACAGGACAGACGAATATCGAATGGAACTGAAATTCCTTGCTCAAATCCACGGGCACCGGCAACTGCTTCATTGCCTGCCATTCTTGCTTCTTCGCAGCCATTACGTTCGCCAGCTTTAGCAGAGTAGGCAACCCTTCGAAGCCAGCGGCTATTGCCACACCTAACGGGCTGTTATAGGACTGCCCGAGAAGGCTGCAGAACTGCTGGATAACCTCCTCGGTTGATTTCTCCCAATGGGTTGGGGACATTAACTCGGAATAAGGAGAACTGGCGAGCCTTCCTCGGAATGCAAGGCAACCCATAAGCTTCATGATCTCGTCCTTGTAAAGGAATGCAAATGGAGCAAGATAGGTTTTGGCGTAGTTAAGCGCATCGGCTTGGCTTCCATGCTGTAATATCTCCACATACTGCAGACTGTGAAGTTTGAGCTCGAGAATCGAACCATTCTGCTTGAGCTTTTCCCGGTTAGAGTACACCCATCTCAGAGCAGGCTCAAGGTTTCTAACTTTCATAGCCTCGATTATCTGATGCATTTCCAAGAACTGAAACTTTAAGATTGCAGCTTCAGGTACTTCAGCCTCGTTTGCTATGCTATCTCCAAGATCAAACATGCCTTGCTGGTAAAAATGGTTTGCAACGATTTTATTCACAATTTGGCAATCAAAGTCGACACTTTTGTATGCTTTGGATATGTCGGGATTCAAGGTCTTCTCAAGGAGTTTCGGGTATTTGCTAAGGTTTACGTTTAGTTCCTTCTGCGAACTCTCTAACTGCTGGAGTGGAGCAAGTGCATTGAGCCTGTTTTTAAGCTCCGTAAGTAAGGACTTCTGATCGACGGGTAGGATGGGGTTGTGAGGTGACAGAATTTTCCCAAGTGCCTGTTCAATTTCTTGGCCAACTTGATCAATTACTTCCTGAGATCTTGAAGATGAAAGCTTTTGCTTCTTAATAACACGATCAAATGCATCTTTGATTGCATTTAGCTCCATTTCTCAGATTAAACAATAAGCTCCTGCAATAAAGTGATGTAAGGAAGGATAGTGTGATTCAAAAATAGCAAACAGTGTAAGAACAAGTTAATTACAATGACCATTCCCGAAGAAGAGAGATTACTTTTTGAAGGAGAGCCATTAAAGCAAAGAACTATTGACAGGAATGAACATTCTAAGTAGGGAAATATATGTAGAACACAAAACCAGGTAGGGTAGCAAAGAAAGTTAGAAAACTGTAGGAACAGAAAGGCAGTAACATATGATACATTTAATACGTAGAGAAGGTAGGATAATGTAAAAGCTTATCTAAACAACTTGCATCCAATTCAAAATTAAGAACTCATTTTTCTTACTTGATCCTCAAATTGTTGTTTTCAAAGTTTAATTAAAGTAGTCAATTGATGGACTTCTTAGAACAAGACTTCGACAGAAATCAACCAGTAATTACAGAGGAAAGAAACATGAAGTCGTAACAATGATCTGTGGATGGAAGGTATATACATTAGGTTTAATGCCTCAAAAACACAAGAAGTAACCGGACAAGCCCCGAACTTTTAGACTTCGACAAGGCTACTATAGTGACATCTTGATCAATGCTTAGAATGAAATTTATGAAACCACAAATGAATTATAACAACAAAATTTTCAAGAAAACACAAAATGAATTCACCTCTAGAGGTTGTACTGTCATATATCCAAAATGGTCCAATTATAAAAGCCAGCATCGAATTATCACAATAATGAACTACCAAGTGAGCATAACATGGGTCTACTTCTCATGCTTTACTGTAAAATATCTAGATCTAAGATGCCAGTTTGTCATGGAATTGTTCTCCAAACAATCAGGTCAATCTTACTTCGTGCCAATTCCTAAATTTTCTTGATGAGGCTTTTCCACGAGTTTATTTTAGACATACAACTGTCCCATTTCACCTCTGTAGAAGTAGCATCCCAATTTTTGCTTCACTCATTACACAAAAGGAAAAAAAAAAAAATCTTCTGACTGATCGACAACAAACGAATAAAAACACTCCTAAAACTATAAAACTGAAAACGATGATAGAATTCCTTTGCTCCTAGAAGAACAAATTCACCAATATCTCAAAGAGTACAAAGAGAGCCTACAATTAGCTTGGTTTTCGAAACCCTAAATATTTCCGTAGCACCATATAACTATAAGCATAACAAGCAAATTAAAAAGAAAAAAAAAATCAAACAAAAACACACAGGACCATGTACTTCACTAACTCAAGCCTTGCATAGCATGTTCTACAAAATAAAACTTCAACAACAGCACTGAGAATTACCTTTCTTAGGCCTGAAAATGCTCTGTGTCAACCCAATTGTAACCCTGAAATGTATCCAAAAAATGAGAAGGTTAAAAAGAAAAACAAACTCAGTGAACACATAACAAACAACTTTAGTTATTGTCAGCACGAAATTGCCAAATTGCCAAAGCTTCTAAGCTCTTCTTCGCACGCAAAGACGAAATTTTGCAAAGCACAAGTGTTTCCAAACACGAAAAACCAAAGAATTCCAAAATCAATTTGCTTTCGATGATTCAACCAATTGGGAATTTTGTTGCTTCAAATACACTAAAAAGGAACAGAAAAAAAAAAAATCAATCGCGTTTACGTAAATGATTATGCTTAGTATTTGCATTCATTTTAGCATTTGTTTCGCCGAAAACAAACCTTTAATCAATTATGTCGCGAAGAAAACTCCAAAAAGCTTAGAATTTCTCTGTTTTCTCGGGAAACAAACAGGCGGAGGGAGAACGATTCTCACATCAAAACTCCGAGAACGAAAATAAATTGAAAATTTTGGGATTAACTCGGAGAAATTGAGGAACAGAGACTGGATTTCGGAAGGAATTGAAAATCTGGAAGAGAAGCTCTGTGTTCGTCGCTTTTGTCGTCGAGTAAAAAAAAAAGCCTGAAAGAGAAGAGTCAGGGGAGAGAGAGAGAGAGCGGAAAGCGTGCGAGCGATGAGAGAGAAGTTGAGAAATCATTTGGTGGCACACGTGTGGACTGATTTTGTCTTACCTGAGTTACCCTTGGGTTATTTCTTTTATGACGCTTGTGCCCTTTTGGCGTTTTTTTTTTTGATGCCTTGCCAATACGTGAAGCTACTATTTGTTTTATTATTTTTTATTTTGTGAGGTTAGGTTAATGAGTTGGATGCGGTTTGTTCAATGATTTCTTTATGAAGCCACCACGTCAGCAATTGGGGGGCCTTGTGATTGGTGAAATGCTGGGACCTATTCTTTTTTTTTTTTTTTGCTGACAACATTCATTAATCATTGTTCTCGATATATTAGCCGGCTATCTTTTAATTACATATATTTTTGCTTGAAAAAAAATTAGAGATATTTTTAAGTGTGAGTTGCAAAAATAGGTCAAAATTAAATATTTATTTTAAATAATAATTTATATTTTAAAAAATTAAAAAAATAGTAATGTTGTGAATTATATAACAGAAAAGTGTCGCACAAAATATAACAGGTTTATAAATATTTGTAAGATATTATTTAACACTTTAAAAAATAATGAGTAAAACTTGAAGTGTTACAAAATATCTTACAAATATATGTTATATTTTGTGTGACACTTTTCTGTTATACAATTCGTAACATGGCTATTTTTTTTTAATTTTTTGAAACAAGGGCTGGATTTTAAAAACGAAATTTTTTTTTAGCTATTTCCTACAATTTTCCTATTTTTAAAAGATCCGTAAATATTTAGCTTAAAACAGTATCATAGTTTAAGAAATACATATAAAAAAATTCATAAACCAATACATTACATTATCTATTTTTATATTATTGATTAATTTTTAAATTTAACTTTGAAAAAAATTATGTTCAATCAGAATTTTATTAAATTTGATAAATTCATCGATGATATAAATATAATAAAGAGAAATTATAGTGAATACCCAATTTTTAAAACTTAATGTAAGTTATTACACAGTCTTTTAAAAAATGTAACAAACTACCCAAGTAATTCAATTACTTACACAGTGATAAGTAGTGGTAATTCACTTAGGGCACGTTTGGTTTGGTAGAATGGATTGAAAATGGTAAAGGGAATAGGAATACAATGGAATGAGAATGGGAATGTCATTCTAATTATAGTGTTTGGTTTATCAGTGAAATTGACACTGGAATCAGCCCCAGTATATTTTAATCAGTTTAAAAACTGGAAAGGAACGAGCATTCCTTAGGTTAAGTTGAATGGTGATTCCCATAACTGATGGAATGAGGATTCCATTAGAATGACTATTTTTATGTATTTTCCTACTTCAACCGCTCTCGGTGAAAATAAAGATCAGCACAAAATAACATTGATGTCAGATTATTTGGAAAAAAAAGTCTCCATATAGACATGCTTTGGGCATAAGAATTGAAAGTCATTAAGCAAACTGTAGGAGAGAACATGTTTCCCTAGAATGTAGGTAATGTTTTTCTAGAGTAAGAATAAAGCTACAAGTATCAAGTTACTTTCGTTAAATGTTCAAGATTAGCTCATAATATTAGAGTAGTTATCAAGCATAAATATATAGAATTATATCTTCACAAAAATGGGGGAAATTATTGGGTCTAAAAGATGTCACATGTCATTAGTTAAAAGTTCACAAAGTTCACAAGAAGTTGACACCTTTGTAGCATTAAATATTTGGAAATCTTCCAAGGCAGCTGCAGGAATGTTCTTTTGATAAGCCTTTCTAAAAAATGAGTAAGAAACAATTCAGCTCGATCCAATTTGTTTTTTTCTTTTGATAAGCCTTTCTAAAAAATGAGTAAGAAACAATTCAGCTCGATCCAATTTGTTTTTAATAACAACATTTCAACCGTATATAGATTACAGCGAGACAAAGTAAAGGGCATAAACAAGCATAGCAAAGAAAAGAAATTACGTATTTCTTTATTGAGATAAGAATTTGATTTCCTCTGTAAATAAGTTACAAAAAGAATAGGAAAAAAAAAGGAATTTGACTGTTGAGATACAATCACTTGAAAAAAAATTAGGTAACGACCAAATGTAGCTTGTCGCTTCTCTGAGGGAGGAAAAGTATAATATGAGCATACATAGGAATGGCCTGAAAGAAATATGACTAGTTCTAAATCAATGGTCAGTAACAATTGCACAAAATTTGGGTTTGATTCTCATAGATCTTTTGCTTATTGGAGCAAGAAAAAATGGCCAAGAAGAGCTTACTTCTTCTGGCTTCGCTCAACCTTAGATCGAATTTTCTCTTCTAGCACGGATGTTTCAGTGTGAAGATCAAACATTCTGTTCAGAGCCCGCATGTTCTCCAGTATCTCGCTCACACAACGACCATCGTTCCCGTCAGACCTTAGGTGCTCCATTGGGCCGTGGAGGAGCTTCTTCACTATGCCCATGCTAAGATCATGGATAGCTTGCTTTTCCTTCTTCGAGATACTATCACCCAATTTTGACAAACACTTCTCCACTTCGGCAGCTCTGATCCTTTCTACATAAGCTCTGAACTTCTTGATGGTGGGAACGGCTTCTTGGGAATCTTTCCAGGCTTCAAATTTTTTCAATTCCTCGGTGATTATCGCTTGAGCTTCCAGAGCTTTCCGGTGCCTATCTTCCATGTTGGCTGAAACAACATCCTTAAGGTCATCCACATCATAAACACGTGCAGTGTCAAGATCCGAGACAGAGGGATCCACATTACGAGGGACAGAAATGTCAACAAATAGCCGGCTTCCGATTTCTGGACAAACAGCGGGAAGCATCTGTACTTGTTCTTTCAAGAATAAAGGCATTTCTGATGCCGTACAAGTGAAAATGACATCTGCTTCAGCAGCACTTGATAGCAGTTCTGAAAAGGGTCTGTAGATTATCTCAGCGTCTTTGAAATCTTCACGGATTGCAGCAACTTTGTCCTCACTCCTGTTTACAACCACCATTTTTTCACACCCTTTTGCTATCAAGTGTTTGATCAAGAGTTTCCCCATCTTGCCTGCTCCAATCACCGATACTCTGGAATTAGCATATGAAGTTTCACTGACTTTCATCAGGGCTAGCTCGACAGCAGCTGAACTGACAGAAACTGACCCTGACGAAATGTTTGTTTCAGTCCTAACCCGCTTGCCGACAGTGATTGCATGCTTAAATAACCCACCAATTTTCCGACCAAATCCAGAAACTCCCTGTCCAGTTTTTACGACTTGTCTAACCTGAGCAAGAATCTGACCCTCTCCTAAGACAAGAGAGTCAAGTCCAGAAGCTACTTCAAACAAGTGCTGTGTGGCATCTTGGTTATAGAGCAAAACACGGTGTTTATAAAGCTCTGAAACAGGAACCCCACTCGTCTGCAACAGCCGATTTAACATAAGTTTGACTTTGTAATTAATCTGATCTACTCAATCTAAGCTAGCTACTTGAGCATATCATTTTTCTGAACAATCAATAGTATGTGTAAAATACATAGGCAATACACACCTTCGACATCCATTCAGTCACTTCTTTAACCCCACGATGCTGAGACAGCGCCTCAACATATATTTCCATACGGTTACAAGTACTGAGAACAGCAGCTTCCTCTATATGGTTCAGAGCACAGAGTTCACGTATGGCTTGAGGCCATTGTGCTTCTGGGATACTAAATTTCTCACGTAATTCAACTGGAGCTGTGTGTACATTAATCCCTATAACAATAAAGCTGCTCCTTTCTCTTGTGTACCCTGGAATAAGAACGCAGGAAAGTTGAACAAATTAGGCTCCCGATTACTTGATGACGCATAACAGACCTTTGATAAGCTGAAAGGAAAACGTCTGAAAACACACATTTCATAGGAACAATATATTTCCCAACTTCCACAAGTAGTTTGATATAAGTTCCTCGGCTTATTTATATGGCACAAGAGTTGAATATACACCATAACAGAAAATGTAATCGAAAGCGAGGCAAAACCAAACTACAGTTTGGAAACTTCATGTTTCCAGGAACTCAATACATCAGCATATAGAGTTTAGGTAATAGTGTTTTTGTCTATTGAAAAATTGAAAGTTAGAAGTTAGAACCAAACTAAATGAATAAAAATAAACTTGCAAATTCGCATAAGTAATTCAAACATGATATCTGACCAAAAACACGCCATGCTTGGTCTCCTTTAACGAAGAAGGAGCAAACTTTCTTACTTCTCAATTTCATTGCTCAGACATTTGTGGAGAAGAAAAAACAAAGGCTCATTGTAATGTAAATAGAATCATTACAAAAATGCAAACATCTTCACAAGAACACCTATTTCCGTAAAACCAACGATTCAAAAGATCAACGAGCTAGGAAAAATCACATTTTCGCATATAATGCAATCGCTAACACGACCAGTTTTCTTTCCTTCATTTCTAAGCAAATCATATTCCAAATTCGAAAATAAATATATAGAATAAAATATTGATTCAAACTCCAAATCTATAACCTAACGTATATTCGATCAAAATTGAAAGGAAAAAAAAAAAAAACTAACTTTCAGCAGCGGAGGTCTTGAGCATCTCGAGCGCGGAGACGCCGAAAGCCATGGAACCGACATCGCTGCTCTGCACCGAACTCTCCGGCGCAATCGAACACCTAGGGTTTGAAAATCTTCCTCTTCCAGAGACCAAGCCTTCGACTCTCGCCGGCCTGTACGCGAACTGGACCTGGGAGCGCGGCGGCGCGCCGGAGGAGTAGGAGGTGGACGGCTCGGCGAGCTGACAGGGAAAGCACGCCGCGACGCCGCTCGCCGCCGCCGCCATTGAAGGACCTCGAAGGCGAAGCGCTAGAGAGAGAGGGAGAGAGCTCCGAGGGTTTGATGATGGAGATTGGATTTGAATGAATGTGGGAAAAGAATAGTTCGGTCGGTGAGAATGGGCAGAGAGAGAGAGAGAGAGAGAGGCTTTAATTTAATAAATCGAAAAATGTTGGGTTTTATTCAAAAATTTTGGTTAGGAAATTGGTGCGAAATGGTTGACCAAATATGCAAATACCAAATCCTGATGACTGAGAAAGTGAAAACGTCAAACTTATCAATTTTGTCAGCGGTTGTGGCCTGCACACGCTTTTCTGCTTTTTGTTTTTTGGGTAAATTTCTATCTTATCATTTAACTTTCATTTTATTGTGTCCCTAAAGTTTAAAAAATTGCATTCGTCTTTCTATTGTTATACATTTTTGCATTATCCCCACTGTTATGTTTTTTAACAATAATATATCACATATAAATAAAATAATGTGTGTGATAGTTCTAATGGTAAAAAAAATACCATTATACTCTTGAATACTATTGAAAAACATAATTAAAAGTCTAAAAAAACAAATTAATTCATTATTTGACATTATCCAAGAATAAAATTAACAAAATAACGAATTTTACCAAAGAGTAAAATTGACATCAACAAGATTACATAATTAACAAATGATTTTACCCAGACTTTTGATTTTGTCTTTCAGCAAAATGAGATGCTTTTGTTGATTATCCTATCTTGTTATGTTAATTTTTTTTTTGGAATATTTTTAAAACGCGTTTTTTTTAATTATATAATAATATAAATTTAATTGTTTATCTCGTATTAATTTTGTAAATTTTTAATATAAAATTTGATGACTAAGTGATAATAATATTTATATATGCCTGGAGTTCTTGGGTCAAATAATTTATTTTTTTTTTACATAATTTGACTTTAGATAATTCATTGAACACCTAATAACAAAGTTTCGCCGGCCTTATACGTATATATTAGGGGGTCCATTAGCTATCTAGCCATTTTTCGGATTGGGCTTTTAAATACTAGCCTATGTTTACAAATATTCAAAAAATAGCCATCAGGCCCAAACATAATTCTGTTTGGACAAAAATGCCCTTCGTCCCTCTTATTAACGGTAAGAAATTTCAGACACGGTGTCTGAAATTTCTTACAATCTGGAATTTAGAAAATGTTCCTGAATTGGTTAAATTAATAATAAAAAAATTCATGAAGAATCAACAACCTTATTTACGATAATCGAGCAGAAAATGTTGTGTACTTTTAAGTCAAACGACTTAGGAAAATTCGTCAAGTCCACATTATCTATTATGATTCGCCAAGTCTACATCATCAATTATGATAGAATCACAAATATCATCTTGAAAATTAGATTGGTAAGAAATTCCTGAAGGAGCAGAAACCTCAAGAAGAGAATTGTGCTCTGCAAATAACAATCTTTTTTAACAAATTGTCAACAAACAAAATAAAATTATGTTCATTGTAATATATTAAAGGATATAGAGTTACAAATACAAAAAGAGGTAATTTATTTACCAAAAACACTAGGAGCAGATCCAGAACTGGACGAACAACCAACATCATATGTAGTCATTGATGCATATAAAAAACGGAGGGAAAAAAATAAAAGCGTGAGAAGTTTCTTACTGGGTGTCAGAAATTTCGGACAGTTGCTAGATAGTAATGTAGCGAATGATAAAATCATCAGAAAAGTTTGAAAGAGCATCAGAAATTTCTTACACTGGTAAAACGAAAAACAGAACAATTAAGAAAACGAGAAAAAGAACACGCTAAAACCACTCAAACTCAGAAAAGAAGAAAATAAACGCACAAAGATCAATTAGAAACATATTTTTTTGAATGAAGATCAAATATAAAACAAGAAAAGCTAGTGAAATCAGGCTTTAGATTGCACAAGGAAAAAAAAACGAAAGCAAAAGCGAGGAAAAAGGAAAACTCCGCACGGAAACTGAAACGAACAGAGTAATAGAAAATTTCCGAACGAAGCATGACCGAAGATCGATTATATATCAACAATAGAAAATCGCAAAAGGAAAAAATCGTTTGAATGCCAATTAAACATGAGAAATTCACCAAAATCAACAACAAAAACATAGTAAAAAACGAAGATTGCAAACTGAAAACGAAGACCGATTACTTAGCAACACAATAAAGATTTGACGAGTTACCTGTAGATCACGAAAGCAAACGCGAAGATTGAAAATCTGATTGGAAGCTAAGGTTGAAAATCTGATTGGAAGCAAACGCGAAGAGAGAAATCGGGAAGAAAGCGTAGAGAACTGGGAAAGAAATAAGGCAAACAAGTTTCATTAAAATAAGAGGGGTAAAAGAGTAAAATCAAGTTAGTTAGTTTGAACAAATGGCTAATTGCTTAATAAATCAAAACATGTGCTATTCCTTGGAAACATATGTCAAACATGTGCTACTTACTTAAAAAACTCTATATTAGGCCTATGGTGGCTTTTCTAGCGGAGAATTATATTTTGGAGATGTTAGGCTGTCAAAAGTCAAACTTTTAGCAATTATTGTGTGTTTGGAATAACTGATAATAAGAAGATCTGTTAGGTGTATTTGAGGAAAGGGAATGTAAGAGGATAAGATAAGTTGAAACTATATTAGTTCTAATTAATCTCATATTTATTGTGTAATTAGAATTGAATTTTATACTAAGCATCTATTAATCTAATTCCAAAAAATTAGAATATGCATCGCATAGAGAAGTGTGAGATTATAGTTAATCTATATATAAAAAGAAGAAAATTATAGTAAATATTTAATTTCTAACTCTTAAAGTCAAATAAATACCCATTTTTAAGAAACCTAACAAAATACTCAAATGATCAGTTACTTATTTAGTGATAGTTGATAGTAATTGATTTTTTTTTCTTAGATTAAGTTGTTAGAAATAGAAATATGTACAAATAATAGATAGATTTGACTATTTTTTAAGTTACTTTAAAATAATTGGTATTTATATTTATTATAATGTAAATTTTGAATATTTACCTACTTTACCCTAAAAAGTAAACCCTTCTTTAAAAAAATAATTGTTTATGCACTTTAAAATGGGAAATTTTGTGTGAGGATATATATATATTTATTGGAGAATGATTTGGACTGTTAAATTTATTTATTTTTTTAGTGGACATCACATAATTTAACAATTTAGAATTGTTCACTATCGAAAAACACCCACCATAAAATTTCCCCTTTAGAATTAAATTTATATATTAAAGTTATTTTATATTTTTATCTATCTTGTCATATATTTCTAATATTATAAAGAAGCTATTATAATTCAATTCACTATAATAAACAAATATGGAACAAAATTAAATACAATTCTATCCAATTCTCTCTTAAAACAACAAATTATATCCAATCTTATCTTTATTGGGGCATGAAACGCACCAAATGATATCTATATAGAAAAGCTTTAATGTTAGTATATAAGTTAGAAGAGTTTAGTGTAAAAGTAGAGGATGGTGTTGAAGTGGTTGCCATGCAAACATGTAAACTCCTTTGAGAAAATTAGGAAACCTTGATTACGATAGATCATAGTCATGATCGTATATACGAAGGTTTTAGGTTGATGCACCTAAAAGCTTGCAATTTTTGTTGTATGACCTTGGGCAAGAGATTAAGGGGACCAATAAAGGATCAATAATAGAGTTTCATGCTTAGATAGTAGTCCCAAATCCCAATAGAGTGTTGATATTTAAAAGGCATGTATATGGGTATGAAAAAGATACCCATCCAAGTTAATTACCAGCTACTATATTATTGGAAAAGTCTCACCTACAATAAGACTTGTCGTGCAAAACTTTTCCTAGCGAGGCCAATTTAGTGGTTCGACTCTTCAATGAATTGCCTAGACTTGGTACTGACATTGGATTATCATGATATGATGTGATTTTTGACATGACATTTAACCTCAAGAATTGAGCTTGAGAGTGCATTTGGGTGGGTATTTTCCCATGCATCTTGTGATGATTTTACCATTGGAATAATTGAGATGATGGCCGAGGAAAACGACCTAATTGGAGGGCATTCATAAGCAATCGAACTTGTCAATTTACTTTTTGGGATTCGAGATTTTACTGATGTTTGGGGTTGAGGTTTTTTTTTTTTTTTTTTTTTTTGTTTTGTTTTGTTTTGAAAAGTAATTAGTATCACAATTCACAACTAGTGTTTTGTATTATTTTTTTTTCCCGACTGATTTGAATTTAAAATACGATTTTTCTTAAAATTTGTAAAAAAAATGCAAACAACTTGGATTGAATTGAATAATATTATCCATGAAACAATAAGTAGAGTACTTCTTATCAATAAGATCTCGAACACAAGATTTCTGCCATGAATACATAATTTGTCAAAATTACCACGTGACCCCTCTATCATTGTAATTGTTTTTCACTGACAAAAACTTGAAAGAAAAAAAATCACTATCGTACTTTTAAAGTCTCGTACGGTATTTTTATTCATGTGATTAGAGTCTCATAAAACGTAGGTAATGGTTTTCCGAAAACATTGATATTGATAGAGAGTTATGTTTCCCAATAAATTTGATACCAAGATGGATGGTGGGTGAATTTTACGAATTGTTAGTGATATTATTTTACTTTGGATGCCTTTTATCTTATTTTAATTTATTTGCCTTTTTCAAATAAAAGAGCTAGTTTTTTGCTATTTAGATTTTGTTTTTTTTTTTGTTTTTATTTTTTGTTATTATTTTTTGTTATATTTTGCAATAATATAGGTAGTATCCTAATTTTTTGATAATCATGAAGGCAAGGTACTTCACTGTTGTTTCACATGTTTAGCCTCTTCTGATCATAACCTAATGGATGCTTCCACTTTACTTTTTGGTTTTCAATTTGCGACTAGGCTTCATCTTGAGTATTGTAATTTCGAGATCGCATAATAAATTTATCATTGATAATGTCTGTAATATCATGTTGATTTAGCTCCAGTGCTTAAGTCCATTTACAATGAAGTTAACCCCATGTTTGGAGTAATCATTTTACTCACTCTATTTTATTTTTTATGAAAAAATTGAGTTGAAGAATAGTTTAGAAAATAGTTTGAGATGATTACAAAATAGTTTGACTTTGTTAGTTTTGATGTAATATAAATGGTTAAGATTTAAGGATATTGTATAGGGATTTGAAAAGTTGAAAAAAATAATTGAAAAAAATAAAATAATTTAGAGGATTAAAAAAATTGAAAAAAATAAAAAAAAATAGAATATAATGGATAAAATAGGGGCAAAATATATGGTAATCATTCACACGTGGATTGTAATTCTAGTGGATAGGAGCCTAAACACTCTAGCCAGGGTTTTAGTAGCTAAAATTATCAACAATCGCACGTTTTTCTCATAGAGAGTCATATATGTGTATGCATTTTATCGCACGTCGTTTGTTTTTTTATTTATTTTAAAGACAAAACGCTTTATTAGAATTTACTAATGAAATCGAATTTATGCATTCGGATCTATAGAGTTTGAATTAACATGTTTATTTATTTTTATTTGAAATATAATTCCATTTTTATAAAACAAAAAAAAATCAAAGGAAATGAATTTCATCCATTAAAAAAAGAGTAATAGAAGAGAGAGAAAAAAAGAAAAAGAAGGTACTCTCGAGAAAACTAGTAATCGATTAAAAAAAAAAAATCAATATCTATTTGACCTCCTCAAACAATACCAACCACACCACACTGAATTCTCAAAGAGCATATTCTTCAGTGTCCTCTCAAATGGGCTTACAATTGCATATCCTCAGAGTTTCACCAATTCCCATTTCTCCTTCCAAACCCAAACCATCACTCTCTCTCTCAACTCTCCTCTCTCTCACTGCCCCCAAACCCGTTCCCACAAATCCTCTACCCAAGACCCGCCTCAGAGCTTCATCACCGAAACCCATCGCCATAACCAGCTCCATCTCTTCTTCTCCAAGCAGCGTCGGTGGCTTTTTTCTGCGGAGCGAGCGCGCGTTTCGAGGCGGGTCCGTTGTGGCCATGGCGGTTCCTGGGTCGGTCCAGAAGTCAGAGGAAGAGTGGCGAGCCATTCTCTCTCCTGAGCAGTTTCACATTTTGAGGCAAAAAGGGACTGAGTAGGTTTTTATTTTTATTTTTATTTTTTTGGTGAATTTTGAATGCTTTTTTTGGCCAAGTTGGTTCTTGAGGTGTATAATTCAGCATTGTGTCGTTTGTAAGGGTGTGAGTGTGTTTTATTTTATTTTATTGATGTAACTCTGTGATGTTTGGGAAGTTTTTGTCTAAAAGAGCTTTCTTGCTGAATTTAGGTCTCAAAGACTGAAACTTTAGCCAGTTATTGGACGTGAATGCTATAGTTTTTTCGCAGGAGATATGACTTATGATGTTTGAAAGGTTGTTGTTGGTTTTTTTTTTTTTTTTAATAACTTTTTTTTGGGTCTAAAGAAGGTTCTTGCTGAATTAGTTCTTAAAGACTGAAACTATATAGTCTGTTTGAGGGGTTGAAGTGGAATATAATGCTGGTATGGTATAGTTTTAGTGAATGAGAACTTATGATGTTTCGGTAGATTTAGGTCTCAAAGATTGAATCTTGGATCTGTTTATATGGCTTAAGATAGTGAAATACATGAGAGACTAGAGATAAAGTAAAAGTAACATAATGAAGGTTTGTTTTTAAAAATAGTTTTGAAGGAAGCTATATTCTCTTTAATGAAAATGAGGATGGTGGAGTATGGTAATTCTGCTACGAAGCTGAGCCTTTTTGTTTATTCTTAGCACACAATAATGTCTCAAAAAAAAAAAAAAAACACATTGCACAGTCTCACACTCTCGACAAATTTCTTTAGAATGAGTGTTTTTGTTGCAAGGTGACGATGAATCTAATTAGGAATTTGTTAGTGTTTGTGGTTCAAGTTAAGGTTGAGAGAGTTGAGAGGGTTTCACATTTAAAGCTCGTCTCAACTAAGTTGGCACTTAAAAAAACGAGGAGTAAGGTTGTGAGGACTGAGAGGGTTTTATCTCCCACTTTCCGATGGATGGTGGGAAAAACTAATGTGTCGTCATTTAAAGCTCGTCCCAACTAAGTTGGCACTTTTAAAAAACGAGGAGTTCACATGAGGTTGACAGAGGAGTTGAGATTTGTACTTGTTAGTTTGAACCTAGTTGATAATCGGCGACCGAAACTGATACTGCTTGATACAAATACAACTTTCAAGGGATAGAAGAACTCATTCACCTGTTAGCGAATTTCACTTGGAAAATTTATCTTATTTTTGGTGAAAGTTTTTGTGATAGTTGACAAATTTTTGAAGAATAACCAAAAGCCGTTGTTTGATTTTTGATTTGTGTTGCAAGATCAAGTCTTTAATTCTGTGTCCTAGGAAAACTGAAACATTTTTTTTTCCTATGCTGTTCAGATACCCTGGAACAGGTGAATACAACAAGTTCTACGAGGATGGAGTCTACAATTGCGCGGGATGTGGGACGCCTCTTTACAAGTCGACAACCAAGTTCAACTCTGGCTGCGGCTGGCCAGCTTTCTTCGAAGGTCTTCCTGGCGCCATAAACCGTACTGTAAGCTTTCTTCGGCTCTTCTCTTAATCCTCGTGTCCTTTTCTTTTGTCGACCTCGAAAAGTGTACCATCAACATGTTCATTAACGAGGTTTCTCCTGCCGTCAGCCGGACCCGGATGGAAGGCGGATTGAAATCACTTGTGCAGCTTGTGGTGGTCATCTCGGCCATGTATTCAAAGGCGAAGGCTTCCCGACTCCCACGAATGAACGACATTGCGTCAATAGCGTTTCCCTCACATTTTTTCCTGCCAATTCGGATTCTTCGCAGTGATATCTTTCCTCGAGTCTTTGATACAACAGTCTGTGTTTGAGAGTTGACGGTACATGAAATGCTACTCCAAATAAAAAAAAAGCAAAAAAAAAAAAAAAAAAAAACTCAAGTTTCTGGAATAAATCTTTGTATGTTTTTGTAACTTTTTTTGTTGCTATGTTTCCAAATGCCTTGTTACTTTGTAATAATGTAGCTCATCATATGTTTGCAAAGTGATTATAATTAACACATTTTACACTTTTTTACTTCGACTACGGGTCTAATCCTAAAACTATCCTTCTATTGAGGATTAAAAACAAAAGAAAACTACAAGTTCTATTTGTCCATCTCAAAATTTTTTTTTTTTTTTTTTTTTTGCTGAATGTCCATCTCTAATTTTTGGTTGTTATATTAGCTTATCAATCTGTTGGAATGAAGTTTTAAATACTAGTCTTTAAAATTTGATTACAAAAATAACGAGCATTCAGAAACCCTAAGAAAATGTTAAATAATAATTAAAATTTGTACTTGGGTCAATTAAGTAAATAACTATTTTGAATTGTGTTTTAAAAAAATAGCCACAGTTTAAAAAATTAAAAAATTAGTTATAATATATGCAAGAAATTTCTTACAATAATAAAATTACACATAAAAACAGTTGTAAAATTTTTTTTGATACGTGTAAAAAATTTCTGAAACGGCTAATTTTTAAATTTTTTGAAACTGTGACTATTTTTTAAAATCATTTTCTAAAAAATGGTTATTTTCTTAAAATTCCCTTGTTATTTTTTAAATTTGATTATTATTTAAAAATCCACTTTAAAAGCGATCTGTTTCTCTAATTTATCTTTAATTAGTCCCTAAAATTGTGGTTAATTTTTTTGGACAATTTTTTTATTAACTAAATATCATTTGTAGAATCATTTGAACCAATCTCTTGCAAGATAATTTGGAGCGGCCTTTGGTTCAGATATTCCGTATGACAATTTGTCTCTTGCCGAAAATACATATTTTTGCATACTTGTCATTTTTTCCAGATATAAGATAAACCACATAAATTAATAAATTGTAAAGAAATATTGCCACGTAAGCAAAAACGTGAGCTTCTAACTTTGCTCTAAAATCAAAACAATAAAAAATAAAAAAATCCAGTCGTCTCTGTCATCCATAGAAATAGAATGGAACTTTCAAACAAAGAAACAGCCATTTCATTGCCCAAACCAAAGAAAGTCCCTCCACAAACACAACACTCTCAAACAAACAAAACTCTCTCTCTCTCTGCTTTCTCTCTCTAAAAGTTCCAAACTTGCAGCGCTTAAACGTGTGCAATTGTAGTCCTCAACTTGGTTCTTTTTGTTGTTCTTCTTTCTGTGTTCGCCTCGCTAACAACACTCGAAAGACTGTTTTTTTTTTTTTTGCTAAAAGGAAGAGAATGCTTTTGGGTTTGTTCAATGGAGTGTTCTTGTTCGGTGACTCACAACAGCATTATGTTTGATTCCTCAACATATTTCCAGAGCTTCAAGGTAAAAAGCTTTGTTCTTGTTACGGTTCAACTTTATTCTTATTTTTCTCTAATTTTTGTAAATTTGCACTCGTTGTTTTTTGGTCATCTTCTCTCTATTTGTCTTTGTGGTTCTCAATTGCTTTTTGGTTAATGCGACTTTTTTTTTTTTTTCGGTTTCTTTGGAGTTTGTACTTTGTAATTTAGAGCAGTTCACACTACTAGAGTATGTAAAATCAGATTCTTCTCTTCTAGGTTATACATTTTCGAAGCTTTATTCTTTATGATGATTATGAGTGAAGTACAAACTGTCAAACTCTTTGTTTATTGGTATGAGGAAATTTTGGTAGTTGCAGGGTTATCAGGTTCCCAAGCAAAGTTTCAGGTTTTTGGGTTGCTCTAGAGATATTTCACAAACTGCTGGACGTCCGTTTAGTTTTACTTGTCCCGGTAACCTGCAAAGCCGTTTGCTGTCACATGCCATCAGTTTCAGGAGAGGTCATAGCTCGAATGTTTCGAGAAATTTCATTGAGAGGAGTCATTTATCAACGTCCTCGGTCTGCGGCCTGGGAGGAGGACTATACGTCTCGAACCAGAGACTGGTCCGTCGGGGAAGATTGCAGATAAATGCAACGGTAGACGTTGCCGGTGCCATCGACGTTATCAATGATCTAGGATTGGATACTTTGACATTTTTAGCAGTGACCATCATTGTCGTTCCTGCATTCAAGATCATTAAAGCTAGCCCTGTAAGAATAAAATTGGTTCTTCAACACTTTTGGACTTTTTTCTTACATATGTTCTTCTATTATATATAATTATTTTATTTTTATTTTTCAGATACTCGGTTTCTTCTTTGCTGGTGTTGTGCTCAATCAGTTTGGTTTGATTAGAAATCTAACTGATGTCAAAGTTCTGTCTGAGTGGGGGATTCTCTTCTTGGTAAGCTTATCAATCTGTCTTCACTTGACAGATGCCCCTTCATTCTATTTTTTCTCAATCATGGGACGGTTAATACTATTAGCAATGTGGTTAGATAGATAATCACGGTGAGATATGTGATATAGAGAATAATTAATCGTTACTGTTACAATTCTTGTTGCATTTTGCAGTTGAGTATTTTATGGTGTTTGCATTCATGGATTTAGAGGAATTAAAAGGATTAATAGCTTATAAACTTTTGATGGAATTACATATTATAAATGGTGTTATTTACTTTAGAGTTTAATGTTTATCCTTTCAGCTATTTGAGATGGGTTTAGAGCTTTCATTTGCACGTCTAAAAGCTCTTGCGAAATTTGCCTTTGGCATGGGATTGACTCAGGTATGATCCTATAAAAAAGTAAGATCTCACTGTCAATCTTAAAAATCTGATGGCTGTTCTTTCAAAGAAAAAAACTTGGATGAAAAATTCACCAAAATCCTGAGATATGTGTACTACTGTTGGGAACCTGTCACTATTTCTTAAACATGCTTATCATACTGAACTCAATTTCTCATATAATTAGAATTACAACTTGTCCATAATGTGCACGTTTTTTAATCTTTCATGAAGTAATTTTCACTGGTTTTTGACTGTGGGATTTCATTTTCATTTTTTGTTTCCCTTCTTGAAGGTTATATTATCTACACTTGCTTTCACAGCATTTGAGCTTCCTCCTAATGGAGCTATTGGAACAAGAATCCTGGAGTTTCTTTTTCATTCGAGGCCTGATTTGGTAAGATTTTTGTTCTTTATGAAGCTTTAAGCTTTGCCGTTGGTGATCTTCATTCTTTACAGCATCGAATACGTTTTCTATCCCTTTTCTGGATTTGAATTTCATTGATATTTTGTCTATCATTTTTTGGATCAAGCCTTGCTCAATTAACTCATATGGCCGCAGTTCTAGTTTTGAACAATAATCCACCGGGCATGCCACTTGTTAGTTAATTTTTCTCATCTCTGCCAACTGATAAGATAGTACCTAAGGCAACACTCTAATTGCCAAAATTATTTTTCAAGTTTTATATGGAATTCTAAACAAATGTTCCTGTTGCAGGTCAACATAAGAAGTGTAGATGAGGCTGTTGTGATTGGTGCTGCTCTCTCACTGTCTTCTTCAGCATTTGTACTACAGGTACTCTAACTTAAATTTTTAGAAAATACTTTTTTAATGGAATATAGAATCTCTTTAATTTCTCTAGCATACACACTTCAGGCATTATTGTGCCAAAGAATAAGGTTTACATCCATTCCTCTATATTTATCCTTATCGTTTGTTTCCATTTATGTTTCTACTAATATTTCCTCTTAAATTCACGAAATAATTTGTCATTGAGATTCATTTGGTCCATGTTACATGTATACTTATAGTTCCAGTGAATTGAGCATGTATATATTAAGTTATTCGTGTTCCCGTGAGCTTATTTAGCGTTATCTGTAGTTACTTGCAGAGAAAGGTGAGCTTCCAACAAGATTTGGCTCAGCAACTCTGGGAATACTTCTTTTACAGGTTCTGTTATAGGCTCGACTTTTGCAGTCATCTCATTAACATATTACAATATTATCTTTTTTTTTTTCTTTGGCTTTAATCCTGCATTTTGCTAGAGACACACAAATAAATGTCACAATGATGTCAGTAACTTTTTCGAAACTTCACTGCTTGACATTTGCAGGACATAGCTGTTGTCCCTCTCTTGGTCATACTTCCTGTGCTGGAGAGCCAGGTAAATTTTTGGAACACGTTACGTGGAAATGCAATCACACTTTTGATATGGTTGGCTCGAATGGGATCCTTTGTTCAACTTGAGCAAGCTATCCTTTTTTTTCCCCATTTTAATAGGTGGAGCGAATTAGCTTTTGCTCAACCTGAGACTAGCCCCGAGTTTGAATTAGGTTTCATTTTTGTTATAAAGTTCAACAATCTTTCTATGTAATTATTGCTTTAAATTGTTTTCACTTGTGAGCAACAATTTGTTATCCGTCTTACTTCATTCCCTTTTTCTCATGAACTTAATTCCTACTTTCTTATTCTATCTCGATCTCTCTTTTTCCTGCAGAACCTGGGACAGGAAAGTCTTT
The DNA here is from genome assembly GCA_018132145.1 of Boehmeria nivea var. tenacissima. NCBI lineage: Eukaryota > Viridiplantae > Streptophyta > Magnoliopsida > Rosales > Urticaceae > Boehmeria > Boehmeria nivea. The sequence goes on along the minus strand of CM030878.1, from coordinate 18,212,976 downwards.
GGCCAATGCTTGCTCAAGAAAGTTTAAAGGCTTTAGGTGGACTGGGTCTGCTTTCTTTTGGAGGAAAGTTCCTTCTTAGGCGAGTTTTTGAGGTGTGCCTATTCATCAAAACCATAAAAAAAAAGCCTACGCCTTTTTTTTTACTTGCATAAATATTTTTCCGTCAGAGCTAAAACTGGAATGAATTTTCAATTCAGGTTGTTGCAGAAGCAAGGAGTTCAGAGGCTTTTGTTGCACTCTGCTTGTTGACGGTCGCTGGGACATCACTTACAACACAAAAGTTGGGTTTCAGTGACACGGTTTGACATCTCTTCTCATCTATACAGAATCATTGAAATATTTATTTGTCCTTCCCGTGTTACTCTTTTTTTGCTGCCTTTTACAGCTCGGTGCATTTTTGGCTGGAGCATTGTTGGCAGAAACAAATTTCCGAACGCAGATTGAAGCTGACATAAGACCATTTAGAGGGTTACTTCTCGGGTTATTTTTTGTAACTACTGGAACTTCCATTGACATGCAGGTAGTAGCATGACAAGATTCATAGTCTGTGTCTAATGTGATGTTGTCTTCATTACATAAATAATGATTATGAAATAGGTGCAATTTATACTACACAAAAATTCTTATATATACCATGATTGTAGAAGAAGAATTAATCTATACTCTAACCAACGTATTTGCTAAAGTAATTTTCTCTTTCTTTGCAGCTTCTTTTCCGAGAGTGGCCGAACGTACTTTCACTCCTTGCAGGCTTGATTGCCATCAAGACAGTAATCATAACTGCAATAGGTCCCCGTGTTGGATTAACTCTACAAGAAAGTGTAAGAATAGGATTGCTTCTATCTCAAGGAGGAGAATTTGGATTTGTGGTTTTTTCTCTGGCAAACAGGTGAGTTTAGAGAATATTTTTGTGCAAAGCTCTTTGACAAGGAATCCAGTCTTTTCCTTTTTGACCTCTTAGGGGTTTGTAGCTAAGTGCCCTAATTTTAGAACTTGTTTTGGAAAATGTCCACAACTTTTGTTTTTTTAGATGAATGGTCTGTTTTTGGTTAGTAGACAGTTTACCATGGTTAATAGACAATACACTTGCCAAAAATAGCTGGTATATTGTCTACTAACGATGATATATTGTTTCCTAACCAAAAAGGACCATTTACCTAACAGAAAAAAACTTGTGAACATTTTATTGAATATGGTCTAAAAAAATGGACTAATTGCCAAAAAATTCCCTTTTCTTCTTTCTCCCCCTTTGTTGGAAACAGGCTAGGTGTGCTGCCACTTGAGCTCAACAAGTTGCTCATAATTGTCGTTGTCTTGTCCATGGCATTAACGCCAGCGCTTAATGAAGCTGGAAGAAAGGCAGCTGAAATAATTAGTGAAAAATTCGGGGCAGAGGATGTACGTTCTGACTCTAAAGTTATTAATTAGAACTCACAATATAGCCACTTATATAGCACAATGTAGTTTTCATACGAAGAGCCCACATAGATTAGTTTTATTCTTTAAAAATAACCAGCATAAAAGTACGATAGCCAACCCTTGTTGCATTCTAGTAAAAAGTTGCCGCCCTTCCACTAATCCTTTTATCTTTGCTTCTTTGTATGAGATAAGTGGTAAAGTGACTTTTGGTTGGCTTGAACTGTTGTTGATTAAGGATTAAGATTTTTTAGTTTTCTATTTTACTCTGCAGTTACCCGTTTTTGAACCTATTGAGGTTGGTTGCGTTGGCTATCGATATATTCTTTATATTCCACCTCTAATGTGAGATCTAAAAAGTACCTTAACGGTTGATGCAGGACACTGCTGAAATGGTGAACTTTGATGCTCGTGAACCAGTCGTCATCCTTGGTTTTGGACAAATGGGTCAGGTAAATTGTTACTGTGAGAATTGTCATTTTAGCTAAGCTGACACTTTAAGTTCCATTGGGATAATCACTCTCCCTCGTATATGCAGGTCCTTGCTAATTTCTTATCCACTCCTTTGGCTGCGGGGATAGATGGTGATACCGGACAGCCCTACGTAGCTTTTGATCTAGATCCTTCGGTGGTCAAGGTCAGCAAAATTATTATTCATTTGAGTTTTGAGAAGCTTTAGTGTGCATGGGAGATAGATTCCAATATTTTCCTTCTACTTTTAAGAATTCTTCCTTCAGTTCAACTTCAAGTCATTTTGAATATCGTGCACTATTAAAGCTAAAAGTTGCCCTGACTCCATGATCAACTTCCCAAAACATGCGTGGACTTGCATTCACTAGCTGAAACACGCTGAGAAACTTCAGCTTAAAAATCTAGGACAGTTGAACAAGCTACTTGAATCATGACCAGTATTTGGCTAACCTGAAACATGTGCTGTTTTCTCAATAGGCTAGCCTATTTGTGACTTGCATAAACTCTGTGCTCTCTATAATATAGATCTTACTTTTCTGTGTTTACTGCTACATATGTCGGTTGTTTCTGTTTTACTGATCTGTCAGAAGTCAGTCCCATTAATGACACTCAGGTCCTTTTTGGTGTTGACTCTGCAGGCATCTAGGAAACTTGGTTTTCCAGTTCTTTATGGGGATGGATCACGGCCATCAGTATTGTTCTCTGCTGGTATCTCATCTCCAAAAGCAGTTATGGTTATGTATACTGGGAAGAAAAGGACCATCGAAGCTGTTCAAAGGCTTCGTGTTGCTTTCCCTGGAGTAATTCTCTCTCTCTCTCTCTCTCTCTCTCTCTCTCCCTCAAAGCAGACTTAAAGGATTAAACAGCATTTATTGATAGAAGATATGGTACATCAATACTGAATTTCCCTTCTAGAGTTTAGAGAAATTGTATTTTCTAGGACATTTGACAAAATTAATAGATGACAGGCATCCAAAACCGAAGATCTGTTAACGTCTCATAGTAGTTTTGCTCCTTTTTTCCCCCTCTTTTCTCACCTTAAATGACCTTCTATAAGTATCATATTCATAAACATGGTATTCATAGAACAATTCATATTTTCTAATTCTATATTCTAATGGGTTTAATTGCTAATGTCATGGTGAAAATTCCACATGGCAGATTTCTATTTATGCCAGAGCTCAGGACCTCAAACATCTTTTGGATCTGAAGAAAGCAGGAGCGACAGATGCCATTCTCGAAAATGCGGAGGTAGTAACAAACAATAATTTCTTAGACAAAAAGTCGTACCATATTGTAAACCGGGTACCCTAACTTCATTGATATATTTCAGACTAGTTTGCAGCTGGGATCTAAGCTTTTGAAAGGGCTCGGTGTCATGTCTGATGACGTGAGCTTTCTTAGTCAGCTCGTTCGTGACTCTATGGAGCTGCAAGCTCAAGAATCACTGAACAAAAGTGATGATCGAGAAACTGAAATTATGAAGCCATTACAGGTATTCACATGTATAGTAACATTTAGTAATTTGGTCAATGGAAACTGAATATCATTTCAAAACAACAACACAAGAACAATTAACCGGTCTTCACTGTATTTATGACACTGTCATGGAGAAGCTGATTTGCTTTTGCCATGCGCTTATATACTTGATTGGAACACTGTAGGCATAATTTTGAGATTGAATAAGAAGTATGCTCGTTTCTCTTTGGTATAGTTAAACCTATATTTTTTATATTTTAACCTCTAGATTTTTGGCCTTCCAACTGATAAGGCATAAAAAAGAGCGTGCGCTTTATTTGGTGTCACCAAACAAGACATTCTTAAAACTTGAGGAGCATCAATCAGTATTCAGATTCTTCTCTTTTCTTTTCCCACAGCATATATATGCTCTGCGTTGTGAGCTACAAGATTTAAAGTTCTGGTCTGCATAATAGTTTCTATGATCTAACAAAACGAGTTTGTCATATAAGGTGAGAGTTGCTGACTTCAATGGTGCTCGGGTATCCGGTGAATCATCAACTTCAACCAATGGCAATTCAGCAAAGGCAAACCAGACGGATGGGAATGTCTCTATGCCTGAAGGGAAAGTAGATCAAGCAAAGCATGATATTGAGCACCAAACACCTTTGGATTCAGAATTAGATGGCGTTTTATATTGTGCTCTCGATAAAACAAATGGTGTCTCAACCAACTCCGGCGTCGCTGAGGTAAACAACATCATGATAGAAGAGCCATAGGTCTATTTTGAGCAAAAACACCGAGGAACATGAAGAGGAAGAGAAGAAAGGAAAGGGAAGGCGTAAGATTGGGACTTCCCCGCCGCTAAATTTTGCTTCTGAGTTTTAGAATGTGTATAGGAATGTACAAAACTTTGCGAGAAGGACGGGGAAAGATATTTATGAAGACAAAAGCGTGAGGCGGAAAAAAGAACAGGGTGGCCTATGCTGGCTTATTTAACAGCAATGAAAACCCTAGTTTAAATTAATCATTAGACCACAATGATGTGTGGCTAATTATTTTTCTTTTTGTTATAGCATTTGTATATTCAATTTAAAACGCCACAGTTGCCGGGGGGCTTTTGGAAATAATCAGTGTAATACAAGAGAGGCAACATGCTAAACTTCTTGAAATCAAAATATGCTCTTTTTACTTAGTTTTTTACAGCTTAAAGCTGATTTCTTAATGAAGAAGAAGAGAAGGGAAAATGAAAAAGCCAACAGGGTGTTACTATGGTAATTTGAATCTATGACATTTGGTTATCTGGGAAAAACAAAAAAGTGAAAGAGTACAAGGAGTAGAATTAGATTAATCAAAACAACAATGTTTATTTTTTAAGTTTGATTGAAAAAAACAAAACAATGTTTCAAAATTAATTTTGAAAATAGCTACTCATAATTTTTAGAATTTTTTTATAATTAATTTCATTTTTGTAAAATTTATGATATTACTTTTTTATTCAAGAATTTTATTTCCATTTATTGGCTATATTTTTTCTTGGAAATTTTAAGAAAATAGCCACTGTTTACAAAATGATTTTAAAAATAGCCACAGTTTCGAAAAATTTAAAAACTAGCCATGTAAGAAATTTTTTACAAAATTTTTGCCTAGCGTCAGACAGTTTTTTTATGTGTATTTTTGTTTTTGTAAGAAATTTTTTATAGTTTTATGGCTAGTTTTTAATTTCTTTGAAACTGTGGCTATTTTTTAAAAGCACACAATCCAAAATAGCTATTTACCTAACTGACCCTATTTTCTTTTCTTCTTTTTGTATTTTTTTGATATTTTTAGTTATCTTTTAAAAGCTTACCTTTAAAAAGAGTCATTTAAAAAGAGTAAGTTAGGTAAATAGTCATTTTCGATGATGTATTTTAAAAAATAGCCATAGTTTCACAAAATTTAAAAAATGGCAGCAAATTTTTTTTTTTTTTTTTTGCAAAGGTAAAAATTTCTTCCTTTAACAAAATTACACATAAATTTACTATGATAAATTTCTTATAAGGTAATAGATTTTGAAAAAGCTATAACAAAAACACACACACAGATATATATTCCCTGCCAAACTAGATTTATTCGTCTTTAGATACATAAAAGAGACAAATTACCTATTGCATGCATGACAATAAGACACAAGAAACAACATACATATATACATAATATTCCTGCAATATTATTTCAAATTGGACAGGAGTAGTGGACTACTTACATTACATACATATACTACATATCGTGTACATATATGTAACTAGTATTTTATTTATTTTTGTTCTTCATATTTTTAAAGCAAGCATGGCAGATTTATTAACTGCAGGTCTCCATCGCTCTTTCTAATCCCTGCAGATGCAGGTGATAACCCAAAGGGTGACACACTGGCAATTCACACAAGTTGCCGGGCATCCTCTCACTCGTCCTTCTACTTCACCGGAATCAGCTAATGCTTTGTAGTAACCCTTCGCTGTGTTATATCATTAACAATATATTATAATAAAATATAGAGATATAATTATAGAGTAAATAGTTATTTTCACTAAAGGTGATCACCTTACGCAATAATACATCGAATGGGTGGGCCGAAAAAGAGAAATTACAGTAAATTCTAGAACCCTTTTAAAAAGAAAACAAATATAATAAAAGTAAAAAGGCCACCACCTAACTTAATAATCGGTAATTCTTTGTTGGGGAATACCAAAACAAATAGACCGGTGGAAAACGTTTAATGAGTTATGATTAGGTAATAACAGAGATTCATAACAACTAAAGTAGTCCTTACCACATTTTATATTTACTCTGTATTCCTCTTCTTCTTTTAGTTGAATATTGTAAACACTGACTTGCAGAGAGGATTTTTTTTTTTTTTAGGTTTTCTTTTTGAACAACACATTGTTAAGCCTTCTCAACTTCTCGTCGCTCACGCTCAGCCTCGTCATTCCTCAGCCACCGAGAAACGCCGCATAATCCATCGTGGGCTCATCCTCGCTGTCATGATCGTCGGAGGAGGAGGAGGAAAGAGCAGTCGCCGATGAGAGGTTCCACTTGTCGTCGACGGGGACGCCGAGCCGCCGTAGCTCTTGCCGTTGTTTTCCGTCTCTTTCCTCGGATTTTTCTTGCTCTTTCGGTCCCTGTAATACCAAAACCACCCCCACTCTCTTTCTCATCTCTTCTTTCTTCTCTCTGAGTTTTGAGTCTCAGACTGTTTGATTGATTGTTTTGATCAAAAGGCAAAAATGTGAGAAGTTTAGAAGCCGAAGTCGTCTGTTTAGGTGGTTTTGGCCGAAGGTGAAGCCCGTCGTCAATGGCGGCGCCTCCGGTATGCTCGCCACCTGCATCATCCAACCCATCGACACGATCAATGTCATTCATTTTTTCTTTTTTTCATTTATTTCTTTTTGGTTTGTGTCTTATATGATGAATGGGTTTGTGTTTTATGGAGTTTTTGGATGTGGAATTTTTATGTAGTTTTATGGATCTGTGTAAAAATGTAATTTGGATTATTATTATTTTTTATTTTTTTAAGAGTTGAATGATAATGGTTCAAATGTCCAAATCGGAAGGAGTTCTTCACGGATCCGATTTCACTCCCAAAATCGAAAGTAAGCAATATATTTATGGGTTTATTCTTTTATGTCATATGAAGATATACTAGTGAAGAAGACGTCTGTTATAACTCTTTGACTACAAATAATCCTATGCATCTTACAAAGTTTGAATACAAACGCATACCTCTCTATCATCACCGTTCATTCAAATATGGACGGTTTAGATTGGATCTACTTAGGCATTCCCCACCGGTCTATTTTTATAGGCTATTCCCAATTGAGAAATGCCGATTAATAATACATTGAAACAGTGGAGGGGTGCCAATTGTTTTAGAATGCGTTCCTAATTTGATACCATTTAGCTTAAAAACAAAACAAAAAAAAAAATATATCAATTAAACAACTTAAGTCAAATCGTTCATATTTCACTTGGATTCAAGTTTTACTTACATTGAATCGCCTATGGTTAGGACGGGGGATAGGACTAAAAACATGAACCAAATGTACGCTACCTCTTTAGCCACGACACAAAATTTTGAGGACGCGTGCGTGGGGTACACACGTGTGTCCATTGGCGCTTGTAATACGCGCGCCCATACACAAAAAAAAAAACAATATTTTCGACCAAAACGCATATTTTTATCGAAAATACTATTCCAACCCCCATTTTCTCATTTTATATATTAAAAGATTAATTCATATTATGCACAGTTACCATTTTGTCCATTACCTTGCTCTTTTTTCTTTTTTTTTTTCGAGAGAAAAAGGAGCCCATTACCCAAAAATACAGTGTTATAACTGGGTTATTTACATATATATTTAAGATATGACTAGATATTACATATTAATTCAAGATTTGTAAGATATTTTAAATCAGTTCAAACACTAATTGACAGTACCAATAGTACCCTTGATGGGCTAATAGGCTAAACAATCTAGATCCATAAACGAAAATGGTGAACAAAAAAAAAATCCTTCTTTTTTTTTTCGGAATTAATTGAGGGATTTCAATTTTTTTTTAAATCACTATCTCTACACATATCACTACACGTATGAAAAAAAAATCCAGTGTTTCTATACGTATGAAATTTCAAAGCAATAAACATATTCAATATTGAATATCATATTACAATATTTTCATGTATAATACCAAATAATCCAATATGTACAAATATTTCAAATTTGAATATTCAAATATAATAGATCCAGTAAATCCGGTAATATGTGAAGAATTTTATTTATTGGGATAAAGATACGTATTTTATATATAAGATTATTTGTAAATTAATTATAGAAAGAAAAAAAAAAGAGCATATCCAGTGTTTGAATATGAAATATCAAAGCAATACACATATTAAATTTTGAATATGATATTTCAGTATTATTTTTTTTAACATATCAAACTGTCCGGTTTTTCATTTTCAATATATATATGTTATTCACTTTTGAATATGATATTCAGGTTTTTCATCTGATATTCCTTTTTTTTCACCGATTTTTCATCAACATCCCTTATTTGTTTTTGTTTAGTACATTAAATAAGAAAAATAATATCCATAAATAAATACAAACCCGATTGGGTTGATCCAAAACAACAAATTGAGGGGTATTATAGTCTAATAAAAATCGCCATATAAACTCATTGAATTACTGTGATAATACTTGTATTTTTGCCGTAGTGTGTAATATGTTGTTATAATTTGAATGATTGTGTAATTTCTTCGTTATAACTAGTGTCCGAATACACCAACCAATTTTCATTATTTGTCGGTACACTTAAAGGATTAATATAGTCAAAATAAATGAACATGTGGGCGTTGTAAACATGGAGAACTTGTAGGACCGAGGTCTATGATTCTTAAATTAGTGCTATTGTTGTTGTGTCTGCTATAAAAATATATTATATAATCTTAGGTTAATTAGGTAAATAGTCATTTTGAACTGTGTGTTTTCAAAAAATAGCCACAGTTTCAAAAAATTTAAAAATTAGCCATTACACATTGTAAAAAATTTCTGACAATAACAAAATTACACATAAAATGTATTGTAAGAAATTTCTGACACGTGTCAGAAATTTTTGAAATGACTAGTTTTTAAATTTTTTAAAACTGTGACTATTTTTTAAAATTATTTTGTAACCAGTGGCTATTTTCTTAAAATTCCCTATAATCTTTTCATAGCTATATATTTTAATTTTTTTAAATATTTTTTCTCTTTAAAATTAGACTGTGACGCTTTATCCAAAAAAAAAAAAAAAAGACTATGTGACGCATTCGTATTGCGAGCACATAAATATGCATACTAATAAAAAACAACAGATCTTGATTTGTAACTCATATTTTAACTAGCGTGTCGGAAAAAAAAATTCTAATAATAATAATAATAATAAAAGCAACGTGTGATGATCAACACAATAATACATCAGAGTGATAACCCAAAAAAAGTGAAATTACTGTAAATTGATCTAAAACATCATTTTTCAAAATAATAGTAATAACAAAAAGTGACCACGTTACGTAATAATACATTGGCTGGGTAGGCTAAAAAAAGAGAAATTAAAGTGAATTTTAGAAAATGACCCTTTTGAAAAAAGAAAATAATTATAGTAAAAGTAAAAAGGCCTATCACCCAACTTAATAATACATAGGAGGAGTGGATGCGTGTCAATTTAATTTTTTAGGATGCATTCCTAATTCGATACTACTACCTTTTTTTTTTTTTTTTAAACCATATCAATTAAGCAACTTAAACCAAATTTTGATTATCGATTTGTATTATAGTTTTTTTTTCTTTTTTAGTTTGTGTTTTTCATCTCTCTTTTGTTGATCATGTTGAAAATTAAAAACAGTGGGATGATAGTTTAATTAAGTTGGTGAGAGAACTTCTGCAGCGATTGGAGCATAAGCGGCTAGAGATTTCCAAGAGCGAGCACGTATTACCTGAATAATATAATTTTTGTTGTGAATATATATAAATATATATATATAGTGCTAAAATATTAAAGACAAATATCAAGACAATAATTATCTCAAATAGAGAAATATAATAATTTTATTAAGGATCTTTTTAGTATTTGACTATTTTTAATTTATGTTTTAACAAAATGGTCAATTATCAAAAAATAAAAAAACTAGCCATTAATAAATACAAAAGTAAGGGTATAAAGGTAAAAGTAATGCACCATATAATTAAGAAAATAATTATTTTTTAAAATAATTTAAATGTTGGTTATTTTCTTGAAACATCCTTCACAAAATGACTATTTAATAATCTCTTCTTATATATTAATCACTGAATATTTTTCTTTCTTTTCTCTCTCTTTCCTTTCTTTTTATTTTTTTTCTCTCTCTCTCTCTTTCCTTTCATTTCTTCATTTCGCTACAATTTTTATTTCCGGTGGTGTATACTCAAAAGCATTCCAAGAGCTCTTTAGTCTTTATATAGAGCTTAATTAGGTTTGATCCATAACTTTACAACTCAACTTTATGTCTAAAAGGTGAGCATAGCCAAGCAGGCCTTGCATATCTTATTAATTTCCTACACTAATCTGTTGACTTGAATTGAGATGTTCATACAAAGTTTGGATCCTTTAGCTTACATACGTACTATACTTTGTTAACGTATAGTTAGTTGGCTATATTAGATTGTGTATAAAGTACGAGGAAGTTCATTAAGCATTGATTATTATTCCTTGATGTCTTGCCACCAAACTCTTGCCGTTGATATAGAAAGACCATAATGGTTGGCGCCCACATTTGTTCTCAATAATATTTTTAATAATGTAGTAATTTACTTTTCATTACCCTGTCGTTTATTCCACATTTTGTCGTTTTGATTTTCATGTCGTTTTAGAATTTATTCTCGTTTTTTATATGTTCTTGTCGTTTCTTCAAGTTCATTTTGATTGTCGTTCTATGTTTTCCTGTCGTTTTCCATGCACATGTCGTTTCCAATATATACCGTTGCTTATACAAGCTCTTGTCGTTTTCTGTTTTCGTTCTAACATGAACATGTCGTTTTCCCCAAACTTTGTGGTCGTTTTTCATGTTTCAGTCCTTATTCAACAAGATTTCAGCAAAATCAAAGCAGAAAATGCAACATTTTCGAATTCCCACCGTTCATCATAATCATATCTAACAATCTGACGTATATATAAAACAAATTTAAGCACAAAAACTCCTAAGTTTACCATTTATACTAACTTAACCACGAATATATATTAAAAATAACTGACGTTATAATTAATCAAAAGCAATCGAACATAAAATTTAACAATACCACTACAAGATATGCTTTGGTAATCAAATCAGAAAAAGTTTACAAAAAAAAATTAAAAGTAAAATGTGACTAACACCAATTCCTTCAACAACAAAATATAAACCTTCTAACTTAAAAATGAAAAAATTAAAACAAGTGTGTTTTGTATCGGAATTTTGATTGTAATTGTACTTTTATTTTTTTGCTACTGATTGTAATTGTACTTGTATACTCTTTAAGGTCAACAATAATTTTTTTTTTTCATTCATTTAGGGCTGGAATGTGAAAAGTCAGTTTTGCTTTTTTGGATTTGCATGGGAAGTGGCCAGTGGGAACACTTAAAGCTTTGACACATTCTAAAAGGGCTGCTGATTTTTTTTTTCTTCAAAAAAAGACCTTTCCTAGATAAACACTTGTAAAATTCTTTTTTTCTTCTACAATACTGAAGAGCTTTTCAAGCTTTCTCTGCCAGAGTATAAAGTCAATTTGGAAACAGGTCTTTATCAACCATAGAAAAATAAATAGCAACAATAATAATAAAACAAATAAAAATAACTCTACCTTGAGAAAAATAACTCTATCACCTTGGTTTTAAATTGCTTCCTCGTCCTATTTTTACTATTAGAATTTATTCCCATCCAATCTTCTTGTAACACGTATGCTCAAGTATTGGAGAATTGAGTTTTATTTTCTTCTAAATGAATTCCTTCTTTTTAGTGCTTACAGATTCAAAATTATCTTTGAAGCCAATTAAGTTATACAGGAAAGGTAATATTGATATTGGACAAAAGAAAAAAAATGTAAGACAGAGCTGATGACCCATGAGATATATTCCACCCAGAATAGTCATGTAATTATTAAGAAAGATCAAAGAAAACGTTTCATAGCGTTTAGATTTTCACAAGTATAATAACTTTTTTAACAATTGTTTCTTTAGCACCAAGCCAAGTAGCCAACACGCCAACGCCAACTTTATTTATTTTTTATTTTTTTGGTTTTTTCTACGGGAACCAATAGCCATAATGCTTCAAGATTTTTTTTTTTGGCAAAGACATAATGCTTCAAGATTAAAAAGGGAGTGGACTTTATGAAGTCTATTAATTAAGAAAGTGATTAGAAGTTTCTGAACTTTTGTTTCCCATGAATTTTTCTGTAGGGTTCAGTTTGAATTTGAGACCAGCTTATTATTTTGGATTATTAAACGCATCTAACCCATATGCAAACATGGTTTAAGTTTTATTTGTTCATTATCGAACAAATTACATAATGAAACATCAAATTTCATTGACTAGAAAAATAAAATAAAAATCTTAATATCAATGAAAAGAAAAGAAGAACTTTCTATACGTTTGCTCATGAATTTCCTATATGCTTCAGTATATTGACTATAACACAACACATAATAAAACTATATATAGAAGTACCATTTCTTCATGACATGCACACTCCTCAAAAAAGCCAATACCTCTCTAATTGGTAAAAGATCTACAATTTTGTACCAAAATGGCAGATAGAGCTGAATCATCTATTGTTCAAGCCGTGGTTGACAGGTTCAACTCTTCTTCGGTACAACAAGCCGGGGAGAGGTATGGTGTCCAAAACGACTTGCGAGAGCTACACAATGGCTTCGCAACAAATGTTCAAGCCGTCACTGAGAATGGAAATGCCGCCGACAGGATGGATCTCAGGCGCCGCGCCTATGATTTGGAAGACATGCTTGAAACAATTAGTATTGCTAATTCTACTCGTTAGTTTCGTGGATCCAATAGAGAAAGTTTCGAGTACGTATAAGTTGAACTATTTTAGGAGGGAAAATTAACAACTATTGTAACAAGTTTCTTTTTTATCTTTCTTTTCTCTCTTGAATTTTTTTTTTTCCTTCTATAGAAATCATACATGATATGTTTAATTTGATATGTGCTTCTACATGTTTAGATATAAATTCTTCCCTTTTTTTTTTCCCAATAATTTTTTTGCCTACAAATAGCCATGCACCATAGGATTGTTATTGTTTAATGCAGCACTTTTTTCTTCCAAATAAATATCATGCCAAAATGTGATACTCGTATTTAATTTTTTGATTGATTTAAAATAATTTGATGTTGAGAAACTTCATAGGTATTTTCTACATAGAATATCACTATTAATTTTTTTTTTCTTCTCAAAGGGCTGTCAAAAAAAGTCGTTATGTTACGTATATTCCAGTACTTAGATATCATTGAAAGTGAAACAAAAAGAAAAAAAGATATCATTAAAAGTTGGTAGAGGGACTAAGTCAACATCAATAAAAGTTGGTAGGGGACTAAGGCAACACTTATAATGAGGCAATTATTAGCATATAATAATTAGAGAAAAAAAATTTTAAAAAATTAAGGTGGACTGATATCCAAATTAATTTTTGTGAATTTTGATAAATGTCCGTCTTTTAGCACTTTAATAATCTCTATTCTTTTTGTATTGCACTTTTAATATATAGAGTAAAACAAATAGAATACATCACTTGGACATATATTATTAAGTGACACTTAGAATGATCTTATTTTATAATTTTTCTTTAATTTTTATTTTTTCTCTTACCGTCCTAAGCAGAAAAAATAATTAAAAGGTCTGAATTTCGAAAAATGATGCTCAAGTGACGTATTTGGATAGAGAAGTATATTATGAACCGCTAAATTCTACCTTTTTCACAAGACCATATATTTCTAAAAGTTAAATTTGACAATTCAAAATAATTTCGTACCGATCAACTCCTAACATTGAATTTCTTCTAAATCTCAAGTCTATGTTTTCAGTTTCAGCTCATATATAATAATTAAATAGTTAAATGGAATCGTCAAACTTATATGATTGATTTTTTTTTTCTCAAAGTAACAGTGAAGCAGCTCTCTCCTCCTCAAATTTTCTCTTTGTATTGCGAGAAAATGTTTCAATTACGCCACACTTTTAACTTTATGATTTGTTTGGGGTAAACATTAACCCCTTATTTGGGGCACCCATTTTTCTCATTCAATTCCATTCCATTTTTTTCATTCCATTCAACTTTCCTAATCCTCCAAATCATTCCATTTCATTTCATTTTTTTTCAACATTCCAAATCCCTATACAATATTTTTAAATCTCAACAATTCATATCACCTCGAAATTAGCAAAGTCAAACAATTCTTACATCATTTTTACAAATCATTTTTAAACTATTCCAAACCATTTTCAAACCACTTTTTCCATCCAATAAATAGGATGGAATGGCTAAAATGGCCAAACCAAACAAATGGTAATAATTTTATTTTAGAATGGTATGACTTTGTGAATTTTAACGTGATATATATAGTTGAAATTTAAGATATTACATTAAAATTAAGAAAATTAAATATATATATATATAGGGATGTTTACCCCAAATAAAGTGTTAACTTTTACAAATTTTCTCTTGATGGCATTTTGTATGGAGTTTCTTTCTTTTTGCTTTTTTGGTTGTTATATTCCATGTTTCTTTCTTATTGCTTTTTCTGTTGTTATTTTCCATGAGCTTTGATTGACATTATTTGACAAATTATCCGTACAATCCATATAATAAAATTAGCATAATGGAAAATACAAAAACAATGAAACCAATTGGATGCACAACTTGGCACTTGACATCACGCCAACTATCTATTCGTGAGCACACAAAAAAAAAAAAAAAGAAAAAAAAAAAGAAGATTCCACTAAATTACCCAAAAAATTAAAATAAAAATAAAAACATACCTTTAAAATGCATTGACTTTAAGTCAACCAAAAAAAAAAATCAACGTTGTACGTTTTAATGGAGATTTCTGACTTGATCAGACCTTCTCTTGCATTTCACAAACTCTCTTCTTCTTCTTCTTCTTCTTCTTCGTCGTCACATAGTTACAGAGCTTTCTCTCTCTCTCTATGGTTGACTCAATCGAATCCTCTGTTTTCCAATCGCTCACCGGTCTATTGGCCTCACCAATAGCGCAGAAGATCGGCGATGTTTTCGATCTCGGAGAAGAGCTTCAAGCCCTGGCTCGAGCTCGAGCTCGAGCTCAAGACGACGTCGTCGATGGAAGCCGGGGAATTCAGCGAAGACTCGTCGCTTACGAAGACGAAGATCTTCTTCACAACCTCATGATCGTCGCTGCTAGTTTCATGGATTCTGGAGAAGAAGAAGAAGGATCTGGAAGGTACGAGCTTGAATTTGACGGAAATTCTTAGTGAGAAATTGAAGACAAAAAGAATTGACCTTTGGAATTTTTTTTTAATATAGTCATTTAAAATTATTATTATTTATTTATTTATTGTGCAACTTCTGTTATAGAGGAGAATTTGTTAGCTTTTTTTTTTTAAATGTATTTTTAAAATTTTTAATGGAATCTTCTTCTCTTGGATTTGAAGGGAAAATATGAGGCTTCTTGTTATTGTTTGAGAGAAGATTCAAAATTGTTGTATGATGTATAATGTCTGATTATTTATTTATTATTTGTATAATTTTTTAATGTTATAAAAGTACTTATCCAATAGTTGTATTTTATATTCCTAAAATTATTTATTTTTTAATGATTAGGATTTTCATTCGAAAAAAAGAAAGGTTTTTGTTTTTGTTTTGTTTTTGTTTTAGTTATCGTGTTTAAAGGTTGCAGAATTTTTTTTTTTTTGGTGATAGCTTTATCATTGGTAAAGAACAGAACTATCGCCTATGCACGTTAAATGGAAGATAAATGTAATTTACTTTTTTAATATTATTGGATATAAGATGCACTAAAGTTAACATTGTTGAAGTCCAATTTGCCAGATATCATCAAAGACACTAATGCTAAGCACACAAATATGTTTTTACTGGACCAAATAAAAGGCCAAAAGAGCACTTTAATATATACGTAAATATGTGGAAAGTGATATCCAATAAAAATATCTAATATTGGCTTAGCATATAGCTAAAGCAAAGTATAAAGAAGTTCACCAATTGTAAGAGAAAAGAAAAGCATAAGGGTTTGTTTGTAACTCAGAAAAATGTGAAAGAAATGAAAAAAAAAAAAACAATATATATATATATATAAGAGAGAAATTTATTCAAAAATGAGCTTAAGATTTGCCCCTGAAGTGGTATGGTCCCTGTACTTATGAGGGTAGTAGCCACTCAAGATTCGCCCTAAAATTCTTCAAAAATGAGCTTAATGTTTTGCATATTACAATACGCCTTGAGAGACAAAGAGCTGCCAAAAAGGGTCGCTAAAAACCTGAGTTTCGCCGCTAAACCCGAGTCTATATTCAAGGGATTAAGAGTGTGTTGATGGTCCTGCAGCAAAACTTGTCCTTGCCATATAACTTCATACTCAAACCAGCCTACTAGCTGTTACAAGGAAGGTTTTCTCTTCTCTCTTTCAGATTACAACATTAATCCTCAATTGCACCTTCAACATTGTCCAGTGTTTGATATATATGTTATATAGATTAAATGTTCGGACATGAACTAAAAATTTATTTGTTGGCACACAGGTCTATCCTTGCCTTCACAACCATTTATTTATATCGGGTAGTTTCGCTCGGTTTTGGCTGCTCAAAAGTTGCTGTGGCAACCAGATAGGTTCAGCGTTCTGCAAATTGCCGAGTCTGCTTGTTCTTCAGTTTTCCCGGGAGTGATCGCGAATCGGAATGTACAAGAGATCATGGGATGAGAATATTGTAGCCGTGATATACTCCTATAGAGATTGCGAAACTTCTGCAAAACACAACCTGTGTGATATTAGACATTGCTATGATATCTATTTTTATACCATTTCGTGTGCTCAATCAGTTTGAAGGACAAGTTTTTAGTAGACCAAAATAGACACCTTATATGCAAAGATAGAAAATAATGATCACATAAACAACCTCAAAATTCACATTGCACTTAGATTACATGGCTTTCTTGAGCCTCAAAATAGTTGGCAAAAAAACAAAGGGAAAAAAAAAAAACCCATTTATCCATTTAAAATTTGTGCTTAGGATATCGCCAACTCACTCTATAAACTCACTTCCAAACTCTATAAATAGAGAATTCAAGGCCTCCAACACACTTTGAAGATAGAGGGTAATAGTGTTACTCTATATTTAGAGTACCGCTATTTATTATTATTTTTTTAAAGCAAGTTAAGAATGCATCTCAAAAGAATTGACACACGCATGAATCATTAACAGCTTACTAACTAGATTGATGTTTGATTAAAGATTCTTCTAATTCTAAACTCAATATTATTAATAAAATAAAGAATAATTCAAAAATATGTTATATCAACCTTGTAATGGACTTTTGGAGTCTTTAAAACTCTAAACTCTAAACAATTTTTTTTAAGATAATGCTCTTAAAACCTTTAAAAGTAAAAACTCAAAGATAATACTCTGAGAGAAAAAAAATAGTATATGATCCATGATTAAATTTAGACGTTTCTAAATCTGTAGCCAGGTAAAGAAACCATTCATGCTTTATTTTTACTTTCAGAGCTTTTTAATACTTTTTTAATTGCATATTAAGCCCTTATAATATTTTATTGAGAAAAAAATAAATAAATAAGAGATAGAAAAATGTAAAGAGAATATTATGTTTTTGAGTTAAAATTGATGATGGGTTGAAGATTAAATATTATAACATTTATTCTAAAAATAAAATAGAGAAAAATTAGTTTGTAATCGCAGATGACCGTATGATGATGATGATGATGATGATGATATATATATATATGTATGTATGTATGTATGTTACGTACGTATGTATATTTTGGTGAAAGTTATGTATGAGTTAAAAGACTATGCCATATTTTGTCGTATGGAATGTTTCAATGTTTCCTGATTAAGCACAGCTATTACGTGAATCAAATTATTGGACATTATCGTCCATTAGTAAACAAATTAGCATACTTTTGTATATGGCCATTGGCCACCCACAAGAAACAAATTACTCTTATTATTATTTTTATATTAAAGCTAGGTAATACTAAATAATAGATACACTTGTTTTTTCATTTATTTTAAATTTTTTTTTACAAAACATTTTTTCCTTAATTAACTAAACATTAAATCAACACCACCCTGGGAAACGTGCAAGCTGCGCTTCAACCCTATTTCTCTCTTTAATTTGTTTTTGCTTATTTAGAATTAGATTGGGTTGAGAAGCCTCAATAATAGCCAACATAATTTTAATTTAATTATAGCCACGGAAGTATCTTTTTTTTTTTCCCTTTTCTTTTAATAATTCGGTAATGACAGATCAACATTCAATGTTACTGACTAATAATAGTTTAGTATGCCCAGGTATGTATGTTCAACTAAGAAAGAAATTATGTATCCCTTTACTGTGCTATTTAATCATTGAATTATTGAGAATTGACAACTCATTTTAGCTTTATTTAATTTAAAAAAAAATCTCACATAAAAATTAAAAATAAATTATTTATGACAGCTAAATGAATAGATAAATGAGACAGCAATTTTTTTGTCAAATACTTGTCATAAAATTTGGTGATTTTTACCTTTTAGCCATACTGTAAAAAATTATAGCATTTGATTAAATAACATAACTTTTTCACCATTTAAACTAATCTCTCACAAAAGGTCATTTTTTTTTCATTAGACTTCACCTTGAAAACAAAATCCTCCAAAAAAAAAATCCGAATTTCATTTTAAAATTGAGTTATATAGGAAATTTTAAATAAGTAGGACTTCTATTAATGGGGCGTTTCTTAATGTAAATTATTTTACATGAAAAGTAGTGCTTGCAAAGCTAGGTACTATAAGTCTATAATAATGCAGTTATCAAGTGTTAATAAAGTATTAATTATAGATACAAATTGTACTAATTAACTATGAACAATACTACACATATTGACTTTTTTATCATTTTTTTTATATAAACTCATATATCATATTATTATTGATGAATATTTATCACTTTAATAAAATAATTTGATATTCAGTTAATTAAAATACGACACATTAATTATCACATACATTAATATTAAAAATTAATATATCTAACATTATTCATTAACTATAATTAAATACTCGACATCACATGCTAAAATTCAAAAGAGGAGATGACCCTTTCCTTTTTTTTTTTTTTTTTTTTCTCT
Organism: Boehmeria nivea var. tenacissima; assembly: GCA_018132145.1. NCBI lineage: Eukaryota > Viridiplantae > Streptophyta > Magnoliopsida > Rosales > Urticaceae > Boehmeria > Boehmeria nivea. The sequence goes on along the minus strand of CM030878.1, from coordinate 18,193,694 downwards.
CTCATTCCAAGTGGGCCCACTTAAGAATTATGTTTTGATATGATTAAGGAAATCCTACTTAAGTTTCATGTGAATGTGACGCCCACGAGCTTGCACCTACACCTCGTTTTTTCTGCCTACATTTTTCAGACATTTTTTTTTATAAAAAATTAAATCTTAAACAATTTACTTAAGTCAGACTAAAGATTCTAATTTCTAACCAAAATACCCGTGTGATCCAATTTCCACCAAACATACGACTATGTACAATTATGATGACATTTATTTAAGCCATGACAAAAATACTTGGCCAATATATTATTATTATTATTATTATATCTTTGTTGTTGTATAAATAATTTTTACCTGGTCATATCATATAATTGTTGTATAAATAATTTTGAACTTCAAAATAATAATTTATGTAGTTAACAATAATCTATAATTCAAATTACAAAAAAGCATAGCAATTCAAATTATAGGTCACGACGCGATTGTTGGATGTTGTGATTGACAATGACAGGTAAGAACCAACCTTAGAAGAGTGAGTCTATTTTTATCGACCTCTTTTTTATTTTAGGGTCCATTAGCTATCTAGCCATTTTTCGGATTGGGCTTTTAAATACTAGCCTATGTTTACATATATTCAAAAAGTAGCCATCAGGCCCAAACATAATTATGTTTAGACAAAAATGCCCTTCGTCCCTCTTATTAACGGTAAGAAATTTCAGACACGGTGTCTGAAATTTCTTACAATCTGGAATTTAGAAAATGTTCCTGAATTGGTTAAATTAATAATCAAAAAATTCATCAAGAACCAACAACCTTATTCACGATAATCGAGCAGAAAATGTTGTGTACTTTTAAGTCAAACGACTTAGAAAAATTCGCCAAGTCCACATTATCTATTATGATTCGCCAAGTCTACATCATCAATTATGATAGAATCACAAATATCATCTTGAAAATTGGATTGGTAAGAAATTCCTGAAGGAGCAGAAACCTCAAGAAGAGAATTATGCTCTGCAAATAATAATTTTTTTGTAACAAATTGTCAAAAAACAAAATAAAAATGTGAACATTGAAATATATTAAAAGATATAGAGTAAGAAAACAAAAGAGCTCATTTATTTACCAAAAACACTAGGAGCAGATCCAGAACTGGACGAACAACCAACATCATATGTACTCATTGCTGCATATAAAAAACGGAGGGAAAAAAATAAAAGCGTGAGAAGTTTCTTACTGGGTGTCAGAAATTTCGGACAGTTGCTAGATAGTAATGAAGCGAATGATAAAATCATCAGAAAAGTTTGAAAGAGCATCAGAAATTTCTTACACTGGTAAAACGAAAAACAGAACAATTAAGAAAACGAAAAAAAGAACACGCTAAAACCACTCAAACTCAGAAAAGAAGAAAATAAACGCACAAAGATCAATTAGTAACATATTTTTTGAATGAAGATCAAATATAAAACAAGAAAAGCTAGTGAAATCAGGCTTTAGATTGCACAAGGAAAAAAAAAAAAACGAAAGCAAAAGCGAGGAAAAAGGAAAACTCCGCACGGAAACTGAAACGAACAGAGAAATAGAAAATTTCCGAACGAATCATGACCGAAGATCGATTATATATCAACAATAGAAAATCGCAAAACGAAAAAATCGTTTGAATGCCAATTAAACATGAGAAATTCACCAAAATCAACAACAAAAACATAGTAAAAAACGAAGATTGCAAACTGAAAACGAAGATCGATTACTTAGCAACACAATAAAGATTTTACGAGTTACTTGTAGATCACGAAAGCAAACGCGAAGATTGAAAATCTGATTGGAAGCTGAGGTTGAAAATCTAATTGGAAGCAAACGCGAAGAGAGAAATTGGGAAGAAAGCGTAGAGAACTGGGAAAGAAAAAAGGCAGACAGGTTTCATTAAAATAAGAGGGGCAAAAGAGTAAAATCAAGTTAGTTAGTTTGAACAAATGGCTAATTGCTTAATAAATCAAAACATGTGCTATTCCTTGGAAACATATGTCAAACATGTGCTACTTACTTAAAAAACTCTTTATTTTATTTTTCAAGTATTTTTTTTCCTGGATATTACCGTCGTTTTTTTTTTCTCTTTCTTTTTTGCTAATAGATAATTACCATCTTTAATGACAAAAATGATAAATCCAACCAAAGGCAGGCAAAATTTCACTTTTATTTAAAAAAAAAAAAAAAACACCTACGTTGGTTCCCAAACCAAAGCGACAGCGATCAAAAAGCTGACCAAACAAAAACCCCAATACCAAAATTAATTGCTTCCATGAACCCAAAAAAAAAATTCTGATAATAATACACAAAAAACAAGTCAAACAGAGAAGAAGAAGCAGACTATTTTTATTTTATTTATTTCCCTTACAACTACCGTTCCACATCTAACTCACTATTGACTATAAGTTGCTAATTATATAATTAGTTTGTGTAATATTCGATGGTTGAAGAGGAAGGACCAGAACTGCCTCCCCAGGAGGCCAAAGATTCGACAGAAACGGCCATGGCGATCGCTTCTACTCCTAATGCCGTTTCTGCTACACCTTCCTGGTTCACTCCCAAAAGGTTCTAGCTTTATTCTTTATAATGCCAATATATATATGTATGTATATATATATACATACATACATACATACATATATTCTTATATTCGTATGTGTGTCTATTTTCCGTTTCTTTTGTTGGGTTTTTTTAACCATGGCAAAAACTGTGTTTTTTTTTTTTTTTGTTTTGTTTCTTATTTTTCTAGAATTGGTGTTTGGCTGCTGAGAAAATATGGGGAAAGTTGAGTTTGTGGTAATTAGGGTGTTTAACTTTGACTTGAAAAAAACAAAAAAAAAACCTTTTCGTTAATATAATGGGTCGGTTTTATGTGATTGCTTTAGACTCTGAGGTTGGATCAAGGATATGAGCTTGAAAGTTTGTAAATTTTTCTATGCTACATTATAGAATGGCAATGTATAATTGACTCTTTTATGATTTTTTTTTTTTTTTTTTTTGGGGTTGTAGGCTTCTTATTATCTTCTGCATTATAAACTTAATAAATTATGTGGATCGAGGCGTGATAGCAAGCAATGGCGTGAATGGGAGCCGAGGAAGTTGCACAGGGAACGGCACATGCTCGGCCGGTACCGGAATACAGTAAGACCTTACTAGCAGATTCTCTCTGTCTCTCTCAGGATTTTGAGAATTCTATGAGACTATTTATGATGTGTCTCATGAAAACTCATTATGTATGAATTGATGTGGAAACATCCTCAATAGTCAACACATGTTTTTTTTATGTCTTGTATGTTAAATCAAGAGTCTTTGTTCTTAGCCATACTTTGGTCGTTGTGCTCATATTTTGTGAACCATCTTCATTTATGTTTGCATGACTTATCAAATTCAATCACACATTGCCTTATCCGTGCTATATTATCTAACAGCGTGTTTAATAACTATTTCGTTTCTCACATGGACTTGCCGTAAACGTCTCGTTATTTTCTCGAATTAACTTAGCTCATGGTTTTCAGGAATCTCTTGAAGAATTTCAATTTGGAATTACCTATTTTGCAAAAAGTATTATTATTATTATTATTATTATTTTTTTCCAATTTAAGTTACCTTATGTATGTAGGGGTGCCTTTAACCTGAATAATTTTGAAGATGGAGTTCTTTCATCTGCATTTATGGTTGGACTGCTAATTTCTTCTCCGATATTTGCTTCGTTAGCAAAAAGGTACACACTTTTGTTGCATCTAGTGCAAAACTTTATATTCCATCTTGTAAGTATTAATTCCTTTTTAGCATTGCTATTAAAACTAGAGGAAAGTGCAGGTAATTAAATAAAATAGAATTTCCCTTGATCATTTATTTTCTACATAATCTCTAATGCCACCATATCATATCTTTTGCAGTCTAAATCCATTTAGGCTTATTGGAGTTGGATTGTCGATCTGGACTGTTGCTGTTGTTGGCTGTGGTTGCTCGTTGAATTTCTGGTCCATAACAATCTGCCGCATGTAAGTGCTCATGCTTGATTTTGCGATTTTCGTTTTACTGGTTAGTGGGGTTTCACTAGTTTTAATGACTCCGTATCTTCTATAGGCTTGTTGGTGTTGGTGAGGCTTCATTTATAAGTCTTGCAGCTCCGTTCATTGATGATAATGCCCCAGTTGCCCAGGTATTTTTTTCTTTACTCTGAATGCAATAACAAAAATTGTTTTCTTTATTTAGAAGGAATCATTAAATGTTTCGTTTAAGCTTTTAACTTCTAGGGTGTGTATTTGTGGTTTTATTATATATTTTTCCCCTGAAATATAAGTTTCTTCTTGATACAAACATTAGGCATATGTTGCAACATTTAAAGGAATTTTAGTTTTTCTGATGAAGAAAACATGTCACTTAGATGCATTGTTTGTTGCTGTTTTTGTGTTTGCTTATACATATCCATTTTTTTGTTGTTGTTTTCTTTATTTTAATTTTACCTCCACCTCTTTACCAGCTACTAGTTTGTTAACCAATGTACCTATTTCTAACATTGTCTTTTCTAACTGTTCTAAACCTTTCATTTTACCTCTGTTTGAATCAGAAAACAGCATGGCTTGCAATATTTTACATGTGCATTCCATCAGGATATGCACTTGGATACGTTTATGGTGGATTGGTAAGTCTCTATACTTGACCACTGCATTTGTGGTCCCTTTTCAAGATATTATATATATTTTTAGTAGTAATTAACTCGTAAATGTTTTCAATTGTGAATGTTTATTTGCAGCCACTTTTCTGTTATCTCTCTCCATTTAGGCTTAGTGATTCTGGTCTTCATTGTCCAACTAGAAAGTTGTTCTCTTTGTCTTTTCTCATAGGTTGGAGACCACACCAGCTGGCGCTATGCGTTCTTTGGGGAGGCAATTGTGATGCTTCCGTTTGCTATTCTAGGGTTTGTGATGAAGCCTCTACAAATGAAAGGTGCATTCTCGTTTCATATTGACGAGAATTTCTGATCCTTTTAGATTTGGCAAGCTGTTACTTACCAAGATGTGTTTACAGGTTTTGCTCCGGCGGACTCAAAAAAGGCGCTGACAATAGGACAAAGTATAGAGACGACAGTGTCACAAGTCCAAGGTTCTTAATATAATATACAATAGCGGCGGCAAATATTTTTGACAAATTTTGTCTGCCTAATTAAAATGGGTGGACCACTTTAGCAATTTTTTGGGATTTATTCTGTCGCTTATGCTAGATAGTCTGTTAATTTGTTCATGCCCGTTGTTCTCTTTGTTGTCACAAAACGATAATTGGTTTAGAAACTTGTTATATAGGTTCCGATGTTTCCAATGACAAAGAGGGTGCATTGTCCGGGGAAGAAGAATTGAGACATAAACGCTCAGATGAAACTTCCAAGTGAGATCATTTGCCATTAAGCTCATAATATATGTTATTTTATCAGCAGATGTTTCACAATTTCTTAGTGCAGTCTTTTGAAATTCAAATTATATGTCTCCAATGACTTTGTTTTGGCTTTCAACATTGAATTCCACATAACTCTCAAGGAATGTATAATTCTGTGTTTGCCCATTCATCAAACTTTAATGCATTTGCGAGTGGAATCATCTTAAAATGTTTAATGGATTGGAGCATGATGTACGCTCGGTTTGAAATGCACTTGACTACTTATTCTATGTTGGACAAAAAGTTAGTTGGTATTTATGTTCTCTCTACAAACTTCCAATCGCAGCATTCTTCCACGGCATTCTAATGCTATAAACTTAAATCATATGCTTCAAATCCTCTAAGTTTGTAGTCTAAATAAGCAGTAAAACAGGCCGAAAATTAGGTTTCTTGATGATATTGGTATTTCTTTATAACACTGCTGTATTTCTTCATTTATATGAAAGGCACAACGTGGACACGCATTTAATATCATCATCTTCTTTTTGGCAGGTTAACTGTCACAAGAAAAATATGCAATCAGTTCGTGAGATTTGCTAAAGATATGAAGGTGCTTTTGTCCAATAAAGTTTACGTCATTAACGTCCTAGGTATTACTTTCTCCTTTTTCTCCAAATACCATATCCTGCATGGATTCAGTGTTTGATAATTCTAAGACAGTTTATGGCTAGTCATTTTTATTTTTGGAGGACATATTCTTAATCTATCAGGGAACGCCAAAGATAGTTCATTTGTTATATCACTTATTTCGATTCTGTCTGCGAGTTTGTCTGAACGTGAAATATTTGTTATAGGTTATGTAGCGTACACCTTTGTCATGGGCGCTTACTCATATTGGGGGCCTAAGGCTGGCTATAGTATATATAATATGGTAAGCTATAACGCTTTTTACCTTGTATGTTCACGTTATTGATTTAGCTACTAAACTTTCCACTTCTTTGTTTAGCTTAAAATATTTTGCAAACTGCACCTTTGTAAAACTTGGAATATTCATCGTCTAAAGCCATACCCTTTTGGCAGACCAATGCGGATATGATATTTGGAGGCCTTACTATTGTGTGCGGAATTTTGGGCACTCTAGCAGGAGGATTTATTCTGGATTACATTTCTAACTCAATTTCGAATGGCTTTAAGGTAGGTATTACCTTTTTTAATTCCACATGTTCCCGTGTGAGTTTTGAACCATTTTCTTTCATTACCGGCGGCATTGGTAGCTGTGAATATAAATCTTCTGTTGCTTCCTTTTTGCCCTTCTTTCGGGTTTTTTGTTTGTGCTATTATACACTACTGAATGTCTTACTTGGACTCTTGCAGCTTCTCTCAGCAGCAACCGTTATCGGGGCTGCATTTTGTTTCGGCGCCTTTTGCTTTAAGAGCATGTATGCTTTCTTAGCGGTTTTTGCAGTCGGTGAATTGCTTATCTTTGCCGCTCAGGTATATAATTTCAAGCTATATGCTATTATGTGGTTTTGCTTTCTTCCTGATAATGAATGATGTTCAACTTCCAAGCTATTCACTTATTCATGGATTTTCTTTTTTGTTTCCCTTTTCAGGCCCCGGTGAACTTCATAAGCCTGCACTGTGTTGCGCCGAACATGAGACCACTCTCAATGGCTATATCCACGGTTTCTATTCACATCTTCGGGGATGTCCCATCATCACCTCTCGTTGGAGTTCTCCAGGTTCGTCTCCAAAAACTGAAACTAACACTATCCTATTGCTCGTGGAATCCACCAACTACTAGTCACTAAAGATATTTTTCCTTCTATAACCTTCATGGTAACACTCAAATTATGGGTCTCAAACTTCAAAAATAGAAATTTACTTGTATAATACCTGTATTTACATTTATATACTTTTGGGTTTTTTTTTTTTTACTGGTTTGACGTTGGCGCCTCGTGCAGGACAATATAAATAACTGGCGGAAGACTGCGCTTATACTGACGTCTATTTTGTTCCCGGCCGCCGCAATTTGGTTCATCGGTAAGTTCTTTTTTAGTTTTCATTACTCGAGCAAAACCGTTTAGAAGATTCCGAAAGAGAAACTCAGGAGTTCTCCCATAATCGCAGTTCATTACAAAACACACATAATTCTATTCTATTCATCGCTAGTGATGGCAACTTTTAAATTATTCAAGTGTTGTTATCGTTTAATTCTTGCAAACAACAATGTGCAATTGGCTCATTGCAGGAGTGTTTTTCAAGAGCGTCGACAGATTCAACGAAGATACCGAGAATCAACTTACTGCGATCAGTGATCGGTCAAACAACACAACACCTTTGCTTGAAGGAGAAACCGCCGAAACAAAATCTTCTCCTGCAACATAATTGTCTCTCTCTTTTTTATCTTTTCATTTTCTTTTTAGATCTTTTTCACTTTTATAGGTCCTTTATTTGATGCAAGTTACATGGTCAATTGTAGATAAGTTATCTTTCAGTCCTCCAATGTTTTTTTTTTTTCATTATTCTTAAGGTAATTTTTTTTAATTATTATTTTTTTTTTCCGAGTTTGCGCGGTTGTAACTTGTAAATTAACTCGATAGTTTAGAACAATGCTTCAAATTTCAAGGCTACCAATTTTACAGTGTCTTTTCTCGAAGCAAAACAGTTTGTTTTCTTATTTCCATTTTTTTTTAAATGCGTAATCGTAATAAAGATTAAGATTTTATAGAGAATTGGTAGCTTTCAAGATTTTAATCACGTAGAAAACAATTTGAGGAAATAGCAAGTTAGTGAAAGTGAAAAGGAATTATGTTGTGATTAAATATATAATAAAAAGAAAGGAAAATCATGTAATGAAAAAAGGAATTGCAAGAGGAGAGTTCATCGACATGTCGTTTCTTTTAATGTAATGAAAAACGACATTTCATTTGATACTTTTCCGAGTAAAATCATGAGCAAGCAAGTACCTAAAAAAACTGTAAGTGGAGTCGAGACTCACGACAGGAAACTGTTAAACGACAATTGACGTGTCATTGTCGACAGTAAACGACAAGTAGAATGCTCTTAAACGACAACATAAAAGTTTTGTTTTTTCAACTGGAACGAACGGGGTTGACTTCTTAACCGACATCACACCAAGCTTGCAAACTTTACACGTTGTTTTCGCTAAACGACAACGCAGTTTGGTCATTGAACGAAATATCGTTGACCCACAACTTTAGGCAGAAAAGACATGCCGTTTCCGCTCTTAAGAAAATAAAAAAAATAAAAAATAAAAAACACAACAGCAAACTGTGTCCGGTGAGTAGTCCACCGTATTGCTAATCCAGTTTCACAACACACAAATCCCACGACACGTGTCAGGAAAGTAACACGTGTCGGTCCACGATTTCCCTACAGAAAAACAGATCAGATTACTGAAATAGCCCGTACGCAAAAAATGATTGGTGAAACCAAAGTTGACTAATCCAACACAGCCAATCATATTCCGCCTAAGTCTCAACCTTTAATCAAAGCTCACGTAGTCTCGACCCCACCTGATCTTTTTCACCCCCAAACAGACACAACAAAACCAACGGAAGTCACTATCTGTGCCCACAGATAAAGTTGAAAGAAAAAAACCACTCTCTGTGCTTACATATATACACACAAACGCGCACACACTACAAAAAGTTATAACTTTCTGAGTTTTGTTTTGTCTTTTTTTTTGGTTTTGATTGATAATCATCACTATGGCTCCAACAGCAGCGATGCTGATTCTGTGTCACTACAGCAAGTCAAGCTCTGTCCAATCTTCCATTTCATCTTCAAGCTCTTCTTCTTCTTCTGGTGGTGGTGCCAAAATGTCAATAGTGAAATGGGTTTCGGAGAACAATCCCATCAAGACCAGATTCAAGCCAAGAGCTTCAACAGAGAATGATTGTGGCAAAAGGGAAAGCTGGGTTAAGGAGGTTGATGGATATTCAAGCCTGGAAAAGAGGTTCAGAGAAGCACTTGAACTCAGTTGCTGGTAGGCTCTGCGCTTATGCTTATGGTGGTTCAAGTGGGGTTTGTGTTTATGTAAAAAAAAGTTTTTTTTTTTCTTTTGAAATCTATTTCTTCTTTGGTTTAGGTTTATGCTAATCTTACTGAAACTTGTAAAGAGTTGGTGGGTTTTTGTAGATTCTGACTATCTTGAATTAAATTTTTTTTTTTTTGGGTTTTTGGCTAAGATATTACAAAATGGTTTTTTGGCTTCCATGTTTGTGACTTTTCTGATGTACAAAATGCTAATCTTAATGACAGTTTTGGTTGCCTTTGCTATTTCATGGATTCTTAACCGAAAATTAATGGAGGAAAGAGATGAGATTTTCAATGGCTTAAACCTAATTTCCCGATCAAAATTCTTATAAGAACTAGAGAGTCAGATGGTCACAAATATCACTGTCATCGTGTAACATCAGAGAATACTAGCACCAAGTAATAATCTTACAAAAAAGAAGAAAAAAGTTCAAAGAAGCAGCCTCTGTTAACAACTAATCTTCGCTTTCATGCTCATGAAACTGAATAGTTTATAGTAAAGTACAATTTGACAACGAAATGAGTTTACTTGGACTGTCAAATATTTTCACGCATGTACAGGTGTCACTTTCGCATGTAAATCTGCCATTAGGCAAAGATCACAAGACCACAGTATCTGTGATTTAATAAAGAAAGAAGCCTACAGGTGGATAATTTTTGGCCCTTTTATATGTAATGGATAAAGGATAAAGGAATCAATGATCATGCAAAGGCGACCAAAAAACACCAAACTCTCTAGTCAACAACCAACACTTGGGTTGTCAAAAACTAGCAGCTACGGCAAATAAAGCCCCAAGTAACGGAAATCAACGTGCAAAGCCAAAAAATGGCACTGTGATTGATCAAACATTGATGTATTCTTATCTGCTAACGTGAATTAATGGAAAATAAAAAATAAAAATTGGAAAGGCAACGCCTCGAGAAAAAAAGCCATAAATCTGGCTAGCTAAATCAAACAAATACACAGCTATATGGCAAATGAGATTTGAAAATCTCCATGAAAGAACCGAAAATCCTGTTCACATAATTGTCCTCGAGCGATAAAAGGAATCAACTAGCAGATTATCCTAACTCAATAGGAAAAAAATGGCATAAAATGTCGAGCATTACATATAAATTATTACCAGGGATGCTCTCATAAACATTTAAATAAATCGCTAGTAGTACAACCAATAGAACCTGGAGTCTCATTCTACCCAAGCCCCTATAAAAGCGAAAGCTCTCCGGCGGAAATTGATCTTTTGACTAGTTTAGCCCATGATTCGTTGGTTTCAGTGATCACTTTGAGAGCATAATCCTGTTAATTACACAAGCTAGCAAAATTAGAAACAAGCATTTATTTACACCATGAAGTCCAGACACTGCGTAATGTAAACATTTTTAGTTTTACTCCATATATTCATCATGTATTACATAAAGATACACAGACACGCCATACGACAACAATCAGAGGTCAACCATCGTCATCAAGATACTACGTGAAAGATTAAAACTGAATGATTCGTCAGTTACCATCCTTGAAGTTTACATGGAAAGAAAACATATGTTTTACTTCCACCAACATTGGGTTAACAGCATTTGAAAAAGAAAAAGAAAACATAAAAGGAAGAGCAGACATTACTTGCTAAAACTTGAGAGAAGAAAAATCAATTACCTTATTTGCTGCCTTGTTACCAAGACCAAACTTATTTGCTGGCTTGCCATCTGGGATCTTGTAGTCTCTAAACCAGTCTCTTATCGCAGTGAGTGTGCCCTGAAGATAAAGAATGGATTAGGCCTATACTGAAATAGCTATATCTTAATTAAATCAATACACGTCCAAGAAAGAAGATTCCAATTCGTGATCAGAAAGACATGAAAAAGAGTGACTGGACGTACTAAGAACAAATCACAACAGCAATAAATAGTTAACGCTTGCAACAGTAATAGCTTAAAGCAACAATACATGAAACAACTAGGAAAAAAGACATACTGGGAAATGCTTCTCAACATCATCAACATCATTCACCAGAGCTGCTTTTGGATCATCCAATGAAATCGCAACTATTTTCCAGTCGAGCTCTCCCTCATCAATCATAGCTAAAGCACCCAAGGGCTTCACTTTGAGAACCTCACCAATCTTTCTTCGGCTTTCACCAATCTCAACAACGTCAACTGCAAGCTCAAGATAAAATGATATATTTGGTATCTACTCTCATAGAAGAATGTGTCTAGGACAAAAATGTGCAAACGAAGGCAAAGGGCCAGATACCTGGATCATTATCTCCAAATGCCCCTTCAACTTCATTGTTAGCGAAGGATGGGTCTTCCCATGTTTGTGGAAGCAACCCATAATTCCAGTTTATGTTATAACTGAGCATATACAGAGAAAATTTGTTAAGGAGTTGTAACACATATCCCGAAGTTGCAACAGAAAAACATAAAGCAGTTACAGTTGGAAGTGGCACAAGCAAGTTAATGCCATAGATGGTTGTCCTTTTGTTTTCTTTTTGATTCATTCTATTTACATTCTGTGTTCAATAAAAGCGCGCCAGAGATATATACTATTAACTCCCAGTTAAGAAGGTTGATAAAAGAAAATCTACATATGGATACTTCGAAGTCAGAGATTAGTGATACACCAGTAGCCACAAGAGTTAGATAACTACAGAGATTAAACTTGCATTATAGAATCAGAGACAAAAACCTTATAGCTACAATTACGGTTTTGTAAACAAGTTGCAAGCTAACAACAATTTAAAATATATTTATGCGCATTAATAGATAGGAAAATGTTCTAAGAAACTCTAGGACAGATGTAGACACGACTTAACAGAAACAAAAACATTGTGACTTACGGGTAGTATCGAAGCTTTCCTTTCTTTGTGTCCTGCTTTATTGGAGTGTGTTGCTCATCAGTAGCAACCTCCATCTTTGCACTCGATTCTTTGGGTATTTCGACGACAAAATTGAAAATGCCATCTCCCAAGTGTAGAGGAATGTCATGCCATGGGGAAACCTGCACAGAATGTTTATGTTTTTCAATTTGTTTGAGAAGTCAAAAATCCTATCTTCTATTACTCATTCAAATGAAAGCAAATTGCTATCTGAAAGTAAAACTTTTGTACAACATTTACGAAAAAAAAAAAAAAATCTCATTAAAAAGATTTATGAAGACCCTATAATCCAACACGTCTTTTGTCATATGGTTGTTACCAATGCTTGTAAGTTGTAAAGACGTAGCCTCAGATACCTTGAAATGTACAAACTCAAATTCCATTTCAGAGAATGCAAAACCATCCTTAGAAGCAGAATCAACCACAAAGCTCAAAATTTTCTTTAACAAGATAATAACAAAAATTTAGACCAAAATATTTTTCAAGTTCTCAACTTTATGGTCCTTTTTCTCATCTAAACTAGATAAGTTTTTCATGCTTTTGTAGTTTTATTGAACAATCTTAGCCAACATTTTCCTCTTCTTCTCTCTCATGCACAATAATTAAATTCAAACGCTCTCGATTTTTGCAACCACAAATTTAAAAGTTCTCAATTTTATCACATTCAGATTGTGAATTCAATAGAAGCAATCACTTAAAATTCCACTCTTTTCCATCATAACGCTCAAATTGCTTTACTTTCCCTCGATTTCTCTTGGCAACCAAACAGCCAATACTAAAGAGAAGGAAAATAAAAAAAAAAGGCCGAACCTTTTTGCCGGAACCATCGAGGAAGAAGACTCTGTAATCTAGGGTTTCAGGCTGACCTTCCTCCTTGATCTGAACCTGAGGGTTGTAGATGGCGCGACAAGCAAACGACCTCTTGCTCGCCGGCGCAACTCTCCGGGAGAACGAAACGCTCTGCCACGGCAAGAACGGCGCGGATTTCGAGAGAAAGCACGAGGTCGTCGCGGCGACGTTGGCCACGGTCAGCACTCTCGCGGTCGCCATGGCTGAATCGCCGTCGGAGCTCGCGAGTCGAGTGAGTGAGTGAGAGAGTGTGACTCGGCGAGGAAAGAGTGAGAGAGCCACAAAACAAGTGGTGTGATTTGATTGGCAAAGTTATATAGTGCTGTGAGATTGTTCGTGGGTCCCACACCTTAACCCTTTGGCTCCAAGTACATCCACTCGTGATTTATTGCGCTTTAGCTTTTATTTTTAGAAAAATTAATATTTCATAGGAAATTCAATATTTAGATAGTTTCTCGCATTTTAAACGGAAAATGGCAATAGTAACATATTGCTCTTTTTGGGTAACTTTTTTTATTGGGTCTTTTTTACGAAAATAATTCTTGATCTAATAATTTAGAATTATTTTTTTAATGAAAAGAACTCACAGAAGAATCTCTTTTTTGGGGTCAAATTTTTTTTTTGGTGCAATTTTTTTTAAAGACTTTTTGGGGTCAAGTTTGGTTATTAAGTTAATCAAGTATTATTTATTGAATTTAATGAAATATCAAGAATTATGTATTAATTTTTACAATCAATGCGCAAATATTGCACTACTATTTCTCTTATCAAAACTTATTGATTGTGTTATATGAAAAATGAGGATTATAAGAAAATTAGTCATTAATTCAGGAAAACAATGTGATTAGTGATTACTACAAAAAGAAAATAAAAATAAAGAGATTATATAAGGAAAATGTGATCATAGTATTTTTTTTGTTTGAAGAATGTTTTTTTTTTTTTCAACACATCAATAATTAATAATTTATTTATATTTTTAATTTATGTCTTTATTTTTACATTATAAATTTACACTAAGAATCAGATATAAATTATTAAATAATACATAAAATAACTTTTTTTTCTTCCAATAATTCTTTTTTGAATTCACTAATCATATTTTGACAAACCAAAATTATTCAATTTTTTTCATAAAAAGTACTTAAGAACTATTTTCGTTTATGTAATTAAACACAACTTGGGACACAATAAAAAAAAAAAAAACAGAAAATAGATCAAAGCTGAAGAAACACAAAACAGCTTGGTGCTGACAAACAAAACACTCTTTCTCTTCCCTTCCGAGACTGAGAGAGAGAGAATTAAGAATTAATTCTGTTTTAAGCTTAAGCTTCGTCGAACACCATTACTCTCTCACCTTTCGCTTCAATTCAGAACCCTAACTTTGGATCAACGAAAACCCATCGCGAAAACCCTAACCTCGTTCCCTCTCATGCGCTCGTCGTAGCTCCAGCGAGAGAGCATGGCGTCGTCGGAGATCGAGGTCGTCACGTCGCCGGAATCCAAGCCCCAGACCACCGCCGAATCCGCCGTGGTCGACGTGTTCTCCGCCGCGGCGTACGGCGATTTCGAGAAGCTGCGGCGGTTCGTGGAGGAAGACGGAGCTTCGGTCGCCAAGCCCGACGCCAATGGCTACCACGCCATCCAGTGGGCCGCTCTCAACAACTTCCCCGACATCGCTCAGTACATCGTCGAGGTATTTGTTTTTATTTTTTGGTTCGATTGTTGTCGGTTTTTGGTGGAAATGTTGAGTTATTGTGAATGGAAGAGATATGCGATTGGTTGTGCTTATATGTGAATTGGATTGATCAGAAACGTTTCTGCCACTTAAAAAAATTTGGAATTTATTAGATTTGGAATGAAAATTTTAAATATTTAATGCTAAAAGAGTAGTTGTTCGTAACTTGTGGGTGGATTTGACATTTTTTTTCTTTTTTGGAAATATGGAATTATGGGTTGAATCAGTGATTGGGAGGAATTCGGAGAGCAAGAAAAATGTTGCGCTTAGTTCAGATCCGCCAAATTAATTATGTTGCTGATAGGTTTATTTTTCGTGATCTATATGAATAAAGTTGCTAACTTTAACGCATTTGAAGAGTTAAGAGTGTTTTGATGAGTTTAAGCTATAGGCTTAGGCTTGATGTGTTGAAATGGCAATGTGGATTCAGGTGAAATGGCATTCTTTAACACTTAAAAACACTACAGAAAAGTTGTTAACTTTAACAAATTCCGGATTTGAATTCAACTTAGATTTGATTTTTGGTGTTTTTTGTTGTTAAAGCATGGTGGCGATGTCAATGCGACTGACAACATGCAGCAGACAGCATTGCATTGGGCGGCAGTGCGGGGTGGAATAGCTGTTGCTGATGTTCTTTTGCAGAACGGAGCACGAGTTGAGGCTGCTGATCTAAATGGGTACCGGGTAGTTATCTTATTTGAATTCATTTATTGTCTCTAGCTTTGAAAGCACACTTTCTAGCTCTCAGAGCAATAGAAATGATGAAAACATTAGTGGTTTTTGTTTGTAAGTGTATTTGTAAAATAGCTAGGATTATCTTGTGTGTGATTTTGGATAGAATCATAGAAATTATATATGTGTCCAAGTTTCTATTCTTGAATGCTTACAAAAGTTTGTTCCAGGCAGTGCATGTTGCTGCTCAATATGGACAAACGGCTTTCTTGAATCATATTGTTGTCAAATATCATGCTGATTTTGATGTGCCTGATAATGAAGGAAGAAGCCCACTTCATTGGTAAGCCAAATGATTGCAAACTTTCATATCTGACTTTCAAATTGATGTCTCAACTGCCTTAGATTTCGTACTTATATTACCTTTCCCCAGGGTACTTAACCAGTTCATATGATTTTGAAGTGCTTTACTTATTTTAACTTCTAATGCATAAATAAAATTTGTTTTAAAGTACTGAAACAGCGTGAGTTTTCCCTAGAATAACAGAAGTTTCACATCTGATCTAAACAAGGTCCTTATATTTAATTTATTTTACTTATCTAGTTTGTATCTCTAAATTTTAGACAAGGAAAGGAAGACTTTGTCATTTTCCTCCAATTTCAAAGGAGATATTTTTTGTTCTTATATATATATATTTCCAATTTTCCTAGTAAGTTGAACTAGTTAATTAGGAATTTAGGTGCTGCATTAGTACTTTGCAAATATTAAATAATAGTTGCAAGCTTCTTGTTATTAAAGTTGTATATTATGACTATCTGAAACAGGGCTGCCTATAAGGGATTGGCAGATACAATTAGATTGCTTTTGTTTAGAGATGCATGCCAGGGGAGACAGGATAAAGAAGGTATACTTGGAGCATTTTCATTTTAGTTTATTCTGTATGATTTTTCATTTATTAGTGTATCAGTATTAAATGTCATTGCCCATTTTCTCTTGTTACTATTTATGCTTACTTAAGATTATCGATATTGCTTTTGGATATTGATATAAGGAAGGTAAGTTAATTGTAAGTTCTTGTTTCAAATGCCTCCTTTTGGAGGTTTCCCCTTGAATCTTTTAAAATTTGTTAAGCAGACACTTTTGTATCACCCTCATAATTTGGAGTTATATCTTTGGATTAAGCATCTTTGGGAATGCAATTAAGAGAGAGAGAATAAAAATAGCTGCACTCTTAATGTCTGCTTATAATTAGCATGATCGATATCAAATGATGAAGCAATTAGCTCAAGATATATCTATCATAAATGGAGTTCTTTCTTCCGAGGAAAACGTACTGTACTTGAATTTAAGAGAAAGTTGGCTCTTTTATGTGTCTAGCAAATTTCATGTTTAATCTTTATATGGAAAGGAAAACCACGCTTCAATCTCTCATATATGCGTTAATAGCTTAAGTTACTGTTTCTGAAATTTTTTTCTGATCAATTTTATTGTATAGTATTTATTTATTTTTTCTATCTTTTTCCTTTCCTAAGTTGTAGCTGTGTTAATACTATTTTTTCGTAAGTTAAATATTTTGAATATTTTATACCATTAGGATGTACCCCATTGCACTGGGCTGCCATGAGAGGACATGTGGAGGCTTGCACAGTGCTTGTACACGCCGGCACAAAGCAGGAACTAACTTTGAAAGATAATGCTGGGTTTACTCCGGTTGAGCTTGCATCTGATAAAGGTCATCGGAATATCGCTTTTCTCCTTGTACGTAACTGTGTATTAATGTTGCACTGCTGGTAGCATATGTGAGCCTATATGTATGCATTTATGATTAATTGTATCTATTTCTGTTAAGATGCACAATGAATCTGGATAGGATGTATGGAGGCCAACGTCTAATATGGTCATATGTATTCTAACAGATCTTCCACTAGTTTTTTGCTGTGGATTTTAAAGTTTTAACGACTGTCCGTTTTCATCTTTTATTTCTTTCTTATTAATGCTTACTACCACTAGTGGTTATATAGACATTTATTTATACACAAACACAACACATCTTGTATCGTTCCTCTCTCCTATGAGAGGCCAATTGCGTATGTATGCTTTCCTTTTTAACATAATTATTTTGTTATTTCATTCTTAAGATCTTAATTTCCGTTAATGTTTTTTTACGGATGATGCCATTATCAGGAGGATGGACGATTTTTATGCTTGCATATGCTCATGGCCGATTAATTCCTGTTGCTTTCTGTTCTTTTCTGTTTGCAACGTTTGTCTAGTATGCTGAGTACTTATTTATTATTCTTTTTTTTTTCCTTGTAAATTGGGACACTTAAGGAGAATGTAAACTTCATTTTGCAGTCAAATGTACAGAAAGCTCAGAGCAGTTGGTGGAGAGACAAATTTGGTAGTGGGAAGATCATGAACTATGGTTATGCTCCTATTTTATTAAGCATCATCGTAATTCTAACGATTCTTTTCATGAACTCAGTACTTGCGGGTAATTAGATTATAGTCTTCCTGATATTCCTCGACTTTAAAGGTGGTTATGTTATTTATTTTTGGAACTAACTTGAGCTGCTTGTTCTTAGCTCCTAATCTTACGAAGGTTACTGCTGTCATTGGCCTCTGGGGTTGGACCGCTGTTTCTCTGTCATTTGGCTCATTGATAATGTTCTATCGGTGTAGTAGGTGAGGCATTGGCCTAGCATACTTCATTTGCAATCTTTTACTCTCTGTTGTCACTTAATCTCTATCCTGTGTTTGTTGGCATATACTAGTATTTTTTGTATATTAAAAATATGTATGTATGCAAATTCCGTATCTTCATTGGCATGTGGTCATATTCCTTCTGGAATGCATTGATTTCAGATATTTATCGAGTTACCAAACCCACAACAATGACATTTTTTTTTTAATTTGATCAGTAAAGACCCAGGATATATTAAAAGACCCACGGACTTGGGTGGCTCCATTGATACAGAGGTATTCACATCTGTTTTTAACTCTTTTTATTTCTATTTTTATTTTTTATTTATTCTGAATTGCAAATTGAAGGCAGTAATGTTTTAGTTTTACTTTAAGAAAAGTAATGCTTGAAGCCTCGAAGGTAGAATTGCAAGCAGCCAGGGCCCTGGTTTATATGTATATATGTAAATTATGGTCAAAGCTGTCAATATATGTGGAACCGTGTAGAAAGAGGTCGACCTGAGAGCTTGATCCAGTACTTGATTCATGATCCTTGCATTATCTAGCTCCCACATTGTAAATTTTGTTAGAGGGAATGGTTATTTTTTCCTTTGACCAATAGAAGATAGATATGATAGTTAATATTCTTGAGCCTATATCTATTATAGACCATTTATATTATAATTTGGTTGGAAACATTCTTAATCGTGTTTGATTAAGCTTTCTGTGCATCATCAGATTACTTATCCTTACTGAATTTAGTCCAGATATAACATTCAAATATTTCAGGATCCGCTGTTGAACATCGACATGAACTGTTCCTCTGAATGGGCTGGAAATTGGTCTCAACTTTGCCCTACTTGCAAGGTTAGATTATTTTAATCTTTTTTTTTTCAAGATAATTCGAATGATTATTAATATCTTCATGCACACATATTTTTTGTTCTTGGGATGCTTTTTGTATTAAATTGGCTTGGTTGTCACATTTTTTTTCCCAGATAATTAGACCTGTTCGTGCAAAGCACTGCCCGACATGTAAACGATGTGTAGAACAGTTTGACCATCACTGTCCATGGATATCTAATTGCGTCGGCAAAGTAAGATTTTGGCTTGTTATCTTCAAGAAAAATAGACTAACATAATTGTTCTGTTGAGAATGGCAAATTATTTTGGAGTTAGTCCCGGGCTTCAAGCACCCACTCTAAACCATGAATTTTTCACTTCTTTATACCTGATATATATAAGTCGTCTTTATCGTTAGCTTCATTAGTTTCACTATCATGCATCACTAATTTCATTATCATGCATATTGCAGAGAAACAAGAGAGATTTCTTCATCCTCATCTGCCTGGGAACATTGACATCATTTATTTCTTGCGTCGTTGCAATCCAAAGTATGTCAAATGATCTACATCCTTCTTGATAATATGCCAACAAACAATTCAGTTTTGGTCTAAGCAAATTCTGTGATTTTGCTGGCAGGGATTTCGACAGCACTACCACCATTGTCAATTGAAGAGACTTGGATTCATTCTGTTATAGTCCAACATCCTGGTGCTGTGACATTTTTGGTTGTGGACACTGTTGTTTTTGCAGTAGTGGCAACACTGACCACAGCACAGGCTTCTCAGGTACTTTCCCCAACTGCTTTTTTTAAGCCATCAGTGAAAACTCAGCTACTTAAAGAATTACGTTCTCCGAGCAAATTCAGTTATTGAATGACATTGTTGCAATGAGATATGAATATTATAATGGTAAAGTTGCTAATAAAATTTTCATGTCTGTTGCAGATAGCTCGAAATATCACTACTAATGAATTAGCGAATGCCCGTCGATATGGATATCTTCATGGACCAGATGGGAAGTTTCGTAACCCTTATAACCATGGCTGCCGAAAGAACTGTTCGGATTTCATCATCCGGGGTTACACTGATGATGCGGAAATTGCTTGGCCTCCATTGCAGCAGGTTGCTAGCTAGAATTGCTCCCATTGTGTTGGTTCACATTTATATACTGGGCCATTTATTTATTTCTCTCGGTTTTGTATGAGAATTATCATCTAGTGCAGCTAATTATGTTTTGATTCCATTATACATCCCATTGTTTTGATTATGTATCAAAGAAACAAGAGCTCAGTAACTTTTTATTGTACAGTTCAAATAAAGAAACAATAAATGAATTAAAAATGATTAAAATGTCTTTTTGGGTCCTGTAAAGCAAATTTTGGGAGCCGTTATAGTGTTGCTAGTTCTCACTTCTCATTATAGACAAACAAATGATGAAAACAAAACGATCTTCATTTCCCAAATGCCAAAACTGTTACTCACTGGAGTTTCTTTTCTTGTTCTACCAAAATTGGCCGTTTAAACATCATTAGTTGTTTGGCGTTAGTGTACACAGTAAGATATACGAACTGTGAAAAACAAAGAAGCATAATAAAGGCTTCGAAAAGGAAAGGGTATCTTTGGGGTGGCTTCATGGTTAAGTATACTATATGAAGAACGATGGCGCACACAAGGAAGCACGCCATCACAAACAATTTCAAGAGGCTTGCTTCTCTGGTGGCTTGGCTCCGACCAGGTGCAGCACGGTTGAGAAAGAAAAAGAGAGCCGATAGGGCGATGTAAGGTGGAACCAGTTTGTCCCGAACTAGGAGAGGGAACATCGAGAACAAGGCGAAAAGTGTCATCCAACTTAGAATAAAAGGCTCTTCGATTGCTAGAAGAGTTGCCGGGAGGAGAGGCAGTAGAATTGACTTCTCATGCACTGTGGATTTGAATACAAACTATTATAAATGCGAGTTCACGAACCATGACATAAAATGGCGATCTGAAATATAACTGGCGAAAGGGATAGATCAAACTACCTTGGAATGAGAACAAGTAAAACGCGAAAGCGCTGTTGAGCAACGCGTAAAGGAAGCCTTTTTTGCTCGGAGCCCATATCTGCTGAAGCATTGAAGGCAGGCAAGTTGAGATAGTTGCGCCCAAGCTGAGCAGCTTCAACAGTGGTGTGGTGAACAATCTCTTCCATTTTATGAGAACCGAAGTGGTACACCAGAAGTTAGCAACATAATCCTCGTATATTCCTCTCTCGAAAGGAGCCAGGCGAGAGAGAACCTGTACCATTAATTCAAGTTACACAAGTCAATGCATACTGATTGAATCAAAGTCAGTACCAACTGTAAAAAAAGTATTAGTCGATAATTCTTCTGTGTATTGAGCCATTGCAAAATCAATCATTGAAAATTGCAATTCTTGTTATTTTGCTCAAGTAAATATAGAAGTGGAAAAAAAAGGGGCGTTGCAACCCACAATGATGCTTACCTGAAAAAAGGCTTCTGCGGAATAGAGATATGGCCACCAGATAATAGTGAAAGTTGCTACAACCACGGTGCCTAATTTTAGCACTTCCACAATCGGATTCGAACGCCTCAGACATTTACCCAAGAGATGGCCGAAAAAAGCAGGTGCAAAATATGCACTCATCTACAAAGGAAAAGAAGAATAAACACCAAGGCCACCTTCACAAATGGAAATCACCTTGTAAATAAAACTCAATGAACCAAGCTCATGATGAATTATAATACACTAATCTGTCCTGAAAATCACCTGTTTGTGGTTTAAAGCGAGACTGAACAACACACAACCTACAAGATCTTTGTCAGATAGGATAGATGCGATAGCGCCAACAGTCAGGCCCAAGCTAATACAGTTGTACTGAAAGTGAATAATCACCATGGATGAGAAAATTTCAGAAAGGACGATAAGCTGAAGAAAGAGATGTAATATTCAAAGTTTTACCTGAAAATGACCATGGTCGATTAGGATGAGGCATGGGTTAAGCAAAATCATTGCAATGTGCCAAGCAATCTCACTTTTACGGCCGCTTCTGCGACCAGTATGATACACAAACACAAAATACAAAACCACCGGAAAAAACACCAAAACATCTGAGGATAGCACTGTCCACCTCATGAGAAGTTTCCTGCAAAATAAAAAAAAAAAAAAAAAGTTGACACGCTTATGAATCTAGCTTCATGCGTTTTATGTTAATAAGTATTGAGAAACTGCTTCGACATTCAAAATGCTATCTTGAATCTGTATCTATAACATAGACTCATGAATGAGAAAGCAGCTACAAGGAAGTTTGAAATTCCTCCACACTCTCCCAATTCTCCTTTTCACTCTTGATTCTCTTTCAAGCAAGAGACAATCAATCAGATCATTATTACTCAGCTGGGTCTAACCAACATCATAACAATTTCATACCAAGCCAATCTTTCACTACTAACCATCACAAATATGGGAAATTTCATTGAACAATAAACCCCGAAAACAATCGCGGGTCAGAACACAAACACCCCTAAAGCAGCTTTCTTCCACCACCAAGCCATAAAAATGAAACACAACCAAACTTTCCTTCACCAACAAGCAACAACAAAAAACAACAATGGGCAAAGCTCAGAACACAAACCCCAGATAGGACTCGTGGCCGCGGGAGGCGAAGAGCTCGACGGAGCCAGGGTGGAAGAGCCTGAGGAAGAGGCCATGGAAGAGGCTCTGGTAGGCAGTGAGAGGAGGGTAATCAAGACCCCAATAGCTGAGATCATTGTGTGTTGTGTTTTTGTACCAATCTCTTACTGGGAGACTCAGGGTTATCTCCATCCAATGCCTCTGAGCCTCAAAATCCCCATACTTTGGAGGGTTTTGGGCTCCAGAATAAGGATGCAATGAAACACCCAATCTCACCAACATCCCAAAAGCAGCAATGGAAATGAAAGCCAACCCAATTCCCTTGTGAACAATCCACCACCAACCATCATCATGAAACTCTTCTTCATTGCTTGTGTTTTTCTCTGCCCTGCTTCTCAAGTCCTTGTGCCCTTTGGATTAGAATGAAGACTAATGGCTCAGTGATTGAGAATTTCAGATTATAATAAAAGGAAAAGCTAAAGAGAAGAGAGAGTTACCAGTTGGTGACATTGGGCTTCAGATCTCATCAAGAATATGAAGAAGAAGAAATAAAGTTTGGGGCTTTTTGGGTTTTGTCGATGAGATCGAGTGGTTGGTTTGACAAATTGTTTTTGTCTGCGTTTTGAGTCCTCAATTGACAATTGCCACCTAATTTTGGGTTAATTTTGCATTTACCCACTTAGCTTTATGTTTTCTTGCATTTTGCCTCCCTCATTACTTGTTTTTGAGAGATTACTCCATCATACAAATAATAAACGAACTTCTTCTGAATATTCCTTGAATTTCTGAAGTTTTTTTTTTTTTTTTTTTAGTGAACATGATTGTATTATAAGTTTGTAATTATATCAAATTTTTTTTTCTCAATTTATCAAATATGACAAAAGTATTTCTTAAATTCTCTAGTTTTCATATAAAATTACTATTTTTAATGTAGTTTAACTTGAAGAAAAATGTATGATTGGTCTACTAGAATGGATTTTTTCTGTACAATAAGGTTTAATTCATTGTGAATGATGTTACAGGTATCAAAATTTCCGATAATTTTGCATTTACACATTGATTGATGTTACAAATCTTATTTATTGCGTCATATTCGAGCTCGTGGGTCGAAACTACAGTACGCACAAAAGATGAGGGGAAAAAAGTACAAATAGATAATTTTTAGAGGATAAAGCGGCAATTTCCGTTAGTTTCTCGACGAAACAACCAGACGGAAATAGCATCCGAGAAACCTCCAGAAGTTCACACAAAAACCGCCATTGTTGTTTCTTCGAAGCTTATATTCGAAGTCGATGCTTTCTTTCTCTCCCAGATTTTGATTCCAAACGAAAGTCACAGACCTTCTTCGTCTCTTCTTCATTGTACGGACATGGCTCTAAACCCTCAGCTGTTCCCCAACGGCATGCCCGTCCCTTTCGTCAACGAGATGTTCGTCTTGGCCAGAGACGGCGTCGAGTTCGAGATCGACAAAGTCCCTGGGTCAGTATTCTAATCAAATTCAATTCCATAATCGTCGATTAGGGTTTTTGGTTTTGCAAATTCTTTGTTTTTTTTCTATTTGAGAGTTTTTTGGTTTGGTAATTAGATTAGACCAAGCAGATCTCATTCGAACCTGAAAAGAGATTGGTTGTTCGTAAAAACTCAATGATTTTAACTCAAGTTTGGGTTTTCAGCTTTGTTGCTGTGTAAAGGTTGTTTGTTTCTCGATCTTTCAATTCCGTTTTTAATGAAGTTTGGAATTGAGATTTTGGTGGCGCAATATTAATGGTTAAAAGATGCGTTTTTCATTTTCTTAAATTACCAGAATTGTCTTGTTAATTTGGTTTTGAACTTTGTGTTTGGGTCTCTATCCTTAAAAAAGTGATCGTCTTTGCATTTGAAAAGAAGGAGAAAGTAGAATTGGAAAAGGCCGAACAAGTAGTTTTAGAATCATAGTTCAATGGATCAGACAACTAGATTAATTGAGAACCCCTGATTAGAAAAGATTAGTTGATAAGTCTGACAGACGTAGTTTTTCGCCCTTCAATATTTGCGGAAAATCATTACTTTTCGTTTCGATTGTGATCTTATGGCCGGTCTCTCTGTTTAATGCGATTTGATTGAGTTCTGGCTTAACTGGTTGATTCATTTCTTTGAATTTTTGTTCATGACTCTCTGGTTCCCGGTGGGTTATATAGATCAGAGACATAGGATAGCATAGGATAAGCTTAGGATCTCAACTTTCGATAGTGATTTTAGATTAGTATAGTGTACTACTATCTTTGTGTTAATTGGTCGTAATATCTATACTTAATCAATCTCAACGGGAATGACTTTAAAATAATCTTGCTAGATTATTTTAGTATATGAACTTACTGGGTACTTCTGTTGCAGAAATCATGGGGGCCAGGTTAAAGCAAAGGGAACAATTTACTTGTCGAATATACGCATGGTATTTGTCGCAAATAAGCTCATTGGAGACTTTTTTGCGTTTGATATGCCCCTGGTATGAGATAATACTCGTGTAGCTAAAACATTTTTTTTTTTTTTTTTGCTTCACATATAGTTGCACGAAGTTTATATCCTACTTTTGTGCTCCAGATTTACTATTAAATGAGGTGACTTTGTTAAGATATTGTCTTGCCTCTTCTCTTAGGGGTAAATTTGTTGGATTTCTCTCTCTTACTCTTGTTAGAAAGCTAGAAATATAGCTCAGCTGTATCTTCTTATAATTTGCAATACTGGACAATGGACACAGCTCTTAAACCTTCTCATAATCATTCAGATCTTTTTTGTTTCAAATGTACGAGTTATTTTCTTATAAAAAAATAAAAAAAAAAAACTGTCTGAACGCTCTTGTTTACTTAGCATTTTACCTCAGTGATATTTTCAGCTTTCACTTTTCCACAAGTCATACTCTGACATTTTTTACCCCATTTTCTTGTTACTATTTTGCTCTTTGATCACTTAGATTGTGCTTTTCTCTCATATGCAGCTTCATGTTCATGGTGAAAAGTTCAATCAGCCTATTTTTTTCTGCAACAACATATCTGGTCAGGTGGAACCGGTAAGTATGATAGTTAGGATAGCATTACAGAGCAATGGTCCCCTTCCGTTTAACTGTAATTCATGGTCTTCCTACGACTTATTTCAGGTGGTTCCGGAGAATCAGCCTGGGGCTCTGTATTCCACTCATTCGTTCAAGATTTTGTTCAAGGAAGGTGGCTGCGGCACATACATTCCTCTTTTCTTCAACTTGATTGCTTCTGTTAGACATTATAATCGGCAGTATCAACAAGCCAATTCGAGGCCGGAGCCCCGTGTAGATCCTTTGCGAGCAGCGGAGACTCCTGTCGATGAGATGATACGACATGCGTATGCGAACAAACTCTTTTTCTCTACAAATTTAGCAATCTAGGGTATTATACATAGCGCTTTTTTCATTTAACTACTTGTTTCAATCATGCAGGTACGTTGACCCTAATGATCCAACGAGAATCTTCTTGCAGCAACCAACCCCTGAGTCTCAGCTAAGGCGACGCACGTACCAGGCCCGTCCAGCTGAAGACTCCATGTAATGTTGTTTTGTGGTGGTAAATAAATTACTTGTTTCAAGAAACCAATGAACAATCTGCTATCGTGATGCATAAAACTGAGTGCACATAAATCATAATAGCTTGCTTATAAGTTGTATATGTGAACTGCTTTATTTTTTGTTGCAATGAATATCCGTTGCGTTCTGTAGATCTTATTGCTATTTAGTGTAGAATCTGTTCTAGTTTAGGGCAACCATAAAAATAAAAAAATAATAATAAAAATAAAAAATTAAAAATGCTTATTAAATAAGGACTAGGACTGAACCTATAAGGTTGGAAATGAATACTTTCTGAAACTCGGCAACTACGAGGGTATTAAAGCAACACGCACTGAGAGTGAGAGTGTTTTCTTGAGCCTGTTTATCAGCCATTTACTTTTCATGTTCTCACTTATTTCAAAGGTTACAGCTATTAAGAAATACTAAGAAATGAAACCAACCATTTATGCATTTCAAACATCTACGAGGAAGCCTCAAAATTATGTTCCCTTCTGACAAAATTTCATTTCTTCAACCATCACATGAAGTGAAAAAAAAAATGAGGCAACTTGAGAAAGTTCAGTGCTCAAATCAGTGGAGGTCATCAATAACACTTGAATATGCGCAGGAAAATGCCAAACCTTAAAAGGGTAGATAAGAGTAGTGTGTTCAAGTGAAATAGTGTTGATGATAGATCACGTTGTCCCTTGCAAAAAGAGTTCCCAACATTTTAAAACACCAGAGAAGCCATAGCAACTTGTGAAATGATGTGTTTTGAACAAATGGTAGGCTAAAAACAATCTGCAGTGATGATCATTGTGCTTTTCTCAAGCAGTGAACTTGGTCTCTCTTACAAAGTTGGTCCAGCTAGTTTCGTCATAATTAGGATCACAATCTTCCTTTGATAGTTTTCCCATCTCCACTTTAATCCTTCAACTTTGTATTATACAAGTTGTCCACTAAACAAATACACTAATATCTACCTCAATATTTATCTCCCTTGTTATGAGTCATCATAGCAATATGTCCCTACCATGTCTTTTTGTTCTCTGTCACTCAACTAGCAACTTGATTCTCTTCTTTAACAAATTTTCTTTCTTTCCACAAAGCCCTTGAAACAAACACAAATCTAAGTACCTCTGGTTTCCACCAAATTATCATGATCTCTTATCACTGTTTAGAAGGAAGTGTTGTTGGCTTTTTCCAAAAGACAGGCTAACATGCTGAATAGGAAGACAAAGCCATGTGATTTTCAACCATCATTGTCTCTCAAGAGACCCCAATTCACTTTCCTCTTCACTATCCATTTCAATTTACAGATTGTTTGGCATACATAACCAAATTAATCTTCTATATAAACTTGTTTACAATGTTAAAGTTCAAAAACATCTTAAGTTCTCATAATCTCAAGCTCAAAGATCTACTTTTTTAAAACTCTTTTCCCCTCTATTTTCCTAAACCATGGGCTTCCGTTTGCCGAGAGCACTTAATGCAAAGAAAGTTATTCAGAGGTCTTATTCGAACGCAAAAGATATCCCCAAAGGCTTTTTGGCGGTGTATGTCGGGGTCGAGAGCAAAATGAAGAGATTTGTCATACCTCTAGCCTACCTCAACCAGCCTTTGTTCCAAGAGTTGCTGAGTCGAGTTGAAGAAGAATTCGGATTTGATCATCCGATGGGAGGTCTTACAATCCCCTGTAGAGAAGACGCTTTCATCGACTTGATTTCTCGCTTGAATGCCTAATTATGAGGAGAGACAGTTTATTGAAAATTGTAATTGTGTCACAATTTTGTAAGGCGAAGAATGCCGATACATGTAAATACGTAGGGGACAGAAAAAGAAAAATGTCCCAAAGAATGATATAAGTAAATACTATCTGATTATGAATTTTTTTGTGTGTTCAATTTTCTGATTTGACATTCATCTGTAATGGCAGCAAGTGCAAAATCATATCTATATACTTGAATTAAATGGTAGGAAGCTCAACCTTGAAAATCAAGGACTAAAAGGTGAAGAGTAATCTTTTAGGATACACAAATATTTTCTCAGGTTTTAATTGGATTAACAGAGCAGATTTGTACTCTTTGTAGTTCAAGCAAGTAAAATATATTTAATATCTTAGCGAAAGAAAAAGAGTAAAATATATTTAATAGTTGTAGCCACACTTGTTATTATTTTTTAGATTATTTTTATTACTGTTATTATTTTGAGAAACTGTGAATCAGTAAATGAAGATCTCCATTCTATTCTTGCCAAATTTTCATAAAGCTTTTTGAGTTTTTTAAGTAATGGCTCTTAGGACTCTCTCTTTCTTTGGGTGGAAACGCTAACAACAATTCTTCTTCACTCACTCAATTCAGATCTTTTGTCGTAAAGCCTATATCAGAGACTTTTGGTCCTCTAAAGATCAACCTTGTGGCTCAGATCAGAAACATGTTGATCAACATGTTTCAGCCAAGTACTATCAGATTTAGGCAAATAAGTTGGTACTGGAGTAGAGCAGAGACAATGAACAAGCTAGTGGGAACTTGATGAATTAAATCCGAAGAACACCGTTAGAATTGAATGAGGATTCTCTATTTACAACTTTCTCATAGGGTCAAAACATTTCCTTTCGCTAAGAAAAGGAAAAATACATTATCTACAAAATTGTTCTACAATTTATGTTAGTGATATGAATTACAATCAATTCAACTGAGAAGTGACATCGATGAAGATGTCTTCTCTGCATGGAATGGTGAGCCCGCCCATCGGATGCTCATACCCGAACTCTTCCTCCGCCAAACTTAGCAGTTCCTGAAATGCAGGCTCGTTTAGGTACGATAGAGGTACTATGTAGCGCTTCTTCTGGTCCTGTCCGACATAGACTGCAAAATAGCCTTTTGGAACGGTTGTTGACTTCAAGGCTGCTTCTTTAAGGCCCGAAAGCGTCCTTCGGAGAGCCTTCTTTCCATTAGCAATTCCGGCCAATCCAAACGCCATCTTTATCTTCCTGTACTTTGCTTTAGAGGAGGTTTTGAAGGCTAGAATTTTCAACTGATTTTACTAGTAGAGAATGTGATGATTGTGATGAAGCTACGTGATAACAAGGCCTCTATATATGGATGAATGGACTTGTGAAAAAAATTTCAAAAGCTTCTAAAACTTGTGGCTGCTAAGGCCATTGGATTAGGTCTTGAATTTGTAAGTGACATTTGAAAAGCTCACATGGATATGTCTTCCAACTCATGTATGTGGAAACTTGGTTGTAATGAGTTTTGAGAAACAAATAGATATATATGATGATCTGTCTGACCCTTTACATGATAACAACCTACAAAGGACCCCACTGGAAACAAGAGATTTGAAGCAAAGAGAGAGAATTTGGGGACATATTCTCTCACAACAGAAACTTGTTTGAGATACGGAAATCTATTGTCTTATTGGTAATAAGGTCTACCATATATATCAAAGAAGACAATACCATGTGATTGCTCAAAAGACCATCTATATCACGGGACCCCATTCAATTTAATTTCTTTTTGCTCTTTACCTTATATTTCGTGTAACTTTATGTCCCACAACAACTCTATATATGTACACATTTAAAAACCCCAAGTCCTCAAATCTCGTGAACCAAAGACCTTTTACTAGTAGCATTGCAAAAACTATGGGTTTTTCTTTGCCTAGAGTAGTTAATGCCAAGCAACTTATTCGGACGCCATTCTTAAATACAAACCAACTTGTAGATGTCCCAAAAGGCTATATTTGGCAGTTTTGTTTGTTATGAGACCAATATTAAGAGGTTTGTGATCCTGATTTTACTTGACACAATCTTGGTAATTCGAAGATCTTCTATGTCAAGCTGAAGAAGAATTCGTATTTGATCATCCAATGGGGGGCCTTACAATGCCCTGCAGAGAAGATATGCCTTTATCGATCTTGTTGCTCGCTTGAATGCCTCGTGATAGGGCAAATAGTGATGACATTCACTAACAAACATCATTGTGACAATTTTTTAGGTAGAAAGCGGATATACGACGAGAACAATTTTCTTAGGGGAGTGGAAGCCAAAATGTCCTGATAAGAATATCATAGCAATTTTTGTTCAAATATTTTATTTGAGATTCTTTTTATTGTTTTAACAATTATCTGTGCTTTAAGTTTGAATGAAGTACATAAACCAAATTACTCAAGGGAGCAGAATCTGAGGGAAAAATACTTGATAGTTTCCAACCACCATTACAGGCATAAGTCTAATCACCCTAAGAACAGAGAACTTGGAACATAAACATTCAGTGGAAAATTAGGAATAAAGCATTGGAGATGTGGAATCTATAAACAGCAAAAAGTGGTGTGACCAAGTGAATAATGTTGAGAAACTTTATCAGGTGGAGATATATGTGTTTTGAAGGCTCAGATGGGTTGTCTTGTCTCTTGCAATAAGATATCATGTCTTCCATTTTGTGAGACCAAAAAGAAAAATCACAATAATATCTTTGAGCACTATATAGGCTCAAAAAAATCATTGAGTCTATGTATCCCTAGAAGCAGAGAATCTGGTCACTCTCACAAAGTTGGTGTATTGAATCAATTAGACTCACATTGTCTGCTTGATCATTTGCCATTTTCAGTTAAGTCTTTGAATCATGGATTTAACAAAGTGGTCCACTAGCACTTCAACATTGTTGGTGTTCCTCAACTATTACACTAATTTCCACTATCCATTTTCAATGCTACTTGACATTAGGTATGACAACAATGTGTCCCCAATCATGTCTATTATCTAATTGTTAGCTTTGTGGCTCTAGTGTCCTTCAGCTAATAATTTGTGTTTTCTATATTATTTCTCATCTATCTCCATTGCAAAGTAGTGATTTCTTGGATTTTTTAAAAACCAGCTTGTAGGACATGATGTATTAGGAAGACACTAGCATGTGATTGACCAAAAGCCTATGTCCCTTTAACAGAAGCCATGATATCCAAATGCCTCTTCACTCTTCACCGTTCATTTCTATACAAATATATATGGTTGGCCTACACTATTATGACTCGTCTATGAACTCTCTTCTATATATACACACCTCATAAGTTTGGTTCGAAATCATCCAAAGTTGTTATTTTTCTTAACTCTTACATCTCTACTTCACTTCCTTTTGCACACTTTTACCTTCTTTCTCAAAGAGACTCGTACATACGAACAATGGGCTTCCGTTTGCCAAGAGTAGCGAACGCAAAGAACCTTATGCAGAGGTCTCTCTCTAATGCAAAAGATGTCCCAAAAGGCTGTTTGGTGGTTTATGTCGGGGATGAGAGCAAAAAGAAGAGGTTTGTGGTCCCTCTGTCGTACTTGAACCAGCCTTCATTCCGAGACTTGCTAAGTCAAGCTGAAGAAGAATTCGGATTCAATCATCCAATGGGTGGCCTTACAATCCCTTGCAGAGAAGACGCTTTTGTCGATCTCATTTTTCGGTTGAATGCCTCATTATAAGGGTAGACACCAATAGATTATATGTCACTAACAAAGATAATTGTTAGAATTTTTTTAAGGCGAATAATGTTGCCTGTAGTACATACCATGTAAATATTTTTCCTTCAGGCGGACTGAAATTGAGAATGTCCCCAAGAATGATATCAACAAACACTTCTTTATT
This sequence comes from Boehmeria nivea var. tenacissima, assembly GCA_018132145.1. Taxonomy (NCBI): domain Eukaryota; kingdom Viridiplantae; phylum Streptophyta; class Magnoliopsida; order Rosales; family Urticaceae; genus Boehmeria; species Boehmeria nivea. Next base: position 18,161,765 of record CM030878.1, on the reverse strand, counting down.
TTCTCTTCCAATGAATTATTTGTTCTCGAAAGTTTAAATTCCTTAATATACGAATCATTAGCCTCTCATCCCCAGCCTGAGAATACATTGTTGAATAAATGGGCTTGATACATGTTGTTGTTAAGATCTATTTAATTCGTAATAATGCTTAGTGAATTTAATTGCGTACATTTGTAAATTTCATGCCAATTTCTACGAGTCCATATTCGTTATTTGCCCATGCAATTAAAGCTCAATACAAAATGTCCATATCGAAAACAAATTTAGTAATTTCTTCACATTTATGGTCAGCTTAAAATCAATGACTTTCTTTCAGGCCTGTCAGTAAGGAGTCTGATTTGATTCCAATGAAAGAAAATAAAAATATCCATATCTATCTGATTTGTTAGTCATGGAACAATGATTTCTCTGCTTAGGCAATTGGTGTCATTTAGTGACCTTTTTTTTTATCAATCTGTTTCAGCTAATTAATGGTCTTTTGTGATGGAATTGGAGCAGAGTTTGTTAGATAGAAGATAGATCAAGCAAAATGGAAAAAGTGATAAGCCCATAAGCACAAATATTTCTCTAGTCTCAGTTTACATGTATCTATAAAACAGAACATGTGGAACCAAAAAAAAAAATCTCTCGTTACAACTTCCTAAAATCGCCTACAAAATTGTTCGTGCCAATGCCACTAAATATCACAATCCGTTTCCGAACTGAGAAGTGAGATCAATGAAGACGTCTTCTCTGCAGGGAATTGTGAGTCCACCCATTGGATGCTCATATCCGAACTCTTCCTCTGCCATACTTAGAAGTTCTTGAAACGCAGGCTCGTTCAAATACGACACAGGTACGACATAGCGCTTCTTCTCCTCCTCTCCAACATACACTGCAAAGTAGCCTTTTGGAACGGTTGTCGTTGACTTCGAGGCCGCTTCTTTAAGGCCCGAAAGTGTCCTTCGGAGAGCCTTCTTACCATGAGCAATACCAGCCAAACCAAATGCCATCTTGATCTTCTTGTGTTGTTGCTTTAGAAGAGTTTTTGGAGACTAGAGTTCACAAATAGTTCTCTAGTATAGAATGTGATACTGATGACTTGATTAAGCTTTGTGGCGATGTGCTTTTATATATAGATGATTTGCTCTTTGGGAAACTCCCTCAAGAATACAGCTTTTCAAACAAGTGGCTGTGGAGGCAATTGGGTATACTTTTTTTTTTTTTAAAGAGGCATTTGGAAACTTCACATGGGTTTGTCTTTATATTGATACATGATATATTGGTTGTGGTTGAGACATATTAATATGATCTGTCTAACATTACCAGTAGAACAACTTACAAAAGAGCCCACTTGAAACAAAAGATTGGAAGCAAATAGTAACTATATATTGTTGGACATACACTATACAAATAGAAGATTTGGTTGAGATATAGTTATCCATGCGTTTTCTATATGTACTTTTTTTTTTTTTTTCATTTATCAAAGTTCCTTTACTATTGCTTTTTGAGTGTGGTTTTCATTTGATGTCTTAATTACGTGTTATCTTTTATAGCCATTTCACTTTTCCCCTAGTTTTCCTCTTTAACATCGTTTTCAATTTCAATGTCGGTATATATATATATTTTTTGGGTTTTCACAGTCGTTTTAACTTTACTGTCGTTTTTCATCTCTCCGTCTTTTCTCTTTTAATGTCGTTCACAGAAAAATGTACTAAGAAAGAAAAAAAAGAAATACGTACTTTCATTTTGCAACCACCTTACTTGAAAGAAAAAAATCCAGTGGTTAAAGAATTAAGACATTGGAGATAGGAATCTAGAGTACCCATATATATACAATCATAGGACAGACATTAAACTACAAAAAATATGTGTGACCAAGTGACTAACGTTGAGAAACTTTATCAGATATGGAGATACGTGTTTTGAAGGCTCATATGGGTTGTCTTGTCTCTTCCAATAACATATCACGCCCTACCATTTTGTAGCCTATGTATCATGTCCTACCATTTTGACACTATTTAGGCTCAAAAAGTTGAATTCAAGTCATTGAGTCTATGTAATCCTAGAATCAGTGAACTTGTTGGTCATTCTTATCAAGGATTAGTGCCATAGTGGGCCCACTTTATCTGCTGATCATTTTCCCATTTTCAGTCCAGTCCTTTAACCACCCTCTGGATTCAACATTTTATCAAAGTGCTTTTCAACAAATTTCCATGTTACATGTCTTGGTTACTTAAACAATATTATGTACTAATCATGTCTATTATATAATGGTTAGATTTGTGACGTTTAGCTAAAATCTTCTCATCTTCATTGCAAATGAGTGATTTTTGAAGAGGCCAGCTTGTAGGACATGATATCTGTATTAGGAAGACAATAGCATGTGATTGACCAAAAGCCTTTGTCCCTTTAACAGAACCCATGATATCTATACAAATATGTATGATTGGCCTACTTACTAATTACTCATCTATCAACTCTCTTCTATATATACAAATCTCATAAGTTTGGTTTCAAAACCATCCCAAGTCCTTGGTTTTCTCAACTCTTTTTACATCTTCACTTCATTTCCTTTTGCACACTCTTTCCTTCTTTCTCTAGATCAGAGACTAATCCAGACACGCAATGGGCTTCCGTTTGCCACGAGTAGTGAATGCAAAGAGCCTTATTCATAGATCTTTCTCTAATGCAAAAGATGTCCCAAAAGGCTATTTGGCAGTTTATGTCGGGGATGAAAGCAAAAAGAAGAGGTTTGTCGTCCCTCTATCGTACTTGAATCAGCCTTCATTCCAAGACTTGCTAAGTCAAGCTGAAGAAGAATTCGGATTCGATCATTCAATGGGAGGCCTCACAGTTCCCTGCAGAGAAGACGCCTTTGTCGATATTATTTCTCGGTTGAAGGCCTCATTTTGAGGGTAGACACCAATAGATTACACTTCACTAACAAAGATGGTTGTTATAAACTTTTTGTAAGGCAAATACTGTTGCCTGTAGCAGATAACATGTATATATTTTTCGTTTTGGGACTGAAATCGATAATGTTCCCAAGAATGACTGAGAAAAAAGTTTTCCATTTTCCCATCCAATGAATTACTCATTATGCAATTGTGTCTTTTAAGATTCAACTTATTGTTGTGGATGTTTGATTAGCTTCTGGTAGCAGGCTAGCACCAACATTAAAACTATCTTCAATAAGTACATTTGATTGTAGAAGAGGACTCCAAAGAAAGCCTAGTTACATTTCTTGTTACGAAAAGCAATTTCGTGTGTAGATTTTTAAATCGACTGCATAACTTAGTCTCTTATGCCCTGTTCAACAATGTTGCACGATAAGTCGGCTAAGAACACACGCTGTTATTGATTATATCCAATTAATTTCTGATTCCTCTTTAGCAATGCTTATAATTTTTTTTTTTTTTTTGAGGAGATGCTTATTGAATATGATTGCGGTCTGCATGTCTATTTCATTACATTATTTGTTATCGGTCGATGCAAATCTAGTAACATAGTACTTACAAATTGTTCATGTTGGTTGGGGTTATGTACTTATGCCTCAGAAATGCGATTGAATACCAATAAATTAACTTGTTTATATGTATAATTAGTTCAAGATCAATGATTTTCTTTCAGGTCTGTCAGTCAGGCATATCATTTTAATATTGCCTAATCCCCCAAGTCCTGACCTTAGTGAAACTTAGCAACAGAGTATGCAGATAAGACGTTCTGTTTCAAGACTAATCGCTTTTAACATGTTCGTAGTCACACAACGCTAATTTGATCAACATGTTTCAGCTAAATGTTGTCCTTAGTTCTCATATAAATTGCAAAGGTTTGTTCAACAATCGGCACAAACCATTCTATGTTCTCGGTTTATGATTCTCTTGAAAAGAGAAAATGTTGAACCAAAAGATGAATTTCTATTTACAACAACTTAACTGACTACAAAAATTTTTCCTACCAATAACCCCGATTACAATATATTCATAATTGAGAAGTGAGATCAATGAAGACGTCTTCTCTGCAAGGAATTGTGAGTCCGCCCATCGGGTGGTCGTATCCGAACTCTTCCTCTGCCATGCTTAATAGTTCTTGGAATGCAGGCTCGTTCAAGTACGACACGGGTACTACATAGCGCTTCTTCTCCTCCTCTCCGACATAGATGGCAATGTAGCCTTTTGGAACGGTTTTCGACTTCATAGCAGCTTCCTTGAGGCTCGAGAGTGTCCTTCGGAGGGCCTTCTTTCCATGAGCAATACCAGCCAATCCAAATGCCATCTTGGTCTTCTTATAGTGTTTCTTCTGGAAGAGTTTTGGAGACTAGAAAGATAGTTCACAAATGGTTTCCTTTGTATAGAATGTGATGACTTGATTCGGTTCTGTGGTGATATGGCCTTTATATATAGATGGTTTGCTGTTTGGGATACACTCTAGACAGCTTTCTAAACACTTGGTTATGAAGGCAATTGGGTAGGTTTTTTTTTTTTGTTTTTTGCAAACTTCACATGCGTTTGTCTTCCAAATCAATACATGATAACTTGGTTCTGGTTGTGACAGTGTTATATGATATGTCTGGGCATTTCCAGGGACCCCACTTGAAACACAAGATTTGCAGCAAATAGTAACTATGCTTTGTGGGACATACACTTTCAACTATTGAGGATTTCATGAGGTAGAGAAATCAACATTATATATATTTTAGTATTACATGTACATTTTTTTATGTGTACCTTTTGTGTCATTTTGTCATATCTTGTCATTTTCCATTTTATTGTCGTTTTTCATTTCAATGTTTTTATTTTAGTTCTCTCTCCTTCAATGTGGTTTTCCTTTGCAGTGCCAATTCTTATTCTCACAGTTTCTCAATCTACTATTGTTCCCATTTATTTATTTTTTTTCCATTTATGGTGGCCTTTTCATCTATTATTGTTTCTTTTTATTGTTGCTTTCATATACTGTCGTTTCTCTAATTGTCGTTTTAACTTATCTTGTCGTTTCAATTTAACGTCGTTTCTCATTTTTGTCGTTTTTCTATTAATTGTCATTTCATACACTGTACATTGCAATTTCCCTTTCATTGATGTCACCTGCAAGTCGTTTTCCGTTTTACCGTCATTTTTATTGTCGTTTTCCGTTTCGATGTCGTTTCTCCCCCCACTGTCGTTTTCCATTTCGATGTCGTTTTTGAGTTTTGCCGTCGTTTTCCATAGAAGAGTTCAGCACCAATGGATGTTCTGTAATATAATTTCTATAATTTGGCAAAGCCTGATCCATGTGTGACAGCTCCACCATGGAAAACAAATAACTGAAATCGAACATAGAGCTTAAAATTATATAGACATAAAAAAAAAAAAAACATAATGATCCATAGTAACTAGCCAACTCATCAATTACTACATATTTTTGGTAATTCAATCAATTACCACTAATTAACACTATGTAAGTAACTAAATCACTTTAATAGTTTGTTATATTTTTTTAAAAAAATTGGTATTTATTTAAATTAAGTTTCAAAAATTGGGTATTAATTCACTATAATTACTCTTTAATTTTATTATCATCGGAAAAAAAAAAATTAGAAGAAATGTTGTTGAGAAACGATATCACTGAGAGGTGATTTATACTAAAATCCATAATGAATATTTATTCAGTTGAACTGCCTTGTTTCTTACAGGACATCATATGAGACCTACCCTTCAAAGATAATCATTTTTCCTAATTTGTAGAAGCAATGAACTTGGTCACTCTTATCAATCAAAGGTCGGACCTTAAACACAAAAAGTAGTGCGACCAAGCGAATAATGTTGGGAGACTTTATTTATCAGGTGGAGATATATGTGTCTTCAAGGCTCGGATGGGTTGTCTTGTCTCTTGCAAAGAAGATATCATGTCCTACCATTTTGTGAGACTAAAAATAAAAGTCGCAATTAGTGGTGAAATAATGTGTTTGAGCACTACATGTATAGGCTCAAAAAAGTTGAATTCAAGTCATTGGGTCTAGAGTATTCCTAGAAGCAGTGAACTTGGTCACTCTGATCCAGGTGGTTCAGTAGTGCAACAATTAGGCTCACTTTGTCTGCTGATCATTTTTACATTTTCATTTTAGTCCTTAAGCATATTAGATATAAGATATATACTTAACAAATTGGTCCACTAGCACTTCAACATTGTCAAGTATTCTTCAACAATTTTCCATGCTACATGTCATTAGTTATCCTAACAACGCGTCTCAATCATGTCTATTATCTAATGCTTAGCTTTGTGACTGTACTGTGTCCTTCAGCTTACAGCTGGTTTTTTTTTTTTTATTAATTTTATTTTTTATACTAGTCTCTTATCTTCATTGCAATTTAAGGAGTGGCTTCAAGGCTTTTTGAAGAGGCCAGCTTGTAGGACATGATATGTTAGGAAGACAATTGCATGTGATTGACTAAAAGCATATGTCTCTATAACAGAACCCAATATATTTATATATTTAAATAAATATGGTTGGCCTACATATTACTCATTTATATCCACTATCTTCTGTATATATACACCTCATAGTCATAGGTTTGGTTCAAAATCATCCCAAGTCCTTAGTTTTCTCAACTCGTACATCTCTACTCACACCTCCTTTTGCACAAGTTTTCCTTATTCTTCCTCTAGAGAAACTCATATAAGCAATGGGTTTGCGTTTGCCAAGAGTTGCGAATGCAAAGAACCTTATCCAGAGGTCTTCCACAAATGCAAAAGATGTCCCAAAAGGCCATTTTGCGGTTTATGTTGGAGATGAGAGAAAAAAGAATAGGTTTGTCGTTCCTTTATCTTACCTGAACCAACCTTCATTCCAAGAGTTGCTGAATCAAGCTGAAGCAGAATTCGGATTCGATCATCCAATGCGAGGCCTCACAATTCCCTGCAGAGAAGATACCTTTGTCGATCTCATTTCTCGATTGAACGGCTAGACATTAATAGATCACTGCTCTCTAACAAAGATTATGTTCGTTCGATTTTTTTTTTTCATGGCATGCAATGTTGCCTGTAGCAAATAGTAATACCATGTAAATATCTAACCTTTGAGGACTGAAATTGAGAATGTTCCCAATAATGATATGAACAAACAGTATCCCAATTTCTCTTCCAATGAATTATTTGTTCTTTTGATCATGTTTTTTTTAAGATTTAGTGTATTATGTTTGATTAGTTTCTAATAGCACCAATTGCTAAAACATCTCCAATTAAGTACACTTGATTAATAGCTCAATCTTGTAATTAAATAAAGAGAAAAGCCTGTCGTTTCCCTTGCAATGAAGATGCTTTCTTTCGTCCTTTTCTCATCCACAATAATGGTTTCACTTTTTTTGTCGTTTTCTTGTCTCCTGCATGCAGTTTTTCATTTTGTTTCTCCTTTTCCTCTGAGATGGCAAATCCTATTATTTCCGTTTCGTTTCCAATTTACTGTCATCTCTTATCGTCGTTTTCTATTTACTGTCGTTTTCTCATTTACTGTCGTTTTTCATTATACTGTCGTTTTTCATTTACTGTCGTTTTTCAGCTCTGTTTCAATTCACCAATAGGCTAAGGGTTTTTATGACGGAAAATAAATCAACAATTGTTTGTAAAGAACTGTCATCTCTTTTTATCATCGTTTTTCCCATTTACTATCATCTCTCTTTTATCGTCGCTTTATCCATTTACTGTCGTTTTCTCTTTTTCTGTCGTTTTCATTCTACCGTCGTTTAATATCTCTTTTTTTAATTCACCAACCGGCCAAGTGATTTTACGAAGGCAAAAAATCCTCTAGAGAACTGTCATCTCTGTTTTATTGTCGTTCTTTGCTCTTACTGTCATCTCTCTTTTACCGTCGTTTTTCCCATTTACTGTCGTTTTCTCATTTACTGTCGTTTTTCATTCTACCGTTGCTTTTCATCTCTGTTTGAAGGTCACCAGTAGGCTAAGTAATTTTATGAAGGAAAAAGATAAAGAATTGTAAGTAGAGAACTGTCATCTCTCTTTTTTCATCGTTTTTTCCATTTACTGTCGTTTTCCTAATTACTGTCGCTTTTCATCCCTGTTTTAATTCACCAGTTGGCTAAGTGATTTTCTGATGGCAAAAAATAAAAAAATTGTTGTAGAGAACTATCATCTCTCTTTTGTGGTGGTTTTTTTCCCATTTAAAGTCATCCCTCCTTTATCGTTGTTTTCCCATTTACTGTTGTTTTTCATTCTGCAGTCATTTCTCATCTCTGTTTTAATTCACCAATAAGACTAGTGATTTTATGACGGCGAAAAATTAAAAATTGTTAGTAGAGAACTGTCATCTCTCTTCCTTTTTTTATTTTTTTTAGTTATCGTTTTTCCCATTTAGTGTCGTATTTCATTCTACCTTCGTTTTTCATCTCTGTTTTAATTCACCAATAGGCTAATTGATTTTATGAGGGCAAAAAAAAGAATTGTTGGTGGATATTGAAAAGAAAAAAGAAGCCTAAAGACACAAAATTTCCTTTGATGAGAGGTTGTAAACGTATAAGTTTTATATACAACTTGATAAAGAAGGAAGAGTATGTTGTGTAAAAAATTGTTCCTACAGAATTGTGTTAGTACTTCTTATTACATTCCATTCAAAATTGCGAAGCGAGATCAACGAAGATGTCTTCTCGGCAGGGAATCGTGAGTCCGCCCATCGGATGCTCATATCCGAACTCTTCCTCTGCCATACTTAGCAGCTCTTGAAATGCAGGCTCATTCAAATACGACAGAGGAACTACGTAGCGCTTCTTCTCCTCCTCTCCAACATACACAGCAATGTAGCCTTTTGGGACGGTTGTCGACTTCATCGCCGCTTCTTTGTGGCCCGAGAGTGTCCTTCGGAGAGCCTTCTTCCCATGAGCAATACCAGCCAATCCAAACGCCATCTTGATCTTCTTGTATTGTTGCTTTGGAAGAGAATTTGGAGATTAGTCTTCAAAAATGGTTTTCTATTAGCGAATGTGATGAGTTGATTCAGCTTTGTGGCTACGAGCCTTTATATATAGATGATTTGATTTTTGGGAAATTCTCTACGGAGAGCTTTTCAACAAGTGATCATGAAGGCAAGTGGGTAGGTTTTGTATCTGCAAAGAAACATAAGCATATGGGTTTGTCATATTTTACACTGCTTTGGATTGATGAGACACAACTTATATGATCTGTCTAGCCATTACCAGAAGAACAAGTTACAGGAAGTCCCACTTTAGACAAAAAATTTGCAACAAGTAGTTACTCTTGTGGGGCACAAGACTCTCACAACAGAAAATCTGCTTGAGATATAGAGATCGGTATAATATAACTTTGCCAAGGCCAACTTGTACAATTACACGCAAAGATTTCTCACTGGTCAGGTCTAAACTATTCAATGATGATGAGTAGGAAGACAATGCCATGTGATTGCTCAAAAATCAAATGAGAGTTCTTATATTTGGATGATTTGCTTGTCTCCTGCAAGATACCATTTCCAACCATTTTGAGAGACCAAAAAAAAAAAAAAAAAAGGGGGACTAACTTGAGCAAATTATTGTTGACAAAAGTCCATTACTGATCAATATATATCCATTTCTTTTTTCTCCTAATTTTTTTTTTTTTGAGCAGTGAACATGGTTAGTGGATCAAGTTGGCTTAGACCCACAGCTTACTTGGTTTGTTCATTACTTTTTAATCTTGAGTTTATTTCTTAAATCTTTAGACCACACAACTTAAGTGTACATGTTATTAGTTATGATAACAATCTGTCCCAGCCTTGTCTGGTATCTAATATTTAGCTTTGTAATGGATTGTGTATTTCATTGCAAATTTGGTGTTTATTTATTTATTTATATTTATTTTTTTTGGCTTTGTCAAGAGACCAGCAGGTGGGACATGATAAGTAGCAAGACATTAGCATGTGAATTCCAACCACCTATGTCTCTCAACAAATGAGCTTTGTCAAGCATACTTATCTCTTAACTATTCCTCTATATATACAACATCCACAAGGTTAAGTTCAACATCAACCTAAGACTTCAAAATTCTCAAGTCTCAAATCTCCTCCTTCTTTGAGCAGTACTACTTCTACTTTCGTAGCTAGAGAACTCAAAACGCTTACTAAAAATGGGTTTCCATTTGCCCCGAGTAGTGAATGCAAAAAGACTACTTCAGAGGTCTTTTTCAAATGCGAAGCAAGCGGCTTCTTCAGCCGTGGAAGATGTACCAAAAGGGTATTTAGCAGTTTATGTCGGAGAGGACAGAGATATGAAGAGGTTTATGATCCCGGTATCGTACTTGAACCAGCCTTCATTTCAAGACCTGTTAAGTCAAGCTGAAGAAGAATTTGGATTTGATCATCCAATGGGCGGTCTTACAATTCCCTGCACAGAAGAAGCCTTCGTCGACATTATTTCTCGCTTCAATGCCTAATTAGTAATGAAGAGTTTGGTCAATGACATACAAGACAATTATTGATTGATCAAATTCACAATTTTGTAGGGCAAAGAGTGCCAATACCATGTAAATATGGCCCTGAAAATGATATATATGAAATACCAAAAAAAAAAAAAAAATTGTTTATTCTCTTAACGACATTATATACGTGCGTGACTTTACTTTCTTAGACATGTTTCCCAGTTCTCTGTCGTTTTTTTTTCTCTTTCCATGTCTTTTCTATTGTGTTGTCGTCTTTTTTTGTCTTTATTGTAGTTTTCCAGTTCAATGCCCTCAATTTCATTGGGGTTTCATCCATTGTGGTTTTCCATTGAAATCACCTATATTTATTATCGTTACATCCAAGTCTTTTTCCAGTTTACCGTAATTTTTCAAATTGTGTCGTTTTCTCATCTTCTGTCGCTTTCTGGTTTTGTGTCGTTTTCTGATTTGTTGTCGTTTTTCTTATGCTGTCGTTTCTTGTTTTCTTGTTGTTTTTTCCTTGCTCTCGGGTTTTCTTTTCATTACAGTTTCCTATTTTATTGCTCTCAATGAAATTGACGTTTTTTCTTTTTACCGTCGTTTCTAAACTTGTTGTTTCTCTTTTGTTGTCGTTTTATATTTTCCTGTCGTTTTCTTTTTCTTGCCATTTTCTCTTTACTGTTGCTTCTGATATGCTTTTGTTGCTATTCCTCTATGGTTTCCTTTTCCTATTTTAATGCTTCCGCTGTTTCATTGCCATGTTCCATTACTGTCGCTTACAATTTTGATGTCGTTTTTTATTGTCGTTTTCTCAGTTGATGTCGTTTTCCCTTTTCTTGTTGCTTTCACTTCGTAGTGGCTTGCTTATTCGAATTTCATCGTCTGTTTTACATTGGTTTCAAATGACAGAATCCATTTGTGAACTACTTGAATTCACAATGCACAAATGATATGGGCAATTCCAATTTACAAAGAAAAGGAAAAAAAAAAAAAAAAAGGTCCTTTAGCACTGGTCATCATGGATTTTTCCTATTTTATAGGAGCAGTGAACTTGATCACTCTTATCAATCTACTTAGAAATTCTCATTGATTTATAAGACGGTTATTAATCCTGTTTCCGACATGTTGAGGTAAATGTTGCCAGCTCAGACTAAGAGACATGGATTTTATGCATGTATAATTAGAGAAGAGATTGTTTTGAAGAAGATAAATTAAGCAAAGTCGAGAATAAACAAGGATTTAAGCACCAATTTTTTCGTTAACTTGTATTTTTCTTGAAATCAGAATCATACTATTTACACACTTTCTACAGTGGACAAACTGTTTCCTTTTTTATTTTTTCTTTTTTCAAATTTCCAAACATGGAAAATTACGTTATACAAAATTGCTCTGTCAAACTTTGACAATGTTAGTCTAAGTACAATCCACTCAAAATTGAGAAATGAGATCAATGAACATGTCTTCTCTGCAGGGAATTGTGAGTCCGCACATGGGGTGCTCATATCCGTACTCTTCCTCTGCCATACTTAGAAGCTCTTGAAATGCAGGCTCGTTTAGGTACGACATCGGTACTACATAGCGCTGCTCCTGATCCTCTCCAACATACACTGCAAAGTAGCCTTTTGGAACGGTCGAAGGCTTCAAGGCTGCTTCTTTAAGGCCCGAAAGAGTCCTGCGAAGAGCCTTCTTACCATAAGCAATACCAGCCAATCCAAATGCCATCTTGATCTTCTTGTATTTTTGCTTTAGAAGAGATTTGGAGATTGGAGTTCACAGAGATGGTTTTCTAGTAGAGAATGTGATAACTTGATTCAGCTGTGTGGTGATGAGCCTTTGTATATATAGATGAATTGATTTCTTGGAAATTATTAGTGCTACTCAACAAGTAGTTGCGAAGGCAAGTTGGAGGGATTTGTAATTGCAGGAAACATAAGCATTTAAACTTCACATGGCCTTGTCTTCATAGCTTACAAGGAAGCCCCACTTTAGACAAAATATTTGCAGCAAATGAAGATTATCCTGCTGGGTTCACTTTAACTCTAAACGGCTATTGTGTCGGTATTTTCGCTTCAGCATAGTACGTAGATCAGCAAATGAAGACAATGCCATGTGATTTGCTACAAAGTTTGATTGTTAGTTGAGCAGCCTAGTCTCTTGCAAGGATCCATGCCCGGCCATTTCAGAGATCGGAAAGAAAGTGAACTAAATACAGAGTTGAATCTTCGACCACATAGTGTCCCACCAAATACCATGTTGCTAGTTATGATAACAATCTGTCCCAACCATGTCCGTTATCTAATTGTTAGCTTTGTTTACAACGACTCTTCTATCAATGGCAATGAAGGTTTAAAAATAAATAAATAAATATTTTGATTACTTTGATTATTATTTTTGGCTTTCTCAAGAGACCAGCTGGTAGGACATGATGAGTAAGAAGACAATAGCATGTGACTTCCCAATTGCCTATGTCTCTTAAGAGACCCCACATATCCAAATGACTCTTCAGTTATCGTCATTGATTTTATGGCACACTTACCTTCTATATATTTACGCATTCGGTCTTGAGTTTGGATTCACAAACATCCCAAGTTCTCTGAGATTTCTTCAGTCTAAGATCTCTTCTTTTGAGCATTACTTTAGACTTTGAAGAGTACTCAATACACAAAGCAATGGGTTTCCGTCTTCCCCGAGTAGCTAACGCTAAAAGACTACTTCAGAGGTCTTTTTCAAATGCAAATCGAGCAGCTTCTTCACCCATTGAAGATGTCCCAAAAGGCTATTTAGCGGTTTATGTCGGAGAAGAAAGCAACATGAAGAGGTTCGTGATACCGGTATCATACCTGAACCAGCCTTCGCTCCAAGACTTGTTAAGTCAAGCCGAAGAAGAATTTGGATTTGATCATCCAATGGGCGGTCTCACAATCCCCTGCAGAGAAGATTTATTCGTCGATCTTATTTCTCGCTTGAATGCCTAAATGATGAGTATAGTCGGTGATATAGAAGACAGTTGCTAACAAAACTGATAATTGTCACAATTTTGTAAGGCAAAGAATGCCAATACCATGTAAATGAGCAAAAGGAAAATGTCCCTGAGAATGATATATAAATACTTGTGGAACTTTTACATTGAAGAATTATTTGATTGAAGCTTTTATCTATTAGACGCTTATAAAAAGCCATCTTTTCTGTAGTGATAGCATTTGCAAAACCTGATTATAATTATATATATATATAAACATCTCAACATAACAAATTAAGGATAAAAAAAGAACAATGCTCTTTGACAATATTCATTGGATTTAACAGAGAACAAAATTTTATGAATTTATTTATTTTTGGGGGGGAACTTCTTAATCCTTTTGTGGACTACAATATCAACATAATTTCAAGACGTTTTTTCTTTATATTTATCGCTTTACGTTTTAGATTCGCTACTTTATGAAGCTTATCTTATGCCAATTTTTGTTATATATCATTGGTGATATATGCACTTTCTTGAGTCAATATAGAAGATCTTGAAATCCTTGAATTAGGTATATTCTATTCTCTGGCGGTCTGGCCTGTGAGGATTTTTAGTTGTCTAAGGACTAATATATGTGTCCAACAACATTTTCTTCAGCATCTTGTTTATCTTATTCTTACTATATGCTTATCAGATAAATGCCAATAGATTAATAAACTGACATATAACAGAGACATATTGTGTGAGAGAACTACGTTAATTTCGATAGAAGAGAACATGATGTAGAGTGAACTGAGAATTCTCTAATTGACTTTCGCAAATGGTCAAAAGGATTACTTTTGCTAAAGGGAAATAAAATTACACTATCTACAATATTGTATTTGTCAAGTTATGTTGGTGCTACAATCAATCAGCTGAGAAGTGAGATCAATGATGATGTCTTCTCTGCAGGAAATTGTGAGTCCGCCCACTGGATGCCCGTATCCGAACTCTTCCTCCGTCATGCCATGCTTAGCAGCTCTAGAAATGTGGGCTCGTTCAGGTACGACACAGGTACAACATAGTGCTTCTCATGATCCTCTCCAAAATAGACGCAAAGTAGCCTTTTGGGACGGTCGTTGCCTTCAAGGCTGCTTCTGTGAGGCCCGAAAGTGTCCTTCAAAGAGCCTTCTTTCCATGAGAAATACCAGCCAAGCCAAATGCCAATTCATTTATTTATTTTGGATGAGTTTTGTAGATTGGAGAGTTCAAAAATGACTTTGTAGTGTGGAGAATACTGCGATGACTTGATTCACCTACTTGGTAATGTGAGCTCTATATAGATGAAGAATCTCTTAAAAATTTCTCTAATGCTTTCAAAGCAAGTGATTTTGAAGGTAACAATGTGGTTGGACATGGAATTTACAAGGACATAGAAGGTTTAGAAACTTGACATGGCTCTGTCTACCAATTCATACATGGAAATTCGGTCGCGACCCTACTTGAACTAAAAGAAGCACAGAGAAACCTTACGTGGGACATAGCTTTTGATTGAAGAAAACTAGTTTGAGATATGGAAATCAACACTGATTTTGTTGCTAGGCCAACCATATATAGATAGTTATTTGGTTCTCTAAGGTTTTAATTGTTGTTTTGTTTGATAGTTTTCACAGATGAAGTAGGCCATACATAAAGTTTTCATATTTTGATGGTACAGTTGAATTGCCTCGTCCCTTTCAAGGTTCCATGTCCTACCAATTTGAGAGGCTAATATAACAAATTTCAAATTGTGCCATGATTTTTGTTGGAAAAAAAAATTCTAAAAAGAAGAGATAAGGCTATTAGCAACTGATCAACAATAATGTCTATCCATAATGCTTTTTTTTTTTTTTACACATTGAATTTGGTCACTCTTATCAAGTTGGTATAAGCCATGATTGGACTCAAAATTGGTCTGTTCAGTACCTTGAAATCTCTAGTTTAGCCCTGTAGTCCTCAGATTATACAAGTGGTCCACTTGTGGTTCCAAATTTTTTCAGTGTTCCACCAAATGCACTAATTCTAACCATTCAATTTTCATGTTACATGTTATTAGTTATGATAACAATCTGTCTCACGCATGTTTGTTATCTAGTGATTTCCATTGTGATTGCACTGTTTTTCGGATAACATTTTTTTCTTAAAATTTATGTATGGATTATAAAGGAGGTACTAAAGACAACAAAAAATAAAATCCTAACATATATAATATTAAATGTTCTCTCTTTCATTGCAAAGAAGACAATACCATGTGATTGCCCAACAACCTATGTCTTTCATATATCCAAATGATTCTACACACCATCATATATTTTATGCAAACTAAAACCAAAAGGAAAAATGCTTGGACTGCATATTTATCAAATATCTTCTATCTATATATGCACATTCATGAGGTTAAACTTCAATACCATCTCAAGCCTAAGATAGATATCTCTTTTTGATCTCTTGAATAACACCTTTCTCCAGAGTACTACACAAACAAAAACAATGGGTTTTCGGTTTCCTCAAATAGTTAAGGCTAAGCAACTTCTTCAAAGGTCTCTCAGTTCAAATCCAAACCAAGCAGCATCATATATGGAAGATGTCCCGAAAGGCTATTTGGCCGTTTATGTTGGCGACGGTCAGAGCGAAATGAGGAGGTTTGTGATCCCTGTTTCGTGCCTCAACCATGCTTCGTTCCAAGACTTGCTAAGCCAATCTGAAGAAGAATTTGGATTCAAACATCCAATGGGAGTCCTTACAATCCCCTGCTCCGAAGATACCTTCATTGATCTTATATCTCGCTTCAGTGCCTAGCTAGCTAATTATGATGAGTATAGACACAATTAGACTAGGACCACTAACAAAAGTTATTCTCGCAAACTTTTGTAAGGCAAGAAAAGCCAATAATATGTAAATAGTTTTTTTCTTGGGGAGATTATTGTCCCTAAGAAAGATAAAGATGAATAATATGGCTAGTTTTTGTCCACTGAATTTTTTGTTAGATCTATTTCCCTCAAAATTTTCATTCAAAATCACCAGCCGTTTTTCTTGTTCTATGTTAATCAATGGTACGAATTGTTGAACAAATCACGTCCATGACTTGCTACATAATCAGCATTTTTCACCTTGCAAATCAATGACTAAAATCAAATTTCTTAAGCTATGAATAATGAAAAATGTCCTTGGGCAAACAATAAAATAAAGCATAGGCAGAGCAAAGGTGTTCTCGCTTGTGCGTAGCTTTTTCTTCTTTATTTGGGTTGTATTGTTAGAAGATTTAATGAGTCTTCGTTTAAGCAATATGTATGTTTCCCTTTCCAATGTCGTTTCTTTTTTATTGTCGTTTTACTGGTGTCGTTTTCCTCTCCATTGTCGTTTTTCCATTTCAACGTTCTCTCTTTTACTGTCGTTTCATCTACTGTCGTTTTCCTTTTCTTGTTGTTTCCAATTTCAAAGTCATTTTTATTGTCTGTTGTCATTTTCCGTTTTTTTTTATTTTTTTTAAGTTTCTATTTCAACGAGTTCTCTCTTTTTGTCGTTTTCCATTTTAGTATTGTTTTTCACCTGGTAGCTTCCATTTCAATGTCGTTTCTCTTCCCTTGTCGTTTTCCATTTCAATGTCGTTTATCTTCCCTTGTCGTTTTCCTTTAATTTATATTTTACTATTCTCTTCCAGCTGTCGATTGTCATTTTGTTTGCAATGTCGTTTTCTCTTATCTCATTTTTCACTTTCTTGTCGTTTTATTTTCTGTCGTTTTTCACTTTATCGTCGTTTTCTCTATTCTGTCGTTTTTCATTTTCTTGTCGTTTTTTTCAAACCGCCATGCTGTCGTTTTCCTATTTTTTGAGGTTTCCCTTTCCCAATTCAAAGCTCTCTTTTTAACGTCGTTTAATCTCCTGTCGTTTTCTATTTTATCTTCGTTTTTCTCAGTCGTACGTTTCCAATATTTATGTCGTTTACTCATTTATCGTTTTCACTTCAACGTCATTGCCAATCAGCTGTAGTTTTTCTGTCACTATCGTTTTTCCGTTCCAATTGTCATCTTTTGTTTTACCGTTGTTTCTAATTACCAGTATTATATCATTATCATTTTATGTACTCCTACCTTTATTTTTTTTTCTTTTATATAAACATAACCTATATATTCAACATGTAAAATAATTGGTTCAAGAAAATTCTAGACTAATCCCCGTCGAAAAAAAAAAGAACAGAAACTTCTAGACTCAAAAAACCTTTAGTAGTGATCATCATTGATTATATATATACTCATTGTTAGAAATGTAAACTTTTTAATTATTTATTACAATTTCAAGAAAATGTGTAATTCAAATATTATTTGGTAAAATTCTGTTGGGTTTTAATTCAAACTACAATTTGGCCTTCAACCTTTATTTTTTCAAATACACATCCCCTAAACTTATAAAATTCAAACAATAAGTGGATAATACTTCAATTTAAATGTTAATTTTTCAATTTAAATCAAAATTACTTAAGTATCACTTTAAATACAACGACTCAAACTCTAAATTCAAATGAAAAACATCTCAATTGTTTTCAGTTTAAACTGTTGAACCAAACGAGGCCAGAATAGTATAGAAACATTAGGCCAGTACCCTTGTTTCGGTCAATACGTGAGAAAAATAATCAGGAAAAAAAAAAAGGAAGAAGAATTAATCATGTTAAGTACGTATGTATAAATTTGCAGTTTGGTCTGGCTTAATTAAAAATTTAGGAATAAGCAATATACATAACTTTCCTATGCTCAAAACTCCAACTTTCTCAATCTCACAAGGCATGGAAGCAAGAAATGAGATGGATATATAATAATTACATCTTAAGCTCTGCAGGGAATTATCGTTAGAACCCACATGGTTTGACACATTGATCATGGCTAAAGATTACTACACATTTAAGTTTGAAATGAGTTTCATGAAGATCTCTTCCGAACAAGGAATTGTGAGGCCTCCCATCGGATGATCGAATCCGAATTCTTCTTCTGCCATACTCAACAATTTTTGAAATGCCGGCTCCTTGAGAAATGCTATAGGTACCAAAAACCGCTTCTTTTGATCCTCTCCGACATACACTGCAAAGTAGCCTTTCGGAACATTTGTAGATTCGCGGTTGTTTTTCCTTGCCAATCGAATAATAGCCATATCTTAAGGGTGTGTATTTTGACTATGTCAAAGAGGTTGATGAGAATGTTCACAGCTCTAAACTTTTAGAGAGAAGTAACTAGAGAATGATTTTCTACTTGGTTTGGCTATGGGATGGTTTTATGTCTATATATAGAGAAAAGGGTAAGAAGGGAAATTCAAATATTGCCAATGAAAATATGTCTACGTGCATAGACAATTTAGTGGGAGAATGATAGTGGAATAAACAGGCCAGAATATTTGAAGCATCACATGTTGTGCCTTCCAACCAATCAATCTTTGTCAATAATTTTGTATAAAATAGGTCAAATAATGTCTTGAATTTGTTGAATATGTCCACATAGTCGATATTGGACCCTATCAGAAGTTGCCAAAATGCCAATTAGGCTAGCATAACCTATTTTTTTATTTTAAGTGGTTGACCTCTCTTTCCTATTTATGCACTATATTTTGTTCAGAGATTAATATCACTACTTTGTTGAATCATATAAAGTAACATGATCAAGAAGAATTGACAATCACATATAGTGGGGTAGCTTAATATTCTTTTCTGGACAACTTAGACAAATAATTCAATTGCTTTTCAAAAGTGAACATTATGAAATATATTTTAAAGATACGAAAGTCAGCAAAGAGTTGCTAAGTGTCATCACAATCGAAGGCAAAAAGATTACAAAGGTTAATGACTTGTCATGAAGATCTTCAGATACCTTTAACTGAATATCTTCATGACATGGATAATTAAGGAGTCACAAATGGAATTAATTCATTTCATTTTTCAAGCTATTCAATTTGTCGTGCTACCAATTATTTAAATTGGCCATAAAATGAGCAAAATGTCTTCAAAAGGGTATTCACTTTACTGCTCTTCATTTTATCAACATGCTTTTGATGACTGTAAAAGAACAATATTAAGAGAATTGTATAGTGTAATTAGCCAAGAGGTTAGCATGAGGTTGGAAGTCAATATATAAATATATTTTAATTTTGATGACTTTAAAGTTGAAAATTGAAGTGATTAAATATGTACAGGGTCTCAATTTACAAAGAAGCCATGTTATCTCAACAAGCCGTTATTTTTATTTATTTAATAATGTTAAGGAAGAGAATTCGAACTCTGTACTCTTTTTTTTTTTTTTTTTAGTTTTTAGGCATTTAACTAAATTTTTGGGTAATTTTTTAAGATTTAGCCATAGTTTCACGAAATTAGAGATTTAGCCATAACATGTAACATTTTTGGTAACATGTAACATATATACGTGTAAAAATTATAACATTAATTAAATGTAACATTACATTTAATGCTACATTTTTTACACGTATATATGTTACATGTTATGGTAAATCCCTAAATTCGTAAAAATATGACTAAATTCTTCGAACTTTACCTTTAAAATGGCTAATTGCTTAACTCGGTTTTTTTTTTTTTTTTTTTTTTGCAATCACATGTGAAATCAATATTAGACTATGACTACAACCACAGTTACATATTCATTTACTTTGCTTTTTAGTACTTGGTTATAAATCTAAACTATAAACTCTTTTTTTTTTTTTTTTTTTTTTGTCTTAGCATAGAGTATAATAGAACTGTTAACTGCACATGCTATAGAATTCAAAGTCTCATTAGAAGATATTGAAATGTCAAATCACACAAATAAGGAAATATTCGAAGAGAATAATAAAAAAGAAATGGAATGATATCCATCAAGTATGTCTATCTTTTCATTTGTGTCCCAATGGAAAAATAATCAATCGGTATTGGCAACCACCCAAAAAAAGGTCAAAAGGAGGTTTTTTTAATTAATTAACTTATTGTCATCAAAGGCTGTTAATGCTTATAACGCGGCATTAATTCAAATGAACACTATAGGGTATAAGGCCTCACATTGGTTTATTAAATCCGAATTCTTCTTCGGTTTGGCCAATCTTAGTCAGTTTTTCAGGAATTTTCGCCTTTGGTGGCTAAGAAGTAACATATTTATATCACTCAAAACGAGTGAATGTATTAATAATTTACTCTTTTTTCCTAAGTCAATATTAGTCACGGACCAATTATTGGCGGCTGGGCTGAGAAAGTGTGTCAAATTTTAGTTGGAATTTTATTTTCATTTATATTTTTCTCACACTCTCAAGGGGTCAAACACTATTTTTTTGTGGGGGCTATATGCAACTTTTTTTCACAGATATGGATAAATTTGTAAAAAGATAAAAATGCAGGGGGCTTGCTTAATTAGTTTGCACTTGAAGAGGAAACCATATTGTTTTGTAATGGAAAAGAGTCAAAGAGATAGGCAAAGAAAAGTGATCTATATACAGCATCTGATAACATATATGTCATTTAATAATCCTTCATTGTCTTTTTTTATTATTATTATTATTTTCTGATACCGTTGTGTGGTATTATTCTTTTCACTCATTTCCATTAATTAGAAATATATATTAATATATTATAGCAGAAACAGATATACCAAAAGAATTAACAATGAACACTTTCTATTTTTTGTTTGCCACCTAAGTCCTTAGCTGACTTTTGATTTCTTGTCGTTTTTATATTTGGATGATATTTTTTTTTTCTTTTTTCTTTTTTTTCTCTTATCCTTTCTTACTGTTCTCCACTTTTGTGTCGTTTCATGAATTTCTGTCGTTTAGGATTTTGTGTAGTTTTCTCAATTTTTAATTTCTGTTGTTTCAATGTTGAATTCCCCCTTTTTTTTCCCCCTTGTGGTTAGTGTTCGTGCAATACTTTAGTATCACTTTCTATATTGTTGTCGTTTTTTCCATCACTCTACTTTATAGTCGTTTTCATACTTTTTATTGTTTTCCTACATCACTCCACTTTATGTCGTTTTATTATTCATTGCATTTTATGATTTGGTTGTCGTTTTCTTACTGTATTCGCTTAATTGTCGTTTTCTGATCAATGTCGTTTATTATTTTGTCGTTGTACTATGCACTTTCAATTTTCCACGTTTCTGTCGTTTTCTGAATTTATATCGTTTATTGGAATCTCTATCGCTTATATTTGGATGTAGTTTTCTTAGAGTACTCACCTACTTGTCGTTTGTGGATTCCCGTCGTTTGTAATTTTTATGTCGTTTTCTGAATTTCTGTCGTTTAGGATATGCCATTCGTTTTCTTCCTGTAATAACTTTATTATATTTTTTGGATTTTTCCATCGTAAATTTTTTTTTTCTAATTTTTCTCATTTTCTTTGACGTCATATTTCTCGCCAGTCACTTAAAGGCTAACATAATATGATGTCTTGACAGCGGGGAGCTACTAAGTTGACAGACAGAAAAACGACGACACTCTTACCTCTTGTTTGGAAAAACTATTTTGGTTATCTTTCACCATTTCAAAATGGTTTGAAAATAATTTAGAAAATAGTTTGGAAAATAAGTAAAATGATTTGACTTTGCCAATTTCGAGGTGGTATAAGGCCATCTTCAACCACAAATTCTATTTTTAATTCTATTTTTTCTCTCTAAACTCTATTTTTAAAGTAAATGTCACTATCAAACAGTATTTTATCTCCAACTACAAACTTTATTTTCAACTCCAAAAAAGAATATTCTCTTTATATTCTTTTTACTTTTATTTTTTTAATAATTTTTAACTATTTACATATTACACCCCACATGATTTTTTATTTATTTATTTTAACTTTACACTTATTTATAAGTTTTAACATTCTTTTTTGCATTTATATACAAAAGATGTACAATATTTTCATAACTTATGAATTAAATTACGGCGAATATTATTAAAATTATATATACTAAAAAGGATTTTAAAATAAATAATACAATTTTTTTTTTCTGAGGAGAAAAACAGATTACATTTAACAAGGCATAAAAAAATAAAGCAACACATACATACTTATACAAAGTTAAATATTTGAATAACTAAACTCCTCCCACAAATGCTCAATTAATGCATTTCGAAGTGCCACATGAGCATCTTAAAATGTGGCTATTTTTTAAAATTATTTTCTAAAAGGTGATTATTTTGTTAAAATTCTCATTATATAATAAAGTGGGTTAAATAATATACATATAAATAATAAGGGACTATATTGCAATTAAAAAACTATTAAAAAATTAAACAAAAATAGAGTTTGAACAGCAGTACTCTAAATATAGAGTACCACTATTCATGGCTGTATAAATAGCATCAAGAAATGGCTTGGGTTGGAGACGAAATTTGGCTTAAAAACTCTATATATAGAGTATAGCGTACCACCTTGGAGATGCCCTAAATGGTTGAGATTTAAAGATATTAGGGATTTGAAAAGTTGAAAAAAAGGGTTGAAAAAAAAATGGAATGGAATTAAATGATTTGTAGGATTAAAAAATTGAAAAAATAGAACGAAATGGAATGAAATGGGATAATTTGGATGAGTGGAGCAAACAAGTGGTTACCTTTTCTTGATGGACGTACGACAACCATTCTTTCAACTAACTCGCCCAAATTACCTATTCAGCACCCAAAAAAAAAAAAAAAAAAGAACAAAAAACAAAACAAAAACAAAATACAACTCGCCCTAATTACCTCTAATATTAAACAACTTTTCAACAGAGCTATTAGCTATAATACAGTCACATAATATATAGTCAGGTCAAAATCCATTTTGAATCAGATAAATAGATATATAAATAAAACACAAAGACAAGCACATAAATCTTTCCTCCTAATTATTTCTAGTGAAGGCACAAGATCACTTACTAATAAAAGACTTTATTATAAGAGTCGAAATATAAGTGTATGGCTAAAACAAAAATCAACGCATAAACATTTTGTCGCTATTTTTTTTGTGGCTAATATAATTTTAGCTACAACAATTCTACTATTTCAAGAAATTGATCAGATTAAAGATTAGTAGCAGGTTGTAAGTTATCAATAGTGATATTTACACATTTGTATTCTATGATTGTGTCGTCATATTTACTCAAATTATATATTTTTTGGTGATAAAGATATAAACTATATTATTAAAGTCAAATATATATATTTTTCAAATAACAGAACAACCGTATTAGGAGCGCATCGCAATTGAATTTGACTGTTACTCTATGATCAGACTAAACATATATTATTAAATTAAAAATTTACAAGAGTTCTAAAAAGTATAACTGAATAGAAAATCCAGTCAAATGAAACTTGGTGATTTGATAAAGTTCAAACACTTGACGGTGAAGTTGAAATGTAATTGGGGCATGTGATCAAGGGGACGTGACAACACCATATTTTTATAAACAAGGGCACTTTTCTGTTAATTTGATCTTTTTTTTTTTCTTGATGTCTTAAGTTCTAAGTAGAGAAACACTGGCCTAACCAACAAGAAAAAGAGTTAGAAAAAAAAAAAAAAAAACTATACTATAGTTTGCATGTGTATATTAATTTGTTTTACAAAACTGAAGCGAGAAATCTCAATATATAAATTTCTCCCATGCTAATTCCCAATTCTCACGATGCATTCAAGCGCGAGGTGATGTTGATGAAGGTCTCTTCCGAACAAGGGATTGTGACGCCCCCCATTGGATGATTGAATCCAAATTCGTCCTCCGCCATACTCAAAAGTTGCTGAAATGCGGGCTCTTTGAGGAACGAAATAGGTACCAAAAACCGCTTCCTTTGCAGCTCCTCGCCAACGTACACCGCAAAGTGTCCTTTCGGGACATTTGTAGGTTCGCGTTTGTTCTTCCTAGAATGCATAATCGAAGCAAATCGACTAGCCATTTTTAATTTGAGTTCTAAGGAGAGAGGGTTGAAATTTCACAATATTAAATTTAGAAAAATGTTATAGAGAAGATGTGGACTTGGCTTGGCTAGAGAAGATATAATTGCGTATATATAGAGAGAGAAATATTGGATCTTAAAAAGATTTTGTAGTACGTACTTGCAGAGTCCAATAGTACGTAGTGGGGAATAAGCGGAACATCAAAACAGAAACTCTGAAGCGATCACATGGTTGACTCTCAACTTGTTAAAATAATTGAGTAGCAAAATGAAAAAAGAAAAGAAAAGAAAAGGAATCTATTATTGTCGCTATATATAATAGTGGGAGCGGAGCTATGAGAGGCACAACAGTGATTTGAATTGGTTGAATTATACTCATATACATATACATACATATATATATATATATATATATATGTATGATAGTGGGAGGTATGAGAGCACAGCAGTGATTTGAATTGGTTGAATTATACTCAATATAGATCTTGGACCTCGTCCAAAGTTGTCTAGCTATATACAAGCAAGTGTATCTATGTACGTACATAGATCTCCCATATATTTTGAGTGGTTGACCTCACTTTTCCATTTACACCATGATATCATTTTCAGTTAGATTTATTATTATTTTGTTGGACCATGTGAAGAAAAAGAGGAGAGAAATGATAATCACATGTAGTGGATAGTATCTAATTATTCTTTTTCTCAGATTGTCGAAATTGAACTCAAATAATGTCAAAGGCATGAAAGTCAGCAAGGACTTGCAAGTGTCATCGCAACTAATAATTAAGGCAATAATGGCAAATTGTAGAGTAATTAATTAATGGCTTGTACTCGGAAATTATTATTGACAGTGTCCATACTTGCACAAAATTTGATTTAAGGGAGTAGTATTAATTTACTAGATAATTAAAGGAAAAAGGATAAAGGATAAAAATTAACCTAAAATATGATATATATAGAGAAATTATAGTGAATACCCAATTTTTAAAACTTAATGTAAGTTATTACCCAATCTTTTGAAAAATGTAATTAACTACCCAAAAAAGCAATTACTTACACAGTGGTAAGTGGTGGTAATTCACTTTGTTACCAAAAGCATGTGCAAGTAATTCACAAATTGACTAGAAACTCAATTACTTCAAAAGTTTGGGTATTTATTTTTATTGTTATATAAATTCTGGGTATTTGCCTACTTCACCCATATATATATATATATATATATATATAGAGAGAGAGAGAGAGAGAGAGAGAGAGAGAGAGCTAAATCAAAGAGCCAACTTAAACTGCCGTAATTCCTAATAATATTGATGAAAATGAAAATAAGTGAAAAAAGACTTTATTAAGTAGATATTGTCATATTCAGCAAAAAAAAAAGTAGATATTGTCATTATAATAATATCGCAGTAGTCAATTCTATAGCGATTCTCTTATAATACATATGTGGCATGTCCCATCCTAAAATTGGATGGTGCACATGCGTTAACCCCATATAAACACACACGCGAGCACGCACCAAAAGTCCTTAGATAAGTTTAAGATCATAATCCAACCAAAAAGTAAAAAAAAAAAAAGTAGTGAAATGGGTGTTTTAATAGTTGGATCACCCACGTTTCCATTTTTTTTTCAAAAAAAAAAAAAAAAAAGAAAGAATATATTTATTTACCACTATGGTAAGAAAATCTTCTCTGCAAGGAATCGTAAGATCTCATATCGGATATGATTGAATCAATATTCTTGTTAGCTTTACATATCAATTCTTGGAATGAAGGCTGATTCAAATAGGATATTGAGATCACGAATCTCTTCATTGTGCGCTCATGGTCGTATAACATAAACTGCCAAGACGCCTTTTAGAATGTCTTTCATGTTACAAAAAAGGCTTCCGAATGCGTTGTGTGGTCCCATATTTCTTGACCTAACTATCGACGACCACCAAATATATGGTCACCGATACGTATCATTAATTAGGTATCAACGAGCATAAATAAAGTATTGATGACTATTTTTGTATTCACCGATACTGCCATTTCTTGTGATATTTGCAAGTTTAACATTACTGTCTACTATTGTGTTTCTTTACTGTCGTTTTCCACTTTCTTGTCGTTTTCACTTGACTGTGGATTATCTTTTGATGTCGTTTTCCTTCATTTTTTTGTTCCTCATCTACTATCATTTCTATTTTATCGTCATTTTCTATTTTTATGCCATTTTTATTTTCTAGTTGTTTTTATTTAATGTAGTTTCAACTCACCGTCGTTTTTATTTAATCTCTTTTTAGTTGATTATCATTTTTTCGTATGTTAAAGTTCTTTTTAACCGTCGTTTTTTTGTTTTTCTTGTCATTTTCACATTATTGTCGTTTTTATCTCCTTATTTTTATCTTATTAGGCAAGGCCCTTGTTTATTTCTTGTTCTTTCTATTTACATGTTTTCATTTATTGTCGTTTTCTCATTCGCTGACGTTTACATTTTATCGTCGTTTTTATTTTTCTTGTCGTTTTTTCTTAACCGCCGTTTCTGATTTAATGTCGTTTGTATTATCGTCGCTTTTATCTTCTGATGTCGTTTTCTGTTTTCTTGTCGTTTTTAAATTACCGTCGTTTATTGTTTTGATGTCGTTTTTATTTATTGTCGTTTTCTTTTTTTTTTTTTTTTAATTTTAATCGAAGACGCGCAAATCCATATGAGTTCTATGATATAAACTCTTTAACTTGGCTATACAACGTCGTTGGTCAACTCTACTATACATCACAAAAGTTCCGTTTTTACATAGAGAATAATAGCTAAAAACAAAAAAAACAAAAAAAAAGAAAAACGAACGCACATCATACCCAATAATTTGAACTGCCTCGTCTCTTGCTGATGGTCATAGCGCCATGAGAAACTTCATTTTGGATATTTGATAATCATTTTTCCAATTTTTCTAGAAGCAATAACCTTGGTCATGCTTACCATGTTGGTGATTAGAGAGCCATGAATAATGGCTTCAAGTGGCTTCGGTTATGTATTATATAACATCTCACAAAGGCATGTCCGTAATTAATTACCACAAAAATCGGTTCTAGACATGTCTACCACAGTCACTGCCCATTTCAGATTAAAGCAAACAAAGAGAATCCACATTAAGAGTAAAAGAGATTTTAATACCATTTTCCTCTTTAGAAGACAAGCCTGCTTTTAAATGAAGAACATAAATGAGACATGCAATTCTCTTTGGCTTCCGTTTCACTTGCCACAAATTGGATATTATCCTAATTTGTGGATCAAAACTCTCAATTGCTAGTATTTGTACATCCAGAGGTTTTTGTTATATCTGTACATTATATAAAAGAGAACTGATTAAAGTGGGACCCTAAAATCTGAGGCTATAGCTTGATTTAGAGCTGCCTCAACAAACCTACCATGTGATAATGTCGGAAGACAAAGCCATGTGAAGTTTCAAGTGCTTATTTCTCTAGCGAATTCTAAGCGTATTTCCGAAAGATTCATTCATCTATATATATATTGCCACATTACCGCAGAGTTGAACCAATTTATCCATAATTTTTCTGCTACCAAATCACTAGTGAAGTACTACTCTTGATTACCAATCTCTAAAGCAACAGAGATACATCTGAAGACAAAGATGGCGTTTGGATTGGCTGGTATTGCTCACGGTAAGAAGGCTCTCCGCAGGACGCTTTCTGGCCTTAAAGAAGCGGCCTTGAAGTCTACGACCGTTCCAAAAGGCTACTTTGCAGTCTATGTTGGAGAAGATCAGAAGAAGCGCTATGTAGTGCCGGTGTCGTACTTGAGCGAGCCTGCATTTCAAGAGCTGCTAAGTATGGCAGAGGAAGAGTTCGGGTACGAGCATCGAATGGGCGGACTCACAATTCCCTGCCGAGAAGATGTGTTTATTGATGTCACTTCTCAGTTTTGAACAGAGTCGGGCTTTGCAGAGGAACAATTTTGTTGATTATATACATTTCCTTACTTAGCAAAAGGAAATCGATTGACCGAAACCATTAAAAATTTGTATATAGAAATAGCTCATTTGTAGTATGAAATGTTTTTATTTGATTGGAAAGTCAACTGAGATTATATAAAGACTTGCTATTCTTCATTTCTCCTACATTGATTGTTATGATCTTCTGTTGGACAATGTCTCTGTTTTAAACGTTTCTCTGTTTTATATGAATTTTTCAAAAGACTAACAAATGTTGATTCAAATTATGTGTCTGAATAGATAGCCTTAATTTAATGAACAAAGTGGCATGGTTATCAGAATTTTGCATTGGCCTTTTGGAGTGCAAAGACCAGTGAAATGATCCAACAATAAGTTGAATAGAATAAGCACAAAAAAGGAAATTATAGCTAGAAATTATATGAAAATCGAAACAAATATTAACGCTTGTATGTTATTTGATTTTCGGAAGTCTATAGAATATATTTTAATGCGCTGGGGACAGCTTCTTTCAAGCTTACGTCAAAAACCTTGTCAAACAAAACACCAGAATTTCATTCATGCTCTGTTAAGTCCAATTGAACTTGTTAAAATACTTGCTTTTGTGAAGGAAACAGTTTATTGCCTTGTCTTTAAATTTTCCTTTTATCAGAGGCATATAAATAAAAAGTTCTACGTAGATATTTTCTTTAATGCAGAGGCAAAATCTATGCCTTTTAATTGCTGTCCGATTGCTTGCAAGGTTGAGTTGCTGATCTTATTCGCTACTGAGACGGTTCTTTATGATTGACATGAGTATAAAACAAACACATGAGCAGTTTTTAAAATTAAACCCGAAGAGAGAAAAAAGAAAAAATTAAGGAAAATTGCAATAGCTAGTAATATTCATTTTTGTCATTCTAAGGGACATAATTATAATGGTCCCAAGGAAAAATATTACAATGTATCGCTATCTTTTGTTAGTAGTTGTCATTTATCTCACTGCCTATAATCATCATTGGGTATTCAAACGAGAAATAAGCTCGACAAAGAGATCTTCACTGCAGGGAATCGTAAGACCTCCCATCGGATGATCAAATCCAAATTCTTGTTCAGATTGACATAGCAACTCTTGGAATGAAGGCTGGCTCAGATACGATACTGGGATCGCAAATCTCTTCATCATGCTCCTTTCCCCAACATAAACTGCCAAGAAGCCTTTCAGAACATCTTTCGTATTAGAAACAGGGTTTTGAGCGCGTTGCTTATTAGCTTGAAGTAGGCTCGGAAGACGGAAACCCATTTTTTCGTATGGCTAGAAGAGGAGAGTACGAGCAAAGGTGGGGATCAAGAAATGCCTTTTCAAGGAAAGCTCTGGTAGTTGAGAATAAGAGAAGTGCTTGAGATGCTATTGAAAAAAATTCTATTTGTATATATATAAGCAATACTTAGTTACATGGAAATGAATAGTGAAAACTAAAAGAGGCAATTAGTATGATGGGGTCTATGGAGAGAGAGAGTTCTTGTTCATTCACATGGTATTGTCTTGCAATCATGTCACTTGCTCAAGCAAACAATATCACATGGCCAAACGGTATTTTGTCTTCCAAGTAACTTTATAATTTTACTTAATTTCAAAACTTTCTTGTTCTTCTTCCTAACCCCACATTCCACTGATCAGATTATACACTTGTAATAAGATGTCATAGGCATGTCCCTTTTTCCATGGTCACAAATATTTATCTGACAAACCAAATGATTTCAAATCTTTTACTAATTCTCCATTGGGTATTAGAGCATTGAGTGGGACATGTCATTGTTGTCTATCTTTTGTTGTTTTTCTCAATATATGCTAGTGTCTCATTTTTACTCTAATTTTTATCCATTTTACCATCGTACTTAATTTCTATTTTTGTATACTTTGTTGTCGTTTTTATTTTCCACTCGTTTCTCTTGTAATGTCGTTTTCTCATATGTTGTCGTTTTTATTTTACCGTCGTTTTCAATGTCCTTGTCGTTTTAACTTTTACTTCGAACTTTTTTATAATTTCTATTTTACTGTCATTTTTTGTATCATGTCGTTTCTATTTAAATGTCGTTTTCTCATGTATGGTCGTTTCAATTTTGCTTGTCCTCCATCAATGTCGTCTTCGTACCTGCTGTTGTATTTCTTTTAATGTCGTTTTATCGTATGCTCTTGTTCTTTCACTTTTGGCCTCGTTTTCCCTTTTCTTATTATTTTAACTCAACTGTCGTTTCTAATTTGATGAGATCTCCTCTATTGTCGTTTTCTCATCCTCTTGTTATTTCTCTTTTAAGGTCGTTTCCTTTTCTGTCGCTTACCACTTCTATGTCGTTTTTATTTTACACGTTGTTTCTTCTAATTTTTCGAATGCGAGTTATATAAATAAAAATTAAAAAAAAGAAAAAAAAAACCGAAAGCATACCCAAAACGCTAGAGCCATAGCAAGAGGTTCACATAGTGGGAAATTAGTGTATATTGTGAAACAGTTTGAAAGATTAAATAAGAAAGTGTCTCACTAGAATAGTCCAATACTGGAGGACAAAATGGAGATATTTAACACTAAATAACAAATCAATTCGATCTCAGTGTTGCTCTAGCTAGATCAACTAGATGAGAGTGACCAAGTTCATTGCCTTTAGAAATTCGATCTCACGTTGTCTTTTTCTATCAAATCATCATTGGTTCAGATTTTATGAGCTGAGAAAAAATTGTCTTCAGCTATGGCCTACTTTGCCTCCCGAAAAGCTAACACAAATTAATCCATCTGGAATTAGACCCAAGTACCTAACCAACAGGATAATCCATATGGTTGGCCTTGCAAGCACTAATAAAGCATATCATATGTACACTTCTTTGTTAAGCTATATTATAATTTTTTTTTTAGCTGGATATATTTTGTTTTAGGTGGACAGACCATAAGATATGTATAAAATATATTATGTATGAGTTGGAGGACAAAGCCATGTGACATGTCAAATGCTTATCTAACTTACAAAATCTGAACCTATGCTAGAGCTTTACTTATCTTTATATAAAGGAAACCATTACCAAAAATCTGAATCAAGTCATCACATTCTCTGCTAGCAAATCTTTTTTCAAACTCTCAACCTCCTCTAAAGCAGTAGAAGCAGAATATTAAAATGGCATTTGGATTGCCTAATGTTGCTAATGCTAAGAAAGCTCTCCGAAGGACAATTTCTGGCATTAAAGAAGCGGCTTCAAAGTCAACAAGCATTCCGAAGGGCTACTTTGCAGTGTACGTTGGCGAGGAGGAACAGAAGAAGCGTTACATAGTACCTTTATCGTACTTGAACGAGCCCGCATTTCAAGAATTATTAAGCATGGCAGAGGAAGAGTTTGGATATGAGCATCCGATGGGTGGAATCACAATACCTTGCAAAGAAGATGTCTTCATAGATCTCACTTCTCAGCTGAATTGATTGTTGTTCGTTGCTTGTAGCACTAACACAAATTGATAGGAACAATTTTGACCCTCTGAGAAACTTGTAAATTGAGTATCCTCATTTGATTCTACTTGTTATCAATTTAATTAATCAAAACAACCGAGTTCCATTGATATTTTTTCTGTGCTTAATCCTTTCATCCATCTAGCTTACTTCGATATTCTATCATCATATGCCTCTCTGCTCTATGCCAGCGGCAAAATTCATCGGCTTATATTTGAAATGTAGTAAGATTAAGCTAATCAACATGTTGAAGAAAAATGATTATCAGACATAAAACTGGTCCTCAGAGAAACTATTATCACAGAGTTTCTGAACAGAGTAAATGAGGTGTTGTTATAAATTTTCCTCAACAACCGAAAGAAGGAAAGAGAAAGCAAACAGTATCATCCAATAATCTCTGTTGGAATCAGGTAATGACATTCAAGATTTTCATTTGCCAATATCACAGGAAAGGGCATATACCTGATTAAAGGCTTTCATGATTTTGATACAAATTAATCAACAAAACGCATATATTACTAATGATACAGCAAAAAGTGTCATCTGATAAGCATCATAGAACCATAATTCATAAGTAAAGGTTTAGACAAGAGTTGACAAAAAACCTCTCCGTTAATTCCAAGAGAAACTTGAAGAAATATTAAGTTGCTTCTATAATTGGAATTACTGTTTTATTTTTTTAAATCTTTTTTTGCAAGGTTGAGATGTGTCATATATTTGAGCATGTTTTAGGTTTTGTAATTGCTACTATCACAGATTAATGTACAACAAGAAAATTGAGAGGGATGTTTTGCAAATATCAAATAAACCCAAAATTTGTAAAAAAGCTAGCATTCATTTATATCATCTCAGGGACATTTTTAATTGGCCCTCGTCGAAAAATATTTACATGGTATTGGCATTCTTGCCTTACAAAATTGTGGATCCTATCAATACATGTTAGCAATTGTCTTTGATATCAGTATCTACACCCATCATCGGGCATTCAAGGTAGAAATAAGGTCAACAAAGGCTTCTTCTTTGCAGGGAATTGTAAGACCGCCCATTGGATGATCGAATCCAAATTCTTCTTCGGCTTGACTTAACAAGTCTTGGAATGAAGGCTGGTTCAGGTGTGAGACCGGGATCACAAACCTCTTCATTTCGCTTCCCTCTCCAACATAAACTGCCAAATAGCCTTTTGGGACATTTTCCACAGGCGAAGAATCTGCTTGGCTCACATTGGAAAAGGACCTCTGCAGTAGTCTTGTAGCCTTGACTAGTCGGGGCAAATGAAAACCCATTGCTTTGTGAAGTATTGATGATCAAAAGAAGGGGAGATTAGTTAAGACTAGAGATTTCTCAGAACTTGAGATGACTGTGAACCCAACCTAATGAATTTGTGTATATATAGAAGATCTAAGTGTTAGATATAAGTACACATAAAATGAATGGTTGATGAAAGAAGAGTCATTTGGATATGGGGTCTAATAGGAGGCATAAGCAGTTGGGAAACCACTTGCTATTCATGTCTTCCTACCAATCATGTCCTACCAGCTGGTCTCTTGAGATAGCCAAAAATAAAAATAAAAATAAAACTTATTTGCCAACCACTATATAGATAACAACATGGATTAGGACAAATTGTTGTCATAACAAATAACATGTACATTAAAGCTGTAGGTGTGAAGTAATGTTTTTCAACTGAAGAGGCAATCACTCATGGCTTCTGTCTTCTACTCCCACTACATTGCAGACCAAAAATAAAAAAATAAACGCATGATCTTTGTTGTTGGGCTTACAACAAAATATTCTGATTTCTCTATGTCATGAAATTTAATTGTTGATCAGAGTATATGTCCCACAATATATATATATATAGTTACTATTTGCTCCAAATCTTTTGTTTCAAGTGGGCTTCTTTGCAAGTTCTTCTACTTGTAATGGCTAGACAGATTATATATCATAATCACAACCAAGCTATCATGTATGATTTGGAGGACAAACCCATGTGAACTATAAATGCTTATTTTTTTTTCCTCTAAATACAAAGCCTACCCACTTGCCTTCACAACCACTTGTTTAGGAGCTCTCTGTAGAGAATTACCCAAAAATAAAATCAACTATATATAAAGGCTCTAGCCACTCAGCTGAATCAAGTCATCACAATTCTCTATTAGAAAATCATTTTTGAACCCTCAACTCCAAAACTCTTAGAAAACACTCACATATTAAAATGGCATTTGCTCACGGGAAGAAGGCTCTCCGAAGGACACTCTCTGGACTCAAAGAAGCGGCAATGAAGTCGACAACCGTCCCAAAAGGCTACATTGCAGTGTATGTTGGAGAGGATCAGAAGAAGCGCTATGTAGTTCCTTTGACGTACCTAAACGAGCCTGCATTTCAAGAGCTGCTAAGTATGGCAGAGGAAGAGTTCGGATATGAGCATCCGAAGGGCGGACTCACAATCCCCTGCAGAGAAGACATCTTCATTGATCTCCCTTCTCGATTTTGAGTGGATATCGTAATTAGTACCTAGTAGCGCTGACTATTGGCAAAGCAATTTTGTAGTCGATATACTTTTCCTTGTGTTGGGAAAAAAAATAGTTTGACCAATATAGAAAGTTGTAAATTGTTCGATTCTCGTTTCAAGAGAAATACAAATTCAGATTCAGGGAAGTTTGTGCTTATTGGGTCATTTCTTCTTCCACTTTATTTGAGTTGTCTTCTACGAAACAATCTCTGTTATAATTTACGAATAAGATCCATGGCTGTTTATCCGAGTACTGAGGAACAACATGGCTAACAACATCTCATAGAGTAAAGCATAATTAGATGGAACTAAAGATGACGTGCCAGGCCTTGAAAGAAAATCTCCGATTTTAAGCTGATCATTTACATATTATTAAATTTGTTCTCAAGTATATTCATGAGGCATAAGTTCATAAACCAACATGACCATTATTTCCTTTACTGAATTGCATGAACAAATAACGAAGTTGAACTCGCGAAAGTAAAATGAAATAGAAAAACGTATCTAATTGAATTCACTAAGCGTCACAAAACTGTCATAAGAAAGTAAATGGATCTCAATACAATAACATGCATAAAGCCGATTTATTGAGTAATGTATTCAGATGAAGGGAATAAGCAACCAACTATTCCTATATATAAGTACCTGCTTCAACAATTATTTCCTGATTTATTAATCTACATTAAAAAATGAGTTTGTTGGAAAGATTCAGCGATTATTCAAATGTTTTGAATGAATGATCGAAAGTGAAGATGGCTTTGCGATTTCTGCTACCAGAAAATAATCACACATACACAAAAATTATGGATCGAAAAATGGAGTGTTTGTTTATATTTATCACTCTTGGGGACATTCCGACTTCAGTCCCCCAGAAAAAAGTGCTACTGGCAACATTGTGTGCCTAAAAAATAAAAATAAAAAAAATTTCTAACAATCATCATTGTCAGTTAACTGTAATCTACTGGTGTCTGCCCTCATAATGAGGCGTTCAACCAAGAAACGAGCTTGACAAAGGTGTCTTCTCGGTAGGGTATCATAAGGCCTTCCATTGGATGATCGAATCCGAATTCTTCTTCAGCCTGACTCAGCAAGTCTTGGAATGAAGGCTGGTTCAGGTATGATAGAGGCACGACAAACCTTTTCATTTTGCTCTCGTTCCCGATGTAAACCGCCAAATAGCCTTTTGGGACATCTTTTGCATTGGAGAAAGACTTCTGAAAAAGGTTCTTTGCATTTAGCACTCCTTGAAAATGGAAATCCATTGCTTGTATGCAAGAGTCTCTAGAAGGAGGAAGAAATAGTGCAAAGGGAAGAGATGTAGAGATGTAATTATAAGAGTTGAAGAAAACAGAGGACTGGATTATTTTGAACCAAACTTATGAGATGCGTATATATAGAAGAGAGTTGATAGATAAGTAATAAGAGTGTAGGCCAACCATATATATATATATATATATATATATATGTATTGAAATAAATGGTGAAGAGTGAATATGCATTTGGATATCATGGGTTCTGTTATAGAGACATAGGCTTTTGGTCAATCACATGCTATTTTCTTCCTAGCACATCATGACCCACAAACTGGTCTCTTGAAAAAGCTACTAAATCACTCTTTTGCAGTGAATAAGAAATATTATGAAAGATGTAATTGTTAGCTAAAGGACAGTACAGTCACAAAGCTAACCATTACATAATAATAGACATGATTGGGACACATTGTTATGGTAACTAATGACATGTAAAATAGAAGAGCACCAATGATGAAGTGCTAGTGGACCATTTTTTTTTTTTTTGTTAAATTAAATCCATGGTTCAAAGACTGAACTGAAAATGCGAAAATGATCAGAAGACAAAGTGAGCCAAATTGTTGCAAAATGCAGTGGACCAACTTCATAAGAGTGACCAAGTTCATTGCTTCTGTGAATACAACATTTTGCGCCTATTTAGTGCTCAAACACATTATTTTCCCCATTTGCAGTTCTGCTATTTAGTCTCACAAACAAAAAGGTAGGACATGATATCTTCTTTGCAAGAGACGAGACAATCCATTTGAGCCTTTGAAACACATATCTCCTCCTGATAAAGTTTCTCAACGGTAATCACTTGGTCACACAACTTAATTGTGCAAGTTCAATGCTTCTAGAAATAGGAAATTGACTATAGATTTTTGAGTTAGGATTCAATATGCTTGAAACCGATTATTTCACATGTTGAAATATATATATATATATATACACACACACACACACACACATGTATATATGTGCGTGTGATTTTTGTCAATAACGTAAGACATTTGGTGTCTCGCAAGAGACAACCACAAATATCAAAATGATTTATCAAAAAAAAAAAAAAAACAGAACTATAAAAAAATGGAAATTCATCATACTGCAACGGGTTATAATATAATCCCTCCTAAATTATCCATTTAGAAGGGAATTATATTCCCAATAGTTTGCGACAGAGAGAGTGATAAAGCACGTTAGAGCAGAGTAGAGACTCTGTCTTTGTCCTGTGAAGCTATGGCTGTATATGGCTGCCAACTGAGGCTGTTAGATCAGTGTTTGGCTATTCCTTTCTCTTCTTTCATTTCAAATTAATTAGAATTATATGACAGAACTCGCACCAGTTCTTGGCTCTTCTAATTGGGATGAAAGACGACCGATAAAGTGAAACGACAGGGAAAACGACGGTAAAGTAAAAAACGACAACAAAAAAGAAAACGACGGTGAACGAGAAACGACAAGAAAACGGAAAACGACAGGGAAAGAGAAACGACAAGAAAATGAAAAACGACAGGAAAAACAGGAAAAGAGAAACGACAATGAAAATAAAAAATTACAAGGCATTCGAAAGTGACAGTTAAGTGAAAGCAACAAAAGGAAAAATGAATTTCTTCTAAGCAAAAAAATATAAAAATAAAAATGAAAGGTTAAAATGACGAGAAAAGAAAACCACAGGAGATTATACAAAAATGCCAATGAGTGAAATTTGAAAATATCATTAAAATAGAAAACGACGGTAAAATAGAAACGACAGTAAATTAAAAACGACGGTAAGATAGAAACAGCAGTAAATGAGAGAATGACAGTAAGATAGCAACGACAGAAAATGAGAAAAGTTACTCTGAAAAGTAAATGACAGAGATGAAGATGGCAGAAAATGAAAAACCACAGGGGAAAAAAAAAAGTAAAAGAGAAACGACATCAAATGAGATAAGCAAGAGAAACAGAGAGTAAATGAAAAACGACAGGAGAATGGAAAATGACTCTAAATGAGAAACAACATCAGAGGTGCATGTAGATGCCCGAAAATCTACAATCAAGAATATCATGTTTAGGGGTCCTTGGTCACTAGATTGTTGCTTCCGGGACGTCCTGCAAAAAAGATCGTTAGTAACGCTTTGCCTAGGTCAAAGCGTGTTTGCTATATTTCAAGTGGTAAACAGAAAATAATGGAGAGATTAGGGTTAGAGCCTTATTTTTTTGTGGAGAGAGCTCCCTCAATTGTGAGCCTTTGTAGAGTATTTATAGAGTGAGTGGAGTGTAGCTTTCAGATTCTGTTAAGATTTATCCTCCCAATTTGAATTTCTGATAAAGATAATCCTCTTAATTTGAATTTCTGATAAAGATAATCCTCCTTTTAAATAGGTCGACCTTCCTATTTAAAAAGATATTCTGTTGACTGGGTGTGAAATATGGTCCAACAGTAAGCCCCCCACTCTTCAGTTGAGTACTCCGTTGGGCTCGACTGGAGAGTAGTAATCGATGTGAACTCAAAGATCATTGCGACTCCTTTCTACTGTATACTTCAATGTAGAGAAAACCACGTAGATGTGAGAAAACCAAACCACAAAGCGGTAATAACATTGCATGTCTTTCTTGAAGTATTAAGATAAACTGATGTCGGCAGTAATACAGAGAACCAATAGAAGAAAACCAATGGAGTTCCAAAGTATCAATGAAGAAAGAGTAGGAAAAGCACTATAGTAAGGCGTCTTCTAGACCTGTCAAAGAGAAGACCACTAGCATACGAATACGAATAAACATCCTGCAAAACAAAGTATAAGAAGCAAACAAACAATATTTTCACAAACTTTTTGCTCTTCTAGTCAAGCAATATGTGAAAACATTGTTAATCTACTACTTAATGTATAAGTACGGCCAACAATAGATAAAACAGTGATTACTCGAAGAAATAACAAGTGCATATTCGTATAATTAGAATAAGATTATAATGAAAATGTGTTCAATCATGAAAAACCAAACAAACAAAGAATGCATGCACAAGCAAACAAACAAAAACACGTAGAGTCAAACAAAATACAATTAAAAAATGTTGCATGAAATCGAGCAAGACGAATAGCGTGTGTAATCAAGCACAACAAACATGCCAAATATGCAGCAAAAAATCCAAAGTAAAATGCGATTTATGCATATGCATTAAAATGTCATGTAGTGTAATGCAGCGTTATATAGATATAGTTAGTCCTACCTAACCCAGTAAGCCCCCCAGTTATTAACGAGTGGGGTCGTTAATAACTAAAGATTCGGTAGCATTGCATAGCCTACACAAAAATAAAATTAAGGCACAAGAATAGAAAAAATATAAATAGAGCAAAGTAAAAAGGTTGGCAAACAGTGCAAACAATCGGGTCGTCCCTGCTATTGAATTGTGATGAAATAGCAAACGGCGCACATAGGAACTCGAGCCGTCCATGCTATTGAATTATGATGAAACAACAAGCGGTGCACATATGATAACAGCATGGGGTTGGGCTTGGATGGCAAACGGCACGCAACGCTCGAGCCAAGTGGGGCAAACGTCGTGCAACGCTCGAGCCAAGTGGGGCAAACGGCACGCTGGCGCTCGAGCCAGGCAAACGGCACACTGGCACTCGAGCCGGGCAAACGACGCACGGACGCTCGAGCCAATGATAGGCAAACGGCGTACTGGCGCACGAGCCGGGCAAACGGCGCACGGGTACTCGAGCCTGGCAAACGACGCACGGGTACTCGAGCCAAAAGGGGCAAACGGCACGCTGGCGTTCGAGCCGGGCAAACGGCACACTGGCGCTCGAGCCGGGCAAACG
Organism: Boehmeria nivea var. tenacissima; assembly: GCA_018132145.1. Classification (NCBI taxonomy): domain Eukaryota; kingdom Viridiplantae; phylum Streptophyta; class Magnoliopsida; order Rosales; family Urticaceae; genus Boehmeria; species Boehmeria nivea. The sequence goes on along the minus strand of CM030878.1, from coordinate 18,122,506 downwards.
ACGCACGGACGCTCGAGCCAAAGATAGGCAAACGGCGTACTGGCGCACGAGCCGGGCAAACGGCACACGGGTACTCGAGCCTGGCAAACGACGCACGGGTACTCGAGCCAGAGAGGGCAAACGGCACACTGGCGTTCGAGCCAGGCAAACGGCACACTGGCGCTCGAGCCTGGCAAACGACGCACGGACGCTCGAGCCAAAGATAGGCAAACGGCGTACTGGCGCACGAGCCGGGCAAACGGCGCACGGGTACTCGAGCCTGGCAAACGACGCACGGGTACTCGAGCCAGAGAGGGCCACATCGAACACTGTATAAAATATATATCAATTTAGTTACGGGTAATAACAAAGTTTAATATAAGACTACATGCAAAATTGAGAATCTCTTCAAATTGTACAGTGTAAATTGAGAAGTTATTGCGCACTTTTTGTTGAAAAAGCTACAAAATTATCTCATAATATAGAGCAAACGAATTATAAAATATTTATCTCAATAATTCAAAGTAGTATTACGATAAGTTATGGTCACTATTAAATTAAATTAGCACCAAAAAAATAAAAATGAGACGTTCAAAACATGGATATAATATAGTCATATTGTATTGCCAAAAAAAAAAAAAAAACAATCCGTAGGATGTCTATGGAAAAATTAAATTCTGGACCCAAGATAATGTTAAATTTTGAGTGTCCCTGACAAGATTTCTTACCATAATTTTTAACCGAAAAAATCTTTAAAAAGATAAATATCATTTTTTAAATATTGTATATCAAAGTAGTGATAACGTATTTTTGGTCCATATATTATGGAAAGAAAAAAAAAATAGTAGTGGATAATTAAGAAAGAACTTTAAACGATCACATTCAGATATACGTGTAGCGTTTAAATACATTATCAGTCAATAACATATACACAAAATATCAAAACAATATATGACTAAAAAGAAACTTTTTACTCTGTTCAAGGGAAGAATTCGTGCGTACCTTTGTTGTAGCCCGTAAAAAGAATTCAAATAACAAGTCTCACACAAAAGAAGAAGAAATTCAAAAAGGTGAGAGCAAAAAATATCGATATACAATTTATTCGAAGCACTGAATCATAAATCGAATTATACATTCAAGCAAAATGAATAAATAAATAAACAATGAATGAATATAATCAAAAGATTATTAACAGATCTTTTTTCATCAAAGAATTATTGACTTAGCACAATTCGTATATATATATATATATATATATATATATATATATATGAATGGTAGCCGCAGTATAAATCGACGATATCTGTTAAGATAGAACGCAACTCATATACGAGGGAATATGCAAAGACAGAAATAAATAACATCTTTTATTTGGCATATATTATAAGAAAACAACATAATCATGTAAATACACGATGAATATGTTATTAATCAATTAAAGAAATAAATAGAGGAATGAGATATAATAAGGAAATATGTCTGCAAGTACATATACATGCCTTTACAGTTTATATATCAAATTAAAAACCATATATGAAGAATAATAGGATTGACAGCATATATAAGAATAATGATGTAGTGTGGGAAAACGTACCACTCCGGTATATGATCGACTAATTTCGGAGAGCCAAACAAAATTTTTTCTTTTAAAGGAGTTATTGAAATTCATGATCGGTCAATATGTATCAATAAAAATTAATTGATGGAATTCTTCCCTCAAAATTTTTATTGCCGCCGTAGTAGAGTAATCTTTCGGTGCCAAATTTGGAAGTAATCTAACCAAGGCCCCACGGTGGGCGCCAAACTGTAGATGCCCGAAAATCTACAATCAAGAATATCATGTTTAGGGGTCCTTGGTCACTAGATTGTTGCTTCCGGGACGTCCTGCAAAAAAGATCGTTAGTAACGCTTTGCCTAGGTCAAAGCGTGTTTGCTATATTTCAAGTGGTAAACAGAAAATAATGGAGAGATTAGGGTTAGAGCCTTATTTTTTTGTGGAGAGAGCTCCCTCAATTGTGAGCCTTTGTAGAGTATTTATAGAGTGAGTGGAGTGTAGCTTTCAGATTCTGTTAAGATTTATCCTCCCAATTTGAATTTCTGATAAAGATAATCCTCTTAATTTGAATTTCTGATAAAGATAATCCTCCTTTTAAATAGGTCGACCTTCCTATTTAAAAAGATATTCTGTTGACTGGGTGTGAAATATGGTCCAACAGTGCATACACCTGATTAAAGGTTTTTCAAAAAAGGTCTCTGTTGAATCCAAATGAAACTTGTGGGAATATTTACTTGCTCTTGATCGAGCACTTTTTGTTTTGATCCAAATGAAAAGGACTTTCTAACTAAAAAAAAAAAATGACAACAGCAGCAACATCATCAATGGAAACTTTTTAGAACCTTTCATTTAATACAATTCTCAGGGATATCTTCCTTTTGGTCTCATGAAAAAATTGAAATTTACATGATATTGGCATTCAATTTGCCTTACAAAGTTGTGACGATCATCAGTTTTGTTAGCATTATTTGTCTTCTTTCTATGTCAGTGCCTATACTCGTCATTAGCCATTCAAGTGAGAAATGAGATCGACAAAGGCTTCTTCTTTGCAGGGAATTGTGAGACCACCCATTGGATGATCAAATCCAAATTCTTCTTCGGCTTGACTTAACAAGTCTCGGAACGAAGGCTGATTTAAGTATGACACCGGGATCACGAACCTCCTCATTTCGCTTTGCTCTCCAACATAAACTGCCAAGTAGCCTTTTGGGACATCTTCCACCAGTGACGAAGCTTGGCTTGCATTTGAAAGAGACCTCTGAAGTAATCTTTTAGCTTCAACTACTTGGGGCAGACGGAAACCCATTGCTTCGTGTGTTTATCGGTGAGCACTCTCAGAAGTAGTTTTGTTCAGAAGAAGTGAAAGATCTTAGACTAGAGAAATCTGAGGATTGGGATGTTTGTGAATTCTGACTTATATGGATGTGTGTATATATATAGAATAAGTATGCATAAGACGAATGGTGATAATTAAATAGCCATTTCAAAATGTGGTCTGTTAAGAAACATTGGCAATCACATGCTATTGTCTTTCTATATTCATCATGTTCTACGGCCAGCTGGTCTCATGAGAAAGTAAATAATATCAATAATAATAATAATAACAACCTTTTGTGCCATGAAACAGAGTCCATCATAATAACCACTAGATTATAGACAAAGTTGGCACACACTGTTATCAGAACAAATGACATGTCCATTTCTTCAGATTTGAGGAACAAGAAAATTTCATGTCTGACCTACTTATTTGTACACGAAAAAATTAACATAATAACTGATTTCTCTTTATAGTTGGCCTTAATTACAAGAAAATATACGGATTCTCTATCGCGAGAAATCTTCTATTGTTGAGAGTCTATGTCCCACAGTATAACAATTTGCTGCAATTTTTTTTTTTTTTTTGTTTGAAGTGGGCTCCTTTGTAAGTTGTTCTCGTGATAATGCCTAGACATATCATATAGCAATGTTTCAACCTCAAGCTATTTATTATTAATTTGTTGGAAGACAAACCAAGTGAGGTTTTAAATGCTAGCCTTCACAACCACTTGTTGAGAAGTTCTGCTGAGAATTTCCCAAATATCAATTCATCTATATATATGAAGGCTCATTGCCACAGAGCAGCATCAATTCATCACGTTCTCCTTAAGAAAGTTATTGTGAACTTTAACCTCCAAAGTTCCTCGAAAACACAGCAACACACAGAGATAAAGATGGCATTTGGATTGGTCGGTATTGCTCATGGGAAGAAGGCTCTACGCAGGACACTTTCGGGCCTTAAAGAAGCAGCCTCGAAGCCTACAACCGTACCAAAAGGCTACATTGCAGTCTATGTTGGAGAGGATCAGAAGAAGCGCCATGTAGTTCCTCTGTCATATTTGAACGAGCCTGTATTCCAAGAACTACTAAGTATGGCAGAGGAAGAGTTCGGATATGAACATCCGATGGGCGGACTCACAATTCCCTGCAGAGAAGACGTCTTCATTGATCTCACTTCTCAATTATGAATGGATGTGATATGTCATGCCAACACGAGTTGGCAAAAACAATTTTGTAGAAAACATACTTTTCCTTTTTTGCCGAAAGGAAATAGTTTGGCTCAGTTTAGGAAGTTGTAAATACAAACGTTTTGTATAAATCTTCTCCTTATAAGAAAAATACTGTTGACCCTCTGCCAAGGAAAAAAATTTCTTTAGGTTTCGTTAATCTTTTCCATTTTCGTTTCAGTCATTCTCATGAAACTAATTCTAGACTTTCTTTTGCAAAATCAGTTTTCCTATCAATTGATCCAATAGCAACTAAAAATCAGTTGAAACAACATGTTGGGAAATTAAATGTTGTTTATAAGAAATATTGACAAGTTCAAGTTAAGTTCTTTGTTGAAGTACATATTCTCTTGAGTCAATGTGTGAAGAAGTATTCTAATTTTTTTTTCTGACATCCAAAAGAAAAGGGGAAAAGAAAAGTTTTCCTGATAGGGAAGAGATTGACATGGAACTCTGTAAAATCGAATAACAGACATTTGATTTTTTTTTAATCTCAGATCCACTTCAGATGCGAAATGTCGTCAGATATCATAATTTGCTACTGAATCCTCTGAACTAGAAGCTAAAACAGCATTACTTGAAAAAAACTACACTCAGAGGATCAGAATATGCTTGATAGCCTTCAGAAAAATGAATACAGTATGAACATGAAAACTTTTGTTTTAAATTTTTTCATTTGATCTTCTAGTAACAATGTCCTTCTTGTGCTTATTCTGTGCCAGTTATTATCAGGCCATTTTGCTGGTCTGCATATCCAAGCTAATTCAAAATTCTGGAACTTTTATGCTGCAAAATATCGAATCCAAGCTACTTGTATCATTTAATTAATATAATCTGTCAAGAAACTCAGTATGTTGGATCAACTCTAGATAGTCTTCGGAAAACTGACTGGTTTTGGTGTTCAACGCAAAGACGTTTAGATTATTTAGTCATTTCAGATGAATATTCGTACTTAACTTACACCGCGGGCAAGGGAAATTGGATGAATAAGGACTCGAACACGATTCTTTTTTTATAATCTTAGGTGACATTCCATCGAAAAGAGAACACTTTGGACTACAAAATGAGCTATATGTATTTACAACTTTATCCGTTTTGATCATTCTATTTCTATCTCTACAAAACTGTTCCTCGAATTTGTGAAGTAGACTCTGTTCAAAACTGAGAAGTGAGGTCAATGAAAACGTCTTCTCGGCAGGGAATCGTGAGTCCGCCCATCGGATGCTCATATCCGAACTCTTCCTCTGCCATACTTAGCAGCTCTTGAAATGCAGGCTCATTCAAATACGACAGAGGAACAACGTAGCGCTTCTTCTCCTCCTCTCCAACATACACAGCAATGTAGCCTTTTGGAACGGTTCTCGACTTCATCGCCGCTTCTTTGAGGCCCGAGAGTGTCCTTCGGAGAGCCTTCTTCCCATGAGCAATACCAGCCAATCCAAAGGCCATCTTAGTCTCAAATTTATATTGTTGCTTTAGAGATCAGTTATCAAGAGTACTTCACTAATGATTAATTGGCAGTAGAGAATTTTGTGATGACTGGGTTCAGCTCTGTAGTAACATGGCTATATAAATAGATTTTAGGAAAAACACTAAGGCTTCTAAACAAGTGGTTGCAAAGGCAAGTGGGTCCGCTAAGAATTTGCAAGAGACATAAGCATTTGAAACTTCACATGGCTTTGTCTTCCAACAGCTTGGATTTAATTTTAAGTTTACATTATCACATGGTAGGCTTGTTAAGGCTGCTCCAAATCAAGCTATGGCCACAGATATTCATGAAAAAAAAAAAAAAAGGTATAGCCACAAATATTAAGGTCCCACTTAATCAGTACTATTTGTTATATACAATGTACAGAATATATAAGAAGGACCACGGTCCAAAACTGGCACTGGATTTGTACAATAGTAACACTGAGAATTTCCTATCCGCAAATTAGGATATACCCAATTTATGGTATGTAAATTAGAAGCATAAAAGGCAGGCTTGTCTTTAAACAGGACTATGATATCCAAATCACTTTTCCTTCTGTTGTGTTATTACTAATTGTTGGCTTTAATCTGGATTGTGTACACCTTCATCCATATATATATACACATAATTAATCTTAGGATAATCAAATGATCACAGATTATAAGAGGAGTAGAAAAAACAAAAAGACGAAAATGATATATAACGCCATTAAGAGTAAAAACGACATCAAGGTAAAACGACAGAAAACTGAAAAATGACAAAAACGAATAAAAACGACATCAAAGTGAAAAGCAACATAAATAGTAAATAGAAAATTTGAAACGACATTAATAGAGAAAACGGCACAGTATTAAACGACAACGAGAAGAAAACGACAAGTATCAAATGACAGAAAACTAAAAACGACGAAATGAAACTAAACGACTTTGAAAGTGATTAAAACCGACAGAAACCAAAAAAAAAAAAACAAAGAAGTTAATTGAAGGTAAAAAGCAAGGATAACAAGAAAATAAAAACATATAAACGACGACAAGATTAAGATGATATCAACCTAAAATGACACAATACAATATTACAAGAAAGTTAAAGCACATCAAGCCGGAAACGCCAGAGATCCAAAAAAAAAAAAAAAAAAAAAAAAAAAAGATCAAGCGACATTAAATTGAAAAGAATCGACAATGAACGACAGGTGGTATTTGTTTTCACTAGTAAGAAATGTGAAATAACAAGACCAGTTTGCATAATATTCTTTTTTCGGTTATTTCTACGTCATGGCGATGCAGAGTTATTTAATGGGGCAATAAAAATTAGTACATGCTAATGACATGAAATAAAAATAGAAATCTCCTATTTATGTATAAGATGTCTGTAAATGATGGCATAGTTGATAATGACGTATTGCCCCCAAATATGTCCAATTAGCCATTGGAGAAGCAGATAAAGATTTCAATCATTTTTCTTTATATATATATCTTAAAATTATGTGACCCTCATAAGAACAGAGACATGTCTAAGACAATATATCTGGCTACAAGTAATTTTTGCTCCGAGTATATGTGGATGTAGGGTTTGAAAAATTGAAGAGCAATTAAGTTGTGGAAAAAAATACTCAACCAGAAAGAGAGAAATAACAATGCCCATGTGATTGATCAAGGACAATGTCACTGACCAAGACCCCACCATATATTATACATTTCCATGTAATAGATATATCATTTCCTATCAAAGATATTGATTATATATACACATAGAGTTAGCTTCACTAGCAATATCCCAAGCACTCCTCTCATATCTTGAGTGTTAGAGCTTTCCTTGCAAATTCCGTAATAGATCTCTTTCTTAGCTCATTTTTATCTTCTTTCTTCTTTCCTTAAGTCATACAAAGAAAATAGGTTCCCGTCTCCCCGGCATACTTCAAGCAATGCGGCGCATTCAGAAGCCTAATTCGAACACGAAGACGTTCCAAAAGGCTTCTTGGCAATTTATGTTGGCAACGGGAGCGAAATGAAGAGGTTTCTAATCCCGGTTTCGTATCTGAACGAGCCTTCATTCCAAGAGTTGCTATGTCGATTTGAACAAGAATACGGATTCGATCATCCGATGGGAGGGCTCACAATTCCGTGCAGAGAAGAAGCATTCTTAGATATTATTTCTTGCTTGAATGCCTAAAGATGAGAACATGCCCTTATGGCTTCTAGAGCGGAATTGCTAACAAGAACTGATAATTTTTCCCTGTTTTCTATGGAAATAATGCCGGTATACCATGTAATTATATTTTTTTTTTCAGGGACCAAAAGACAAAAATGTCTCTGAGAATAACATATACAAATGTTAGTTCGACTTTTTCTGCAAAGACTTATTGAATCAAGAAGTTTTTCTCTCTTTAGATTATACACTTTAATCCTTGTCAATTTTTTTATTTAGATTTTTGTGTGGTAATAGAAATTGCAAAAGCACCGATGTGTTAACTTGCTTTTTTGTCCAACTAATTGATCCTTGTCCCAATAATATCTCACTCTTTCATATCATGTGACAGAGCAAAATCAATCCATGTCTCCAACATATGATCCTTTCGGTTTTGACAGAGAAATGTGTTCTTGCCATACTTTCTAACAAAACTATATCTTTAATTAACAGGGTAAAGCTACACAATGAAACAACAAAATTTAATTAAAGCCCTGCTTTATGGTATGATTTTCGATGTATGTAATTTAAGATGGCTACAACAAAAACACCACACTCAAAATTAGTGACTTTGTTTCAAGAACTTTAATCAGGCATGTGATGCCATCACCCAGCTTAGCTTCTAAGACACAAAAAAAGTTATATTTTGGGCCCGTCTATCGCCGCAATTCCAACAATATATAGTAAATCTCAAGTTCTTCCTCCTTGGAAAAATTTCCTCATTTTTTCATTCAATTTAGATAAAATGTTAAATAAAATAGCGCGACTTATATTATTATCCACCTTATTACGAGTGCTTATAAGTTAAAGCATAGCAGGCTCTAAAGTTCAGCATAGAACAGAGAAATTGTACAGTGGAATATATAAGCACGCAACGTGGTAAACATGACAAAATACCTTAATTATTTGTAATCTCAGTTGAATTTAAGAAGAAGATGTACAATCAAATGAGAATTTTCTATTCTCAATCTTCTCAAGTTGTCATAAGTTTTCCTTTTGCAAAAAGGAAATGTATATGATCTAAAAAATTGTTGTTGACAATCTATGTTAATTGTATAATTTAGACTCTATTCAAAACTGAGAAGTGAGATCGATGAAGACGTCTTCTCTGCAAGGAATTGTGAGTCCACCCATCGGGTGCTCATACCCGAACTCTTCCTCTGCCAGACTTAGCAACTCTTGAAACGCAGGCTCGTTCAAGTACGACAGAGGTACCACGTATCTCTTCTTCTGGTCCACTCCAATGTAGACCGCAAAGTAGCCTTTTGGGATGTTTGTAGACTTCAAAGCCGCTTCTTTAACACCAGAAAGTGTCCTGTGGAGAGCCTTCTTGCCGTGAGCGATACCAGCCAATCCAAATGCCATCTTAATCTTCCTTGACTATTTTTTTAAAAGAGTTTTGGGTTATAGCTCTCAAATGATTTTCTACTAGAGAATGTGATGACTTGATTCGGTTGTGCGGAAATATGTCTCTATATATAGATGAATGAATTTCAATCACATTCTGTAGAGCTTCTAAACAAGTGGTTGTGAAAGCACTGAAAGTTCACATGGCTTTGTCTTCAAACTTGTTATACCAAAAGTTAACTCTATCGCAAGATTTTGTTCGGTCAAGTCTTTCTCCAAATGATCAAGCCATAGCCTCCACATGCTAATTAGGTCCCATTTCAAAAAGCAGGGCATTTGAAACTTCACATGAGTTTGTCTTCTTATTTGCTTTCTGATAGCTGTAGCAGTTTGATCCGCAAATTTTAGATATGTATTGTCCAAATTATGTTAATTAGTTTGGAAGCAGAAAAGAAATCCATGTCTCATGTATGTTCGTAATCTAACAGCAAGCTTATCTTTTAAACAGGATTACGATATCCAAAACCTCTTTCAACAATGGTGGGTCATCCTTGTTGGATTGAACCTGAAATTGGTAGGTCATGATGTATCTTCATAGATAACCAACTTGATCATATTCCCATAAACTCCCAAAGATCGTGTCTCTCATGTCATATTTTGCACAACTGATCATAATTTTCGCCATTTGCTTCCATTCTATTTAAAAGCAAAGAATCGAAGATTTCTCTGTTTGCTAATTGCTTTTTTTTTTCTTTCTTTTTTCATACTCTTTTATCCTCAGAGACAAAAGAAATCGATGAGTTCGATCAGGTTTTTAGGTATGGTCACTGATATAAGACTGATATAAGAAAAGCCTTGTTGTTTCTCCCTACAAGTAGATGGCAAATTAATTAAGTAGCCATTTTGATATGTTGTATAAACTAAAAGCGTCACATCTTTACGACCAGAACTTGGCATCAAATACAATTCAATGTGAATGAACTTTCACAAACTTTTTTTTTTTTTTTTTTTGGAAAAATTATCCAAAGGCTCCATTGGTTCTAGAGGCAACAGGCTGGGAAGTTGGACTTTACAACAGATGTAACTGCTTCAAAGTTTGCATAAATCTCCCTGGCTTCTTGTAGAGGTACTTTTATTAAGGTTGTTGGTTAAGTTGCTCAATAATTAAACTCTTATTAAAAAAATTTGAAGTTCTTTAGTCAGGTTGCTCATATTTGAAGTCTTTTTTTTTTCCATTTTCTTGTCGTTTTCTAGTTTTTCATCCAACTTTGAACTTCTTTTCCTATTTCCTTGTTTTTGGTGCTTACTAATATTGTTGTTTTGTTATACCTGTCATTTTCTACTAGTTTTCATCCATGTAAAAGTCCTCTCGCATATGATACCGTTTCCTGATATTTTTGTTGTTTCAAGTTATTATCGTTTTGCCAGAGTATTTTATTCTTGGAATCTTGCGTTCTTCTTTAAAAATTGTCTTCTTTCCTTACTCTTGCCAATTTAAGACTTTTTTCAAGAGACGCCAATGCAGTTCATTGAATTTGCTTAAAGTAATTAAATGCTCATTGAAAAGCTTACTCAGCAGCTGAGAAATACAAGCGTACACCCTAAATGATAGCTTTTTCTTTTTTTTATTTTATTTTATTAGAAACTCAGCCTCATTCCTTGGGTGTCAAGAAAACTTGTGATACTACATTCAATTAATATAATCTGTACAACTCTCATTTGAAGCATCAGACTCAGATGATAGAATGAGCTTTTGTTCAAGCAGTTTGTTGTGAGTCAGTAATTGTTAAATGTGGTTTAGTAGAACATTGTCGAAAGGAAAAAGTTAGAAGAAGAAACAAAGCCTGAAGACATAAATCCTCTTATGATACAATTTTGAGTTTCAGTCAAACTTGCAATGACCAAAAGGGGCCCACAGAGAGCCTTATCTCCGATGCCCAAAACCAATTAGGCTAGGGAGTGATCGCCAGTGCAAAGAAAAGAAGAAGCATGGACAATGAGCAGCTTGCACCTAGGTACACATGAATGAATGGATCCCACACCACAACGAGAGGGGTTCTGAGACAGTGCATGTATAGGACTTTGCAGTTGAAAAACTCCGAGATTGTGCATGTATGAGACTCATGTGTAGTTAAGGAGAGGTTATAGTATTTGAGAGTACTACTTATGATAGAAAGATGCATTCTTTTCGAAAGTCCTTAACTTAGGAACTCCAGGGTTAAACGTGCTTAACCTGAATTTTTTCAGGAAGTGTGTTTAGGAGTTTTGGAGATGAAGAGTCAACATGTGGTCAACACATTCTCGAGTTGAGAATTTGGTGATGTCATTCAGTTGTGTTGTGAATTGCCTTTCGGGAAATTCTCAGTTTTGAATTTGCAAGGACATAAGCATTTGAACATCACGTGGCTATGTCTTCCAACTCATACATGGAAACCTAGCTGATGAGGAAACTTGCCGTCCATTACTAGGTGAACAACCAACAAAGAATCCCATTAGTAACAAATAATTTGCAGCGGAAGAAAGACATCTTTGGGGCAAATTTATGCAATAAATGTCACCTTCAATAACAAATATATGCCATTTCTATGAGGTTGAGTTGGTTTGGTGGGGCTTGAAAGGAAAGCAAGAAGTTTCAAGCCACCGAAATTTCAAGATTTAATAATTAATTGTAAATGGGCATTTCAAACAGCCAGAGTCTCAAGTTTGAAAACAAAGTTACGCGTAGGAAAGACAATAGCATGTGATTGCTCAAGGACTATGCCTCTCAGTAGACCCCATTCTATTAATTGCTTCTCTACACTTCACCATTCAATTACACACAGAAGATAAGTCTGACCTATACTTGCTATCAAGGACATTCATTATATATACAAATGAAGATTGGGTTCATTAGCATCACAGCCACTCCTCAACTTCTCAACTAACAAGAGCTTTTCTTGCAAATCCTTTGAGATCTCATTCCTTATTTCCCTTCTCTTTTCTACTTTCTTCAAGACAGAAAAAAAAAAAAAATGGGCTTCCGCTTTCCCAGTGCAATTCGTGTAAAGCAACTCATTCAGAGGCCTTCTTCCAACGCAAAAGACATCCCGAAAGGCTTTCTGGCAGTTTACATCGCCGATGAGAACAACACGAAGAGGTTTGTGATCCCGGTGTCGTACCTGAACCAGCCTTCATTCCAAGAGTTGCTTAGCCAAGCTGAAGAAGAATTTGGATTCGAACATCCAATGGGAGGCCTCACGATTCCCTGCCGAGAAGATGCCTTCATCGATCTCATTTCTCGACTAAATGCCTAATGATGAGTAGAACAAACATCGTTTGATGTTCGCTAACTATACGGATTGTTGCAATTTTTTTTAAGGCAGACAATGCCAATACCATATGTAAACATTTTTCCTTAGGGGATCAACAAGAAGACCCCTGAGAATGATAGATCTGATACTAATACAATCTCCTTTTTTTTTTCAAGAAATTCAATCCTTTAATTTTGATTTGGAAGGTACATATAAGAGACACAAGTCAAATACATGAATTGTCTGATGGTCTAATTATCCCAAACAAATCTCCCTTCAACCTTCAATTACTATAATGTTGTTTTTAAAATTTGAGATCACCTGTGATGAGCTTTATAAAAAGTTCAAAATTTTGGAAGATATTATTATATAATAGAGTGCTCATGTTGAAACCTCTCTGTTCTTGTTTTCTTAATTTTGTTTGGTTTTCATATATGAATAGTCCTCTGTCTTGGTAGATAAAATACCTTTTTTAGTGAAAAAGGGTAAAGTATTAGGAAATAAAAATACAGATTTTTATTTTAATATTTGCAGAATAAAAGATGATAAAGCAATTGATATCAATTATGATATAAACTTTAGAACAAAAAAAAATGATATAAACTAGAAACATAAGTGATCAAATTCTCAAGATTTGTAAGAGCATATTACTATTTGATTATTTGTTTAACGAGAGTGGCATTGAAACTTCAAAATAGAATGTGGATGCAAGAGCGGTGACGTGTGTATAGCTTTTAAATTGATGAGTGCGAAAACACATAATGGAGTTACACGTTGATAAACGACTTGGAACATCACAAGACAATAGCAAAAATAAAAAAAATAAAAAAGAAACTGGGAACAGAAAAAGGAAGGGAAAAAAACGATGAGAAAAAGCTTTATAGACAAGAAGGAAGGAACTACAAGGCAATAAATAATAATAATAATAATAATAATATCAACATCAAAGGTAAACGACAAAAAAGAAAAGCGCAAATGAGATTAAAAAAATGAAAATGAAGGTAAAACGACATTTTGTATGAATCAGTAAAAAGTTAAAATAAAGGAAATAAAATGAATAGGGAAGAAAAATCAACCTGGAAAACAAAAGCCTAAATAGAAGTGACATACAAATATAGGAGAAAAAACTGTTACAACAAAGAACAACAAAAACGACAACAGAAAGTGAAGCATACAAAAAACGACATCAAAAGCCAAAAACGACATAATATTACGCAAACGACTAGAAATATCAACATGAGCCAAAAACGACAAAACATGAAGAATAAAACAAAAATCAGAAAGGTCAAGGAAAAACTAGACAAAAAAAAAAACAAAACAAAACAAAAACAACAAAAGAGAGTATAAATGACAAGTTAACTACGACATCATGAAAACGACAATAAAAGCAAAAACGACAAGAAAAGTAAAATAAAATAGATGGAAAAAGAAAAACAATAACTAAATTAAACGTGAAACTTTTGGAGATTTTCAATATAAAAGAAAGAACAGTGTATCAACCTCGACAAAGAAGGGAAAAAAAAAAAGCAAAGAATAAGAAAAAAAATAAAATAAAATAAAAAACGACATGAAAGAGTATAAAACTAGAACTTTCAATATTAAAAAAAAAAAAAAAAAGACAAGAAAGATAGAGTGATGATGGATTTTTCCATATAAGGTTATTTAGAGTCAACAAGAAACAATAAAAAACGACATAAAAATTTTCATAAACTAGAAACGACGCAAAGTGATTATGACATCAAGAAAACGACAAGAATGAAAACGACACAGTGAAACTGAAATACAGGGAGACATCAACATCAACGAAAACGAGAAAAAAGTGTGACAACTACGAGGAACAAAAAACGACAACAAAAAGTAAAGGACACTACAAAACGACAAAAAAATATAAAAACGACAGAAAAAGTAAACCACATCAAGAAAACGACAAAAATTATAAAAACGACAGGAAAATATTGTATAGATAAATGGATAGGAAAACGTCAAACACAGTGAAAGAAAAATATAGGGGGGCATTAACATCAAAGAAAACGAGAACAGAGTGTACTAACTACGAGAAACAAAAAAATGACAAGAAAAAGTAAAGGACAATAAAAAATGACAATAGAGAATGAAAACGACATGATAAGTGTAAACAACTAGAACTTTCAACATCAATCAAAACCACAAGAAATCTAAAATAGCACGAAAATTAGAAAGGCCCAACCACAACTGGACCAACAAATAATAAAAGAGAAACGACATAGGTAAACTATGATATCTGGAAAACGACATTAAACCCAAAAACGACAGATATTGTATACATGAAATATAGAGAGAGAGAGAGAAACGACAATGAAAGTGAAAGACGACAGTATGTGGTAAAATCAACATGCAACACGGTACACAAAATAAAACAGAGATCAAATACAAAAAGGATATGTATTTTTCAAAAGGATGGTGCGAGAATGCAAATTGGGCTGGAAGGTTTTTATTTGAAAAATAGGTTAAACAATTAGAAAAGCAAAATAGGATATGAAAATGGCAAATTCTATTAAGGTTACTTTTAGGCGTATAATGTAGTAGCCTTGTACATTATTCAAGAATGAAGCAAAATCGACAATGATATATTCTTCACAACGACTATGACCAATGTTTCCATTCGAAGATCAATTATCCAAGTTACACTTTTGCTTGAATTAGCAATTCACTGATGAAATTAGGTTTTTTTTTTTTTTCCCCGGCTTACTAGTACATACCTGACAGTCTCAACAAAAAAGGTAGAGAAATGCTGAAGAGAATTATGAGAACTTGCTCTGTTTTTGGGCAATATTTGATAATATGAGAAATGCTGACCGTTTTAAGCAACTGAATGAGGGCAGTTTAGTACTGAGACAGTTTATGAAACCAGATGAACTGTAACATGACAAACCTTTTCTCAAGGGACGACAAACGAACGAACCTCACTTGTGATTCTAGAGATTTGAATCGCACAAGAAAAAAGTAAGGATATCGTTCACAGAGAACATGTTGTGTTTGTATGTCATCACAATATATAAGTAGGCAATTACGTCACAATCGATAATGGCATGTCCCACACAATGCTGCAATAGCCAATGGAGGAGAAAATAAAGACTGGAAAATGGATGGTTGTTTTAGCTTCTCAGACGAATTTATGTGGCCCCAGACATTCCCTAGACATGTTGGAAAAATTTTCACAACCAATAGTTTTGGTGGGATTTAGGAAGATGATATAGAAAGTTGCAGAGAAAGATGATGACAAGGAAGACAGAACCATGTGAGTTACCAATTAAAGTTTCAATATAAAATGAAGCAGCAAAATAACACCATGTGATTACTCAAGAGCTATGCCTCTCACTAGACCCCATTCAATAAATTTCCTCTCGACTCTCTAGTCTTTATAACCATTCATTTCCATTTACAACAGATAAGCATATGTCCTACATGTGATATCGAGGCTTTTGCATAAGCGCTTATATATACACATAAACTTGGTTTTCACAAGCATCACAAAGCACTTCTCAGATTCTCAAGTATCAACAGCTTTCCTTGCAAGTCCTTTAAGATCTCCTTTTTCCCACTTTTTCTTAATCCTTATTTTTTCTCAAAAAAAGTACAATCATGGGATTCCGTTTCCCCGGCGTGGTTCACACAAAGCAACTCATTCAAAAGTCTTTTTTTAACACAAAAGATGTTCCAAAAGGCTTCTTGGCAGTCTATGTTGGTGAGAAGAGCAAAATGAAGAGATTTGTGATCCCGGTATCATACCTGAACCAGCCTTCATTCCAAGATCTGCTAAGCCAATCTGAAGAAGAATTTGGATTCGATCATCCGATGGGAGGGATTACAATCCCCTGCACAGAAGATACCTTCATCAATCTTATTTCTTTCTTGAATGCCTAATCTGAGTGTAGAATATTAATAGATGACAATCTCTAACAAAATGATTGTTACAATTTTGTAAGGCTTAAAATGCCGATACCATGTAAATACTTTTCCTTGGGGACAAAAGCTAATCTCCCTAAGATTGATATAAATGGACATTGATTAAACTTTTCTTCGATGAATTATTTAGTTGCAGCTCTTTTTCTTTGGAACGGCCGTACAAAGAACTCATATTTATTTATTCTCTGGTTAGGCACTGCGTAGGGCAGCGAAATCCAAATGTAAAGCAACATAATGTACGTCTCTCATCGAGTCACCTTCTATGACCTCATATAGAGAAAGTAATTATTCATAAGTACAGAAAAACGAAAAATTTAATCTTCAGCAAAATATTTTATTTAACAAATGTGAAGAAACTATAACACTCAAGAAGTAATGTTTGAATGTGGAGTGTTTCATCTTTGTGTATAAGGCTCTGCCTTTTAAATTTCTTGTTATGATATTTTATGTATTAGACTCATTTATTTTTCATTTCATTTTTTCTGGTCCTACAATGCAAGCTAAGTGGTTTAGAGTGGTTATGTTAATTGACACCTGAGAATTGAGATTAAATACTATATAAAGAGATTTCATAGGCAAAATCCTATTTTCATGCAGCTTCTAGAAACATGGACTTAATTCTCATTTTATAAATTAGAGCTACTTTGTTTAGACACTCCGCAGCTATATCATCATACAGTTTAGTCCTCTTCAGAAAATATGTAAATCCGTAATGTTCTCTAGGCATGATGAGTCAGTGATATTTAGTGCTGTAATGAAACAGAGATGCTGTATATTACATAAGAAAAATGGAAGCGAGCAAAATGGAAGAAAGATTGAAGACTTAATGAAGAAATTAACCATGCAAATATTTCATTTAAATTAGAAGAGAAATGAGTAAAAAGAATTGATAATCTCTATATACAACTTTGTCGGAGTCAAAATACTTCCTTTTGCGAAAAAAAGGAAAAGTACGAGAGTTACAAAATTGTCTTTGCTAGTCTACTAATTTAGTTAGTGCCAAGAATTCAAATATGCTCAAAACTGAGAAGTGAGATCAATGAAGATGTCTTCTCGGCAGGGGATTGTGAGTCCGCCCATTGGATGCTCATATCCAAACTCTTCCTCTGCCATACTTATCAGCTCTTGAAATGCAGGCTCGTTTAGGTACGTCAAAGGAACTACAAAGCGCTTCTTCTGATCCTCTCCAACATAGACTGCAATGTAGCCTTTTGGGACGGTTGTCAACTTCATTGCCGCTTCTTTGAGACCAGAGAGTGTCCTTCGGAGAGCCTTCTTCCCATGAGCAATACCAGCCAATCCAAATGCCATCTTGATCTTCTTGTATTGTTGCTTTAGAAGAGTTTTTGAGATTAGAGTTCAAAAATGGTTTTCTTGTCAAGAATGTGATGACTTGATTCAATTACGCGTTGATGTGCCTTTATATATAGATGAAATAGTTTTCTGAGTTGTTGTCCAAAGATTTCTAATAAACAAATGGTTGTAGAGGCAATCGGGTCGGTCTAGATTTTCCAAGAGACATAAGCATTTGAACTTCACATGGCTCTGTCTTCCAACTCAACCATGGAAACTTGGCTGTGGTTGAGACATACATGTATGATCTGTCCAACCATTATTACAAAGGAAATCCTATTTGGGTCAAAAGCTTTGCAGCAAAAGGAAAACATTTCGGAACAATGTGCCATTTTAAAAGGATTAAGTTGGCGCAGTGAGGCAGGAAAGGCAGGCAAGAAATTTCAAACAAGCAGAGTCCTCAGCTATATATATGAACACAAAACTATAAGTTGGAAATTAAGACAATAGCATGTGATTGCTCAAAGACTATACTATAAATGCCTCTCACTAGACCCACCCTATTAATTGCTTCTCTACACTTCACCATTCATTTTCAGGCAAGATATAAACCTCACCTACATATTGTTCCCCACATATATATATATATATATATATATATATATATATGGGCTTTTGGTTTGCCAGCTTAGTTCTTGCAAAGCTACTCATTCAGAAGCATTTTTCCAACACAATAGATGTCCTCCTGAATGGCTAGAACGCTCATAAAATATGCATGAGAAACAAAAAACGACAAAAAAAAAGTAGAGCTTATAAAAAACGACAACAAACGCATAAAACGACATGAAAGAATATAACGACTTGAACTTTAAACGTCAACCGAAACGATAGGAAATATCAAATAACGCGAAAATAAGTAATCGAAACAAAATTAGACCGAAAACGACACAATATAGTATAAACGACACAAAATGAAGTACGACGTCATCAAAACGACAGTAAAACTGAAAACGACAAGAAAAATGGAAAAAAGAAAATTAGATGGGGAAACGACATATAAAGTTAGCAGCTGAAAGACAGATGAAATTAACATAGAAGAAAACGATAACAAAGTCTACCGACCACGGGAAACAAAAGAAAACAGTAAAAAGCAAAGGATATAAGAAAGGACAAAAAACATGAAAACGACACGAAAGAGTATAAAAGGCTTTTGAACATTAACAAAAAACAAGAAGAAATACAGAATGGCTTGAAAACCAGAAAAACCCAAAACAGGACAAAAAAAATATATATATATTAAAAAAAGAGTTTAAGCAATAAAAGGTGATTACGGCATCAAGAAAACGACAAAAAACAGAAAAACGACAGAAAAAATCACAAAGGATAAATGGGTGAAAAACATCAAACACGGTGAAAATGAAATATAGGGGGGCATCAACATCAAAGAAACGAGAACAAGTATAATAACTACGAGATACAAAAAAACTACAATAAAAAGTAAAGGACGCTAAAGAACGAGACGAAGTGATTACAACATCAGAAAACGACAAAAACGCACAAACGACAGAAAAAAATTCACAAAGTTAAATGGGAAAACGACAAAACACAGTGAAAATGAAATATAGGGAGACATAAATAGCAAAGAAAACGAGAACAAAGTATGATAACTGCAAGAAACAAAAAACGACAACAAAAAGTTAAAAAAAAAAAAGAAAACGACAAAACTATAAAAACGACAGGAAAAAGTAAACGACATCATGAAAACGACAAAAAAAACGACAGGATAGTATTACATAGATAAATGGATAGGGAAACTTCAAACGCAGTGAAAGTAAAATAGAGGGGGACGTTAACATCAAAGAAAATGAGAGCAGAGTGTAATAACTACTGGAAACAAAAAACGACAAGAAAAAGTAAAGGACATTAAAAACGACACAAAGTAATTAGAACATCAAGAAAACGACAACATAACGATTCACAAAGATTAATGGATGGGAAAACGTCAAACACAGTGCGAAATTGACATGTTGGGGGACATCAACATCAAAGAAATGGAGAACAGAGTGTAATAACTAATAACCATGAGAAACAAAAGACGACAGCAAAAAGTAAAGGACACAAAAACGACAGTAAAAAATAAAAACGACATAATAAGTATAAACGACTAGAACTTTTAACTTCAACCAAATAAAAAGACAAGAAATGTAAAATGGCACGAAAATTAAAAAGGTCCATCTCAAACTACACCAAGAAATAACAACAGAGAGTACATACGACATAGGTAAACAATGATACCTGGAAAACGACAGAGAATGCATACCAGAAATATAGAGAGAGAAACGACAAATAAAGTGAAAGACGACAATATAAGGGAACATCTACGTGCAACCAATGGAGTAAACTAAAATAGAGACCATGAAAAATACGTTCGAATCCAAAAGATATTGTGATGTATAGTTGTGTGCCTTGATGTGTGAGACCGCAAATTGAGATGGAAGGTTTTCAGTTGAAAAATTGTTTTGAACAAATTGGAAAAAAGTAAAATAGAAAATGTAAATGCCAAAATTTATGAAAGGATACTTGATTTTAGGTGTATAACGTATTATCAAGAGGGTACAATGTTCAAGAATGAAGCAAAATCAACAATGATATCTTCTACACAGGGATTATGAGACCAATTGTCCGATTCGAATAGATCAAATATCCAAGTTACTCTTCTGCTTGTATTAGCAATTCATAATGAAATGTATATATATTTGTGTGTGTATATATTAGCATTGAAGTATATACCTGACAGTCTTCAGCAAAAATGGTAGAGAAATGCTTTGGAGAATTATGAGAACTTGCTCTGTTCGTGGGAAACATTTGAGATAAATATACAATGGACAAAAGAGGAAGACTGTTTTAGAGAAAATATGGAAAGACAAGCTTGCTACTAGGACATTTTATGAAACACCTTGTCCTTTTATTTAGTACAATTCGTCTCGAAAGAATTCGGCATGTCTGAAACTAGAAACCAGATGAAATATATAACCGGACCATCCATTTCTCAAGGGACGACAAACAGACGAACCCCACTTGTGATTCTATAGATTTGGATACCACTTTTAAAAAATAAGGATATTATTCACAGAGAACACATTGAGTTTGTTTGTCATCACAATAAGTAGGCAATTACGTTGCACTCGATAATGGCATGTCCCACACAATGCTGCAATAGCCAATGGAGGAGAAAATAAAGATTGGAAAATGGATGGTTGTTTTAGCTTCTCAAACAAATTTATGTGGCCCTGGACATTCCCTAGACATGTTGGAAAAATTTCTCTGTTGTATATGGATGATATAGAAAGTTGCAGAGAAAGATGATGACGAGGAAGACCGAACCATGTGATTTACCAACTAAAATATTTCAATAGAAAATGAAGAAGCAAAACAAGGCCATGTGATTACTCAAGAGCTATGCCTCGCACTGGACCCCATGCAATAAATTTACTCTCTACTCTCTTGTCTTTTTAACCATTCATTTCCATATACAACAGATAAGCGCTTATATATACATATAAACTTGCTTTCAACAAGCATCGCAAAGTACTTCACAAATTCTCAAGTATAAACAGCTTTCCTTTCAAGTCCTTAAAGATCTTCTTTTTCCCACTTTTTCTTTATTCTTCTTTTTCCTCAAGAAAAGTACAGTCATGGGATTCCGTTTTCCCAGTGTGGTTCACACTAAGCAACTCATTCAAAAGTCTTTTTCTAACATGAGAGATGTTCCAAAAGGCTTCTTGGCAGTCTATGTTGGTGAGAAGAGCAAAATGAAGAGATTTGTGATCCCGGTATCATACTTGAATCAGCCTGCATTCCAAGATCTTCTTAGCCAATCTGAAGAAGAATTTGGATTCGATCATCCCATGGGAGGGCTTACGATTCCCTGCACAGAAGATGCTTTTATTAATCTTATTTCTTGCTTAAATTCCTAATCAGATTGTAGATACTGATAGAGGACAATCTCTAACCAAATGATTGTCACAATTTTGTAAGGATAAGAATGCCGATACCATGTATATATTTTTCCTTTGGGACTGAAAAGAAAGTGTCCTTAAGAACGATATTGTAAGAACCGTTTTGTTAGCAGGTGTTCTCAGTCGGTGTTGTAACACTGACAGGGAACACTAGAGGAAACTAAAACCGAGATGGACTAAATAATGAGTGAACAATAACCAAAAAAATGCAGCGGATAAAGTAAATGGCACAAGGAATTGGTTACGCAGTTCGGCTTCGCCTACGTCTGCGGGGCCACGCCCAGATAAAAAGATCCACTAGCAAATCAAGAAACGAGAACACCTCGGACAATTACAAGATTTCGACTCCCTCTCAATCTTCAACTCCGACCTCTCGTGACTCCTAGTGATCTACCCGACAAGCTCCCCTTGTCTTACAATAATCCCGGACGAGATCCCCTCGCCTTACAAGTCACACATCCCGTGTAGACTCTCACCAATTTCCTTTACAAAATTCACTCAATACTCAAACCCAAGGTGTCGCAACACCATGAGAGAACACCTCATACGAGTGTATATAAAACCCAAGAACACAAACCCAGATTTTGTGTTCAACTCTCTCTCACAAGAACTCACGATGATGGTCTGCAAAGAATTCCTCTTGCTTCATCAATTTAAAGTCACCAAATAGGAGATGATGCTCTCCAAGGCAAGAACCAAAACCTTCCATAATGAGCTAAAGAATATGGGTAACCAAAACCTTCCATAATGAGCCAAAGAATATTACCCATTAATTGCACACAATAACTGAACAATCTTCACCAAAGTCAGTGTATATTCGGATTAATGACCAAAGAAGTCAACAGAATCATCTCAATGACAATCGAGCAATAAAATCGGGAAATTGCCAGATATAGTTCGGGAAATTGCCAGATATAGTTCGGGTGTCGCAACACCCTCCGAATCACACACTTTCCATCTAAAGAAAAACCATCCAATCATAAAAGATCTCCACGAATTTGTCACAGTGAATCAACAATAAGATTGCCAATTAATAAGAAATATTTTGCCAATTAAATGCCAATAAAACAACACCAACAATCTCCCCCTTTGGCATTTTTTGGCAAAACCCAACTAGTATCTACTCCCCCTTTTTGCCAAGAAAAGGCAAAGCAATATCAAGAACGATGGAATACTCCCCCTTTCTGTCGGCTTCTTGTTTGATTCTTCAGCTCCCCCTGAAACATCAACCTCATCACCTGAAGTATCACCACAGAGATCTAACTCCCCCTGCATATCAGCTACGTGCTTTCCACGAAAAATCTTCTCTTGAATGTTGATATCTTCCACATCTTTCAAAGAACTTCTTGCCATATTACACTTGCTTTCAGATTTCTTCACCCATTCTTGCTTTACTGGCTTGCGAGGTAGCAATCTCTCTTGACTTGCTCTTCTCAAATCTGCAAAGAATTGAAAACATCGTGGCCTGATATGTCCTCTTCTGTTGCAGTAATGGCAAGTTGGAATCCATTTCCTTCTTCTTATTCTGCCTGGTGTTCCAGCAGGTGTTGCAACATTTGCTTTCCCAGAATTTACAATGGCAGGAGTTCTAATGAGTGTTCCAGCAGCTCTTTTGCCCTTCATATCTTCTTCTACATTGACTCCAGATGAAGTTCCTTTAACAAAAACCGTTTGTCCACTTCCTGTCTGTCCGGTGTACCCAAGGCCAAAATGCTCATTCTCTGTTTTTTCTGTAGACAAAATTTCATCCAATTTAGAAGAGCCAGAGTTTAGCATTTTTACCAGCTTCTTCATTTTCTCTAATTCTGCCTTGAGTGTTGCAACACTGCCCTGACTTTCTATAAGTTTTGACTCCAACTCTGAATTTATCTTTTTCAGATTGTTCTTCTCAATGTTTGATTGTTGAATTTGGGCAGTCTTTCTTTCACAAATCTTTGTAAGCTCTATCCACTTAGTGTGAATCAATCGGTAGGCTTCAATCAGGTTCTCTTCAGTCAAATCTTCATCATCACTGCTTTCGTAGACAGGTGTTGAAACACCTTCAGAGACACCAGCAGTGTTCTTAGACGAACTTGCACCACCTTCTTCAGCAACATCATCATATCTGGAAGCAAAAGCAACAAGATTAGTGTCATCCTCCTTACTACAATCTGAATCTTCATCGCTCCATGTTGCGTTTAGCGACTTATTTTTCTTCTTTAAAGTGTTTGCACATTCAGCTTGTATATGGCCGAAACCTTCACATTCTCGGCATTGAATCCCTTTGTTCTTGACATTAGACTCCAAGCTATTGCCCATATTGGATCTATATCTTGAACCTGCATTAAAATTTTCAGCATTCGCGGAGGTGTTCCTTCTGGGTGTTGGAACACTGGTTGAACCTCCACTCGAATTTCCACTTCTTGAACCGATTTTGTTGATTTTGTTCAATCTCTTAATGATCTTAGCAATTGATTCAGCAAGATCATCATCATAATCATCACATAGAGCTTCTGTTTGTCCCTCCTGATTCCCAGCTTGAAAAGCGATTCCTTTAGACTTCTTATCGCCTTTTTCTTCATCGAGGTTCATCTCAAAAGTTCGAAGAGATCCTATCAACTCCTCGAGTTTCATTTTCCGGACATCTTTTGCTTCTTCGATCGCTGTAACTTTGTAAGCAAACCTCTTAGGAAGAGATCTGAGCGTCTTTCTAACGAGCTTTTCATCTGAGAACTTTTCTCCAAGAGCAAAGGCCTCGTTGGCAATATCACATAGTCTAGTGTTGAACTCGATAATAGATTCTTCTTCTCCCATCCTGAGATTTTCAAAGCGAGTAGTAAGAATCTGAAGTCTAGACAATCTTACAGCATCTGTACCTTCATGAGCAGTCTGGAGGATCTCCCACGCTTCTTTCGCCGACTCACATGTTGAGATGAGTTTGAATTGAATAGCATCAACAGCGTTGAAAATGGCGTTTAAGGCTTTTGAATTGCTATTCGCTAGCCTATCTTCAACTGCAGTCCATTCTACTTCTGATTTCTTTACTGATTCTCCATTGTCATCGTTCTTCATAGGATGATCCCAGCCAGTAAGAATAGCCATCCACGCTTTCTCATCCATAGACTTGATAAAAGCCTTCATACGAGCCTTCCAGTAAGCGTAATTACTTTCGTCGAGCAGGGGCGGACGTTGTACGGAGCCTCCTTCTCTAAGAAAGTCCATCTCGTCAAAACGGATCTGAAAAACTACGGATCTCGCTTAAAGCACAAGCGACCCGCTCTGATACCAATTGTAAGAACCGTTTTGTTAGCAGGTGTTCTCAGTCGGTGTTGTAACACTGACAGGGAACACTAGAGGAAACTAAAACCGAGATGGACTAAATAATGAGTGAACAATAACCAAAAAAATGCAGCGGATAAAGTAAATGGCACAAGGAATTGGTTACGCAGTTCGGCTTCGCCTACGTCTGCGGGGCCACGCCCAGATAAAAAGATCCACTAGCAAATCAAGAAACGAGAACACCTCGGACAATTACAAGATTTCGACTCCCTCTCAATCTTCAACTCCGACCTCTCGTGACTCCTAGTGATCTACCCGACAAGCTCCCCTTGTCTTACAATAATCCCGGACGAGATCCCCTCGCCTTACAAGTCACACATCCCGTGTAGACTCTCACCAATTCCCTTTACAAAATTCACTCAATACTCAAACCCAAGGTGTCGCAACACCATGAGAGAACACCTCATACGAGTGTATATAAAACCCAAGAACACAAACCCAGATTTTGTGTTCAACTCTCTCTCACAAGAACTCACGATGATGGTCTGCAAAGAATTCCTCTTGCTTCATCAATTTAAAGTCACCAAATAGGAGATGATGCTCTCCAAGGCAAGAACCAAAACCTTCCATAATGAGCTAAAGAATATGGGTAACCAAAACCTTCCATAATGAGCCAAAGAATATTACCCATTAATTGCACACAATAACTGAACAATCTTCACCAAAGTCAGTGTATATTCGGATTAATGACCAAAGAAGTCAACAGAATCATCTCAATGACAATCGAGCAATAAAATCGGGAAATTGCCAGATATAGTTCGGGAAATTGCCAGATATAGTTCGGGTGTCGCAACACCCTCCGAATCACACACTTTCCATCTAAAGAAAAACCATCCAATCATAAAAGATCTCCACGAATTTGTCACAGTGAATCAACAATAAGATTGCCAATTAATAAGAAATATTTTGCCAATTAAATGCCAATAAAACAACACCAACAATCTCCCCCTTTGGCATTTTTTGGCAAAACCCAACTAGTATCTACTCCCCCTTTTTGCCAAGAAAAGGCAAAGCAATATCAAGAACGATGGAATACTCCCCCTTTCTGTCGGCTTCTTGTTTGATTCTTCAGCTCCCCCTGAAACATCAACCTCATCACCTGAAGTATCACCACAGAGATCTAACTCCCCCTGCATATCAGCTACGTGCTTTCCACGAAAAATCTTCTCTTGAATGTTGATATCTTCCACATCTTTCAAAGAACTTCTTGCCATATTACACTTGCTTTCAGATTTCTTCACCCATTCTTGCTTTACTGGCTTGCGAGGTAGCAATCTCTCTTGACTTGCTCTTCTCAAATCTGCAAAGAATTGAAAACATCGTGGCCTGATATGTCCTCTTCTGTTGCAGTAATGGCAAGTTGGAATCCATTTCCTTCTTCTTATTCTGCCTGGTGTTCCAGCAGGTGTTGCAACATTTGCTTTCCCAGAATTTACAATGGCAGGAGTTCTAATGAGTGTTCCAGCAGCTCTTTTGCCCTTCATATCTTCTTCTACATTGACTCCAGATGAAGTTCCTTTAACAAAAACCGTTTGTCCACTTCCTGTCTGTCCGGTGTACCCAAGGCCAAAATGCTCATTCTCTGTTTTTTCTGTAGACAAAATTTCATCCAATTTAGAAGAGCCAGAGTTTAGCATTTTTACCAGCTTCTTCATTTTCTCTAATTCTGCCTTGAGTGTTGCAACACTGCCCTGACTTTCTATAAGTTTTGACTCCAACTCTGAATTTATCTTTTTCAGATTGTTCTTCTCAATGTTTGATTGTTGAATTTGGGCAGTCTTTCTTTCACAAATCTTTGTAAGCTCTATCCACTTAGTGTGAATCAATCGGTAGGCTTCAATCAGGTTCTCTTCAGTCAAATCTTCATCATCACTGCTTTCGTAGACAGGTGTTGAAACACCTTCAGAGACACCAGCAGTGTTCTTAGACGAACTTGCACCACCTTCTTCAGCAACATCATCATATCTGGAAGCAAAAGCAACAAGATTAGTGTCATCCTCCTTACTACAATCTGAATCTTCATCGCTCCATGTTGCGTTTAGCGACTTATTTTTCTTCTTTAAAGTGTTTGCACATTCAGCTTGTATATGGCCGAAACCTTCACATTCTCGGCATTGAATCCCTTTGTTCTTGACATTAGACTCCAAGCTATTGCCCATATTGGATCTATATCTTGAACCTGCATTAAAATTTTCAGCATTCGCGGAGGTGTTCCTTCTGGGTGTTGGAACACTGGTTGAACCTCCACTCGAATTTCCACTTCTTGAACCGATTTTGTTGATTTTGTTCAATCTCTTAATGATCTTAGCAATTGATTCAGCAAGATCATCATCATAATCATCACATAGAGCTTCTGTTTGTCCCTCCTGATTCCCAGCTTGAAAAGCGATTCCTTTAGACTTCTTATCGCCTTTTTCTTCATCGAGGTTCATCTCAAAAGTTCGAAGAGATCCTATCAACTCCTCGAGTTTCATTTTCCGGACATCTTTTGCTTCTTCGATCGCTGTAACTTTGTAAGCAAACCTCTTAGGAAGAGATCTGAGCGTCTTTCTAACGAGCTTTTCATCTGAGAACTTTTCTCCAAGAGCAAAGGCCTCGTTGGCAATATCACATAGTCTAGTGTTGAACTCGATAATAGATTCTTCTTCTCCCATCCTGAGATTTTCAAAGCGAGTAGTAAGAATCTGAAGTCTAGACAATCTTACAGCATCTGTACCTTCATGAGCAGTCTGGAGGATCTCCCACGCTTCTTTCGCCGACTCACATGTTGAGATGAGTTTGAATTGAATAGCATCAACAGCGTTGAAAATGGCGTTTAAGGCTTTTGAATTGCTATTCGCTAGCCTATCTTCAACTGCAGTCCATTCTACTTCTGATTTCTTTACTGATTCTCCATTGTCATCGTTCTTCATAGGATGATCCCAGCCAGTAAGAATAGCCATCCACGCTTTCTCATCCATAGACTTGATAAAAGCCTTCATACGAGCCTTCCAGTAAGCGTAATTACTTTCGTCGAGCAGGGGCGGACGTTGTACGGAGCCTCCTTCTCTAAGAAAGTCCATCTCGTCAAAACGGATCTGAAAAACTACGGATCTCGCTTAAAGCACAAGCGACCCGCTCTGATACCAATTGTAAGAACCGTTTTGTTAGCAGGTGTTCTCAGTCGGTGTTGTAACACTGACAGGGAACACTAGAGGAAACTAAAACCGAGATGGACTAAATAATGAGTGAACAATAACCAAAAAAATGCAGCGGATAAAGTAAATGGCACAAGGAATTGGTTACGCAGTTCGGCTTCGCCTACGTCTGCGGGGCCACGCCCAGATAAAAAGATCCACTAGCAAATCAAGAAACGAGAACACCTCGGACAATTACAAGATTTCGACTCCCTCTCAATCTTCAACTCCGACCTCTCGTGACTCCTAGTGATCTACCCGACAAGCTCCCCTTGTCTTACAATAATCCCGGACGAGATCCCCTCGCCTTACAAGTCACACATCCCGTGTAGACTCTCACCAATTCCCTTTACAAAATTCACTCAATACTCAAACCCAAGGTGTCGCAACACCATGAGAGAACACCTCATACGAGTGTATATAAAACCCAAGAACACAAACCCAGATTTTGTGTTCAACTCTCTCTCACAAGAACTCACGATGATGGTCTGCAAAGAATTCCTCTTGCTTCATCAATTTAAAGTCACCAAATAGGAGATGATGCTCTCCAAGGCAAGAACCAAAACCTTCCATAATGAGCTAAAGAATATGGGTAACCAAAACCTTCCATAATGAGCCAAAGAATATTACCCATTAATTGCACACAATAACTGAACAATCTTCACCAAAGTCAGTGTATATTCGGATTAATGACCAAAGAAGTCAACAGAATCATCTCAATGACAATCGAGCAATAAAATCGGGAAATTGCCAGATATAGTTCGGGAAATTGCCAGATATAGTTCGGGTGTCGCAACACCCTCCGAATCACACACTTTCCATCTAAAGAAAAACCATCCAATCAGAAAAGATCTCCACGAATTTGTCACAGTGAATCAACAATAAGATTGCCAATTAATAAGAAATATTTTGCCAATTAAATGCCAATAAAACAACACCAACAGATATAATTGAACACTAATCAGATTGTTCTTTGATAAATTAAATTTTCGCAGCTTTCATTTTAGAATCTATCAACTAATTCAAGTCAAC
The DNA here is from genome assembly GCA_018132145.1 of Boehmeria nivea var. tenacissima. NCBI lineage: Eukaryota > Viridiplantae > Streptophyta > Magnoliopsida > Rosales > Urticaceae > Boehmeria > Boehmeria nivea. Next base: position 18,093,354 of record CM030878.1, on the reverse strand, counting down.
ATAATTTTTGTTAAATCCCTTTGTTGTAGCAGTAACTGCAGAACCACCTCCGCGGTTACACGTAGATTAGACTGTATAATGCTAAGCCTCACTCTTTGTTCATACACTAACAAAACAAAATCCAAATGCAAAGCAAAAGAATGTCTGTTGCTCTTCGAATGCCATTTTTAGGATCTAATCCACTCGTGGAATCGTATTTTCAGAAGTCTAATTGTATTATTCAACATGAATATTTATTTACTTCAATGGCACAATTTCTCAACCTAATTGAATAAGGGTCGATTTTTTTACTGTTCTGTTATGATGCTCATCAGATGTCAATTATTATTGTCATATCATTTTCCGCTCTTGCCCTACAAGCTAAACTGAAAATTACGGTTTGCGTTTGAAAATGTTGGGGATTAAGATTACATACTAGCTAGATTAATACTATACTAGCTTAACGGGTATTATGTCCTCTTATTTTGGATACTATATATATATATATATATATTTTTTTTTTTTTGGGCTTCAGAGAAAGTCGGAGTACATTATTCCTTTAAGACAACCGTTCAGACACTATAATCTGCTTAGCATTGTATATAATCAGTCCTGTTAAACAAATTAGTGTCTCAAATATGTTCTATCAACATGATTCCAATGATGTTCACTACTTATTGGATATAGGAAAGCTGATAAAACACAGATGCTATTTCATAAAATTAAATTGAAGCGAGCAAAATGGAAGAAAGATCAAAGCCTGACTTTAGAAAACTTTTCAAGAACTTGAATTTCATTTCAAGAATACAACTTAATCTGAGTCAAACTCTATATACAACTTTATCGGAGTCAAACTTTGTAAGCATGAAAAGTACAAGGGTAACAAAATTGTCTTTGCCGGTCTACTAGTTTGTTAGTGCTAAGAATTATATTACATTCCAAACTGAGAAGTGAGATCAATGAAGATATCTTCTCTGCAGGGAATTGTGAGTCCGCCCATTGGATGCTCATATCTGAACTCTTCCTCTGCCATACTTAGCAGTTCTTGAAACGCAGGCTCATTCAAGTATGACACAGGTACTACATAGCGCTTCTTCTCGTCCTCTCCTACGTAGACTGCAAAATAGCCTTTTGGGACGGCTGTCGACTTCATTGCCGCTACTTTGAGGCCCGACAGTGTCCTTCTGAGAGCCTTCTTACCATGTGAAATACCAACCAATCCAAATGCCATCTTGAACTTCTTGTATTGTTTCTTTAGAAGGAAATTAGAGTTCACAAATGGTTTTCTAGTAGAGAGTGTGATGACTTGATTCCGGCTATATGTTGATGTGCCTTATATATTGTAATAACCTGAAATCGGGACTACTCATACGAAAAATTTTATTTTTATTTTGAGGCAAATTGCGTGTGATATTTCTCCTGGTTGTATTTTATTTTGAGGGAAAATATTTCAATTTCGGCAAATCTGGCCAACTTTTACAAGTATAAGTATTTTGTTGAAATTGACGACGTTTTAACTTCGGAATTTTGATTTTCAACTGGAAATTGATTTCAAAATTCCCAACTCCTCTAATTAGATTAATTATCGCATTTTCTAAATTCTTGGAATTTTTAACAACTATTAAATTGATTGGGCCACAAAAAAAAAAAAGAAAAAGAAAAGAAAAGCCCAAATTCCAATTAGGTTTTTATTTTCATTTTCCACTTCTTTCTTTCCCACACATACCAGCCGACCACTTCCCCCTCCCATCTCTCTTTTCCTCCAGCTCCGGCCAGCCTCTCCGCCAGTCCCCAGCCGCGTAGCGCTCCTCCCCCTCGCGCAACCAGTACACGGCCCAGCTCCGGCGCCGTTCTGCCTCGTCCCTGCGCGCCTGCAGCCGCGAGCCCCGTTCGCCCTTGTCGCGCCTCGCGCGGCCTCCGGCGCCAGCCCCTCGTCGCAAGCGCCTCTCCGTTGCCCTTCTGGTCACGGTCCGAGCGAGCCCAAGCTTTTGCGCGCCTCTCTCCTCGCTGCAACACCCTTAATGCGAGGCCCCGTGTGCGCGCGCCACTCCGCATGACTCCGGCAACCCCGCGCGCAGTCGGCCTCGTCGACGTCCCCCTCGCGCCGCTCCGAGAGACCCCGGCGAGCCCAGCGCTCCCCTCCGCCGCGAGCACGACCCAGCGCCGCTCTCCTATGCGCAGCCCCCGAGCTCCCTTTGCGCGCCTCCTCTACGCGCGACGCCGGCGAGCTTAGCTCGAGCTCCGGCCAGCCTCCTTCGCCCCTCGCCCAGCCGCGCGGGGCCCCGATCCGCGCAGTCCAGCAACCGAGTCGCGCTCCTCCGCGGCGACCCAACGCACGGCCTCCGGCACTGGTCTCTCGCCGCTCCGCGCCTCTCAGCACCGAGCCCTTCCACGTCGTCCCGCCGCGCCGCCCAGCTCGCGTCTCCGTAAGCCTGAGCACCCGTGCCGCTCCCTCGCGTGCCCGGCCCCCGCCTCGTCGCGAAGCCAGTAGCGCGAGCCCCTTTTCGTGTGTCGCCTCCCCGCCGCGCAGCCGCGCCGCTCCACTCACGAGCGTCGCCCAAGCTCGCGCAGCCCCGCGCGAGCAGCTCTGCGCCAGCCAGCCCTCGCCACTCCGTTTCCGCACGAGACCAGTTCTTCGCTGCCTGTCGTTGATTCGTGCCGCCGAGCGAGCCCGTCGCTAAAGCCATCTCGTCGACGTTGTCGCTGCCGCTGCGAGCCGTCGCTGCTCACGCTAGGTGAGATGCTATGGTCGAACTCGTTTTCTTGTTGCGAGCATATTTTTGTTATGGTTTTTATGCAAACGTTAAATTTGGTTGGTTTGACATTTGGTGATATTGAGATTACTCGGTGTTGAAATTTACACCGTTGTGAATATTTGAGTTAACTTGTCTATAGGGGTTGGCATTTTACCATGTTTGTGACCACATTGGACTTGGTGTTTCGTGTAAGTCGGCATAATGGGATTTTACGAATTTGTGTCGTTTTTGTAAAAATAAAATAAAATTTGAGGACGCTTGAATTAGTGTGCGAGTAAATGAGAGGATCGAGACTTTCTTTTTTTTTAAGAGACTTGAGAAAACAATTTTTCTAAAAGGAAAATCTTGTAACTTTAAGGATTGGGATTTCACCACCGTTTTTTTTAATCCAGTCAAATTGAGTGGTATTTCTTTGCAAATATACCTATTTGAACTTAAACCGATTCATCGAGACCGGATCACGGCTCTAAGCGTTCGCGTTGTGTTTCCTATTTAAACTCGGAGTCTAAAATCGTTAAAGCTTTGTTAATCAAGAACCGTCTCTTAATGATTCGATCTTTATCCTCTTGAATGGTGCAGGACCGTTAACGAAGCATGTAGAACGCTCAACTCATCACCGCCTTTGTACTAAAGGTATAAGCAGGCGGTTGGAAACAAGATCCAAGCATTATGACTCGATGACATCTTAAGTGACTTTGGTGTTAGTTATTATGCTTATTATTATTTTGTGCGGGAACTGAACGAGGCTCGGTATTGCGATGCAATTATATTTTGAAATCGATGATGATGAAATGTTAAATTATTAATGTGGAAATTATTCTGTGTGATTGTTGTGATGAATTGTGACCGAAATTAGTTCGGTGCTGGGTTGAAATTAGGTGAAGGCTTCGGCCGGGATATCCGAAAAACAGGGGAAACTCTGCCGGATTTCCGGCTTGAAGTTTAGATACTTTTTATGGCCAAGTCAATGACCATTTAGATCAAAGAATTCATTTCTCACCTAAACTAGTTAAAGACACGTCGGTTAGTCGGGATTGATAATTAAAGTGAAAGCGACGACACTCGGGACGAGAATACCGCTAGAGGAGTTTCTCGACGACCCGTCTGTTGTCCCTCCGTCTAGCATTCACTTAAAGTGATCCGTCAATCCTTAGAGCTTTCTTTCCCTCGAATAACTAGTAGACATTGGCATTGACCCTATTACCCGCGTGTTGGACAGATTTGTCGCACGACGAGTTTCAAGGAAGGACGCCACTAGGAGAGAGCCGCGAGGATCGAGGCAAGAGGCTTAGGACCTCAGGTAAGTGGATCTCCACTGTGGCACGAGTAGACTATACAATGCTTGAATTGTGCATGTGTTGAGATCGTGTTAAGCATACGGTGCTTCCAAAATTGTGGCTGTCAAATTATGTGAATCTCCATTCTAGCTAGGGCCGTGAATATGGGCTCTTGATTATGTTTGTCTCGTTTTGTGCAACGAGCCTGCAGGTATGGGACTGTAGGTTCGTTTATGATATGTGTTTTTCTAAGTGTGTAATGGTACGTGTGTTCATTTATATGTTTATCTGTCTGTGGATATGGGACCACAGACATAAAACTACTCAATTTCGTAGTTCAGGTTCTAGTGTAGGGCGTGGGTTTGTTTGTGTGTGTATATGTTAGTATGACTTATATGTCGGTGGGTATGGGACCACAGGCATAAAACTGTTTCTGTTATTGTTGAGACTTTATTGCAGGTCAAGGAGAAAATTCTAAGACAAGACAAGGGGAGCGAAAGCAATGTATGTATACGGGTAGGGCCCGACGGGGCCGCAAGTCATGATCGGTTCCGAAATAGCCCGACGGGGCCACTGATTACGTTTCGGGACGACTCGAGAGGCCTTGGGGAGGTCGGCAGACGACCTTCCTCTGTGGTCATACTTTGATCATTTGAGTAGGGCCCGACGGGGCCGCGATCATGATTTGGTTCCGAAATAGCCCGACGGGGCCATTATGTATGACAGATTTCGGAACGACCCGAGGGACCTCGCGGAGGTCAACGAACCACCTTTCAGAACGGCCCGAGGGGCCTTGGGGAGGAGAGCCACGGCCCTCCCCACAGTTTATGATGTGACGATCCGGATCGGCCCGACGGGGTAAAGTGCAATAATGAATTCCGAAACGATCCGACGGGGTCATTGGCCGTAAAAGGTTTCGGAATGGGCAGAGAGGCCCAAGGAGGATGAGTCCTCACAAGCATAAAGAATATCGGGACGGTCCGAGGGGCTAAAATCCATAACATGTCCCGAACTAACCCGATGGGTCTCGAGGAGGTCGGTAGACGACCTTCCTTTTTATATGCTGTGTGCCGCGATTGTGATCGATTCCGAGATCGCCCGACGGGGCCGTTGTCTGTGTGAGGTTTCGGAACGACCCGATGGGTCTCAAGGAGGTCGGTAGACGACCTTCCTCTTTATATGCTGTGTGCTGCGATCATGATCGATTCCGAGATCGCCTGACGGGGCCATTGTCTGTGTGAGGTTTCGGAACGACCCACAGAGGGTCCAGAGTCGTATTAGTTATAGAACAACCAGTAATGGGTCTAAATGTGTATTGAATTTTAGAACGACTCGTAAGAGGTTTAGATTGTAAATAAGTTCTAGAACGACCTGTAATGGGTCTAAATGAGTATTGAATTCTATAACGACCTATGAGAGGTTTAGATTGTGTATAAGTTCTAGAGCGACCCGCAAGGGGTCTGGATGTGAATCGTGTGCACACGTAGTTTTATAAGCTAAGTCAGAGAGTTGTGAACTTGAGTGAGATTAGAACAAATTATGAGATTGACTTTTGAGTCGAGATTAATGGGTCGTTAAGCCCGACCTCGTTCCAAGTCACAACTCTTTTGCAGATATTGTATCTCGCGTAGGTTCGACACCTTATCTCTGAAATCTACTTCACGGGCAAGGTTGCATAAGAGTGACATTTACTCTTCGGACTATGACGATTCGATTATCGAGTCCGTTCTTTCATTAGATTATTGTATTGTGATATCCATTGATTGTTTGTTACCTGCAGACTTAGCAACCTATTTATCTAATCTACTTACTGGGCTATTAGCTCACTAGTGTGCTCGTGTCGCAGGAATTTTGCGCAGCGGAAGCAAAGAGGGCTAGGCGACAATGACGGGAGCAGCGAGTGTATACGGGATCGACCTGTAAAATTTTACGTGAGCTACCGGCTAATCGTTGGCAAAGAAAGTTTTAAATTCCGCATATTTTATAATTGTTTAAATTAAATCCATTTTGGTTATGATAAGGATTGATAATCCTTATGTTTGTTATCAAAAGCTCAATTATGTAACTTATTTTAAAAAGTTTAAATTTGTCCGTATTTTTCGGGACTAAAACATCGTTTGGAGTTTTGGGTCGTTACATATATAGATGAAATAGTTTTATGTGAAGCTCTTAAAGATTCAAAACAAGTGGTTATAGAAGGCACAATTGAGTAGGTTAGAGATTTGCAAGAGACACGAGCATTTGAACTTCACATGGCTCTGTCTTCCAACTCATACATGGAAAATTTGTTTTGATTGGGACACACATATATATTATGTCCAACCATTACCCAGTGAACAACCTCCAAGGGATCCCATTCGGATCAAAAGATTTGCAGCAAAGGGAAAACATTTCAGAGCAAATTTAAGTTACGAAATATTGTGTCCTACAAGTAACAGTAGGTCATTTTAAGGAGGGCTTAAGTTGGTGTGGTGGGGCAGGAAGGTAGGCAAGACGTTTCAAACAACCAGAGTCCCAACTTTAAATATACAAATATTATAGAATAAAGACAATAGCATGTGATTGCTCAAGGACTATACCTCAAAATATTAATTGCTTCTCTACTCTGCACCATTCATTTTCACGCTACATATCCTATCAAGGGCATTCAATATATACACAGATGAAGATTGGGTTTCATAAGCATCACAACCACTCCTCACATATTCTCAAAGTATCAAGAGCTCTCCTTGTTACTCCTTTGAGATCTGCTTTCTTATTTGCCTTCTTTTTCTTCTTTTCTCCAAACAAATTTTTTTTTTTATAAAAAAGATGGGCTTCCGTTTTGCGAGCGTAATTCATGCGAAGCAACTCATTCATAGGACTTTTTTCGAACACTAGAATTGTCCCGAAAGGCTTTTTGGCAGTATATGTAGGCGATGAGAACAACATGGGAAGGTTTGTGATCCCGGTGTCACACCTGAACCAACCTTCATTCCAACCGTTGCTATGTCAAGCTGAACAAGAATTCGGATTTGATCATCCAATGAGTTACATTTGTCGATCTCATTGCTCGCTTGAATGTCGAATGTTGAGTGTAGGAACCAATAGACGTCAATTGCTAACGAAACTGATAGTTGCAATTTTGTTAGGCAGAGAATGCCGATACCATGTAAACATATTTTTCTTGGGGGTAAATACGATAATCCCTACTAATGATACAAACTATTACTAATTCATTGTGAACTGTCTGATAGTCATTCCCCGAAAAAATCTCTCTTCAACTTCGGAGTACTAATACTAAAATGTTATCAATATTTGTGGTATTTTCTGATGAGCTATACAGATTATTAGATTATTATTATTATTATTATTTTTGAAAAAGAAATATAGACAGAATTTAAACGAAGATGTACAAGTGAAATTTTTTAATCATGTTGAAAACACCTTTGTCTTCAATTTAATAATCTTATTTTGTTATCATATACTAGCAGTCTAGCAATTTAAGCTTAGTAATCAAATGCTCAAGACTTAAGCATTATTAATAGATAATTCAATTGATTTTAATGAAATTGAATTGAATTCTAAAGAAAAATCAGATTAACTTATATAGAAACACATTTTGGGATTTGCAAGAGAAAACAGAGAGAACGTAAAAGAAAAAAACAGAGAAATGACAGAACACAAAAGAGCAAAATCAATGGGAAACGACAAAGGAGATAAAAAAGGCATTTGATGAGGGGTTCGACTGATAACAAAGATAAAGCTGAAATATAGCGACAAGTAAAGGAAAACGACCTGCGTGAAACGAACTGGAAACACAAAAAGAACCAGAAACGACACAAAAACGACACCAAGTGAAAAAACGACGAGAAAAAGAAAACGACAACAAAAATGAATACGTGGAACATGAAAATTAAATGAGGGAGCAACTAGAAGACAACAAATATGGTAATGACAACAGCCAAATGACATGATAAACGACTAGAAAAGAATGCAACAAGTCAACAACCACCAAAAACGACAGGATAATATAAAATAGCATAAAAATGAAAAAAAACGACATAAATGATAAAACCAAGACCAGACTAACGAATGATAAAAGAAAACATCAATAATGAAAAATAAATGAAATAAAAAAAATAAAGAAATAACAAAAAAAAACCACATCAATATTTTTGAAAAAATACGATAAAACGACAACAAGCGTTGAAAAACGACAATATAATATGCAATAGCATAAATATCAAAACGGACCATTGTGGTAAAAACAAGACCCGACTAAGGAACGACAAAAGAACATCAATAATGAGGGGGGAGAGGAAAAAGAGGTTCGACATCAAGAAACGACAATTTCAAGAAAAACGACATGGAGATAAAAACGACAGAAATATTAAAAACAATATGACACCACAAAATAGACGACAAAAGAAATAGAGACCATTAAAACACGACTAAATATAAACATGGAATATTAGCAATATATATATATATATATATATATATATAAACCTGTAAAAGAAAACAAAATATATGAGAGCTTTTATATGATACAACAAATTGAAAAAATAAGTATGGAAATTTTAACAGAGGTTCAATTTCGAAAAATAGTTCTAAAAAAATTGAAAAGCAGAGGAAGGAAATGAATGGCCAAATCTTTATAGGAGATTACAAAACTTTCTTTAGGTGAATAATATATTAGACTTTTTACAATTACAAAAAATAAAAAATAATAATAAGGAATATGTATGGGGTCAGTTAGGTAAATAGCCATTTTGAACTGCATTGTTTTCAAAAAATAGCCACAGTTTCAAAAAATTTAAAAACTAGCCATAACACAACACAAGAAATTTCTGACAATAACAAAATTACACATAAAAATTGTTGTAAGAAATTTTTGACACGTGTCAGAAATTTCTGAAAGGGCTAGTTTTTAAATTTTTTGAAACTGTGGCTATTTTTTAAAATTATTTTGTAAATAGTGGCTATTTTCTTAAAATTCCCATATGTATATCAAGATAAACTACGACATTTTCTTCACATTAAAATATGAAAGCTGATTGATCAGTAAGCAAACAAAACTAAACCAGCATAGAATCTTCCTAACATCTAAGTACAAACCTGAAGGTCTAGAGAGCGATAGCGATCACAATCCAAATAATTATCATTGAGAATAAAAGTTGGAAAAATATTAACATTTGCAGTGAGATCACATAACTCTGCCTTTGGGCAACATTAGAGATATCATTATATAATGGATGAAAAAGGAAGACTGTTTCAGAGAAACCATATACTTCGTCGCTAAAAAATTTGGTCCTAAACTAGAAACAAAATGTAATATGTCTAAACAATTTTTCAGTGGACGACCTACAGACGAACCCCACAATCCTCTTGTTGAAAGAAAATGTTGAGTTGGTTGCAGACAATAAAAAGGACTAGTAAAATTCAACATCAGAAATCTTCTTTGTCTTCAAAATAAGTGGAAAATTAGGTCGCAGTTGAGAATGATATGTCCCACACAATGCTGCAACAGCCAATGGACGAGAAAATAAAGATTGGAAAAACGGATGGTTGCTTTAGCTTCTCTTATAAATATACGCGGGCCATCGGAAAAGGGACATGCCCGAGACATGCTGTTGGAAAATTTTCCGTAGCGAATAGGTTTGGTGAAGTATCAGAGGAAAGTGATGAGAAGGAAGACAATGCCATGTGATTTTGCCATATTGAATGCAAAATGATGAATGAAGACAATACCATGTGACTGCTCTCTAGACCATTTGATAAATTTCCTCTATAATCTTAACCATTCATTTTCATAAAACAGATATGTATATGTTCTATGTTAGATAAGCGCTTTATATATACTCAGAAGCTTGTTTCCACTAGCATCACAAAAACACTTCTCAATTTCTCAAGAATCACCAGCTTTCCTCGCAAATCCTATAAAATCTCCTTCTTTTGCCCACTCTTTCTTCTTCGTCTTTTCCACCAAAACATATATATATATATATAGATACACAATCATGGGATTCCATTTTCCCTCCGTAGTTCATGCCAAGCAACTGATTCAAAAGCCTTTCTCTAACACGAAAGATATTCCGAGAGGCTTCTTGGCAATCTATATTGGCGAGAAGAGCAACATGAAGAGATACGTGATCCCGGTTTCATACCTGAACCAGCCTTCATTCCAAAATCTGCTTAGCCAATCTGAAGAAGAATTCGGATTTAATCATCCTATGGGAGGCCTTACAATCCCCTGCACGGAAGATTCCTTTATCAATCTTATTTCTTGCTTAAATGCCTAATCAGAGTGTAGAATGCCAATAGATGACAATCTCTAACCAAATGATCGTTACAATTTTGTAAGGCTAAAAATGCCTAATACCATGTAAAAATTTTTCCTCGGGATATCAAAAATGTCCCTAAGATCGATACAAATGAATACTACTCTGAAATTTCTTTGACGAATTGGTTTATTGAAGTTCTTTGATCAGTTTAGAATCTCATAACTAGTTTTATTTTATGTTTTGTTTTTTTGCGAAGACTCATAACTAATTCATTTATACCTTCTTGTCCAAAATCCAGTAACTGCATAACTCCTCGGTTATATGTATATTCTTCTCTCTTTTCAAATTTCATATGATAAGCCTCTAAATTCAAATGCAAAACAACAGAATTCCTGTCTGTCATTTAGCTAGTGCCATTTTACGAGCTAACCCATTTCAAGAAGTTGAATTTTTAGAAGTGTGCTTGTATTCAACATGAATATTTATATAATCTTTGTCGACAGATCAAAATCCTAACCTAGCTTGATAAGCCTCGAGTTAACTCTTCAGTTATGATGCTTATGAGATGTCACTTATTGTCATTTTTTTTTATTTAGTTCTGCAGTACAAGCTAAAAGAGAGAACGGAAATTTTTGTTGGCAGCTGAAGATAGAGATTACAAACTAAATCAGTAGTACATGCATACACTTGAATTTGTAATTAACCTTAATGGTCATTTAAGAGTTTTCTCTTAGACAAAATTCTTTTTTTTTTTCCTTTTTTGGCTTCAGAAAAAATCTGAATACTTCTTAATTCAATAAATACAAGCCACTCCTGTCGGCACAGCATCATTTAATACTTAGTCCTCTTAAGCAAATTAGAGTCTCGGAATTGTTCAGTCACCATGATGATTTCAATAATTCCCAGTACATCTTAGATATTAGAGAGAAGATTGTTATGACGTCATAAAACAGAGATGCTATTTAAAAAAATATGGAAGTGAGTGAAATTGAAGAAAGAGCAACGCCTTTCAATTAGTAATCTATATAAACAACTTTTTTCTGAGTCAAACTAATTCCTTTTTGCTAAAAAGGAAAAGTACAAGAGTAACAAATTTCCTTTGCAAGTCTACTTGGTCAGCACTATGAATTAGAATCCATTCAAAACTGAGAAGTGAGATCGATGAAGACGTCTTCTCGGCAGGGGATTGTGAGTCCACCCATCGGATGCTCATAACCAAACTCTTCCTCTGCCATACTTAGCAATTCTTGAAATGCAGGCTCATTCAAGTACGAAAGAGGCACTACGTAGCGGTTCTTCACCTCCTCTCCAACATACACAGCAATGCAACCTTTTGGGACGGTTGTTGATTTCATTGCTGCTTCTTTGAGACCCGAGAGTGTCCTTCGGAGAGCCTTCTTACCATGAGCAATACCAGCCAATCCAAATGCCATCTTGATCTTCTTGTATTGTTGCTTTAGAAGAGTTTTTGAGAATAGAGTTCACAAAATGTTTTCTAGTAGAGAATGTGAGAGTGGCTTGCTTCAGCTATGTGTTGATGTGCCTTATTTATAGATGAAATAGATTTCTGCGAATTTCTGTAGAGAACATAAACAAGTGGTTGCAGAGGAAATGGGGTAGGTCTGGACTTTGGAAGAGACATAAGCATTTGAACTTCACATGGCTTTGTATTCCAACTCATACATGAAAACTTGACTGTGACGGAGACATTTACATGTATAATCTGTCGCCACATTACCAGGTGAACAACCTACAAGGAATCCCATTTGGATCAAAAGATTAATCGCAGCAAAGCAAAAACATTTCGGAGCAAATCATATGAAGTAGTCTGTTCAACAAGTAACAATTTTCCGATTTTTGAAAGCGCTGAGTTGGTTTGGTGGGGTTGGAAAGGAGAGCAACAAGTTTCAAGCCACAAATATTTAATGATCTAATAAATTGTAAGTTTGTATGTTCAGACAAGCAGAGTCTCCACTTTGAATACAAAGTTACGAGTAGGATAGACAATGGCATGTGATTGCTCAACGACTATGCCTTTCACTAGACCCCATTCTATTAATTGCTTCTCTACTCTGCACCAACAAAAATATAAATCTGATCTATATTGCCTAGCATTACGACCACTCATCAACTTCTCAAGTATCAATCGCTTTCCTTCCTTATTTCCATTCTCTTAATTTTCTTCTTTCCTCTTGACAAAGACAGAAAATGAGAATTTGATACGATGACCTTTTCTGACTTATATCCGTTAAGTAGACTATTTACAAGTTCATCATGTCCTTGTTAATTTCACTCAATAATATTTACATTTTTTTATAATAATAATAATTTTTTGAAATAATATAAATAATCAATGCTAATCAATTTTGAAAAAGAAAAGGTTAAAGAATGGATTAATTTATTTGCATAAAAAAAATTGATTTAAAAAAGTTCATAAATTTACAATTAAAGGGCATAAATTAAAAAAAAAAAAACATTGAAATTGGCATATTTATAAATTTCCTATTCATGTGAAGTGACTGATTCTAATGGCCATGGCAACAAAAACGACAACAAAAATGTAAAAGACAGAAAAACGACAAGAAAATATGTAAACGACATGAAAAGGCATAAACGACTAGAAATTTCAACGTCAACCAAAACGACAATAAATATAGAATATAATCTTAAAATCAAAACCATAAAAACAGACAAAAAAAAAACGACAAAAGACAGTATAAACGGCACAAACTGAAATACGAGGTCAAGAAAACTACACTGAAAATAAAGAGCGACAAGAAAACTAAAAAACAAAAAAAAGGGGTGGGTTGGGAAAACGACAACTAAAGTGATAAATGACAATTCATCGGAACATCAACATAAAAAGAAAAGGAGAACAAGTCTATGAACCACCGAAAAGAAAAACACAACAACAAAAAGTAAAGGATATATCAAACGACAGAAAAACAATAAAACGACATCAAAGATAATAACCGGCTTTAACTTGATCATCAATATAAACGACAAGAAATATATATAGACTTGAAAACCATAAAGGTCACAACAAAATAAGACCCAAAAAAAGATGGAATAATTCAACAAATAAAGTGAAAACAACAGTATATGGGAACATCAACATAGCAGAAAACGAGAAAAGCGTAGGAAATAAAGGGGAACGTTAACGAAAAGGACACGAAAAACGACAATAAATAAGAAAACGACATGGTAGACTATAAGAGACTAGAACTTTCTACATCAACAAAAAACGACAAGAATTATAGATTGGCACGAAGACCAGAAAGGCCAAAACCAAACAAGACCAAAAAGGGTGAGAGAGAGAAGAAACGACGCAAAGTGAAATAGAACATTAAGAAACGATAACAAATACCAAAAAAAAAAAATACAGAAAAATTCAATAACGTGGAAACGACAGTATTGGGGAACGTCAACATATCAGAAAACGAGAGAGAGCGTAGGACAATATAGGGGAGCGTCAACAAAATGAAAGGACAAAAAAACGACAATAAAGAGAAAACGACATTATAAAGCAACATAAACCAAAAAAACGACAGCAATATAGAATGGCACGAACATCGAATGGCTCATGGCTGAAAACAAAAACTACGAAGATATGACTAAAGAGAGTATAAAAGACCACAATATAAGGCGTCAAGAGAACGACAATAAAAACGACAAAAAATTATAAAAGAAATATAGAAGGTAAACGACAACTGAAGTGAAAAACGACAACATATGGAAACATCATCAAAATGCTACGAATGGAGTTCAAAGGAAAATACAACTTAATACAAACAGGAACAAGAAAGCAAAAGGTAGCCACTTTCCTTATTTGTATATTTCAGAGCTTTGATTTGAGACTACGAAATTGAGATAGAAGGTTTTGAATTAAAAATAATTCTTAACAAATTGAAAAGCAAAATAGGAAATGTAAATAGTCAAATCTTTGTATAAGTTAGTCATCTGCTTGAATTGATTCAGTAATGAAATGAATTTTCTCAGCATTAAAGTAGATACATACCATGACAACCTCCGGAAATAAAGGTAGAAAATGCTTGAGAGTATAGTTACAGCAGAGTTCTACTAGAACTTGCTCTATTTGTAGGCAACAATATTTCAGATTACTATATAATGGATTCGAAGGAAGACTGTTTTAGAGAAACAATTAAATGATCAGACCAGTTTAGTACTGGGACAGTTCAAGAACACTCTGTCCTGTCCTTTAAGTACTTCCGTCTCAAAAGAATTCGGTATGAGCGAAACCAGAAACCAGATGATCAAATATACCATCCATTTCTAAGTGGGTGACGAACAGACGAACACCACTTATTATTCTAGAGATATGGATATCACAATCCTCGTCTTGATTTTTTTTCCTTTTTCCGACAAGAAACAAGTAAGGATATCGTTGAGAAAGACAAATGTTGATCTGGTTGCAGGCAATAATAAGGCTAGTGAATAAATACCATGAAAAATCTTCTGTGTCATCAAAATAATAAAGCAATTACGACACAACAGATAAAGATTATGTCCTACACAATGCTAGAGAGCCAATGGAAGAGAAAATAAAGATTGAGCTTCTCACACAAATATATGTGGCCCCTTGGAAAGTGGACATGCAAAGACATGTTGGAAAATTTCTGGTTACAGATAGGTTATGGTGGGGTTTGGAATTAGAAGATATAGAAGCTGGAGAGAAAAAGTGATGAGAAGGAAGACAAAACCATGTGATTACACTCAAGAGCTATGTCACTCACTAGACCCCATTCAATAAATTTCATCTCTAGTGTTAACCATTCATTTCCATGCAACAGATATGCATATGCCCTACATCTGATATCAAGGTATTGGATAAGCGCTTATATATATACACATAAGCTTGTTTAAACTAGCATCACAAAGCACTTTTCAAATTCTCAAGTATCAACAGCTTTCCCTTGCAAGTCCTTTAAGATCTCCTTCCTGTTCCCACTTTTTCTTCTTACTTCTTTTTCCAAAAGAAACATACAATCATGGGATTCCGTTTCCCCAGCATAGTTCACGCTAAGCAGATCATTCAAAAGCCTTTTTTTAACACAAAAGATGTTCCGAAAGGCTTCTTGGCAGTCTATGTTGGCGAGAAGAGCAACATGACCCGATTTTTGATCCCGGTATCATACCTGAACCAGCCTTCTTTCCAAGAGTTGTTAAGCAAATCGGAAGAAGAATTTGGGTTTGATCACCCGATGGGAGGCCTTACGATCCCCTGCACAGAAGATTCCTTCATCAATCTTATCTCATGCTTAAATGCCTAATCAGAGTGTAGAGTACCATTAGATGACAATCTCTAACAAAATGATTGTTACAATTTTGTAAGGCTAAAAATGCCTATTACCATGTAAATATTTTTTCTTGGGATCGAAAGCAAAGTGTCCCTCAGATCAATATAAATGAATACTCCTCTGAAATTTCTTTGAAAAATCAGTTTTATTGCAGTTCTTTAATCAGAATTCGGAATCAACTAATGCATATCTACCCTCTTGACCTAAATCCATTTATGCTACTAGTAACCCATAACCACCCCCACCGTTAATATATGTCTCTTTTCATATGCTAAGCTGCTAAATTCAAATGCAAAGCAACAGAATGTTTGCCTCTCATCAAATGCCATTTTAGGAGCTAATTCATTTCAAGATGTTGTACAAACACATGAATATTTACACTCTCTTCGTCAACACAAAATCCTCTACCTAGCTGGATAAAGATCTAGATTTAACTCTTCTGTTTGTCATATCATTTGTTTTTTTCTGGTTCTGCAGTACTACAAGCTAAAGTGAAAGTCGAAATTTTGGTTGGCACCTAAGAATAGAGAATGCAGATGCATGTACTTGAATTTATGATTAATCTTAATGGATATTAAGTATGTCCTCTTGGACAAAATTCTAGCTACTTTTATTTTGGGCTTTGAAGAAACTCGGAGTACTTCTTTATTCATTTAAAACAAGAGACTCCAATCCGCATATGATCGTATATACTAATTAGTCCTCTTAAGCATATTGGTATCTCAGAACTGTTCTATCAACATGATGATTCCGATGATTCTCAGTACTCAGAATTTAGATCTATAAGAGAAGCATATGATGTCATAAAACAGAGATGTATTTCATAAAAGATGGAAGCGAGCAAAATGGAAGAAAGTTCGAAGCCTGAATTTTAAAAAAGAAATGTTGAACTTGAGTTTCATTTCAATAATTAGTAATCTCTGTATATATACAACTCTCTCTGAGTCAAACTAATTCCTTTTTGCTAAAAAGGAAAAGTACAGAAGTATTAAAATTTCTTTGCTGGTCTACTAGCAAGGTTAGTGCTATCAATTAGAATCCATTCAAAACTGAGAAGTGAGATCAATGAAGATGTCTTCTCGGCATGGAATCGTGAGGCCGCCCATAGGATGCTCGTATCCGAACTCTTCCTCTGCCATGCTTAGCAGCTCTTGAAACGCAGGCTCGTTCAAGTACGACAGAGGTACTACATAGCGCTTCTTCTCCTCCTCTCCAACATACACAGCAACGTAGCCTTTTGGAACGGTTGTCGACCTCATTGCCGCTTCTTTAAGGCCTGATAGTGTCCCTCGGAGAGCCTTCTTTCCCTGAGCAATACCAGCCAATCCAAATGCCATCTTGATCTTCTTGTATGTTGTTTATTTAGAAGAGCTTGGAATTAAGAGTTCACAAATGGTTTTCTGGTATAGAATGTGATGGCTTGCTTCAGCTTTGCGTTGATGCGTGTATATATATAGATGAAATTGATTTCTGTGAAGCTCTCTAGAGATCCTAAACAAGTGGTCGCAGAGGCAATGGGGTAGGTCTGAAATTTACAAGAGACATAAGCATTTGAACTTCACATGGCTTTGTGTTCCAACTCATACGTGTAAACTAGACTGTGACGGAGACATTTACGAATATAATCTGTCCACACATTACCAGGTGAACAACCAACAAAGAATCCCATTTGTATTGAAGGATTTGCATCAAAGAGAAAACATTTTCGGAACAAATCTTATGGAGTAGTCTGTCCTACAAGTCATAAGTTTCCAGTTGGCTTGTTTGGAATCCCATTTGGAAAGCAAAGCAAGAAGTTTTAAGCCACCAATATTTTATAATCTATTTAATTTTAATTTTAAATAAAGCAGAGTCTCAACTTTGAATACAAAGTTAAGAGTAGGAAAGACAATGGCATGTGATTGCTCAAGGATTATGCCTCTCACTAGACCCCATTATATTAATTACTTCTCTCTGTACTTCACCATTCATTTTCACACAAAATATATATTTCCTATCAAAGGCATAAATATTATATATACAAATGAAGATTGGGTCGCCTAGCTACACAACCACACTTCAACTTCTCAAGTATCAATCCCTTTCCGTCCTTATTTCCATTCTCTTTTCTTCTTTCCTCTTGACAAAGACAGAATGGTTCTCCTTTTTGTCGGCGTATAGTTCAACGCAAAGAACATTTGAAACAATGCCTTTTAATTTTATCAAACTTATATTCTTGATTAGACAATATTCAAAGTTCATATCCCTTTTATTTTCACTCAGTAATATCTTTTCATTTTTTTCATGACGATACATAATTTTTTTCAAAGAATATGAAAATAATCGCTGTTAATCAATTTTTAAAAAAAAAAAAATTTAAAGAGTGGATTACTTTAGTTATTTGCATACACATTTGACAAAAAGGTCATAGTTTACAAATAACCTACTAATTGAAGGGCATAAATGAAAACAATTGAGAATGGCAAATTTTTATATTTCCTTTTCATGTGAAGTGACTATTTCTAATGATCGTGGCGACAAAAACGACAACAAAAAGTAAAAGAAAGAAAAACGACAAAAAAAAAGAAACGACAAGAAAGAGTATAAACGACTAGAACGTTCAACGTCAACCAAAAACGACAATAAATATAGGCTAATATGAAAATTAGAAAGATAAAAACAAAAAAGAAAGTATAAACGATACAAAGTAAAATACAACGTCAAGAAAACTACATTGAAAATTAAAAACGACAAGAAACTGAAAAAGGAGAGTGGGTGGATAAACGACACCTAAAGTGATAAACGACAATACAGCGGAACATCAACATAAAAGAAAGAAAGAAAGGAGAACTAGTCTACAAACCGCGGAAAAAAAAAAGGAAAAACAAAAAGTAAATTTAAATGACAAACGACAGAAAACAGGAAAACGACCATCAATATAAAAACGACAAAAAACATAGAATGAATCGAAAACCAGAAAGATCAAAATGAAACAAGATCCCAAATAAAATGGAAGAAAATTCAACAAATAAAGTGGAAACGATAATATAGGGGAGCATCCAACATAATAGAAAACGAGAAAAGCTGAGGGCAACATAATTCTTGTTCCTATTACGACAAGAATTATAGATTGGCACGAAGATCAGAAAGGTCAAAACCAAACAAGACCAAAAAGGGTGAGAGAGAAGAAACGACTCAAAGTGAAATAGAACATTAAGAAACGATAACAAATACAAAAAAAATAAAAGAAAAAAAAATACAGAAAAATTCAATAACGTGGAAACGACAGTATTGGGGAACGTCAACATATCAGAAAACGAGAGAAAGCGTAGGACAATATAGGGGAGCGTCAACAAAATGAAAGGACAAAAAAACGACAATAAAGAGAAAACGACATTATAAAGCAACATAAACCAAAAAACGACAGCAATATAGAATGGCACGAACATCGAATGGCTCATGGCTGAAAACAAAAACTACGAAGATATGACTAAAGAGAGTATAAAAGACCACAATATAAGGCGTCAAGAGAACGACAATAAAAACGACAAAAAATTATAAAAGAAATATAGAGGGTAAACGACAACTGAAGTGAAAAACGACAACATATGGAAACATCATCAAAATGCTACGAATGGAGTTCAAAGGAAAATACAACTTAACACAAACAGGAACAAGAAAGCAAAAGGTAGCCACTTTCCTTATTTCTATATTTCAGAGCTTTGATTTGAGACTACGAAATTGAGATAGAAGGTTTTGAATTAAAAATAATTCTTAACAAATTGAAAAGCAAAATAGGAAATGTAAATAGTCAAATCTTTGTATAAGTTAGTCATCTGCTTGAATTGATTCAGTAATGAAATGAATTTTCGTAGCATTAAAGTAGATACATACCATGACAACCTCCGGAAATAAAGGTAGAAAATGCTTGAGAGTATAGTTACAGCAGAGTTCTACTAGAACTTGCTCTATTTGTAGGCAACAATATTTCAGATTACTATATAATGGATTCAAAGGAAGACTGTTTTAGAGAAACAATTAAATGATCAGACCAGTTTAGTACTGGGACAGTTCAAGAACACTCTGTCCTGTCCTTTAAGTACTTCCGTCTCAAAAGAATTCGGTATGAGCGAAACCAGAAACCAGATGATCAAATATACCATCCATTTCTAAGTGGGTGACGAACAGACGAACACCACTTATGATTCTAGAGATATGGATATCACAATCCTCGTCTTGATTATTTTTCCTTTTTCCGACAAGAAACAAGTAAGGATATCGTTGAGAAAGACAAATGTTGATCTGGTTGCAGGCAATAAAAAGGCTAGTGAATAAATACCATGAAAAATCTTCTGTGTCATCAAAATAATAAAGCAATTACGACACGACAGATAAAGTTTATGTCCTACACAATGCTAGAGAATGGAAGAGAAAATAAAGATTGAGCTTCTCACACAAATATATGTGGCCCCTTGGAAAGTGGACATGCAAAGACATGTTGGAAAATTTCTGGTTACAGATAGGTTATGGTGGGGTTTGGAATTAGAAGATATAGAAGCTGGAGAGAAAAAATGATGACAAGGAAGACAAAACCATGTGATTACACTCAAGAGCTATGTCACTCACTAGACCCCATTCAATAAATTTCATCTCTAGTGTCAACCATTCATTTCCATGCAACAGATATGCATATGCCCTACATCTGATATCAAGGTATTGGATAAGCGCTTATATATATACACATAAGCTTGTTTAAACTAGCATCACAAAGCACTTCTCAAATTCTCAAGTATCAACAGCTTTCCCTTGCAAGTCCTTTAAGATCTCCTTCCTGTTCCCACCTTTTCTTCTTACTTCTTTTTCCAAAAGAAACATACAATCATGGGATTCCGTTTCCCCAGCGTAGTTCACGCTAAGCAGATCATTCAAAAGCCTTTTTCTAACACAAAAGATGTTCCGAAAGGCTTCGTGGCAGTCTATGTTGGCGAGAAGAGCAACATGACCCGATTTGTGATCCCGGTATCGTACCTGAACCAGCCTTCTTTCCAAGAGTTGTTAAGCAAATCGGAAGAAGAATTTGGGTTTGATCACCCGATGGGAGGCCTTACGATCCCCTGCACAGAAGATTCCTTCATCAATCTTATCTCATGCTTAAATGCCTAATCAGAGTGTAGAGTACCAATAGATGACAATCTCTAACAAAATGATTGTTACAATTTTGTAAGGCTGAAAATGCCTATTACCATGTAAATATTTTTTCTTGGGATCGAAAGCAAAGTGTCCCTCAGATCAATATAAATGAATACTCCTCTGAAATTTCTTTGAAAAATCAGTTTTATTGCAGTTCTTTAATCAGAATTCGGAATCAACTAATGCATATCTACCCTCTTGACCTAAATCCATTTATGCTACTAGTAACCCATAACCACCACCACCGTTAATATATGTCTCTTTTCATATGCTAAGCTGCTAAATTCAAATGCAAAGCAACAGAATGTTTGCCTCTCATCAAATGCCATTTTAGGAGCTAATTCATTTCAAGGTGTTGTACAAACACATGAATATTTACACTCTCTTCGTCAACACAAAATCCTCTACCTAGCTCTGTTTGTCATATCATTTGTTTTTTTCTGGTTCTGCAGTACTACAAGCTAAAGTGAAAGTCGAAATTTTGGTTGGCACCTAAGAATAGAGAATGCAGATGCATGTACTTGAATTTATGATTAATCTTAATGGATATTAAGTATGTCCTCTTGGACAAAATTCTAGCTACTTTTATTTTGGGCTTTGAAGAAACTCGGAGTACTTCTTTATTCATTTAAAACAAGAGACTCCAATCCGCATATGATCGTATATACTAATTAGTCCTCTTAAGCATATTGGTATCTCAGAACTGTTCTATCAACATGATGATTCCGATGATTCTCAGTACTCAGAATTTAGATCTATAAGAGAAGCATATGATGTCATAAAACAGAGATGTAATTTCATAAAAGATGGAAGCGAGCAAAATGGAAGAAAGTTCGAAGCCTGAATTTTAAAAAAGAAATGTTGAACTTGAGTTTCATTTCAATAATTAGTAATCTCTGTATATATACAACTCTCTCTGAGTCAAACTAATTCCTTTTTGCTAAAAAGGAAAAGTACAGAAGTATTAAAATTTCTTTGCTGGTCTACTAGCAAGGTTAGTGCTATCAATTAGAATCCATTCAAAACTGAGAAGTGAGATCAATGAAGATGTCTTCTCGGCATGGAATCGTGAGGCCGCCCATAGGATGCTCGTATCCGAACTCTTCCTCTGCCATGCTTAGCAGCTCTTGAAACGCAGGCTCGTTCAAGTACGACAGAGGTACTACATAGCGCTTCTTCTCCTCCTCTCCAACATACACAGCAACGTAGCCTTTTGGAACGGTTGTCGACCTCATTGCCGCTTCTTTAAGGCCTGATAGTGTCCCTCGGAGAGCCTTCTTTCCCTGAGCAATACCAGCCAATCCAAATGCCATCTTGATCTTCTTGTATGTTGTTTATTTAGAAGAGCTTGGAATTAAGAGTTCACAAATGGTTTTCTGGTATAGAATGTGATGGCTTGCTTCAGCTTTGCGTTGATGCGTGTATATATATAGATGAAATTGATTTCTGTGAAGCTCTCTAGAGATCCTAAACAAGTGGTCGCAGAGGCAATGGGGTAGGTCTGAAATTTACAAGAGACATAAGCATTTGAACTTCACATGGCTTTGTGTTCCAACTCATACGTGTAAACTAGACTGTGACGGAGACATTTACGAATATAATCTGTCCACACATTACCAGGTGAACAACCAACAAAGAATCCCATTTGTATTGAAGGATTTGCATCAAAGAGAAAACATTTTCGGAACAAATCTTATGGAGTAGTCTGTCCTACAAGTCATAAGTTTCCAGTTGGCTTGTTTGGAATCCCATTTGGAAAGCAAAGCAAGAAGTTTTAAGCCACCAATATTTTATAATCTATTTAATTTTAATTTTAAATAAAGCAGAGTCTCAACTTTGAATACAAAGTTAAGAGTAGGAAAGACAATGGCATGTGATTGCTCAAGGATTATGCCTCTCACTAGACCCCATTATATTAATTACTTCTCTCTGTACTTCACCATTCATTTTCACACAAAATATATATTTCCTATCAAAGGCATAAATATTATATATACAAATGAAGATTGGGTCGCCTAGCTACACAACCACACTTCAACTTCTCAAGTATCAATCCCTTTCCGTCCTTATTTCCATTCTCTTTTCTTCTTTCCTCTTGACAAAGACAGAATGGTTCTCCTTTTTGTCGGCGTATAGTTCAACGCAAAGAACATTTGAAACAATGCCTTTTAATTTTATCAAACTTATATTCTTGATTAGACAATATTCAAAGTTCATATCCCTTTTATTTTCACTCAGTAATATCTTTTCATTTTTTTCATGACGATACATAATTTTTTTCAAAGAATATGAAAATAATCGCTGTTAATCAATTTTTAAAAAAAAAAAAATTTAAAGAGTGGATTACTTTAGTTATTTGCATACACATTTGACAAAAAGGTCATAGTTTACAAATAACCTACTAATTGAAGGGCATAAATGAAAACAATTGAGAATGGCAAATTTTTATATTTCCTTTTCATGTGAAGTGACTATTTCTAATGATCGTGGCGACAAAAACGACAACAAAAAGTAAAAGAAAGAAAAACGACAAAAAAAAAGAAACGACAAGAAAGAGTATAAACGACTAGAACGTTCAACGTCAACCAAAAACGACAATAAATATAGGCTAATATGAAAATTAGAAAGATAAAAACAAAAAAGAAAGTATAAACGATACAAAGTAAAATACAACGTCAAGAAAACTACATTGAAAATTAAAAACGACAAGAAACTGAAAAAGGAGAGTGGGTGGATAAACGACACCTAAAGTGATAAACGACAATACAGCGGAACATCAACATAAAAGAAAGAAAGAAAGGAGAACTAGTCTACAAACCGCGGAAAAAAAAAAGGAAAAACAAAAAGTAAATTTAAATGACAAACGACAGAAAACAGGAAAACGACCATCAATATAAAAACGACAAAAAACATAGAATGAATCGAAAACCAGAAAGATCAAAATGAAACAAGATCCCAAATAAAATGGAAGAAAATTCAACAAATAAAGTGGAAACGATAATATAGGGGAGCATCCAACATAATAGAAAACGAGAAAAGCTGAGGGCAACATAATTCTTGTTCCTATTACGACAAGAATTATAGATTGGCACGAAGATCAGAAAGGTCAAAACCAAACAAGACCAAAAAGGGTGAGAGAGAAGAAACGACTCAAAGTGAAATAGAACATTAAGAAACGATAACAAATACAAAAAAAATAAAAGAAAAAAAAATACAGAAAAATTCAATAACGTGGAAACGACAGTATTGGGGAACGTCAACATATCAGAAAACGAGAGAAAGCGTAGGACAATATAGGGGAGCGTCAACAAAATGAAAGGACAAAAAAACGACAATAAAGAGAAAACGACATTATAAAGCAACATAAACCAAAAAACGACAGCAATATAGAATGGCACGAACATCGAATGGCTCATGGCTGAAAACAAAAACTACGAAGATATGACTAAAGAGAGTATAAAAGACCACAATATAAGGCGTCAAGAGAACGACAATAAAAACGACAAAAAATTATAAAAGAAATATAGAGGGTAAACGACAACTGAAGTGAAAAACGACAACATATGGAAACATCATCAAAATGCTACGAATGGAGTTCAAAGGAAAATACAACTTAACACAAACAGGAACAAGAAAGCAAAAGGTAGCCACTTTCCTTATTTCTATATTTCAGAGCTTTGATTTGAGACTACGAAATTGAGATAGAAGGTTTTGAATTAAAAATAATTCTTAACAAATTGAAAAGCAAAATAGGAAATGTAAATAGTCAAATCTTTGTATAAGTTAGTCATCTGCTTGAATTGATTCAGTAATGAAATGAATTTTCGTAGCATTAAAGTAGATACATACCATGACAACCTCCGGAAATAAAGGTAGAAAATGCTTGAGAGTATAGTTACAGCAGAGTTCTACTAGAACTTGCTCTATTTGTAGGCAACAATATTTCAGATTACTATATAATGGATTCAAAGGAAGACTGTTTTAGAGAAACAATTAAATGATCAGACCAGTTTAGTACTGGGACAGTTCAAGAACACTCTGTCCTGTCCTTTAAGTACTTCCGTCTCCAAAGAATTCGGTATGAGCGAAACAAGAAACCAGATGATCAAATATACCAACCATTTCTAAGTGGGTGACGAACAGACGAACACCACTTATGATTCTAGAGATATGGATATCACAATCCTCGGCTTGATTATTTTTCCTTTTTCCGACAAGAAACAAGTAAGGATATCGTTGAGAAAGACAAATGTTGATCTGGTTGCAGGCAATAAAAAGGCTAGTGAATAAATACCATGAAAAATCTTCTGTGTCATCAAAATAATAAAGCAATTACGACACAACAGATAAAGATTATGTCCTACACAATGCTAGAGAGCCAATGGAGGAGAAAATAAAGATTGAGCTTCTCACACAAATATATGTGGCCCCTTGGAAAGTGGACATGCAAAGACATGTTGGAAAATTTCTGGTTACAGATAGGTTATGGTGGGGTTTGGAATTAGAAGATATAGAAGCTGGAGAGAAAAAATGATGAGAAGGAAGACAAAACCATGTGATTACACTCAAGAGCTATGTCACTCACTAGACCCCATTCATTCAATAAATTTCATCTCTAGTGTTAACCATTCATTTCCATGCAACAGATATGCATATGCCCTACATGTGATATCAAGGTATTGGATAAGCGCTTTTATATATACACATAAGCTTGTTTAAACTAGCATCACAAAGCACTTCTCAAATTCTCAAGTATCAACAGCTTTCCCTTGCAAGTCCTTTACGATCGTTTTCCAACTTTTTTTCTTTCATTCTTTTTTCCTTAAGAAACATTCAATCATGGGATTTCGTTTTCCTGGCGTGGTTCTTGCAAAGCAACTTATTAAAAAGCCTTTCTCTAACACAAAAGATGTTCCAAAAGGCTTCTTGGCAGTTTATGTTGGCGAGAAGAGCAACGTGAAGAGATTTGTGATCCCGGTATCATACCTGAACCAGCCTTCATTCCAAGATCTGCTAAGCCAATCCGAAGAAGAATTCAGATTCGATCATCCGATGGGAGGCCTTACAATCCCCTGCACAGAAGACTCCTTCATCAGTCTAATTTCTTGTATGAGTGCCTAATCACAGAGTGTAGAATATCAATAGATGACAATCTCTAACCAAATGATTGTTACAGTTTTGTAAGACTAAGAATGCCAATACCATGTAGATATTTTTCCTTGGGGACAGAATGCCAATACCATGAATTATGCTAAGCATCTCTCTTTTCAAATGCAAGGCAACAGAATACATGTATTTTTGTCAAGTGCCAAATTTCGGAGCTAATCCTTTTTGGAAGTTAATATTTTCAGAACTACACTTGGATGAAACATTAATCATTAATTACTCATCGACAACAAAATCCTCAACCTCATTGGACAAGGGTTCGGTTTTTACTGTTCTGTTATGAGATCTGTCACTTAATGTCCTACCATCCTTTTACACGGGTAACAGGGCAAAGTCAATGAAAATTTTGGTTTGCAACTGAGGAGTGAATCGGAAAATAGTTTAGTACTATGCATTTGTTCAAGTTACTGGTTAAGCTAATTGATTCTTAAGTATTTAGACAAAAATCTAATCTCTTTTTGGGCTTCGGAAAAACACAAATTACTTTTTCATTCATTTCAGACACTCCCGTCTGTACCTTCACATGTACTTCTTGGATGTGATGTTCCATCAACATAATGATTCACATGACTCTGTACTTCTTGGATATTGGAGAGCAGATTGTTATGATATTATAAAGTAGCGATACTATTTCATAAAAGAAGCAAGATAGATCAAGTAATTGAATTAGAAAAGCTTGTAAAAACTTCAGTTTCATTTCGACTCGAAAGAGAAACATGTATATAGATTCAGTAATCTCTATGTACAACTTTATCTTAGTCAAAACTATTTCCTTTTGCAAAAAAGGAAAAAGTACAAGGGTAACAAAATTGTGTTTGCCGCTCTACTGGTATGTTAGTGCTAAGAATCAGAATCCATTCAAAATTGAGAAGTGAGATCAATGAAGATGTCTTCTCTGCAGGGGATTGTGAGTCCGCCCATCGGATGATCATATCCGAACTCTTCCTCTGCCATAATTAGCAGATCTTGAAATGCAGGCTCGTTCAAATATGACAGCGGTACTACGTAGCGCTTCTTCTCCTCCTCTCCGACGTAGACTGCAACATATCCTTTTGGGATGGTTGTCGACTTCATTGCCGCTTCTTTAAGGCCTGAGAGTGTCCTTCGAAGGGCCTTCTTACCATGAGCAATACCAGCCAATCCAAATGCCATCTTGATATTCTTGTGTTGTTGCTTTAAAAGAGATTTGGGAATTAGAGTTCACAAATGGTTTTCGAGTAGAGAATGCGATGATTTGATTCTGGCTCTATGTTGATGTGCTTTATACATAGATGAAATGGTTCTATGAATCTCTATAAAGATTCCAAGCAAGTGGTTGTAGAAGGCGCACTTGAGTGGGTCTGGAATTTACAAGAGACAAGAGCATTTGAACTTCACATGGCTCTGTTTTCCAACTCATACAATGGATAATTTGTTCTGATTGGGACATACATATATGAAATGTCCAACCAATACCAACTGAACAACCTCCAAGGGATCCCACTTGAAACAAAAATATTGTGGAGCAATGACAATGTATGAAAAACCGTGTCCTTCCAATAACAATATATTTTTCTTTCTTTGGCTGGTTATGAGGGCCGAGATCAGCATGGTGGGGTTGGGAAGGAGCACAAAAGGCCAGCAGAGAAAATCAACTCCTGATTGCCTGACACCAACAAATCCAGATCTCCTTAATAGTAAATTTTTTTGTTGACATGCCGGTCTCATCATTTATCCGTGAAAATGAGTACGAAGGCGACGACAATGCCATGTGATCGTGCAAGCTCTGTGCCTCTCACTTGACCCCATTCAATAAATTGTTTCTTCAATCTTCACCATTCATTTGCAAGCAACAGATATGTGTGTTCCTATCTCACCAAGGGGTATCGACTATATATACAGAAAAAGATTGTACTCACAAGCATCACAAGTAGTTCTCACATTTTGAAGTATCAAAGGGTTTTTATAAAAATCCTTTGATATCCTACTTAAAACCTTTTTTTTTTTTTTTCTCTCTTGTTCCGTTGTCCTCTACATAACAAAAAACAAATAATGGGTTTCCGTTTCCCCAGCGTGATTGCTAAGCAACTTACTCCAAAGTCATTTTCTAATGCCAAAGACGTTCCCAAAGGCTTTTTGGCAGTTTATGTTGGGGAGAGAAAAAGGAAGAGATTTGTGATCCCGGTGTCGTACCTGAACCAGACTTCATTCCAAGAGTTACTAAGTCAAGCTGAAGAAGAATTTGGATTTGATCATCCAATGGGCGCGCTGACTATTATCTGCCGAGAAGATGCCTTCATCGATCTCATTTCTTGCTTGAGTGCCTAATGATGAGAACAGAAACAGATAGATTACAATAGCTATAGCAAAACTGATTGTTGCAATTTTGTTAGGCAGAGAATGTCAATATGCATGTAAATACTTCTCCTTGTGGACAAACAAAAAAGTCCATGAGAATGATAGAATACAAACACTAATGCAATTTTATCTTCCCTTTTGAGCCTCGTTTTCTCTTTAAATTCTCATAAATAAACCGTTGTCCATTTTCTACATCTACGTTTTAGATTATGATACCAACATAGTCGTTGTAGAATCATTGCTACTTCAAACTTCCCTCTGTCACACATTTGATCAAACATCTTCTGTGCGAAATCATGTCACATTGATTTTTTTTTTTATTTTTTTTTTTTGCTTATCAAATTCCAAATTCACTTCCTTAATCTACTTTACCATAATTAGGAAATTAAAAAAAAAATTGAACCGGGTTAATATAACTGGTCTTTGAAAGGACAGTTAGAAAGAGGAAATAGCTGGTGACTAACCTTGATCTTTTTTCCCTTCAATTTAGTCAAAACCATTAGCGTGATAAAGAAGATATCTTTTCTGTTATATTCTTTAAAAATTGCCCCCCTGAATTATTCATATTTGATTCTTTTTCCTATCTTTCTTAATAGTTTTCAAATATGCCCCTTATTCAACATGTAACAGTCTAGCAGACAGGTAATACCAGATACCATATAATAAAATATAACAATTACAATTTTTTTTTTTTACTTGACAGGACATAAATATCAAATCTTAACCACGTTATTTTTTAACTCTGAAATGGACAAAAAATAAAAATAAACCAGCTCGAAAGAAAAACTTATGCCTTTTTTAATACGGAAAAAATCATTGACATCCTTTTACTTTAGGTAAAATGCCAATAACACCCTTTGAATCAAATGTAATACTGCTGATACCCTTTGTTTTTTAAAAAAATCACCGATACACCCTCAAAGTCGATTCCTTCTGTTTCCATTAAAAAGTAGCCGTTTCATATTTTTAAAATGCCTAAAATGCCCTCAAACGGTAGAAATAGGCAAAAAAAAAAAAGAAGAAAAACTGATAAATATTATTATTTTTTTTAAAAAATTAATTATCTCATATCTATAAATACTCTATATCTCATTTATTTTTAACATATCCACATCTACCATAAAATTTTTAGTTCTCACTTTCTCAAGTATTTTTGAAATTTTGTTTTCTCTACTTTTTAAATGTCCAAACAAATATATATAAATGTTTGCATTTCCATTAATTATAAGAACTAATATATGTAATTTTACAAAGAGCCAAATATATTTTTTTTCAAGTTTATACAAATTTTTCCTATATATATATATATATATATATATATATATATGACCCATGCTTGGACCATATGATAATACATAAAACATTATATATATATATATGATATTTTCATGTTGAACTAGCAACTAATAAACGAATTATGTTGCACATGGTTTAGATGTCATGGTTATTATAGACATTTTACATAATTTAACTAACGGAAGTTAATAGAGGGGGTGTGATTGATATTACATTTGATTCAGGAAGTGTCTCTGGTATTTCACCAAAAGTGAGGGGGTGTCAATGATTTTTTTTTTATAATAAATCATTTGAATATTTTAATACTATTTAAAATTAATATTAAACTATTTCAATAATTTATTCATAAAAAGGATTAGAGATGGGTTTTTTTTCAAAAATCATATGTCTTGTTTGGAGTAATTATCCCCTCATCCTATTTCTTTTTTTTTTTAATTTCTTATCCCAATGTCATATTATTAAAAATCTCAACCATTTATATCACATCAAAATTGGCAAAGTCAAAACCATTCTAAAATGAAATGATTAGTGGATTGGTTGAAGTAAACATTCCATCTATTATATTTTGAAATGGTTTGACATTGCGAATTTCAATGCGGTAGAAATAGTTGAGATTTAAGGATATTGCATTGTGATTAAAAAAATTGAAAAAATAGTTCAAACAAATAGAATGAAATGGAATAGAGATGATGAAAGAGACAAACAAATGGCTACATATTTACCCCAAACAGCTCATTAATGATAAATGCAGTCAAAGACAAGATTTTTTTTTTCAAGATTTTTTTTTCAATTTCAAATTTTAGCAACTAGATATTTGGATCACAGACTATGGGCTTAGCCCTTTAGATTTTGATGAGTGCCTTTTTTTTATAAGTTTAATAATTATTTTTTTCCATTCTTCCTAAAAGTTTTTATTAAAAAAAAAGAAGAAGGTTTTGAGACCTAATTTTGAGACGCAAAAGCTTCGTTATAAATGAAGAATAATAAGAGCGGCAATTGTGGCAAGGGACACAGCCAACAGAAACCAAACCTGACAAAGAAACAGTTGACACATTTACACCGTTTTGGACTTTTCGCCGCCACACCTTTTTTTTATTTTAATTTTATTTATATATTGTTTTCACTTATTCCCGTGAGAGAGTCACAAAAAACCGTGGACTTTTTACACAACTTCCACAAAAAACAACAAAATTTCCAGTGGGCTTTTTTTCTTACAAAACACTCCTATATAAATAGCACCATATAGTCCTCAGACAAACACAAAATACAAGAAAAACAAAAGCTTTTACTTTGAGTCTTGAGATCTCGTTAATGGCTTCTCTTATACTTTTGCTGTCTGAGCTCGTTAGCCACCACAATGCAGACCCAGATTTCTGGATAAATCTTCCTTCTTCTTCTTCTTCGTCTGGTTTTCCTTCAACATCTTCAACAAAACAGGCTTGGAATGAGAAGAGCAATAAGTGCTCTGTTTCGTCACAAGAGATTGATATGGCCCAGAAGAGTCTTCAGGAGCCAAGATTCTGCGTTGACTTAGTTTGGCCTTGAAAAAAAAAAAGGCATGAATTTTCGTCGATGTGGTACTTCTGTAATTGTAATTTTATTTATTTATTTATTTTTTTTTGTTTCTTTTTTGGTTTGTGTTTCGT
The DNA here is from genome assembly GCA_018132145.1 of Boehmeria nivea var. tenacissima. Classification (NCBI taxonomy): domain Eukaryota; kingdom Viridiplantae; phylum Streptophyta; class Magnoliopsida; order Rosales; family Urticaceae; genus Boehmeria; species Boehmeria nivea. Next base: position 18,062,144 of record CM030878.1, on the reverse strand, counting down.
GAGATCAAATCGAGTGTTTTGAGTGGGTTTGTGTTGGTGAGTTTGAGCGATGTATATATATATATATATAGATATCTTTGGACTAGTTAATGACATATTAATTGTTCTTATCTTTCTTCCATTATTAATTTCTTCAACCCAGCTTTATGTTTTGTGCACATCAATTGTTTGAATATCATGAATTTCAACTTCATATTGATAATTGGCTAAATACATGATGTGTTAAAACTTTTAACATTGTCTGACTCAATTGCTATCCTGTACCCGTAAATGTTCTTCTCAGGTTTTAAATATTTGTAATTCCATATCTTTCTAGTGATGTGCTTGTAGTGCTTGAACAATTATTTGGATGAATCTAACTTTGGGGCTCCGTATTTACCAATAGTGCAAATTGTTACTTTACTGTACATGATCCACAAATTCACCATTCAGTTTAAGGGCTTTTAGAAATTGTTGAACAACACAACCATATCCATATGATGTGTCCAGTGCTTATATGAATATCTCTGATACAGCCCCACAGGCCACAAAATAATAATTTCTCAGCACATTCTATCATCCACATATGTACACTGATTTATCACATCCATTGGTTTCAACATAGTAATTATTTCTCTATTTAACAATATCTTGGTTGTTGAGCTTTGAGCTAGCTTTGAATGCACAAAAGATGACTAGGAAGACAATGCCATGTGATCTCCCAATAGACCATGCCTCCAATTAGACCCCACCGTATCTACACATACAAAATTTGGTTCAGTTTCAACCTCAAATCTTCCCTTACTCGCAAGTCCTTTCAGTTTCAGATCCTTTTCTCTTTACGAGTTTTCGATCTTCTTTCCTATTCCATGCAGAGAAGATGCAATTCGTCGATCACGTTTAAAATGACGCCAATAGATGACGAGAGTCAAGAAATAGCAAAAGTCAGGGCTAACAGTTTTTTAAGACAAAACAAATGCCTATACAATGTACATCTTTTTCTTTTGGGGATTGATCAACTTGAAAATGTCCCTGAGACTGATAGAAATGAATATCATTACAAATTTTTTCTTCAAATGATAAATGGAATGCCAATACCACGTGGATATAGTCATATAGAGTTTCGATACATGCCGTGTGCTTAGCAGTACTTGTTACTTGATTACTTACTGATCCTGATTTATAGGCTTAAAAGATGGAAAGGTTAAGAAATTAGTTTTTACATGTCATGTTGATCTCAAGAATGGTCTAGGAAACTTCTTGCCCATATTATTCAGAAATATGAGCCAGTTTCGCATGAGCTGGAGATCAAAATTGCCATTATGATGTTTCAACCAGTTTAGTCATTATATATATATACATGGCCCACAAAGTCTAATCTAAAGCCTGTCAACTCTTGAGCTTGAGAAAAGAGCCATGTGTAGTTTCAGGTGTGCTTGTCTTTCTAATTATCTGATCCAAAATCTATCCAATTCTTCCGCCAGAAAAACCTTGTCCACACCTAGTACGTCTTTTCTTTTCTCTTCTCTTTTGGATTTGTTGGATGTTTAGCTAGACCAGGTTGGAATGGATATATAATTCTGTGACTGCTGAGCTTGGGATTCAAATAATAAAATAAACAAAAGACAATGTCATGTGATCAGTCAAGAGACTATACTTCCCACTTCCCAGTAGATCACATGCAATTAAGAGCCAACCACTCATTTTCAAATCAACACACCACATATTTCTCTTCCAAAACCTCTCAAGAATTGGCTATATATATATACACACACATAACGTTTGGTTCTATATAGTAATCCAAGTTTAAGTCCTCAACACTAATATTCTCAAGCATCATACCATTCCTTGCTTTCAAGTCCTTTTTCAAATCATAAGGCAACGGGTTTCCGAGCATCGGCTGTAGCCGATGTCCCGAAAGGCTATTTGGTAGTTTATGTTGGCGACGACGGGGGCGAAATGAAGAGGTTTGTGATCCCCGTGACGTACTTGAACCAGCCTTCGTTCCAAGATTTGCTTAGTCGCTCCGAAGAAGAGTTTGGATTCGACCATCCCATGGGAGGCCTTACCATTCCCTGCCGAGAACATGCTTTTCTTCATCTCATTTCTCACTTTAATTAACGTCGCATTATGAGCATTAACACGCTTTGATGACAATCACTGACTAAACATTGCTGCAGAACCTTTTTTTTTTTTTTTTTTCTTGTTTCTTTTGGAGTGCCATTGATCCAATTTTGGTTAAGGCTAAGAATGCCAATACCATGTAAATATTTTTCCTTAGGGACCAATAGAGATTGTCCCTAAGAATGGATATGAATGAGTGTTATCCTTTCAATTTTTCTTCCATGACTTGTTTGTTTGGAGCTTTATTTTTATGTTTTTTCACCTTTTTTATGAAACCTAGAGGATATTTATGATATTTACCTTATATATATAATTATTATTATTATTATTATTTCTTTGATCTTTTCTTTTTTATTTGGGTTAATAAACAACATATGTTAGTGGCCTTCACCCACGTGACCTTGGTCACGTGGCGAGGCTCACCCCGTACTCCTCCGTTCTTTTTTGTCATTAAAATATATAAATAAAGAGAAAATTCTAATTTAATCTCTGTGTTTTACAAAAAATTTAATTTTATCCCTCTATTTTTGGTAATTATAAAATAGTCCATCTGTTTGTTAAAATGCATCTATTATAGACCACCTTACCGATTAATATCTGAACTACCAAGTTTATCCCTATCCAAAACAGCTGCTTTTCATTTAATCGTTGTTTTAATTGAGGGTAATTCTGGAATGTTATAAAATTTCATAAAATATTTTTGTAAAAAATCGAGCTCAGGGTATAGAACAGACGCATTTTGACAAACAGAGGGACTGTTTTGTAATCACTGAAAATAGAGAGACAAAATTGGATATTTGGTAAAATACAGGGACTAACTTAGAATTTTCCCATAAATAATAAATAAAGAATAGCGTAAAGGACAGAGGAGTAGGACCACTCGCCAAAGCTCACAACCTCCGACGCCGCCGCCGCCGCCATCGCCGTCGCCAGGTGGTGGATTTAAGCGCCGCCGTCTCCGGAAGCATTGCGGCCCAAGTGCGTCCCTTTTCAATCCCCCATTTTTCCTCAATGTCTAGGGTTTTTTGTCATCCATTACGCATTTATTTACAGAGTATGATTGTTCCTCTGGGTTTGAAGAATTAAGCTTATTTTTTTCTAGTTTTGTGTTGAAGTATTTTGCATTTAGTGTAAATAACTAGAAAATATTCGAGTATTTTCTTTTTAATTTTTATTATTATTTGAGTTTAAAGGCTCAAACAAAAGTTGTAAATGTATGTCACATAACAATCACACTGGTAGATTTCGTCCCAAGGATTTGCATTATATACATTAGGCATGTTAATATTTTTGCTATTTTTGTGCTTTTACAGTAGGTATGAGTTTTATATATGTGGTTGTTGAATGCGGCGGAGAATGGAGGCAAAAGAAGGGCTTTTGGAATTGGGTTACAAGTGGGAAGATTGATCCGAAGGGGTTTCGGGTTGAGAGGAGTGTAAAGTTTCTGGAATTGGTAGAGAAAATATATACTCGGATGGGTATCGATAGAAAGGAGTACGAAATTCAGGTTACCCACAAGCCCCCGAGTGTGGACACGCCGGTTTTCATCGCCAACGATGAGGATTTGGTTGATATGATGTGGCTGTACGAGGAACAAAATTCGATGACCCTAAAAGTCGTGCTTGTTGGAAACAAAAGTAAAAGAAAGCTCAGGTGTGATGATGACGGTGAAGAGGATGATGAGTGCGAGGAGGGGAATTACAATAGGGACGTTGTGATGGACGGAGGAGATGACTGTGATAATAGACGTCAATATGATGCGAGTTCTATTATTCGGAAAAGGAATGTCCATGACAGACGTTTGTTGAACTGGTATACGACTAACACGGCCAATGAAAGGACCACTGCTTCCGATCCAAATCTAGTGGAGAGAGTGCACGAGCAAGTACCCGAGGAAGATGGTGACTACGTTACGGGAGAGAGAGGTATTATTGTGGTAGAGGGAGGTGATGGTGTACTCGAGGAAGAGAGAACTCCTTGTGTACTTAGTGGATGTGATGAATCCATTAAGCCCATAAATCAACAGTTTAGTGTGGGTGAGGTTGGAGAAAGGTGTGGCTCTGCATTTCAGGGAGCTACTAATTATGGAAGACATGATGGATCAGATTTCAGGGTTGGTAAGTGTTTTAAGGACAAAGATGCTCTGAGCTTGAAGATCAACTCAGTTGCTGTGGCGGGAAAATTTGAAGTGAAGACGAAGAAATCGTCAAAAACGTTGAAAGAAGTTTTATGTGCTAATGAAGATTGCAAATGGCGGGTGCGTGCTCTTAAGCTGCAAGGTTCTGATTGCTTTGTTGTCCGGCAGTATAACGGTTTTCACACATGTTCATTGTCAAATGAAGCGAGCAATCACAAACAAGCAACAAGTCTTCTGGTAGGACATCGCTTGAAGGAGCAACTTCAGTCAAATAAGATAGAGCTCACTCCCAAGGGGGTCATGGACTACATGAGTACTGAGCATGGAGTTCAAGTAAGTTATTGGAAAGGGTGGAGGGCAGTGCAATATGCTCAAAATCTTATTAGGGGCACACCCGAACAAAGTTTTTGTAATCTCCCTTCTTATTTTCACATGCTCAAACAAGTCAATCCAAACTCTGTCACACATATAGAGGTTGATTCACATAACAGGTTCAAGTACTGTTTTATGGCTCTAGGAGCAGCGATAAAGGGGGTTGAGAAAATGAGAAAAGTTATTGGTATAGATAGAATTTTGTTGACAGGAAAATTTAAAGGGGTGTTGAAAGTTGCAGCTGCTCAAGATAGCGAGTTTCATGCATATCCGATTGCTTGGGGTGTGGTTGATACTGAGAACGATGTGTCATGGACTTGGTTCTTGGAGAAGTTGATTGAATTGATACCCGATAGTCCGGATCTCTGTCTCATTTCAGATTGGAATGAGAACATCCTAAAGGCAGTGAAGCAAGTTTATAAAACTGCTCATCATGGAGCGTGTCATTGGCATATTGAGCAAGCTATTAAGGATTATTTTAAAGGTACCAAAGTGCTGCCTTTATACAAGATGGCTACCTTAGCATACCGTATCGAAGACTTCAGACCAATTTTCCAAGATATTTCCATTCAATATCCGAATGTGGGAAGCTACCTCGAGCAGCACGTGCGGTTTGAAATGTGGTCAAAAGCTCACTTCACATGCAACAGGTACGGGATTATGACAACGCATATTGGTGAGATGATGAATAATATGTTGGTAGATGCACGAGGGTACCCAATAAGTTTGTTACTCGATTTTATCCTTGGGATGATGACCAAGTCTTTTGACGAGCGGTGTCAGGATGCACGAGCGTTTACTAGCCCATTGACACCAAAGCGAGATGAGATGGTTAGAGAAAGATTGAGCCAGGCAGGTTCATTGTTCCCGTTGCAACTTAACGAGTTTGAATACCATGTGAAGGGCGGAGAACTTGATTCTGTAGTGAATCTTCAAAGAATGAGCTGCACATGTAGGGAATTTGACATCGAAAGGCTTCCGTGTGTCCATGCTATATCGGCTGCTGGACTTGTCCAAGGGAAAGATGCCACTTCACTTGTATATTCTCTGTGTTCTGAGTATTATTCTTCATCATATTTTAGTTCAGCGTATGCCGAAACTATATACCCTGTGCCACCAGAATCGCAGTGGGATGTCCCCGAGGAGATTAAAGCAATGACAGTTGACCCTCCAAACATTGAACATAAGAAGGGGAGGCCAAGAACACAAGAGGTCTTTTGTGACGGTGAGACTGCGAAAAAGAGATACAAATGCAAGTCGTGTGGAGATTTAGGACACAATTGGAAGAAATGCCCAAACCAACGAGATCCGCCTGATGTTGTAAGTGACCTGCAATCACCGTGATTATTTGCATTCTGAATGAACCACTTCTGTGTCATTTTTTTATGGGAACTACGTATGTGACATTTTTGTTACTGTTGTATTGTTGTGACTGTTATTTGTGCTACAATCAGAATTTTACTAACCATTAAGATTTTGAGTAAATCTATTTACAACCAAGCTTGTGATGTGTGGTTCCACCAGATCAAGGGGTCAAACAAAATGCGGAGTGACCAAATGGAGGCATCACAACATTCAGAGTGATTCTGGAAGGCCCAAAGCCGAGCGGCAACATCAACAGGATAAGTGACCAAAACGCAACCACACAGTTGGACTATGCGGCTCTCTGTGATTTTGGCCGAGCGGCGTCGGAAAGACCACCATCCATTAACTACTCTCTCAAAGTTTCATTTCACTAAACACCGTTCACTATTACGATTGACCATAGGTCTATACAATTGTCTGCTCTGATTTTTTATTTTTTTTTCAACAAGTCCTTTTTTAGGGTACTTGGCTGAGTAAATATTCCCTGCAACTTTTAAAGTTAGCAATTCCAAAGTACATAGAAATCTATATCTGACGGCTGATCTAATTGGTTTAAATCCTTCTAAATTTGGAAGTCCTTTCGAAATACTTGTGAGATTACCTCATTATAAGCAATAGTATGTTTTGTATAAAAGCGTTTGTTAAATGGGAAAATTACACATCTATATTCTTTAGACATGATATTTACAAAAATATTTGACAAAATAAGAAATTTACAAAAATATTCTAACATTCTTTAATTAGATTTCATATTTTTTTTAATTACAATTGTACCCTTAAAAGAAATACTCATTACTTGGTTCGCTTTAATTATACCCTTAAAAGGAATACCCATTACCCTTAAAAGGAATACCCATTACTCATATCTGATTTTGGTTTGTTATTCCTTGCCGTTTGTATTCATATGCTAAGTGTAAATATCATATTCACCTATAATATATTAACCAATAAATATTAGATACTGTAACTATAACATTTACCGAGGAAAACTTTCTCAATTAATTTTGAATCATCTGTCACATAGGAATTTACAGTCAATCTTTTATTTACCAGGAAATAATAACATATTATGCTGTAAATATAATATTGTCAATTTTATAATGTACATGTTGTCAATACTGTAAATATAAAAAACATGTTTTACATATGAACAATATCAATATAGTAAATATTATATTATCCATGTAATATCATATAAACCAAAACTACTATAGATCACACATTAAACTCAACAAATTTAATGAAAAATATTTGTTAGGTGAAGTTTCCATCCCAATGCAAACGAGATATTCAATAAATAATATATTGACTGGTATATATCATACTTCCAAACAACAAATTCAGTAGTTATTTGAAATGCAATATGATATCAGCAACACTGTAAATATCATATTAACCAAGAAATATTACATATACCGTAACTATAATATTTTTCCGTGATAATATTAATCAATTCCTATTATTAATCAATTCCGAGAATATTAATCAATTCCTATTAATTATTAAACATCATACCTTTTTATTTTTAAATCCCACAATAATAGGAATTTTATTTTGAGTTTTTTTGGGTAATATCCATTTCTAAAATTGGGTTTTTTTTAGAAACTGGATTTAGAGTCATCTTTAGTAATTACACACCTTATAGAATATTAATGTAAAAATCCTAATATGGAAATTAGATTTGTAAATATTTAATTTAAGGGGACTAATTATTATTAGGGAATTTTAAGGAAATTGCCCTTTTTTGAAGGGTGATTTAAAAAAAAATAGTCAACAGTTTCAATTTTTTTTTATAAAAAAATAGCTATTTAAGAAATTTATTACATCTTATAACAAATTTTGTATAATTTTGTTATGGGAAGAAATTTCTTATCTTTGTAAAAAGATTTTATGATTAATTTTTTAATTTTTTGAAATTGTGGCTATTTTTAAAAATATATCCCCGAAACTGGCTATTTACTAAATTGGCCTTTATTTATTTATTTTTAAATTTCTTATCTATTTTTTATTGCTCAATTGCGTTTTTGTCATTCTAGTGCTCTTACAATACCTCTAAAAGAACAAGAATTACCTCCGTAGCAATCTATATTAGCTACCTCTATTTCCTAGTAATAATAAAATCCAAATTACAAATACTCAATGAAATGCATGAATTTGCCAAAAAATAAAAAAAAGGACCTGGCTTTGACAAGAGGTATAAACTCAAGTGCTTTCTCATCACTAGGTAGTCACTATATCTTCATGTTATTATTAGAATTTAGAACTTTAATTGATAAGAAAAAGGGGAAACTAATTGCTTGTGCGGAATTAATATGTTTGACATGAATTAGATTAGACTAATTCCATTTGGTACCCCTTGTATGTCACACTTCATTTTCTCCGAGGAAGGTGTATACCGTACAAGTTCATGCACCAAAACAAATCATGTGAATATGATGGATTTATTGGCCAAGAACAAGTCATTAGGCTTAACTCTACTATTAATTATCTGACGGCTTCTTCTAGACATTTCAAAATGTTCAAGTTGGACAAGTTTTTCAATCCTTGTTCAAAGGCCAAAATAAAAAAGAGCAATTACTAGCAACTATAAACTAAATTTTGATTATTATAACCTTCCGTTTCCGTAATCTTTCAAAGTATTGATACAGAGTCCAAAATAAATTAATAAATAAAGAAAAAAAAAACTTAGTCAACCACTAAACTAAAGAGGATTGGCTAAGTGGTTCAAGAGGCAATAACATCACATAGGGTCCAATATTTGACTTGGTAGACACACTCAACAAAACTTACAAATGTTTATGTTAATAATGTGTTGAAAGACACAACGCAAGTGATTTGCTTCAAAGTTGTTGTTACTTCCACTCATCTTCCCACTAATTTTCTCTTCACCACTTGCTTAATATTTCTCACAAATATGGATTTTTCTTTTGACCCTTCCCTATATATAGATAAGAACACACAAGAATACAAACCAAGTTCTCACATCTTCTCTTTTGGCAAAATTAATTCCCTAGCTAGTTTTTTCTCTCGAGTTTAGTCTTGAAAACTTTGAACATTTTTTAAACTCGGAACATACATATATATATATATGGAGAATATGGCCATCCGATTGGCTTCGATTGTACAATCGAGGAGAAACAACCGCGAATCGGTAAATGTTCCAAAAGGCTATTTAGCTGTGTACGTCGGAGTGGAGGAAAAGAAGCGGTTTTTGGTGCCTATAGCTTTCCTCAAAACGCCTGCGTTTCAAGAACTGTTGAGCATGGCGGAGGAAGAGTTCGGATTTGATCATCCGATGGGAGGCCTCACAATTCCTTGTTCTGAAGAGATCTTCGTCAATGTCACTTCTTGCTTGAATGCCTCATGAAAAAAAAAAAAAGGGAAAATTAATGTAGTAGATAAGTTAATGCAGTTCTCACTGTATATTTGTAATAGGAAGAGATATTGTAAAATGACTTATAATTGGATTCTTTTATTCTTTTGATCTTTTCAATCTATTTCTTTTTCTCATGAAAGAAATTAGGATGGTCTAATGTTCTATGCCAAGAGATCAACTTAATTTGCTTTCTTCTCAATGGCTCACATATTTCTCATAAACTAATGAATTGAGAGAGATTGGTTAATCGTGCTAATATTTGATCATATTTTCATTGTTGTTTTAGTGGTTGAGCTCTTTTAATGTCCAATTAGACCATCCCTACTATAATAATTAATGAAAAGGGTACACGCAAGATATATAGGAACCATATACAATTGGGTAGCTTATGATTATCTTTTTTCATAACCAATGATTCAATAGCTTGTCAAAATTGACCAAGAAATGTAAGTTCGATCTTCAAGACAAGAAGTCCCAAAGTGAATTTTTTTCGTATTTCAATCATTTTATAAACATACTACCATTAATCCATATCTTACTAGTCGTTTCTGCTACCTCGCTTCCCTTTATTTCCTTGTCGTTTATCCCTCTCTTGTCGTTTTTCCAGTGCTTTTAATTTCAGTTGTCGCTTTAATATTTTCACTGCAACACTTTTTTTTTTCCGGTTTTTTTCTTTTTTTAATTTCTGGCGTTTTCATTGGATGTCGTTTTTTAGCTTAATAAGCTGTCGTTTAGCTCTTCAATGTCGTTTCCATGCTTCTTATCTCTCGCATTGTTGCATTCACTACACTTCAACTTTTACCCCTGTTTCCTTAAGTATGTCTTCCTCACTCTGTTTCATTCTGATTTGGTGTTCTATATATTCTCGTTTGTTGACATTTTACTCTATTATTCCCATTGTGTTATTTGGCATACATAGTCGTTTCTCACTTTTGTTGCCGTTTATATTAAATATGTCATCTGAATAATATGTCGTTTATTGCTTTTATTTATTTATTTTAAATTTTATTTGTGGTTGTATTTGTTCCGTTTGTATCTCTCCTTCCCTCTCTTTCATTTCTGTGTGTCGTCTTAATTACCTTGTCATGTCTAACTTTGGTTGTCGTTTTTTGATCGTTTGTCTTTTTGTTGCTCTCATTTTGATATTTAGCCCCTTTTTCATTGCTGTCGACGTCATACTCCGTACGTATTTATATTTGTTTGCGTGGTCGTTAATTTATTGTCCTCTGGCTTCCTTCTTCGATTTTCCCCTTTTGTCGTTCGTATAATAATGTCGTTTTTCATATATAGTGTTGCTTTTCCTGTTTATTGTCGTTTGAACTTATTTTTTATTTTTTTTTGGGGGTTTGTTTTAGTTAGTGTATGAGATAGGAATTTCACTATGACTTTAGTCCTCAAATTAAGAACATTTCAGTAATTACACCAGATGGATACTAAATAAAGAGCTTCTGTTGATACTTATTTCTGAAGAGCTAAAATTCTACGGTAGAGATTGTAAGAGCAGTGTTTGGTTAATTTTGAGAGATTATATGTCTACAAATTCCATGCAAGTGGTAGCACTCAATGTGTCTTTACTTTGGCTGAAAATAATAACAATTGTTTTCAACTCAATTAAATACGATTAGTACTATTCCTTCCTTATTCCTTTCCATGAAACTTCAAAGTGTTAATATAGATGGTCAAGAAAAGAAGCATTAGTCAACCACTAAATAAAATAGAGATTGGCTAGTTGCAGGTAACTTCATACAGATAGGATTTGACTTGGTAGACATAACAATTATGTACAAAGCTCTGACTTTCAATACCAACAATTATTGACAATGTGTTGAAAGACACAACCATGTGTTTTAGGTTCAGAGTTTCTGTTTCTTCCTCTCATGTTCCCATTAAATTTTCATTTCACTACTCTATTTCTTTTGACCCATTTCTCTATATATATAACACAAGAGCTTCTCTACTAGCAAAATATCTTCCCTTAGCTCTTTCTCTGATTTAGTTTTGTAAAACTTTGAGCACCTTTTGAAACTATAATTAACCATAATATTGCTATTGAGATCATGGCCATCCGAGTGGCTTCGATTATGCAATCGAGGAAAAGCAACCGTGAGTCCCCAAATGTTTCAAAAGGATACTTTGCTGTGTACGTCGGAGAGGAGAGAAAAAAGCGGTTTTTGGTGCCTATAGCGGTCCTCAAAACGCCGGCGTTTCAAGAACTGTTGAGCATGGCAGAGGAAGAGTTCGGATTCAATCACCCGATGGGAGGCCTCACAATCCCTTGTTCTGAAGAGATGTTTATCAGTGTCACTTCTTGCTTGAATGCCTCATGAGAAATGGAAATTCAAAACATACATAGAAATGTAAAGTAGTCATTACTATATGTTTGTAAATTGTATTTAAAGAGATTTATCAATCGGATTCTTTTTTTTAATTTTTATTTCTTTTCTTATATTCTTTTTCCTATCTGGTGTGAGAAAGACAAGGATGGCCTTAATAACTATATATTGCCAAGAAATCAACTTTCCTTTCTTCATATAATGAGATAAAAAAATATCACTGAAACTAATGACTAAGCCATAGGGAAATCATGCTAATATTTGATCAAGAGCACGGAATTGACCATATGTACCCATATAATATAAATTGTTGTTTAAGTTGTACTTAAGCTCTTTCCTAAATTTTCACTACAAGAATGTTTGATAAGTGGTACATATAAGATATGATAATTATATCTGATTGAGTAGCTTATAATTTTCCTTTTCTGAACTTCGCCAAGGATTCAACAGCAAGAAAAAAGCCAAAAGCATAAAAGTCATCAAAAGTTCAACAAAAAATTTGCCGAAAGCATAGTATTCATTAATGCAAATCTTGGGGATTTCTCTCTTGAATCCCCAAAAAAATATATATATACATGGCGTTGGCGCTGTGTGCCTTACAAATTCAGATTTGCAAGGGAAAAAAAAAAAAGAAAAAGAAAAGTTTTTTTGCTAGTTGATTGCCATCAGATTCAACTGAGAAACAAGATCGACGAAGGAATCTTCGTTGCAGGGAATCGTAAGACCGCCCATCGGGTGATCGAATCCGAACTCTTCCTCAGCTTGGCTCAACAGCTCTTGAAAGGCGGGTTGGTTCAGGTACGATAGGGGGATCACGAACCTCCTCATGATCTCGCCTTCATCGCCGACGTAGACTGCCAAATAGCCTTTTGGGACATCTGCTACGTTTGAGGCTGCTTGGTTTGCATTTGAATTAGAGGACCTCTTAATGAGCTTCTTGGCACTAACAACACCGGGAAAACGAAAACCCATCCTTTGTTTATATGTGTGTGTGCGTGCTTGTTTTAGGATCAAGAAGCTAGAGAAGGCATGCAAATTAAGAGAAATATACCTCAAAAAAAGTGAAAAATGAATTAGATGATGATATTTCTTGAAAATGTTGAGGACACAAATAGCTTGGTGTTGAAACCGAGCTTATTATATGTGTATATATATATAAAAGACAATCAAGGTCTATTGCTTGAAATGAATGGTGGTTGATCAAGATGAGGCTAGCCCTTAATTTAATGGGGTCTACGTACTAGAAGATCACATGGGATTGCCTTGATCTCTCTCTTCATTAATTTCCATATATATTGATCAAAGTTAACTATCTATCAGTCACAGAACTATCATCATCATGTCCAACCTGGCCTGGCTAAGAAAGCCATCAACATAAGGTTCAGCATATTTATATGATATATGATCTAGGTGATATATAGTGTATGTGAAAGCCTAACAAATATGTGGGACCAAGTTTTTCCATTAATGATAGAATTGGATAAAATGGGAATATTGGACTATTAGAAGCATAAGCAGCTGATAATTAGAGAGAGAAACACCATATGGCTCTTTCTCTCCAGCTCATATAAAACTGGCAGATCTTAATCCTAAATCGTACTTGACGAGCCATGTAGATTGTAGGCATGTACGTTTGTGTTATAACTTTTGATAACGAACATACAAAGACTTTGTGGACCAAGTAAATTAGTAATTATTTACATTTAAAAGCGGGATTAATTCCAAAATCTTTTACGTATCGCAAGTAGTACAGTCTGGCCAAATCGGACGGGCTTTGACCAGCCCGGCCCATTTTTTTGGGCCTTTCTGGTTTCAGCCTAGCCTGGCCCGACCATTACTTTCTTAAAACTATCCGAGTTTTCAGTTTTGATGTCGTTTTCTAAATATCGTTTGACCGTTTTGGATTTGTGTGATCCATTAATTGATGAGTTTTAGTACTCCTTTCTTCTTTTTATGTTGTAATTTGTATCTTGCCTTTGTTAGTTTGATCCGTCATTGTTGATTTTTATTATATGTCGTTTAATTATGAATCATTCTGGGCATACTAGTAAGGCATGCCCTTCTGAAGACCACATAAACTGTCTCCAAAGGGCAATCCATTCCAAGCTATCTAATTGCTATTAATAACGCACAGCTAATAAATAGTTATCAGAATAAAAGCAGTTGATACAAAATTGGTGCGCCAAAGTATGATTAAAATCAGAGGACGTACGTGATCGTAAATTGATTAGAATGTTAAAATGTTATAATAAGCCCAGCACCATTGCTATTCAATAGTTTTGTTTTGACTTTGCTACCAGATGTCCCAAACTTGGGAACCCTTTTTCTTTTGCAATTTAACATAAACTGAAATCAGTTGTTCAATATAAATCACATTAGTTATTTCTGATAATGATTAAAATTCTCATAAATATGTATATATAATTTTTTTGGATGGACCGTCATAAATCACATTACTCCTCTGTCGTTGGACCCACTTTGCCGTTTCTAGCCTTTGTTGTCGTTTTATCATTTACCCGTTTGTTGTCATCCATTTCCACCCCTTTTCCATTCTATGTCGTTTTACTAACATTCTCGTTGTCAACACGTGCTATTGTTTACTCATTCTCTATCGTTTTTTTATTGTCGTTTGAGATATTTAGTTCTTTTAGTTGTCGTTTCAGTTGGCTTTTTCAACCCTTTTTGTTTGACTGTTGTCAGTTTCAACTTTTATTTTGTTTGGCTGCCGTTGATGTTATATATCTTATTATTCCTCTCATTTGACCAAGATTTTCTCTCCTTTGCTGTCATTTACTAATTTTTATGTTGTTTTCTATGTTTTATGTCGTTTTACCTTTGCATTTTGTTGATGGGTGTTATATTTGATACGTTGTCGTTTTTCGCTACCTCTTTTAGATTTGTTTACCTAAATTGTCGTTTCTAACCTTAGTTTGATTCATCATTGTTGTTTTCTATTTCTATGTCGTTTTCTTTCGATTTTTGATCTTATTGTCGTTTGAGCACTTTTTGTTCTTCTATTTATTATTATTTTGAACTTTTGCCCCTTGTTTTTTTATCTTGTCGGTTGCACATTAAGTGTAATCCTGTTTGGGTTATAGTTTCGTTGCTTTTTTTATTCTTTTTTTGTTGGTGCCTTTTTGTCGTTTTTTTGTCTATACCGTTCTTTGAAAAATTTGATGTCGTTTTTGCAATATCTTGTCGTTTGAATTTTTCGTTCCGATTTCTATTGTTTGACGAGTGTTAAATTTGGCATATTGCCGTTTTTAACTCCTTTCTTGGCCTACCATTGCCTACCATTGCTTCTGCCGTAGTTAGTAGATCCACCAATGCCGTTTCTATTTATTTGTCGTTTTCCCCCACCCTGTTAGTAGTGATACCTGTTGTCGTTTTACTCGTTGAATGGTCTTGGCATTTGCCTTACAAAAAAAAAAAAAAAAAGTGATGTTAGTGATTCCTATCAGTGGGTATCTAGCCTTATGATGAGGCATTTAAGCGAGAAACGAGATCAAGGAAGGCATCTTCTCGGCATCCCATCGGAATCGTAAGGCCTCCCATCGGATGGTCGAATCCAAATTCTTCTTCCGCCTGACTTAACAATTTTTGGAATGAAGGTTGGTTCATAAACTGCCAAAAAGCCCTTCGGGACATCTGAAACAGTTGAAGATGATTGGTTTCCATTTGATGACGACTTTCTTATGACACCTGGAAGACGGAAACCCATTGTCTTGTACTGTAAAAGAATGCAAACAAAGTGATTTAGAACCAACGTTTAGGACTTGGGTGGCTAGTCATCCCAATTTATGTGTGTACATATAGCAATCCATGACTATGCTTATGATCTTTTCCTTGAAATGAATGGCTACAGATTAAGAAAATGCCCTCGATTGAAATGGGGTCTACTGATAGGCGTTGTCTATGGACTAATCACATGGCATTCTCCTTGTCTCGTTCTTTTGTTTTTCTTCCAAATTTTTATATGTAATTAGCCTTTACACATATCCATTTCCATTCTGTTTTTTTATTTTATTTTTATTTTTATTTTTATTACAAAGACTATATATCTTTCATATGATACGCCCACAAGGATACATATCCTTTAAAAACAAGTACTACTATCGAGTACAACATTGCAAGCTTAATGTGTATAGTTGTCTCTGACTGCATGAATTTGAATGCATTATCTTCATGTTAAGTTGGAAGACATATCACGTGATCTCTAATGGATAAGTAATCTCTCATGATCACTAGACCCCATATCCAAATGTCTATGGTCCTTAATTTCACATTAGAAAGATTGTGAAATTAAAGTGGGACATTATGTTTATTCTGTCAGTTGTGAATGACAATGAAGAGTAGCAAGACAATCCCATGTGATCTGCCATGAGTCTTGGTCTCTCAATCGACCCACCACAGGCCTTCTTGCTCTAGATACCACACTCATTCAAGGAAATACTCTTTTTTTCATTTTGAATATAAATAAGCATGAGCTTGGAGGCTTAACCATCAAGCCAATTCACAACATAAGCAAATCTTTTCCCCTGTTTTCAAATCTCAGTTTCAGTTATCAACTTATTTTGTTTCTCCACAAGATACAATTACAAACATGGGTTTCCGTTTGCCCCGAGTAGTTCCTGCCAAGAAGTTTCTTCAAAGATCTTTCTCCAATTCAAGCAAAGCCACTTCAATGGCTTTAGATGTCCCAAAAGGCCATTTGGCAGTTTATGTGGGAAAGAGCGAAAAGAAGCGGTTTGTCGTACCTGTCTCATTGTTGAGCCAACCTTCATTTCAAGACTTGCTAGTTCAAGCTGAAGATGAATATGGGTTCGATCACCCGATGGGTGGTCTTACAATTCCCTGCACCGAAGACGCATTTATCGATGTCATCTCAAGCTTGAATGCTTCATGAGACTAGTTAGACTTAGACTACAATTTTGTAGAGCAGAATTTGTCAATACAATGTCTATTCTCTCTCTGTTTCTTGTGGAGTTGACATTGGTTCCCAGAATGAGAATTGTATAAAGGCTATTGATTATGAGAATTATTATTGAATCAATTTTCGTTTTTCTTTGCAAGTATATGTTATATGTTACTAGTCATATTATGGCTTGCTGTTCATTTCTAAACTTGGGAACTCTTAACTTTGAATTATTTTTGGTAGTGAAATGCTTTAAATTTTGTGTATAATTTGAAACTTAGTCCATATTGGAACTTAATATAATATTGGATCTGGCTTCTCATAATGTTCAATATCTTGTTAGCAATACTTATGTTAATTATTAAAATCTTTACCAAGTAGAAATAAATTTCTTGAATTTATTGTTGTCCATGAAATAAATAAAAGTAAACGGTTGTTTAGCTATATCAACTTTCATTTTTATTTTCCTTATGTTCTTGACGAAATCAACTATGTTATTACGTTTGCAAATTGCAATGTGCAATCAAGATATCTTGTCGTTCGTTACAAATATAGTGATTTCTCACCTTCTAATTAATTTTTGGTGTCAACAAACCTTTTGTAGACTCTAGTACACTATAGGTGCTTTAAGTACAATTAAAAACAGAGGTGGTAATTAATTGATATTGTCAGCAGCAAAATATTACTTGAATGAGACTAAACAACAGTCATGATTAACAAAATTAGCTAACCTCAAGAATTTCCAATCCCATGTTACAGTCAGAGAAAAGAGAGTATTCTAAACACATTAATGACTTCAATAACCAGCTTCTGCTAAAACCCGATGATGTGAAGCAATCGAAAACAAAGAAATCTTCTTGTTATTGGTTGTATATTATGATATTAAAAGACTAGGCACCGCATATATTTATTAGCAAAAACAAAATGAAATGTGCAAGTTAAAAAGGTAGTCATATGAAGAAAAAGTGATATTGTATTCAGTTGTATCACTCTTAGGGACACTTTCTTTTGGATCCCCAAGGAAAAATATTTACATTGTATTGGCATTTGCCTAAAAAAAGTCATGTTAGTAATTCTCATCAGAGGGTGTCTATATCCTTATGATGAGGTATTCAAGCGGGAAATGAGATCAATGAAGGTCTCTTCTCGACACGGAATTGTGAGGCCTCCCATTGGATGGTCGAATCCAAATTCTTCTTCGGCCTGACTTAGCAGTTCTTGGAACCAAGGCTGATTCAGGAAAGAAATTGGGATAACAAACCTCTTCATTTCGCTCTCGTCGCCGACATAAACAGCTAAAAAGCCCTTTGGGACATCTGAAACAGCTGAAGATGCTTGATTTCCATTTGATGATGACTTCTTAATGACACTTGGAAAACGGAAACCCATTGTTTCGTACCGGAAAAAGTCAAAGAGAAAGTGATCTAAGAGGACTTGAAAGTAAGGAAAGCTCTGATGTTTGAGAATTGATGCTGAGGACTTGGGTGGCTTCTCAACCCAACCTTATGTGTATATATATAGCCAAGCTTATGTGTAAGACCTATTCCTTGAAATGAATATTGGTTGAAGATTAAGAAGAGGCTATAGATAAAAATGGGGTCTACTGGGGAGTGTTGTCAATGTGAACTAATCACATTGCATTGTCGAGGAAAAAAAGCCAGCACATATAAGCATATGGAAACTAGTTGATAAGATAAATATGTGTGTATATGAGATATGATATTTGATGTATCAAGTTTAACTAGAAACACAAACACATGAAAGGTTGAAAACATGTAATGGTTGTTTTCACCAGCTAATGTAAAACTGGCTGATCTTCCTGACTAATAGACAGCCTTCAGACATATCCATTTCCATTTTGATTTTTGAATAGGGATTTCTCACAGAGGCTAATTTTGCGGGCCAGATATCAATCTTTTCGTTTATATGATATGTCCACAAGGATATATATCTTTTAATAACAAGTACTACTATTGGGTACAATTATGATGATCATTAGTTGCAACACATACCATGTGATGTCTAATGAATATGTAATTTCTCGGTAGACCCCATCTAAATGCCTCTTGTCTTTACTTTGACAAGTAGTTAGAATATGGACATGCTTAGCCAAGGCCTTAAAAAAATTTCCAGGTTTTACAAGAGAAGATGAAAGTGACATTGTATTTCCTCTATCAATAAGACAGTCCCATGTGATGTGCCACCACGAGCCTTCATGCTCTGCCACTCATTCAAATCCTTAGGAAAATCCCTTCTTTGCATTTTGAATATAAAATAAGCATGAGAGTCGAGGCTAAAACCATCAAGCTAAGTTTTAACAGAAGCAAGTCTTCCCTCGTTTTCAGATCCTAGCTAACTCTCTCAATTTACATAATCTACTTTTTAGTTTCACCTCTAAACAAAATTATACAAACATGGGATTCCATTTGCCCCGAGTAGTTCCAACTAAGAAATTCCTCCAAAGGTCTTTCTCCAATTCAAGAAAAGCCGCTGCAATGGCAGTAAATGTCCCCAAAGGCCATTTCGCAGTTTATGTTGGAGAGAACGAAAAGAAGCGGTTTGTTGTACCCGTGTCATTGTTGAGCCAATCATCATTTCAAGACTTGTTGATGCAAGCTGAGGATGAATATGGATTCGATCATCCGATGGGTGGTCTGACAATTCCTTGCAGTGAAGACACATTTATTGATCTTATTTCAAGATTGAATGTTTCATTAGACTAGCTAGCTAAACTTAGGCAGATCCATCACTACAATTTTGTAGCATACATAGATTTTGTCAATACAATGTTTATCCTCTCTCTGTTTCTTGTGGAGTTGCAAAATCAATGGCTCCCAAAATGAGTAATGTACAAAAGCTATTTTGTGAATTATTGTTGAATAAATTTTCTTTGCAAGTATATATCTTACATTCGCTTTACCTTTGTTGTGGTTTGTTGTTCACTTCTTTGCTATCAATCTCAAAATTTTCCAACGATTGTTGAGTTTAAATAATTTGTTTCTTTGCAGTGAACATTATATTTTTTTTCTATGCTCTGTTCCTTAAGATTTTCCACCATAATAGTAAACTCGGTTCCTTTTTGGAATTTAACATAACCTTGGACCCGACTTGTAGAATTAAATCCCTTGTTCAATACCACTGTAATATTTCCTTATTATGTTGCTCTGTAGCCGTTCATACTTCCCTCCATCTCTCTGTCTCACTTTCGTTTGTCGTTTTACCTACATTGTCGTTTCTCAACAATATTGCATTTACACCTTTAATGTCAAATTTCCTATTTCTTTTGATTTGTTAGTGTTGTTCTTGAATGTTTTTATTTTGTCTACCCTTTCACTTTGACCTGTTTAATTATTCAATGTCGTTTTATCTCTCTCTTTTTTCCTGAGGTTTTATCACTTGTATTTTATTGTGTCGTTTTCATGATTATTTTTTTAAATCTTTTTTGTTGACGTCGTTTTCAGCTTTTTTTTTTTAATTTCGTTTTGATTGTAGTTGATTCACTGTCTTTTTTATTCTCTTTTATTGTTCCCTTAGTGTGCTTTGACCTAAATCGTCGTCTCTCAAGATTTATTGTCGATCAAAACTCTTTTATGTCGTTTACTATGTTTCTTGTCGTTTTAACATTTTGTTTTCCTTTTGTTAGTCAATGGGTAAACTGTATTCCGTATTCTATTTCTTTTGCTACTATCTGTCGTTTCCCTTTCATGGTTTTGACCTATCTTGTCTTTCTATTCTTTAGTCATTATAAACCTGACCTGTCGTTTTCTTATTTTTAAGTCGTTTTTCAGTTTGTTTGTTTGTTTTTTTTTTTTTTTTTGTTTTTTTTTTTTACATATCTCTTCTTTTCTATCTATTCTTTTTATGCGTCTTCACAGAAAGCACAAGCAAGATATCTTTACACAGGTTTACACTCATAATATAAGAAAGCAAAACTTCTAATCAGGCAAAATTACAGTTTTGGGAAATAATAATAATAATTGTAGTTATAAATATTTTTTCGGAAGTTTGGACAAGGATTCAACAGAGAGATGATTACAGCTCAAAACAAAAGGACTACAGAGTATAAATATGGCCTATTGTAATTCATAACTTTATGAAGAGCACATGACATGTAGCCTACAAGAATCCAAATGATATTAAACCTCTTTAATATATATATATATATATATATATACACACACACACATGTGTGTGTGTGTGTGTTTATAATCAAATGTATTCTTTAAACTTATTACTATGTGCAGCAGAATTGCAAGGGACAAGAAATGTTGCTCATGCAAATTAGGGGCTTTATAGCTTTCAAGTACAAATAGAAACAGAGGAGGTGATAAATTGATTACTATGTTATATGCTTGTTGGTTGGTTAATTATTTCAGCAGCAAGAAACATCTTTAAAGTATTTATCAAAAGACAATAGAAATAATAGGTAATCAAATGAAGTTTAAAAAAAAAAAAGGATATTGTATTGATCAGTTTGTATCACTCTTAGGGACACCTTCTTTTGGGTCCCCAAGGAAAAAAATTTACATGGTATTGGCATTTTCCCAAAAAAAAAGGAAAAAAAGATACAATGTTATGTTAGTGATTCCCATCGGGAGTGTCTAGCCTTATGATGAGGTATTCAAGCCAAGCGAGAAACGAGATCAATGAAGGTGTCTTCTCGGCAGGGAATTGTAAGGCCTCCCATTGGATGATCAAATCCAAATTTTTCTTCGGCCTGACTTAGCAATTGTTGGAATGAAGGTTGGTTCAGATACGAAACCGGGATAATGAACCTCTTCATTTTGCTCTCGACACCAACATAAACTGCCAAAAAGCCCTTTGGGACATCGGAAACAGTTGAAGATGACTTCTTGATGACAGTTGGAAGACGGAAACCCATTGTTTTGTAGTACTGGAAAAGAGCACAGAGAAAGTGATCTATCGGGACTTGAAAGTAAGAAAGCTCTGATGCTTGAGAACCGATGTTGAGGACTTGGGTGGCTACTGAACCCAACTTTCTGTGGATATATATAGCCAAGCTTATGTGTATGGTCTATTCCTTGAATGAATGGTTGAAGATTAAGAAGAGGTTATTACTGGAAATGGGGTCTACTGGGGATTGCTGTTTCCGTGGACTTATCACATGGCATTGTCGAGGAAAACTAGCCAAAACATATAAGCATGTGGAAACTAGTTGATAAGATAAATATGAGCGTATGTATATGAGATATGATATTTGATGTATCAAGTTTAATTAGAAACACAAGCACATGAAAGGTTGAGAACATGTAATGGTTGTTTTCACCAGCTAATGTAAAACTGGCTAATCTTCCTAAATAATAGACAGCCTTGAGACATATCCATTTTCTTTTTTATTTTTTGGATAGGATTTTCTCAGAGACCAATTTGTGGGCCAGATATCAATCTTTTAGTATATATGATAATGTCCAAAAGGATATACATCCATTAATAAAAAGTACTACTATTGAATACTATTATGATGATCATTAGTTGCAGCACATACCATGTGATCTCCAATGAATATGTAATTTCTCGGTAGACCCCATCTAAATGCCTCTGGTCTTTACTTTGACAAGTAGTTTGAATATTGACATGCTTAGCCAATGCCTTAAAAAATTTGGAGGTTTTCCCAGAGAAGATGAAAGTGGGACATTGTGTTGCCTCTATCAATAAGACAGTCCCATGTGATGTGCCACCACAAGCCTTCTTGCTCTGCCACTCATTCAAATCCTTAGGAAAATCCCTTCTTTGCACTTTTTTATATAAATAAGCCATCAAGCCAAGGCTCAACAGAAGCAAGTCTTCCCTCGTTCTCAGATCCTAGCTAATTCTCTACATTCCATAACCAACTTGTTAGATTCTCCTCTAAACAAAATCAAACAAACATGGGATTCCGTTTGCCCCGAGTAGTTCCAACTAAGAAATTCCTCCAAAGGTCTTTCTCCAATTCAAGCAAAGCCGCTTCAATGGCATTAAATGTCCCGAAAGGCCATTTCACAGTTTATGTTGGAGAAAACGAAAAGAAGCGGTTTGTTGTACCCGTGTCATTGTTGAGCCAATCATCATTCCAAGACTTGTTGTTGCAAGCTGAGGATGAATATGGATTCGATCACCCGATGGGGGGTCTGACAATTCCTTGCGGTGAAGACGCATTTATCGATCTCATCTCAAGATTGAATGTTTCATTAGGCTAGCCAGCTAAACTTAGGCAGATCCATCACTACAATTTTGTAGCATACATAGATTTTGTCAATACAATGTTTATTCTTTCTCTGTTCCTTGTGGAGTTCAAAATCAATGAGCCCCCAAAATGAGTAATGTATAAAAATATTTTGGGAATTATTATTGAATCAATTTTCTTTGCAAATATGTGTCCTACACTCACTTTACCTTTGTTGGGGCATCTTGTTCACTATTTTGCTGACAATTGTTGAGTTTAAATAATTCGTTTCTTTGCAGTGGAACATTAATTTTATCTGTGTTCTGTTCCTTAAGATTTTTTTACCAAAATAGGAAACTCAGTTTCTTTTTGGAATTTAGCATAGCCTTCGATTTGATTTATAGAATGAAATCCCTTGTTCAATATCAGTATAATATTTTCTTATTATGTTGCTCTGTTGCCGTTTGTACTTCTCTCCCTGCTGTACTTTTGTATGTCGTTTATCAACTTTTATTGCATTTTCCACCTTTAATGTCAATTTTCCTATTCCTTTTCAGTTTTACTATTGTTCTTTAATGTTTTTATTGCGTCTACCTTGTCACTCTGACTCATTTGATTATCCATTGTCGTTTTTATCTATTTTTTTCTTGAGGTTTTATCACTTGTCTTCTTTTCTCGTTTTCATTTTTTGAACCCTTTTTGTTGTCGGTTTCAGCCTGGTGTTTAATTTCGTTTTGATTGTAATTATATCTTGTTGTTTCTCCAGATTTACAGTCATTTACAAATTTTATGTCGTTTATATGTTTCTTGTCGTTTGAACACTTTTGTTTTCCTTTTCGGTGGTCGCTGGGTGTTGAATTCGTTATCTTATTTATTTTACTCATTTCTATCGTTTCACTTTCGTGGTTATTTGGCCTATCTTATTTTTCTCTTACCTTAGTCATTATAAACCTGACTTGTCGTTTTCCTTTTTTCATGTCGTTTTTTGTTATATGTCGTTTTCTCCATTTCTTCTTCGTGGCTCCATTTCTTCTCGTTTTCATTTTTTGAACCCTTTTTGTTGTCGGTTTCAGCCTTTTGTTTAATTTCGTTTTGATTGTAATTATACCTTGTCGTTTCTCAAGATTTAACCTCATTTACAAATTTTATGTCGTTTATATGTTTCTTGTCGTTTGAACACATTGTTTTCCTTTTTGGTTGTTGCTGGGTGTTGAATTCGTTATCTTATTCATTTTACTCATTTCTATCGTTTCACTTTCATGGTTATTTGGCCTATCCTGTTTTTCGCTTACCTTAGTCATTATAAACCTGACTTGTCGTATTCGTATTTTCATGTCGTTTTTTGGTTACATGTCGTTTTCTCCACTTCTTCTTCGCGGCTCCATTTTTTATCGTTTTCATTTTTGAACCCTTTTTTTTTTTGTCGGTTTCAGCCTTTTCTTTAATTTCGTTTTTATTGTAATTATACCTTGTCGTTTCTCAAGATTTACTGTCATTTACAAATTTTATGTCGTTTATATGTTTCTTGTCGTTTGAGCACTTAGTTTTCCTTTTTGGTGGTCGCTGGGTGTTGAATTCGTTATCTTATTTATTTTACACATTTCTATCGTTTCACTTTCATGGATATTTGACCTATCTTATTTTTCTCTTACCTTACTCGTTATAAACCTGACTTGTCGTTTTATTATTTTTATGTCGTTTTTTGGTTATATGTCGTTTTCTCCATTTCTTCTTCGTGGCTTCTTTTTTACGAGTCTTCACATAAAGCATAAGCATAATACATATCTGTATAACAGTTTTAACACTGGATAAAAGAAACCAAAACTTCTATTAAGGTAAAATTATAGCTTTAGCGTTATTTATAGTAACTATTATAATATTTTTTCAGAAGTCTGGACAAGAATTCAACAGCCAGTCACATAACATAAAATGTCAAAGGAATGAAAATCAGAAGAGTCATTACAACTCAAAACAAAAGGACTACAGAGTGTAAATATGGCCTACAACAGACTTGAGCTGGGCCTATTGTAAGTCATAACCTTCTGAAGAGCACATGAAATGTGGCCTACAAGTCCCAAATAAAATTAATGTTTTTTAATGTATGTATGTATGTATGTATGTTTTAACCTATTTCTATGTGTAATACAGTTGTAAGGGATAAGAAATGTTACTAATACAAATTAGGTGCATTAAAGCTTTAAAGTAGAAACAGAGGAGGTAATAAATTGATTACCATGTTATACGCTTGTTGGTTGATAAATTTTTTCAGCAGCAAGAAATTATGACTGTAATGTATTTAACAAGACAATATATATAACAAGTAATCAAATGAAGAGGGAAAAAAAGATATTGTATTGATCAGTTTGTATCACTCTTGGGCACACTTTCTTTTGTGTCCCCAAGGAAAAAAAATTACATAGTATTGGCATTTGTCTAAAAAGATGATACAATGTTATGTTAGTGATTCCCATCAGTAGTGTCAAGCCAACCGAGAAACGAGATCAATGAAGGTGTCTTCTCGGCAGGGAATTGTAAGGCCTCCCATTGGATGATCAAATCCAAATTCTTCTTCGGCCCGACTTAACAATTGTTGGAATGAAGGTTGGTTCAGGTACGAAACCGGGATAATGAACCTCTTCATTTTGCTCTGGTCGCCAACGTAAACTGCCAAAAAGCCCTTCGGGACATCTGAAACAGTTGAAGATGCTTGATTTCCATTTGATGATGACTTCCTTATGACACTTGGAAGACGGAAGCCCATTGTTTTGTACTGGAAAAGAGCACACAAAAATTGATTTATAGGGACTTGAAAGTAAGAAAGCTCTGATGCTTGAGAACCGATGTTGAGGACTTGGGTTGTTACTGAACCCAACTTTCTGTGTATATATATAGCCAAGCTTATGTGTATGATATATTCCTTGAATGAATGGTTGAAGATTAAGAAGAGACTATTAATGGAAATGGGGTCTACTAGGGAGTGTTGTCTCTGTGGCATTATCACATGGCGTTGTCAAGGAAAAAAGGCAACACATATAAGCATGTGGAAACTAATTGATAAGATAAATATGAGTGTATAATTGTATATATATGAGATATGATATTTGATGTATCAAGTTTAATTAGAAACACAAGCACATGAAAGGTTGAGAACATGTAATGGTTGTTTTCACCAGCTAATGTAAAACTGGCTGAACAATAGACAGCCTTCAGACATATCCATTTTCGTTACTTTCGAATAGGGATTTCTCAGAGACTAATTTTGTGGGCCAGATTTCAATCTTTTCTTTTATATGATAATGTACAAAAGGATATATATCCTTTAACAACAAGTACTACTATTGAGTACTATTATAATGATCATGAGTTTCAACACATACCATGTGATCTCCAATGAATATGTGACCTCTCGGTGTTAGTAGTTAGAATATGGACATGCTTAGCCAAGTTCTTAAAATTTTTTGGAGGTTTTGACAAGTGAATGTGAAAGTGGGACATAGTGTTTCTTCTATCAATTGTGAATGACAGTGTATAGTTGGAAGACAGTCCCATGTGATGTGCCACCACAACCCTTCTTGCTCTGCCACTCATTCAAATCCTTAGTAAAATCCCTTCTTTGCATATTGAATATAAATAAGCATGAGCTTGGAGGCTAAAACCATCAAGCCAATTCACCACAGAAGCAAGTCTTCCCTCATTTTCAGATTCTTCGCTCAAATTTTATTATCAACTCTTTAGTTTCTCCTCTACACAAAATCAAACAAACATGGGATTCCGTTTGCCCCGAGTAGTTCCAGCTAAGAAATTCCTCCAAAGGTCTTTCTCCAATTCAAGCAAAGCCGCTTCAATGGCATTAAATGTCCCGAAAGGCCATTTCGCAGTTTATGTTGGAGAGAACGAAAAGAAGCGGTTTGTTGTACCCGTGTCATTGTTGAGCGAATCTTCATTCCAAGACTTGTTGATGCAAGCTGAGGATGAATATGGATTCAATCATCCGATGGGGGGTCTGACAATTCCTTGCGGTGAAGACGCATTTATTGATCTTATTTCAAGATTGAATGTTTCATTAGACTATCTAGCTAAACTTAGGTAGATCCATCACTACAATTTTGTAGCATACATAGATTTTGTAAATACAACGTTTATTCTTTCTCTGTTTCTTGTGGAGTTAAAAAATAATAGCTCCCAAGATGAGTACTGTATAAAGAATATTTTCGGAATTATTATTGAATCAATTTTCTTTGCAAGTATATGTCCTACGTTCACTTTACCTCTATTATGGTTTGATGTTCACTTCTTTGCTACTAATTTCAAAATTTTCTAAATGATTGTTGAGTTTAAATAATTTGTTTCTTTGCAGTGAGACATTATATTTTGTCTATAATCTGCTCCTTAAGATTTGACTTATAGAATTAAATCTCTTGTTCAATATCAGTATAATATATTTTTATGATGTTGCTCTGTTGCCGTTTATACTTTTCTCTCTGTTTCACTTTCGTTTGTCATTTTACCTATATTGTCGTTTCTCAACAATATTGCATTTACATCTTTAATGTCAATTTTCCTATTTCTTTTGATTTGTTAGTGTTGCTCTTTATGTTTTTATTTTGTCTACCCTTTCACTTTGACCTGTTTGATTATTCATTGTTATTTTATCTCTCTCTCTCTTTTTTTTTTTTTTTTTTTTCTCCCTGAGGCTTTATCAGCTTGTATGTATTGTGTCGTTTCATGATTATTTTAAACCCCTTTGGTTGTTGTCGGTTGCAGCCTTTTGTTTAATTTCGTTTTGATTTTGTTGATTCCTTGTCGTTTTTATTCTCTTATATTGTTCTCTTAATGTCCTTTGACCTAAATCGTCGTTTCTTAAGATTTATTGTCGTTTATTAGGTTTCTTGTCGTTTGAACATTTAGTTTTCCGTTTTGTTAGTCAATGGGTATATTGTATTCGCTATTTTATTTATTTTGCTCATTTCTATATTTTCCCTTTCATGGTTTTGACCTATCTTGTTTTTCTATTTTTTATTCATTATAAACCTGACCTGTCGTTTTTATATTTTTATGTCGTTTTTAAGTTATATGTCGGTTTTTTTTTTTTTTTTTCCTGTTTACATTTCTCCTCCGTGGATTCTTTTCTATCTATTCTTTTTATGCGTCTTCACAGAAAGCATAAGCAAGATATCTGTACACAGTTCTACACATGGGGTATGAGAAAGCAAAACTTCTAATCAGGTAAAATTACAATCAGATATTTTTGGAGGGAAATAATAATAGTAATAATAACACACATATATATATATATATATATATTATAGTAGTTATAAATAATTTTTTCAGAAGTTTGGACAAGGATTCAACAGAGAGATAATTACAACTCAAAACGAAAGGACTACAGGGTATAAATATGGCCTACAACAGACTTGACCTGGGCCTATTGTAAGTCATACATTTCTGAAGAGCACATGGTATGTGGCCTACAAGAATTCCAAATGAAATTAATCATCTTTAATATATATATAATATATATATATACACACACAAATATATTCTTTTGATTTTTTTCTATGTGCAGCAGAGTTGCAAGGGACAAGAAATGTTGCTAATACAAATTAGGGGCTTTAAAGCCTTCAAGTACAATTAGAAATAGAGGAGGTAATAAATTGATATTACTATGTTATATGCTTGTTAATTGACTGATTATTTCAGCAGCAAGAAATATCTTTAAAGTATTTATCAAAAGACCATATAAATAATAGGTAATCCAATGAAGGAAAAAAGGATATTGTATTCAGTTTATATCACTCTTAGGGACACCTTCTTTTGGGTCCCCAAGGAAAAATATTTACATGGTATTGGCATTTTCCTAAAAAAGAAGGAAAAAAAAAAAAGAAAGATACAATGTTATGTTAGTGATTCTCAGAAGATGGTGTGAAGCCTTATGATGAAGCATTCAAGCGAGAAACGAGATCGATGAAGGCGTCTTCTCGGCAGGGAATTGTAAGGGCTCCCATGGGATGGTCGAATCCAAATTCTTCTTCGGCCTGACTTAGCAATTGTTGGAATGAAGGTTGGTTCAGGTACGAAACCGGGATAATGAACCTCTTCATTTTGCTCTCGTCACCAACGTAAACTGCCAAAAAGCCCTTTGGGACATCGGAAACAGTTGAAGATGCTTGATTTCCATTTGATGATGACTTCCTTATGACACTTGGAAGACGGAAACCCATTGCTCTGTAGTGGAAAAGTGCACAAAAAAGTAATCTAATGGGATTGGAATATAGAAAAGCTCTGATATATTGCTTGAGAATCAATGTTGAAGGCTTGGGAGTTGGGTGGCTACTGAACCAAAACTGATGTATATATATAGCCAACCTTATGTGTATTATAATCCGTTGGTTGAAATGAATAGATGAAGATATCGGAAGAGCTATTAATTAATTGAAAGAGGGTCTACTGGGAAGCATAGTCTATGGACTAATCACATGACTTTGTCTTTTGTTTGTCTCATTATTTTGCATACAAAGTTTGATATATATATATAAGTAGCCACAGCCACAGATTTTGTAATATATAATAATTAGGTAGAAGCTAGTAGATAAGATAATATGTGATGATATTGTGGATCAATTTTCTCAGTGACTTGGATAAATTTGGTCAGGTAATTAGAAACAAGGCCACATGAAAGGTTGAAACATGTCATGCAGGTTCTTTTCATGAGCAAATGTAAAACTGGCTGAGCTTCCTGTATAATAGACAGCCTTTAGACATGATTTTTTACTAGGACTTGATGAGAATTGATTTGTGGGCCAGGAATCAATATTTTACTTTATATGATATGTCCATAAGGATCTATATGCTTTAGTAACAAGTAGTACTATTGAGTACCACCACATGCCAAGCTTAATGTGTATTTGGGTCCTTATCTGTACAGTTGTCATGGCTGCTAGAATTTGAATGCACTGTGATGATTATTTGGATGGCGTACATATCATGTGATCTCTAATATATATATATATATATATATATATATGAATATGTAATTTCGCAATAGACCCCACGTAAATGCCTCTTGGTCGTCCTCAATTTCATGTTATATCTATTCTATAGTAACAAGTACTACTGTTAAGTACAGCATACTGAGCTACTGTTACGTTACGGGGTTGAATTTGGATACAAGACATATCATATGATCTTTGCTGAGTTTGCAATTTCTCAGTAGACCCCATTAATTTGAATGCCTATGGTTTTGAAAATTTTCGAGTCTTTACAAGAGAAGGTGAGAGTGGGACATTGTGTTTCCTCTATTTATTGGGAACAACAATGAAGAGTTGGAGGACAATCCCATGTGATCCGCAACGAGTACATAGTCTCTCACTTGACCCACAACAAGCCTTCTTGTTCTACCACTCATTCAAATCATTAAGAGATATCCTCTTTGGCATTTTACAATATAAATAAGCATGGGTTTGGAAGCCTGATCATCAAGCCAGATCATTACACAAGCAAATATTTCCTTGTTTTCGAAGTCCTCGAATATCTTCTCTCAATTTCCATTCCAACTTTTCTTGTTTTTGTTCCATAAAAAAAATAAGAACATGGGTTTTCGTCTGCCCCGTGTAGTTCCAGCTAAGAAATTTCTTCAAAGGTCTTTCTCCAATTCAAGCAGAGGCGCCACTTCCATGGCATTAGATATCCCGAAAGGTCATTTCGCCATTTATGTTGGAGAGAATGAGAAGAAGCGATTCGTTGTACATGTGTCGTTGCTGAGCCAACCTTTATTCCAAGACTTGTTGATTCAAGCCGAAGATGAATATGGATTCGATCACCCGATGGGTGGTCTAACAATTCCTTGCACTGAAGATGCATTTATCGATCTCATCTCAAGCTTGAATGCTTCATGAGACTAGCTACACTTAGGCAGATTCATGACTACAATTTTGTAGAATAGATGTTCAGATACTATATTTATTTTTTCCTCTTTTCCTTGGAGAGTTGAAAACGACTCCCAGAATGAGAAATGTATAAAGGTTTATACAAGAATTATTAAATCAATTTTTTTTTTTTTACTGCCACTGTGTTCATTTTAGTCTTGCAATAATGTGTTCATTTTCAAATGTCGTTTTCTCTGTTTCTTGTTGTTTTAACCTTTTGTTTCCACTTTAATTGGTTGATGGGCATTGTTTTTGGTGGTTCTCATTTTTTCTTTAATCCCTTTCATCGTCGTTGACATAAATTTTTCATTCTTACCGTACATTTTTCATTCTTACCTTAGTCCGCCATTGTCGTTTTTAATTCTATAGCGTTTTTTGTCATTTTTAATATTCTTGTCGTTTAAGCATTTTTTTTTTCTTTTTGATTTCTACATATACCCTTTTTGTTTGCTCTTGATTGCACCCTTAAATTTATCCTGTTTGGAATGAAGTTGATATGTTCTTGTTTCTATTCCTCTCTGTTTTTCTTTGCTTATTGTCGTTTATGAGCTTTGTCGTTGTATGATAATTTGGATGTCGTTTTTCAGTTTATAGCCTTTTCAAAGTCTTATTTCCATTTCATTGGTTAATGGGTGTTGCATTTGGCATATTGTCGTTTTCCTATCCTTTATATCGTTTTCCTTTTATTTATAGTTGGCATATCTTGCTGTTTCTAATTACCGTTTTTAGTTTGATCAACCATCGTCGTTTTTTTGTATTTCAATGTCGTTTTGTCATCATCTCTCTGTTTGTAGTGATATTCAGTGCTATCTTTCTATTTGTTGAATGTGTGTATGTTTTTGTATACTCAATATTTTATCTCATCGAAAGTGGAGACCTTGTTTAGGATGATTCTAGAAATCTCTATCACATATAGTCGAGATTTAACAGCCTGACAAAATTGAGCTTAAAAATGTCTGAAGTCAATAAAGTCAAAAGAGATTTGTTAGTGTCATTATAGCCTAATGCAAAGCAAAATAGGATTTATTATGACATATTTTTGGCCTAATAGGACATCAAATATTTGTTAGTACATAATTAAGTTATAAGATCGTACTTGATTCGAGAACTAGAGGATACCAAGGGACAATAAAATCATTTGATACAAACTTTGTGCTTCAAGAATGAAAAAAAAAAAAAGAAGAAGAAATATGTGTGTGTGTATATATATATATATATAGACAATAATCAAATGATGTATAATTATTAATACTGTATCATTCTTAGGGACACTTTCTCTTGAGTCGCCAAGAAAAAAAAAATTACATGGTGTTGGCATTTTCCGTAAAAAGTTAGAAACAATGTGTTGTTAGTGATTCTCTTCAGAGAGAGTCTCCTCTTATGATGATGCATTCAAGCGAGAAACGAGATCGATGAAAGTATCTTCTCGGCAGGGAATTGTGAGGCCTCCCATTGGATGGTCGAATCCATATTCTTCTTCGGCCTGACTTAGCAGCTGTTGGAACAAAGGTCGATTCAGGTACGAAACGGGGATAATGAACCTCTTCATTTTGCTCTCGTCGCCTACATAAACTGCCAGAAAGCCCTTCGGGACATCTGAAACTGTTGAAGATGCTTGATTTCCATTTGATGAGGACTTCCTTATGACGCTTGGAAGACGGAAACCCATTGTTTTGAACTGGAAAAGAGTCAAAGAAAGTGATCTAGAAGGACTTGAAAAGTAAGGAATAAAAGCTCTGGTGATGCTTAAGATTTAATGTTGCGGACTTGGGTGACTAATGAATCCGACCTTATGTGGGTATATATAGCCAACCGCGTTATCTATGATCTGTTTCTATTGGAATGAATAGTTAAGGCAGATTAAGAAGAGTCTATTAGTTGGAAAAGGGTCTACAAACTGGGAAGCATTTTCTATAGACTAATCACATGGCATTGCCTTCTCTGTCTCATGATATTGCATAAAAGGCATGTTTCCTGATATTTAAGATAAATATATAAGTGCATATATATGAGCTATGAGATGTGAGATGTTGTGGATCAAGTTTAATCGGAAACAAATGGCAAATGGAAGGTTGAAACATGACATGGTTCTTTTCACCAGCTAATGCAAAACTGGCTAATCTTCCTGAATAATAGACAGCCTTCAGGCATATGCATTTTTATTGTGTTTTTTGACAAGACTTCAAGGACTAGTTTGTGGGCCAATCTCTTTATTTTAAATGATATGTCCACAAGGATACACACTCACACACTTAGTGTAGTTACAAGTACTACTATTTTTTTTTTTTTTTTTGCTGAAATACAAGTACTACTATTGAGTACAACATATTGCAAGCTTAATGTGTGGCTTCTTCAAAGATAACGCCTTTAATTTCTTCCCCACCTCATCAAAATCCCTTTTTTCTTGATTTAATATTATAAAGCCCCTGCAGAATTAGTAAAGTTAGCATATAGCTAGTCATATGCCCTTAGAACATTTTTAAGGCCTTACAAGAGACGGTCACGTGAAAGTGGGACATTGTGTTTCCCCTATTAATGCATATGATAGTAAAGAGTTGGGAGACAATACCACGTGAACCGCCATGACTTATAGTCTCTACTTGACCCAGCACAAGCCTTTCTTGCTCTACCACAATTCAAATTATTAGGAAAATCCCTTCTTTTTGTATTTTGAATATAAATAAGCATGAGCTTGGAGGCTAAAACCATCAAGCAAATTCGTCACACGAGCAAAGTTTTCCAAACCCTCTGAGATCTTCTCTCAATTTCCCTTCTCAACTATCTCTTGTTTCTCCTCTATACAAAATATAAAAACATGGGTTTTCGATTGCCTCGAGTAATTCCAACCAAGAAATTTCTCCAAAGGTCATTCTCCAATTCAAGCAAAGCCGCTTCAATGGCGTTAGATGTCCCAAAAGGTCATTTTGCGGTTTATGTTGGAGAGAACGAAAAGAAGCGATTTGTTGTACCTGTGTCGTTGCTGAGCCAACCTTCATTTCAAGACTTGCTTAGTCAAGCCGAAGATGAATATGGATTTGATCATCCAATGGGAGGTCTAACAATTCCCTGCACTGAAGATGCATTTGTTGATCTCATCTCAAGCTTAAATGCTTGAGGAGACTCGTTACAATTAGGCAGATTGATCGTATCACTACAATTTTGTAGAAGAGAATATTGTCATTACAACAAATTTTTTGGCTTTTTCCTTGTGGAGTTGAAAATGGCTCCCAGAATGAGAAATGTATAATTTAAGATTAATATTAAAAGAATCATTGAATCATTTTTTTTCCGTTGCAAGTATGTTGAATGTTCAACTTTAGTTTTTTACTTGAGTCTTATAATTTTCCTTAAAAGTTTTGTTTTGCATTGTACAGTAAAAAACTCTTACCTTGTCTATAATTTATTCCTAATTATGCTTTTTTCGCATAATTCAATACGCGGTTTCTCTTAGAACTTAACATAACAGTGGATGTCTTCTCAGATGCCCCACTTATAGATAACCTTATTGGATAAGAAAACAGTGAAAACGCAACAGAGAGAAAAAAATGAGAAAACGACAAAGAAACGGAAAAACGACAATTTTTATAATCAAATTACTTAGGTAAGAAACAACAGTTTAGGTCAAACGGCAATAAAAGAAAGACAATAGAAAGGAAGAAAAACATATATTGTATCAAATACAAGACCCATCAACCCAAAAAAGCGTAAATAAAAAGTTGAAAAGACAAGAAAAATAAAAACGACATCAAAATCGGTAAACGACATCTTAGGCAGGAAACGATAATCTAGGTATAATGACTGCAAACAAACAATCCAAAATAAAATTTAACATAAGGATGCAACTGAAGGAAAAATTCAAAGCTAAGAAGGCAGTAAACGTTAAGAAATGACATAAAATATGTAAACGACATCAAAGGTCGGAAACGACAAAATATGTCCATTCTTTGTTCGGTTGTAGGCTGTTATATTTTATCTTCATTTTCCTTGGTTTTTAATTGCATTTTGTAATCTTTTCTATTATTTCTTCATTTTCCATTTTACGTATGACGCGGTTTCCCACTGTTGATGTCGTTTAAATATTTGATGTCGTTTACATATTTCATGTCGTTTTCAGGTTTCTTGTTGTTTGGACACTTTTGTCCTTTTTCTTATCGTTTTATTTATTTTTTTTTACCCCTTTGGGTTTTTTTTTTTTTTTTTTTTGCTGCACCCTTCTGTTTATTTCCTTTTCCGTGGGTAGGTATTTGTTTACCTAAATTGTCGTTTCCCAATTTCATTGTCGTTTACTTACTTTGATGTCGTTTCTTTATTTATTGTCGTTTCAGTCTTTTGTTTACCCTGTTGTTTGGTTGATGGGTGTTGAATTTAATAGCTGTCGTTTTATACTCCTATCATTTCCCGTTCATTGTCTTTGGACCTATAATTGTTGTTTCTTACCTCTGTTAAATCATTGCCGTTTATGTCATTTTTCTTCTGTTGTATTTTCCTCTTTTTTTTTAACACTTTTTTTTTTCTTTTATTATCACTATTCTACTGCAGCGTAACCAAACTATATTTCCAACAGTCGTCCACAAATGAACAAAACAAAAACTTACAATCAATTAATATAGAAATGAAGAAATAAAATATAAAAAAATAAATCATTTTACCATTTTGAATGGAAAAAAAAAAAAAAACAATAAGGAAAAAAATTCAAATCCTGGAAGGAGTTTACTTCCCTTTGATACTTTAGATCTCTTGTATCATGAAAGTGAAAGCAATGATACTTATTAATAATATTTAGTTGAGTACATAGCTAATAACTATTATTTTTCTAAAGCCTGGACCTGAACTCAACAGCTTAATGCATAAGCTGACTTTTCCTGGGTCTTTCAGAAAATCATATGTTTGTTTTTGTGAAGATTAAGACTTGCAAGTCATGCCCTTCTGAAGATATTCATATGAACTCTGACCTACAAAGGGGGTCCCAAATAGAGTTAAATCCATTTCAAGCTATCTAATTGCTTCTAACTTATTGCTATGTGAGAAAAACAATCATCAATATATGAGCAGAGGAGTTCTTAGGGACAATAATCAAATGGAGAAATAAAAGAGAGTATTGTATTGAGTTGTATCATTCTCAGGGACACTTTCTTTTGGGTCCCCAAGGAAAAATATTTACATGGTATTGGCGTTGTTTTGCCTTACAAAAATTGTTAAATGTGGCTTTTGTTATCAATGGTCATCAAATAAGAGCTGTCGATCCTTATGATGAGGCATTCAAGCGAGAAATAAGATCGGTGAAGGAATCTTCTGAGCAGGGGATTGTTAGCCCTCCCATTGGATGATCGAATCCAAATTCTCGTTCGGCTTGACTCAACAAATCTTGGAATGAAGGTTGGCTCAAGTACGATACAGGGATCACAAACCTCTTCATTTGGCTCTCTTCACCAACATACACTGCCAAATAGCCTTTTGGAACATTGGCCATTGTTGATGAGGACTTTCTGATCACACTTGAAAGACGAAAACCCATTGTTTTATATGAGAAAAAGGGCTTCAAAGTAAGTAATGCTTTGATGCTTGAGAATGTTTTGAGGACTTGTGTTGCTATTGAACCCAACGATGTGTTGTTGGAATTTGTGGGGTCACAAATGTAACAATAATTGTGGAAAATGTCATCTTTAATATAAGCCAAATTAATGTGGTCTAATTTAGAATAAAGTTTATGGCTTATGGGTGTATTTATCATGAATATAAAGTGAGGATGCCTTAAGTGGTATTTCTAATTCTATGAAGGGGCTGAATTAGAAATAACTAAAACTAATTAATTGCCACTAAATGGGCAGTTATATTATAGGGGTTATGGTCCCCATGGTTTGTACGTTCTTTTTTCTGAGAGACACAAAAGGTCTTTGGCTTCTTGTCTTCCCCATCAACAAGAACTCAGAATTCAGAAAATCTAAGGCACAATTTCAGAGTACAACACCATTGGAAGAACCATAGCATTAGTTCTTCTTCATCATCATGGATCCGGGTACGCTTCCGCTCTCTTTGGTATTTTATGTTTTGAATCTCTTGAATTGAATTGGGATATTTCTTGTAAAGAATTTTAACAATTGGTATCAGAGCCAATCCCTAATTTAATTCTTGAGAATTGATTTTGTGATATATTGTATTTACGTCATTTAAATTCTCTGGGGTTAGAAATATATGTATCGAATTTGGTAATTCATTCGTATTCAGTTTTTTTTTTTTAATTGAATTCGGCAATGAAATTTTGGTTTCCCACTGATATGCCTTTAGAAAATAAAGGACAAAACTTGTCTTTGGGCTTTGGCAATTCTTGTAGATAATTATCTTTCATCCCCATTGAATTTAGCAATTGGAATCTTGTTTTATTTTGATTTGAACCACGACAGTATTTTGCCCAATTATATTGATCTTGTATACATAAATATTAATGCTGGTTTGTCTCAAGTGCTGTGTGTGCATAAGCTTTCATAATTCCTCATAATTTATTGTGAGAATTTGTATGGGTGAATGCTTATCTCTGTTCTTTTGGAGTTGTAATTTTCTTTTGGCATATTGGTTTAGTTTGGTCTTCAAAACCCACTATGGCTTTGATTACACAGAATTTTTCTTACACATATATAGTACAAGTTGATTGATCAGTGTCCGTGTGTGACTTTTCAAAGGAATTTGCCATTCAAAATTGTTATTTCAATTGTAAATTGTAAATCATGCTTTATTATTTTGCCTTTGAGTGATGACGCAATTTAGTATATTTGTGAGTTGTGACCAATTGGTTTGGGTCATATTTTTTTTTTAATAACCTGCAGTACAATAATATTACGACTGCGTTAAAAAAAAAAAAAAAAGGTTCAAATAAATTCTTTTAATGGTATTTTTATGGAAATTTAAATTGTTCATTATTTGGAATGTGTTGATTAAAATAAGTAATCACCAAAGTGACAATGCTTATTGAGATTAGTTCATGAAAAATTTTGAATGTTAGTGTTGTGTAATTTATGTGGGTATTAATCGGCCCAAAGGAAGACTAATACTTGACCGAATTGCATAAACACTTGTGATGATAAACA
Organism: Boehmeria nivea var. tenacissima; assembly: GCA_018132145.1. Classification (NCBI taxonomy): domain Eukaryota; kingdom Viridiplantae; phylum Streptophyta; class Magnoliopsida; order Rosales; family Urticaceae; genus Boehmeria; species Boehmeria nivea. The sequence goes on along the minus strand of CM030878.1, from coordinate 18,024,373 downwards.
TATAGCAATTATAAAGTGTTATTTATGTGAATAATTAATCATATCCAAAGATAGATTAATTATTTGACATGTCTTATTGTTAATGTTTGATCATTACAACAAGATTCCACTAGCAATTAATATTATTGTCCAAAGACTTGGTATTAATGTTGCATTAGGTATCTTGAGATGGGAAATTTACCATTATTTGAATTTAATTAATTTTTAAGTTTGTTGTATGTGAGCATCTGAATTTATGTGATATTTATATTGTTCTCTTTACAGCTGTTGCTACTGTGTCTGCTAACCTCAATTCGGTTCCGGTCCTTAATGGGAGTAACTTTAAGGATTGGAAGGAGAACATCTTGATTGTTCTTGGCTGCATGGATCTGGACTTATCGCTTAGAATGGATAAACCTGCTTCTCTTACGGATGCTAGTTCCCCTGATGATAGGAGGATCTATGAGAAGTGGGACCGTTCTAACCGCTTGAGTCTCATGATCATTAAACGCGGCATACCTGAGGCCTTTAGGGGTGCGGTATCTGAAGAGATAACCGATGCCAAGGATTTCCTTGCTGAAATTGAGAAACGCTTTGCAAAGAGCGATAAGGCGGAAACTAGTACTCTTTTAAAGAGGCTTATTTCTATGAAGTTTAAGGGCAAGGAAAATATAAGGGAGTACATTATGGAAATGTCTCACGTTGCTTCAAAGCTTAAGGCACTAGGTCTCGAGTTGTCGGAAGACTTACTTGTGCACTTAGTCCTTATCTCTTTACCTCTTCAATTCAGTCAATTTCAAGTCAGTTATAACTGTCAAAAGGAGAAATGGTCTCTTAATGAGCTCATTTCGTTTTGTGTGCAAGAAGAGGAGAGATTGAAGCAAAACAAGACTGAAAGTGCTCATTTGGCAAGCACCTCTAAAGAAAGGGGCAATAAAAGAAAGAATGAAGCTGCTAAGGATAAGGGTCCACTTCAAAAGAAACAGAATCAGGAAAAACCTCAAAATGTTCAAAATGAGGGTTGTTTCTTTTGTAAGAAGGAAGGACACGAAAAGAAGGAATGTCCTAAGTATCGCAAATGGCGTGCAAAGAAAGGTACATTTCTTAGTTTGGTCTGTTCTGAAGTTAATTTGGCTTCAGTACCTAGAAACACTTGGTGGTTAGACTCTGGTGCTACTACTAATATAAGTGTTTCAATGCAGGGTTGCCTGAGCTACCGAAAGCCAAATGATGCTGAAAGACGCATTTATGTGGGAGATGGCAAATCGGTGGAAGTGGAAGCTATTGGGCACTTTAGATTGTTATTAAGTACTGGTTACTATTTGGATTTGATAGATACTTTTGTTGTACCGTCATTTAGACGGAATTTGGTTTCTGTTTCATGTTTGGACAAATTGGGTTATTGTTGTTCATTTCAAAACAGTTGTTTCAGTTTATCTATTAACTCTAAAGTTGTTGGAACTGGTTCACTTATGGTTTATGACAATCTATATTTGCTTGAAACTATTGGTTCCTATAATGAAACCTTGAATGTGGAATCACACGGTACTAAGCGCAAATTTAACAATGAAAATTCAAGTTCCTTATGGCACAAGCGATTAGGACACATTTCTAGAAATAGAGTTGAAAGACTTGTTTCTGAAGGAATTTTGGATCAAATTGATTTTTCAGACTTTGATGTATGTGTTGAATGCATTAAAGGAAAACAGACGAAAATGAAGAAATTGGGTGCAATTAGGGCAACGGAACTCTTAGAATTGATACATACGGATGTCTGTGGGCCATTTCCAACACCTTCTTGGAATGGTCAACAATACTTTGTATCATTCATAGATGACCATTCAAGATATGCATACCTATTTCTCATTCATGAAAAGTCCCAAGTTTTGGACGTGTTCAAATCATTTAAAGCTGAAGTTGAGAATCAACTTAACAAAATGATAAAGAAAGTCAAGTCTGACCGTGGTGGTGAGTACTATGGTAGATATGACGGTTCAGGTGAACAACGTCCGGGACCATTTGCCAGATACCTAGAGGAGTGTGGAATCGTCCCACAGTACACCATGCCAGGTTCACCTAGCATGAATGGTGTAGCTGAAAGACGAAACCGCACTCTTAAAGACATGGTAAGAAGTATGATTTGTCATTCAACCTTACCTGAATCACTCTGGGGAGAGGCACTCAAGACTGCAGCCTACATTCTGAATAGAGTACCAACTAAAGCAACTGCAAAAACACCTTATGAGCTTTGGACAAGGCGAAAGCCAAGTTTAAAGCATCTTCATGTTTGGGGATGTCCTGCTGAGGCAAGGCCTTATAGGCCGAATGAAAGAAAATTAGATCCCAAAACAGTGAGCAGTTACTTTATCGGGTACTCTGAGCGATCAAGGGGCTATAAGTTTTATGATCCCAAGTTAAAGACAATTTTTGAGACGGGAACTGCAACGTTCTTTGAGGATATTGAGTTTGGGGGGAGAAATAAAATTAGAGACTTTGTCTTTCAGGAGGATTTGGATTCAACAATTTCTGTTGGAGAAGAATTGACTCCTATTCCAGTAGTTGCTTTTGACAATGATCAGGATTTCACTCTTGCCATTGATCAAGTTCAAAATCAAGAGCAACAAGACATTGTCGATCAAACCCATGAGGTACAAACTCAACAACCTCAAAATGAAGTGCCTTTGAGGCGATCCACTAGAGAAAGAAAGAATGCTATTTCAAATGATTATATAGTGTTTCTTCAAGAAAATGAGGATAGTGGTGGCATAATGGAAGATGACCCTGTCAACTTCCAACAAGCCATGAAGGATACTAACTCTGAAAAGTGGATTGAAGCCATGAATGAGGAGTATAAGTCTATGCAAGACAATAAAGTTTGGGAACTTGTCCCATTACCTGAAGGAAAGAAGCCTATTGGTTGCAAATGGATTTTTAAAACCAAAAGGGATTCGAAAGGTAATGTGGACAGATATAAAGCTCGTCTTGTTGCTAAAGGCTATACTCAAAAGGAAGGGGTTGACTTTAAAGAGACCTTCTCTCCAGTTTCATCAAAGGACTCTTTTAGGACAATCATGGCATTTGTTGCACAATTTGATTTGGAGCTTCACCAAATGGATGTCAAGACGGCTTTTCTAAATGGAGACATTAAGGAAACGATCTATATGGTGCAACCAGAAAATTTTGTGTCAGGAGACCCAAAGAATATGGTATGCAAATTGACAAAATCCATTTATGGGCTCAAACAAGCTTCTCGTCAATGGTACCACAAATTTCATCAAGTGATTCTCTCGTTTGGTTTTGAGACGAATGCAGTTGATGAATGTGTGTATCACAAGTTTGTTGGGAGTAAGCATATCTTTCTGGTTTTGTATGTTGATGACATACTGCTTGCCACAAACGATATAGGCATTTTGCATGAAACCAAGAAATTTTTATCAAGGAATTTTGAAATGAAAGATCTTGGTGAAGCTTCTTTTGTATTAGGAATCCAAATACATCGAGACCGTTCTCGAGGTATTCTTGGATTATCACAAAAGAACTATATCGAAACAGTGTTAAAAAGGTATGGCATGCTGGATAGCAAACCAGGAGATACCCCTGTTGCTAAAGGAGACAAGTTCAGTCTCAATCAATGCCCAAAAGGAAAACTTGAGACTCAAGAAATGAAAACAATTCCTTATGCTTCGGCTATTGGGAGTTTAATGTATGCTCAAGTTTGTACGCGTCCAGATATTGCGTACATTGTTGGGGTGTTAGGCAGATATCTAAGCAACGCAGGAATGGATCATTGGAAAGCAGCCAAAAGGGTTATGAGGTACCTAAAGAGAACAAAAGATCACATGCTCACTTATCGGAAGTCAGACTTGTTTGAGATCATTGGGTATTCTGACTCTGATTTTGCGGGATGCCAAGATAGCAGGAGATCCACTTCGGGCTATGTTTATTTGCTAGGTGGTGGAGCTATTTCCTGGAAGAGTGTTAAACAAACTCTTGTAGCTTCCTCCACCATGGCAGCTGAATTCATAGCGTGTTATGAGGCATCAAATCATGGTTTATGGCTGAGGAATTTTGTCACTGGGCTGCGCATTATGGAAGGAGTTGAAAGACCGTTAAAGTTGTATTGTGATAATAAATCAGCTGTAATGTATTCCAACAACAACAGGAGCTCTACTAAATCAAAGTTTATTGACATTAAGTTCCTTGTTGTTAAAGAAAGGGTACAGAATGGACAGATTAGTATAGAACACTTAGGAACAAACTCTATGATAGCAGACCCTCTCACAAAGGGCTTGCCACCCAAGGTCTTTCATGAGCACACTGCTCGCATGGGTATTTTAGAACTTAAGGATATTTAGTTCTAGTGTGAGTTTGTTCTATGTTGTTGTTGTTTTATACTTTTATGATATATGTGTACACACTTATGGTTTTCAGTTATTATGATGTTTAAAAATGAAATTTCTTTCATTTCAAAATATTCTGTACATTTATGTTATGTTATGATCTCACTAAAGTGAAGTAGGACCAGTTGAAAATTGACATGAACAGATCACCTTGCATGTAATTTTTCATGCCTCACATTCATGATTTGATCTGTCAATTGATTGTATTTGATATATGTGATCCTTGTTGGGTCTAGTTGTTATAAATACAACGACGACTTCTTTGGTCCTATATTGATATAATTGATAGATAAGATTGTTTATACACCATTTGATTGAGATGACACAAAACTTCGGGCGCACTAAGGTTGACACAATTATTTTAAACATATGTGACCCAGTGGGAGATTGTTGGAATTTGTGGGGTCACAAATGTAACAATAATTGTGGAAAATGTCATCTTTAATATAAGCCAAATTAATGTGGTCTAATTTAGAATAAAGTTTATGGCTTATGGGTGTATTTATCATGAATATAAAGTGAGGATGCCTTAAGTGGTATTTCTAATTCTATGAAGGGGCTGAATTAGAAATAACTAAAACTAATTAATTGCCACTAAATGGGCAGTTATATTATAGGGGTTATGGTCCCCATGGTTTGTACGTTCTTTTTTCTGAGAGACACAAAAGGTCTTTGGCTTCTTGTCTTCCCCATCAACAAGAACTCAGAATTCAGAAAATCTAAGGCACAATTTCAGAGTACAACACCATTGGAAGAACCATAGCATTAGTTCTTCTTCATCATCATGGATCCGGGTACGCTTCCGCTCTCTTTGGTATTTTATGTTTTGAATCTCTTGAATTGAATTGGGATATTTCTTGTAAAGAATTTTAACATGTGTATTTATATAGCCAGTTCTTGAAAGAGTGTATAAAAGAAATGAATAGGGCTTTAATTGGATTGGGGTCTACTGGGAGGCAAAGACCATTGAGCAATCACATGGTATTGTCTTTTGTCTAATCACTACCAGAAAATCTTATGTCCAGAAACAAATCCAACAACACATATTTAAGAATTTCAGTGTCTACTTGGAATACAAAAACTTTTTTAATTATCTTCACGATTAATTTCAAGACATACCATGTGAACTATGATGAGTGTGTATAGTTGCTCCGTCGGCTCCATCCAAATCTCTCTGGTCCTTAATCTCACATTACCAAAGTCTCTGCAAATTAGTAGTTACCAAATGGACACGCTAATAAGAGAAGGTGAAAGTGGGACATTTGTGTTTCCTCTATTAATGTGAATGACAATCAAGAGTTGGAAGACAATCCCATGTGATGCGTCACTAGTCGCTCTCTCGCTCGACCCGCCACAAGCCTTACTGCTCTACCACTCATTCAAATCATCATCAAGAGATATCTTTCTTAACATTTTTAGTATAAATAAGAATGAGCTTGAAGGCTTAAACATCAAGCCAATTAACAACAAAAACAAAAATCTCGGCCAAAAAAAAAAAAAAACCAACATCAACAACAAAAGCAAATATTTCCTTCTTTTCCAAGCCCCTTGAGATAGAAGCATGGGTTTCCATTTGCCTCGAGTAGTTCCATCTAAGAAATTTCTTCAAAGGTCCCTCTCCAATTCAAGAAAAGCCGCTTCAATGGCAATATTAGATGTCCCGAAAGGCCATTTCGCAGTTTATGTTGGAGAAAACGAAAAGAAGCGATTTGTCGTGCCTGTGTCATTGCTGAGCCAACCTTCATTCCAAGACTTGCTGATTCAAGCTGAAGATGAGTATGGATTCGATCACCCGATGGGAGGTCTAACATTTCCATGCACCGAAGATGCCTTTATTGATCTCATCTCAAGCTTAAATGCTTAATGAGACTTGTTGTAGTTTAGGCAAATACATCACTACCGTTTGTAGTATAGATCAGTCACTACATTTTTTTTTTTTTTGTTGTCTCTTTTCCTTGTGGAGTTGAAACTGGCTCCCAGAATGAGATGTATAAATTAAGGTTATTACAAGAATCATTGAATCATTTTTCCTTTGCAAGTACTTTCCCTTTTATTTATTATTTTCCTTTATTTATTTCTTTATCGTTCTCTTTTGTTTTTCATGTCGAGTTTTTCTTTTTTTGGTTCTCTGGTAGGCTAAAATATTTATCATCATTTTCATTTGGTTTGTAATTGACTTTTCATTGTCTCTATTACCGTGTGTTGTTTCCCCTTTGTCCTTTTAACTATATTGTAATTCCCATATTTATTGTCGTTTACATTTTTATGTCGTTTTTATGTTTCATGTCGTTTGAATCTTGTCATTTTTATGTTTCCTGTCGTTTTGTTGTTTTTATGTTCAGTTGCACTATCTTTTGGCCTTTTTGTCGTTTACTTATTTTATATCGTTTTTAGGTTTCTTGTTGTTTTGAGAAATCAACCAGACAAATCTCAACACAAACTCAAGAAGTGAATCTACAGATCAACAAGAGAACTTTTATTCATCAACCACTTTGATTATACAGAGAGCACCAAGTCACTACTCTGAGATTACAAAACACACCAACAACTCTAACCTTGACCACTAGAGCTTTTTCTCTGTGCTTTTTTCTCTCTAATCTCACCGTACAACTCAGAGAAAACAAACTGACAAAAAAAATATATACAATATATATTCAACTGACCGTTGAAACTTGCTATATCTAAAATACCCCTACGAGTCAAAAGTCCAGCTTGTCTTGTTTTGTCAAATAGCAGTGTGCCACATTTTATTACTTCAACAGAGTTGTTACTTATATGGGATATATTTGTCAGCTTAATTATTTGAGTTTTCTCTTTCCTTTTTATGAGGTGATTGGATGTATGAGACCATGAGAAACAATAGCACTTGAAAGGCTTCAAGAACAGATTCACATGGTTCTGTTTTCCAGTTCATATCGATAGATACTAAATAATCTTGTTTATAAGATAAGCTTTAATGTAATCGAATCCATGTTACTTGCAATTCTTCTCTGTCTGCTTAAAAAAGATCAACTTGCCAGTTGGATAATATTATAATCCTGTTCAAAACATAAACCTGCTCTTAAATAAAGGATGAGAAATTCAGCAGACCAGATGGTCCACATAAATATGCTGTTATATTTATCACAATTTAATTATATTTCTATGGTTCTGATTCAATCTTGTAAAAAACATTTGAGAATTACTCCTATGCGTGATTTACAACTCTGTTATTGCAACTTTTACTAAGTTGCTCCAAATGATTTTAACAACTTTTTAGGACTACAGAGAGAATTAATACTGGGAAAAACAGATTTTTTTTAATCTAATCAAGTACTACTGTTCGAGTATTAAAGACTTTCAACTGCCAATTATGTTTTAAAGTACATAAACCTTGCATGCATGCAATGACTTGTATCAGAAGCATTGTTGGTTTGAAAATTTTGGCTAGATTTATCAACTTCTATAAGATGTTGCGTTGAATATTAAATAGTGCTGTCAATTAAGCTAAAGAGAAATAGGAACAGAATAATTGATATAAATTATAAAAGCATGTGCATATATACTTTCTCATTCTGGGAGATGTCTTATCACTCCACAAGGTAAAGAGAATGACAAGTAAAAAGTACATGAAATCGATATTCTACGCTCAATCTCTGATCTACAAAATTATAGCTATGATTTTTCGTAATTTTAACTCATCTTATGAATCATTTAAGCTTGAAATGAGATCGATAAATGTGTTTTCACTGCACGGGATAGTAAGACCCCCCATCGGGTGATCGAATCCATATTCATCTTCAGTTTGAATCAACAAGTATTGAAATGAAGATTGGCTCAGCAATGACACAGGTACAATAAACCGCTTCTTTTCGCTCTCTCCAACATAAACTGCGAAATGGCCTTTTGGGACATCTACTACCATTGCTTTGGCTTTTCTTGAATTGGAGAGAGACCTTTGAAGAAATTTCTTCGCTGGAACTACTCGGGGCAAACGGAAACCCATGCTCGTAAGGAAAATTGAGAATTTAGATCTCAAATGCCTTGGGAAACGAGGAAAGTTTTGTTTGTGTGATGAATTGGCTTGATGATTAACCCTCAAAACTCATTCTTATTTATATATCAAAACGCAAAGATGAATATCTCCTAATGATCTGGAATGAGTGGTAGAGCAAGAATGGCTTGTGGTGGGACGAGTGAGTGGTAGAGCAAATCACATGGGATTATCTTCAAACTCTTCATTGCCATTCAAATCAGTTGCGGAAACTCCATGTCCCACATCAGTGTCGAAAACTTCCGACATTTTCAAGGACTTGTTTTGGCTTTGGGCCTAAGCATGTTTATCTGCTAACTATTGGCTCTCCTGGGACTATATAGCATCTAGAAAAAAGATATATACATGGTAATAATTTTGGCATTATTGTGTTCCTATATATATTTTTAAAAAAAATTGATTAGAGCATATAATATACGATCTAGGTGTACCTTATATAGTGGGACCAAGTTTCTACAGCTCAAAATAATTGGATAAAATTAGAGAAACATAAGTACCTGAAAAGAGTGAGACATCACGTGGTTCTTTCTCTTTTCTTGACAAGCAATATATAGATACGTTCATTTTCTTTTCTTGTCATTTTTTTTCTATGTATTTAGATGTCTATGTCTCTACTCCTCTAACTAGTAGTTTGTTCACTTCTTGCCTTTTACTCTGTTTTTTATTTTCTTGTCGTTTGCACTCTGTTTCCACTCTAAATTGTTTTTGTAATTGGTGAATTTGTCGTTTGAATGTTCGATGCCGTTTTATCCTATTTAAAATTAGCTTTCACAATGGATTCATTTTTCTGGAGGTGTTGTATTTAATACGTTGTGTTTACTCCTCTCGTTCATTTCTTTTTTATGTCGTTTTCCATAACTTGTCGTTTTCATTTTTTAGTTGTTTTGATTATCATTCTTTTTTGTTATCGTCTCCAATTCATTATTACCACTTTTCTTTGCTGTTGACGTCACCCTCTCGTTTCATCTATGTTTGTGTTTCTAGTTTATTTTTTGTCGTTTTTACTCCTTTTTCACCTAGATTGTCGTTTGACCTATGTTGTCGTTTTTATTTTATTGTCGTTTACTTATGTTGGTCTGGTTTTTTCAGTTTCTTGTTGTTTTAACCTTTTATTTTTCTTTGTTTTATCCTTTCTATTGTCTCCCTTATTATGTCGTTTGATCTCGTTTCCTCCTTAACTATGTCAATCTCAATTTGTCGTTTTCTACTTACAGGTCGTTTTATTTATTTTTTTTCCCCTCTCTGTTGCATTTTTTTATTTCCTTTTTTATCTTTCCTTTTTTTAATTGAAATATGAGCAAAGACATGGAAGACAGGAGAGTTGCTAGAGACATGACAACTAATTAAGGCAAATAGTGGACCTATTAGTACGTATCATATCTAAATATGTTTATCTTAGCTAGTACATAATATTGTAAGGCATTTTGATTATTAGTTGCTAGACATATCATGTGATCTCCAGAGAAAATGTAGTTTCTTAGTAGACCCATCCAAATTCTCCGGTCCTTAATTTCACACTACAAAGTACCTCCAGAATTAGTATAGCTAGTTAGTTAGCTAGCAAGAGCAGGTGAAAGTGGGACATTGTGTTTCCTCTTTTAATTGTGAATGACAGTCATGAAGAGTTTGAAGACAGTCCCATGTGATTCACCATGAGTCATAGCCTCTCACTAGACCCACCCCTTAAGCTTCTTGCTCTATCAACCACTCATTCAAATCATAGAAGATATGATCTTTCTCTTAACATTGTGAATATAAATAAGAATGAGGTTGGAGGGTTAACCATCAACCCAATTCACAACAGAAGCTTATCTTTCCTTGTTTTCCAAGCCCTTTGAGATCTCGATCCTCTCAACTCTTTTTCCTGTTTCTCCTTTACACAAACATAAAAACATGGGTTTCCGTTTGCCACGAGTAGTTCCATCCAAGAAATTTCTTCAAAGGTCTTTCTCCAATAACTCAAGCAAATCCGCTTCAATGGCAATAGATGTCCCGAAAGGCCATTTCGCAGTATATGTTGGAGAGAACCAAAAGAAGCGGTTTGTTGTACCTGTGTCATTGCTGAGCCAAACTTCATTCCAAGACTTGCTAGTTCAAGCTGAAGATGAATATGGATTCGATCACCCGATGGGTGGTCTAACAATTCCTTGCAGTGAAGACGCATTTATCAATCTCATCTCAAGCTTGAATGCATCGTGAGACTAGCTGTACTTGACAGATTAATCACTACAATTTTGTAGAATATAGATGTTGCCGCTACAGAATATTTTTTTATTTTTTTCTCTTTTTCTTGTGGAGTTGAAACTAACTCCCAGAATGAGAAATGTACAAATTAAGGTTAATACAAGAATCATTGAATCAATTTTTCTCTGCCAGTATGTTATTTTTCTTTACAGTGAAATACTATGCTTGTCTAAGATCGGACCTCATGATTAGTGATATCTTTTCTTGGAACTTAAGTATACATTGGATATGCGTTGCTTTTACTTCTTCCAATGCTTTTCTGTTGTCGTTTGACCTTCTATTTTGTTTCAAGCATAGTTGTCGTTAATATTGTCGTTTTTATCATTTGTCTGCTGTCGTTTTCGTGATGACTTTTTTTTTTTTTTTGATGTGTGGTATTGTTGTTGGCTAGCTAAAATATTTATTACATTTTCGTTTTACTTGTAATTAATTTTTCATCGTCTCTACTATTCCTATCTATAGTATCCCTTTCGTCGGTTAATCCATCTTGTCGCTTCCCAACTTTTTTGTCGTTTACAATTTTTTGTCGTTTTTAGGTCTCCTGTCGTGTGAATCTATCTTGCCCCTTTTTCTTTTTGTTTTAAATTTTATTCCTTGCCCACTCTATTTCGTTGCACCCTAATGTTTGTTTTCTCTTGATCTTTTTGTCGTTTACTTGTTTTTATGTCGTTTTTTAGCTTTCTTGTCGTTTTGATTATTTCATGTTCTGTTGTCGCTTCATTATGATTTCTTTTTACTTGTTATTTTTTATTTTTTTAATTTAACCCTTATGTTTATTTTCTTTTGGATCTATATTGCTGTTTACAGAGCTTTCTTGTCATTTGAGTATTTCTTGTTTGTTGTCGGTTAAATTCTTATATTTTTTACCCCTTTATGAATAGTTGACAGGCCATAGATAACATGTACGTTTTCAGTGTGATTTTCGACAAGAAATTATTCAAGACCCTGTGGGCTATAGGTTTATTGAGTAAACGGGTGAAACATCACATGGTAGTTCCAGCGCATGTGAAACTGACTGATCTTTCCGAATAATGGACAGGAAGTTTCGGAGACGATACTTGACATCAAAGTTTAAGGACTAATCTTTACATATCATAAGTCTATCAGGATCAATAATCAAGTAACAAGTACTGCTAAGTGCGACAGAACATACTTGTACTGTCTTTTAGTGTGTCGATGAGAGAGAGTGACGGGTGAAATCACATGGTACTGTCTTCCAAACCAGCCATGAAGAGAATTCAAGAGGTATTTTGGATTTGAGACTTCTCTGTCTCCTCCAAACAAAGCCCCGTGATGTTAGATGGATTAGAGATCGTAAAAAGTTATCTAGTGAAACGTAATTGTTCGAGAAGTATAACGCTTTGCCAACTGAAACATCCCAAATCCTCTGTTCTGGTTCAAGCCATGCATGAACCAAAAATTATTAACACAACATAAGTTGGTTTTTTTTTTTTTAAATACTTTTAATTCTCTATATATCTAGGTTTCAAAAGTAAAATATTCGAGAAAAAAAAAAGAGTAAAAAGAAGAGCCTCAAACAAATAATTTCATAATATGATTTTCATTTATATCATCCTCAGGGTGTTTTTGCCATGGGAAAAAAATACTCAAATGATATTGGCATTCCATGCCTTACAAAACAATTGTGACTGTCAGTTTTGTTAGTTTGTAGTTGTTGTTGTTGTTGTCTTCTCTAATTGTTACACATTCAAGCGGGAAATAAGATCGACGAAGACATCTTCTCTGCAGGGAATTGTAAGGCCTCCCATTGGATGATCAAATCCGAATTCTTGCTCCGCTTGACATAGCAACTCTTGGAATGACGGCTTGTTCAAGTACGAGATCGGGATCACAAATCTCTTGTTGTTGCTCTCACTCCCAACATAAACAGCTAAGCACCCTTTCGGGACATCTGATACATTCTTCGAAGACCTCCTCATTAGTTGCTTAGCACTGACAACCCCCGGAAGACGAAATCCCATTGTTTCGAAAAATATTTTAAAATTGGAAAGTGTAAATTCTGCAATTGTGGCCTCGATGGGCTTTGTTATAATTTGGTTGTGCTATTTTGGGGTTAATTTATTAGGAATAGGGTTGAGGAAGAGGCTGAGAGAATGATCTTTTTTAGGAAAGGTCAGATACTTTGAGAATGTTGAAGACTTGAGTTACTACTGAACACAAACTTACCGGTATATATAGTCGATCTTTGAGGGGATATGTGGGACAAAGACATGTGATCTGTTACACCAAGGTAGGCTAAAAGGAAAGGCGTTTCGAGCGATAACATGGTATGTATTGTTCAACGTATGTAATAACTGAAAACATTATATAAATGGGATAAATTTTTTTTCTTTTTTTTTTCTTCCCATTTTTTTAGGTGATTAGATGTATGAGAGCTGTTGGTAACATAAGCGCTTAAAACATCACATGGTTCTGTTTCCCAGTTCATTGATAGCTGACTTCCCTTGAAGTGAACTCAGATCATCAATATATAATAAATAATCTTGTTTAATACATAATCCCAAATGTTAGATCAAGGCCATGCATTACATGAGACATGTACTTCTCTCCTCTGTCTGCTTAAAAGGTCAACATGCCAGTTGGATAATATTATGAACCTGTTTAAAAGATAAACTTGCTCTTAATAGATGATAAATAATTCAGCAGACCAGATGGTCCACATATATGCTACTATATTCATAACAATTTAATTATATTTATTTGGTATTGCTTCAATATTGTAAAAATAAAAAAAAGTAAGAAAAAACATCCAAATGACACCTAAGCTTGATTTACAACTTTGCTTTTGTTGTAAGACTGCTCAACTGAGCAGAGAAAGGACTAAACAGAGAATTAGCACAGGGAACTAAAAATCAGATTCCTTTTAGCTAATCTACTCAATTACAAAGTTACCCTAGGCAAAACTTTGATTCCATAACAAAATATCACTGTTCAGAGTATCAAAACTTTCAATCATCAATTATGTTTGAAGTAAATAAACATCTCACGACACAGTGACATATATCAGAAATATTGTTGGTTCGAAGATTTGGGCAAGCTTCGAGTGCTAAAAGATGCTGCGTTGACTGAGCTATAAAGAGAACTAAAAAGAACAAAATATTTGATATAAAAAAAAACTCTGCATACATTACTTTCTCATTCTGGGAGATTTCGGTTTCGCTCCACAAGGTAAAGAGAATAGTTAAAAGGAAAAAGTGCATGAAATCTATATTCTACTCTCAATCTCTGCTCTACAAAATTGAAGCTGTGATTTTTTTCCTAATTTTAACTCATCTCATGAAGCATTTAAGCTTGAAATGAGATCGATAAATGTGTCTTCACTGCACCATATTCATCTTCAGCTTGAATAAGCAAGTCTTGAAATGAAGATTGGCTTAGCAATGACACAGGCACTACAAACCGCTTCTTTTCGTTCTCTCCAACATAAACTGCGAAGTGGCCTTTTGGCACATCCACGGCCATCGAAGCACCTTTTCTTGAATTGGAGAGAGATCTTTGAAGAAGTATCTTAGATGAAACTACACGGGGAAAACCGAAACCCATTGTTGTATGGTAGAAAGTGGAGATTGGAAATTGAGAGGAGATCTTGAAGCTATTGGAGCAAGGAAAGCTTTTGTTTGAGTGATGAATTGGCTCGATGATTCAAAGCTCTTTCTTATTTATACATCAAAACCGCTACGATGAATATCTCCTAATGATTTGGAATGAGTGGTAGAGCAAGAAGTTCTTGTGGTGGGACGAGCGAGAGATAAGGACACATGGCAAATCACATGGGATTGTCTTCAAACTCTTCATTGCCACTCAAATCAGTAGTGGAAGCACCTTGTCCCACATCAGTGTCGAAAACTACCGCATTTGCAAGGACTTGGTTCTGCTTTGGGCTAAGCATGTTTACAAACTTCGGGAAAAGAAAAAAGATTTGTATGTATATAATCTAGGTGGGAAATTATGATGCATATGGATAAATTAAAGAAACACAAGCACCTGAAAAGAGTGAGACATATCACATGGTTCGTTCTCTCTGACTCTCTCCAGCTCATGTAAAACTGGTTGTATAATTGGTTAGTTGTCAGTTATTTATATATATTAAATGTCGTTTTATTTTTATTTTCGCCTAACAATATATTTATCGTTATTAAAGGTGATGAAATCTGTTGTTTTCAGTCCTTTCAATCATTTATTTTCTGTTGTTGTTTTCCGTAATATATGTCGTTTTTAGTCCCTTTTTTTACTTAGGTGTCCTTTACCTATGTTGGTGCGGTTTTCTCTATTTCTCTTTGTTTTATACTTTTCCTTTTTTTTTGGTTTTAAGGGCTATCTTTTAAGTTGTCGTTTTTATCTTTTATATCGTCTCCCTACTATTGTCTTTTGACACCTTGTTTTCACCTTAGCTATGTTTATCTAAATTTATCGTTTTACTATTTATATGTCGTTTTAGTCCTTTTTTTTTTTTTTTGCATTTCTTTCCTTCTTTTCTATTTGTTTGGCATTGAATTGTGAGCAAAAACATAAAGGACCGGCGAGTGAAGTGTGTCATTACAACTTAAGGCAAAAGGATATTATAGTTAATGGCCTGTTATGGGCCTATTAGTACATGTTATGTGAATATGTTTATTTTAGAACCACGTAATATATTGTAAGGCATTAATTTTGATGATTAGTTGCTAGACATATCATGTGATCTCAAGTGAATACAAACCAAAAGGCATCACTAACCATTCATACAACCCATGTTTAGTGATGTTGATTTGGTGGTACCCAGTAGACACCATCCAAATTCCTCTGGTCCTTAATTTCACATTACAAAGTCACTACAAAGTTAGTAGATAGCATATGTGGACATGCTAAGAAGAGGATGTGAAAGTAGGACATTGTGTTTCTCCTATTATATATTATTTTGTAATTGACAAACAAGAGCTTAAAAGACAGTCTCATGTGATGTGCTATGAATCGTAGCAGTCTCTCGTTCTACCCACCGCGAGCCTCTTCCTCAACCACTCATTCCAAATCATTAGGAGGTACCCTTAGCATTTTTGGATATAAATACGAATGGGATTTGAGGATAAACCATCAAACTATCAAAACAGAAGCAAATCTTCCTTTGTTCCAAGCCCTTTGAAATCTTCTCACATTTTGCCATTCTCAGCTCATTGGTTTCTCCACTATATACACATACAAAAATGGGTTTCCGTTTGCCCCGAGTGGTTCCAGCTAAGAAATTCCTTCAAAGGTCATTCTCCAATTCAAGCAAAGCCGCTTCAATGGCATTGGATATCCCGAAAGGCCATTTCGCAGTTTACGTTGGAGAGAATGAAAAGAAGCGGTTTGTTGTACCCGTGTCATTGCTGAGCCGACCTTCATTCCAAGACTTGCTAGTTCAAGCTGAAGATGAATATGGATTCGATCACCCGATGGGCGGTCTAACAATTCCCTGCGCTGAAGACGCATTTGTTGATCTCATCTCAAGCTTGAATGCTTCATAAGGCATAGCTAAACATAGGCAGATCAACACAACACTTTTGTAGGGTAGATCTTGTATATTCTTTCTCTATTTGCTGTGGAGTTGAAAATATCTCCCAGAATGAGAAATGTACAGACGATATGACCGGAATTATAATTGAATCAATTTCTCTTTGCAAATATATATGTCTAATGTTCACTTTACTTTTTTTATGTCTTGCTACTCACCTTTTGTTTATTAATAAGTTTAAAGTGTTCTTAGAATCAATAATGAACTAATATTCTTCATTAGATCTATAGTTCGGTATATAACACCCAAAAACCTGTACATGTTATTTCTCTCTGTTTATTTTTTGTTGGTTCTTATTTCTTGTCTTTTTCAATCTGTTTCCATTCTAATTTCTTGTCGTATTTGGTTAGTTGTGTTTTTTTTATTTAATTTCATTGTCGCTTGGGCTTCATTTTCCCGGAGATGTTGTACTTGCTACGTTGCTTTTACTCCTTTTCATTTACTTTCTCTTCTGTTGTTGTTTGCCGTCCTCTGTCGTTTATTTTTTAATTTTCGTTTGATATTTATTGTCGTTTTATCGCTTTTTTTTTTCTCACTTTTGTTCTCTTTAGCCGTCAATTTCACCCTCTATAATTGTTTACGCTTGGTTTCTAGTATCTTTTTTATCCTGTTCACTCATCTTTTTTAGATTTTTTCTTCTACCTTTATTGTCGTTTTATTGATGTCGTTTTCTCTGTTTCCTGTCGTTTCTATTTTCAGTTTTTCTTTCTTTGGTATTAATGTGCGTCTCTGGTTATTTTTCGTTGTAATTAATTCTTTCTATTTTTTCCATTTTATTTTTTTAGGTACATTTTATTTTTTCTGACCTAAGCTATGTTTAATACGCATTTGTCGTTTTCTATCTCCATGTTTTCTTTCCATTTTTCTCGTCTGTATTCTGGTGCACCGTTTTATTTTGTATAGGTTGTATTTGATATAATCTCATTTTGTTTCCCTTTCATATGCCTTCTTTCTTTTTTCTTTTTTTTTTTTTGTCGATTAGCTTAAATAGTCTTTTCTCTCCTTTATTGTCGTTTATTAATTTTGATGTCGTTTTCTATGTTCGTTGTCGTTTCTAACATTTCTTTCTACTTTGTGTGTTGTTTTTTGTACGCAAATCATTTTCTGCTCTTTTCTATCATTTCTCTTAAATTCTTGTTTAACCCATTTTGCCTGTTTCTTACCCGAGTTATTTTAATCCACCCTTGTCGTTTTCTATTTTTATGTCGCTTTTTTCTTGATTCACCATATATTCCATTTGATACTTATTTATAAAGAACTAGAGAAAAGCAGAATGTAAGTACTTCGGTGAATTTTCACTTAATATGTTTATGTGTAATTTATAGCCTAGATAGTCTCTTCTCTCCTTTATTATCGGTTACTAATTTTGATGTCGTTTCTATTTTTATTGTCGTTTCTACCATTTTTTCTACTTTGGTTGGTTTACGGGTAATTGGGTGTTGTTTCATACGTAATAATTCTCTCCTGATCTTTTTTGTCGTTTCCTTTCAATCATGTTTTAGCTATTTTGTGGTTTCTTACACGAGTTATTTTAATCCACCGTTGTCATTTTCTATTCCTATGTCGTTTTTGTCTTGATTCAACATATATTTCATTTGATACATATTTATATAAATCTAGTTGTGACCTTTTATCTGAGTAGATTCAAAAAATAATAAGCACATATGGCTGAGAAGGTAAAATTATTCTTGTCCGAAGTTTGGACATTGAAATTAGATCAAAGATCGATATGAAAGTCGACTGAGAGTTGTTAGTGTCATTACAACTCTAGGCAAACGAATATTTAAAACTAATTACCTGTTTTGGGTACATCATATATATGTTTACTTTAGTACATAATATTGTAAGGCATAGCATGTGATCTATAATGAATAAGTAAGGACATGTTAGGCCTTAGCAAAATTCTGAGGCTTTACAAGCTCAGAGTTTAAAGTGGGACACCATGTTTCTTCTATTAATTGTGATTTGTAAAAGACAATGAAGAGTAGCTAGGAAGACAATCCCATGTGATCCGCCATGAGTCATAGTCTCTCGCTCGACCCACCGCAAGACTTCTTGCTCTACCACTCATTCAAATCATTAGGAAATACCATTCTTTGAATTTTGAATATAAATAAGCATGAGCTTGGAGGCCTAACCATCAAGCCAATTCACAACAAACACACATTTTTTTCTCAGTCTTCTAAACAGCTTTGAGATCTCCACTCAATTTGCATTCTCGACTTATTTTGTTTTACCATATACACAAACAAACATGGGTTTCCGTATTCCCCGAGTAGTTGCTTCAAAGAAATTTCTCCAAAGGTCTCTCTCCAATTCAAGCAAAGCCGCTTCGATGGCATTGGATGTCCCGAAAGGCCATTTCGCAGTTTATGTTGGAGAGAATGAAAAAAAGCGGTTTGTTGTACCTGTATCACTGCTGAGCCAACCTTCATTTCAGGACTTGTTGATTCAAGCTGAAGATGAATATGGATTCGATCACCCGATGGGCGGTCTAACAATTCCTTGCACTCAAGTCGCATTTATTGAACTCATCTCAAGCTTGAATGTTTTATGAGTCATGGCGAAATATAGGCAGATCAACACCACAATTTTGTAGAAAAGATTTTGTATATTCTTTTTCTATTTCCTGTGGAGTTAAAAATGACTCCCAGAATGAGAAATATAAAGAACATTACGGGAATTACTGAATCAATTTTTCTTCGCAAAAGTATGTCAACTGTTGACTACTTTGTTAACTAATAAACTCTCAGTCTGTTCTTTGAGATCGTTTGCAACACTTGAGTACTTTTCTCAACATTGAAATCAAGGATTGACAGAGAAAATTAAAGTAGCCAATATTGAAGAAAAAACAATGCAATCTATACATATTCCACAAAATAGTCCCCGAAAGTAGTCAGCCACAAAGCAATCACTCTCTCAATTAAGTCTTTAGCTATTAGTTATTAATTTCACGATATATATGCGTATTTGTGTGAGCATTCGCGCGCACACAAATTTTTTTTATCTTTCCTTTACTCGTTTTTTTTTTTTTTTTTAATCTTTCTTCTTGTCGTTTTCAGTCTGTTTCATTCTAATTTATTGTTGTAGATGGTCATCTGTCGCTTTCGTCTTAACTGTGTCGTTTTGTTCGTCGCTTGAACAATTATTTCATTTTCCTGGAGTAGTTGTGTTTGGTATGTTATTTTTACTCCTTTCAGTCGCTTCATTTCTGTTCATTTGACCTACTTTGTCGTTTACAATTTAGTTGTCGTTTAAAATATTGCTGTCGTTTTCGTTTTTATTGTGGTAATCTTTTTCAATTTCATTCACACCCCGTGTCCTGTCAATTGCACCTTCTATATCATTTAGGTTTGGTTTCTAGCTGATCTGTTGCCCTTTCTAATCCTTGTTTTATATGACATGTGGCTTCTGCCTTTATTGTCGTTTAAACATATTGGTGTCGTTTTCTCTGTTTCCTGTCGTTTTTCATTTCTTTTGTTGTTTTCTTGGCATCAGTGATAGTTATTTCTCCTTTTTTTTTTTTTTCCTTTATGTTGTTTCTCTTTTATCTTTGCTACATATATTTTATTTTTTCTCATCTCACCCTTAGCCATGTTTAACTCTCATTTGTCGTTTTTGTCATTT
The DNA here is from genome assembly GCA_018132145.1 of Boehmeria nivea var. tenacissima. Lineage (NCBI taxonomy): Eukaryota > Viridiplantae > Streptophyta > Magnoliopsida > Rosales > Urticaceae > Boehmeria > Boehmeria nivea. The sequence goes on along the minus strand of CM030878.1, from coordinate 18,004,539 downwards.
TTTGCTTTTTGTCGTTTTCACTTTGATTTTTCTTTACCCATTTTTGTCCGTTGTCGGTTGCGCCATTTTATTTTGATTGGACAGTAGGTTATGGGTTGTCTTGTTTGTTTGTCCTAGATCTTCGTTCTCCTTTATTGTCGTTTCCTAATTCTGTTGTCGTTTCTTTGTTTCTTGTCATTTTTACCTTCCAATTTTACTTTGGTTGTCCTATGGGTGTTGGTATTTGGAACGTTATCGTTTCTCCATCTTTCTATAGCTTCCATTTTGTTGTTGTTTGACTTATATCGTGTTTTTTTACATAGTTATTTTCTTTTACCATTGTCTTTTTTTTTAATTATTTTTATATTGTGTTCGTCATTGTTTCCCTCTGTTTTTTCTTGTCATAACCCAAACATACAATATCTGAACACACTGAATAGAATGTAAGGCTTTGTTTATTTTTGAGATACTATAATTATGCGTAACATATATCCAGAGAAGTAAAAGCAATAAAAAGAACAGCAAGTGCCTAAGTGGACAGAGAAAATTGAGTTACGGATAAGTGGGAGAAACAGGAATTTTTTAAGCATCACATGGTTGGTAGTGATATTCATTTCATGGTGTTTTTCTTTTTTCATTTTTGTTTTCTCTTTGTTGAATGTACATATATTTGGTCAATATTTGACCTTATCTTAAGTTGCCTATAAACCTGGTTGAGACCTCTTGTCTGTGAAGATTTAAGAAAGGATAATCAACATATGGTTGATCATTAGCTAAATATTATCTAAATATTATCTTATCTGAAGTTTAAACTGTTGAGTTGTGGAGCCTAATTTTGTCGCCTACGGAGTAAAGACCTTACGCAGAGAATTCACATTGAGTGTGTGTGAGTGTGTGTGAGAATTAGATAACTCTGATTGTATTCTCCTAATTCGAATATAGTGAAATCTGTAGCGGCTGAAAGTGGACGTAGCTCTCACATTGAGAGTGAACCACTATAAATCTGTGTGTGCTATTTATTTTTCTGTTCTTCGTATTATTATTCGTTTTCTGACATGTCGGATTAAGACGTTAATCCTAACATAAACATTGAAATATTATCAAAGAGCACACATGAAAGTCAGCAGAGAGTTTTTAGTGTCATTACAACTCAAGGCAAAAGGATAATTTTGTTAATTAATTGTTCTGGGCCTATATATTATAAGTACATAATAGATTTGTTAATATATAGTAACATAAGCTTGTAAGGCATAATATGCGATCATTTCTAATAAATACGAATGCAATCTCTCAGTAGACCCCATGATCTATCCAAATGCTTATTTACATAATTTTACATTACAAAGTCCCTACATATTTGGGCAAGCCCTTAGAAAAATTTTGAGGCTTAAGAAGATTGAAAGTGAGAGTGGGACATTATGTTTCTTCTATTGATGGTAATGACAATGAAGCATTGGAAGACAATACCATGTTATCTGCCATGAGTCGTGGCCTCTCACTCTACCTACCACAAGCCTGTCTTGCTCTACCACCTATTCAAATCATTGCGAGACATTCATCTTAACATTTTTGGATATAAATAAACACAACATTGGAGACTACTTAACCATCAAGGAAATTCAAAACATAAGCAAATCCTTCCTCGTCTTTCAAGCCCTTTTAGATCTCCTCTCAATTTGAATTCTCAACTTCTTTTGTTTTTCCATTATATACACATACAAACATGGGTTTTCATTTTCCCTGAGTTGTTCCATCTAAGAAATTTCTCCAAAGATCTTTCTCCAATTCAAGCAAAGCCTCTTCAATGGCATTAGATGTCCCGAAAGGCCATTTCACAGCTTATGTTGGTGAGAATGAAAAGAAGCGGTTTGTTGTGCCTGTGTCATTGTTGAGACAACCTTCATTCCAAGACTTGCTGATGCAAGCTGAAGATGAGTATGGATTTGATCACCCGATGGGCGGTCTAACAATTCCTTGCACTGAAGACGCATTTTTCGACCTTATTTCAAGCTTGAATGCTTCATGAGACTATCAAACTTAGGCAGATCGATCACCACAATTTTGTAGACAAATCTTGTTTATACAATGTTTATTCTTTTCTCTCTTTATAGTGGAGTAGAAAGTAGCTCCCAGAGTGAGAAATGTATAAGATATTACTGGAATTATTAATGAATCAATTTTTCTTTTTCAATTATATGTGTAATTTTCACTTTAGTTTTGTCATTGCTTGATGTTCATTTCTTTGTTAATTATATCTCAACATGTTATAAGCTATTAGGAACTCTTAATTTTCATTAGTATGTTCTTTAAGATTTTTTAGCCTAATTGGAAACCCAGTCTCTTTACATTACACTGTCCTCTCTGATGTTCAGTATATATAGTATACACACATCTACATGTTTTTTTCTCTTGCCTTTACTCGGTTTTTTTTTTAGTTCCTTTTCTTGTCGTTTGCACTCTGTTCCTTTCTAATTCATTGTTGTATTTGGTTATTTGTCGTTTTAATTTGGTGTTGTATTTCATACGTTGTTTTTACTCCTCTTTTCTTTGCTGATGTCGTTTAATGTTTTATTGTCGTTTATGATCTTTCTTTCGTTCTTTTTTTAAATTTTTTACCTTGTTCTTCTTTTCTGTGAAATTCAATTGCACCCTCTTTTATTATTTACGTTTGGTTTCTAGTCTTTTGTTGTCGCCTTTAATTCTCTTTTTAACCTTGATTGTCGTTTTTACCTTTATGTCGTTTAATTTATTGTTGTCGTTTTATCCTTTCTTTTAAGTTTCGTTGATTTCAAAGGTTGCAACTTGCATATCTTGTTATTTTTTATTTTTTTCGATGTTTCTCTTTCCTTTCAGTCAGATATAAGCTCATGCTTCTCAACTTAGAGATGCTTAATCACTATTTGTCGTTTTGTCATTTTTTGTTGTCGTTTTCTTTTTTATATTGTTTTCCGTCCATTTTTGTATGTTGTTGGTTGCGCCATTTTATTTTAGTTGGGCTGTTATTGATGTGTTGTCTTTTGATTCCACTCTATTAATGCCTATTTAACGTTTGACCTAGATCGTCGTTCTCCTTCATTGTCGTTTTTCCGTTTTAATGTCGTTTTCTCTGTTTATTGCCGTTTTTCCTTTTTGTTTCTAGTTTGGTTGGTTGATGGTATTGTACTGATACGCTGTCATTTTCCGCTCATTCCTATTGTTTCCCTTTCATTGTTTTTTGACCTATATTATTGTTTCTTACACTAGTTATTTTAATAACATGTGATAGGAAACTTTCATGACAAAACAGAATGACTGAATTATTAAGTACCAGCGACGGAAAGTGTCTTGGTTTAAAAGATTATTATAGTATTATACATGTAATGCAATTGTGGAAGCACAAATGGGAAAACAAACAATAAGTTCTCAACAGTAATAGAACAGAGAAAACATGCCCTGCTTCTAAATCTAATGAAGAATAGTATCAGTGGTTCCAATAACACTATGAGATTATTTAACAACAAATAGGTGAAAAGCAAGCCATAACAAAACTAAAGTAAACAATAGACATATACTTGCGAAGAAATATTTTGATTCAATGATAATTTCGCTAATATTTTTTGTACATTTCTCATTCTGGGAGATATTTTAACTCCACAAGAAATAGAGAAAGAATATACATTGTAAAGACAAAATCTGTTCTACAAAATTGTAATGATGGATCTTCTTAGGTTCAACTACGCTTATGAAGCATTCAAGCTCGAAATGAGATCGATAAATGCGCCTTCGGTGCAGGGAATTGTAAGACCCCCCATTGGGTGATCAAATCCATATTCATCTTCAGCTTGAACTAGCAAGTCTTGGAATGAAGTTTGGCTCAGCAATGACACGGGTACAACAAATCGCTTCTTTTTGTTCTCTCCAACATAAACTGCAAAATGGCCTTTCGGAACATCCAATGCCATTGAAGCGGCTTTGCTTGAATTGGAGAGAGACCTTTGGAGAAATTTCTTAGAAGAAACTACTCGGGGCAGATGGAAACCCATGTTTGTATGTGTATATAGTGGTAAAACAAGAGAAGTTGAGAATGCAAATCGGGAGGAGATCTCAAAGGCCTTGAAAAACAAGGAAAGATCTGCTTCAGTTTTGAATTGGCTTGATGGTTAAGCCTCCAAGATCATTCTAATTTATATCCAAAAATGCTACGAAGTATATCTCATAATGATTTGAATGAGTGGTAGAGCAAGAAAGGCTTGTGGTGGGTCGAGTGAGAGGCGACGACTCATGATGGATCACATGGTATTGTCTTGACCAAAGTCTTCATTGACATTAAATGAAAAAACACAATGTCCCACTTTCATTTTCGATCTTGTAAAGCCTCAGAAATTTTCTAAGGGCTTGCTTAAGCAGGTCCATATGCTAACTACTAACTTTGTTGGGATTAAGGGCTATAAGCATTTGGATGGGGTATAGTGAGAGATTATTTATTCACTAGTTAGCACATGTTATGCCTTACAAATTTATGTGCTAAAATAATCACATGATGTACTAATAGGCCCAGAACAGCTGATTAACTCTATTATTATTTTGCCTAGAGTTGTATTGACACCAACAACTCTGACCTGACTTTCATGTCCTAATTATAATCACATTTCAATGTGCAAACTTCAGACAAGAATAATTTTTTGCTATGCAACCATGGCAAATTAAGATAAGGTCAAATATTGACTAATACAGAATATCACTGCATACTATGTGATGCTTCATAATTACTGTTTCTCCCAGTCATGTCTCACTAAATTGTCTCTGCTCACTAAGGCACTTACTATTTATTTATTTTTAATTGATTTTCCTCCTTTACTTGGTTGCCATAAAATGTTGTACAAACATTTGGGTTTATGCTATGAATCAGGACAAGGTACAAGGCAGCAGAGAGAAACAATGACCAAAACGACAATGCTATTAATACTTTCTTTTTTATAAAATAGAAAATTGAAGTAACCACTATTAAAGAAAGGACTAACAGAGACATATTTGGTATTTGTCGTTGTAATTTATCCTTTTCTTTTTCTTTTTTTTTTTCCCTTTTCTTAAATCTTTATTTCACCTAAGCTATGTTTAATACCCATTTGTCGTTTTTGTCGTTTGTCGTTTTTCCATCTCCATTTTTTGTCTGTTATCTGTTGTCTGTCGTCTGTACTCTGTTCCACGGTTTTATTTTGTATAGGCTGTATTTGAAATAATCTCATTTTGCTTCTCTTTTATATGGCTTTTTTTGTCGTTTAGCCTAGAAAGTCTCTCTCCTTTATTGTCGTTTAGTGTTTGTATGTCGTTTTTTATGTTTCTTGTCGTTTATTACCTTTTTTTCCATTTAGGTTGGTTTACTGGTGTTTTATTTTGCATGTAATAATTCTCTGCTCTTTTCTGTTGTTTATCTTTCATTCTTGTCTAACCTATTCTGTGGTTTCTTACCAGAGTTATTTTAATCCACCACTGTCGTTTTTTGTTCCATGTCGTTTTTGTCTTGATTTAACATATATTTCATGTTATACTTATTTTAAAGAACTAGAGAAGATTCTCTCTAGTGTAGAACGTAAGTACTTTCATGAATTTTGAGTTACTATCTGTATGTGTAATTTATAGCCTAGACGGTGTATCCACTCTATCATTGTTGTTTAATAATTTTCATGTCGTTTTTAACTTTTTTCTACTTTGGTTGGCTTATGGGTGTTGTTTTTGCACGTAATAACTTTCTGCTCTTTTCTGTCGTTTCCCTTTCATTCTTGTTTTACCTATTTTGTGGTTTCTTACTCGAGTTATTTTAAACCACTGTTGTCGCTTTTTATTTATATGTCGTTTTTGTCTTGATTCAGCATATATTTCATTTGATACTTATTTATGAAGAACTAGAGAGGATTCTCTAATGTAGAATGTTAGTACTTTGGTGAGTTATGAGTTATTATCTTTATGTGTAATTTATTGCCTAGATAGTATATCTGTCGTTAGTGGTTTTGATGTCGTTTTCCATGTTTCTTGTCGTTTTTACCATTTTTTTATACTTTGGTTCGTTTACGGGTGCTGTATTTTGCACGTAATAATTTTCTATTATTTTCAAAGTTTTCCCTTTCGTTCTTGTTTTACTATTTTGTGGTTTCTTACCCGAGTTATTTTAATCCACCATTGTCGTTTTTTTATTTCTATGTCTTGCTTGTCTTGATTCAGCATATATTTCATTTGATACCTATTTATTAAGATAAGAGGTAGAGAAGCTTCTCTAGGGTAGAATGTAAGTACGGTGGTAAGTTTTCAGTTACTATGTTTATGTTTAATTTGTGGCCTAAAGAGTGATGGAAAAAAAAACAAAAAGATAAATTAGAAAGCCCGTAAGTGGGGTCATGAAACAATTTAGTGGGATATTATGAGTGAAAGAAACAGGAATTTTGAAGCATCACATATGTGTCTTTGGTCAATACATGACATTATCTGAAGTTTCCAACAAACCTAATTGAGACCAATCGTCAACGAAGATTCAAGTAATAATAATCACATATGGCTGAGTAGGTAAAATTGTTCGTCTGAAGTTTGGACATTGAAATGTGATCAAAGACATGAAAGTCGGCAGAGAAGTTTTTAGTGTCATTGCAACTCAAGGCAAACGGATGATAGCATTAATGACCTGTTTTGGGCCTTTAGGTACTACATCACATATATGTTTATGTTAGTACATAAACTTGTAAGGCATAACATGTGATCTATAATGAATAGCCTATGGACATGCTTAGGCCCTTAGCAAAATTCTGAGGCTTAACAAGCTCCGAGTTGAAGTGGGACATTGTGTTTTCATCTATTAATGTCAATGAGTACAATGAAGAATAGAAAGACAATCCCATGTGATCAGTCATGAGTCGCAGTCTCTCGCATGACCCACCACAAGACTTCTTGCTCTTCCACTCATTCAAATCATTAGGAATACCCTTCTTTGCATTTTGAATATAAATAAGCATGAGCTTGGAGGCTCAACCACCAAGCCAATTCAACAACAATCGCAATTTTTTCCTCGTTTTCCAAGCCCTTTGAGATCTCCTCTGGATTTGCGTTCTCAACTTTTTTTTGTTTGACACTATATACACCTATAAACATGGGTTTCCGTTTGCCTCGTGTAGTTTCATCTAAGAAATTTCTCCAAAGGTCTCTCTCCAATTCAAGCAAAGCCGCTTCAATGACATTAGATGTCCCGAAAGGCCATTTTGCCGTTTATGTTGGAAAGAACGAAAAGAAACGGTTTGTTGTGCCAGTGTCTTTGCTTAGCCAACCTTCATTCCAAGACTTGTTGATTCAAGCTGAAGATGAATATGGATTCGATCACCCGATGGGCGGTCTAACAATTCCTTGCACTGAAGACTCATTTATCGATCTCATCTCAAGCTTGAATGTTTCATCATGAGTCATGGCTAAATATAGGCAGATCAACACCACAATTTTGTAGAATAGAGTTTGTATATTCTTCTTTCTATATTTCCTGTGGAGTTCAAAATCGCTCCCAGAATGAGAAATGTAAAGGACATTACCGGAATCGTTGAATCAATTTTTATTTTTAAGTGTATGCCGATTTGTTAATAAATAATCTCTTAGTCTGTTCTTTGAGATTGTTAGCAACACTTGAGTACTTTTCTTAACATTGAAATCAAGGATTGACATAGAATTAAAGTAGCCAGTGTCAAAGAAAATTAAAACAATGCAAGCTATACATGTTCGTCAAAATAATCCGCGAAACTAGTCGGCCATAAAGCAATCATTCTCTTATTAATTAAGTCTCTAGCTAGTAGTTTGCTTATATACTTCTTGTTTCACATTTGGTTCCAGTTTATCAATTTCAAGAAATATGTGTGTGTTTGTGTGAACATTCGCACACATATAAATGTTTTTTACTTTTTATTTTTTGATCTTGCCTTTACTCTTTTTTTTTTTTTGGGATTTTTCTTGTCGTTTTCCCTCTGTTTCATTCTAATTTATTGTTGTATATGGTTAAATGTCATCTTCATCTTATTGTATCATTTTATTTGTTGCTTTAACAATTGTTTCCTTTTCCTGGAGTTGTTGTATTTGGTATGTCGTTCTTACCCTTTTCAACCGCTTCCTTAATTTCTCTTATCATTTGACCTACTTTGTCGTTTACGTATTCAGTTGTCGTTTAACAAATTCTTGTCGATTTCGTTATTTTTTTATTTATGTTGTCGTTCTTAGTTTCGTTCCCAGTTCCCACCAGCTGTCAACTTCACCTTTTTATCATAGTTTAGGTTCGATTTCTAGTTGATTTGCTCCCCTTTTTACTCTTCGTTTTACCTGGAATGTCGTTTGTATCTTTATTGTCGTTTACATATATTAGTGTCGTTTTTTCTGTCTCTTGTCGTTTTATCATTTCTTTTTTGTTTTCTTTGGTTTCAATGGTAGTTATTTTTCATTTTTATACTTTCTATCGTTTCCCTTTTATTTTTGTTAGAAATGTCTTGTTGTTTCTCACCCTTAGCAATGTAAAATTCCCATTTGTCGTTTTTCACATTTTTGTTTTTATTGTCGTTTTCACTTTGATTTTTTATAACTCATTTTGTCTATTGTTGGTTGCACCTTTTTTTTTTTGGACAGTAGTTGATGTGTTGTCTTGTTTGTTTGGCCCAGATCTTCGTTTCTCTTTTTAATTGTCGTTTCATAGTTTTGTTGTCGTTTTTTTGTTTCTTGTCATTTACCTTCTGTTTTTACTTCTGTTATCTGATGGGTGTTGTATTTGGAACCTTGTCGTTCCTCCCTCTTTCTATCGCTTCCTTACATTGTCGTTTGACCTATATTCTGGTTTCTTATCTAATTAAATTCATCCACCATTGACTTTTTTATTTTTACGTTGTTTTTGTCATTATTTCTCTATGTTGTTTCATGTCGTTATCATCATGATTTCACAACATAACCCAAACATACAACATTTGAACACTGTACAGAATATAAGGCTTTGTTTAGCTTTGATATTCATTTTAATGGTGTTTAATTTTTTTTTTCCTTTTTTTTTTTTTTTGAGATAATCAACATATGGTTGAGTAGCTAAAAATTGACTTATATAAAATTTAAATATTGAAATATTATCGAAGACATGAAAGGTCAGCATAGAGTTGTTAGTGTCATCACAACTAGAGGCAAAAGGATAATTGAGTTAATGAAATGTTCTGGGCCTTTTAATTACAAGTACATAATATATCAGTTTTAGTACATATAAACTTGGATACCATGTGATCTATTGAACATGAAACCTCTCATTAGACCCCATCCAAATGCCTATGTTACATAATTTTACATTACATAGTCCCAATAGAATTATATTTGGGCAAGCCCTTATCAAAACTTTGAGGCTTTACAAGATCGAAAGTGAAAGCGGGACATTGTGTTTCTTCTATTATAATGTGAATGACAATGAAGCGTGGGAAGACAATACCATGTGATCTGCGATGAGTCGTGGCCTCTCACTCGACCCACCACAAGCCCTTCTTGCTCTACCACTCATTCAAATCATTATGAGATATATTCGTCTTCGCATTTTTGGATATTTAAATAAACACAATCTTGGAGGCTTAACCATCAAGAAAATTCAAAACAGAAATTTGAAGCAAATCCTTCCTCATCTTTTAACCCCTTTTAGATCTCTCTCTCTCAACTTCTTCTGTTGCTCCGTTATATATACATATAAGCATGGGCTTTCGTTTGCTCCGAGTTGTTCCGTCTAAGAAATTTCTACAAAGATCTTTATCTAGTTCAAGCAAATCCGCTTCGATGGCAGTAGATGTCCCGAAAGGCCATTTCGCAGTTTATGTTGGAGAGAACGAAAAGAAGCGGTTTGTTGTACCCGTGTCATTGTTGAGACAATCATCATTCCAAGACTTGTTGTTGCAAGCTGAGGATGAATATGGATTCGATCATCCGATGGGTGGTCTAACAATTCCTTGCACCGAAGACGCATTTATCGATTTGATTTCAAGCTTGAATGTGTCATGAGACTTGTCCAAACTTAGGCAGGTCCTATATCACCGCAATTTTGTAGACAATTTTTGTCAATACAATGTTTATTCTTTCTCTATTTCTTGTGGAGTAGAAATATGCTTCCAGAATGAGAAATGTACAAAGGATATTTCCGGAATTATTGATAAATCAGTTTCTCTTTTAAATATTATATGTCTAACTTTAACTTTGATTTAGTTATTGCTTGATGTTCTTTTCTTTTGTTAATTATATCTCAACATGTTATAAGCTATGCATTAGGAACTCTTAATTTTTTTTTTTAGTATGTCTTTAAGATTTTTTAGCCTAATTGGAAAGTCTGTCCCTTTACATTACACTTGCTGTGTCCGGTCTGATGTTCAGTATATATATTATATTGTATACACACATCTACATGCTTTTCTCTTGCCGTTACTCCTTTTTTTTTTTTAATCAAGATTTTTTCTTGTCGTTTACTCTGTTGCTTTCTAGTTTATTGTTGTATTGTGTTGTATTTCGTACGTTGTTTTTACGCCTATTTTCTGTTGTCGTTTATATTTTTTGTTGTCGTTTCATGTTTGATTGTCGTTTTAGTATTTTTCTTTCGATATTTTTTTTTTTGGGTTGTCTTTTTGGACTTCGTTATTCTTTGCTGTTAAATTCAATTGCACCCTTTATTATACGTTTGGTTTCTAGTTTATTTGTTCTCGTTTTTACTTCTCTTTTTTACCTATTTTGTCGTTTTTACCTTCAATGTCGTTTAATTTAATGCTGTCGTTTTCTTTTTTTCTTCTCTTTTTTGTTACGTATTTCAAGGTTGCTTATCTTGCTATTCGTAACATTTTTATCTATTTTTTTTCTTTTATTTGATTTAGATATAAGCTCATGTTTCACAACTTAGCGACGTTTAATCCCAATTTGTCGCTTCTTTATTTTCTTGTGGTTTTTTCACAATTTGTTGTCGTTTTCATTTTCTTTTCGGCCATTTTGTCTGTTGTCTGTTGCATCATTTTATTATTTGGCCTGTTATGGATGTGTTGTCTTTTTATTCCTCTCTGTTATGCCTTTTTATCGTTGACCAAGATCGTCAACTTTTCTCCATAATTGTCGTTTACTAATTTTGATGTCGTTTTCTATGTTTCTTGTCGTTTTACCTTTTTGTTTCTGGTTTGGTTGGTTGATGGGTATTGTATTGACCAAGCGTGGTCCGTCCAGTCGGTCGGGTGGAGAGGTGTGGTGCAGTGATAAAATATTGTTTTTAATGAAATATTTATTTATTAATCATTTTTTTAACTGAACAAATCCAATCAAATCCATTCCAGTCTACCCGATTTTTTAGCCTTCATGTTCACGTCCTTCTCCATGCGTTCCACTTTCTTCTCCATGTTCCCACTTTCCCGTTGCTTTTACCGCTTGTTATTTTCCAGACATGTTGGAATAGAAGCTCTATAAATACATGAGCTTTTCTCTCAGTTTATGTAACCAACAAAAATACGTGGAAAATACTCTCTGCTTCTTCCCTCTCTGTTCTTAGTAAAATTGTTTTATTTACATTTTTTTCCGAGCAATTAGTACAAGTATGGGTGTTCATATTTCGGCTTTCTTCAATGCAAGGAACATGAGACAGAGGTGATTCTAGGCTGTTTTATCCTGGGTACGACATGACTTGCAGATTGCTTTTACAATCTTAGGCAGAGCCGCGAAACGTCTTGAAGAGAGCGACCTACTCCGCAACTCAACGCAAAGAAATTGTTTAGTGGCTTCGTTCTTATTTTATTTGCGAGTTTGAGACAACAGTAATCAAGTCTCTATATTCCATAAGATAGGCTTATCTTTCAAATGTTTATTTACTCTTTCAGGGACAAAATTAAAGTTAATTTGGCTTTAATTTAAGTCAGAAAAGAAATAGTTATGAGTGAGCCTAAAGAAATGTTCAAGATCTTATCCTTGAACAAATTACAGTACTTGAGTTTTGCCTTGCCGTACTGACCAGAAGTACTTAACGCTACAAAAATAAATATGGTTCTCAATTTGCTCAGATATAGGTATCAAATAATGTCAAACAGTTATAGGTCTTGAGAGTACGGTCCTCTATTGAGAAAGGTCAGCCACTTATATATTTGTTGTAAATTTACTTCATATCTTAAAATTCTGAAGAGGATTCTCTCTGGGTTTCTACAAATATTTGTTGGCAATCAATGTCTACCAAACTAAAGTCTTAAAGTCCCAATCACTATAAGAGTAATAAGAGCGATTTGTAGGACAATCCCATGAGAAGTCTCAGGTTTTGATGTCTCAACATACCATAAATTATTCACACAAATTGGTACAAATTTACAGAATTTCACTCCGTATTATGTGGATTTTCCAAGACTAACACGTGTGCGTGCGTGTATATAAGTTGAACATTCATTATTCCCATTCCCAACCTACATATTCCAACTAGGCTTCGGTTTGTCTTCTTTTTTAGATCTTAAATAATATCGACAACGCCAAGTCATAACTCAAAAAAATTTTCTTAAATTTGACTAAAAAATTCGTAAGCTTTTTATAAAAAAGAAAATCATGCCCCAGTGGGGCAGTATAAGTCATCCACTCCACTAATGGTTCCAAAAAGAAATGATAGGGTTCATATTTAGCCCAAACAAGTCTAAATTGGGCCAGATCAAATTGGGCTTGAAATGGCAGCCCGTACGTGATCCATATACTATAGGGGGATTTTGAGCCTTTGGCATAATAATAATCTATACTCCTGTATTGTACTTTAAATTTATACCCAAAATTTATACTATAAATTAAGAAGGAAAATAAATAAAGCACACTAGTTAACGTATAAATTATAAGGTTGCATTGCTTTATTTTGAAATTCTCCCCATCCTATATACCCAATGCCGGCAATAAGGCCCACTATACAAAGATCCCTTAGAAAAAGGGAAATCACCAAAAAAAAAAATCTTAAATGGCTATGTCAAGTGTCAACAATATCTCATAAAAAATAAAATAAAATAAAAAACTCTTAAGAAAATAACTACAGTTTTAAAAAATTTAAAAATTAGTCCTTTTATAAATTTTTAGTAGTAATTTTTATATGTAATTTTGTTATTATCAGAAATTTCTGACATGTGTGATGACTAATTTTTAAATTTTTTAAAATTATAATTATTTTTTAAAAACATACAATTCAAAATTACTAATTACCTGACCGACCTTAAAAAAAATTGTCAACAATAGATAACTATGGATACTTACAAAATAATAAAGAATTCCAAAACACTTTTTTTTCAATTTTAAGAAAAAATGTTGAAAATACAAGAAATGAAAAAAAAATTTGAAAATATCTATATTTTCTACTAAATCATACTTCATTTCAACAAAACATATTGAATTTTTTGTTCTAATTTTTGGCTCAAGTAAAAACAAAAATTAAAAAAAAAAGACTAATGTTGAAAATATTATAGATGCCACCATTAATACATATATTCCAATATGATATGTTATTTAAGCACATTGGCTACACATTCACAGCCCACTTTTGCCAAAATTTCAATCTGCACATAGAAGGTGCTTTGGGCAAATGAACTTCTTCCGTTGCACCTTATGATCTATAAATACCACCTTACACTTTTATTGTTAGACGCAGCCGATTGAAGGCAAAGAGAAATAAGGGAGGACAAGAGAGAAAGAGAGGAGAGTAATAATTGTGTAATAAAAGATAAAAAAATACGAGAAAGTAAAAAATAAATAAAGTGACTAATAAAATTATTCTCTCTCTATTAATATATTTTTTTTCTAATATTTTACTTTATTATTTAGTACTATACCTATTATTATTTTCACAACTATAAAGAGTAATAAGGGCACATTATTATCATATTACGGTCTTAAAATCCCACGTGGCAACAACTTATTACTTAACAGCAAGGGAATTCCTCTACTAGAGAGACGACAACAATCACGCTCGGTCAATCTACAGAACGACACGTGTCCGCCGCTGAACTTGCCAATCGTTACCATCAGATCAATAAAGCGGTCGAACTCGGTGAACAGACATCACTGTCGTTTTTGTCGTCTTCTTCTCACAGACGACGTCGTTTAAGTCCGTCCTGGCGGTGACCACCTTGGCAGCCACCGATCATCGCCTCAATCTGAAATACAGTACAGAAAAAAACACACACACACATTTTTTTTTTTTTGTGTATATATATATATATATAATCTCTAGTCTCTGTGAGTATGATAATTACCTGATTTTTAAGCAAACGGTTCTCTTCTTTCAGCTGCTTTTCCTGGTGAGAAAGACAACAAAGTGACCAAGATAATTGTATGGTCAGTTTATTTGATGGTTCACGTTTTTATTTATCTTACGTTATGATTAATTAGTCAATTACCATAGTATACAAAAAAAAAATGTCATATTTTTAATTTAATTGCATACCTTCTCAGAAAGCTGTGATAAATGTTCCATCAATAGCTGTGACTGTAGAGAGAAACACACCAAATCCAGAACTATAGTGTTATTTTAAGCAGGTTTGCTCTGTGACACTTGAATATACAAACGAGGTATTAGATTTTATGAAGTTGCAGAGCAATTGAATCCTATATCATCTACTTAAATTATTTTCAGAACCACCCAGGTTCGGTTTCTGACATTTTCTTTGCATTTCAATCCTGTAAATTTGTTCTCTCTATAATATTACTACTCATTTTTCTTTTTCATGTACCTAGATAAAAACATGTGCCAAGACTCGCATGCTACACATAGCAATACCAACAAACTTTATATTTATTAGAATTAGCAGTCATTTCATAAAAACTGTATTTCCATAGATTTTTATGTATTTTTTATTTTATTTTTATCTGTTAACCAAACTCAGTTGATGTTTTAGATGTTAAAAACAAACAAAAAAATGTTACAAGTGTGTGTCGAATTCGAACCTTTTTTTGTCTGGTGGCCGCTAATTTTGCAGCAAGATCTGATTCAAGACGTGTGAGTTCCTTCGTAGATAGGTGTTCAATTGTGACGCCACTGCATTGTTGTTGAAACAATAGAATAAAATAAACGCAATACCACAAATTAGATCGGCCATCGAAAAAAAAGAGCACCTTGTCAGTTTCAGTACTTCATCAATTGTCCAGTGTCCTTCTTTATGATGGTTCTACATAATTAGAGAGGCGAGAAAAAAAAATACAGTGAATAGAGTTGTTGGGTAAGTTTCTACTTCAATAGTCGAATGAATGTGAATATAATGGATTGGCACCGAAATCTCTAGTGGGTGAAATTATGTTGGTGTCCATAGGATTGTTTTATATGCAAGTGTTTGTTTAGTTTTAGCCATCTTATCAGTCCAGTTTGTGGCTCATCATCTTGAGCCTGTACGAAGGCAGAGGTTTTAGGTGGAAAATCAAGGTGAAACATCTGCAGTGTCGTGTCGTGTATAGATGAAAAGTGTTGTTCAAACCTCGAGCTTGTCTGTTTTGTTGAGAGCCGCTTCTGCAACGGTGTACATCTTGTAGCGTTCGATTGTGTTTCCCAAACTGGAAAAACAGGGGAATATTTAAGGTATGAGAAACACCACAAAGTTGAAAAGAAATAAGAACAAAAACCAACAATCGTGTCAGTTCACGTGCCAAAACACACACAAACACAAAGATACAAAAAACGAATTGTAACAAATAGCTTCCCTTAAGCTATCTCAGTTTCAAACTTGAAAGAAGAACTACTTAGTGTGTTTACAGTTTTCAATACCATCACACACAAATCGACCCCTAGTTTCTTGGTGGTACATGTTACTCTCAGTCATCCTGACTCAAAAAACTATCTGCCTCTCGACTTCTCTGCTCTTTATCTGCTAAACAAAACCCTATGGCATGTCATGCTCAGGGGATACTTAAAGAGTACTGCAAAACTTTTTCCTAGAGTACAAGAAACATTCGAGATTGCGCAGAACAAAGATTGTAGGAGCTTAAACTTTCTGTTTCAGTAGTATCTTTCCTAGAGGATATCAAACTCCAGGAACAGGGCTCTGGCACTTCGAACAACACGAAGCTAGTCAATTTGACAATTGATGAGGTACTAAATAGCAGAAGTACCAGTCAGTCCCAAACTATATCAGTATATCTAATGATTACAGGCAGCAGATTAGATTCCCTCTGGGAGAGATGGTACCAACTGTCTAGCGCCCCACGAGAAGCCACGATAATCTTCACTGGGATAAATAGCACGAAAGCTATCAATTATGGAGAATGAACCAATTCATTCTGGGTTGGTCAAGATGTCAAGACTTCCAGTAGTATTGGCGGTAACGCTAACTTCCTGAATCGACCTCAATCACAGCCATGAATGATCTGGCTCACTGGTTTCATAGGAAAACAACCCATAATCTATTTTCGCTTTCGAGATTTATAGTGCACAGAAAACTGACCTCGGCTTATCACCTGGGGTATAGCACACATCATTTTATGAGCTCTATGTCACTAGGTGAAGGACTCCAATTTCTAACATCTCAGAACCAATTGACAAGTTCCACACCCTAATTACCAAGGTACTTCACCCAATTGACAAGTGGTCCTTTTACGTCTTATGCCTCATGTTATTCTAAAGCTTCAAGCCGCCATCATAATCTTCGACAGCGAGGTATTGGCTTGGTTCCAATGGCTCGATGGCCGTCGCACCATTCCGAAGTGGCCGGAACTAAAGTCGCGGTGTTGCACCGTTTCCGTCCAACCCAAAAGGCAGGGTGTATGAAAGATTCTTAGTTCTCTATCAAAAGAGCCCGTCCAGGAATATAGCCGGCTGTTTGAGCTCTTTATGGCTCCCTTTTCAAACAAGTTTTGGAAGGGAATTTCATCCATGGCTTGCAATCCAATATCCGAGCCGAGATCCACATGATTCAATTGGTGGCGTTGGCCCAATATCATGGAAATGGCCTAACTAGTCGAGGATATTGAATGCTTCCTTGCAGCAAGGCCGGATTTCTCCTTAAACCTTACCCATGCGAGGCCTAACTCTAAGTTGGGTTTCTAACCCACGTAATGTACACCTTTTGTCATCAAAAATTTTGAGGGACCCTTCAATAAGCCCTTGCCCAACCTAGAATGCCATCTTGCTACTCCAAACGTCACCACCCTGTCGCCGCAAAACCCTTCATGTCGCCTCTCCAACACACGAGGGAAGTGAGAGAAAGGTTTATGCTACCGCTGCGATGAGAAATACTTATCCGACCACATTAGTATGAACCAAGAACTCCAAATGGTTTTGTTGCAACAAGATGAAGAAACTGATTCCTTCCACCGCTGGTGAATCTTCAGCTCTGGAGAGACTAAGGATGTTCCAGAACCGGTGCTTGACGATATGGTCAAGCTCTCTCTCAAATCGGTTGTGGGTCTAACTACTCCAAAAAAATTAAAGGTGCGTAGCCAACTTGGTGAAGAGTAAGTCAATGTGTTGATCGACTCTAGGCGAGGCATTTCATTTCGTCAATGTTGGTTAACAAGCTTAAGATTACAACAACAGATACCGACAAGTATGGCCTTCCTTGGCACCAGAGAACCTGTTCTCAAGGAATGTATATGCAAAGAGTAATCCTCTTCGTACTCACCATTGAAGTCGTAGAGGATTTCCTTCCCTTCGAGTTGGGCAACTCCAACATGATTCTTGGAATGTAATGGTTGAAGTTATTAGGAGGTACTCGTGTAAGCTGGCAAAAATCGATCATGTCACAACTGGCACGTCTAAGGTGACCTTGCAAGGGGATCCTTTACTGAGTAAGACTATGATCTCTCTAAGGGGATGGCGCAAGTGATGCGGCGAGAAGGTGGGAGGGGGGGGGGGGGAGGGGGTTCGATGAATGCTGCAAACCCCGTAGCTACTTTCTTCAAAGTTCAATGCGATTTTTGAAACGCCTAGTGGTCTTCAACCTTCGCATTTCTAAGACCATGCCATAGTCCTTCGAGATGGCACGTCTCGCATTAGTGTCCCATCATATGACCAAAAAGATGAGACTGAGCAGTTAGTTCGTGAGATGATGATGCCGATGGAAGTGGAGCACCGCATATCATACGCAAACTGACGAGCAGATGGAAGTGGTAAATCACAGCATCGAGACGTACCTTTACTAATTTGCCTCAGACAAGGCCAAGCAATGGCACCGCTAGTTAGTTTAGACCGAATACTAGCACAACACCTCCCATCAAAAACAACTAATAATACTCCGATTCATGTTGTTTATGGTCAACCCCCTCCCCCCTAGTTCATGTGAGACAACAACAACAATATTATGTCTATTTTGTTCTAGAAATGCTTGATATTCGAGATGTTGTGTTGGATAAGCTGCAAAACCATTTACTTCGGGCTCAACAACAAATCGAAACCATTGTTGATCGTAAGAGATGTGATGTTATCTTCGAGGTGAGTGACTTGGTTTACCTCAAACTCATACCATACCAACAACAATCTTTGGTTCGGCGTTGTTTTGAGGAGCTTGCGCCTCATTAGTACAGGCCTTTTCTGATCATACGCCACATTGCGAGGTTGCGTATCAGCATACCGTTGTAATACACCCAAATTTCAACATTTCCAAATTGCATCGGGTTACTGGTAACCAAGAAGCTGCGCACCGATTCTATTCGCATGTTCCCTAAAGTTCTCGATGTTCTTGATGTCCGTCCTGAAAGTGGGCATGAGCGGGACGTCCTCAAGTGGCATGATCTTTTCTCGACAGGTGCAACATAGAAATTGATGCGGACATTGTCAATGAATTGCACAAGACGGAGGAGCTCGAGGCACTCGAGGATCCAAGTTCAAGCGACTTCCGATTCAAGCAAATTAGACTTTTAGGAGTATTTTTTAAGTCATTTTATTATAATTTATTGTTATTTTAGTGTATTTAGAAAGTATTTGTAATTTGGGGTGGTTTGAATAAGTTTCGGTGAAAATACACGGAAAATGGGCGGCATTGTGCGGCATCAGTGCAACAATGTGCGACATCGTGTGCGTTTGACATGGCACATGCTTGCAGCGCCATACACCACTCGGGCAGCGCCACGGCACCGTGCGTACCCGGGTTGCACAGCCTCGAGGCACTGTGGGCCAGCGCGCACCAGAGAGCCAATCTCGGGAAAATTCGATTCTTTTTGGGTATTTTCGAATATTTTGAGTTGTTTTAGGTATTTTAAGGATATATTAGGGCTTCATTTCTATTATTGCATATTTTTAATTTCCAATTGAGTTGTAAACACTTCGGCTTTATTTAAAAAATATAGTATCAATGAAATAAGGAAGGCTGAGCTTATTCTAATTGTGAGACTTTTGTCTCTATGGTTCTTGGAACCTTCTCTATCAAACTTATCAAGATTGGTTCAATCTTGTGGCGTTCAACCTGATTTATCAAACAGTAGTTCTACAACCATTTGTGGCGTCCTTTCATCCACGACTTATTAACGGCTTCCTGCATCCGTTGCAGTGTCCCAACTACATTGCATCTTAACCGAGGTGTCCGCATCGAGATTCCTATCCTTGTTACAATCCACACAAAAAACGATCCTTCCGCACAACAAAATATGTTACTCGAAACTTCCCTCGACGAGTATGAATTCCTTCTCCAACATTCAACGCCAATTCCCATCCTTCTACCTTGAGGACAAGGTGAAATTCTAGGCGGTGAGTGGTGATGGGCCTCCAATACGGTTCAACTATGTGAGGCAAAAGACTATACAACGACAAAAATAACTTTTCAATTGTATTACGTCTAGCAGGGGCACTTTCGGCACTTTAATATAAATTTGTTAGAGGCGGTAGCTTAGGGAGAAAAAAGTACACTATGGATTTCAGTAGAATAAAATTTACTTGAGATTAGTCTGCCACAATTATATTCAGAGGCTAGAGTAAGTCGATTTTGTTTGAATCTCATTGCACGATACACGTCATCTAATACCCTAATCAAAGAATATGATTCCAATCTATCTCCGTGCAACATATATTGCCTTAAAACCCTCATCAAAGAACTTTGACCTCAATGCACAACTCCCTTTCCGATCCACCTTTATTTGAATCTCGTTTTGCACCTTATCTAATATACGCACCCTCATCGAAGAACTTCAACAACTTCCTTTCATAAATGTGTTATATGTTTTGCACACTTTTTTCCTCAAAATAAAAATATATTAAAATGAATCAAATGATCCACAAACATGCATAAGGACTTTGCATGTTAAGACGACAAATGAAGAGGTCTCAGCGAGCCAATAAATCGCATTTTCAAATACTTAGGCTGAGTAACACAAGAATCCAGTCGGTGGTTGATGCCCCGACTTCTAGCAAGCCACTCTCGGATTTTAGGGTCTAATTGTTATTTAAATTTTAGTATGAAAAATGCTTGTGGACTCCTAAATTGGCCAATGTTATTGCTCATACGACTTGTGCGTGGTGCAGGCACTTTCTAAATTAATGAACCTATTTATTCTAAAAACTACACAAGGACAAGATCCT
Source organism: Boehmeria nivea var. tenacissima (assembly GCA_018132145.1). Taxonomy (NCBI): domain Eukaryota; kingdom Viridiplantae; phylum Streptophyta; class Magnoliopsida; order Rosales; family Urticaceae; genus Boehmeria; species Boehmeria nivea. The sequence continues at coordinate 17,984,081 of CM030878.1, read as the reverse complement.
TCTATTCTTCTTTACTTTCTCCTCTTTTTTTGTTTTTTTACTTTTCTCCCCTTTTTTACCGATTACACCCTTCGAGCAAGATCGGCTCCAATAGATTGAACAATAAGCTTGATGATTTAATTAATGAGGCAAATGAAACCAAATAGCAAATAGACAACTACAAGATGTACCTATTTAACTTTAAAGCAAGAAATGATCGTCTAACAAGGATGGACAAATGCACAAATGATCGTACATAAGTCCAATGTGTTTTCTTCACTTGCACCTATCTTGCTAAAGCATATAGTTAAATGCAAGCGATATATAACCTTATCACACATCCATGTTTCTAGCTAAACAAAGATCATCAAATGAGATGTCAAGGGCTTCAGTCAACAATAACTGGCCCTCCATTACAAGCCTCACCAATTAAAATATAACAATTCACTTATTATATTATTATTTGACATGAAAACTTTATAAGATTATTTATAATATATGTCAAGAGGCCAAAAGTTAAAGTAAGAAGAAACTGAACTATCTGTCTTCTTCATTCTTCTTCAAGTACTAGTTAGCCTTGTCATTTTAGATTATACTATTGAGTTTGCTACTTTTTGACCAACACATGTCATGCAGGGTGACAATTAGTTCAAGCGGGATAATCTTCATAAAGTGGATATCCATGCAACGTAACAAGCCAATTTTGTCTCTACCTCAAAACAAAAGAGCTCTCTCTTTTTTGCCTTTGCTTTTTTATTCTTTATTAATTATATTTTCTTCACCGCTTCATTCGGGAAATTAAATCTATTCTCATATATCTACATTGAGCGTATCTTTTAAGTCACTTCAAAGTTCTGTAATTCAAGCAGTCACACTTCATAAATACTAAATGTTGATGCAAACGTAATCATCATCATCACCACAATCATCATCATCATCATCATCATCATCATAAAAGCAAAGACATTGAATCGGAAAACACAGCACAGCTTTGAATGGTACAGAATGAAACTATATATAGATTTATAGTCTCATATATATACGTGAACTCTCTCTCTCTCTCTCTCGACAAGCATCATAAAATATATATACATATATATAAAAATAATTCCATGCCTCGTGATATATGATCATCACTGTCTCGTTAACATGAATTCGAATTGAAACGAGAGTCGATAGGCACTAATTACACACAATATAGACAGTGGACAATACAAATCAACACGTAACAATACATAATTAAAATACAGACAACAAAAATAAAAATAAAAATATAGCATTAATCGTATATATATGTAGAGTCAATTTTTATTTATTTATTTTTTTCATTTTTCCTTTGTTGCAAAAAAAAGCCTACGCAAGCAAAGCCAACAAGTCATCAAACACAATCTGTACAGAGACAAGTAAATATAGCAAAAGTATAGTGGCGTAATGAAGAAAGAATCAGTATTAGTATTACCAGTTGTGGCTAGAGAAGTGGAAGAGCTTGCCATTGGCGGAGAAGACGAGGAGAGCGAGCTCGACGTCGCAGAGAACAGAGAGCTCCAACGCCTTCTTCATCAGACCACTCCTTCGCTTCGAGAAGGTGACGTGGCGGCTGTGCTTGTCCTCGATCCTCTTCATCTCCACTTTCCCTCTTCCCATCTCTCTCCACGCCCTCTTCGGTTCCGATGCGAAACCCTAACTCTCTCTCTCTCTCTCTCTCACTGGCCACGAAGATAATCAGATTAATAACAATAATCAGATCAACAGAGAGAGAGAGAGAGAGAGAGAGGCCTATGCTATAATATAATTATAATATAACTGAAAGAAAAAGGGGGGGCTGGGCTCTGAGGACGCGACACGTGGCGGCGGAGTCGATGTGGTGGTGGTGGTCGTGGTCGTGGTGTGGTCCATCTTCGCATCTCTTACTCTTCCGCGGGTCGCACGTGCGAGAGAGGAGAGTTCTTTTCTTATATTCCTTTATTTAAATTTCTTCTTTTTTTTTTTTGCTAAAAAGGGGTTGGGTTTGTGTTTACAATGTGTGTGAGTTTTTATCTATTTTTATATATAAATAATAATAAAATAATGAATGATGGTGGCAGTAGAAGTAGACGACACGGTACAGAAAATGCAATTGCGGCTTGGAGGGGGGGTGATATGGTGCGGGCGGGATCAGGGAAAGAAGCGCTCCTCTTCCTCTTCCTCTTCCTCTTCTGACTAGAGTAGTAGAGTCCAATTATTCTTTTATGAATCATCCATTATTCTGAGGGTTTTTTTTTTTTTTTTTTTGCCCTTTTTGGAATCCATCATTCTGATTTCTGAGTTTAAGTTAATATGAATTTGGGTCGTTTTTGTAAGTCTGGTTTCTTAAGAGAATTTATCTTTTTTAAAGTGATCTTGATTCTTGAATTGGGTTCGATAATATTTTTCGCGTTATCTGTACCAGTTTTTGGGGGACATGTTGTGGTAATGGCAGGAATGAATCGGAGCTTTAAGAATTGATTAAGATAGTTGATAAAATAAAATGCTCAAAATTCGACATTAAATATAAAATAAAATGAGAAAATAATATAAAATTAGATAATATGGAGAATAATTTAAAAAGATACATCATTGTAATTAGGTATATATAAAAAGGTCAATTAAGTAAATAGTCATTTTAAATCGTGTGTTTTTAAAAAATAATACAGTCTCAAAAAATTTAAAATTAGTCATAAAATTATAAAAAATTTCTGACAATAACAAAAATATAGATAAAAAATTATAAGATATTTTTGACATTAGGCAAAAATTTTATAAGAAATTTCTTTAAGTTTTATGGTTAGTTTTTAAATTTTTTGAAACTGTTACTATTTTTTTAAATTATTTTGTAAACAATTGCTATTTTCTTAAAATTTCCTATAAAAAATGTGTATCAAATTAGGAAAATTGCGAAATAAGATCATTTTTTATGTCATTCAATAATCGATGTCTTAAGTGATATGTTTTTTTTTTTTCACATTATATTTATAGTGTTAATTTTGATGTATAAATTAAAAATATAATATATATGAGGCATAAATTATTAATGTGTAAAAGATAAGGCATTCTTCAAAGTCTTTCTATTAAATTCGTTGTAATCATTTTTAATTTTATTATTTTTATTTTATAACATATGAATAAAAACCCATTTTAAAAAAGTAAAATAAGAAAAGGTAAAAACAAAATTGGATTTTTTCGAAATCAAAATTATAAAAAGAAAAAGAATAACGCAACAAGTTTTTTGAAGAGGATATAAAATATTTGTTAGTGGGCACAAAATATTGAGACGGATATTAAGACTACGTTTGATAATATTTTTATTTTTATTTTTATAAATAAAAATAATAAAAAAAACAACCTATATCAATTTTTATAAAATGACAAAATGAGCGCCAGATAATTTAAGGGGAAATTTAAAAAAAAAAAGTTTTCTACGACCAAAATGTCTAAAGAGAGCACAAAAATCCTTTCTAAATTATAAAAGACACAAATAAAAATAATGAAAAATAAAACTAGTTGGGTTAAAAAAATAGAGCAAAGTAAAAGTCAAAAGATTGAGGAAATAAATTACGACAAATTATGGTGATTTTTTTTTTTTTTTTTTGGAATCCATACGGTAAAATAAAGTATTGTAAAGAAGTTACTTCGAAGAAAAATCACAAAACGGTACAAAATTATTTTTCTCGCAATTGTTTTGTTTTTTAAACTGTTGCTTAATTAATGCCAGCACTGATCACGTGGCCTCTACTTTTTGTTGGCTAGTAATTTTCCTCTGTTTTCCTTCTGACAGGTGAAAGAGGATAAGGTTGGGAAGTAAGTGAGTTAGTCTGTCTGTCTGTTTCTCATAATGTCTGCACACACTGCCATCTTTCGGAGACTAGTTCATAATCATGATCACCTACATCAAGAGCTTCTCATAGAATGAGAGATCAATGGCTATAGAATTTTGCCTCAATTAAATATTCGCATTGCCATTTATCAACGTTTACAAATGTGGCTATTAGTGGTTAGTTCATCGGGGATTTTGAGGAATGCCCATTCCTCTCGTAACGAAAAATTAACAATCTATGCTACTGTTATAATGAGAGTTATATTTTATATATTAGTGGTCTTTAACTTTTTTGTTTTCAACAATTGACTTTTCATTTTGATAAAATCGTTGCAATTGAGAACTTTCGTCAAATTTCTGTCTAAATTTAGCACGTACCCGCATGTGGGCCTTTTTGTACGGATAATTGCCCAAAAAAAAAATGGCCACACTGTAAAGATGTCTAATTTATTCAACATTATTTGTTGATTTGTTCTTCTTCAAAATTGGTATTGATGTTGATTTACTTAGTTATTAAAGACATAGAATTATAACATAGAATTATAATAATAATTTGCCAAATAAATTAGATATAAAAATATATTTTGATAGATAAGAAAAATACCGTATTAAATTATATTTTATATTCTAACGATGAATTAATAATGAGATTTTTAAGGATTTAATCAAACTTTTAGCTAATTTTTTAAGAATTAGCCTTACACTATGTTTGATAAGAAAGAAAGAAAATTTGATGGAAAAGAAAAAAAGATGTGAAAGAAAATAAGAAGGAAATGAATTATTGTTTGGTATAATAGAAGGGAAAGAAAATTTTGAGTTATGAATTTACAATTTTATCCATTTACTTTACTTTTTTATAATTAATTAATAGACAAAAGAGTAATTTGATCTCCATTGCTTTGATAAAAAAATTTCCCTCAACTTTTCCTTCTAATTTTGGAAGGATAAAATATTGTGGGCCCTACCATTATTTTTTTTTTCCCCATTTTCCCTTTCATTCTATTTTCTACCTTACCAAACAACCTACCTTTTAAACTCCCAACCCAAAATCCACCATATATTTTTCATCCTCCCATTTTTCTTTCATACCAAACACACTCTTACATTATGTTTAGTAAGAACGTAAAAAAACTGGATGAAAAAGAAAATAAGAGGTTAAAGAAAATAAGAAGGAAATGAAAGAAAATACTTTTTCCTCTTTGTTGTTTGGTATAATAGAAGGGAAAGAAAATTTTGAGTTATAAATTTACCATTTTATCAATTTACTTTACTTTTTTATAATTAATTAATGGACAAAAGAGTAATTTGATCTCCATTGTTTTCATAAAAAAAATTCCCTCCACTTTTCCTTCTAATTTTGGAAGGATAAAATATTATGGGCCCCACCTTTATTTTTTTTCCCTCTTATTTTATCTTCCATCTCATTTTTTACCTTACCAAACAACCTACCTTTTAAACTTCCATCCCAAAATCCACCATATATTTTCCATCCTCCCATTTTTCTTTCGTACCAAACACACTCTTAGTTTCATGAAATTAAGAATTTAGTCGTAACACACGTGTAACATAATATGTTACATATAACATATGTGTATCATATTATGTCACACGTACGTTATATATAACATATTATGTTACAAATGTGTTACGGCTAAATCCTTAATTTTGACATTCTATGGCTAAATCCTTCAAACTTTACCTTTAAAAATGACTAATTTCTTAAATGGCCTATTAATAATTTGCTAAATTAATAAATTCTAATAGTCTCCTTGTTATTAATTTATAGAGGTTTTACTATATATTAAGTTATCTCATCAAACAAGAAATACCTATAATATATACATATATTTATGAGATAATCATTTTCTAAATGACTGTATTAAGAAAATAGTCAATGTTTTCAATAATCATATTATGTCAATTTTTTAACTACAAGATAATGTTATTTTATCGTTATGCCCATAATTCTATACTAGTGGCTAATAACTTAATGTTGGTCATTTCTTTAATATATGGACAAAGAAATGACAAAATACCAAATAGACCTTTAATGATAATTTAAAAATTATTGAGCAAATAACAACTTTTTAATGACGTTTTGTTTCTATTAATTAAGGACATAGTTATTCTCTTAATTTTATTATGTTGTGTCTTTACCTTTACGCCGTTAGTTCTTTAAAATGCTAACGATTAGTTTCTTAATTTTTGTAAATACTGGCTATTAACATGGACTAAAAAACTTCCTTAATATAAATAAGTTTATAATAAATAAAAAAAGAAAATTATCTAAAATAATTCAAGTATAATTTAGGTATCTATTTATATAATAATTTAGGTATCTATTTATATAAGATAAAAGTGTAATAAAAATAACATGTAATTTAATTAAGGAAACTATAAATTTGATTGAACATTAATGATAATATCTAAATTTCTCATATATTTTTGTAAATATTAAATCAAATAAGTATAAATTTATAATTTTTTTCTTATATAAATGTGTTTTTTGTGTTATATAATAGTTAGAACGTATCAAATTTTAATATAATATAGAGATTTTTAAGGATTTAGCCAAACTTTAGACTAATATTTTAGGGATTAGCCATAGTTTAGAAATTTAAGAAATTAGCCATTTTTAATTTTTATTTTATCACATTTGATGAAAATTTTGACAATAGTAGGTTTGGTTTATTTTTTTAAGTTGAATGAGCCGAATTTTTGAAGATTTTTTATTTGATAATTTAGGCGATTTTTCGAAGTAATTATCATGGATACTTATATCTATTAAAGTATAATGTCTTTTTTTTGACATTCTATGACTAAATCCTTTAAAATTTACTTTTAAAATGACTAATTTTTTAATTGGCCTTTAAAATATAATATAATATGATGAGCTTATATTATCTACCGTGTATATCTTTGCATTTCCATGATATGGCCATTTTCTTCCTCTAGCTCCCTCCATTAAGCGGCGGAGCCACAAGGGTGCGGTGCGAGTGGGTGCAATTTGATTATAATCCAATTTTTAAAATCAATGATTTTTTCTATTAAAAAATAAAACAATATATATGCCTCTAAAAATTGAATAAAAATCTAACATATTTTAATATCATTCCATATAAATTTTAAATCTAAATAAGGTTCATTACTTGAACATATTTCCATAAATCCGTTCATATTTTGTTACGCTTGAGTTCATGAGTCTGAAAAAGATCCTCTAATTTGAATATTCAATAATCCAGATCAAGGTCTGCTGGGTTTAAGAAGTGTTTCAGGTGTTTTTTTTTTTTTTTAATGTTCTCATAAAATAAGGTAAATTACAAGGGGCTTGTGAGTCTGTGATTATACATTTTGTTTGAGAAAAGCATCAAATGAGTGATTTAGAATATTTATTGATTTTTTAAATTTTAATATAATTTAAATTATTAAGATTTAAGAATATTACATTAAAATTTGAGAACGAAAATATGCAGATAAGTGTGCCAAACGAAGGGATAAACTATCGTCAGATTGTTCTCCAAATAGACAAAAGTCAATATCCTACAGTACAAAAATTTCCTTTTATTTTCTTTCTTATTTCTCCTTTATGAGAAATAAAAAGCAATTTTTCTTTTAAAAGAAAAGGTGATTAATAATATATTAAAATTTTCAATTTCTTAAAAATAAGGAACAAGTTATATGTCTGTTCTCATATACAGACAAGTTAAGTGTACAAGCTGTGTATTTGCGGTTGTAGTTATTTAAAGTTTTTTTCCATGATTGTTGAGCCAACTATTGATGTGTAACATACAATCCCACAGCAGCTTTGAATATTTATACAATTGAAATTGAATATGGACATAATTTGTGTTCAAGCTATATTTACATTACATGGTATTATTGTCTTACAAATTTTGCAAAAAAAAAAAAAAAAAAATTGTGGGCGATTGGTCATTTAAAAAGAATGACCTATAAATAAGCTTCTTGGTATTGTACAACAAAAGAAACAAAATGTTTTCATGAGATTTTGGGTTTGTTATTACTTCAGTAACCTTGCGAACGAAGGTATGTTTAGATGGTAGATACTTGGAAATGATTGTAAGGCATAAAATTTGTAGGAAATGAATGGTGTGGAGTGAGATTGCATTAAGTAGAATAGGGTCTCTTTACTTGAGCAATCACATGGCATTGTCTCTGATCTGTATTGCCATGCTATTGGCTTTGGCCTTATTTCCAGGGAATAAAAGATTTTCAATATCTCAAAGCATGTTCTCTGTTGTGAGAGGCTTTATGTTCCAAAGCGGTTTCTCTATGCTGCAAAATATTTTGCATCAAGTGGGTCCCTTTGTAGGTTGTTCCGATGGCAATTCACAATCACAACCAAGCTTTTTCATATATGAGTTTGAAAGTCACAGCCATGTGATCAGCTTTTTTTAAAAGCTTATTACATGTCTCTTGTTGCAAAATCCCAACCTACCCAATAGCCTCCACAACCACAACCTTAACCACTTGTTTAGAGGCCTTCCTTAAGAGAATTTACAAGAAGTTCATTCATCTATAAATAGACATACAATTACCACACAGCTCAACCAAGCCCTCACATTCTCTATTGCCTAGCAAAGTGGTAAAAGGTAAAGAAAACAGTTTCCAAAGATATTAGCAATGGGGTTTGGATTGCCTAACATTGCTCACGGCAAGAAAGCTCTCCGCAGGACAATCTCCGGCATCAAAGAAGCTGCTTCCAAGTCCACAAGCATCCCGAAAGGCCACTTTGCGGTGTACGTTGGAGAGGACGAGAAGAAGCGCTACATTGTGCCTTTGTCGTACCTGAACGAGCCTGCGTTTCAAGAGCTGCTAAGTATGGCAGAGGAAGAGTTCGGGTATGAGCACCCGATGGGTGGGCTCACGATTCCCTGCAGCGAAGAGATCTTCCTTGATCTCACTTCTCGGCTCAATTGACTCGAATTAGTGCCACCGTTATTACTAACATAGGCAGAAGCAATTTTGTACAGCTTGTGACCTTTTTGTCCTGGCAAAAGTAAAGTTTTTGACCAGTTGAGAAAGTTGTTAATAGTAATCTCTAACTTGATTCTACATGTTGTTCTTTCAATTGAATTTCTTTGTATGAAATCATCGAAAGATTTATCTCCTCAGTGCTCGGTTTTTCTTCCATTTTGCTTGCTAAATTAGCATGTTAAACAACACATTAAGGAATCACATATATTGATCTCAATTAGGATGTTAAACAAAACATTAAGGAATCACATATATTGATCCTTGGAGGATTAACAATTTCTGATGCTCTAGATAAGAGTCTATGAACAGAATATAAAGTAAAAGAATGAAGACTCCCCTAAGAGGAAAGACTCAACATTCACTAATTCTAATAGATTCGCATTTGTAGTGCCTTTATTGGAAAATCAAAGCACTGAATCTGTACACAACACATACATATATACAACAAGAAGAAAATTCTTTTAAATTTACAGAGAATGCCTTTAAATTGAGTTAAACATAAAGGGCACTTGAGAATGAGAGTCATTCAATTACCTAATGTTTTGGTTTTGCTTTATTGCTTGGCATAAAATGGTGATGCAATGGATAAA